>JAOANR010000005.1:58023440-59289748 GCA_030278955.1 Hygrophila difformis | reverse complement strand
CCTGTTAACCGAGAATTTCTTTGAGGGAGAAACCTCGTTTTTGATTGATGAGTATCAAAAAAGATTACAAGAATTGCAGAAAGAAAATACACGAAAATAAGAAAGCTGTAAAGGAATGGAAAATTTGCAGGAATGTAAAAGTAGGAATTGAACTGCAGAATAAAACAAGTGCAGAAAGGAAAAATGCAGAATGAAATCCTCTTGAAGGAGTTGTGTGAGGGGTTGTCCTCTGGAGTGCATCCCTTCCTCCTTTTATAAGAGGAAGCCTCCTCCTGTAGAGAAGCAAGCTGAATAGGAGCCTCCTCCTGTAGAGACGCAAGCGTAATAGGAGGCCTCCTCCTGTAGCGACGCATGCGGAATAGGAGGCCTCCTCCTGTAGAGACGCATGCATCATAGGAGGCTTGACTTCAGGGGTGGCCTGCAGCTCACAACGGCCTCCACCATCTCTTGGGCCTCCATCGTCACGACGGCCTCCACCATCTCTTCGGCCTCCATCGTCACGACGGCCTCCACCATCTCTTGGGCCTCCATCGTCACGACGGCCTCCACCATCTCTTCGGCCTCCATCGTCACGACGGCCTCCACCATCTCTTGGGCCTCCATCGTCACGACGGCCTCCACCATTTGTTTGGCCTCCATGGCCTCCACCTTACAGACGGCCTCCATCCTCACGACGGCCTCCACCATCTCTTGGGCCTCCATCGTCACGACGGCCTCCATCCTAGGGTTGGCCTCCATCCTACGTCTTGGCCTCCATCCTTGGGTTGGCCTCCATTATACGTCTTGGCCTCCATTATAGTGTTGGCCTCCATCATAGTGTTGGTCTCCATCTTGTTTGGCCTCCATGGCCTCCACCACCATCTCTTTGGGCCTCCATGGCCTCCACCCATACAGACGACCTCCATTCTTACGGACGGCCTCCACCATCTCTTTGGCCTCCATCGTTCGGGCTGTTGTCTACGCGGCCTTCCTCTTCCGGATATATTTTCATCAACTTGGAGACGCGTCCTCCCGCTTCCGGATATGGGCTTTTGGAGATACGGCCTCCCTCTTCCGGATATGGGCTTTTGGAGACGCGTCCTCCTCCTTCCGGATATGGGCTTTTGGAGACGCGTCCTCCTTCCGGATATGGGCTTTTGGAGACGCGTCCTCCCCCTTCCGGATATGGGCTTTTGGAGATGCGTCCTCCCTCTTCCGGATATGGGCTTTTGGAGATGCGTCCTCCCTCTTCCGGATATATTTTTGCCCGGGCCGAGCAATCTACAAAAATAGATGGGCCTCCAATATTGGACTAACAGATATGGACCTTAGTATTTTTGTTGGTGTTAACAGATGCCCCCCTCGCGCATTTTGTCTGATTAGTATTTTAAGACAAATTTGCGCGCTTAATTTTGGAATTTTCGGCCCATTATGGCCCATTAGGGACAAAACCCTAACCACATAAAATCCTTAAAATTTTTTTTTTTTTTCTACCCATCACTTTCTTTCAAAACTTTTTCTCTCTTCCTCTCTTCCTCTCTTTCTTTCTTACTCTCTCCTTCTCTTACTCCTCCACCGGCCATCGGAAACCGCCGGGAAGTCGTCGCCGTTGTCCAAATTCCGGCCGTAGAGATTGTCGCCGGACGCCGTCAAGGCCGCCGCGCCGCCGCCGGGCCGCCGCCGCCGTCTCGCTCGCCGCCGGCCGCCACCACGTCGGACGCCACCGTCGCGCATTCGCTGGGAGGCCGCCGTCAACTTTCGCGGAGGAGGGCCGCCGTCAGCGCTCGGGCCGCCGTCAACTTTCGCGGAGGAGGGCCGCCGTCAGCGCTCGGGCCGCCGTCTTCAAGGGAGGCCGCCGCTGCCTTGCCCCGAAGGCCGCCGTCGCTATTCGCCTTGGGAGCCAGGGCCGCCATCTTCAGGTGGTTTGGGGCCGCCACTCTCAAGCTTTGGAAGGCCGCCATCTACGAGCTCGGGGCCGCCACCACCTGTTTCGCCAGGGCCGCCATCGAAGGCTTTGGGTTGAGGCGCCATCACTGCTCGGAGGCCGCCATCCCTTGGTGACCGCCATCCTTGGAGGGCCGCCATCTTCATCGCGAGCACGAGGAGACCGCCACCTTCACTTGGACACGAGGCCGCCACCGCCACCAGGGAGCCGAGGCCGCCGTCCTCGAGTGGCTTGGAGATCGCCATCTCTCGAGCATCGGAGGCCGCCATTCTCCTAGCGCTTGGGGCCGCCACCGCCGTCTGGATTCGAGGCCGCCACCGCCACCAGAAGTCGAGGCCGCCACCCGCCACCAGGGTGTCCAGGCCGCCATCCTCATCATGGATGAGGTAAGTTCCACATGTTCTCGTGTCTTTATTTTGTTGTGTATATTTGATAACATGAATTCCAGCTAGACCACTTATCTCCATTTTGCTTGTCATTGCATGACTTTGACATAGGAAGGATTCTAGCTAACCTAGTGTCGCTTCTTTAGTCATCCCACGCTTTACTCATGACACATGATCTAGTAGACGACACCATTCCGGCCGCCACTCCCTTGGCTCAGGCCTCCATCAGCTTTTCTTCCCGGGCCGCCATTCGAGTACCAGCCAGGGTGACATCCTCCATCAGGCCGCCATACTCAGCCAGGCGCCATCCTCGGTCACCGACTACTCGGCCTCCAAGGCCGCTGTCGACGGCGCCCAGGGCCACTACCCAGGGTTTTTACCACCCAAGGTTATTGCCTTGGCCAACACCCTTAGTTCGTCTTCCTCTTTATTGTGTTTCAATTCCTCAAAACGAGTCCCGTGTATAGGTAGACGCTTCTCATCTCGTTCCACAAAGAACTTTTCCAAGCGGGCCGCTTTCTCGGCCAGCTGGGCAAGATCAGTTGCGTCATGCACAATTAAATATCCTTTTAGTCTCGGCAACATATTAGCCACTGCTATATTGGCTATTTCCCTTTCCGGGATTGCTATGGAACATCGGCCTTGAAGCCGTTGTAATCTACTGATAAACGTACTTGCCGCCTCATCGTCATATTGTTTGGCATTGGTAAGGTCTGCAAGGCTTACCTGTGATAGTGGAGTGTAGAACCTATCATGAAATGCACGTTCGAGGTCAGCCCAATTTTGTATCGAGTTAGGCCGCAAAGAGGCAAACCATGCGAAGGCAGGTCCGGTAAGGGATGAGCTAAACAGTTTTAGTTTCAGCCAGTCATTGGCCGCTGCTTCCCCGCACTGAGCTGTGAACCTTCCGACGTGCTCCACTGTAGACTTGCCATCATCTCCTGAAAAAGAGGTGAATTCTGGCATCTTGAAGCCCCTCGGATAGGGCTGCATGGTATCTACCCAGTCCGGATACGGCTTCCGGTATGTAGGCCGCTCCATCGGCTTTAGCTGGATTCCGAAGTGCTGCTGCATCATGTCCGCGAGTAACTCCGGTGAGATCACTTGTGCCTGCGTAGGAGGCATCGCAGCAGTTGTTGTGGGTGCTCCACATGGTTGTGGGGCGTGTCCTCCTGCATGGATAGGAGTGGCGGTAGGTGGCATGGGAGCCGCCATCACTCCTTCTGTCTCGGTAGCCTGCCCCCCTAGGGTTGGTGGCATCCAACCCGGGTTGAGAGGAGCCGCCACATATGGTACAGTTGGGATGTTCGGCATCTGAGGTGCCGCCTGTCTGGGTGCCATGCTAGGTCCGGCCGCCATACAGCCTGGTGTAGCACTGGTTGCCATCAAAGGATTTGATGGAACATATACCGGCATGGGAGGTGCCGCGTAACCCAAATTCGGCATGCTGGGTGCCGCTGTAGAGAAAGTATACGCTGTCTGGTATGAATGTGGAAACATACTGGCCACGCTTCCAGAATCCTGG
The DNA here is from genome assembly GCA_030278955.1 of Hygrophila difformis. Lineage (NCBI taxonomy): Eukaryota > Viridiplantae > Streptophyta > Magnoliopsida > Lamiales > Acanthaceae > Hygrophila > Hygrophila difformis. The sequence continues at coordinate 59,285,913 of JAOANR010000005.1, read as the reverse complement.
AGTGGCGGCTGGTCTGGTGTGTTTCCCCACATTCGGTGTTGTCCTCCTGACGGTCCTGGATACAGAGTGCTAGGTGCCATAATAGAACTGGATGCCGGGAGGCCTCCATCGCGCAGGGAACCGCATATCTGGCTAGTCTGGTCGGCCATGGCAGGCCGCAGGACGTCCATTAGATGCCTCGTGAGCAAAGGCATAAACTCGGCCATCGATTCCGTTATCGATAGCCGTATTTGCTCGGACAATGTATGGGTCTGGGTAATCCCTTGTAGTGGTTGAGAGGAGCTCGCCATCTCAATGGCGTCCTCTGATGGTGTTCTTACTGGAGTTTCTTCATGTAGCGACATTTCTCCAAATCTTTGTGTTAAATCCCTTACTATTCGTCCGGATCTGAGTTGCATACACTTTCAAGCGGATATGGTTTCCACTTCGAGTCCCACTGGGCGTGCCAATTTGTTAACCGAGAATTTCTTTGAGGGAGAAACCTCGTTTTTGATTGATGAGTATCAAAAAAGATTACAAGAATTGCAGAAAGAAAATACACGAAAATAAGAAAGCTGTAAAGGAATGGAAAATTTGCAGGAATGTAAAAGCAGGAATTGAACTGCAGAATAAAACAAGTGCAGAAAGGAAAAATGCAGAATGAAATCCTCTTGAAGGAGTTGTGTGAGGGGTTGTCCTCTGGAGTGCATCCCTTCCTCCTTTTATAAGAGGAAGCCTCCTCCTGTAGAGAAGCAAGCTGAATAGGAGCCTCCTCCTGTAGAGACGCAAGCGTAATAGGAGGCCTCCTCCTGTAGCGACGCATGCGGAATAGGAGGCCTCCTCCTGTAGAGACGCATGCATCATAGGAGGCTTGACTTCAGGGGTGGCCTGCAGCTCACAACGGCCTCCACCATCTCTTGGGCCTCCATCGTCACGACGGCCTCCACCATCTCTTCGGCCTCCATCGTCACGACGGCCTCCACCATCTCTTGGGCCTCCATCGTCACGACGGCCTCCACCATCTCTTCGGCCTCCATCGTCACGACGGCCTCCACCATCTCTTGGGGCCTCCATCGTCACGACGGCCTCCACCATCTCTTCGGCCTCCATCGTCACGACGGCCTCCACCATCTCTTGGGCCTCCATCGTCACGACGGCCTCCACCATTTGTTTGGCCTCCATGGCCTCCACCTTACAGACGGCCTCCATCCTCACGACGGCCTCCACCATCTCTTGGGCCTCCATCGTCACGACGGCCTCCATCCTAGGGTTGGCCTCCATCCTACGTCTTGGCCTCCATCCTTGGGTTGGCCTCCATTATACGTCTTGGCCTCCATTATAGTGTTGGCCTCCATCATAGTGTTGGTCTCCATCTTGTTTGGCCTCCATGGCCTCCACCACCATCTCTTTGGGCCTCCATGGCCTCCACCCATACAGACGACCTCCATTCTTACGGACGGCCTCCACCATCTCTTTGGCCTCCATCGTTCGGGCTGTTGTCTACGCGGCCTTCCTCTTCCGGATATATTTTCATCAACTTGGAGACGCGTCCTCCCGCTTCCGGATATGGGCTTTTGGAGATACGGCCTCCCTCTTCCGGATATGGGCTTTTGGAGACGCGTCCTCCTCCTTCCGGATATGGGTTTTTGGAGACGCGTCCTCCTTCCGGATATGGGCTTTTGGAGACGCGTCCTCCCCCTTCCGGATATGGGCTTTTGGAGATGCGTCCTCCCTCTTCCGGATATATTTTTGCCCGGGCCGAGCAATCTACAAAAATAGATGGGCCTCCAATATTGGACTAACAGATATGGACCTTAGTATTTTTGTTGGTGTTAACAAATCCTATCACGTACTTGTACTTGTGTAGACCAGATGAATCACGAACATCATCCCTAAGATTTTATTGTTGCGATCTTGTGTGGTAATTTTCTTGCATCGGACCTTGGCTTAGTTCTTCCGTAAGTTCTTTATCCACGGATATGATTTTCTTGCAAGTTTCTCTATCGAGATTATCGACAAACTCCATGGACGTGATTTCCTTACAAGCTTCCCGCATGACTTCTTTCGTAAGTTCTTCATCCAACGATGGTATGTATGGATTTTTAATTTCGGTCATCAAACAATTGTCAGATACACACCCAATCGAAGGAAGTGATTGATGCGGGTGGGTTTCATATATTTTATTGGGGAATGTAATGTATTTGGGTGGGTTTCAGAGGTTATAACGTGTGATGAGTTGGTAACAATAGTTATTAAATTCAAATGAAAGTTTACTAATAATGATCTGGGTATGGAGCAATTAAAAAAAATGGGCCCGATTATATACACTCATATTTTTTCCTCAGACACACAAAAATATAGTAGGATAGGGGCACACCACAAATTGTTACCCATTTTACCCTTTCATCCCTAAAAAGATAATTGGAGTCCGGGTCTTTCTTTTCAACACATACACATCAGTTTAGGTTTAGGGGCACACACACAAAAAATTGGAAGGGGCAGAGGCGAGAAGAAGATGCAAACCTGTCAAACATGTTCTTGAGTGTCTTCTATTCTATTTTTTTTAGGGATTAGTTTTTGATATGAAATGTCTTTGATTTGAAGAATGGAATAATTTTGGTTTAGTTTTGAGAAGAATTGAATGGAGAAGGGAGAAGGTACAGAGGGAACGTCCATGGGAGTGGGAATGGGGAAATACATCAAACGGTAGGTGTTGACCGTTCGTTTGATGTAGTGGCCGGCCATTGCAGGCCATGAAAGGAACGTCCAGCTTCGGACGTTCCTCTTTTTTTTTTTCTCAGCTTATTGTGAACGTCCATGGATGTCCATGGCTGTTCTTTCGCAAACGTCAAATGCTGGACGTTTGCGCACCATGCCTTTTTTTTCACATTCTTTTATATCATATATTAATATATTTTGTTATGTTATTCCCTACTATCAAACTCCTCGTCGGTGGAAAATAGGTGGAGTAGTCACTTATAACATCCAAGTTCAATTCATTATTTTCATGGCAACACCCTCATTGCTTGATGGTACGCAAGTCTGCTACAATAAAGAAAATAATTAATAGAATAAAAAAAAGAACGGCCAGCACTGGCTGTTCGGCTTTGGAGTGGATCGACCAGCATTGGCCGGCCGTCTTTATACCCGAACGGACGGTGCTGGCCGTTTAGCTCATATCACTCCCTGCCAGTACTGACCGTTCGGATTTGGAAAGGATCGGTCCTCATTGGCCGTTCATTCCTTTGTCCAAATCTATGCGCACAACTAATCTCTGTGTATGAGTTCCATCTTGTATTCATGTTCTTCCACATATTCATCTCGGTATTCATCATCCTCATTCATGTCCATGGAATATTAATATGAATAATTGCGTAAGGAAAAAAAATCCAAGGAGAACCAGTAGAGTTTTGGGTTTTGTTTGAACAGAACAGGAAGAGATGACAGAGGGAAGGAAAGAAATTTGTGTGCCCCAATCTAATCCAATCTGAATGTGCCTTAATCCCATTTTTTTTCATTATTAAGTATATTGAGTAGGAGTATTTGAGAGATTTTAGTTATGATTTGTATGCCCTAACCAAATTTTAAGTGTATATAAATGAGGACTAAAAAAAATTGGAGAGAGTATGGGTCTGTTCTGCACGCAGAGCTGTAGCTGTGAGCTGTAGCTGCGAGCTGGAGCTGTAGGGAGCTGAAGCTGTAGGGAGCTGTGGGAGCTGTAGCTATCAGTTTTATTTAAGTGTTCTGTACAACTAGCTGTAGCTGTCAAAAAATGTATGAAATGACATAAAAGGACAAACATTTATGTAGACTATTGGGTAGTGAGTTGGTTATTGGGATAAAATTGTAATTGCTCAACAATAAGCTAGGAGCTTATTTTTTAAAGCTACTACAAGTAGCTTCTAAAAAGAAGCTTCCAAAAGCTCCCATAAGCTCCTAAAAGCTAGTGTGCAGAACGAAGCTTTTGTTTTAAAATAAAAGCTAAAGCTACCAAAAGCTCTCAAAATCTCCCAAAAGCTGCGTGCAGAACAGACCCTATATCTGATGTGAGTTTTCAGTCAAACACGTTTGTATTATACTTATAAATAATTTGGGCTGATATTTGCTTTAAATGGACCATGAGCTGCTTTCTTAGGCCGATCTCCGCCAAAAAGCCCAAAGAACCATTTGTGGAGTATTTTTCGTGGGGGAAATTAGGGTCAAGGACCCCTTTATTTTTGTTTGAGTTTTTAAAAGACCCCTTCCAAAATTCTTACACTTTAAGCCCCACCTACAGTTTTGACTTGGTTTAAACGACCCTACACAATCCTAATCCAATTAAGTTTCTAATTAAGTTTCTAAAGAAGCGGGATTAGGAAAAAAGAGAGACAACGGGCAAGAAGAAACAGAGAGGGAGAAACGGAGAGAAACGGGCAAGAGGAGAAATACCTTTTGGAGAAACGAGAGCTCACAAGATCGAAAACCTTGGAAGCGCAATTCTGGAGAAACGAGAGAGGGAGTACCGTTCGGAGAAGTGGAGACATATCGGAGAATTACCGTTCGGGGAAAGGGAGGGAGAAGAAGAAAACCTAGCATCGAGCGCAAGAGAGAGCTTGAGAGAAAGCATAGAGAGAAACCGAAAAGAGAAAGAAGAAGGAGCAACACTTGACCTTACGAGAGAGGAAGAAGAAGACCGCTCCTCAATCCACCGAAGGAGCAAGCTGCATCCTCAATGCCACCGAAGAGGAAGACCGCTCCCACCGAAGAGGCCGACGGAGGTGGTCCAGGTACGGTGTTGATCTTCATTTTATTTGGTTTTGTGTATAAGGTGTTTGTGTGATATCTAATTTAGCAATTTCGATTGAAGTTAGTTATAATTGTCTGATTTCTGTTTATTTGAAGAATTAGGGGAAAGTGAAATTTGAATCTTGTGATTAGTTTTGTGAATGTATTCTGCACATAATGTGTTCGATGAAATGATTGAATTGGTTATTAGGCGGTTTAGTAGTACTATGGCATCCTTGTGTATATCCCAATTATTCCAGGCTTCTTCATTGCAAATTGCTTTGGTTTCTTGTCTTTTCTTGTACAGTAGTATATGTCTTTCTTGTCAAACAAATACATGTTCTATTTTCCTGATGTTGAATGATGGTTTTATGTATTTATGAATAGGTGGTTCGAATGAAAGAAAAATACAAGCTCCTCGTTGCTCTGCGAAATACCTACGAGAAGTTTTGGAAGAGGTAGAGATCAGGTGGTCGGTACAGCATAGAGAGGCAATAGAGGCCACCGGATTTGGCCATCTGACAAAGGTGAGCAAAGAGAGTGCCTTTCTCCCACGCCTGCAAGCGCTCCTAGAAATGTTTAGTCCTGCTACGCGAAGCTTTATAGTGGGCGATGGCATTAGTATAAAGTTTTGTGCTCGTGAGTTTTCATTGGTGCTTGGCTTGAGGCACGCAGGACATCATGTCGACAAGAGGTTGGAGCACAATCCGAAGAATATATCGAATAAGTTCTTCAACGGCAGGTGTGTGGATGTTAAAAGAACTGAATTTGCGAAGGCTCTACGGGATTGGGCCGGAGAAGCGGAGGGCAATGATAGGTGCAGTCCCGGGGAGTATGCAAGCTTGTATACATTGTTGGTGTTTAATTGTCTACTGTTTCCCACCACCGGGTACACGACGCCTAAGTACCTATGGCACTACGTTGAGGATACAACTATTTTGGGGGAGTATGCTTGGGGACCGGCTGTGTACTCATATTTGGTCGAGTCCATGATAGGATTTGTGGAGGGTAGATCCTCATATGTGAGTGGTTGTACTGTTGGTCTATTGGTAAGTTTGTTAGTCATAGAACTAATATAGGTGCTTATGCATTCAATGAGGTGGAGCTAACCCCGGCATTGTTGATTATCATATGTAATTGCAGGCATGGTTTTATGAGAGGATGCCAAATTTTGGCAAGCCAATCGATGTTGTGAGATTTCCAAGGATTACGAGATGGGTTGACAAAAGCGGGAAGATTGAAGGATGTCGGCAAGAGTTACGGGAGGTGATGGCCGATGATATGGTGAGTCTTATCCCATTGGAAGTGGAGAAGATGTTGTTTGAGCCCCCAAGGGTATTGGTATGTTGAATTCACAATTTAATTTAATTTTATTTTATAGTTTTTGTTATAATGTCATAGTTAGTATTGAAAAAATGTTGGTTGCCTACATAAAGGAACCAGATGTGTGGGTGTTGGAACGAAATGTGGAGGAGGAGGGGGAAGAAGAGCAAGTTACAGCTGAGGAGGATTTTGGAGGGAAGGGGGATGACCATAGGTTGGAAGAGGTGGATGTGACGGGTGTGGATGCGGTAGTTAATGAGAAAGTGCTGGTTTTGGTAGCGAATGTGGATGAGAATGAAGGACTGATTAAAAAGGGATCCGAGGAAAATGTAGAGGATAGCAAGCAAGAGGATGAGAAGAGGGATGAAAGGCAGGAGGAGGACGATGCCGGGGATGAAAGACAGGAGGAGGACAATGCCAGGGATGAAAGACATGAGGAGGTCGTTCCACAGACCGACAAGGAGCTTGTCTCATCGTTGGTGAAGAATGTCCAAAATAGGACGGATCGGAGGCCGAAGAAGATGGACCCGGATTTCACTACACAGAAGAGAAAAAGAAAGCGATCCGGGAATGTACAAGAACCGGGAAAAGGGGGAAAAGGGACATCACAAGAACCGGTAAGATGTCTACTGCGTTTTGATTAATTATTCAACATCTATAATTAATTACACCCTATAAGCTAATATGGTATTATTTAATTTCGCAGCTTGATGTTGATGATTTGGGCACAACATCCAGTGGGGATGAGGCATTTGCACCTCACAAGGGGAGACGAGATTGGTCTGGGCGGGATGAAGTTGATGAAGCGAGGAGGGACCTGCTAGACAGGTTCATTGACAACAAGTTGATAGGGTAAATAATAAATCGTTTCATATTATTAGTTACCAATATAATTCATTACATTTCAATGGTTTTGTTTGTGTTCTATATTTTGAAACTGTAGGAAGACTGTGTGGGAGGGGGACGGTGTTTCTGTGCATGTATCCGAAGTGATTAAGTTGCTGACGAATGAGCCCCTATCTGGTAGTATCATCGATGCGTGCCTACAAGTCTTTGCGTCGGACTATTACCAAAGCTTGTATGAATTCCCTTGTCGTGCGGTATTTTTGAGCACATTAACCACGGTGAGTGTATTTATTATATATTGTAGTTGATTCTTTACTAAGTGTAAGTGTTTATGATTAATGAATGATTAACTGATTTGGTTCAGCAAAATATTGAGAATGTGATGCACGCACACTACCCACAAAGCAAGATGGATTGGACCGAGGTTGAATGCGAATAATTCATAAAGCGTATGGTGGGGTTTTGTGGGGAGCAGATACGAAAGATTAATATGCTAAAGGGTTCAAGTCAAATAAAGTACATCGTGTGCCCCCTAAACGATGCAGCATTGTTTCATTGGTACATGGTGGTATTGGATATAGAGGTTGGCGTTGTCTATGGCCTGAATTCGTTAGGTTGGACCGATCCCCGAATGAAGACAAGGAGAAAAAGAATTGTAAGTTCCCTTCAATGGTAAAATAGTGTATGGATTCGTTTGATTAAAGTTGAATTAATTGTATTGCGTTGTGTTACTTGTTGTAGGTAAATTTTCTCTCGGCGTGTTGCAATATGTGGGGCATAAGAATATCCCCGAACATTGTGGATAAAGTGTGTAGAGAACAAAGGGAGGGTTCGATGGATTGCGGTGTGCACGTAGTCCTATGGAGCGAGGCATATGCACGAGATAGCCCCGAGTTTTGGAATGAAGCTAAAAGCATGTCCATGCAAAAATTGAGGGCATATTATGCATACACACTTATAATGGACATAGATGGAAGGTTGATTAGTGAAAAACTTGAATAGCTTGTGGTAATGAATTGTTTGTATAGTACATTTGGAATGTGATGCATGAACTCCATAGATGGAAGGATGCTTATGATTTTGGTGTTATGATTTGGATGAACTTTATTTTTGTTTGATTGTATGAATAGCTTGGGGTATGATTTGGATTAATATGGCTTTGTGTAGATATGGAATTATTGGGCATGGTTTGATTGAAGATTGAATTTGACATGGAATTATTATATTTGAAGAACTGTTCCATTATCGAGGTAACACTGGAAGTAGATTTGGTATATAATCTTGTCTATAACACAATTGTTGCACGGACGGCTAATAGGATGGTCCGGAAAACCGTCCTAAATGGTGAATTGTGAAAATTCCTGAGTGGACGGTGCAAAGGACGGTATGAAAACCGTCCTGTGACAGTCCCTGCATGAAGTCCAATTACAGGGAGCTTCATACGGGTATGGGACGGTCCTCGAGGACCGTCCAGAAACTCCCAGGAACGTCCGTGCTTCATACAGGGTCGAGGACGGTGAAGAGGACGGTTCCGCGGACCGTCCGTTTGCCGTCCCACAAGAAAATATATGACAGCTTCGAAGGGACGGTGCCTCGGACGGTTTGGGAAACCGTCCTACTAGGCATACGCAAATAAGCCTTCTACAATAAAACATGGTAAAGGCATTCATTGAACTTGGTAAAGAACCAAATTAATATGGTAAAACACCTCGTATATAAATGGTAAAAATATATTGAGCATTGGTAAAATTGTTTTAACGTGTGTGGTAAACAACCATTATCTATGGTGGTAAAATATACAAGAATATTGGTAAAGAACCAAAAAAAATTGTGTAAGGCAAAAATATAAATTTAACAATAAAACATGGTAAAAACAACCATGATTTATAGTGGTAAAAAATACAAGAATATTGGTAAAGAATCTTAAAAATAGTGTAAAGCAAAAACATAAATTTGGTAAAAACATGGGAAGACTTGGTAAAACGATTATATAGTGGGTGGTAAACCTTTATATATATTTTTTATTTTTTTTTCGATAAATTGAGAATAAACCAAATGTTATTTTGTAAACCCCAATATTTTTTTTGTGGTAAAATTAATAAAAAGTTTGGTAAAGGAAAAGAACATTGATGGTAAACTCGTGACAATAATTGTGGTAAATCATTTGGTAGGTTTGGTAAACGTTACGTTTTGGTAGAATACACCCGTTTAATACTCCTAAAATAATTGGGTATGGCAAACAACCAAATTTTTTATTTTTTTTTCGATAAATTGAGAATAAACCAAATGTTATTTTGTAAACCCCAATATTTTTTTTGTGGTAAAATTAATAAAAAGTTTGGTAAAGGAAAAGAACAATGATGGTAAACTCGTGACAATAATTGTGGTAATTCATTTGGTAGGTTTGGTAAACGTTACATGTCGTGTGTGGTAAATCCCTATATATACGTTTTGGTAGAATACACCCGTTTAATACTCCTAAAATAATTGGGTATGGCAAACAACCAAATTTTTTATTTTTTTTTCGATAAATTGAGAATAAACCAAATGTTATTTTGTAAACCCCAATATTTTTTTTGTGGTAAAATTAATAAAAAGTTTGGTAAAGGAAAAGAACATTGATGGTAAACTCGTGACAATAATTGTGGTAAATCATTTGGTAGGTTTGGTAAACGTTACGTTTTGGTAGAATACACCCGTTTAATACTCCTAAAATAATTGGGTATGGCAAACAACCAAATTTTTTATTTTTTTTCGATAAATTGAGAATAAACCAAATGTTATTTTGTAAACTCCAATATTTTTGTTGTGGTAAAATTCATGAAAACTTTGGTAAATTACAAGAGCATTGATGGTAAAACACAAACAGTAATTGTGGTAAATCATTTGGCAAGTTTGGTAAAACAACAATGATTTATTGTGGTAAAATACACAAGAATATTGGTAAAGAACAAAAAAACATTGTGTTGAAGAAGGACGGTCCTGGCAATACTAGGACGGTCCGTCCTCAAACCGTCCCCAATGCACTGGTGCTACTGGTGAAGAGGGACGGTCATTCGGACGGTTTCGAGGACACGTAGAATTAGTTGGTGCGCGTGGTTCTGGGACACGTAGAATTAAACCCCCGTCATCGTCCGTATTGATTGTGGCAGGAACAGATATTCCGCTTTGAATCTCGCCTCGCCGTTCAGTAAACTTGTATACTTTGAATGCTCCCATAGCCGGCAACCTCTCCTCGGTTCTGTCTATTTGCACTCCAGCTTCCACGCACATCCTCCAAATCAAATGTATATGGGTGATGGCGAGAGAGGAATTAGTTGTTATTTCTTTCATGTGATGCTTGATCAACGACCCCACATTAATCGTCCCGCCAAATGCCAAGTGATGGATCATATCGAAAGCTTCGCGGGTGATAAAATTCTCACGGACGGTGGGTCTAATACGCCCGTTCCAAACACCTGCCACGAACTTCCACTGAGCATCTAAGCACTTCGTCCGGAGTTCTTTGTTGTTTTTAGAGTTTAGTTCAACAGCCGCTTTAGTACAAAGTACTGCAAAGTTTGGTACGACAGGCACCTCGTCAGGAGGGAGCCGGATAATCCCGGTGTTTGGTAGGCCGAGGTGCTGGTTGATGGCTGCTGTTGAAAAATCAACTGTTTTCCCACGAACAAAGACTTCTGACATGTTAGGAGCATCCGGTATATTAGCATACACTTCCAATGCTAGCTCGGCTGGTGCAGTACCTTCCGGTTGGACTGCAAGATTCCCCCAACCCCACAGATCCACAAGTGGTGCTACCCTATCATCCATCAAATGCTCCTCCTTAAATGCCCGTTCACCCACATATGGTCGATTTTGATGCATGGTATAGAATCTTTCTTGCGCACCAGCAGTGGCGAATTTTTTCTTGTTATGTTTAGAAACAGGCCTCAGTGGTTTCAATCCCATCCTAGTTGTTGCAGGCAATTCATCACTATCATCTCCACGCCGAGTGCGTTTCGGGGCCATCAACCAAGCGAGACACAACAATGTCTGAAGGAGCCCCATTGCACTGCGATATGAACTTGTATGAGGAGATATACATAGCATTACAAAAGACCATAGATGACATAGACATTTTTTCGAACACCATGCGTGCATAATGAATCTAGTAAGAGATATACCATAGTTGACATAAAAGAATTGCTCAAATACACCCAAAAATCATTTCAGGACATTTATGTTTCTCATGGGATATGAAAAATATACAAAATCAAACCGAACCCACAATTATATGTCTTCCATATCACAATCCTAAATTAGATTTGGTAAAAACCCATAACTTTTCTCGAAAAAAATGGGAGGAGGAAAATACCTTCTTCGAGGAACAAGAATCCCGTTTAAAAAGAGTTATAGTGCACGACAATGGGAAAGAGTAACGAGTAGAGTGGTGGGATTTGAAGAAAATACCTTCTTCGAAGTTGTAGTCACCGACGCGATCGAAGGGAGGAGGAGGAGTCGGTTGCTGCGGTTTTGGGGGGGGGGGGGGGGGGGGGATTTGAACTTCTCTGAAGTAGGGCATGGAAATGGGGAGAAAACGGTCTGGAAAGGTTTTATCCTCCACATCTAATTCAGTCCTCAATTATTTTGAATACCCAATTACCATATTTCACAAAATTCTTACCGTATATCATGACACAACTACCACTTATTACTATAAATATTTACCATGTACATTACTTTCCATTTACCAAACTCCAAGGTAACTCTTTACCTTTTCGGCCAAAATATTTACCATTTTTATATAATCATTTACCATATTAAATACTATAAGTTTACCATATAAATTTTTCTTTCCAAAACCATATAAAGTTTTTAAAATTTTTTATTTGGTTTTAAATAAAGAAATTAAATATTGAATAATATTTCCAAATTTTTATTAATTTTTTTTTTTTACATTTTATTCCTTTTTCCTCGAGACGGCTTCCGAACGTTCCTGAATCACCGTCCCTTTCACCGTCCTCCGTTCCTCCACAGCACTAATTCCTTACTTCACGATTTACCAACTACATCCTTTATGCTTTACCACTTTTCATCCTATCTTTACCATCCTTACCTATTATTAGAATACCACATTAATGATGACTGGATTACCACATCGCAGAATAACATTAATATATAACCCTAAACCCTAAACCCTAATGCTAACCCTAAACCCTAAAGCAAAATAATTAAATACATACAATTAAATTAATAAATATACAAACAATTAAATATAATTAAATAAATATATACAATTAAATATAGGTAAATAAATATATACAATTAAATATAAGTAAATAAATATATAGAATTAAATAATAGTGATGAGTGAATAAATATATAAACCTAAATATACAATCTTGTTCGACGACTTAACACTACACACTACTTAAAGTATTAGAATAACATGCTCCATAATCCTTAAGAATACATAACCACAAACCCTAAACCCTAATGCTAACACTAAACCCTAAAGCATAATAAGTAAATACATACAATTAAATTAATAGTGAGTAAATAAATATATAAACCTAAATATACAATCTTGTTCGACAACTTAACACTACACACTTCTTCAAGTATTAGAATAACATGCTCCATAAAATTAATAAATAAATAAATAATTAAATATATACCATTAAATTAATAAATAAATAAACTATTAAATATAAGTAAATAAATATTTAGAGTTAACCCTAAATATACAATCTTGTTCGACTACTTACCACTACCCACCTGCAACAATTATTAGCGTAACATGCTCCATAGTCCTTAAGAATATATAACCGTAAACCCTAAACCCTAATGCTAACCCTAAACCCTAAACCAAAATAATTAAATATATACCATTAAATTAATAAATAAATAAACTATTAAATATAAGTAAATAAATATTTAGAGTTAACCCTAAATATACGATCTTGTTCGACTACTTACCACTACCCACCTGCAACAATTATTAGCGTAACATGCTCCATAGTCCTTAAGAATATATAACCGTAAACCCTAAACCCTAATGCTAACCCTAAACCCTAAACCAAAATAATTAAATATATACCATTAAATTAATAAATAAATAAACTATTAAATATAAGTAAATAAATATTTAGAGTTAATCCTAAATATACGATCTTGTTCGACTACTTACCACTACCCACCTGCAACAATTATTAGCGTAACATGCTCCATAGTCCTTAAGAATATATAACCGTAAACCCTAAACCCTAATGCTAACCCTAAACCCTAAACCAAAATAATTAAATATATACCATTAAATTAATAAATAAATAAACTATTAAATATAAGTAAATAAATATTTAGAGTTAACCCTAAATATACGATCTTGTTCGACTACTTACCACTACCCACCTGCAACAATTATTAGCGTAACATGCTCCATAGTCCTTAAGAATATATAACCGTAAACCCTAAACCCTAATGCTAACCCTAAACCCTAAACCAAAATAATTAAATATATACCATTAAATTAATAAATAAATAAACTATTAAATATAAGTAAATAAATATTTAGAGTTAACCCTAAATATACAATCTTGTTCGACTACTTACCACTACCCACCTGCAACAATTATTAGCGTAACATGCTCCATAGTCCTTAAGAATATATAACCGTAAACCCTAAACCCTAATGCTAACCCTAAACCCTAAACCAAAATAATTAAATATATACCATTAAATTAATAAATAAATAAACTATTAAATATAAGTAAATAAATATTTAGAGTTAACCCTAAATATACGATCTTGTTCGACTACTTACCACTACCCACCACTTAAATTATTAGCGTAACATGCTCCATAGACCTTAAGAATATATAACCGTACACCATAAACCCTAATGCTAACCCTAAACCCTAAAGCAAAATAATTAAATATATACCATTAAATTAATAAATAAATAAACTATTAAATATAAGTAAATAAATATTTAGAGTTAACCCTATACAATAAATCATGTTATCTTTACCATGTGTTACATATACAATTACCATAGACCATGTTATTTTTACCACGTGTAAGTAGGTGCTCTTTACCACGTTTAATAATCTTCGTTTACCACAAACTATGTCAAACTTACCAAATAATACGTGCGATTTACCACACGTGTTGCGCTCGATTTACCATGTTTTTGGTAAATAATTTACCATATAATTAAGATGGTTTACCACAATACTATGTACGATTTACCAAAGAAAATATAACACTACTTTATACACGGGGAGAAGCACCGTCCATCCACCAACCGTCTCTCACACTCTGTTTTCCAACGTTCAGAGCACGGTCAACCGGACGGCCGTCCGAAAACCCCCAGGACCGTCCATACAATCCTGTTTGATACAGGAGGTACGTGGACGGTTTAAAGACGGTCCGACGAACCGTCCCATGTACCGTCCGCCTCTAATGGCGTGTACAGGTCTTGTGGAACGGTCAGGGGACGGTCCGTAAAACCGTCCCACGTACCGTCCCCCACTCCAGGCTTTTACATGTATTGAGCCACGGTCAGAGGACGGCCGTCCCTTTGTGTGTCAATAATTCTTTACCAGGAATGACTATGGATTTACCAGATTAATACTTACCACTTTACCACGTTACAATTTCCACTTTACCACGTTACAATTTCCACTTTACCACGTCACCAAAATTTTCATTATGAAACCACAACATACCAACATACATCATCACATATAGAACCATAAGCCAACATAAAAATTATAATCCAACATCCAGAAATTCAATTTCCAATAAGTCCACATTACACTTGCAAATTTAAACCATACAATATATGGCAATCAAGTGTTTGTGCTTCAATTAACTAACAAAAATGGACATGTCCACAAACCTACGTAGGAACTCTAGAAACTCGTGCATTCTTGCACGTACGTTTGTTGTGGCCGGGCAAACCGCATGACTTGCATTTATTACCACTCCTAACGGTTTGGGAAGGGATGCGCTTCGTTTTTCTTCGTCCCGGCTGCGGGCGCACGTCAGGGGGTTGAACTTTGTCGGTCGCCACCTCCAATGGTTCGTCCTCGTGTATTGCACACATAGGGTAGATAGCACCTTCGTAGGCCTTACGAAACATTTCAACACTGTAGTAAGGATCCACATAGTCATATGGAGATACGTGCATGTCGGATATGCAATACAAGGCATGTGCACAAGGAAGACCAACTAATTGCCATCCCCTACACGAGCACTCCCGTTTGTTGAGGTCAACTATCATCTTTGACAGCCCCTCCCGCACCTCGTACAATCCGGCCATCGACCTAACACATGACAATGACCCGGACTTGTTCAACCTGGATTGTAGTTTCTTCTCTTGCACTGGACATAGCTCTCTAAACCAACCTGCTGACTCCTCCATTCTCTCACACATCATTGTCATAACTTTCAATCTTATCGTATCTACCATGGCAGCAGGTTGCAGACCTCTAGCAGCCTTTATCCATGAGTTCCAACTCTCGACTGGATTATTGTGTAACACTCCCCATCTCATCCCCGGGAAGAATGCATTGGCCCACCGTTCCGGCCGGGAACGTGCAATGAATTCCTTGGCAGGCTCCTTGAATGTATCCAAGATCTTCTTCATGTATTTTTCATACTCAGTTGAAGTGACTGCTTTTGCTGCCTTTTGGAAAATGTTACCCCATTTCCCCCTATTGTGCAGTGGATTTGATGACATCACCTGTTACATCAAGTACACATCATCCATCAAATAATCCATTCAATGGAATAAAAAACACGAGTTACTGTGATATTCTAAAGTGGATACGTACATCAGTTTTAAAATTTTCAATCAGATGACGTAGACATATTGCATGCAAACATTCGGGGAATATAGCACTTTTTGCGTTCATAAGCCCCGGGTGCCTATCCATGAACAAAACAAGCTTCTCAAAATCGTAGTCCTCTCTTTGCGATTCAATGGCTCCACGTAACTTTTGACAAAACCAACCCCAACTCTCGTTGGTCTCACCATCAACAACTACAAAACATTTAAAATTAAATACAAATAACTTGCGTATGCATAAAGGAACAAAACATTAACATTAACTAAACACGTACTTGCAAATGCTACGGTAAAAATTCCATTGTTCCCGTCCTGGCCTATGGCCCCAAGCACATGTCCTTTCCACTTTGTCTTTATGTGTGTTCCATCGAGATACAACATTGGACGACATCCACTCAGGAATCCCCGCACGCACGCGCCTATGCTAATAAAGACCCGGTGGAACTTCTTCGTGTCCGGGAATATCTCAAAGTCAGCAATGGTACCGGGGTTCGAATCTTTTAAGGATTGGCATAAACCCCTTAATTTATTGAATGAATCACTGTCTTTTCCATGAATATTTCTCAATGCAATTTCTCTCCCCATCCAAGCTTTGTGGTAGGGTATATCTATTGCAAACTGAATTTTGATTTCATCAATTGCTTGTCTTGCACTATATGTCGGCGCGGTTCTCAATGTATCCGTTATCCAACTGGCGACCCAATTAGATGTTGCTTGTGGATGACTTGTATCCATTATACGGTCAACACCACAAGTATGATGTAGGGTACAAGTCCGAATGCCAAATGTCTCATCCGACTTACGATATGATGCATATACCCGCCACCCACATCCATCCACTGTACATCTTGCGATAACCTTGTGCTTCCCATTCTTCACGTATTTGAATCCTTTCTTTGTGGCAATGCAAAATGTCCTTAGAACGCGACGAAAGTGCTCAACATTTTCGAACGTTTGCCCTTTTCCTTCAATGCGCTCAATGCCTCCGGATCGTCCACCCAAATGCTCTGTTTCTATCCTCACCAGTGCCATTTCATCGTGCCCCTCAAAGCATGCATCCTCCACCCTACAAGATGATTCATTTGTCATTCTACCATTGTTAACATGCCGGAATGAATGATACAAACAATCAATGCAACAATCATACCTTCTCCTCTTCTCCGGAGTCCCTTTCGACCTAGCTATTACATTGCACAAGTGTACATTTGATAGCCTGTGATATTGAATCATCAATTTTATGTCCGAGTCCGTTTGCATTCTTACAAGTTGCTTGTCGCCCGGGGCTTCATATTTCAGAGTGTATAATAGAGGATCAAAATCGGGCCATCGTTCCATCATCTCCATATGCACATCATTCATCGTCGTCTCATTCTTTATAGACATTGGGTGCTTCTCATCATTATATTGACATATAACGAGTAGGGTAAAGCAACTACTTTCGCCATGCCCTCCACTAGTACTCATTCTCTTCTCTACAAATGCAATCAAAATAATATTACCATTCAATAACCACTGCAACATCGACCTACACTATCACAAAACCCATGCAAACACCATCTTTCAAATATTTCATCTTACGATGAACCGAAGAATTTTTTTTAACATCGAATATATCCCATTATGTCCCAAACCATTTCATAAGATCCTTAGCACATATAACACTCTTTACCGCAATACAATGCTCAACATTTTAACCGTAGACTTTTGAAAAATTTTCTTCTTTCGCGATTTCCACACTCATTCAAATAAACGAAAAAGAATTGCATATGGCCACTTACTTCCACCTAAGCTTTGTCGTCCACCTGCTTCACGCGTTCACTGTTCGCCGCCGTCCTCCGCCGCACGCCACCGTCCGGAGAACTGCGTCCGTCCGCCGTGTACAGAGTCGCGGGAAGATGGGGAGATTGATCGGGATTGAAACGTTCTCCCGTTTAGGGCTTTTTTTATTTGAATTGGGGGTAATTTGGTATTCTCCACAAAGGGCATTTAAGTATTTTCCAAAATTAATTAGATTAGCTTAAGTAAATTAGTTTAGTTTGTTAGTAGGTTTTGTAATGATGGGTCCCTATGTGTAATGTTATACAAATGGGGTCTTTGACCTTAAGAAAGGTTTGAGAGGGGTCCCTTTGTGTAAGACCAGCATTGGCCGGCCGTCTTTATACCCGAACGGACGGTGCTGGCCGTTTAGCTCATATCACTCCCTGCCAGTACTGACCGTTCGGATTTGGAAAGGATCGGTCCTCATTGGCCGTTCATTCCTTTGTCCAAATCTATGCGCACAACTAATCTCTGTGTATGAGTTCCATCTTGTATTCATGTTCTTCCACATATTCATCTCGGTATTCATCATCCTCATTCATGTCCATGGAATATTAATATGAATAATTGCGTAAGGAAAAAAAATCCAAGGAGAACCAGTAGAGTTTTGGGTTTTGTTTGAACAGAACAGGAAGAGATGACAGAGGGAAGGAAAGAAATTTGTGTGCCCCAATCTAATCCAATCTGAATGTGCCTTAATCCCATTTTTTTTCATTATTAAGTATATTGAGTAGGAGTATTTGAGAGATTTTAGTTATGATTTGTATGGCCTAACCAAATTTTAAGTGTATATAAATGAGGACTAAAAAAAATTGGAGAGAGTATGGGTCTGTTCTGCACGCAGAGCTGTAGCTGTGAGCTGTAGCTGCGAGCTGGAGCTGTAGGGAGCTGAAGCTGTAGGGAGCTGTGGGAGCTGTAGCTATCAGTTTTATTTAAGTGTTCTGTACAACTAGCTGTAGCTGTAAAAAAATGTATGAAATGACATAAAAGGACAAACATTTATGTAGACTATTGGGTAGTGAGTTGGTTATTGGGATAAAATTGTAATTGCTCAACAATAAGCTAGGAGCTTATTTTTTAAAGCTACTACAAGTAGCTTCTAAAAAGAAGCTTCCAAAAGCTCCCATAAGCTCCTAAAAGCTAGTGTGCAGAACGAAGCTTTTGTTTTAAAATAAAAGCTAAAGCTACCAAAAGCTCTCAAAATCTCCCAAAAGCTGCGTGCAGAACAGACCCTATATCTGATGTGAGTTTTCAGTCAAACACGTTTGTATTATACTTATAAATAATTTGGGCTGATATTTGCTTTAAATGGACCATGAGCTGCTTTCTTAGGCCGATCTCCGCCAAAAAGCCCAAAGAACCATTTGTGGAGTATTTTTCGTGTACTAATTGTTACACTACAAATTTTACTTGGACCCCTCAAATTCTTGACATGATTGAATTGACCTCAGGAAACCATCTGAAGATCGGATCGTACCAGAGAATCCAAATCTCCCATTGATTTTGATCAGCCCCGTCTCCACTCGAATCTTCTTTCAAAACCGCCATTCCATTGGACCCCTTTCCGTCCGAAGCATAACGTCGCTAGGTTATCGCAAAGGGGCCACACGAAATTCCTGTGCACGTAATTGGGAGGGATCACACAAAATGTACGGATTCGAAGCGATGACCTTCAACATCCATGGCGGATACCTGGAGGCCATCGTGCGGGGATACCGTTCGGGGCTTCTAACTGCCGCTGATTATAACAACCTCTGCCAGTGCGAGACGCTGGACGACATCAAAATGCACCTCTCCGCCACCGAGTACGGCCCCTACCTACAGAACGGTTGGTCTGCTACGAACGTCTATTTCCTGCTGTGCGGTGTGATTGGGGGAATCTGGTTTAAATTTATGTGATTTTGCATGGGGGAGGTGTAAAGTTAATCCGGATTGTTTTGTTGTGTTACACGTATTATTGTTAGCTACCTCTGTCCTACCATTTATTCTCAATCTCGTAGCTCTGAGCTTTGGATTCAAGTTGTTTTGTGGAGCCCTAGGGGAATTGTGCTGAAGTTATGAAACGGAAAAGTGAATAAATGTCTTTGAAGTGGAATTTGTCCCCTAGAATCTAGATTTTTTCTTTCAATAGCTCATTCATGTAGAATCAATCCACTCACTTATTTGACTTTCCATGGATATGCTCAGTGGAGGAAGAGCAGCACTCCATTCTGATCGATTTGGATTTATTTCTAATTTGTATCTTTGGTTCTATTGCCAAATTAAACATTGAAAGGTCATATTACAGGTAAGTTATATTCAAAGTGTTCTAAGTCCATCTGGGGGTGCAATGTTGTGGCCAAGTCGGGTGTGGAGTTTTACACATTTGTCTAGGTTCATCCGATATGTCCAAAAATTGTGAATGTATAATTTAAATTAAAATGACTACAATCGAATATAATATAGTTCGTTTGATAGGAGTTTTTTTTTCTTTAAAAATGAAAATTTACTTTTTTCCGATTTAATTATTTCATATCGATTCAGGTAATTTGCTTCTATCAATGAGTAAATTAAATTATAATGTGATATTAGTCCCTATGGTTATTTATCCTGTCTGTGTCTTGCTGGAAGCTTGGCTAGTTCTGTTGCTTGGTGAATTTTCATGCCAAATATGGTAATTCTTTGTTGTCCTGTGAAATTGCAGAGCCCTCTCCATTGCATACTACAACAATTGTGGAGAAATGCACCCTGAAACTGGTTGACGAGTATAAGCACATGTTGGCTCAGGCCACAGAGCCTCTATCAACCTTTTTAGAATACATCAGGTATGTGGCTCTCCTTCTCAGTTGGGTGTATCTGTGAATGCTTTGTCACCCTCACGAATGCACATACCTGACCATGTGTGAATGTATTGTATCCTCTTTCCCTATGAAATTCGTGAGTTAGTCAACATGCATTGGTTTTCCTTTTGAATGCACTTTGAAATTCTGATTTTTGGCTTCGACAGTGAAATTATACTGAATAAACATTTAGAACTTTGAAATTTGTTAAATGAGATCACTTTTTTCTTCTTCTAGTTATTTAAAAACATGAGAGGAGTTTGAACATTTGACTTTCTTTCTTTTAGGTTCATTTGCCCAATTCTTATTTGAGTATCTTTGTCACTGGTAGTCCACTTGTTAAACATCTTGTGTTTGTTTGGTCTTCATTCTTTTGTGTGTTCTATTTAGATATGGGCACATGATCGACAATGTTGTGCTAATTGTAACGGGAACACTTCATGAGAGGGATGTTCAGGAATTGTTGGAGAAATGCCATCCTCTGGGGATGTTTGACAGGCATGTATTCCTTACTCAGACATTTCATCCTATATAGAGTTTGTAATATCTTTCAAATGCCGCACTCTACTGTGTACAGCATTGCCACTCTAGCAGTTGCACAGAACATGAGAGAGCTTTATAGGTTGGTTCTTGTTGATACACCTTTGGCGCCATACTTCTCAGAGTGCATTACTTCAGAGGTTACTACTGCTTTTCTTTTTTTCTTTTTTATTTTTTCCCAACTGAGAAGCATGTCCTTTTAATTCATATTTTCTGTAGTAGTTATAAGTTATAACAAGTCTTGTGCCATGATACTATAAATTTTTAGGTGCAAGAATAGAACAAACTGAAATTTATTGTTTTTCATGCTGGCTTGCTTTCTCTTATATGACTATTTTTGTAGGACTTGGATGACATGAACATTGAAATTATGAGGAATACTCTCTACAAGGCATACCTTGAGGATTTTTACAGATTTTGCCAGGTGCAGTAGTCTTTTCAGAATAGTCAATCAGTTTGTTTCCCTTTTGACATCAAATTGTAGTGGTTAGAAATTCACCCTTAACACATGTCTTTTCTAGTAGAAACTTGGAGGTGCTACTGCAGAGATTATGTCTGACCTTTTATCCTTTGAAGCTGATAGAAGGGCAGTTAATATCACAATAAACAGGTTCCTAACAGCTTTTTAAAAGTAAATGAAGAAATAAATAAAATCCTATTATATATGTATTTTCTTGTCATATTGTTTTCAACCATGTTTAATGTGCTCTTCTCCAGTATTGGCACCGAGCTTACCCGGGATGATCGCAAGAAGTTGTATTCTAATTTTGGTCTGCTGTAAGCATCTTCTTTTTCAAAATAAAAATAAAATCAGAATTCCTTTTATAGTCCGTGTTAGAAATCCTTTTCGGAGTCATTATGGTATACCTTTTTAACAGATATCCCTATGGTCATGAGGAGCTTGCGATCTGTGAGGATATTGATCAGGTATATATGTATATATATTTATCAGTGTTTTCTATATAATTAGTGATTTCCTGTGCCCTTGTATCTATAAACTGTCGAAGTGCAGTTTGAAAACTATTTACTATATCAAAATGGCTGTGCAATTTTTTAACTGAAAAGAAATTAGATACACTGATCCAAACCGCATTTGTCTTTAGGTGCAATATAGATTATTCTGTGTTTTGCACAAATTTTTGTTTATCGTTCTTGTTAGCTCACCCACCTTTTCCCTCTATTATTAAAATGCAGTCAATTTTACTTCACTCAGTATGCATTTGTTGACCTTTTCAGGTTCGTGGTGTCATGGAAAAGTATCCTCCTTACCAATCCATATTTTCCAAATTATCCTACGGAGAAAGTCAGATGCTCGACAAGGCCTTTTACGAAGAGGAAGTTAGACGACTTTGCTTGGCATTTGAACAACAGGTTGGTTAATCTGTTTTTTTTTGTTTTTTTTTTTTACTTCTGTCGGCCAATGTGTTCGTAGTAATATAATAGCATGTGATGCGTGTTCAACATTGAATTCTTGCACAAGTGATCGATTTGATCTATATTCCATTACCATGTGGCAATGCAGTTCCATTATGGTGTGTTTTTCGCTTACATAAGGTTGAGAGAGCAGGAAATCAGGAATTTGATGTGGATATCCGAATGCGTTGCACAAAACCAGAAGTCCCGAGTGCATGATAGCGTTGTTTTAATATTTTAGATAGAAAAATAGAAAATGTTAAAGGAACTGCTGCTCCTATTTCTACTATTCCCGGTTGGATGGTCCACTGTTCAGGTTCATGGCTATCAACCTGTGTGTTTGTGTAAAATAATTTTTCGTTTCCATTTTCAGACTCTTGATGGATTTCCAACAGGCTTGGCCCTATGAGTTCAGTATTTTCAAGAATAAATTGGATGCACTATTATTATTATGCATGTTTTCGTATCGTTTGCCTTATTCATGTGTTACAATAATTTGTTGTGGGTTTGTCAGGTTAGATTATCAAAGTATATTAGGTTGTATTTGTTAGGTCCACGGAGTAGCAAGATTCACACTTTATGCAGAGGTTCACTGAATATTATGAACTCAAACACCCAACACAGATTAATGTACCAATATAAATATCAAGCACAGCGGAATAATAAACAAGCATAAAGTAAATCAATGAGACACGAAATTGTTTACCCAGTTCGGCCTTCGGCCTACGTCTGGGGGATACCAATCCAGGAATTATTTTACTATGTGTTTTAGGATGGTAAACAACCACACACACTAGCAAAATAAAGAGAATGACTTCACCATAAACTCCAAGCAGATAGTTGTTGGAACCAGACACTCTCCAAGTTCTGGTATAGGATCTCCACCTATTTCAACTCCCCAAAGCTCCTGCCTTGAGTTTCCCTTGGAGCAGTCCGTGAATCACTTCTCTCGAGCAGGATGAAATCGATCGATGTAGCTTATCTCCTGTGAAGCCTTTGGACAATCTCCTCAAGTAGTTTAATCGACTCGCAATCAATCAAGGAGGAAGTCCAAGGCTTGATCGATTTAGCAGCAGTAGATAGAATCTAGGAACAGGGGGCTGCAAATCGAACGAAGCTTCTCACAAAGTATTTCCGAAAGCTTAGAGAGAATTCAGAGTGTTTCCAAAGATTGTAAGAGTGAGAAGTTAGCTTCCATCCCTCTGAAATCTCTTTTAACCAAGAAGTCGCAATTCTGGAAAGGTCACCTGCAACTAGCCGTTACTCACACAGTGTCCGTTACTCACACATCGTTCAAACTCTAAATCACTAATCTGAGGGAGGGTTCCTGCAAAATAAACATTAGAGAATAATCTCCTCAGATTAGGAATAGAGTCGTTGGGCTGGAGCAAGTCTTTCAAAAATATTCCACGTCATACAGAAGACTGCCGCTCAGGAGGTTCATCCGAGGAGTTCGATCATCGACTTTGAACTTCCAACAAAACCTTGATTCAACAATCTCCCCCTTTTTGGCAGGAAGTGAGCCAGTACAAAATACCAACCGATGATGAACTATTACAAGAAAAACAATGAACCTACTAGCATCCAAAACCCAACCACCAAATTACATCCCTGAAAAAAAAAACTCTTCATAAGATGACTAAGTCAACACATAGAGCTTACATTAAAATCAAAACAGGGGACCAGTTCACAACTATTACAAACATCCAACAAAACATTAACCATAAACAGTTCAGAGTATCCATCAGCAAACATAATCAACATCAAACCAACATAAGATAGTCCAAAACAAACAACCACAGATAATATCAGAGTATCTTGATCAAAGATCTCAACAGAATTTAAAAAGATGTAGGGTTAGAAAGATGTTACCAAATTTTCCAGTAGAAGGAGCAGCTTCATCAGGTGTTGGAATTTTTGAAAATTTTGAAAGTTTCTACTCCCCCTCTGGATCAGCTTGCATGGCAAAAAAAACATCACTCTTCAGCTTCATCAGCATCTTCAGAGTCCCTTTCATCCTCATCCTCCTGGGGAATATGTAGGATAGCACCTTCATCATCTGACCAGACCTCAGGCAGAAGAGCTAAGGCTTGATCAAGCGTTTCTTCTATCCGAGTCTGTCTTTCCCTTAATTCCCTTAACTCTTGAACAGCAGCAGAGATGACAGTCTTGGCATGATCTAGAGCATTCTGATTAGGCAAGGATCCATCAGGACCAGGAAGATCAGGAGTCTTCTTCAGAAGTCTCTGTGAGATAGCAAACTCCACAATGGGATTGGTTGCCACCTTCTTCCCACCAAGAATGTTTTCTCCTTCTAGATATGCTGTAATCAGGGCTGGATAAGGAAGCAGCACTTTCCCATCATCTTTGAGACTTTCTGCAATCTTGCTCATGTGGGAGAGAACTAACTGTCCATAGTTGATTGGCTCTTTCATTTCGATGGCATACATCAGATGGCACATATCCTTTGTCACCAAAGAATGATTGGCTGTGGGAAAAACATTTGAGGCACAGAACTTGTAGATCAGGGAGAACTTCAGAGTTAGATCTCCTGAGCTGACACCATTTCCAGGCATTCTCATAGTCTTCTTCTTGGTCACAGCTTGAGCCACCTTATGACTGTCAAATGAAGTGCCAGGGGCATAAATTGTATCAAATGGAACATCTGGAACACCTAGTAATGCATTGATCTTGGCAGCAGTGAGATCATAGAAAAATCCTTGTGTATAATTCAGGTTGAACCAGGGACGATTTGGAATGACAACATCCTTCTTCAGATTGGCATAAAACTCCTTCACAAATACTGGTTTGTAACTCTCCCAGCAGGATGCCCATTTGAGCATAGACCTCTTTTCCAAGTACTTGGTCCAACCCATCTCAATGAACCTCTTCCCTTGATATGTGTGTTCTGCCCTGAATTTCTTCTTGACTAACACAGTGTCAAAGTAGTACATGTTGTAGTGAGAGTGGAACTGAACATTGTACGGCTTCTCAATGGCCTGACTGGATTTGCCCTTCTCCTTGGACACTTTCTTCCCTTTTGCATCAAGCTTGGCCTTTGATCTAAGCTCATTGAGTGTCTCTGTATCACTTGACCTTCTTGAACCACCAGTGGTCTGAGGCACTTCATCATCTTGTTGTTCCTCTTCTTCTTCTTCTCCTGAGACATCTCCAGACACCTCCTCATCGGATTCTTCATATTCACTATCGGACTTCTCTTTCCTCTGCACTTTTGTGAATGGAACTGGAGCAACCTTGGATCCTGTGGCAACACCTGGTTCATCATCTTCTTCTCCGGACTCAGACTCTTCTCCTTCTGTACTAGACTCTTCTGACCCATCATCAACAGCTTCCTCATTCGAACCAGTTGTGACAACATCTACAACAGGCTTATCAGTTTGATCCCTGGGAGGATTCACAGCCATGGCAGAACTCTCCTCAACAAAGGTTGATCCAGAAGGTTTATTAGAAGCAGATGGTTCCTTTGCCAATGAGAGTTGATGTGGAGCAGGATCAACTGACTCCAGAGTAGGGCTCTGGATGGATTTCTCCATCATAGAAGGAGTGAGTTCCTTAGGACCTTGTTGAGTCATCACAGCAGGCCTCAAAAATGAGAGGGGTACAGCATCAATAGGTGGTGAGGCGGCAACATGCTTCTTGACTCCTGGAAAGAATGGCTTAGGGACCAAGTCTATCTTCCTTTTGGCACGAGTAGACACCATTGGTTTCTCAGTAACCACTGGATTGGGTGGAATCGTACTAGCAGCAACTGGAACCTCTGGAACAGTAGATTTAGTTGCAGGAGCACTTGGCTTTTTGAGACTCTTTCCTTTCTTCTTGGAAGCAGTTGAGACTGGTGGGGAGGTGATCGGGGCCTTGCCTTCAAAAATAGCCTTTCCTGTAGACACATTTGCAGAAGTATCAGTGGATTTAGGAACCATTTTTGTACCTTTCTTTGATGGTTCTTCATCTCCAGCAGTTGAAGCAGCATTGGCTATGGTTCTCAGATTTTTGGGAGACTCCATGATAGAAGCATCCTTCGTTTGAGGAATGTCAGGAGAAATAGCCGATTGCGACTTGGTAACTGCCCGAGATGACACGTTCGCAGACGAGGGTTTCGTGGATGTAACCCCCGACGTGGGTAACTCCCCCTGAACCGCCACTCCCGCCTCTTGGAGTTCACTTCTGATGTCCAAAGGGTCCATTACAGTGCCTGATTGAACTTCGCTCACAAGATTTTCCAGTAGATTGGGGGGCACTTCCCTTCTTGGCTTTCGCTTAGGAACCGCAACCTTCTTTGGAGCAGGAGGTTTTGCTTGAGAAGGAGCGGAACCCTTAGAGCTTCGTGTATTCACCATCGTGAATGCTGCAAACAGAACTCAGCACGACTTCACAAGACTAACGCGTAAAAATCAAGAACAAGGGTTAGTCGAAAAGGCGAGGAAAAGGAAAGAAAAACTCAAGCTCAGAGAGATGAATACTCAGACTGAAGAAATAAATTTCTTCCCGCCTTTCAGAGAAACTAATGATGTTTCTTCTGCAGAGATCATCTCGAAAGAGTAAGTCTGCAAGATTCCATGAATAGACACATTTGGGCCTCTTTTAGACAAATGGGCCTCTTATAATACTCTCCCCCTAAACCATATAACTCCTGCAGCCCAAAATTGATTAGTTCAAATAAATATAACAAGTATTGGGCTTGAGGAATTAAACCTTTTACACCATGGGGGAAGAGGAGTGACACTTCAGTCAATTATGCAGAGCCCTAGATCACGTCTTAGGGCCTCAAATCGATCATTGCTCAAAGCCTTGGTAAAGATATCTGCATGTTGGAGCTCAGTACCCACATATTGAATAGTCACAACACCATCTTCAACTAGCTCTCGGATGAAATGATGACGGATATCGATATGCTTGGTTCGACTATGCTGCACAGGATTTTTTGCAATATTGATTGCACTCATGTTATCACATAAGAGAATCAATTCCTTGTGTTCAATACCATAATCCTTCAGCATTTGTTTCATCCATAATAATTGAGAGCAGCAACTTCCAGCAGCTAAGTACTCTGCCTCTGCAGTAGATAATGAGATGGAAGACTGCTTCTTACTGTACCAACTCACAAGGTTTGTTCCTACATAGAAACACCCTCCAGTAGTACTCTTTCTATCATCCGTGCACCCGGCCCAGTCAGCATCACTATAGCCAATTAGTTGCAAGCTGGAATCCATAGAATACCATATCCTAAGGTTAGCAGTGCCGGCTACATACTTTATGATCCTCTTGGCAGCATGCAAATGAGATTCTTTGGGGTCAGCTTGATATCTCGCACAAACTCCAACGGCATAGCTAATATCGGGCCTGCTAGCTGCTAGATAAAGAAGACTGCCAATTATACTACGATATAATTTGCAATCAACACTTTTACCATTTGAATCCTTGCTGAGCTTGTCATTGGTTCCAATTGGAGTTCGAACTGGCTTGCTGGACTCCATGCCAAATTTTTTCACAATGTTCTTGGCATATTTGGCTTGACTAATGAATATTCCTTCTTTCTTTTGAGACACCTGCAAACCTAGGAAATATGTCAGTTCACCAACAAGACTCATCTCAAATTCCTTACTCATAATGTTGACAAATCTGTCTTTGAGAATGTGTGAGGTAGAACCAAACACAATGTCATCGACATAAATTTGTGCAATAAGAAATCCTTTGGCCTCCCTTTTTATGAAAAGGGTCTTGTCAGTGCTCCCTCGATCATAACCATTCTCCAGAAGATACGAAGACAGACGGTCATACCAAGCTCGGGGAGCTTGCTTCAACCCATACAGTGCTTTGTTTAATTTGTAAACATGATCTGGATAATGTGGATCCACAAAGCCTTTGGGTTGCTCAACATAAGCTTCTTCATTCAGCATGCCATTCAAGAAAGCACTCTTGACATCCATCTGGTAGAGCTTGAATTCATAGGTGCAAGCAATGGCAATCAGTAATCGGACGGCTTCAAGTCTGGCCACTGGAGCGAAGGTCTCGCTGAAGTCCACACCTTCCACTTGAGTATATCCTTGAGCAACAAGTCGAGCTTTGTTTATTGTAATGTTGCCATTCTCATCCGACTTGTTCTTGAATATCCACTTTGTCCCTATGACATTGACATCCTCTGGTCTTTCTACTAAGGTCCAAACTTCATTTCTTTTGAATTGTTGAAGTTCTTCTTGCATAGAAGAGATCCAATGCTCATCACAGAGGGCATCCTCAACTTTGCTGGGCTCAATGGCAGATGTGAAACAATGTAGACCAGCTAGCTCTTTGTAGTTGATCCGCTTCTTGGTCCTGGTCTTCCTTCCTTCATTGATGTCTCCAATCAGATCCTTTTCATCATGATTCCTGTGAATTCTTCTGATGGGAGTAGAAGGACTAGGAGGGCAGTTCTCCTTGTCAGTTTGAACCACAGACTGTTCAGCACCACCAGAAGGAGGTAGATACAGATTGCCTTCATCCTCACTCTCAAGATTCTTCCTGATGTCATCATCAAGATAGTTCTGAAACTTGCTTGGCTTGTCCTCAATGACCACATTGACAGATTCTATCACTTTCCTTGTCTTTGGCAAATATACCCTGTAGGCTTTGCTGGATGGGGAGTAACCAACGAACATTCCTTCATCATTTTTTTCTTGGAATTTCCCAAGGTTTTCCCTGTCATTAAGAACAAAGCATTTGCTACCAAAGATATGGAAATAAGAGATAGAAGTCTTTTTACCATTCCAGATCTCAAAGGGAGTTTTCAAGAATTTTGATCTCATGTGGACTCGGTTGATCACATAGCAGGCTGTATGCACAGCTTCAGCCCAGAGATTTTGAGGAACACCCTTTGAGTTTAGCATGACTCGAGCCATTTCCTGGATAGTCCTGTTCTTTCTTTCCACCACTCATTCTGTTGGGGGGTGCGAGGAGCTGAGAACTCATGCTTTATTCCAAATCCATTACAGAATTTTTCAAAGGCATGACTCTCAAACTCTCCACCATGATCACTTCGTATTCTCTTGATCTTGCACTCCTTTTCAGTGATCAGTTGGTTGCACAGCTTAATGGACACCTTGAGAGCTTCACTCTTTTCCCTGATGAAATAAACCCAAGTACATCTAGAAAAGTCATCAACACAGACAAAAACATATTGCTTACCCCCAAGACTTTTAACCTCAGTAGGTCCAAACAAGTCCATATGGAGAAGTTCAAGGCACTGAGTTGAACCAGACTGGTCAATTGATCTGTGAGAGGCTCTGTGTTGTTTGTTCTTCATGCAATCATCGCACATCTCAACATCAGTTTTCTTGAGGGATGGTAAGCCCTTGATGGCACCTGTTCTGCTTAGTTTGATCAGGTCCTTGAAATTCAAGTGACCTAGCCTTTCATGCCAAAGGTGAGTCAGATATGAACCTACACCTGCATTCTCAGCAGACAAATAAGATTGACCAAACAAATAACAATTATTACGGGACCTGAGTCCTCTCATAACACATTCCTGTTTAGAATTAAGCACTTCACAGTACTTCTTGTCAAAGGATACTTTGAGGTCATCATCACATAGCTGGCTAATACTGATGAGGTTGGCACAGAGGCCTTCCACATGGTGAACAGCTTCCAGATCAGGTAGTTCAGGACAGGTTAGTGAACCCATACCAACAACCTTGCCTTTCTTCCCATCACCAAAAACAACATATCCTCCATCAATCTTCTTGTAGTTGGACAGGAGATCCTTGTTGCCGGTCATATGGCCTGAACAACCACTGTCGAAGTACCAGGCCAATTTTCTTCCATCCTTGGTAGAAGATTGAAATGCCATGTGACACACCATAGGATATTTCACACGCCATTCTCTTCTTAGCATTTTTCTTTTCAACTCTTCATTTGGCCATAAGACAGGTCTGCCGGACAAGGCATCTCTGGCAAGAATGTGACACGAGCTTGTTTGATGCCCATAGGTTCTGCAATACTCACACTCCAAGGGTACTGCAGGAGGAACACGACGTCTGGTAATCTTCTTGGAGCCTCTGGCTTGAACCTTCTTCTCTTCAGTGATTCTTTCCGGGGACTCATCTGAGGATGTTCCTTCTTTTACAAAGATTCTTTCTTTAGAGCTGGAACATTCTTTTGAGTAGCCAATCCCACGCCTATCTCCATGAGCCCAGGTAGAAGATAAGATTTCACTGAGAACATCCTTCCCTTTGTTCAGTTTGCTTGTCAGTTCTTCAGCATTAGCAACCTTGGTTGTGAGATTTTGAACTTGATCACTCAGATTGGTTACTTGTTGCTGGAAATCTTCCTTCTGCTCCATCAGGGTGGTGACCTTCTCAGTTAGAGTGTCATTTACAATCGAAAGGTTTTGGACTTGCTCACTGAGGTTGATTACTTCCTGTTGAAAGTCATCTCTTTGACTAGATAGGGAAATGACTTGTTCTGATAGGGATCGGTTTGCCACTGTGAGTTCATCAACCTCTACAGCTAGTTCCTCATTCCTGAGGGCAAGATCCTCAACACTTGGTTCTAAAGAGTGAACCAAATAGTGCATCCTGTCATGATCTCGTTGAATCTCAAGGAGTTCCTCCCTCCGAGTTCGATATTCTGATTTGTAGGCTTCAAGTTCTTGATGGGTCTTTTGAAGTTCTTCCCATTGAACATAGAATCTGGCAACGAGCTCATCAAGATCCTCTCTCAACTCTGAATGATTTCCTCTGACAGCCTCAAGCTCAGAGCAGGTAAGCCTTAAGTCCTCCTCAGTCTTTTCCAGTTTCTCATAGGTTTCCTCATAGAGGTTGTTCAGTGCTTCAATAGTTTGATTCTCTTGCCTGTGAGATGAGGAGGAGGGACCTTCATCAATAGAGAAAGGGGAAATGCAAGTAGGAACGTTACCAGTATCAAGTTCAGACTCAGAGTCTGAATCTTAGGTTCCAGCAAAGGCCACCCCACTCTCCTCACCACTGTCACTGGAGCTGGACTCTTCTTCCTCACTGATGGTAGCACAATAAGTCTTTTTGTTGCTTGAGGACTTGTTCTTGAGATTAGCACAATCAGCTCTCACATGACCAAATCCATCACATTCGTAGCACTGAGGACCTCTAGGATCAGTAGAGTCTTTGATCTACTTCTTGTCAGGTTTAGCTGACTTCTTTTTCTCAGATTTCTTCTGTGAGGAGCTTTCACCTTTCTTGCCCTTGAAGGTTTTAGGCTTCTTCTCCCTCAGAAACCTGGCAATACGTTTAGACAAGAAGATAAGATCATCGTTCTCATCCTCTTCAGGGCTGGAATCATCTGCAGCAGGTTCACACTGAACTTTGGACTCAGATTTGAAAGCAACAGCCTTTCCCTTAAAGTTCTTGCAGTGGTCCATTTCCCATGTCTGGAGAATCCCCATAAGTTCATCAACAGAAGTCTTGTCATAATCTTTTTGGAGCTCCAGGGCTGCAATTTTAGGGTTGAATCTCTCTGGAAGAGTACCTACAATTTTCCGAACTATCTCCTGGGAGGAGTAGAATTTACCAAGCTGTTGAGCTTGATTTGTTAGTGTACGAATTCTATTAATATAACTACTAATAGACTCATCCTCCTCCATATGTAATTTATGCATTTGAGCTTCTAAAGAGATAAGTTTAGAGATTCTAACAGGAGCCGAACCTTCATGGGAGTTGACCAGGATCTCCCATGCTTCATTGGCTGTGGTACAGTTGCAGATGAGGCTGTATTGATCTTCTGAGACAGCACTGAAGATTGCATGAAGGGCCTTGGAATTCATCCTAGAGGCAGTCTTATCTTCAGCAGTCCAGTCCTTCTTTTCCTTAGGTTTGATCGCATCATCAACCTTGACAGTTGGGGCTTCATATTTGAAGAGAACAGCATCCCAAGCTAAGTCATCAATAGACATAAGATACGAACGCATCTCATTTTTCCAGAAAGCAAAGTTTGTCCCATCGAGCAACGGAGCCTGGTTGAAGGTCCATTTCGGATTCATCTTGCTAACGAGATCTCTCCCTTAAGAGTGTGGCTCTGATACCAATTGTTAGGTCCACGGAGTAGCAAGATTCACACTTTATGCAGAGGTTCACTGAATATTATGAACTCAAACACCCAACACAGATTAATGTACCAATATAAATATCAAGCACAGCGGAATAATAAACAAGCATAAAGTAAATCAATGAGACACGAAATTGTTTACCCAGTTCGGCCTTCGGCCTACGTCTGGGGGATACCAATCCAGGAGTTATTTTACTATGTGTTTTAAGATGGTAAACAACCACACACACTAGCAAAATAAAGAGAATGACTTCACCATAAACTCCAAGCAGATAGTTGTTGGAACCAGACACTCTCCAAGTTCTGGTATAGGATCTCCACCTATTTCAACTCCCCAAAGCTCCTGCCTTGAGTTTCCCTTGGAGCAGTCCGTGAATCACTTCTCTCGAGCAGGATGAAATCGATCGATGTAGCTTATCTCCTGTGAAGCCTTTGGACAATCTCCTCAAGTAGTTTAATCGACTCGCAATCAATCAAGGAGGAAGTCCAAGGCTTGATCGATTTAGCAGCAGTAGATAGAATCTAGGAACAGGGGGCTGCAAATCGAACGAAGCTTCTCACAAAGTATTTCCGAAAGCTTAGAGAGAATTCAGAGTGTTTCCAAAGATTGTAAGAGTGAGAAGTTAGCTTCCATCCCTCTGAAATCTCTTTTAACCAAGAAGCCGCAATTCTGGAACGGTCACCTGCAACTAGCCGTTACTCACACAGTGTCCGTTACTCACACATCGTTCAAACTCTAAATCACTAATCTGAGGGAGGGTTCCTGCAAAATAAACATTAGAGAATAATCTCCTCAGATTAGGAATAGAGTCGTTGGGCTGGAGCAAGTCTTTCAAAAATATTCCACGTCATACAGAAGACTGCCGCTCAGGAGGTTCATCCGAGGAGTTCGATCATCGACTTTGAACTTCCAACAAAACCTTGACTCAACAGTATTTGGCCCTTTTTGGGGCGTCTTCATTTTTCTGGCGTCGTCATCCGGCTTCCTTCCGGTTTTGCTCTTCGTTAAATCTTCTCCTTCTGCTCCGGTGTTTGCTGTTTCTCATTTTGTCTTATAGGAGTATTTCCCCAGGCCTAAGAGTTGAGGTACCTACTGTAAGTTGGATTTAATTAATGCTGGCTGGGATTGGTTATTTGTTGGTGCCTTGGTGGATTCTGAAAGTGTAATTCTTGTGGGCGGGCCTGTGGGGGTCAGAGAGTTCCTCCTTTAGTAAAATCGTTCCGGCCGGAGGAGAAAAGTTCTCCATGTCTCCTCCGGCTGCACCTTGGTGTTGTTCCCTCCGACTCTTGTGCTGCCGCCTTCACACCTCCTGCCTCCATCAATGGCCTTCTGTTGCAACCAATTGCCTCACCCGACGCCATCTCTGCCTTCGGCAACCGCAGCCTCCACTCCCTCGCTCCACAATCCATTGCCATTCCCTGCCTCTTGCTCCCGGCGACGCCCCCATCTTCACAAAACACTCCCTTATAAGTACATCTCTAACCAATCAATTTCTCAACTCTACACTATTTCCTATCCACTGTAAATTTACATTTTCCATTTTTTTTTGGATGAGCCATTACAGTTTTTCATCAAATCTATATTTTTCCTCTATTTATTTTATCTTAATTCTTTTTACTATTTATTTATTTTTCATTATCAATATATTATATACTTCATTCGGTAATGAAAATATTTATATGAAATACATAATTTTTCAGTAATTATTTTGTACTTATTGTTTTGTATTTTTATGGTATATTTTGAATTTTTAATTTTAATACTACAATGTATTTCATTTTTTTTTGGTTTTATTTAGGAACTATAATTCAGTTCCATGTTTAACATATTGTAATGCTATCATACGAAGCAATTATTTCAACAAAAGCCCTCATTTTCCCCCCGGGAAAAAAAATGTAATGCCATATCATATACTTTAAAGTTTAAACCAGTTTTGATTGAGTCACTTTCCCTTATTTTATGGTATGGTATGTGACCGAAAGAAAGACATTAGTAGTAATTGACTTAGTCGATTTGGTATACTTAAATAAAAAGTAAACACCAAACAAAGCCATTTTAAAATTAGGTCAAAAAACAATTTAATTTCCCTCCCATTCAGTGTAACAAATTGAGTTAATAAAATAATGTGTATTTTGCTTCGCAAAAAAAAAATTGAATTAATAAAAGAATCGTGTATTCCGTAACTCCCTCTCAAAAGAAAATAAAATAAAGTAATGCGAAGAAGAATAAAATAAAAATAAAATAAAGAATTGAAACAAAATCCAAAATATAAAAGGACTACTGTAATAAGGAAAAAAATGACAAATATGTCCATTATCTTTTTCAAAAATTCAAATCAATCATTTTTCTATTTTATTACCAAAACAGTCCTCTACAAATGCTAATTATGTCCAAATCTGTCATTTTTTCACTAATTATATTCTAATTGCTGACGTAGCAAGGGTTTTAATTTAAACCTGACAGGTGGGCATAATATTAGTCCCTTTTCTTTTATCTTTTGTCAATTCAGTCATAAACTTTTGTTTTGTTCTATTTAGTCCTCTACCCAAATCGGTCATTTTTATATTAATTGGCCTCCAACCTTTCAAATTATTTCATTTTAGGCCCAGAACCTTAAATTTTTTATTACTACCAATTCATTTATCAAATAAATGTCCAACATACTTCCATAAATAAAATTAAACACCAAACCTCATACATTGGGTTTGCCTGCTTTGTTATCGGGTCTTTCAAGTACCGGAATTTTACGGATTCTCTCTAACCACCCGACAGCAACCGATGGTTCATTGGTTTTGGTTTCCTTCAGCAACAATCAACATAATCTTACTTTGCGTCCTACCTTAGGATATAGCAATGTTTCAGTAAATGATTTAACTTGAATTTTTGGAAGGTTATGGATACAGGAAGCCTTGGTTTTATTGAAAAAAATATTAAAAAATATTATTAAAAATATTAAAAAATAGCCTGAATTTTATTGTCCACAAAGTATGATTGTGCTGATTGTTTCTGAAGGAAACCAGAACTAATGAACCATCGGTTACGGTCGGGTGGTTAGAGAGAGTCCGTAAAATCCGAAACTTCGAAGACCCGGTAACAAGGCGGTCAAACCCAATGTATGAGGTTTGATATTTAATTTTATTTACCGAAGTATGTTGGGCATTTATTTGATAAATGGATTAGTAACAATAAAAAATTTAAGGTTTTGGACCCAAAATGAAATAATTTGAAAGGTTGGAGGCCCATTAATATAAAAATGAGTGATTGTGGTAGAGGATAAATAGAACAAAACAAAAGTTTAGGACTGAATTGACAAAAGATAAAAGAAAAATAATTAATATTATGCACACGTGTCAGGTTTAAATTAAAACCCTTGCCATGTCAGCAATTAGAATATAATTAGTGAAAAAATGACTGATTTGGACATAATTAGCATTTGTAGAGGACTGTTTTGGTAATAAAATAGAAAAAGTACTGATTTGAATTTTTGAAAAAGATAATGGACATATTTGTCCTTTTTTCCACTGTAATAATAATAAGTCATCCGTTCAAAGAAACGCTCCAACCAAAACTTGAAAACTCACAGGACTCCTAACACCAAATAAATCAATCCATCACTTCAGCATTACACGGTCCAGATCCATCTGGTTTCCCAGCTCCAGGTCTCCGCCAAAATAACTCCGAACAGCCCCTGGTTTGATCTTATTTGCCCATGGTTTTCCATTTTCCTCCCCTCCTGGAAACCATTTCACGGTTCCATTCAATCCCCACCAACATTATAATCCTAATTTCCCACAAATATCTCTCAAATTCAATCCCCGAGGTTGAAAATGCGGAAAGGGCCTTTGCTCAAATCGCCTTCCTTTCCTCAATTTTCTTCATTCTCTGCAGAAAGTGCTAAAATGAATAAATAACAAAAGCACTAGTCCACTGTCGCGATCATAGTTCTGATCATACTCTCACCACTTCTTTCATTCCAAGAGTTTATTAAAATCGCCACAAACCTTTCGCTGAGCGTGAAAAACTATTGATCGTGTATCCGGCGTTTATTGATTTTGTTTTTTTCGCCCTATCTTAACGGAAAATCAAGATTGAGGGATTGATTTGATGCAAATGGGGATTGCGCAAAATCAGGGCGGCAGAAAGGGGACAGGGAGCAGCGAATCGAAGAAGAACAATCGGAGGCAGAAGAGAGCGCCGGCGGCGGTTCAGCGACTGTACGATACTTGCCGGGAAGTGTTCGCCGATTCCAGCCCCGGCATTGTTCCATCGCCTCAGAAGGTCGAGAAGCTTGCGGCGGTTTTGAGTAAAATATTAATCCCACTCTCTCTCTCTCTCTCTTTCTTAGTTTTAAAGCTATTCCTTCTAAAATTATTGCATTCAAAGTTTTCAGCATGTTACAATGGGGCAAGGAAAGGGTTTTTGGCTTGTTGGTGATGTTGAAACTCTACGATCTTAGTTGTTGACTTTTGTCATGGAACTGAAAAAGAACTAAAAACCCTAAATTTTTATTTTTGGGATAAAGAACAA
Organism: Hygrophila difformis; assembly: GCA_030278955.1. NCBI lineage: Eukaryota > Viridiplantae > Streptophyta > Magnoliopsida > Lamiales > Acanthaceae > Hygrophila > Hygrophila difformis. The sequence goes on along the minus strand of JAOANR010000005.1, from coordinate 59,248,979 downwards.
TTCTTGCATGCGTTATTTTATGTGACTCTTTCTATACCTTTCGTGGTAATTTGAGATATTGACTGTATTACAGTAAATCTTTGATTTAGATTTTGGTTTTGTACCTTTTTTTTTTAGCTACCTTCATTCTTGTTTGGTTTGGGGTTTGTTGGCTTCTTGGATGGATCAAAAGGATTACGTGAGATTTTCCGGTGGGCTGGAATGCATGTCTCCCATGCAATCCATATCTTATGTAGTCGGATGTATATTTAGATCGGGATAAGAACAATTTGGGTTCATTCTTACTTTATTTTTGTGGTATTGGAAATTTGGCATTCGTCGAAATATGCAATTGGAATGAGAATTTTTGTGGACTTTGGAACGTAGATCTTAATGTAATAATGCTTATAACCTGAGAACCTATAGTCGAGTAAGATAATCGGGTAAAGACTAAACACATTGATGTAATTCATTGTTTGTATTTTTATGAGAGCCAGAATGTATAGTTGGAAGTTGAAACCATGAAATCCTTCTCTTTTGATCGGATAATGACATATGTATTTGAAAATTTCTAAAGCCAGAACAAAAAAATTTGCGCCATTTTACCAGCAGATAATGTATCTCAATCATCCATTCTTTGGTGTGAAAAAGGTGTCCAATTTATTTACTTTTGTATAGGTCGTCCAAATTGCACAGGTTCAATTTGGAGATATGGATCAATGCATGTCTTTTTGCATTTAGTGATTTGGTTTTATATATAGTGAACATAATCCCAATTTCGTGTAAAATTCAAAACATGTTACGACAATTTCGGCCACTTGACAAAAAAGAGGAACCCAATTGCCAAATACAATTGTAGTAGTTATTAGTCCACTAGATGCATTAATTAAATCCATATTGTTAATACAATTCTGTGTGCTGAAGATTGGCAAACCGTTGGCTCGTTGTTCTTTGCTCCGAATTGTCCTTCTAACACAAATTATAATTGTATATTGCCTGCAGACAGCATTACTCCTGCAGATGTTGGCATAAGACCAAATCAGTCATATTTCAGCAGCGAACGTTCCCCCATCATATCATACCAGAAGCTCCATGAGTGCGACAAATTCTCAGTACGTTATGCACTAATGTAATACTCCTCCTGCAATAGAAAATTGTAGGCCTCTTTTTGTGATCGATAATATCTCGTTCGACTTTTTGCAGATTGGAATCTTCTGCTTGCCAGCAGCAAGCACCATTCCTCTTCACAACCATCCCGGAATGACAGTTTTCAGCAAGCTTCTGTTCGGGACAATGCATATCAAAGCCTATGACTGGTCGGACAAAGTTACCGCCGCCGGTGGTGGCACATCAGCAATTGCAAGTGCTTCAAAAAGTACACAATATTCGCTTTCTTGACCTCTCTCTCTATTGGATGTGAAATGCATGCTTGATGCTTTTGTCCTTGTTGATTTGATTCCGGGCCAATTGTCATCTTGTCTAGTTTCTTTCCAGGAAAAGGAAAAGGGTGTTAGTGCCACTAGCTTCTAGTTGTTGTCTGTCTTAGCCAAAGGAGTTGATTTAGTGGACTTTAGGCTGTCCCGCCCCCCGCCTGTTCTTTTTATTCCACCATTTGAATTATTGTGAATATGTATATACAGTACAGACGCCGAACCTTTGACAGATTCTTGCTTTGGTTTTTTGTGAGGGCTTTGGAGACCGTAGCTTACATTTCTCGCGTTTTTGTGATGATTCTGGTCCCATTTGGTAAATGGTAATAATACTAATGTTGACCGCTTTTTTTTAAAAAAAATCTGTAATGGTGGTGCAGGCAAACACGATGGATTAAAATTGGCGAAGCTGAAGATGAATTCGACGCTGACAGCGCCATGTGGTACGACAATCTTGTATCCGAGAGATGGTGGGAATATGCACTGCTTCACAGCCAGGACCGCCTGCGCTGTGCTGGATGTGCTTGGGCCACCATACAATGACCCCGATGGTCGCCACTGTCAATACTACTATGATTTCCCATTCGCCAAATTACCCGGTGAGCCCCGTCCCCTTTCTCGTCTGATTCATTGTCTCTACCCTTGGTCATTATTGTTATTGTTAGTGTATTTGGGGATTGATTTGTTTATTTATTTTAGTTGAAGGTGTGTTGATTAAAGAAGAAGAAGAAGAGATGGAAGGGTACGCATGGCTGAAAGAGAGGGAAGAGCCACGAGATTTGTGTGTGGTTGGAGTGCCTTATGATGGTCCAAATATCCCAAGAAAATGAGAGGCTCCTCCTCCGATCCCTTTATGCTCTACACCCATAGGACCTTTCTCTTTTTTTTTGGGGTTTTGTATTCCTGTCTCATTTTTTGTGGATACTAGAAAAGTACTTCTACTACTACACAAAAAACATTCATCAGTATAGTTTTTGCCTGATTCACTATTCTCGTACTTCTGTTTTAGTATTTTACACTCAATCGGAGCAACAGAGGAAGTTGAATCAACTTCATTGTTGTGGTTTGATTATTTAAAATATGTTATAGAAATAACTATCTTTATTTATGTATGTGTACAATAAAATGGTATATGGCTTATTAGCTTGTGTTTATAGTGGAAGTATTGTAATAGAAATTGGGATTAAATGATGAAAGAAAGGAAGTTTAAAAGTGGGATAATAAAATGGATAAAGTGTAATAATTATGGCTATGAAATGAAACAAGTATTAAGCTTGCATAAAATTTCTCTAACTTAACTTCTCAATACATTACATAGGCTATTTATAAACTTTTTTATCCTCTCACTATTTACTAACCTCATAATCAAGGCATATACATTTCAAGACTTTCACATGTCTAACCTTATGATCAAGGCATGAACATGGATGTTGAACACTAGACATTCACATGTTTTGTTTACATGCATAATACTCCCCCTTGAATGTCGTCAATACGAAGAATATGCCTCGTTAAAACCTTACTTGGAAAAAACCCAGTGGGAAAAAATCCAAGTGAAGGAAAAAGAGTACAGTATTCTTGTATCAGATGCTCCCCCTGATTTGGACATCATTTTAAATCTCGAAGCCGCCGCATTCCAATTTTCTTCACGAGATTCTCGAATGTTGCAGTCGGCAATGCCTTGGTAAATAGATCCGCTAAATTATTTTCTGATCGAATTTGTTGCACATCGACTTCACCATTCTTTTGAAGATCATGAGTGTAGAAGAATTTTGGTGAAATATGCTTCGTTCTATCTCCTTTGATATAACCCCCTTTCAACTGGGCTACACAAGCCGAATTATCTTCAAATAAAATTGTTGGGGGCATTTGTGGTTCAATGATTAAACCACAACTCTTCAATATATGTTGAGTCAATGACCTCAACCAAACACATTCTCGACTTGCTTCATGGATTGCTAATATTTCGGCATGATTAGAAGAAGTAGCAGTTATAGTCTGCTTCATTGACCTCCAAGAGATAGCAGTTCCACCACACGTAAAGATATAGCCTGTTTGAGATTTGGCTTTGTGTGGGTCTGATAAATAACCTGCATCGGCATAGCCAATTAACTCATGTCGAGAGTCTTTTGGGTAAAATAACCCAAGATCAATTGTTCCTTGGAGATAGCGAAAAACATGCTTTATGCCTTTCCAATGTCGTTGAGTAGGGCAAGAGCTGAATCTTGCGAGTAGATTGACTGCAAACGCGATATCAGGTCGCGTGCTGTTTGCAAGATACATTAACGCACCAATTGCGCTTAAATATGGGATTTCTGGGCCAAGTTGCTCTTCATTATCTTCTTTTGGCCTAAATGGATCCTTTGCAGGATCAAGTGCCCGAACGACCATTGGATTACTTAGCGGATGAGCATAATCCATTCGAAATTGCTTTAATACCTTTTGGGTATAAGCTGATTGATGAACAAATATGCCCATTTCCAAATGCTCAATTTGTAGGCCAAGGCAAAATTTCGTTTTCCCGAAATCTTTGATTTCAAACTCCTTTTTCAGATATTCGACCGCCTTTTTCAACTCTTCAGGAGTTCCAATTAGATTTAAATCGTCAACATAGACTGCGACGATCACAAATTCTGACCCATTTTTCTTTATAAATACACAAGGGCTGATCGGGTCATTTGTATAGCATTCCTTTATCAAACTTTCACTGAGGCGGTTGTACCACATTCGGCCAGATTGCTTGAGCCCATACAACGATTTTTGCAATTTGATGGAATAATTTTCTCTGGGTTTTGAGTTGCAAGACTCAGGTAATTTAAACCCTTCAGGTATTTTCATATAAATATCATTTTCCAATGAGCCATATAAATATGCAGTAACAACATCCATCAGCCTCATTTCGAGATTTTCTCGTACTGCTAGACTCATTAGATACCTGAATGTTATTCCATCCATAACTGGGGAATATGTTTCCTCAAAATCAATTCCCGGTCGTTGTGAAAAACCTTGGGCTACAAGCCTTGCCTTATATTTGGCAATTTCATTATTTTCATTTCTTTTTCTCACAAACACCCATCTGTAGCCAACAGGCTTCACATTTTTTGGTGTTTGGACAATAGGGCCGAATACTTTTCGTTTATTCAGTGAATCTAGTTCAGACTGAATCGCATCTTTCCATTTTGGCCAATCATTTCTTTTCCGACATTCTTCAACTGATCTTGGTTCAGGATCCTCGTTACTTTCCATTACATCGAGTGCAACGTTGTATGCAAAGGCATTATCAACGTTTGTTTCTTTTCGGTTCCAACATTTCCCAGTATTGATATAATTGAAAGAAGTTTCAATAACTTCATTTTCTTCTGGGTGAATATTTTCAGGTTCAACCTTTTCGGGGGTTGAATCAATTTCTCCTTCGGGAGTATCATCTGTGATTGATTTATCACCCATATGGATAATTTTCTTCTTTCGTGGATTTTTATCCTTGGAACCCAAAGGCCTACCACGCTTCAGGCGTGCAGTAGGTTCATTTGCACTTGGAATTTGCCCTTCTGGGACATTTATATTGGCGGGTGCATTTGCTGCATCATTTATATATGATTTTGTGACTTTAGCAGCATCATTAAAAGCATCGGGTAATTGATTTGCAATTCCCTGCAAATGCACAATTCTTTGAACTTCAAGTTCGCATTGCCTTGTACGAGGATCAAGGAAATCAAATGGACTTTGCCAAGATATTTCCTTTTTCAGTTGATCATTTCCTCCCCCTAATGTCGGGAATTGAGTTCCATCAAAATGACAGTCTGCAAATCTTGCAGTAAATAAATCACCCGTTTTTGGCTCAAGATATTTAATAATCGAGGGTGATTCATACCCGACATATATGCCCAACCTTCTTTGAGGTCCCATTTTTGTGCGTTGTGGTGGCGCAATCGGTACATAAACCGCACACCCAAAAATTCGCAAGTGGGATATATTGGGCTCCTTTCCAAACACAATTTGTGTAGGGGAGTAGCTATGATAGCTTGTCGGCCTTATTTTCACAAGTGCGGCTGCATGCAATATAGCATGTCCCCAAGCAGAAACAGGGAGTCTTGATTTCATTAACAAGGGTCTTGCAATTAATTGCAATTGCTTAATAAATGATTCTGCCAGACCATTTTGCGTGTGCACATGAGGCACAGGATGTTCAACAGTAATTCCAATCGACATGCAGAAATCATCAAATGCATGTGATGTATATTCTCCAGCATTATCAATGCGTATTTTCTTTATCGGATGATCTGGAAACTGTGCTCGCAATTTTATAATTTGTGCAAGTAATCTTGCGAATGCCAAATTGCGAGTTGATAATAAACAAACGTGTGACCAGCGTGATGACGCATCAATTAATACCATAAGGTACTTGAAAGGTCCACACGGTGGATCAATAGGTCCACATATATCGCATTGAATTCTTTCTAGGAATGTAGGGGATTCAATTCCCACTTTTACTGGAGATGGTCTGGTTATCAATTTCCCTTGTGAACAGGCTGCACAATTGAACTCATTTGGGTTCAATATCATTTGCCTTTTCAATGTATGGCCATTTGAATTTTCAATAATTCGCCTCAGCATTACACTGCCAGGATGCCCAAGTCTATCGTGCCAGGTAATAAATTCACTAGTAGCTTTCAAGCCTACTAGGTTATGTATTTCTGCGGCACATATTTTTGTATAGTATAAGCCAGAGGAGCAACATGGCAATTTTTCATTCACAAATTTTTTGCCATTTTCAATTCGAGTTATCAAAAGATACTCGTGATCTGCCTCTTTTGAAGTTTCAATGTGATATCCATTTTTTCGAATATCATTGAAGCTCAGTAAATTTCTTCGAGCTTTGCGTGAGAACAAGGCATTTTCAATTGCCATTTTTGTCCCTTCAGGGAGAAATATAACAGCTCTACCGGAGCCTTCAATGCATTTTGCATTACCGCTTATAGTTTTCACTGCGGTCTTTTCCAATTTTAAATTGGAGAAATAACTTTTGCTTTTCAAAATGCTATGCATTGTTGCACTGTCAATGAGGCAGATATCATCTCCGGCTTTTGAATTTCCAGCATCCATTTCTTTACAAGAATATAAGAATGTTAATAAACATCAGCAATATAAATATTATTAATGCAAAAGCATATTTATATTATACATGGATAATAAAAGGGAAGTATAAGATATCATTATTTATATTAAACAGGAATTATAAAAGATAAGTATAATATATATATATATATCTATATAATATATTATTTGGTAACAGTATCTGGCTCAACAAAATCATCAGCTTCCAGGTGCGTGATATTATCATTTAATATATCATCATAAGTATCATCGTGGGCATTATGGTGTGCTTCAACACCTGATCTTTCTTTTCGTTTCGAGGCCTGATACAGTTCAGCTAAGTGTTTAGCTGTGTGGCATGTTTGAGCCACATGGCCTTTAATTCCACAACGATCACAAATTTCATCATTTTGTTTATGCTTTCTTGCATAATTTCTTTGTTGTGGTTTGTAAGGCCTTCTGGTATCATATCTGCGATTTTGCTCAAATCGAGACTTATTTCGATAATTATTTTGATGAGATGATTCACCTATGCCTCGATTGTGATACCGATTTTGGCCACGATCATCATTTTAATTTTTAAAGTGCCCACGATCACGCACATATTTCGATGATTGAGCCGCGTTCACCTCAGGGAACGGTTTTGCACCTGCGGGCCTAGATTCATGATTTCTCAACAACAATAGGCTGTTTTGTTCGGCCAATAATAAGCAGGTGATAAGATCAGAATATCTCTGAAAACCTTTTTGACGGTATGTCTCACTCAATACTGAGTTTTTAGCATGAAACGTAGAATACGTTTTTTCAAGCATTTCTGCTTCAGATATCTTTTGCCCACATAATTGCAATTGGGCCGTAATTTTGAAAACAACGGAATTATATTCCCGGACTGTTTTAAAATCCTGAAGTCTCAGGTTTGTCCAGTCATCAAGGGCTTTTGGAAGCACCGTCTTTTTAAGATTATCATATCTTTCTTTCAGCTTTTCCCACAATGCCAGTGGGGATTCCACAGTCACGTACTCCATTTTAAGTGCCTCTTCGATATGATGGCACAAGAAAATCATGGCTTTTGCCTGATTTTGATGGCTGGGATTTTTGCCTTCAGCAATAGTATCTTCCAGACCCATTGAAGTAAGATGCATTTTTACATCTCGGGCCCAGGACATATAATTGCTTCCTTCAACGGTTAAGGGAGCAAATTCCTGCTTTGCAATGTTAGCCATAATCTTATTGAAAATTTAGAAATAAGATATTATACCTTAAATGATAATCTGGACAGAGTCTCCTCGTGCTGATAACGTGTTATAGAAATAACTATCTTTATTTATGTATGTGTACAATAAAATGGTATATGGCTTATTAGCTTGTGTTTATAGTGGAAGTATTGTAATAGAAATTGGGATTAAATGATGAAAGAAAGGAAGTTTAAAAGTGGGATAATAAAATGGATAAAGTGTAATAATTATGGCTATGAAATGAAACAAGTATTAAGCTTGCATAAAATTTCTCTAACTTAACTTCTCAATACATTACATAGGCTATTTATAAACTTTTTTATCCTCTCACTATTTACTAACCTCATAATCAAGGCATATACATTTCAAGACTTTCACATGTCTAACCTTATGATCAAGGCATGAACATGGATGTTGAACACTAGACATTCACATGTTTTGTTTACATGCATAATAAAATACAGTATGTAGCAATAATTGTCTTTCTGAACAAATCATGTCTGCACAAAGTGGACTTGCTCATCCTGATTCGTTCAATTGAATAGATGGAGAGTTCAGTTGGAAGCGAAAATTAAACCACCGGCAAGATTTACCTTCGTAGTTGGCGACATTGAAACAAAGAGTGAGCAACAGCAACTGGCCTATTGTCCCATTTTTATTTTGATTTTTGAGGCATGAAGGTGACTCAAGAATAATTGTATAATCCCTCCGTTTTTTATTGTTAGCTACATTAGAAGTTTTGTCACTATTCATTGAACTATTTTGATTTCAAGTTTTCCCATAGCTATATAATTTAAAATATAGTCAAGTGTGATCTTGTTAGATTCGTCTCGTCATATAGTTTTTAAATATGGAACTTATAAAATTTTTACTTTTACCGAACTTGAGTTATTAATGGTTTAAAATGTGCATTGGAATATGTGCGATGTGGGTCCGTAGCAAACAAATAAAAACGGAGGAAGTACTATGGAAGAACACAAAGTTACTCTAGAATTTAATCTTTTTATTTTAAAATGTGGAATTCATGATTATTTCCATATAAAATATCTTTCCTATGAAACTATTATAAAAAATACCCCAGTTTTTTTTTTAAAAAAAATACAATATTTATGTATTTCATGCCATCCAATGCATATTTTTAACGCTTCATATTATAAAACTACGAATCCAATAAGATTTCACTTAATTATATTTTATCTTATATAATTGGTCAAAACTATTCAAATGTTCCAATATTTAACAAAACGTGGGAAGGAGGATACTAGTACAATGAAACATTCGGAATACTTATTTTCAAATACTATGAGAAAGTAAACAAAATACTGCATCTTATGGAATAATCTAGAAATTCCACGTCAGATTAATTGTGTGCATCTGCATACATACACCTATACGGCTATACCCCACGAAAGATTCTTCGCTTGCCTTTGACGCTAACCCAAATATGCAAAATCCCTCTTTATATATCTTGCACATAAACAAGTTTGGGGTTGTCAGCACTCTGCAACAAAACCACCCAATTACATTTCGCCGAGGGAAAATTTCCCTGCCGCCTTCATTCAGGTAATCTGATTAAATTCTTCCTCTATATTCGTTTCTTTTCTTTATTTGATGTTGATCTGTTTGTGGATCTGGAGTGTTTGTTTTTGTTTGCTGAGGATTAATATGTAGATTTGTAGGGTTTTTATTTATTTTATAACGTTTTTATGTAATGAATTTAACGTTGATGTAGAATTGACGCCTTATAATTTGAATTAGAAAGATTATACGGTGTTTGGGTAGGCCTTGGTGTCTGATTTTTGGATTTCTTCGGGCGATTTATTGTGCAGAAATTGAACATTGGGAATAATGGGGGAAGTGTAGATTTTAATTTGGAGCTATTGTTCTGTAGGTGGTGAAAAGATGTCAACGCCTTCGCGGAAGCGGTTGATGAGGGATTTCAAGCGTTTGCAGCAGGATCCTCCAGCTGGCATCAGCGGTGCGCCTTATGATAACAACATTATGCTGTGGAATGCTGTTATATTTGGGTGTGTTGCATGAACTTTTATTTTTCTTTATTCTTGTTCGCACTTGGAATAATTGAGATATTTGTATAACATTTTTCCATTTATTCTTTTTTAATTTCAGCCCAGATGATACGCCTTGGGATGGAGGTGAGAAATACTTACTTCTACTGCGTTAGGATTTATATTAATTTATGGATGCAGTTAAACTTTTGTTTTTTGAGTTATTTCAAGTTTCAACATAATTAATACGGTGTTAACCCAATAAAGGATGGTGGAATGAAAATGATTAGCCTGAATTCACGGAGTGACTAGGAAAACTTGCATTACAGATTATGAGAAGAGGCAAAAGGTACCCAAGGTGCACGCCTCATGCCTGCCTCATTGCAGCCTAGCACAGGACCATATTTTGAGAATGGACTGGCGTGCTTTTGTGCACTTTGTTACACTTTATGAACCATGATCCATGGACCACTTTGTTACACTTTATGACCATATTTTGAGAATGGGCTGACTTGTGCCTTAGTGCACTTTGTTACACTTTATGAACCATGATCCATGGTCAACCATGTATGCCATCGATGTTGAATGTAGTAGGAACGTAAAGGGGAGAGTAGAACTTATTATAGGCTTGCAGATCTCTTTTATACTAATGTATGTACTGCCAAATTAAGGAAATATACGTGCTGTGCTGAAACCTGAGCCCTACATATGATGGTAGACTATGTGCATTCTTTCTTGCTTTTTTCTATATTATTTATTCACTGACAATAATACTATTTTGGTACAGGCACGTTTAAATTGACACTGCAATTTACAGAGGATTACCCAAACAAGCCGCCGACAGTGCGGTTTATATCTAGAATGTTCCACCCCAACAGTAAGTTTATTTTATACTCCATATTCCATATTTTATATGTGTTGTCATCAGTTACATGGATGTTATGTGGCTCCTTTGTCATACCTAAAAGCATCAGGTGGATGTCTATTTAGAACAATTTTGACACATTGACTTCTTTGATTTTCCTGACAATTTGCTGCCTGATGAAAATGGAGCTTGAAGTTAATGGTTGGAATTGTGTATTGCTTATTTGCATTTGTTGTTTCCACCTCCTTATGTTTTCTAATCTGATTTCATTCTATAAATATGACTTTAAGGAAAGCTATCTATCATGGGTTTGGTAGGAAATTAATGAGATGGGAAGGTTTTATTAAGATCTTTGTATTGCACTACTATTCTCAAGTGTGGGATAACCCATGTGCAGGGGGATTAAACAAAATAAAATTGAGTCATAAGTCACCACGAAAGTGGACTTCGCCTTGTTTTCAACCGAAACAAGTGATGTATTGACACAAAGCCCTGCTTTAAGTCAGTTCTTTCATCTTGCCAGATTGTGTTACTCATTTGTGTCCTTTGTATAGTATGGCCAGCCCAAATTTCTTTTGCTGTTTGATTTACTTAGAGCTGATAAGGGTTTTTTTTTTTTTTTTTTTTTTCCTGGTAAATCAGTTTATGCAGATGGAAGTATTTGTTTGGATATTTTGCAAAACCAGTGGAGTCCGATATATGATGTAGCTGCTATACTAACATCTATCCAGGTATGTGTATGTTATCTTCTTCCCAATTTTTGGAGCGGGTGTTTGGCAATCGGAATTTCAAACAACTTTTAGATTTTTTTAATAGTTTTAGTTTGTTGATAAGTTGATTGATTTAAAAACTAATTGGGGTGTTTGGTAAAAATAAAAAATAAAAATTGAAAAGTTGTGTTAACTTTCATACATATAAACATACAGTACTTTATCAGAATCACCTAATCGCAAATCTAGTTAAATCCACTAATATAAGGTTGTAACTAATTGTCAAACATGTACTAGGTCTTCATGTATAGTGTTTGTTAGCTTTTGAAGGAATGAGAGTATGAGACTGATAGAAGTGGCAATTTTACGTTTCAGATAGATGAAGCTTGTGAAGAAATGTATAAAGAATTTGCTGCTTTATGTCTTCTCTGGATACGTAACCCAATTAGATCCTTACTGAAGCGATCTCTAAGAAAGCTCCAATTATTGTTTTGGAAACCTTAGAAATGCTTGACCTTTTGTGTCCTGTAACTAATCTCATATTCAAAATCTAGAAGGTATTTTGTCTTGTTTATAAAAAAAAATATCATCATTCAAAAATCCTCATAATCTCTCATTGTTGTGTTCAGTTGGACTTTCGAAAGTGAGTTTTTAGTATGGATTTGCTGATTGCTACTTTAGGTTTTATGATGATTTGCTGAATGCTACTGAGTTATGTTGAGAAAAAAGAACTTGAATCACAGATATATTGAGGTCATTCCAATAGGAATATACGAGAATGTTTTTGTTTGCCCAGACCCCAGATCATAGTTGACTTATGTCCTGAAAATTACAGTCCCTGCTCTGCGACCCAAATCCAAATTCACCAGCAAATTCTGAAGCTGCAAGGATGTTTAGCGAGAATAAACGTGAATACAACAGAAAGGTCCGTGAAGTTGTTGAACAGAGCTGGACAGCGGACTAATGGTCTCCATGTAAAAGGGCACACAACAGGAAATGACATTCGATGAGCCTGTTTTTGTGAGATCCCTTTTAGTGGCCGTGTTTCTTTCTATAAAATGTTGGTTTTTGTTGAATGGATGTGCACTAGTCACTTGGGTAGTCGGGACAAAATCGTTTTGAAATTCTTATTTTCAGAGTTAATGAAAATTGCCTTTTTCTATTATTATCCTTATGGCGGTGTATTCGTCTGCTGCAGTCGTATATGTACATAATCCACATCTGTTACTAGATTGCTTCTTGCTGTATTGATGGGATTCCTTTATTACTTAAAAGTTGAATATTAGGCTGTAATTATGATATTAGTTATGGTTGAATTACAATGGAACTTGCTCTGTTATACTTATTTTGTGTTCAGTTTGTAGGGGATGGAATGCACATTTTGTTTTGGGTATGAGTAGGATGTCCATGTCCAAGTTGAGCAGACGTACCTCTATTCTATTGTATTCCCTCAGTTCCCTCTTCCCTCTGTGTGCATATAAATGCTTCGGTTGGAACTTGGAAGTTCCCCCTCAAAGGGGAAAAAAAAAAAAGGAGAGGAGGTTTGGCATTTGTATCCCATCCATTTCTCCTCATAAATGAGGAGACATTGAATTAGTTGCTTAAACGCTCTGAGCTTTTCCATCCTTTCCAAATCTTTCCTTTCCATCATTTTTTAAGCTCCAAAACATGTGAATAATTAGTTTGCCCAATCCTTCCTCTTTTCCATTGAAATCACACAGCATGTCCTGTCCATCATTTCTTTTATTTAATTATGTTCTCAGACCCTCTTTGTTGCTTGGTGTCTATATGCCTTCATTTTGAAACCCAGTCTTGAAAAAGTGTTGCTCCAGCATGGAACAGCTCTCAGTAGTAGACTAGTAGTTGTGTATCATCTGTTATGTTTATATAGATTTTTTTTAAAAAAAAAATGTTTGTTTTTTTATTCAACATAGCAATTTTTTTTTGAGATAAAGAATTTTTTACGCTAGGCGGGTAATTCACTTTTGGGCCACTAAAGATTGAATTATGAAATTAGGCCACCAATAGGCATTCGAGCCGATTTTATAGGCTAAATTGACCAAGTCAATGCTACAATGGGCCGCGTGTGCGTCACGCGCTACCACTCTTCACGCGATGGCCTAAAAGCGGAAATTGTCTCCTGTTAGTGGCCTATTTTAGTTTTTTTTTTAATTTTTTTTAATTTTTTAATTTTTTTTTTACTTTTTTTAAAATTGAAATAAATATTACTCTATCGGACAATTATCCAACCATGATCTCGAGACCAACTACTTAAATAAAGCTGCTCATTTTGGCACACAATATGTGCATTTCCATCTGAGACCAAAATTTCTTCTGATCTTAAATTTTATTTCACTTTCCTGGTTGGGTAGAGAACACCTATTTATCTGTTTCCATTTATTTTTTTATTAAATTTTTACTACTTATTGTATTATATTTCATTTAATATAAATATTATAAATGGTGGGTAGAGAACCCCTTTTGTTTGCCGAACAACCTATAAAGGATGGTGGGAGCCCATGCCAAAAAAAATGAAGGGATAAGGGCGGGGTGGGGAATCGAACCCCCAACCTATAAGTTAAGAGTCGAGGGACTTGATCACTATGGTAAGTTTCCATCCCCTTTAATATAAATGAATTCATTCAAATTAATTTATTTTTTAGATTTAATTTATTTAATTTTATTTTATGTTATACTATAATTTAATTCTTGAAGTTATTATTATTATTAATACAAATAATTTTATTTATTATTTTGTCTTTTTTTTTACATTTTCAATATATATTTATTTTATTTTTATTTTAATGAATATTTATTTCATTTTGGAGTATTTTGAGCACGGTATTTTATATGGTTATAGACAGTATTTAATGTAGGATATATTTGTATTTGATGCGGTAGATTTGGTGATTATTACTCCCTCCTTCCCATTCCAAATGTCCTACTTACTATTTTTGGATGTCCCATTACAAATGTCTTCTTTCTATAAATAGAAATAATTTTCCCCTCCAACAACTATGTGGACCCCACCATATACTCAAAAACCAACTCTACCTTAATTCCCGTGCCCAACAGTAACCAGACACTTGGAGTGGGACGGAGGGAGTATTTATTATTACTATAATGAAAACAAGACAAAAACGTTGAAACAGAGAAAAATGGAAAGTGAGGCAAAAATAATGGAACGAATGGTGTAGTATTTATTTAAATTACAAAAAGTAAAACAGGCCACCCAAAGGAGACAATTTCCACATTTGAGCTATCGCGTGGCGAGTGGGTTACACGCGGCCCGTTTTAGTGTGGTATTGGTCAAATTGACCCTAAATTAGGCCCGAATGCCTATTGGTGGCCTAATTTCATAATTCAATCTTTAGTGGCCCAAAAATGAATTACCTATTGATGACCTAAAAAATTATTTATCTCTTTTTTTTTTTTAAAAAAAAAGTTATGTTTTAATGACGCTCCAAGCGGCAAAAAGCAGTAGTATGAAATTTGGAAGAAGGAAAACACGAAAAGACCAAGTGAAGTGATGAAATCTGCATGGAGAAGTGGCGGAAAATCATACCCCGGCTATAGAATTCTTCTGACCTTTCTCTTGTTTGTGCCGAATGCGGAGGTGATGAGTGATGACCGCATTACCCTTATCTTGTTAAAAATATGATGCAGGCAAGGCAATATGCATGTAGCTCGAACTCTAAATGGTTCTTCCAGAACCCTGCGAATATATGATGTGGGGATGGATGTTCATCTAAATAATTAGCACAAGAAATATGCAACTCGTGTTCATTCCACAGCCCTTGTAGTATATTACAATCCAATGTTCCTGCCATCCCAACCCAATATATCCCAGAGAACCCTTATTATCCTCACTTACAATAATTTAAAAAAAAAAAAAAAAAAAAATTGCACTAGGATTCTACCTCCTCTATTGTGCTCTATTACAGACGTATTTGCTTTGTCTTGGCAATTCCTTAATGTTATTCTCTTTTTTCTACTTTGCACATTCCATCGAGCAAAATTTCAATGCACACCAAATACATAAATATATATTCCTTATAATTTAAAAGTTGTTAATCTATTTTATACTAGTTATGTACATTTTTGTAATTTAAAAAAAAAAAAAACATTCTACTATATAAAAATATTAATTAAAGTACTAAGGTATGGATAGAACAAACGAGGCTGACAACCTAAGATTAATTTGAACCTAGACGTTAGATTAGTTAAATTATTCAAATCACTCCTTTTTGACTTTTGGCACGGTTGATTATTTAATTTTGATTTAGTTTTATTATAAACATACATTTGAAAAAAAAATGGTTGGGTTTTATTATAATCATATAATCATGTATTTTAGAATGTACATTTTATATAATTTTTTATTAGGTATATTTTGAGATATTAATAGTTGAAAAAATGAGTTAAATGAGATAGGTAAATGGGCAGTGCCGTCTTTTAGCATGAGCAAGTAGAGCGCTCGCACAGGGCCCATTTTGGGGCCCTTTTTTTGTGTTGCATTTTTTTTTTTTAAGAAAAAGAGTATTTCATATTTTTTGTTCAATGAATCTTAGACTAGCTAGACATCTGATTTGATTCATCAATATAATTAATTATTAGTATTAATTATTTTAGTATTATTATTTCATTAGTTTATTATAGTCATCTATTTAATGTAGTAGAATATTAGAGGATGAGGACTTACCGTCTTACCCTAATGATCAAGTCCTTCGATTCCTAACCTATAGGTTGGATCGATCCCACCCCGCTCCTATCTTCAGCAAAAAGAAAAAAAGGAATAGTAGAATATTAGTACATACATATACATATACTTCACATATTCGTTTTTTGTTTTTGGTGACAAGGTGAAACCATACGCGTCGGCAAAGAATACTTCACATATTTGTTAATATTTTATTACTAATTAGTTTTTTTTTTCATCATCATTTAAAGTTTGGGCTTTTCATGTTATTTAATTACTTGTATTATATTTAACTTGTATTTTTATTTGATAAAATTTAGTTTAATTTTAAACTTATTGCTAATCATGATAAATTTTTTTTAACAGCCTATACAAGTTGGGAAAGAGGTGGTGAGAGCCATTGCCAGTCATGATACTTTATTTGATCTTCTAGTACAAAAAATAAAAAATAAAAAAGTGTATATTTTGACAAAAATTCATATTATTATTTTATATAATTTTCTAAAATAAGATACTATTAAAATAAAATTATGTTGTAATAAAATATAATTTATTTTAAATGGCTCATTTTTATTTGTTGCTTAGGACCTCCAAAATATCCGGGACGGCCATGTAAATGGGTACTATTTTTCATTAGTTTAATTATTCAAATCACTATTTCCTAATTGCACTTCCATATTTGTTTTTTATTCCTTACACTTCCAAACAATTTGTATCCCAACGAATTTAAATTTAAAATTACAATAAAGTAAAATTAAACCAAAAATGAAACCTAAATAATGTGAGCTTGCAACAGTACACTCAAGCCTCAACAACTTTACTAAAAGCGACTGTGTAACTGCAACACTCCACTCTCTCTTCCTTACATTTATATACGTACACTCTACTGTATCTATACCTCCACCATTCCCCGCACTCGAGCCAACGGAATGAGTATAGGAGGTTGGATAGGTCCCCGTTCTGATGCAATGAGTGCTTCCAATTGATACGCAAGGTATGGCCTTCGCTATTTCGTTTTTTTTTTTTTATTTCTTTCTTTCTTTTAAAAATGTCTGAATTTTGAGTTGTTTTTGCTTCCGTTACAATCAATCTGGAGTTGAAAAGTTTTCTGAATTTGTTGTGATTTTTATTTATCAAGAAATTCCCTTTGTGCATCTTTGTATGTGGATTGATTGACGCATTTTTTAAGTAGGTTTGTTTTGTGGGTTTGGAGCTTCTGGATGCTGAGCTAGGGTAAATTCCATTTTCTTTTGTTGTTTGGGTGTAGAAATTATCAGATCTGAGCTGCATTGCGCTGAGGCATGCTCTATTCTTTGGGGTTCTTGGATTCTGTATTTCTGTGGGTGATTCCGCGCTTTTGCTGTTTTGTTTGGGTTCGGTTACAGATTTTGCTGTATTTCTGAGTGTTTTTAGCTTTCGAATTCTTATGTCTTGCTTCTATTCTGCTTCTTTCTGGTTAATCTGGATTGGAACATCGATATTTGTTTGTTTTTTTAGCTTCCGAGCTTGTGCTACGTGTTTCTGTTCTTGTTCTTCAGGTCTTATCCAATGGGCTCAGCCTGCGAGTTTTTTTAGATTTGTATTTTATTATTTCTTGCTGCAGTCGTTACCTTTTTGCGTGCGTTTTACAATTCATTATAGTTTTGTTTTTAGTTCTAAATATTGGAAAAAATCTTGGTATGCATATCTCCAAGTTCCAAATAATGTTATTTTTTTGCCTTTGACAGAATTCAAGCATCTTTACAAAGGTCTAAAGATTTTGTCTGGGATATGCAGGGATTTTCGGGTTACTTCTAGTTTCTGCTGACAATGGGGAAGTCTCCCGGAAGATGGATCAAGAATGTACTGTTTGGAAAGAAACAATCGAAATCTGGTTTATCGAAAGTAAGAATTGCTGCTTAGCTATTGCAGCTTCCTGTCTTCTTTTCGTAATTCATCTATTGGCTGCCTTGACATAATTTTTTTGTTGAGTGAGTTTGAATTTATACTTAAACCAGCCCTGTTTTCATAACACCCTTGGTTTTTCGCCTGGCACCCTTTCATTATCGTATTCAAAGAGATATTCTTGCTTTTTATGAGTATCATTTTTGTTGATAGAGTTTATAAATGTTTTTCGTAGAATGCGAGACATGATAAAAAGGATGCTGCAAAGATACCAGAAGAGAACCCTGCCGAGGATTCACTTGTTATATCTAATCCTCGTGTCATTACTGATGGAAGTGGAGAAAATTTGGAACTTCAGAATAGCACATCTGGCATTTCACGTGGTACTGGCACTCCAGTTCCTGTTAATCAAGATGTGGAATCACGGAGCGTGTCTGTATCGCTCCCAGTAAGCGATGCTGAAATGTGGAGACAAGATCAAGCTGCTGCAAAAGTACAGGCAGTCTTTAGGGGATTCTTGGTACTGTCCTCTTGCATTTCATGTCCTATTATGCTGATGATTGTATTATTTTTTTTGTTGAAGATTAGAGTTAGGATGCCAAGAGTGCTAGGTGAGTTTATGAATTTTTTTTTTTTTTTAAGGAAGGATGTAGGTATTCTGGTGAGTAATACTTTGGCTGCTTTTTCGTATGTGCAATTATTTGTGGATTTGGAAGAAGGGAAATTGACCCATTTGTAACTAGGTGGCATTTGTAGGTAGTGTCTCTCCCCCCTGTGAAATCCAGTCAACAATGGTTTTACCTGTTCAAATTGTTTCTACTGATGATTGTATGTAAATTGGAAGGCTTTTATTTGCTCCGCTCAGCATTTATGGCACTGTTTTAAGATTTTATTTATGCAACTTACTTTCAAATATGGTGACAGGCTCGTCGGGCTTTCTGGGCCCTCAAAGGTATCATTAGGCTCCAAGCTCTTATTCGCGGTCATTTGGTCAGGAGACAGGCTGTTGCTACATTGCGGTGTATGCAGGCAGTTGTGAAGCTTCAAGCACTGGCTCGCGGAAGAAGGATTAGACTCTCTGATACATTGTCTGGTATTCATAAAAAGCGTGGTATTGGACTTCAGGTAATGGTGGATTGTTGTAACCTTGTTGAATATCTGTTAGGGTGTGTTCGCTTTGAAGGATTAGGGTTATTAAATTAATCCCATGTTCACTTTATAGGATTAGGGCTCATGATTAATCGCGGACCTGGTATTATTACTCTTGATTGATGTGATTATAGTCTTCCAAAGGGTGGGATAGAATTAATCCCATTGGGAATGATTAATGTAATTAATTCCATCCCACCAAGTGAATACCCCCTTTCTG
Source organism: Hygrophila difformis (assembly GCA_030278955.1). Classification (NCBI taxonomy): domain Eukaryota; kingdom Viridiplantae; phylum Streptophyta; class Magnoliopsida; order Lamiales; family Acanthaceae; genus Hygrophila; species Hygrophila difformis. The sequence continues at coordinate 59,229,708 of JAOANR010000005.1, read as the reverse complement.
TTTTTTCTTTACGCTTTTCTTTAGATTGTTGAGATATGAAAGTAAGGGACAGAATCCAAAAAATGGCTTTTTTTTTTTTTTTCTGTTGTCATGTTACTCCTGGACAACACAGAATTCACGTATCTTTAGCATTAATTTAAGTTTGGATCTGCATTGCAAATAAGGAACCACTTGTTTTTAGCAATCTTTGTTTTAGCACTTTATATTTGGTAACTGTATATTGTTCTATCAGGATGTTAAACGGGAGGAAGTTGGAGCAGAGTTGTGTTTTATGTCAGGGAAGCAAGCAACAAATCCATATATCCGCAAGGTTGCATTTTACTTTCATGATCTGATTTTATTGTTAAAGCATTACTTTTTTCTGGTTAGGTAGTTTTTCATGGAAAGCTAATAAAAATTTGATGTTTTGCTTGTATTTGTGTGTATTTTGCTGTAGATGTTTTAGGCTTGGCAATCTACCAACCCATAAATGTCTTGTATGAAATTTTTTCCTCTTCAGAAAAATATGAAGAAATGATGTATTCTGTTGCTTTGTTCTATATTCTGCGTATTTGCTGGAGTATCCCGTCTAAGTTGATACACTTTTATTAAATCTTTCATAGAACACATATCAAAGTTTTCCCATGAGTTCTTCACCAAAAAAAAAAAAAGTTTTCCCATGAGTTCTTGTATGGATCTTATCTCTCTGATTTTGCTGCTTGTGCTAGCTTCTTCTGTCACTGCCTACTGCTATGCCCCTGAGTCTTCAATATGAACTGGCTGAACCAAATTCAGCTTGGAACTGGCTTGAGCGGTGGTCCCTCTCTCGCTTTTGGGAACCACCTGCAAAACCTAGAAAAGTTTTGAACGTTAAGCCCCAGAAGAAGCAGGGTAACTCACAAACTGTTGACAATGACTCTTTGAAGTCGAAGAGAACCATCAAGAAGGCGTCAATTGTGGCAAATGGGGACAGTGGTACTTTAGCCTCTCTTGAAACAGATAAGCCCAAAAGGAACCCAAGAAAGATCACAAACCCTCCGGCAGAGCAGGTGCAAGAAGCAGCTCAAAATGAATTTGAGAGGGTCAAGCGCAATTTGAGGAAAGTTTCTGCATCGGTAACAGTTTCTTCCGAAAAGTCAGAAATTGAAACTGCGAAGCCAGTGCAAGAGCCAGTTGTGAAAGTAATCATGGATTCTACTCCCCCTAATGTTTCTGCAAAGAATATTGTCATTTCTGTGCAAAATCCTGCTGATTCAAATGAAGTGGAGAAACCAACTTTGGTTGAAGCTCCTTTGAAAACACTGGCAATGGATGAGCTGTTAGATGTGCCACATGACAACCATACTCTTGTGGAGTCTCAGTCCTTAGAAAATGGTACAAAGATGGAGATTGCACCAGTTATCCAAGAGGAAATGTGTGTTAAGGAAGACGACATTGGTAAGGAAAATCAGAAAGTTCGAAAAAGAAGATCCCTTCCTGTGAAGCAGGAGTATGCAGAAAATATTTCACAGAATTCACCAACCTTACCAAGTTATATGGCAGCCACCGAGTCTGCAAAGGCCAAACTCAGAGCTCAGGGATCTACTCGATTTACTGAAGATGGGGCAGAGCAGGGTTATGTTCGGCGCCATTCATTACCTGCCTCTACCAATGGTAAATTGAGCTCTATGTCACCCAGGATTCAGAAACCAGTTCAAGTTAATGGCAAGGTGGGCAGCAAAACCAACAGATCAACACCTTCCTCTAGGGATGGTAAGCAAATACACACTACATCTTAACTGAATTGTCTATTTTTATTATTAGCTCTCATTTATGGTATGATTTTCGTATTATCTTCTCAACTTACCCTGATTGCCTAAATTGTACTCCCTCCGTAATTTAATGATATTAACAGTTTATGTTTTCATGCAATCCAATACAAATGTTGAACGATTAATATCTCAAATTGTATAAAAGTAAAAAATTATAAAAATTTAATATTTTAAAACTAGGTGATTAGACGATTCTAACAACTTCTTGACTATATTTTATCTTATGTAACTGTGTTAAAAAGTCGAACGTAACAAATCTTCACATTTGATGCATGTATGTTTTTGTTACACAGACAAGGCACTTCAGCCAGGATGGAGGAGGTAATTAGCCAATTATTTTCTCATCTGGGGTAATTCCATGAAGCATTATTGTGTGGTTCTGTTCTCAAAGCCAGACCTCGTATGAAGGACGACAGCAGGGTTTAGTGAGTCTCATTATTCTATCCTCTCTATATTATGTCGGTTTGCGGACATGTGTATAGGACATAGATCAAGAGTCTTTCTTTGTTGGTTAATTTGGAACCAAATTCGTGTGCTTTTTTTGTTGCTTCATTGGAATTGAATGTTTCCTTCTCTCAACAGTTGAGTATGAAACTGCCCATGTTTGAGTTGATATATACTACATCTGTTTGGAAGTTTAATGTTGTTTCTTACTCCATGCGAAGTGTTTAAAGTGAATTGATGCATATGGTTTGCACGTATCATAAACTAGAAAATATGGTTTGTCTGTCAAATTTGATGCATAATAATTAGGGAACAGGAAGAAGGTTGAGTTTACTTCACATGATCCTTAACGGCCACTTTTCTTTCTGTTGGATTTATCCAATTCTTGTGAGTGAGTTTGATAATTTAACAAATCGAAAACTATTTGAGCTTGAATTTTGCTTAATTAACAATTGAGTTGAGTTCAATTTGCGGGCTACCTGTTGGTTTAATCTTGTGTGAGTTGCTCAATTGAGCATAAGTGGACTAGGGCTTCAATCAGTGAACTTGGACCTCATGAATATATCTGGGCTCTTACTCAATATAATAAATAGGGAATAAATTTGTTCAAATGCATTATTATTTCCAAAAATATACTAGTACTATAATTTTCCAGTTTTTCTTTTCTTTTTTTTTTTTTTTAAAAAAAAAATCTTAATAAGTTTTCTGAATTTTATTCTATTCCTTCACGGCTTCACTTCATTCCATTTCTACGAAATAACCATGCCTCCATGCCCAAATGCCCAATGTCCTTAAAAATACAAGGATAAGGTTCAGGACAATTTAACACATTGATTATGCCTATACGCTAATATGATTCATTTGGAGGAATGAATCAAGAGCAGAATCCCACACCATGAAAGGACATTTCTATCGCCTATCGGTACAAAGTACAACAACAGAAAGGGATAATAATCACATATCGTAAAAGTCGAGCCACACTGATGTGTAGATTTTCACATCTTCCCCACTCAATCGTCAACTAGTATTTTAATAGTCGAGCCCTTGAATTCACTACAACTTTAAACCTTCAATATGGTTCTATCCTGCTTGGGTGGACAATCACAATCCGAGTGAAATTCATATATCGGTGGTGTAAAACACAAAAACCAGACCACATGTCTAAAAATTTGGATTTCAGCTTTTCAATTTCAATTTTTTCAAATGTTCAAACCCTCTGCACAGAAAATACTAGTATAAAACTTCAATCCCTCCACAGAGGAGTTCCACATCTCACCACAAAAGAAGAGAAGCAGTTGTTTAATTTGGGCCACAGAATAGAAAGAATAGACAGGACTACTACGGGGCCAAACCATACCTACTTTTCACGGTTTGCCGTCTCTGGGACTGGGAGACTGCCACGATGGAGTCCGATTATACGGAGAAGCATGGTCGCGCCTGGACACCGATGGGCTCAGGGTCACATTATGCTGCCCCCCGTTGTTGCCATTCCTCATTGAGCCTGCAGGTTGCAATCGGGGACCGTTATTTCTGGTAGCATTGGCGCCAGCTCGGGTGGCCTGCATAGCCTGAAATTGGGAAGTTGCGCACGCCATGTCTGTGAGGCTGGGGAGCGGTTCCAGAGCCTCAACGATTTCGCTCATTGCCGGCCTGATTTTGGCCTCACGACTGAGGCAACGCGCTGCCAGCTGGACAGCCTGCTGCGCGCCTTTGATAGAGAAGCGCCCCTCGAGACGGGGATCCACCAGTCTATAGAATCTTCGCCTCTCGCCCATGTATGGGCGTGCCCATTCCACCAGGTTGTGCTCACCTTGTCTCCTGCTCTTGTCCATGGACCTTCGCCCTGTCAGTAGCTCGAGTAGGACCACCCCGAAACTGTACACATCACTCTTTGCAGTGAGATGACCTGCCACAAAAGAACATGGTACAATTTAGTATATATGATGGGAAACACATCTTTTTGTCAAAGAACACAGACGAAACAATTAAAACGGGACACAAGATGTGGTCTATTACATGGGTCTGGTCGAGTTTCTCATTTCATTAAATCCTAGCACCATGGGATACGGTAGGTGCATATAGTGATTTTTTTTTTTTACCTGTCATCACATACTCGGGAGCAGCATAGCCGTATGTCCCCATAACACGAGTAGAAACGTGCGTCTTATCTCCCTCAGGCCCATCTTTAGCAAGTCCAAAATCAGAAAGCTTTGCATTGTACTCCTAAAACAGTTAAAATAAATAAAAAGGAAGATTGTTGTATAATACAGGAGTAGAGAAGACTACTAAATCAAATGGCACATGATTTGACGCACATACCGCATCGAGCAAGATATTAGAAGTTTTAAAATCTCGATAAATAACAGGCTTGTGAGTTTCTTCATGCAGAAAGGCTAGGCCTTTCGCTGCACCCAGCGCAATTTTCATCCTTATCGGCCAAGGGAGGGGCAGCGATCCTGCAATGCAAAGAAAACCACACATCTTTGTTAGAGTGCAGTCATGGAAGGTAAAAGATTAACCATTAACTAAGATGGTAAGACAAAAAGAAAAATCAGATGAAGGCTAATATAATACAAAATTATCTTCAAAATCAGATAAGAGTAACTAAAAAGATGTCCACGAGCTTGATCATTAAAGCTTTCCTAAAGCAACACCGTAGTAGACTGAATGAGAGCGCTTCAATTTTGGCAGGGTTGAATCATGCATACTTTTAATCAAATCACAGGGATATACAAGAAACGATGAATCCAGAGAATGTTTATATGATAGGAATATGGATTTAGAGAAGTCTGAAAAAAGCATACTCTTAAACAAATGATTCTCCAAGCTTCCACGGGGCATGAACTCATAGACGAGGAGCCTTTGGTCATCTTCAATGCAATATCCTATTAACTTAACCAGATTTGGGTGCACAAGTTCGCCAAGATAGTTTACTTCAGCCTGCAAAACAAAGGACTCATTGCAAATATAACCAAAGCAAAGACAAAAATGAGAACTTTAAGGACAAAGCTCAACAACTTTTAAACAAATAAGTTTCTTACAAGCCATTCTTTGTGACCTTGAAGCCCATCATGATTGAGAGTCTTTACAGCAACAGTAATCCCCGTGCCTGGTTTCACTGGTGTGCTGCCGGTAGCATTAACCCAACCTTTGTAAACACAGCCAAAGCCACCCTCACCGAGAACAGAATCAGCCCTGAAATTCCTCGTCGCCAACTTCAGTTCATTGTAGGTGAAGTTCCGGAGCTGAGAAGATATTTTCAGTTCCTGGCTTATATTCACAGTTGACGGGTTACTCTCAGGATTGCTGGTTGTTGAAGATCCAACTGGAGCAACTGGTTGCTCATTGCTAGAATCATATATAGATTTACTTTCAGCTGTTGCACAAAAGGATAAGAAATTACATTCGAAAATCATTAAATACGTATGTTATTTCAGATACGTATACAGCCAAAAGCGTGAGAAGCTTTGCACGATAGGATAAGATCCACACAATCATTACAACTTTAGGTTAAATGCAGAACGCACGTGTGTCTAGTGTGCCGTACAGGCGTAGAGTTGTACCATGAGCAGAGAAAATCTAGTAATAAATTCACTTTTCCATTAATTACGACAAGTAGACGACAAAACTAAATAATTGTGGGTGCAACAATTAGAAGAAAAGGCGGGATATGATCAAAGTTCAACGATAGAGCATACATTACCAAGAAGAGTTAGTTTGTCGGTTATAGGGCAACAAAACATCTAAACAGAGTAACATACACAAAGAGATAAAAAGAAAATTTGCTGACCAACATGGTACCACCTAAAGAGCAGCTTTCTGTTCTTCATTCTTACTACCAAACCAAACCCCATTGGCAACAAGTATACTATTTATTATGAAAGAAAACATCCACACGATTGGAGGTCATTGACACACTTAAATAAACAGTGACAAAGGAAATGAGTGCTGTCCTAGTCTCCTAGACGATCACAACTCAAAAGGACAGACACAAACTCTGGTTTTCGGCAACACAGCTCACTTAGCAATCAGATATGTTTTTCAGCCAAAAATGACAGGTTTCAATATCCTATTACAATCATTCACAACGTAAACATCAATCAGCAGTCCCAGCTTACCAAAATCTGTCATCATGTTCATAAAACACATCATTCTCAATTTGAATTAACAACACAAATGAATGCATAGCTACGCATAAGTGAAACAGCCCAAAACATACATACATACATAACACACAAACACAAACATTATATATATATATTAACCCAAAAGTAAAGCATAAAACATACCATTTTGAGAGCTTGCTCCACTAACACCGCCATTATCAGCATTGGCCCTTTTAGACAGGCAACCAAAGGATCTGAAAAACCAACACCCACTCCCTCTTACAACATCATCATCGACATCATCAAGCACAATCGTTTTCACAACTTCCTTTGATTTTGCTGAATTGGAGGCATCCACATCCACAACAACATCCTTGGCAACCTTAGGACTTTGCCCCATTTCCTCAATAAACAAACCCTAGAACTAATATCCCATAAATGGCAAACAAAACAACCACATTTATAAGCATCAAAAACACCCTCCTTTCACACTTTTTCTCCCCCTTATCCGAAGATTCTTTTTTTTAATTAAAAATTGGGGGTCTTATCCCAAATGATGAGATAAGAGTGAGGAGACAAGGGATTGCAAGAAAATCACTTTTTCTTACAAAAATTTCGCCGGTGTGTATAAGCAGAAAGGCTGAATCTTTAAAGAGAAAAAAGAAGGTGGGAGGGGATGCAATTCAAATTAAACCCCATAAATCGGCAAAAAAGGGGCAAAAAAATCGATTCTTTCTGGAAAAGATGGCTACCATTTTTCAATACAACATGCAAACCAACAAAATTAAAAATGTGGGCTGTGCAAGAAATCACAAGAAATTCACCAGCAAAACCTCCTTTCACTCTCACTCACCATAGAATTGTAATGTGAGAGAGAGAGACAGACGGACAAAAGGGAGGACATTTTGCTTTTAGAGTGAGAGAGAGAAAGAATATGACTGTTTCCAGAAACAGACACAGGGATAGCGCTGGTTCTCGAGGCCAAACCAACACAGCGAAGCTCTTTCACTCGGGAAAGGGTTTGTAAAAACGCTAGCAAATTTGAAGAGTAGTAGTAATTTATTACTACTATTTTTCTATTGTTTAATTTAACCCTTTCCCATTTGTTTAAGAAATGTGCCTTTTTTCCCTGAAGATGAGTATTGTAAGAAAATGGACACAGGGAGGGAAACTAACGTTCAAGGCTGTGACGAGATCATGTGACAATTGAGTTACAGTGGCAGGAGGAAGAGGAGATCTCGAATTTGATTGGACGGTGACGGTGATATCTGACGTGGAGCTGTGACGCTATCACTGCGCATTCTTATTTTTATGGTACTTACTGCTATTGGAATACTAATAAAATACTCATTATGTCCTCTCATTAATACCTGCCACGTGGAATTTTTTGTTCTCTATGACTATGAGAGGAATTTTTATTAAATTCATACTCATAAATCATTCATCGAAGGGATGTTTGTTTTATTTCTTGCTTTATTTGGCATTTTGGCTTTAATGGGCGTTTGGTTCCGGAATATGCCCATATTTTTGGTTTGGTGTTTCGGATTACAATATGGTAAAAATATTGAGGATATTAGTGGAAATATGATTAGATTACTGATTTTTTTTATTATTTTGAATTAAATTATTTTTATATTCTTATTTTGCATCATAATTTTAAATTTATAAATTTTGATTAAAATATTTTATTACAAAAATTTTACAGCATAATATAATATTTTAAAATTATAATTTTTAATGTTATTCTTTCATGAATATTTAAATTTTAATTATATTCAAATTCTCATATATAAAAAATTTAATAGTAATTGTAGAAAATTAAATTAACAATTACCACACAATAAATTTTCAATTATATATTTATAAAAAAAAATTGGTAAACAGTGACACTCATATGTCGGCAAAGGTGTGTGGGAGTTGAAACCACACAAATTACAAATAGGGATAAAGGGTAGGGATAGAGGGCCGGATAGAGATCGAACCTCCAACCTATTGCTGGGAGACGGGGACTTGACCACTATAGCAAGTTTCCAACCCCATATATTTATAAAATTTATTCAATTTAAAGCTAAAAAGCATTCTTTTAAATTTAAAACACCAAAAATAAGATAATGACAATCTTATATTCAAATTAACTCCAACAGTTGTTAACCCGATTTTATTCCCTCAGTTTTTGGAGGATAGAACTTTGAATAGAATATAGAAGTAATGGATAATATTGGATATGCTATTCTCTGTTGAAATGACAGTCCACTGTTTTTTTTCTTTTGAAGAGAAAATAAATATCAATTTTTTTTCGAAAAGGAACATGAGATTGTCTTGTATTCAATCATCTATTTTTGCCATTACACCATTATCAAATTTATATTCCATTGTTAGTTTTTCATATCAAAATTAGAGATTGAGAATGTAAGTTTTCAAAAATTTAAAATTTAGAGTTTTCAATTACATTTATATGGTTCGAGGTTCGATTCTGATCCGATTCTCTATCCTCCCATCTACTTTATAATTTATATGGCTTGAGCTCCTATATGTATTTTTCATACATTAGTGTCAATGTCTGCAAAAAACAAATTTACATTTCTCTATATATATGTAATATAACGTTTTTTTATTATTATTATCTTCTTTTATTCGTACTCGTATATTAGGGAGTACTATTTCTTATTTCTTACCAGTACTTTCTACTGCTCTAAATAAAAAGAAAGAGGGGGGTAAATGCGAATTAATTACAAATTTATCTTAAATTAGAATATTAAATATTTTAAACTATAATATCACTGGCTTCGTATGCGTTTCTAAAGTTACATACAGACATATCATATACGTTTTCTTTTTAAAAAAATAAAATAAGAAGACATATCATATCCTATTAATAAATTATAGGTCCATATAAAATTAGAAGATCAGGCATCTATAATAATAATAATAATAATAATAATAATAATAATAATAATTTGATCCCATCCAACATGCATTGACGGTATAATAATTTACGGTTTTTTTAATACTCCCTCCATTTTCTTATAGTTGCAACATTTGAGTTTGGGCTACTGTTCACCCACATACTTTAACTTAAAGTTTTATCATAGTTATACAAGTTAAAATATATTCAAGTGAGATATTGTTAGATTCGTCTCGTTGTGTAGTTTTTAAATATCGAACTTTTAAAATTTTTACTTGTGCCGAACTTGAGTTATAAATTGTTTAAAATGTGCATTGGACTGCGTGAACTGTGAGTCCATTGCAATTTTTAGAAACAAGAAGGAGTATAAACTAAATTATAATCATAATATCATTATCCAACAAATTTAACTTAAGTGTTAATGTTTAAGCTAGCGCTATTTAACCCACCAAGTTAAAAATAGCATCTATATATACAAAATATTCTTTTGATTTTCCATTTTAAATATAAAAGGCCACATATGTTTTAACATATATTCCAATATTAAATATTATTCAAAAAATTTACTTATAAGTTTCATTATTTTGTTTATTCACATTAAATATTAATATAACGCATTTATTAAAAAATTGTTTTATTTAATAAATATTGAAAAATATTGTATAATATGTACATGTAATATGCTTACGAAATACTTCATCTGTTTTTTAAAGATCGTTACAGACCCACCCAGCACACAGTCCAATGCACATTTTAATTAAATTATTAATAACTCAAATTCGGTACAAGTAAAAATTCTAAAAGTTCGATATTTAAAAACTACAAGACGAAACGAATCTAACAAGATCTCATTTGACTATATTTTCACTTATTTAACCATTATAAAACTTTAAGTAAAAGTATATGAGTGAACAGTAGTCACTCGTCGAACGTAGCTAAAAAAAAAAAAACGAATTAAGTATTTGTAAGAATAATATCAAAATACAGTTTGTAATTTATTCTTTCATTATGGGAAGTAATTGATTCCATACCTTAATTTCATCAAGTTCGACGTTTGTATTTGGTCTCCATATCTTACATCGTATTCAAACTAGTCGATTGTCGAAATATCCTGTTTAATTAAGTCCTTTTCAATATCCTGTTATTCTTTTTCTACACTATTCCTTGAAACACATAAAGACAAATGTACAAGTTTAAAAGTATATTCAAACACTGCAAATTTCCCTTTTCTTTTTCCCAAAGAAACAGCCCTAAAATAATAATAATAATAATCTAACCTAAAACTGGATATTTAAATAAGATCACGGTGGTTGGGTGATGATGATTTTTGGATGTTATAATGGGCAACTTTTGGAATCAAGTTGTCAATTATTGCTTCGAATTTTCACACTTATATTTCATACATACACAATTAATTATTGCAACTTTCTGGGGGGAGTAACACTTTTATATTGCATTTGTATTGCACGTCCAAATTATTGTCAAAGCTGACATGTGTCTTGTCCCCCTACTTGGGCCTCCTTATTTACTTGAATCGCCCCATTTTAAATAGCCCAAACCCGTCCGGGTAGGGTGTTTTTTTTTGGATTTAATTGGGCTTCTGCTCAATTAGCGCAGAACAATTTGGGCGGCGCACAGGGCCCACTCCAACTCCCGATTAAATCGCCACCGTCCAAAGTCCAGACCAGTATGGATCCGGATTCCCTTGGAAGTCTGGCTCATGTCTCGTGCAAGAAAAAAAACCAAACTCGAAAGTAATGAAATTCTGGATATACACCAAATTTCAATCCGTTTCTGTAATGGCAAAAGTACAGACAGCGCTAAAAATGATGTGTAACCCTTTATAAAGTGATGTATAAGCCTTATAAAGTGATGTATAGACGGTAGTTAATTTTTATATGAGTAGTTTTTTGTTCATAACCTTATTCATCACTTTTTTATACTCACACATCATTTCATATATACATACCCATCACTTTTGAATGTGCCTGCACCTACAGGCCGCCAGCACCCAAACTATTTCCACCAAATTTTATGATCACTTGTAACCATTTCACCAGAAGCACTAGGTTTCGTGTCATGATGATGGGTATAATTTTTCAACAATGAGCTATGGAATGGCATAATTGTTGAATTCTCAATTAAAGCAGCAAACTTTCAAGTTTCAACAACCAAAATCAGGATAGGCGTCCATTAGCTAATTATTATTAGTATATTTAGTACAGTACGGATAAAAGGGGGAAAAAAAAAAGCACACAAATCATATATCCAAATATCATATAAAGAGATAATTAAAAATGGAAGCCGTGGTGCTGATCGGGCCATGGCCAAAAACCCTGATGAGTCTGGTTAAACCCAAATACATTATTATTATTATTATTATTATTGGTGAAAAGTTCCCTTGATCCCAGCTGGAACTGATTAGCAGGATCTCCGATGATCGGCCCCCCGGTTGTTGTTGGCAAAATATCGTCGTCCTTCCCTTTTAATGCCAGCAACTACGCCTCCCACATACACAATCCAGGATTAAATTAAAATCCATCAATCTCAAATTTGGAATTTATTTATTCGGAGAAACAAAGCATCGGAGTTGATTAATTAAAATGAGTAGAGTATAATAATAATAATAATAATGATAGAATGACAATAATAAGAACCTGGAGCTGAGAGTGGAGCTTCCGGTTCTGCGATTTGAGGGCGTCGTTATCAGCCCTGAGTGAGTCGACCTGTCTCCTCAGGGCATCGTAGTCCTTCTCGAGTTTCTTGGTCTTCCAACGCGCCCGCCTGTTCTGGAACCACACCGCCACCTGTCGTGGATGGAGCCCCAATTCCCGTGCAAGGCGGAGCTTCGTGTCGGTGTCCAGCTTGTTCCCCGATGCTGCTGATGACCCGAAGCTCTTTTCCAGGGCTTTTACTTGGTCGGGATTCAGCCGCCGCTTCTTCTCGCCCGGAGGGATATTCGACCAGCAGTCATCGGGCATGGCTTCGTCGTCGGCTTGATGAGTATTGTGATGATGATCTTGGCTTGGGCTGGATATCAGGCCCGAAGCACCTGAAGAAATATTCAGCTTAATTAATTATTAGGGTTTTGTACGTGTAAGATATACGAGGAGGAAAAATATTGATTGTTAATTATGTGTGTGGGTGGGTTAGAATAATGAAATTTGATGTATTCATATATGCTGTAAATATGTAAGTGTGATGGAAGTACCATGAAAGTGTTGCTGATTAGGAGCTGAAGAAGAAGATGAAGGATGATTATTATGGCTGCACACTTCATTGTTTGGGAACATGATGGGCTACAACTGTTATGCTTCTTAATTTTGCTCCGAGAAAGGGATAGATAACTGCGAGAATGTATATAACAATATAAATATATATATACACACACATATAGATAATACAAATAAATACATACTAATATAAGACGTATATATGCATGTAAAAATAGTGCGATTTTATAAATGTAGTTGCTTTTATACTATCCAGCAGCATACTTGTTTGGTTACTTTTTACAATCAACTTAATTCATTCATAGAGTAATATTCCATATGCATCTAGCCCTCTACAAATAATATAGTGAAGTATATAAATTTGTCATTGAATATTATATATAACGAGCGAGTATAGAAAAATTTAAGTAATCACCATAGTTCATACTTCATATATATACCATGCATATGTATAGTGATAAAACATTTTGTGGCCACTAAAAGTTTCTGCTTTTTGTGAATGAAAAAGAAGATGAAAGGAAATGGAACAGAAACTAAATGTGCAATACAAACAAGAGCAGCAGCAATGTGTTTGGTGCTGATCAATTTTAGTTGCAAAATAAAATTAAATACCACAAATAGGTTCTCGCTTTCTCTTTTTGGCCATTACACGATCAATTAATGAATTAACGAATGATATAAAAGTATTTTTTTTATTCCTTGATCCATACTGTTAAAAATAGCATAAGTGGAAAAGGGTATCAAACATTCGAATTGTAGGGATGGGTTGGGAACTTAGAGATTTGAGTTGGGCACCCAAAAAGCATACCCCGACAAGGGAAACCTTAATAGGGTTTGGCCAAGCCTAACCTCCCTATTTAGGAATTTTAAATACCAGCCATCAATATTAATACATTTTTTAAAATATATACTTTTTTTTCCCCAGTTATTGGTATTATGAATTCATGCAGGAATATAATTCATATATGAGTCCAAGACTCCAAGCTAAATGCTAGCTAGCTAATATCGACGCTGTCTTTATTTATTACTCCTATTATTATTGTTTAAATTAATCAAGAATGACGTGATGAGCCCATGGCTCATGATATTTCCATTACTCTTTGAAATCAACACATTATTTGTAAACGGGCTTTTAAATCCAGGAATCTAAAAAGCATTCTGTTGTATGGGCCCAATTTTTAACCAGTTCTACTTGGATAGTAATAATTGATCAGAATGGGCTCATGAATTAGCCCGGTTATTATTATTAAAAAAAAAAATCTCATTTAAAATTTTTAATTACCGTTCCGTAGAGAATAATACAGTACTTTTCTGTTATCTAAGTTAAACATCTTCTAAAACTAGTTTGTTAAGTTTCAAGAGATTAAAACTTTGGATCTGATGGATAAAACATATATAGAAACATACATTTGGATTTGAAGTTTTTAGTTGGAAGAGTTTAAGTGGCTGAATTTGAGCCATTAAGTTGTGAATTTTGGAGAAGGAAAAACAAGAACAAATTAGTGTCTTGCAAGTCGCATGCATAGGATATAATCATTTTCTATATGGCTGGGGTTTTCTTTTTGGTTTCTATGCATGACGAATGAAAACTTTTTGTTAAGAGCAAACTTTTTGGTTTCTAGTACTAGTATAACTTGTGAAAGTCGTGTCTGGGAATCTGTACAGTAGCAATGATTTGGTCTTGCAAGTTGCATGTGGGGTGATTGGGAGGAGATATATTAGTATTACCATGGACATGGACACGTACAGGAAGAGCTTGAGAAGAATTAGCAACTGAAACTCATTAGGGACCAGAGTAGCTAGTGTACCACTTACCAATTCTGTAGTGACTAAATTCGGTAATAAAATAGAAATTTTTTTGTACTGATGGGATATATATTGAGGGATAGAGACATGCATGGCCCATATTTCATAATTTCATTGGAATAACAATAACAATAATAATAATAATAATAATAATAATAATAATAATAATAATAATAGAACTATTTTTAGAAGTTCTTTTTTTTTCCCCTAACAATTTTCACAAGTTAAACGTAGTGGTTTTATTATAAACATAAGTATATCATAACGAGTTAACGACTAAGCAGTACAAAAGAGAGCTCAACAAACTAAAGGAAAAAAATGAAAACCAGCTGGGTAATGCTCATAAAATAAAGTAGCTAGTAGGAATATATAATTAGATTAAAGTCCTAATAATGGCAGCCTCAGGGCTATCATCATCGACGGCCGACAACAGCTGGGAAAGCCTTGCGCTCAGATCATCCATCTCACCCTGCAGCCTTCTTATATACTTGCAAGTCTCTGAAAGCACTTTGTTTGCTGATGCCTGAAACCACCATAAAATTATAACTACTACTACAGTACTATTTATTTATTTCACCAATATAATTAATTAATTCAAGATCAATAAGATGGTATATATTTAATAAAAATATAATGTACTACGTAGTAATAAAGATGGAGCCTGGAGGTAGTAGATCAGGTACCTTGTTGGAGGGCGTAGAGGTGGTGTTGCGAATCTCAGGAACAAGGCAATGCAATTTGGACACAAGCTCAACTATCTCATCCTCGCTTATTAGTATTTTCGAACTACTCTTATTGCTGTTGGTGTTCTGCCTCCTTGACGACGACCTGCTGCTTGATCTCCCCGAAGACATTATATTGTTTCCCAACACACACACACCCACGATTATACTTTAGCTAGCACCAATGGTCCAAACAAATCACCACCACATGGAAAAAAAATCTAACGAAAGGTCTCTTATATATATACATGCATGATGTATACATACATACATACATACATACATACATACACACAGAGAGAGTTAGAGACAGGCCGCCGCCAGTGCATATACATTTGTAGTATATATAAAAATGCCAAATAGTAGTAGTATGTAACCGAACAAAAAGGGAAAAGGAAAGGAGTAGAGGGAGAGAAGATGAGTAGAAACAGCAGAAATAGTGATGTTGGATTTCAAGAAGACATCTGCAGTGGGAAAGGGAAATTAAACCACACCACACTCACAAGTACTGTTTCTTTTTTTTGGTATATGAAGCAAATTAAAAGACCTTTTTACTCGGTAAAAAATGGAGATCGAACAGCAGTCTGCAGTCATATATAGCATTGTTATTTTAAAAGAATCAAATCAATAAATTTTAAACTTAATGCAATGGACCAAAGTGTTGTAGTCATTGAAATAAAAAATTTTTTACATCAGGTATATGTTTTATTTTTCAGTTAAAAATTAAGCATAGTATGATTTGCACTCCTACATCATACCTTTATCCATATGTCAATGTTTAAAAAGAAAAAATAGAGGGCCACACATGTTTAAAAAGAAAAAATAGTGGGCTGTGGCCCTGATGTGTAGTGTCTCAATATGCAAGACCATGTGGCCATACATGTATTGGGCATTTAATTAAATTAATTAATTACTAATATCAACGCCTAGTAACCTATTGTTTATTCATCATTGTCAATTTGGTGCGACGCTTCCCACTACAAGAAAAAACAACCGAAAAATGCGGTCGGTAACACCAAAATACGGGTCGTTTCGGGGGTTATCGACCGCATTACCGACCGAAAGTGTCGGACGGAAATTTCTTGGACCGAAATTTGCCGCCGACCAAAAAAACTGCCGTCGGGGACCGGCCGACCGCACGTTGGTCGGCAAAATTACCGACCGAATTACCGACCGCAGTGGTCGGTAATCTGGTCCCGAATAGTCCTGGAGACATTTCCCGACCAAATTACCGACCGACGTATGCGGTCGGTAATTCTCTTTTATGCAAAAAAAGTTTAGTTATGAGGGCTCGAACCCAATCGCTCATCAACACCAACCTCAACCTTAACCAACCTGGCTAGCTAATCTAACACACCAATTATATCACTCCATGTGTAATATATTAAGCATTGCCAAATATATTTTGGAAGATGCAAAGGAGAGGGCTCGAACCCTGGGTAAGGGAGTCTTTCCCTCACGCGCGTGCCATTGGGACATCTTGTAATTCATGTCATGTTATGTAAATATGTATATACAGAAATATGAATTTTTAAATTATTCAATAAATTGAAACATAAAATAAAAATTAAAATTATATTAATTAAAATTTAAAGAATTCATAAATTAAATAAAATAAATTTTGATAAATCATAAAATTCTCCAATAAAATAAAAAGTGAAATAGATATTTATTAAATTAAAATAAAATTAATTAATTACATTAAAATACAATTCCATTATTAAATTATAAAGTAAAATAAAACTGAAATAAATTAATTAAAAGAAAATTTTAATTAAAAATTGTGACCCAAAAAAACATTTCTAAATGTGACCCAAAAAAAATTAAAATAAATAGTCATAAAGATAAAATTAATTATTTTAATAATAAAAAATGAAATTATATTAAAAAAATTCAATAAAACAAAAAATATAGAAAATTCAAATATAAAATAATGTGGAAAAATTTAGCAACCCCAAATTTCGGTCGGTAACTTTGGCGACAAAATGTTCGGTCACTAAATCGGTCGCGAAATTTATATTTTTTGTTAAAAATTTTAAAAAATTTGGAAAAAAAATTCCGACCGCATTTTCGGTCGGTAATACAGTCGGCAAAAATACCCCTAACGCAAAACGGGTATAAATTCCCAACCACGGATTGCGGTCGGTAATATCGACCGCAAAATATCGGTCGGTGTTCTGAAATTTTCTTATAGTGTCCATATGGTTGTTACATACTTACATGGCCTCCACAGTAGCTAAGCTGCACAATGAACCAGTCTCGATTCTCGAACAAGCACTGCCAGAAATTTTTCAGATTTGATTGCTAAAATCATGATTTTTTTTTGGTAAACAGTGACACTCATATGTCGGAAAAAGGTGTGTGAGAGTCCAAATCATACAAATTATAAAGGAGGATAAAGGGGAGGGAATAGGAGGCCGGATGAGGATCGAACTCCCAACCTATGGTTGCTAAAATCATGAATTTTGATTGCAAGTTCGGAATTTAATATTTTTAGTGATTGAATTTATCAAAAAATTTTATTCGTAAAACAAAATGTTCGTGAAGTAAAATCTAGTACTATATGAAATCTGAAACCAATAAATAAAATCATATGGAGTGACAAAAAATTGAAATGTTTGATTTGGTTGGGACACTTATTACTGTTGGTTGGGTGTTTTGCCTTGATTGACATCTTCGTACGTTCCTTCGCATTAATTGAATGGTTAGCAAATACAACTGTAGTTAATAAGTTGGTTAAATAACAAATAATTTTCCCCCTGTTGCTAGAAATAATTGAATTTAATCGTTAAAATTGTGGTAGCTAACAAATTTTAGTACTAAAATTGTGTTTACTAACGGATTTTCATCATAAATTTGGTCGCTAACTTCTTTAGTAATTGAATTTTACTCTCTCCATTCAACTTTAATTGGGGTTTTGGACCAAATTGCACAATCCTATGATTGCAATAATTACCACACATATTTACATTTTTGCCCTACCTCATTATGATGGTTTGAAGTAGTGATGAGTTAGTTTACAAAAAGAAGAGTAATGCACGATATTTTAGGCAAGTTATTAATGAGAGTATAAGAGTAATATTAAAAAAAACATATGATATAAATATATAAGATGACAACTATTTTGAAACATTTTTCAATATCTAAAAAGACATACTAATAAGTAATAGAGGGAGTACTTTTTTTTTTGTCATTAAAACATAAAATTTTGTAGTTCTCATTGACTCGGCATTTCATCCGTATTTTTCCTCCAACAATTTTTTTTTGAATGAGCCATTAAAGGCTTGGAAAGGGGATGGTGGAAGCTCATGCCATCAAATTACAAAGGGAATAAAGATGAGGGATAGGAACGGGTGGGGATTTGAGTCCCTAACTTATAGGTTGGGAGTCGGGAACTTGACCACTATGTTAGCCCCAACCCCTTCGTCCAACAATTAGTGATGAATTAATGGTTTTAATAATGTAAGAAAACAAAAATGACGACGCAGGCAGCAGACGTTCGTATCTAGATAAAATAAGGGCCAAAGATTTTCTTGCATGGTTAAATTTTAACAAAATGATGGACTGCTCGATCGTTAAATATACTACTCCGTCTCAATATAATTATTACATTCCCTTCCGATAGGTTTATAACTTAAATTGTGTATAATAAAAACTTATAAAAAATTAATTGTTTAAAATTACAAGATTGGACGAATTTAATAAGATTTCACTTGACTATATTTTTCCTTACATAACTATAATACAAATTTGAATCAAAGTTACACAGTAAATAGTGTCAAAAAGTCCAATGGTGACTAGTAATTATGAACAATGGAGCATTAAATCGGCGACACAATAAATGCGCAGGTGATGGGGCAGCACATGAAAGGCACGTGACAGTGTAGTCATTAGTCAATGCTCAATGGGCGGGCAATGGCATTTCTCGTTTCCTCCTTGCCACCGACATAAGCACGCTACTACTGTCTCACAAGTCACATGCCTCTGTGTACCCACTCCCCCCGCACGACACGTGGCAGTCGTACAAGTTATAATTCTGAGTAAGCGCGAGTGGTTTTGTCTACCAATCCATTTCTTCACATGGATACCTGCACTGCACCATGCATGTAACAATAAATATACGGCGAAAACAACCCCCATGTAACAATAAATATATTGTCATTTTGTCCCGATCGATATCAATATGTGATACATTACATGCAAGTATGCAACACTTATACTTTCCTCCGTGTCTTAAAATTTTTTGTCCATAAAATGTCTCAAAATTTTTGGATACACATTCCAAATATATTTATTTAACAGTTAATATCTTAAAATATAGAGAAGTAAAAATTATAAAAAAAATATATATATTTTAAAAATTACGCAATTAGACGAATCCAACAAGACCGAACTTGACTATATTTTTCATTCAGTGTCAAAAATCAAAATGAAACAATATAAGTGGGATGAAGGAAGTATCATTTTTTCTTTCTTTCCTTTTTGCCAATAAGTTTTAAATCTTAACGAAGGCAAAGAGATATCGTTTTGGGTCAGAATAAATTAAAGCATTGAAGATGAGAGAGAATAGAGAATAGAGATGGAAATAGAGAAACCATATAAAACTGTGGACTGTAAGGTCTTCCCCAACGGTGGGGAAGGTGCTGACATGGAGAAAATAAATACCCAAGATGAGGTATTTACTCAATGGGAAGGAAGGTCTAGCAAGCAAGGTAGCAAATTAGCTACCCAGGTTTTTGCACGCCTTTTTAGGTGTGCAATAGTTTTTGTTTTTTTTTAATTTGTTTCGCTAATCGCCACTCAGTTTATTTTGAATTTTTTTTAACTTTTTTGGTATGTGAGTCGCCATCTAGTGTGGCAACTTTGTTTTATTTTTTTATTTTTTTTCTTTATGTTAATAAGAACAGTAAGTGGTGACATCTTTTTTTATTTAAAAATATTTTTGGAGTTTTTATTTTAAATATTTCAAAATTTAAATAGTTAATGTGATTAAAAATATTAATTGTTTATTATTTATTTAAAAATTAAATAATTTTAAAGAATATGTTATATATTAAACCAAGTCAAATAATGTTTGTTGGTAGTGGAGTATTTTATTATACCCGTTAGCAGATTTTTAGGAGTAGTAGTTATTTTGCTAGCTTATAAATAAGAGGTGCTAAATTGTATTGTAAGTGTCAAGTGTATTTTTGGAGAGTTGGTCATCGAGCAATAAAGAAAGTTTCTCTCTCTCATATTCTTTGTGTTGTGCATTTACTTACACTTGGTATCAGAGCCACTAAGCTCGTTCCCTGTTTATCTTCTTCTCTCTTCCAAATCTGGGTTTTCATCTTTAAATCTTCTTTCCCAATTTCGAGTTGCAAGTTTTATCCGTATATTCTCTTCTAAAATGGCAACCAGTTTTAACATTGTGTGGACCGGTCCCAAATTAGATGGGAATCTGGATTACAATTATTGGCAGATAATGATGTCTACACATCTCAAAGCACAAAACCTATGGTCCTTCGTTGAACCGGGTCTTCCGGATGGAGCAGATGAGAACACGAAACGACGAGATCAACTTGCCCTGGGTCAAATTCATCAAGGAGTGGACTATTCTGTTTTTGGGCAAATAGCTAGTGCAAAGACAGCAAAGGATGCGTGGAACATCTTGAAGATGTCATACAAGGGAGTTGATCGAGCCCAAAAATCGAAGCTGCAATCTTTGAGAAGACAGTATGATCGATGTGAGATGCTTTCATCAGAAACAGTGGGGGAATATTTTTCTCGCCTCACAGATATTGTCAACAAGATGAGGTTATATGGAGACAAAATTGAAGACGGCACAGTGGTTGAGAAAATTCTGAGAACCATGCCGATGAAGTACGATCATGTGGTGGCCTCAATAACTGAGTCCCATGATAGCGAACTGTTATCTGTTGCGGAGTTGAAAGGTATGATTGAGAGTCACGTCGATCGAATTACAGCAAAGACAGAAGTGCCAATTGAAGAAGCCCTAAAAAGCCAGATTACTTTAAACTCAAATGATTTTCAAAATGAGGGAGGTTCAACCCGAGGTCGTGGGAGAGGAAGAGGCAGAGGAAGAGCAAATGTTAGGGGACGAGGCCGTGGGAATTACACATCACAAACAAGAGATGGAGGCAACTATCAAGATAAGTTTCCCTTTCATTGTTATAATTGTGGGAAGTATGGACATAAGATTGCAGATTGTTGGTATAAGAATTCTAACAATCAAGCACATATGGCTGAGAACTCTGATGAATGTGTTAATGAAGCTGAGACTTTGCTTTTAACTAGTGACATGGTTCATGCTGATGAGAACACATGGTTTTTGGATACTGGCTGCAGCAATCATATGTGTGGGAACAAGGAGTTATTTTCTGAATTGGATCAATCGATTCAATCTAAGGTAATCTTTGGAAATAACTCAAAGGTTCCAATTTTGGGAAAGGGAAAAGTCTCAATAAGGTCGAAAGATGGGACTCTAAATTTTATATCCGATGTTTTTTATGTCCCCGATCTTCACCGAAATCTGTTAAGTGCGGGGCAATTATTAGAAAAAGGGTATAAAATTACAATTGATCATGGTAGATGCTACATTGAAGATATCAAAGGAAACTTGATAGCAAAGGTAAACATGTCTAAAAACGGTTGTTTCCTTTGTGTATCCAGCATGCATATCTCTCCGGTATTACTACTGATATTCTTGATGATAATTGGCTATGGCATATGCGTTTTGGGCACTTTCATTTCTCAGGATTGAACTTTCTAGCAAGGAATAATCTTGTCTCTGATTTGCCTATTGTTACTATTCCTAACCGGGTTTGTGAGGTTTGTGAGATTGGGAAGAAACACAGGGATGCTTTTCCTACTGGAAAGTCACGGAGGGCAACAAAACAACTGGAGATTGTTCACTCTGATTTATGTTCACTGGAAGTTCCATCACATGGAGGTAGTAAATATTTTATTACTTTCATTGATGACTTGAGTAGGAAAACATGGATATATATTTTGAAGCATAAGTCAGATGCATGCCAAGTCTTTAAACAGTTTAAGTGTTATGTGGAGAAAGAAAGTGGCAGGGAAATAAAAACCTTGAGAACCGATAGAGGAACAGAATATATTGTGTGTGATGAATTTTTAAAAAACAATGGAATTCAGCATCAGTTGACAGCAAGATATACCCCTCAACAAAATGGAGTGGCCGAAAGGAAGAATCGGACAATTATGGATATGGTGAGATGTATGCTGAAGTCAAAAGCATTACCAAAGGATTTTTGGGCCGAGGCTGCTACTTGTGCAGTTTATGTGTTGAATCGATGTCCAACAAAAAGTGTACGAAATAAAACACCAGAAGAAGCTTGGAGTGGAAGAAGGCCTTCTATTAGACATCTCAAGGTATTCGGTTGTATTGCTTATGCGCATGTGCCCGATCCATTAAGAAAGAAACTTGATGATAAAGGTGAGAAATGTATTTTTATTGGTTACAGTGATACATCAAAGGCTTATAAATTATATAACCCTGTAACCAAAAGGATTATTATAAGTCGAGATGTTACTTTTGATGAACATGGCGCTTGGGATTGGTCTTTACATGACAAGGCACCTATTACTCCTGTTGTTCCTAACATTATTGATGAGCAGCGAGGTCCAGATGAAGCTACTCCAGGAGATGCCCAATCTCCTCTACATGTTGAACCATTAGTTCGAACATCACAACGTGAACGTCGCCTGCCAGCTCGATTGCAGGATTATGTTTTGGATGATGATTCGTTTGATCAGGATATTGCTCAGTTTGCTTTATTTGCAGATTGTGATCCTATTTCCTTTGCAGATGCTTCCACAAAATCCCATTGGATCAAGGCAATGGATGAGGAAATACATGCCATTGAGAAAAACGGTACCTGGGAGTTAACAGAATTACCTCCAAACAAGAATCTAATTGGGGTAAAATGGGTCTACAAAACAAAATACAAGTCTAATGGTGAGGTTGATCGTTTTAAGGCACGACTGGTAGCAAAGGGGTATAAGCAGAAACCAGGTATTGATTATTTTGAAGTTTTTGCTCCAGTAAGCAGACTTGATACTGTACGTATGGTCCTTTCCATCGCTGCTCAAAGTGAGTGGAAAATATATCAAATGGATGTGAAATCGGCTTTCTTGAATGGTGTTTTGGAAGAAGAGATATATGTTGAACAGCCTGCAGGTTATGTGAAGCAAGGGGAAGAAGACAAAGTTTATCGATTAAGAAAGGCTTTGTATGGCTTAAAACAAGCACCAAGAGCTTGGTACAGCTGCATTGATTCTTATTTTGTGGAATCTGGTTTTGAAAGATGCTCTTCTGAACATTCCTTATATGTCAAATGCATTGAGTCGGGTGATATGGTCATTATCTATTTATATGTGGACGATCTCATTCTCACAGGAAATAATCCCAAATTGATATCAGATTTCAAGTCAAGGTTGATCAACAAATTTGAGATGACAGATATGGGATTGCTTTCTTACTTTCTTGGTCTTGAAGTGCATCAGACGGATGGTGGAATTTTCCTCTCTCAAAGGAAGTATGCAGGGGATATTTTGAAAAGATTTAACATGGCAAGCTCAAAGCCACTGTCAACTCCAGTAGCTGAAAAGTTGAAGCTGACCAAAGATCCAGGAAGCAGGAAGATAGATACCACATCATATAAAAGTTTGGTTGGTAGCCTGAGATACTTGGTTGCAACGAGGCCAGATATCTCATTTGGAGTTGGATTGCTGAGCAGGTTCATGGAGGAACCAAAAGAATCACATTGGGCTGCAGCAAAGAGAATTCTAAGATATATCAAAGGTACAAGTAATGATGGAATTTTTTACTCTACTACTAAAGTTTTTGAACTTGTTGGATACACAGATAGTGATTGGGCTGGAGATGTTGAGACTAGAAAGAGCACATCTGGATATGCTTTTTATCTTGGCACAGCTATTTTTTCTTGGGCATCTAAGAAACAAAAAGTCATAGCTCTTTCCACAGCAGAAGCGGAGTACATTGCAGCAGCGAATTGCTCAACTCATGCTATATGGTTGAGACGTATTCTGGAGTTTTTACAACACAAACAAGTTGCACCAACTACAATCTTTTGTGATAATAAATCTGCCATTTCGCTTTCAAAAAATCCTGTCTCCCATGGTCGCAGCAAACATATCGATGTCAAGTTTCACAAGATAAGAGAATTAGTTGCTGACAAGGAAATTAATGTCAAATATTGCCCAACTGAATGTCAAGTTGCAGACATCTTCACCAAACCTTTGAAGATGGACACTTTTCTTAGATTGAAGAAGGAGATTGGAGTGATGAGCTTTGGTGACTTGGTTTAAGGGAGGCAATGTTATATATTAAACCAAGTCAAATAATGTTTGTTGGTAGTGGAGTATTTTATTATACCCGTTAGCAGATTTTTAGGAGTAGTAGTTATTTTGCTAGCTTATAAATAAGAGGTGCTAAATTGTATTGTAAGTGTCAAGTGTATTTTTGGAGAGTTGGTCATCGAGCAATAAAGAAAGTTTCTCTCTCATATTCTTTGTGTTGTGCATTTACTTACAGAATAGTTGATAAATTAAAATATAGATTGTATAATAAATAAAATAGTAAGTGGGTCCCCTAAATACCTACTTTTTGGGTATTATTGTTGGGAGAAGAGTTTTATTTATAGATAGAGATATTTAAGTTTTGAGGTGGCGCTGACATGGTACCTAAATACCTGGAGTGGAGGTATTTCCACTGGAGAAGGCCTAAGTAGAAGCATGTCATGTGTGTGATTGGACTACGTAAGGGACAAAGAAAATGAAAATGAATTGTTTCAGGATATACTGTCTTATAAGCAGCTGGTCCGAATGAGTTTAAATAGTTTATACTTCAACTTGTTAGTTTTAATAAACTGAGCGAAACTGAGATTGACTCGTTAAATTTTTTAATATTAAATTAAGCACAACATGACTCGTTAAGTCTAGATGAGTCGAGATTGAGTTCTTAATAATGAGTTGAGCCGAGTCAAACCAAGTTTAACTTTGAAACTAACTTGTTTGAGTTATCTTATTCATTGAATATTCATTGAACTCGTTAAATAATACTCTCTCCGTCACAACAATTTTATTTACTTTATATTCTGCACAAAATCCAATATATATGTTTAACGCTTAGAAGTAAAAATTATATAAAATATATATTTAAAAACTATACGATTAGACAATTCTAACAAGACCACATTAGACCATTTTTTTCCTTCTTGCATCAATACAATAAAATTAATTAAAAGTTAAACAATGAACAATGTCAAAAGTCAAATGTAGCCACAATTATTGGGACGGATGGAATATTATATACGACGTAGTATCTATTTTTTTTTTAATGAATATTGACACCCATTACAAATTACAAAGGGGATAAAGGGAAGGGATAAGGGGTTGGGTAGGAATCGAACCCCCAACCATAATGTTGGGAGTCAAGGAATATGACCACTAGGCCAAATCCCCATTCCCATCTAATAATTTTTTTTTTTAAATATTAAAATGTATTTGGCTCATTTTCTAAATAAATGAGTCGAAGCATTTCCCAAATGAAATCGAGTATAGTCCAAACTCCAAAGTCCAAACCAGCTGATTTTTCCAATATCTCCTCTCACTTATCCTCCCCTCCACTTAAGATTTGTTTTTCTATTGTTGTCTAATTATTGTAGGTTTACACTTGGAAGGCTATATTGTGTGTGTGGGGTTTGATTTGGGTGGACAGAATCCTAGGTTTAGATTTAAAGATGAATTTAAAATAAATATGTTTAGAGTATTATCTGTTAAAAAAATGTAATGAGTTTATAATTTATTATTTTAATTGAACGTGCTTTTTTTTTAAAAAAAAAAAATTTATTTGCAAAAACTGAAACGTATTAACAAATATTTGAAATAACATAGTTAAAAGATAACTGAAATTCATTATATTGAAAGTTAAAATCTTTTTATTCTATTTTTACTCCTTTTAGATGGAATACATTTATAAGCGAGTTCAAAATCAATCAAATCAAGTCCCTCCCCCTTTCTGTTTATTTTTCCTTGTAATTTCCCCACGCCTTGTGCGTCCTTGTTACCAAAAAAAAATCAATCAAATCAAAGGAATTTTAAGTGGGCTTTATTATTCCAAAGCCCAATCCTAAGTCCTTTTCTATTTTATTTTGAGTTGGGTCATACAGCCTACCACAAAAATGCATTTAGGCCGTTTGTTAAAAACAGGCCTCTCCCATTGGTCGGTTTTAAGGCCCACTAATTTTTCAGAGGCCCAAACCCCAAACCCTAAACATTTCAAATTTCAAATTTAGAAAGGAATCCAGCGGCAACGGTCACCAGCCAATTGTTGGTCCAAGTTTTTTTGATAGACATCTACCCTACTTCCCTTTTGTACTTGCCGTCGGTTGTATAAATCCCCCTTCCATTTGTTCGTCTCATTCCATTATCTTTTACATCCAGAGACGTCTTCGTATACGCCTCTGGTTTTCAATTTTCGCTCTCTGATCCAGATCTATTCATCAACTTTCGATCCTCCACGAAAACAGATCCAAAATGAGAGAGTGCATTTCGATCCACATTGGCCAGGCCGGTATTCAGGTCGGAAACGCCTGTTGGGAGCTCTACTGCCTTGAACACGGCATTCAGGTTTGTACAATCTTATCGTTCGTTTCATTTCTGCTGTTTATTTGTTGGATCTGGTTGTTTGTTGCCATGTTTACCTGAAATTTCGTCAGATCTTGATATATTGCGTCTTGTCCCTGCGGAAATTGGATGTGTTTGTTTAGATGGCTTATCCGTTTAGCTACTGTAGATGTAGAAATCGACTAGTTTGTTCAGCGCTTGTTTTGTGTTGAAAAATGTGGATTACCTTATGCTTTATTTTGTAGATTTTTATAACCGTCAGATCTAGCGTTGTTGCGATGTTGCAGATAAATATTTTTGAGACGATTCGTTAACCAATTATTTTGAAACTTGAAATCATTTTGACGCTAATCATTAGATCTTGCTATATATGTTGGGTACTTGTTTTCTTTCAATACATTCATGGATTTGAACCCATTTCAGAAGATGCATAACATTCTTTTCTTTCTTTTATGGCTTAATTTCGATAGATCTATTCTTTTTTCTTCTGGCATCCAGGATTTCGCACAGTAAATGAAATGCAGCTAAATATGGCATTGATTTGTTGTACTAGTTATCTTCAAATTGGCTAGATCTATTTGTATGGTCCCCTGACATCTGTGATCTGATCTCTCTATTTGTACAGTTGAATTTGAAATTGCTTCCATAGAAACATGAAGATTTTCTTCATATTTACCTACATTTAACCTAATCATATTACGTATTTCAGCCTGATGGACAAATGCCTGGCGATCACACCGTAGGCGGTGGTGATGATGCCTTCAACACTTTCTTCAGTGAAACTGGAGCTGGCAAGCATGTTCCCCGTGCAGTGTTTGTGGATCTCGAGCCAACAGTGATTGATGAGGTCCGCACTGGCACCTACCGCCAGCTCTTCCACCCGGAGCAACTCATCAGCGGCAAAGAGGACGCTGCAAACAATTTTGCCAGGGGTCATTACACCATCGGCAAAGAAATTGTGGACCTTTGCCTTGACCGGATCCGCAAACTGGCTGACAACTGCACTGGCTTGCAAGGCTTCCTTGTTTTCCATGCTGTTGGTGGTGGTACTGGATCCGGGCTCGGCTCTCTGTTGCTCGAGAGGCTTTCGGTTGACTATGGTAAAAAATCAAAGCTGGGATTCACCATTTACCCTTCACCCCAGGTTTCAACTGCTGTGGTTGAGCCTTACAACTCTGTGCTTTCTACCCATTCCCTTCTCGAGCACACCGATGTTGCTGTGCTTCTTGATAACGAGGCAATCTATGACATTTGTCGCAAATCCCTTGACATTGAGAGGCCTACTTATACTAACCTAAACAGGCTCATTTCTCAGGTATATAAATATTTATACGTGAGATATTCATTAGTGAACTGATGTCTGATTTGTTATCTAATTTCATTTGTTTGTTTTGCCAGGTGATCTCTTCCTTGACTGCTTCTCTGCGTTTCGATGGTGCTCTGAATGTGGATGTCAATGAATTCCAAACCAATCTCGTCCCATACCCAAGGATTCACTTTATGCTTTCCTCCTACGCCCCTGTGATATCGGCAGAAAAGGCCTACCACGAGCAGCTCTCTGTTTCCGAGATCACCAACACTGCATTTGAGCCATCATCCATGATGGTTAAATGCGACCCACGCCACGGGAAGTACATGGCCTGCTGTTTAATGTACAGGGGAGATGTCGTCCCAAAGGATGTCAATGCTGCAGTTGCAACCATCAAGACGAAGAGGACCATCCAGTTTGTCGACTGGTGCCCGACTGGATTTAAGTGCGGTATCAATTACCAGCCGCCGACTGTAGTCCCTGGTGGGGACCTGGCGAAGGTTCAGCGTGCTGTGTGCATGATATCGAACTCAACAAGTGTTGCGGAAGTGTTCTCGAGGATCGATCACAAGTTTGATCTGATGTACTGCAAGAGAGCGTTTGTGCATTGGTACGTGGGTGAAGGTATGGAGGAAGGGGAGTTCTCGGAGGCTCGGGAGGACTTGGCGGCGCTGGAAAAGGATTATGAGGAGGTGGGGATGGAGTCCGGGGAAGGGGATGATGATGAGACTGATGACTATAATTGAATGTGAATGAATTGGGCAAGAAAGACAACAAACAAAACCAATGGGCTGTTGGTTGATGATTGATGTTTGATTTTAGCTATGCTTGCTGTTTGGTACCTGTGTTGTTTTTGGGGCATATCTATCCATTATATCCGACTTCCGACTATGAAAATTTCCCTTTGAATTCTACTTTCAAGACGTGTGTGTTTGATCAAAAGCTTCATTATCAGTCTATACTTAATATTGTACTCTCTGTCCCATTAAGAGGGTGTTTGGATAAGCTGCAAGAAAATTGATTATCTGATTATTGCGTTTTGAAAATGCAAATAATCAGTTTAACCGCTAAAAAAATGTGCTGCAAACCTGATTATTTACGTTTTCAAAACGCAATAATCAAATAATCTATTTTATATCGCTAATCCAAACACCCTCTAAAAGTGTCCACTATTTTTTTTGGGTGTCCCAATAAGGTTGGCCACTTTCCATTTTAAGCAAATTAGATTAACATAAACATGATTAAAAACTCTACAGTAATGACAATTGTATTTTCTGCACAAAGTTCCTATATATGTTTAACAATTAATATCTTAAAATGGGTATAAACAAAAATTATATAAAATATATATTCTAAAACTAACAAGACAATATTTGACTATTTTTTCTTTCTAAACTACATATTTTCCCGCCTAAAATCAACCCTAAAACCCTAAATGCAAAATCAATCCCACAAAACCTAATTTTACGTTCTTTTCTGCCACCATCCCACTTCAATGTTCTAACCCTAAACGCAGCTTCACTCCGCCTCCATCCGGTTGCCGCCATCCTCTTCCATCCCTCCGACCCCATCCGCCCGCCGCCGTTTCGCATCTTCGCCTGCATTGGCTCTGCTCCGCCTCCGTCAGTTTTGCCCCCAATGCGTTTCCATCGACTCCATAACAGAGTGAAGCTGCGCCATAACAGACTCCCCCAAATGGTACCTGTGTTGTTTTTGGGGCATCTATCCATTATATCCGACTTCCGACTATGAAATTTTCCCTTTGAATTCTACTTTCAAGACGTGTGTGTTTGATCAAAAGCTTCACTATCAGTGTAACATACACTTGGTGGTACTTGCCAATTAAGCTGTTCTAATAATTGCGGCCGATGGTTCGTGACGAATCTAACAAGATCTCACTTTGGCTATAATTGGTGGTACTTGGTGTAACGTTTGTTTTTAAGTGTAACGTTTTCATCTCTGCACGTATGCCAATGCGCATTTTAAATTAGTAATAACTCAAATTCGGTATAAGTAAAAATTGCAAAAATTTGATATTTAAAAATTATAAGATGAGACGATTCCAACAAGATCTCAATTTGGCTATATTTTTTCTTGTATAACTATAACAAAAATAGAAGTCAAAATGCTACAATTAACGATAGAAAAAGTTAAAACGTTATATTTATTTTGAAACAAGGGGGTACTATCTCTGACTTAGGGCATCCACAAGACCACAACAACACTCCATTATTTTTTACATATATGTGCCACATCAACATTTATCTACTTTATTATCTATATCATTATTTTTTTCCACAACAATATTACCCAACTTCTACTATGCATGGATCCACATTTCATCATTACTTAATTATTTATTTTTCAATACATATAATTTAAAATTCTTATTTATTTTTTATAATCAAAATTTTAAATTTAAAAAATTAAAAGTTGCAAATTGTAGGGTAGTGACAGTACTGCTTCAATAAAATATGGTATTTCATTTTTGATTCTTACAATGGTGAATTAGATGTAATATGTGCATTGTTACCCTACTGTAGGGTTTATGCAGGGTTTCTGAATAAAATAGCTTTCTCCATTTTTTAATTACTTTATTTGCATAATTATTACTCCTATTATTTACTTCCTACGTCTCACTTCTTTTGTACAAAATCATTTTTTAACACTATTCACTGTTTAACTTTGATTCAAATTTTTATCATAGTTATGTAAGAAGAAACATAGTCAAGTGAGACCTGTTAGATTCGTCTAATCTTGTAGTTTTAGACAATCAATTTTTTTTAATAACTTTTCATTGTATTAAATTTAAGTTATTAACCGTTAAAAATGTGCATCGGCATGCGTGTCGAAAGGGGGTGTAACAATTACACTGAGACGGAGGAAGTATTAAATAATTAAATAATTTTGATTAAATTTTTTGATTTATTAATCGTTTACATTAAAAAATGTAATTCTAAATTTGATTTGATTAAATTTTTAGTATAATTATACATTATCATTATACAGTTTTAGAATATATAATTTTTTTATTTTACATATGTTGATATATATAAACGATTAAAAATATACATTAGAATATATGCAGAAATAAAAAAAACTGATTAAATAGAACAAAGTGAGTATAATTGAAATTATTAATAGTTAAAAATATCCTTATCTTGTCACAATTTTAAAAAAAATGAAAATGACTATAGCAAAAAAAAAAAATTTGAAGCAAAATGTTACCAAAAAATAAAATAAAATTGACTATATCTATTTTCATGTTACCACTTACCAAAAGCAAATGTTACCGAAAAAAAGACGTTACCAAAAATAAGATTTCATCAAAAGCTTTCTTCAGCCCATCAGCCCATGTGATCAATTATCATTTGCCCGTTGAAGAGCTTCCTCTATAAATACCTAAGACTGCTTTTAAGGGTTTCCCCGAACTAGGATTTCCGTTCTGTCTACTCGTAGTTACTCTCTTCTTGTCCCCTTCGCTCTTTGGTTGGGGTGCGTTAATGTAAGAGGGATTCCGGCATTCATCCCCTTTTAAAAGCGAAGACTGTAAGAGGAAGGATTTATCGTTCCCTGTTGTTCCTTTTTCTCTTTTTACAGGATTATTTGTGTTAAAAATTGGTTATTTGATTCTTGTTCAGTTTCATGATAGTTGTGGAGATGAATCTTTTATACTGATGATCATTTTCATGATAGTCTTACCGCGTCAGTGGTTGTGGGGTAGGGGGATTTCTTGGTTTCTTGAATAGTTCTTGGATCTTGGGAATTTCTTGAATCTTGATACTTCTTGCCCAAGTTTTTGAATCTTGGGAACTTCTTGAATCTTGAAGAGTTATTGGCTCTTTCTCGTTTTGATTCCATTATGAATAATGGAGGGTACGGGATCAGAATCAAAAAAAGTGTAAAATGAAGATCCAAGAACTCCATCAAGGAAATGGATCGTGTTTTCACTTTACTAAAGTTTCAATTAGGCTTCTTTTCATTTTCCTGAATCTTCTTTTTTCTTTCCTTCTTTCTTTCAATTAGGTTTCTTTTGTTTTTACTGTGTGTTTCACGGACTTAACTCTGTACAATCCACTCAAAACATATAATTTCAACGCTTGAGAATGAGATTACATATTTAGTTTACATTACATCTTAATATAACTTTTAAACTTTGTCTTTATTCTTCTTTGTTAATTTGATTTATTTTCTCTGACAGTAATTATTGTATATAGGACACTCTTACACAGGAATGACTGTTGAAAACATTTGGGGATGTCTGGAATCAAGCCATCAAGGGATTTTTGCGCTCTGCTGTGATGAAATGGGAGCTTTGATTCATCCAGTCTTCACCATGCTATGCGTTAATTCATTGTTGAATGGAACGTATGGGGGTGCGCAGTAGCAGATGCATAAATTCTTCATTCATACAAAAAACCAAAATGAACCGATGTGAAATCAAAGTTGCAAAGGAACAAGAAAGAACCTGAATTTGATTTATGTCCCACTAAAATTTGCAAGAAGGCCATAGAAGGAGACGGCTATCTATCAAATTCATGAGGAGGATGGGAGATTGCAAGCTTGACCCGAGCAACCAAGATCTGCCAATGGGCTATGGGCCTTCTTTAAGAGAAGGTTTATTCTCATCAAGTTGGACACAGTATGAGCAAGTAATCCCACTCTATTTATTTAATTTTCTGACATTTTTCACAAACAAGCTACTTGATGATATACTTACTATTTTTTTCCCTTTTTTTGTGTGTTTGCTGCTTTTTTTTTTTTTTTTTTTTTTTTTTTTTTTCTCCCTCCCTCTCTTATCATTAATCATTAGATTTGATTCATTTTAATGAACATTGTGAATTGATAGTTGGTTTTGGTTATTGAAATGAACCGTGAATCTTTTGGAATCAAATGTGGTATAAGGAAGAGAAATATTGAAACTACACCATATAATCATACTGTCTAGTCGCATTTAATTGGTAAAGGTAACTTTGTTCTTCCGTATGTACTGATCATTCATTCCTTTGTTTTGCAAGTCCTGTTTTGCCTCGATTCCATATTCTTGATATATTTGAATAGCTGCGATATTTAAGGTTATTCTTGATTGACTATGCACAAGGGATTATTAAGATGTGAATGGTGTGTACTGTGTAAGCAGAGACATGCTATTACAAAATACAAGTTTGTGTTTCCTACACCAACACCTCCAATTTGATTTTGATAGTAGTTATAGTACTTAAGTTGTTTTACTTTGATTTGTTTTTTCATTGTAAAGTTTGTTTGTCTAATTGTGAAGCAGAAAGTTTGTCTAATCAAATCAGAGATACAAACAGGGAAGGCCTCAGTTGTTCCTAGGAAATCAAGTTTACAAAGGAACAAGAAGGAACATGATCAATGCTCCATTAAACTTGCAAGAAGGCAGGGTTGCATATTTTTTAGCAAAATGATATGTTGCATTAGTTGTGTCATGCCTCTCCTAATCTATGCTTTCATTTCCTGTTTGATTATCTGGCAGGGTAGAATGAGTGGCGGTGGTGGGAGCAGAAGGCCTTGGTTTTTCGTCACCAATTGCATTTATCAGATATGTCGTCTTTATATCTAATGTTTATGTTTATCATTTTGGTTGAGCATGGTTGCATTCTGCATAGGGACTTCTATGGCATCATGTGATTTACCTTTTCTTTTTGTTATCTTATTTTCTATCAAGCATGAAAATGTACTTAGCTTTCTATTTTTATCTTGGTGATATATTTCTACTCTATCGCTTTTCAGTGATAGATCTTTCTTTCAGTTTTTTTTAAAAGTTTTTTTTTTTCAATTTTTTTTAAAGTGTTTAAAAAAAAAAGTGAATTCTCTCATCAATGAAGTGTCCTCATAAATTATAGTGGGATCATCATCA
This sequence comes from Hygrophila difformis, assembly GCA_030278955.1. Classification (NCBI taxonomy): domain Eukaryota; kingdom Viridiplantae; phylum Streptophyta; class Magnoliopsida; order Lamiales; family Acanthaceae; genus Hygrophila; species Hygrophila difformis. The sequence goes on along the minus strand of JAOANR010000005.1, from coordinate 59,195,836 downwards.
TCATCATCATCATCATCATCATCTTTTATTTCACTGTGGACTCGTGGTGGTTATTATTGTATTATTATTTTCAGTTTTATTTTTCATGTTTTTATTATCACTGTTATTATGACTTTTGTAACTGATTATATCATTTTTTTGTATTTATTATTTTATTTTCTTCTATTTTCTAAGCTAAAAAATTGGGCTCTAGAGAATCATTTTCCATATCTTGGCTGGGCCACGCGTGTGAATGGCCTGTGGCTGTACAGCCAGCTGGCAATCTGCGTTGTGCAGCCATGGCTGGTTGCAGTCTCTAAGTTGCCTCTATTATCATCTTGATTCTTTTTTTTTTTTTTTTGGGGGGGGGGGGGGGGGGGAGTGCTTTTTTCTTTTTTCATTTCATTGTGGTGGACTGGTGGTTGCTATTATTGAGGTTATATTTATATTTATTATTGTTGTATTATTGTTTTCAATTATATTTATTATCATTTTTATTAGAACTTTTATAGATGATTATATCACTTCATTGTATTTATTAATTTATTTTCTTCCCTTTTGTATGCTAAAAAATTGGGCTACGGAGAAGCACATTCTGTATCTTGGCAGGGCCAACCTGATGAGTGGCCTGTGGCTGTAATATATACAGCCTGCTGGCAATCGGTGTTGTGCAGCCATGGCATGGTTAGTTGCAATCTCTAAGTTGCCTGTTTTTGAAAATTGAGCCTTTGAATTATCTATTTTCATTATAGTACTTAGCTAAAAAACCTTTATTATCATCTTGATCTTCTTCTTTTTTTTTTTAATTAATTAAATTTATTATTATTATTATTATTATTATTATTATTATTTCGTTGTGCAGCCATGGCACGGCAACCTCGTGTCATGCTTCAAATTATCTACATTGACCAATTCGAAATATAAGTTCGTGATAGTACTTAAGTTGATTTAATTTGACTTGTTTGCTTTTTTTACATTTACGGAACTGCAAACAGAGAAGGCCTCAAAGAGCAAGAAAGCACCTGATTTTGATTCATGCCTCCACTAAATGCATGAAGGCATGCCTTGAATTGCATCCTGAATTCTTACTTCTCTCCTAACTTACTGAATTTGATCTGTTGCGTTGTTTTATTGGCAAAAGGATCTGTTGCATTACTCAAAGGTACATATTCTATTATATGTGAACCATTGAAGGACTGCAAACACACACACACACATACACATATCCACTACATAAATATCACACATAATCATCCCACACTCTTGCCAATGGTGCAAAATCATTTCTTAAAGGGAGACTGAGTTACAAACTCTTCATAAAATGGGCACAAACTAAAAGGTAGTGTTGTTTCCTGGGAGCAGTCGCTTGATGACTTGAGGGAAGTACCTGCATTCGTTAAGGAGCAAACTTTACGGTTAAAGCAAAGGTAACAAGGGAAGGCTTTAGAAGTTTCTTCAACATATGAACTAAAGGCGATAGTTTTGCAAAGTGTTGAAGAACATGCTAGACTGAGACACAAAGTTAAAATGAAGAAGGAAGAATGCCACCAGATGGAGAAAAAAAGATCCATCAACTTTGCGAGAAGGTTGTAAAATTGCAGGCATGACCCAACAAACAAGATCAGTGGACACAATACAAGTAAGTAACCTCGTAAATTTTATTTATTTTCTGACATTTTCATTTAAAAAAAACTATCATATTTTCATATGGAGCACCACTGCCATAAACAACTCATCTGTTAATTATTTCTTGTTAATTCTCATGATAGTTGTGGCGATGAATCTCTCATATGTGGTTTTCTCGCAAGGGTGTATGTGGTGGTGGGGATTTCATTTCTTGGATCGAGTTGGTTCTTGGCCCTTTTTTATTTTGCTTCTATTATGAAAAATAGAGGATACGAAATCAACAAAATAAAGATTCAAGAACTTGATCACATAAAGGTATCGAATTGTACAATTCATCTTTTTTTTCACCCTAAAAAAACTCTGGACTCGACACTGTTTGGCAGAAGAAGAGAGTGTTATATTGGAGCATTTGTTACTCTTGTATCCCTTTTTCAATGACCAAAACATCTATACATAGGTGGGCCAATGATGGATCAAGAAAGGGTGGAACCTTTCAGGGAAAAGTACATGTTTGATGATTGTTGCAACTTTCAGAACATACTCGGCCACCAAAAATGAAGGGAAATGTCACACTACTGGCAGATTCTGTGCATTTTCCAGAAAGTCTATTTCCCTATCATAAAATGTTTTGATGACACAGCTTCTTGTTCTCTGTTTGTCGTGCATGGGGACCAGAAAGATTCAGTAAAAAAACCAGGGTATTAGCTGGACCTTGGAATAATTTGCACAAAACTTCTTCCAAGACTTATAGAAAGCCAAAAGGAATGGATGTGTATGCTAGAGAAGGTATATGCTACTTGTTTATATTCTTTATGAGTTTGACATGCGCCAGTATTTTACCTTTTAGTTTCATATAATTAAGGTGATAGGTTTTGATATAGATCCCTGGGTGATTCTTTCAGATTCATGGAACAAGCTTATCTATCATGAGAATCAAATGTGAGAGTCTTGAGTGGTTAATGCTCATACTACATGCTTTCTTTACCATCCAATTCAAAAGATTGCACTTTCTTTGTCAGATTCTCTTATTGTTTTCCCTTGCATTAATTATTACTCCATGTAGGAAACTCTTACAAGGTATTCACTGTCAAAACTTTTGAAGGTCTCTGGAATTAATAAGGCATAGCTTCTCAGAGTTAATGTGGCAGAATGCTGTGGAATCAACAAGATTTTTGCGCTCTGGCCTCTGCTTTGATAAAATGGAAACTTTGGTTCATTTTCAGTCTTCACCAATCACCATGCTATGCATTTCCTACATTCATCCATGCTCATAACACTTGCTTACATTCTTCATTCATTCATTCATCGATGCATTCTTTGCATTTATCAATGCATCCATTCTACATATGCATGCATGTTTTCATTATTCTTACATTCATATACAAATGCCAAACAAAAAATACGACCTATTATTGCTTCATGTTCGAACACTAGCTAACTTTAATAATGTAATAATCGCCACATCTTAAAAACTGTTAATTCGGAATCTCTGTTACATTTTAGTACTATTAACGCTAGTATGCGTCTCTTGATGCACACTTTAATTTCATGCCCTCGCCTTGTCTTTCTGTTTTTATCTGGGCAATCACATGTAAGAAAATCTCTCTTCCTTTTTTAGGTCTTTGAATAAAGCATATTTTCTCATCATACAAGTATTTTATACGGCATGGTATGTAGTGAACTGAACTCTACCTCCTAGAGTCAGAGACATCATTTTCCCAAAGTTCGCCCCCATCAACTAAATGAATATGCTGATCAACATCATTTGCAGTCATATGACCCTAGTGAACGCATTGGGAACCACAATTCAAAGGTACATATTCTATTATATGCTAACCATTGATGGACTGCTCACGCACACACACACACACACACATCCACTTCATAAATATCACACATAATCGTCCCACACTCTTGCCAATAGTGCAAGATCATTTCTTAAAGGGAGATTGAGTAGCAAACTCTTCCTAAAATGGGCACAAAACGAAAGCTAGTGTTGTTTCCTGGGAGCAGTCGCTTGATGACACTAGGGAAGTACCTGCATTCCTTAAGGAGCAAACTTTACGATTAAAGCAAAAGTAACAAGGGAAGACTTTAGAAGCTTCTTCAACATATGAACTAAGGCGAAAGTTTTGCAAAGTGTTGAAGAACATGCTAGACTGAGACACAAAGTTAAAATGAAGGAAGAATGCCACCAGATGGAGAAAAAAAGATCCATCAACTTTGCGAGAAGGTTATAAGATTGCAGGCATGACCCAACAAACAAGATCAGTGGACACAATACAAGTAAGTAACCCTGTAATTTTTATTTATTTTCTGACATTTTCATTTAAAAAAAAAAAACTATCATATTTTCATATGGAGCACCACTGTCATAAACAACTCATCTGTTAATTATTTCTTATTAATTCTCATGATAGTTGTGGCGATGAATCTCTCATATGTGGTTTTCTCGCAAGGGTGTATGTGGTGGTGGGGATTTCATTTCTTGGATCGAGTTGGTTCTTGGCCCTTTTTTGTTTTGCTTCTATTATGAAAAATAGAGGATACGAAATCAACAAAATTAAGATTCAAGAACTTGATCACATAAAGGTATCGAATTTTTACTTTCCTGAAGTACAATTCATCTTTTTTTCCCCCCTAAAAAACTCTGGACTCGACACTGTTTGGCCGAAGAAGAGAGTGTTATATTGGAGCATTTGTTACTCTTGTATCCCTTTTTCCATGATAAAACATCTATACATAGGTGGCCCAATGATGGATCAAGAAAGGATGGAATCTTTCAGGGAAAAGTACATGTTTGATGATTGTTGCAACTTTCAGAACATACTCGGCCACCAAAAATGAAGGGAAATGTCACACTACCGGCAGATTCTGTGCATTTTCCTGAAAGTCTATTTCTCTAGCATAAAATGTTTTGATGACACAGCTTCTTGTTCTCACTCTGTTTGTCGTGCACAGGGACCAGAAAGATTCAGTGAAAGAAGAGGAACTAAAAAAAGCAGGGTATTTATTAGCTGGACCTTGGAATAATCTGCTGTATAAAACTTCTTCCAAGACTTACAGAAAGCCAAAAGGAATGGATGTGTATGCTAGAGAAGGTATATGCTACTTGTTTATATTCTTTATGAGTTTGACATGCGCCAGTATTTTACCTTTTAATTTCATATAATTAAGGGGATAGGTTTTGATATAGATCCCTGGGTGATTCATTCAGATTCATGGAACAAGCTTATCTATCATGAGAATCAAATGTGAGAGTCTTGAGTGGTTAATGCTCACACTACATGCTTTCTTTACCATCCAATTGAAAAGATTGCACTTTCTTTGTCAGATTCTCTTATTGTTTTCCCTTGCATTAATTATTACTCCATGTAGGAAACTCTTACAAGGTATTCACTGTCAAAACTTTTGAAGGTCTCTGGAATTAATAAGGCATAGCTTCTCAGAGTTAATGTGGCAGAAGGCAGAATGCTGTGGAATCAACAAGATTTTTGCTCTCTGGCCTCTGCTTTGATAAAATGGAAACTTTGGTTCATTTTCAGTCTTCACCAATCACCATGCTATGCATTTCCTACATTCATCCATGCTCATAACACTTGCTTACATTCTTCATTCATTCATTCATCGATGCATTCTTTGCATTTATCAATGCATCCATTCTACATATGCATGCATGTTTTCATTATTCTTACATTCATATACAAATGCCAAACAAAAATACGACCTATTAATGCTTCATGTTCTAACACTAGCTAACTTTAATAATATAATAATCGCCACATCTTAAAAACTGTTAATTCGGAATCTCTGTTACATTTTAGTACTATTAATGCTAATATGCGTCTCTTGATGCACACTTTAATTTCATGCCCTCACCTTGTCTTTCTGTTTTTATATGGGCAATCACATGTAAGAAAATCTCTCTTCCTTTTTTAGGTCTTTGAATAAAGCATATTTTCTCATCATACAAGTATTTTATACGGCATGGTATATAGTGAACTGAACTCTACCTCCTAGAGTCAGAGACATCATTTTCCCAAAGTTCGCCCCCATCAACTAAATGAATATGCTGGTCAACATCATTTGCAGTCATACGACCCTAGTGAACGCATTGGGAACCACAATTCAAAGGTACATATTCTATTATATGCTAACCATTGATGGACTGCGCACGCACACACACACCCACTTCATAAATATCACACATAATCATCCCACACTCTTGCCAATAGTGCAAGATCATTTCTTAAAGGGAGATTGAGTTGCAAACTCTTCATAAAATGGGCACAAAACGAAAGCTAGTGTTGTTTCCTGGGAGCAGTCACTTGATGACTTGAGGGAAGTACCTGCATTCCTTAAGGAGCAAACTTTAGCAAAAGTAACATGGGAAGACTTTAGAAGTTTCTTCAACATATGAACTAAGGCGATAGTTTTGCAAAGTGTTGAAGAACATGCTAGACTGAGACACAAAGTTAAAATGAAGGAAGAATGCCACCAGATGGAGAAAAAAAGATCCATCAACTTTGCGAGAAGGTTATAAGATTGCAGGCATGACCCAACAAACAAGATCAGTGGACACAATACAAGTAAGTAACCCCGTAAATATTTATTTATTTTCTGACATTTTCATTTAAGAAAAAAAATATATCATATTTTCATATGGAGCACCACTGTCATAAACAACTCATCTGTTAATTATTTCTTGTTAATTTTCATGATAGTTGTGGCGATGGATCTCTCATAGGCGGTTTTTTCGCAAGGGTGTATCAGTGTATGTGGTGGTGGCGATTTCATTTCTTGGATCGAGTTGGTTCTTCGCCCTTTCTTGTTTAGCTTCTATTATGAAAAATAGAGGATGTGAAATCAACAAAAATTAACAAAATGAAGATTCAAGAACTTGATCAAATAAACGGATCGAATTTTTACTTTCCTGAAGTAGCAATTCACGCCCCCCCCCCCCCCAAAAAAAAAAAAAAAAAAAAAAAAAACTCTGGACTTGACACTGTTTGGCAGAAGAAGAGAGTGTTATATTGGAGCATTTGTTACTCTTGTACCCTTCATGACCAAAACATCTATACATAGGTGGGGGCAATGATGGATCAAGAAAGGGTGGAACCTTTCAGGGAAAAGTACATGTTTGATGATTGTTGCAACTTTCAGAACATACTCGGCCACCAAAAATGACCAAAACATCTATACATAGGTGGGGGCAATGATGGATCAAGAAAGGGTGGAACCTTTCAGGGAAAAGTACATGTTTGATGATTGTTGCAACTTTCAGAACATACTCGGCCACCAAAAATGAAAGGAAATGTCACACTAGAGGCAGATTCTGTGCATTTTCCAGAAAATCTATTTCCCTATCATAAAATATTTTGATGACACAGCTTCTTGTTCCCACTCTGTTCGTCGTGCACGGGGACCAGAAAGATTCAGTGAAAGAAGAGGAACTAAACAAACAGGGTATTAGCTGGATGTATATGCTAGAGAAGGTATATGCTACTTGTTTATATTCTTTATGAGTTTGACATGCGCCATTATTTTACCTTTTAATTTCATATAAAAAAGGTGATAGGTTTTTGATGTAGATCCCTGGGTGATTCATTCAGATTCATGGAACAAGCTTATCTATCATGACTCATGAGAATCAAATGTGAGAGTTTTGAGTGGTTAATGCTCACATTACATGCTTTCTTTAGATTCCAATTCAAAGGATTGCACTTTCTTTGTCAGATTCTCTTATTGTTTTCCCTTGCATGAATTATTACTCCATGTAGGAAACTCTTACAAGGTAATCACTGTCAAAACTTTTGAAGGTCTCTGGAATTAATAAGGCATAGCTTCAAAGTTAAATGAGGCAGAAGGCAGAATGCTGTGGAATCGACAAGATTTTTGCTCTATGCTTTGATGAAATGTAAACGTTGGTTTATTTTCAGTCTTCACCATTTTTAAATTTTTTTTTAATTTTCATTTTTTTATTTTCATGTATTTATTTATTTATTTATTTCATTGTGCAGCCATGGCACAGTTGCAACCTCATGTCATGCTTCAAATTATCTACATTGACCAATACGAAATATAAGTTTTTGATAGTACTGAAGTTGATTTAATTTCACTTGTTTGTTTTTTTACATTAAGGAACTGGAAACAGAGAAGGCCTCAAAGAGCAAGAAAGCACTTGATTTTGATTCATGCCTCCACTAAATGCATGAAGGCATGCCTTGAATTGCATCCTGAATTCTTACTTCTCTCCTAACTTACTCAGTTTGATCTGTTGCGTTGTTTTATTGGCAAAAATATATGTTGCATTAGTTTTGTATTTGTCTCTTGATGCACACTTTCATTTCATGCCCTCACCTTGTCTTTCTGTTTTTATCTGGGCAATCACATGTAAGAAAATCTCTCTTCCCTTTTTAGGTCTTTGAGTAAGGCATATTTTCTCATCATACAAGTAATTTATACGGCATGGTATATAGTGAACTGAACTATACCTTCTAGAGTCAGAGACACCACTTTCCCAAAGTTCGCCCTCATCAACTAAATGAAGATGCTGATCAACATCATTTGCAGTCAGTCATACGACCCTAGTGAACGCATTGGGAACCACAAGTCAAAGTTACACATTCTATTATATGCTAACCATTGATGGATTGCACACACACACATCCACTTCATAAATATCACACATAATCAGCCTACACTCTTGCCAATAGTGCAAGATCATTTCTTAAAGGGAGATTGAGTTGCAAACTCTTCATAAAATGATGGGCACAAACCGAAAGCTAGTGTTGTTTCCTGGGAGCAGTCGCTTTATGACTTGAGGGAAGTACCCGCATTCCTTAAGGAGCAAACTTTACAGTTAAAGCAAAAGTAACAAGGGAAGACTTTAGAAGTTTCATCAACATATGTACTAAGGCGATGGAGAAGGAAGAATGCCACCAGATGGAGAAAAATATGCATCAACTTTGCGAGAAGGTTGTAAGATTGCTGGCATGACAAGAAACATGATCAGCGGACACAATACACGTAAGTAATTACAGCAGATTTTATTTATTTTCTGACATATTAAAAAAAAAACCCATCATATGGAGCACCATTGTCATAAAGAATGCATCTGTTAATTATTTCTTGTTAATTTTCATGATAGTTGTGGCGATGAATCTCTCATGGGTGGTTTTTTTCGCAACGGTGTGGATTTCATTTCTTGGATCTAGTTGGTTCTTGGCCCTTTCTTGTTTTGCTTCTATTATGTAAAATAGAGGATAAGAAATTGTTGGGAATTCACCAAACACTTCACAAGTTCAAAATTTGCAGCGGACAAACAATTCCCAAGTTGTTAGAATTTCGCAGGAACATTAACAAAAAAAGCAAACAATGAACACAAGGATTTACGTGGAAAACCCTTCCAATTCGAAAGGTAAAAACCACGAGGCTCTTGAGCCTATCTCAAATCCACTATCACCAAAGGAGATTACACCAAAGTCTGCTCAAATCACAACAAAAGATGTGGCCTTACAACAACACAAAGTCACCACAATCTCAACTCCACCAAGAACACCAAATCGGAAAATAAGAACTCAAAACTGCAGCCCCGAACAGAAAATTATACAAAAATTTCTAACCGTTGAAATTCGATTTCCACCGTACAAAATCAAGAACAAGATGTCCCGCACCTGCTGTAAAAATTTCAACCCGATCGGACAAGGTTTGGTGTGCCGATTGGCCGGAAATCAGAAACTGGACGGAGAGTGTTTTGTTGCTGCTTTTTCTCTCTTTTCTCTCTGTTTGGCTGTTCTGTTTTTTTATCAATCATGTGTTGTGTGTAGAATATTGTTGTTGACAGCTTCTCACCTCATATTTCTTTAGCAGTTGGGAGCTATAATTATAGGCATTATTATTTGACCAAATGGTACACATGTGACATGTTGGGAGGACCCAACAAATCTCCCCCTCCTCCCGACTATGTGGAGGAACTTGTCATTCCGACAAGTGAACAACAAAATTCAAATTTCCATCTCGGTACACATTTCGTAAGCATATCAGCTCCATTATCATCTGTATGCACCTTCTCAAGGTATATCGACTTCTCATCCAACACGTCACGCAACCAATGATATCTCGTATCAATGTGTTTAGACTTTGAATGAAAGCTAGAATGTTTACTAAGATGGATAGCACTTTGATTGTCACAAAATAAGGCGTACCTCTCTTGAGCATAACCAAGCTCGTTGAGAAATTTCTTCACCCAAAGCATTTCCTTGCACGCTTCAGTAGCTGCAATAAATTCAGCTTCAGTTGTTGACAATGCAACACATTTCTGCCTTCTAGATTGCCAAGAGATTGCTCCCCCTGCAAAGACAATCACATAACCTGAAGTGGATTTGCGAGTATCAATATCACCCGCCATATCAGCATCAGTGAAACCACGAAGAACTAAATCTTCACTTCCAAAACAGAGTTTCAAATCTGATGTACCACGAAGATATCTCAAGATCCACTTCACAGCTTTCCAATGTTCTCTTCCAGGATTTGAGAGAAAACGACTTACAGTGCTCACACCATGGGCAATATCAGGCCTTGTACATACCATTGCATACATCAAACTTCCAACTGCTGATGAATAGGGAACATTTTCCATAACTTTCTTCTCTTCTTCAGTGGAAGGACATTGAGAAACACTCAATTTCATGTGTGTTGCCAATGGAGTACTAACAGGCTTAGCATTTTCCATATGAAACCTTTGAAGCACCTTCTGAATATAATTCTCCTGAGATAGCCAAAGTTTACCAACTTTTCTATCCCTCAAAATTCTTATGCCAAGAATTTGATTTGCAGCTCCCAAATCTTTCATAGAAAAGCACTTGCTCAACTCTTGCTTAAGCTCCCTAATTCTTGAAATACTCTGACCAACAATTAACATGTCGTCAACATAGAGCAGCAAGATAATGAAATCATTTTCAGAATACCTCTGCACAAATACACAATGATCAGAATTGAGCTTTCGATAACCATGCTGTTGCATCACTGACTCAAACTTCTTGTACCATTGTCGAGGAGCTTGTTTCAAACCATACAAGCTCTTTTTCAATTTGCAGACATAATCTTCTTTGCCCTGCACTTGAAATCCCTCAGGTTGCTCCATATAGATATCTTCATCTAAATCACCATGAAGAAATGCTGTCTTCACATCCATTTGTTCGATCTCCAAGTCAAGACTTGCAGCCATCGCTAACACAGATCGAATAGAAGACAATTTAACTACTGGAGAAAAGATTTCATCAAAATCAATTCCTTTTCTCTGCTCGAAGCCTTTAACCACCAATCTTGCCTTATACTTTGGTGTCAAAGAACCTTGTTCTTGCTTCAGCCTGTAAACCCATTTATTTTTCAGGGCTCTTTTTCCTTTTGGTAATTTCACCAACTCAAATGTATCATTATCATAAAGAGACTCCATCTCATCATTCATAGCATGCAACCAATGCTCTTTATCCACACTCTCAATTGCTTCATCAAAGCATTCAGGTTCTCCTTCATCAGTCAAAAGGACATACTCACTAGGTGAATATCTAGTAGACTGTTGTCTATCTCTTGTAGATCTCCTGAGAGGAACCTGTTGAGCATGATCAGAACCATCATTGCCATCATCCATAGAGTGTTGTGCACCATCACCATGATCATCATCTGTCTGATCTGGTTGCATAACCTGTTCTTCTGTATCCCCTCCAGCTGGCGATCGTGTTATAGGAACTGGCTCAACATCTACAAAGTCATCTTGAGCATGAGAGTCAGATTTCTGCAAATCTTCAATTGTCTGATTTTCCATAAACACAACATCACGACTTCTTACGAGCTTCTTTGTAGCTGGATCATACAATCTATAGCCAAACTCATCTTGACCATAGCCCAAAAAGATGCACGGTTTGCTTTTCACATCAAGCTTTGATCTCTCATCTTTTGGAACATGAACATAGGCCTTGCAACCAAAGACTCTTAAATGATCATATGATGAACTTTTACCTTTCCAAACTGCATCTGGAACATCTCCATTAAGAGCAACTGTGGGAGTCAAATTTATCACATGTGTAGCTGTCAATAAAGCTTCACCCCAAAAGGTCTTAGGAAGTTTTGACTCTGCCAGCAGACATCGAACTCTCTCCAATAATGTTCGATTCATTCTCTCAGCTAACCCATTCAACTGAGGTGTCTTTGGAGGTGTCTTTTGATGTCGTATCCCCTGTTTCCTGCAATAATCCTCAAATGGTCCACGATACTCTCCCCCATTATCAGTACGGATGCATTTCAACTTTCTTCCAGTTTGTCTTTCAACTAAAGCATGGAAATCCTTGAATTTATCAAGCACTTGATCCTTTGATCTCAACACATAGACCCATAGCTTCCTGGAATGATCATCAATAAATGTCACAAAATAAGATGCACCACTAAATGAATGTACCTTCAACGGACCGAAGACATCTGAATGCACCAAGTCCAGTAAATTCTGCATTCGTCGAGGTTGATGAGTTTTGAATGACACTCGATGTTGCTTTCCTGCAAAACAATGTGGACATTTCTCCAAATTTGCATTATTCAATCCAAAAATGGCATTTTTTCTCACCAGAGTTTCGAGGCCTTTAGCACTTATGTGACTCAACCGTCTGTGCCATAATTCAGGGGAATTCTGCTTCTCCACCAGGTTCACAGCATCACTGGAAACTGAAGCTTGCAACGAATATAAGTTTGATCTCAGTATTTTACCGGTGCATGTCTGACATCCTTCAATCGCAATATAGATCCATTGGCCATCTTCAAACAAATATCACATGTGCCCACAACTTCAGATATACCATTATTTCCCATCCTTAATGAACCATACTTACCAGCATTGTAAGTAGAAAAGAAATCCCTTCTTGATGTGACATGGACTGCAACACCTGTATCAGCAAACCAACTAACATCAGAGGAAACTGTATTCACTGCATTTTCATCAAAGACAACAACGAGATCATCTTTTGTAGTCGTGGCAACATGACTGGTATCCTCAGACTTTCTTGCACCAGCATTCCTGTTATCATTCTTCCACTTGAAGCAATATTTCTGGATATAACCCTTCTTGTGACAATAGTGACACTCAACATTCTTGTATCGAGATTTGGATTTGCTCCTTTGTCTGCCCTTATCAACATTTCTGGTTTTCTGTCTCCCCCTATTCTCTGCAACGAACAACTCATTCTGTGAAGATGATGAACCTTGAGTTTTTCTCCTCATCTCCTCATTCATGATTCCACTTTTGGCATAATCAAGAGTCATTGCACCATCAGGAGCAGAATTAGTGTGTGACACCCTGAATGTCTCCCATTTGTCAGGCAAAGTATTCAGCAACCATAATCCAAGAATCTCATCATCGAATTTCACTCCAACATTTGATAATTGATCCAACAACCCTTGGAACTCATTCACATGGTCAGCGATAGGAACATCTTCCTTATACCTCAATTGTATCAATTGTTTCAGCAAGAATAACTTATTATTCCCTGTCTTTGAAGCATAAAGCTTTTCAAGCTTATCCCACAACGTCTTGGTATGTGTTTCATTAGCAACCAAATTTAACACATTATCATCGACCCACTGTCGAATAAAATCACACACTTGTTGATGCTCAAAAGCCCAATCCTCATCTGATTTAGATTCTGGCTTCGAAGTAGCAAACACAGGTAGATGCAAACTTTTTACAAATAGAAGATCTTTCATCTTCCCCTGCCATTTGTGATAATTCATCCCATTCAACGAAATCATCCGGCTTGTGTTAATTTCCATAATTCTAACAACAACAATAGCTCTGATACCACTCTGTTGGGAATTCACCAAACACTTCACAAGTTCAAAATTTGCAGCGGACAAACAATTCCCAAGTTGTTAGAATTTCGCAGGAACATTAACAAAAAAAGCAAACAATGAACACAAGGATTTACGTGGAAAACCCTTCCAATTCGAAAGGTAAAAACCACGAGGCTCTTGAGCCTATCTCAAATCCACTATCACCAAAGGAGATTATACCAAAGTCTGCTCAAATCACAACAAAAGATGTGGCCTTACAACAACACAAAGTCACCACAATCTCAACTCACAATCACCAAAGGAGATTACACCAAAGTCTGCTCAAATCACAACAAAAGATGTGGCCTTACAACAACACAAAGTCACCACAATCTCAACTCCACCAAGAACACCAAATCGGAAAATAAGAACTCAAAACTGCAGCTCCGAACAGAAAATTATACAAAAATTTCTAACCGTTGAAATTCGATTTCCACCGTACAAAATCAAGAACAAGATGTCCCGCACCTGCTGTAAAAATTTCAACCCGATCGGACAAGGTTTGGTGTGCCGATTGGCCGGAAATCAGAAACTGGACGGAGAGTGTTTTGTTGCTGCTTTTTCTCTCTTTTCTCTCTGTTTGGCTGTTCTGTTTTTTTATCAATCATGTGTTGTGTGTAGAATATTGTTGTTGACAGCTTCTCACCTCATATTTCTTTAGCAGTTGGGAGCTATAATTATAGGCATTATTATTTGACCAAATGGTATACATGTGACATGTTGGGAGGACCCAACAGAAATCAATATAATGAAGATTCAAGAACTTGATCAAATAAATGGATCGAATTTTTTACTTTCCTAAAGTAGCAATTCACATTCTTTTTTTCTTTTTTTCTTTTTCCGTTAAAAAGACTCTGGACTCAACACTGTTTAGCAGAAAAAGAGAATTTTATATTAGAGCATTTGTTACTCTTGTATCCGTTTTTCCATGACCAAAACATCTATACATATGTGGGTTACTCTCATAAATTTAATTTAATTTATGAGAGTAAAATTAAAATATATTTATTTACCCAAAAAATAGTCGGATTTAATCTTAAAATAATTTTTATTTATTAGGTTAGGTTATATTTTACATATCATAGCAAGATGAATTTTATATGTATACAGTATATATTTAATATTGGCATTCATCAAATTAGGTTATAATAGTATCTTTTATAATCATTATCTAACTTTTTATATAGATATGTATAATTTGAATAATTGGTGCAATTATTCAAAGTCAAGAACAAAATAAAATAATAAAAATATGATAATTAAATAATTTTTTAACACGATGAATCATGATTGGAAAAACAGTCTGACCTTAAAAATTATTGTTATATAAGAAAAAAAATTAGTTTATATAATTGAGACACAAACGATCTTATTAATAATTTTATGCACAATAATAAGTACGTATAATATTGTAAGTACATGTTTGATGATTGTGGCAACTTTCAAAACCTACTCGGCCACCAAAAATGAAAGGAAATTTCCCACTACCGGTAGATTCTATGCATTTTTTAGAAAGTCTATTTCTCTAGCATAAAATGTTTTGATGACACAGCTTCTTGTTCTCACTCTGTTTGTCGTGCACAGGGACCAGAAAGATTCAGTGAAAGAAGAGGAACTAAAAAAAGCAGGGTATTTATTAGCTGGACCTTGGAATAATCTGCTGTATAAAACTTCTTCCAAGACTTACAGAAAGCCAAAAGGAATGGATGTGTATGCTAGAGAAGGTATATGCTACTTGTTTATATTCTTTATGAGTTTGACATGCGCCATTATTTTACCTTTTAATTTCATATAATTAAGGTGATGGGTTTTGATGTAGATCCCTGGGTGATTCATTCAGATTCATGGAACAAGCTTATCTTTCTTTACATTCCAATTCAAAAAAGATTGCACTTTCTTTGTCAGATTCTTTTATTGTTTTCCCCAGGCCCGTGCCTATTTGGAGGCAGAAGAGACAATGGTCTCAGACTCACTAATTTTAGGGGCCCATTTTTTTAAAAAAATTTAGTATATATATATATATATATCATAGTCATAACGTGTTTTACATACAACCTTAATTTAGCCTTAATTTAGGGCCGGAGACAGATTTTTTAGCAAATAAATCACGTTCGCTAGTCATCGTGGATCAGAGCCTACTAATCGTGTTTTTTGTTATATTAATATTTGTTTATATTATAAGTAGTGTTGTCGTAAAATTGGGGCCCCTTCTAAAAAATCGACTCAGGCCCAAAAATTGTTAGGATCGGCCCTGGTTTTCCCTTGCATTAATTATTACTCCATGTAGGAAACTCTTACAGGGTAATCACTGTCAAAACTTTTGAAGGTCTCTGGAATTAATAAGGCATAGCTTCTCAGTTAATGAGGCAGAAGGCAGAATAATGCTGTGGAATCAACAAGATTAGATTTTTTGCTCTCTGCTTTGATAAAATGGAAACTTTGGTTCATTTTCAATCCTCACCAATTAACATGCTATGCATTTCCTACATTCATCCATGCTCATAACACTTTCTACATTCTTCATTCATTCATTCATTCATCGATGCATTCTTTGCATTTATCAATGCATCCATTCTACATAGGCCTGCATGTTTTCATTATTCTCACATTCATATACAAATGCCAAACAAAAATACGACCTATGAATGCTTCATGGTATGACACTAACTAACTTTAATAATGTAATAATCACCACCTCTTAAAAACTACTAGGATTTGTCAAAGTCACAATTCGAAATCTCTGTCTCATTTTAGTACTATCAATTATCTGTCTTTCAAGTATTTAATATTGAATTAAGGTATACCAAACATGATTTTTATGTAATTGGTCAAGTTGTCACACCATCAGACCATCTAATTAGGTGGTGTTTACTAAGTACTAAGCAACATATGTTTAAAAAATACGAAGTATACTATAAATATTTCCAGATGATAGTGAAAGTGAAAAATGTATATACTATATATATTACAAATCAGTTGTAAACAAATTTTAAATCTGCTACAAGAAAGTGAAATGTTCATTATATAAAAATATATATAATATATATATATATATATTTATATATAAATATATATTTATATATATTTATATAAATATATATATATTTATATATATATATTTATGTATAGGGGCTGTTTGGATGACAGCATATTGACCAGCATAGCATATTGGAAGAGCATATTGTCTCACAGTTCTCTCTCCAAATCTGTTATCTGCTAGCGGATCCGCTGACTCCCAAACATCCCCATAATGTACTATGTCTATATGTATGTATATATATCCCATCTGGCAAGAAATTGATTGAAAAAGAATACTAGATGATGTGAATTTGGACTAATTTGTTTGCCAGCCATGAAACGTGTATTTTAGGCAACACAAAAGCAGTAAGGCTAATTCTACTATTTAAAATATTAGTACAACATAATTCAATACAGGCAAAACTTCTCTTTCAAAACATCCCATCTTTGAATTCCTCGAATTATTATTATTATTTTTTTTATTTTATTTTTTTATCCAAGTTCTTACATGCAGGCAATTGCCAATTTCGCAAGCTTTCTTCTTCCAGCAAATCTTGATAGAAACTTCAAATTTGTGATAGATCTTCCTCATAGATATTCTCTTAATATGTTGTAGAAAAAAACAATACAGGATTGACATTATTATTCCATAATTCGAAAACCACGCAATTAAAGAAATGTGAGGTTTATTTATATAAGTTTGACAAAATTGGAGGTTGCAATCAATGACTGAAATTTATATCTTGACATCTAAACTCGTTAAGATTGAATGTCCAAAGTAGCAAATGAAGTTCAATTTTCCAATTGTAAAGTGACTAAAATCATTAATTCAATAAATTATTAGTAGTACAGTTATGTTGTCCTTAAAAGCAAATAATGCAAGATTGCTTTTATACTGCTCGTACTTTAACAATAATAGTAATGAATTATTTGCTTATAATGACAATTACATGGGGGGCTACTAATAATTAACTTAATGATTTTAGTCATTTTACAACTCAAAATTTCAACTTCATTAATTAATTCAAACATTCAATCAGAATGATGATTTTATCCTGCTCACTGTTTTAATAACTAAAATTTGAGATCCATTTTAATGTACTCAGTTTTATTTAAAACTAAAAGAATAAGAAAAAAGGAACATGCATACTCTTTTATATGCTAATCATTGAAAGATTTTTCTTTATATGTAGGTGCACTATTACATATCCATGTTTATTACAAAGTCCTGCAATAATTGCAAAGTAACTATAAAAATATAAGCCGCTCTCAATTAGTATTACATGGGAACTGCAGGAATGCAGCAGCAGCAGCAGGATTGACATGTATCCTCCTATTCAGAAAACTAATCCTGCTTAGTTTATTTTGACACCAAAGGAGTTGATCCCTTGTTATTTTGGACATGTTCAAAACCCTAGAAACTAACTTCATGTCTACTTGTGCAAAAAAGAAGAGAGCTTGGTCTGAAACACGGTCATTCGCAGCTTTCTCTTTCGTTGTCTGTTGGAACCTCCTCAGAATGCACTTTTCACTCCTCATTATGTCCTTCAACTTTCTTTCCTTCTGCAATCAAAACACATAATAAATGAGTTTAGTTTTTCTCATTTATCAACAATTTATGCAAGAATCCCTTTATACATATACTACCTCCTTTCTTGAAAGTTGGTTAGGTGCCTCTATTTACCCACAGACTTTTACTTAAAGTTTTATCATAGTTATACAAGTTATAATATAGTCAAGTAGGATCTTGTTAGATTCGTCTCGTCGTGTAATTTTTAAATATTGAACTTTTAGAATTTTTACTTGTACAAAACTTGAGTTATTTGTAGTTTAAAATGTGCATAAAACTGCTTGATATGTGGGCCCGTAAAAAAACTTTAAAAAACAGAGGAAGTATTTGCTTGTTCAATGTAGATAATAATAATTATAAAAAGTACTAGATGATAAAATGGAAAGGCAGATGACTGACCTTTTGAAGAGTTTTCTTGATTTGTGACAGAAATTTGAGGTCGTGAGGATTGTGAAGATGAGGAATAATATTGCTTGGTTGAGCACTGCAATCTTTGTCAGATCTAATAAATTGCCATAGTATTCTTATCGATTCCTCTATAATCTTCACTAGCATTTCCCCCGTGATGATGTATTCATCGTCTCTATTTGATCTTCGTCTGGCCTTATTCTTCTTCTTCTTGTCTTTTTCGTCGTCCTCTGCAAAGAGCTCAAGCTATTATATCAATTAACATGTACTACTACTATGCACAAAATGGCTTCCTTCCATCTTATATATATATATATATATATATATATATATATATATATATTATTGGCATCATTTACCTCTTATGGCAGGAACTTGAAGAAGATTACGAACAACGCATCTCATTTTGACATAACTCTGAACTCTAGGTCCTCGGAAAGCCTCGTCCTCCACGAACCGCTGTATGAGGACTTGAAACTGTTGGAACTCGGCTGCAACCTCGTTGTAGTGATGGATCCCCTGAGGATCTGAGTTCCACAAGTCTAAAGCCCTCGCGTATTGCCAATGCAAGAACTCCCAAGACAGACACACTTGTCCCACGTAAACCACCTCGAGATCGCCCCTTAAATCGCTCACCAGCTTCTTCACAGGATTATTATCCTCCCTCTCATTTCTCCTGTGTCTGAACAGCCCTAGATTTTGAGAAATAAGCAACTTCAGGGTTGAGGGCGCCGATCTCTGCTGCGGTGTGGGTTTGAAAGGATCTTTAAGCTGCACAAAACCTACAATTGAAAGAGGTATAGAAAATTATTATTACAAGACTACGGTATGTCTAAACCAAGAGAAAGTCACTCTTTATTAAAAAAAAAAAAAAGGTGACATTTTTCTTGTATACTAACCCATGGCGTACATCTTCTGGTAGTTAAGGATATCGAATTTGCGCATGGTTTCCGAGTAACTCTTGTACAGCTTGTTAACCTCGTCGATACAGTCTTCGTGCTGCAGGCTCTCGTCGATTTTCCAGGGCTTTATGTCGTCGGTTGTTATCCTTGGAGACTCGGACTCTTCCACGATGGTGGGGAGCCCCGTCGCCCTGACTTTCCTCAGCTCCATTTTCAACTGCTCGATTAGTTCTTGATGCTCCCACAGCGTCTCGAGTTTGTTTGCCGTGTTGTTGTTGTTGTCCGAAACCAACTGGCTCTCGAAATCTTTTTCGGACAGGAAATCGGTGTTTATTACTCCTCCTCCGTCGTCTGGGAAGAACATTCCCTGGTTTTCTTCCATCCCTGATGAACTGTTCAGGCCTGGAATTGGATTGCCGTCACATTCAGCATCATCTAATTTTCCTTGAAAATCCTGATCGGACAAGAAACTGTCGTTGCTGTTGGTGTTGTCCGAACAGCTGAAGAGTGACTCGTCGAGAAATTCGTCATTCCCTGGAAATTCTTCCATTGTCTGATCAGCTTTTCGGTGTCCATTTCCATCGGAACCCGAAATTCCCTGCCCCGTCCGCCTACGACGAACCTCGTCGCTTTCGTCAGCATTGGAAATTTCGTCGACAGGGAAACTCTTAGGCTCCTCAATGAAGCCTCTTACAGAACTTTTACCAGATGTCGCAAACTCATATTTGCTGTTACTGTTACCCGTCCTGATTCTGCAAAATTCTTCAAATGTTGGAAACCTGAATTTGACATCCCCAATATTGTTGTTGTCTGATTCCTTGCACTCATTGTCAGGATTGCTGATTTCATTACAATCTTTCTCCCCAATGATGCCATCCCTTTGCAACCTGAAAATACACACGTACAAGATATTCAACACACGCATTTTAAATTAATCAGAAAGTATAAATAGTGAGAGAAACCGAAAATGGGAAGAGCTAAAAACAACCTGGAAATGTAAACACAGAAGAAACAGAGGAGAGGAAACAAAAGATAGACAAAAACAGAATGGAAGAAGCTAAGGACCAAAGAAGTAAACTCCATGGATGGATCATTCATCTATCAATACTACTCAAGAGAGATCACACATCACACATCAATTTGAATTCATCCATCAGTTGCTGTGAACTGAGATGTAAGCAAAAACAATATGGTATTCAAAGCAGGATTAAGATTGAGCACCTGTAAATTATTAATTTTTTTTTTTTTAAAAAAAAAACTAAACAAAAAAGGAAACCCTTGTCCTGAAATTAAGCCTGGAAAGATTGAGTGTGAAGAATTGAATGATTCAAGCAAGAAATGGGGACGAGAGATCGTTATTTGTTACCTGTGAGTGACTAAGGACAGGGAAACTGATTTTGGGATCAGGATCATCATTGCAGTATTGATCCCTGGAAATTCTCCAGTTTGTTAGCCATAAATCTGTTGATGAAAATTAACTTGAAATTTTTTTAATTTGTGTTAGTATTTTTTTTTTTTAGGGGGATGGGGGGGGTTGGGTTCAGGTGGGAGGTCAGTCAGTGAGTGTGAGTGATGAAGCTTGGGGTTTTGGATGTTTTTTCTTTTAGCTTTTTGTCCAAGAGTGATTATGACAATATAATGAGATTTCACGTCATTGCTGTAGTGGGTCCATGGAATGAGGGTCCCTCGACGCTTTGGTGTTTTGTAGTTTAGTGTCACGGGATCTGAAGTCCAAGGAGTAGATCCGGTGTTGTTTTCTATGTTGATCACTTATGAAACTGTACTATACTACGTACTTAACCTTTTGGGCTGTAATTTTTTTTTTTTTTCATACAGTAGGTAGTGATTTATGAAATTTGTTTACATAACATTAAAAATCGATTTTAAAATAAAACACTTTCAATTAGAGTTGTAGGTAGATTTTATAAAAAAAAATACTCCCTCCGTCTCATTTAACTTGTCTTGTTTCACTTTTGCACACAATCCAATGCACTTTTTCAACTGTTAATATCTCAAAACATGTTCAATGAAAAATTATGCAAAATATATATTATAAAACTACATGATCATACGATTCTAACAAGACCCAACTTGACTATTTTTCTCTAAATATATACTTGAAATAAAGTTGAGTCAAAGCTGAACAATGAACAGTATAAAAAATCAAACAGTACAAGTGTGGTGGGACGGAGGGAGTACCTTATAAATGGACTACAATAAATACTAAAGGCTCAGTTTCAAACTCAGACATCATCAAACAATTACAAGAAAACAACTTTGATTTAAAAATAAATAAATATGTCTAGGCCCAATTTCCGGTGACTTTAAGTTCTACTTCCACCTGTGACAGCATGCTGCAATAATTGATTAAATCTTTTCTTTTATTATTATTATTATTTTTTTGAAAAGCATGATTTGGAATTTATAGATGTTGGTTGGACTGAATTGGTGTGATATCAAGGATACCAATTGATCTTTTAAAAAATAATGAAAATGGAAGCCATTGATTGAATGAAATCTATCTAAATAGGAGCAATGTTTTAAATATCGGTTTAGGTGTCTGTATCGGATATATAAATTTAGGAAAATTTCGAAAATATTTGAAATTTTGGGGAAATTTCGGAGATATTTGCAATTTTTTTAGAAAACCACATCGAATTTCTGAGATGATGAAAATGAAGTTATTTCAAATTCCTCATCTATGTTACTATATAGATTAGTAATATGCTAACAATACGCATTGAATAATATATTATGCTAATAATATTGTTTATATCGTGCACCATGTTGATTGATAAGATATGTAAAATTGATGAAAACAAGTTAATTGAATGGCATATAATCAATGTGTCGAAACATAAATTTTAATTTTTAATTTTTTTAAAAAATATATTTTTAGAATTTAGAAAAAAAATAATTTTTTAAAAAAATAAAATATTTCGGGAAATTTCGGTCAAATTTCGGGAAATATCGAGTTTCGGGCGAAATTCGATGGATATTTTGCAAAAAAATATTGTAGGTGAAATTTCGCTTTGCGGTGTTCCGAAACCCGAAATTTCGGTCGAAATTTCGGTAATTTCGGGGATATTTAAAACAATGAATATGAGTATATTATTATTTGTATCGGCTCGGAACAACATTATTATTAAAATTAAAAGCATTACATTCTGTCTGACTAATCTATCACCTAATTTTTTTAGGTGAATAATCTATCACCTAATTCATTATAGGTTCCAACAATAATTTCGAAATAATATGAGCAATAACTCAGGGTTATTATATGATAATAAAGATTAAGAGCCTATTTATTTAGAATTTCTTTTTTTTTTTCATCTTTTTACTCTTACTTATTTAAAAAGAAAAATTTCAATATTTTCTGTTGTCTGTTTAAACGTTTATTAAAAGCAAAAGAAGTTGCGAAAGCCAAAATTTGACTTTCCCTAGAACTAAGTACTCTGAATTGTTCATATTTAGTACTCCTCCGTTTTGTTAAAATTGAAACGTTTGGAAATTTGGTACTATTCACGCATGCACTTTAACTTAAAGTTTTATAATAGTTATACTAGTTAAAATATAGTAGTCAAGTGGGATCTTGTTAGATTCGTCTCGTCGAGTAGTTTTTAAATATTGAACTTTTAGAATTTTTACTAGTAACGAATTTGAGTTATTAATGGTTTAAAATATGCATTGGACTGCGTGCACTGTGGGTCCGTTTCAATTTTGTGAAAACGAAGGAATTACTTCAATATAAACTCTAAATGGAAAGTTCAGTTCTTCCAAAACATCATCTTTTATTTTGGGAATTTTTGTATTTTACATATGCAAATAGAAAGAATGCATGTGATAATCGAACCAGGTAATAACGCAAATGTATGACTTCGGATAATTTGGGCCCAATGATCAACGCATTTATATGGGCCTCTACTAAAACTCTACTTTGAGCCCTTTAATACCACAAACCACAACCTATATACTGTATTAAAAATAAAATAGAGAGCTACTGAAAAAAATTATAGTTCCACGAATTAATTTAATTTTTACTGCTGTGATACACCCTCGCATTGACTATTAAGTGCGTTTGAAATAATTGAAGTCATAAGTGATGGGCTAACAGTAACAACAGCTGTGAAAAGCTAATACATACACATGGTTTTGGGACCCCTATATTTATATGCACAGGGCAAATATTATTATTCCTACTACGTTTTTAGAAGCCATGAATGTATTGTAGTATATGATGTCTAAACAAATTAAAGAACCAGGACAAAACAAACTAACAAGTAACATGTCTAGGTTTGTCATATCTGGAAATGTTTTATTCCGACAAAATGCGCCTGGCTAGGTAAGAAAATTCACAAATTAGTACTTAGACCACCTCCAACGCAACGCCATTTTTGGCGTTGGAGGGCAAAATGAAGATGGCGGGCGCTCCAACGCGCCCGCAAAAATAGTGGCCGGAATTGCCAATTTTGGCGATTCCCAACAGTGCACCGCAACACTGTTCATGCCGCTATCCTTTTTCTTTTTCTTTTTTTTTTATTCTCTTTCTTTTTTTGTTTTAAATACAAAGTAATTATTATTTTTAATTAAATAATTTAAATATAAAAATTAAATATATTATATATATATATTTAAAATATTTATTAATATAATTGATAAATGTAATATTATATGAATAGTAAAGAGAATCAAAATGTAATATTCTATTGTAGAGGGAAATTTAGAGTTGTGGGTTGGAGAGGGGTAGTGGAAAACTGTAAATCTAACTTTAAAATATAAGATAGTGTAACTGTAAAATAGAGGTGTGGGTTGGAGATGGCCTAAGACCACCTCCAACGCAACGCCATTTTTGGCGTTGGAGGGCAAAATGGAGATGACGGGCGCTCCAACGCGCCCGCAAAAATAGTGGCCGGAATCGCCAATTTTGGCGATTCCCAACAGTGCACTGCAATTTTTTGCGGTGCAGTGTTCATGCCGCTATCCCTTTTTTTCTCTTTCTTTTTTGTTTTAAATACAAAGTAATTGTTATTTTTAATTAAATAATTTAAATATAAAAATTAAATATATTATATATAGTTAAAATATGTATTAATATAATTGATAAATGTAATATTATATGAATAGTAAAGAGAATCAAAATGGAATATTCTATTGTAGAGGGAAATTTAGAGTTGTGGGTTGGAGAGGGATAATGGAAAACTGTAAATCTAACTGTAAAATAAAGATAGTGTAACTGTAAAATAGATGTGTGGGTTGGAGATGACCTTACAAAGGATATTGGCTGTTGCTAGAGCTGTAAACGAGTCGAATCGAACCGAGCTTCAAGTGTTTGAGCTCTGTTCGTTAAGCTTAACGAACGAACACGAACCGAGCCAAAAATCTTAACGAACCAATTTTCATGTTTGAGCTCTGTTCGTTTAACCTTACGAACGAGCTAATAACGAACGAACACGAGCCTAGTCGAGCTCAGTTAACGAACCAATTATTTTATTAATAAATTTATTTGTTTTATAATTAAATTAGGTGTGAAAGTGTAATGTATATTGTAATATAATTTATGATAGAAATCTGAAATTAATAAAAATAAAAAATGGAAAGAACAACTAGATAAAATATTTATTTTTTATAATATATATCTCATTAAAAAAGAATTCCGAGCTGTTCGCGAACTTAACGAACGAACACACAAACCAAATTATGTGTTTGAGCTCGGTTCGTTTAACTTACCGAACGAGCTGTTAACGAACAAACACGTGTCGAAACGAGGTCAGCTCACGAACTGTTTGTTCTATTTACAGCTCTAGGTTGCAGATGGGTTTCCATAGATATTAACTACATGCGTTATTCATTCAACATTTCAACCCATTTTTATCGGTAAACCGTAAAAGTAACAATGTGACATTGAATTTTACCAACACAAATTAAATCGAGTACAACTTTTCTTGATATTAACTTCCTTTTGGGAATGAGACTTGACCCGAGTAGTCATGTTCTCTGTCTTCCAACCATTGGTTGAGGGTTCGATTTCCACCCGGCCCCTATCCCTTTATCCACTTTATAATTTGTGTGGTTTGGGCTCTCACACACTTTTGCCGACACATAGGTGTCAATGTTTGAAAAAAAAAAAAAACTTCCTGCTCAATTTCACTGCGCTAAGTGAATTCATCATTATCAAAATCAAAAAATAAAAACGCGACTGTATATAGGATTATATAATTTTTTTTTTTGCTAGACTATAGGATTATATAATTAAGTGACAATAACAGAGGATAATTATAATTTAAGAAAATGAAAAATTAGGGGAATAATGGAAAATTAGGATTATAATTTATAGTGTAGTCCTGCCACTCATATAAGCCCATTAAAGCTTTTGAGACCAAGATTTAATGGGTTGACAAAGACATGAAGTAGTAATTTTTTACATTGGGTTGGGCCCACATAAGGCCCATTATTGAATTCCACAGCCCAATATTGTCCCGAACACCACAATTAGATTTATTTTGAATTTTAATGTTACTAGTATTAGTTATTTTCTTCTTTTATTTTTGTCTTTGTCACGCTCTTTTCGGTTCAAACCCATTATCTGAGTAATTAAGTACCACCACTTGCGAATGAGACTTAACCTAGTGATTATGTCCTTTGACTTATGGTTAGAGTTCGATTCCCACCTGACCGTTATGGCCTATCCCTCCCATTTATCATCGTTTGTAATTTATATGGCTTGGGCTCTGCACACATTTACTACACATGAGTGTCAATGTTAAGAAATAAAAAAAAGAAAAAGAAAAAAGAGTAGTGCTACTTCTAATGAAAAGAAATTTAACTTATTAGTAATTAAGTAGCACTACTTCACAAAAGTATTTAAGACGGGGGTGTAGTTAGAGTGAATTACTGAATTCGATATTTCATTAGTTGATTACTCCCTCCGTTCCGTTTTAGTTGTCTTTTTATAAACGAAAAATATTTCAAAATAGTTGTCATTTTATCTATTTATATCATACTTTTCCAGTATTACCCTTATCTTTTCATAAATATTACTCCTAGAATATTGTGCAATTTCTCTCCACTTTATTTTTATTTCTTTTATAGGTAGGGGCAAAAAAGGAAAATAGGGGACTAATGATTGATTTTATTGGTATTTGAAAATTTGGCTAAAACGACTATTAAATTTGAACGGAGGGAGTAAATCAATCAAATACTCCCTCCGTTCATTTTTAGATGTCTTTTTATAGATTAAAAAATGTTCCAAAATAGTTGTCACTTTCCATATTTATATCATACTTTTTCAATATTACTCTTCTACTCTCCTAAAATATTATGCATTATCTCTTATCTCCTTTAAACTAACCAATCTCCACTCAAAATCACCATAAAAAAGAGGGGCAGAAATGTAAATGTGTAAAATAATGATGGGATTTCTTGATTTGTGAGATTCACACCAAAACGTCATTTTTTTTTTTTTTTTTGGAAAGCCACCAAAACGTGATTTAATTGGGAAGAGAGGGAGTATAAGTATAGTACTAGTATTTTAGGCTTTATTATACTTTAAATTAAAAATATCGTTTAATTCTTCAAACATATTCCTAGCAGTAGTATTAAGATGAAGTATTAAATTGAGGCACGACTACACTCTACAGTCCACACCCGCTCCCTAAACTCATTGACTTTTGGTCAGAAATCCATTATTTGTCCTCGTATTGTATATGACCTTTTCAACACGACCTAAAAAATGAAATTTTGGAGACAAAAGAATAAATTGATGAGAAAAGTGCACGAAAATAGAAATGATGTATATCAAGTGTGCGGAAAAAAAATGAAACAAAACAGATAGAGAGTATATATATATATAAGTGTACAAAAAACGTATTCTCAGATTGGAGAAAGGGGACGGGAGAGACAAAACGAAAACAAGTTAGTAATAGTGATCACGTGAAAGGCAGGGAATGGAGTAATGGCGCAACATTTATTACACGTCCTACTCCGACCATTTCCCTTTTCAAAATTTGAATGTTGTTGGGAGCGACTATTTAATGTTTTCCGGAAAACATTAAACTCTGTCCGAATAATAAAACAAAATGTAATAAAAGAAAAAAAATGTTTTTTTATCAGTATTTCGTAGAAAAACTAACACAGGGAAGTAACGGGTATAGTAAAATGCGTTTGGAACTTTCAAGAAATTTCCAGAATATTTGGTATTCAACCAATATAAATATCTATTGAAATCACCACGTAATAACCCGATATTAAACTAGAGCATAACAATGCTATTCGATCAACATATTAAGAGTATATAGGGATTAGCATGGAATCCATATAATCACTGTTTAAGTGATGGACTTGATAATGGACCGGAGATAAATCAAATCCTTAACCTAAAGGTTGAGAGTTAGGGAGAGTTATGTCAAGTACCAATCCTCTACCATAATTATCTACTACACATTATTTTTTGTATATTTAATGAGATAGACTAGTATATTTTATATGAATTAAGATACTACTTAACTAGTAGTATTTGTTTTTCATCTCTATAAAAAGTACATTCTGATAAATTTTCATCAGAGAGTTGCCAAATTTTATTACCTCTGACATTTTATTTAAGAAATACTATTGCTTTAATCATTAATTCTCTATCTTAATTTATTAAGAATATTTATTATATTAAAATAATACTGTATATATGTGGGATTAAATTAAATAAGATAATAATAATAAGATGTGAGTAATGAGTGTGCGCGCATACCCACTCAAGTAGTACTCTACTAGGTGTGGTAATAAATCCAAAACGCATTGGATTCTTGTAATGTCATTTTCTCTTCATTTGTTCCAAAGTGTCACGGGGCGCCGGGTCCGTATCGGGACTGCGGCGCGCCGAGTGGCTAATAGACTGATTCCCAGCACTATTCCGCCAAACGGTCCATCCGAAGGGTCGGGTTGGACATCATCATAGAGCAAATTCCGGAAACTATGGGATCCTTCAATTTATATTACAACGGCAGACGAGCCTTACAGTAACTGCAAAACAACAGCCATAAAAATGTGGTTAGAGACCGAAAGGTCAACTAGTCCACCCGAAGTGCCTTGCCGAGGGGCACAACAGCAAGACGTTGCACACAACTATACACGGCTTCTAGGAAAGCAGTAAATAGAAAGCAGTAAACACATAGGTGTCGGGACGGCGGGACAAGGGCAGCCACCAGGCGGCTGCCGGCGGCTACCGGTCAACATTCTCCCCCCGCTGATTTGGCGATGACCTCGTCGCCGTGGTGTTCCAAAAATCTTCAATGAGCGGCTTGAGCATATTCTTCTCTGTGGCGCGCTCCCAAGTGGTTTCTTCAAGCGGACATCCCGCCCACTTTACTAGGTATTCGTCATACCTCCTTTTCTTAGTTTGTGCCACACGATGTTCCAGAACGGCTTCTGGGTGTTTCTTGGGCATCTGCCCGAATTCTTTTTGTGGGCGGGTCTTCAAACAGCGGTTGACATCTTCTTGGGTGCCGGTGTAAAGTTTCAATTGGCTCACGTGGATGACATTGTGCATTTTCCACCAAGAGGGCAACTGAACTCTATAAGCCACGTTCCCAACTCTTTTCAAAATCGTGCACGGACCCACATACTTCTGTAGAAACCGAGGGTCTCGCCCTCGAACGCACTTTGTCAAGAGGGGGTCTGGGGCCTTCACCAAGACTTGGTCCCCAATTTTGAACTCGGCAAATCTCCTTTTCTGATCAGCGTGTTTCTTCATGTGTTTCTGAGCCTTCTTCAGGTAGCTTCTAGCCAGTTCCAAATTTTCTATCCATTCCTTCGCAAAGTTAACGGCACGAGAGGAACTCCAGCCTCGCGTGGCATCCAACGTGTGGGGGAGGAGGGGTTGTTGTCCTGTCACAACCTCGAACGGACTGCGATTTGTTGTGGAACACTTTTGCGAGTTGAAGCATAGTTGGGCCGCATCTAATAATTTCACCCAGTCCTTCTGGTTGCCACTCACAAAGTGCCTCAAGTACTCCTCGAGCATTGAGTTGAATCGCTCAGTTTGACCGTCTGATTGTGGGTGGTAGCTCGAGCTCATACTCAGATTTGATCCCATTAACTTGAATAATTCTGACCAGAATAGGCTCGTGAACTTCTGATCTCTGTCACTTACAATATCCTTGGGCAGACCCCAATACTTCACCACATGGCTGAAGAAGAGGTGAGCCGTGGTTTCTGCTGTGACATGCTGGGGTGCTGCCATGAAAGTAGCATACTTAGAGAACCGATCTACCACCACAATGATGCTCCCAAGGTCTCCTACCTTTGGTAACGCCGATATGTAATCCATGGAGATGCTCTCCCATGGTCTCGTAGGGGTTGGCAAGGGCTGTAGGAGGCCCTTGATTCTGTGATGATCGGCCTTGTCTTGCTGACAGATTAGGCACGATCGTACATAAGCTTCAACGTCGTCACCCATCTGGGGCCAATAGTAAGCTCTCTGCAGTAAGGCCAGGGTCCGTTCCCCACCCGGATGACCTGCCCACAGAGTGTCATGACACTCTGCTATTAGTCGCCTCCTCAGATCTCCTCCTTTTGGAACATACAACCGGTGACCCTTCGTTAAAAGCAGTCCCTCTTCAATCCAAAACTGCCTGGTAGAACCCGTTTCGATTAATTCCTTCAACTGCTTAGCAACCGGGTCAGTTTCTGATAGCTGTTTGATGAGACTCTTTACTTCCGTTGTTGCGGAACTAGCTGAGAGAGAGGCTAGGATGTGCTCTCTTGCTAGGTCCTCCCTTCGACTTAGTGCATCTGCTACTTTATTTTTGGCCCCTGCCTGATACTCCAAGGTTAGATCAAATTCTGATAGGAGTTCCTGCCAACGGGCTTGTCGTCCACCCAACAACTTGGGTTGAGTAAGAAAATGACTCGTGGCCCGGTTGTCGGTTCTTACGACAAAGGGTGCCCCCAGCAGGTAGTGACGCCAAGTTCTCAAGCAGTGCACCACTGCCAGAAGTTCCTTTTCGTGCGCAGAGTACCTTTTCTCAGGGTCTTTTAACTTTCGATCGGAGCCTTGCCTCTGCAAGCTCCAAGTCAACCAGCCTCGATGTCGTAGTCCTAGTCTGCCGCGCCGGGATGTGCCCGCCTGCCGTTTCCGAATCCGATCCTGATCCACTCTCGCTCTGATACCAACTGTCACGGGGCGCCGGGTCCGTATCGGGACTGCGGCGCGCCGAGTGGCTAATAGACTGATTCCCAGCACTATTCCGCCAAACGGTCCATCCGAAGGGTCGGGTTGGACATCATCATAGAGCAAATTCCGGAAACTATGGGATCCTTCAATTTATATTACAACGGCAGACGAGCCTTACAGTAACTGCAAAACAACAGCCATAAAAATGTGGTTAGAGACCGAAAGGTCAACTAGTCCACCCGAAGTGCCTTGCCGAGGGGCACAACAGCAAGACGTTGCACACAACTATACACGGCTTCTAGGAAAGCAGTAAATAGAAAGCAGTAAACACATAGGTGTCGGGACGGCGGGACAAGGGCAGCCACCAGGCGGCTGCCGGCGGCTACCGGTCAACACAAAGTCAGTGAAAAACTTGTACGTGCTCCCTCTCCCTACCTTCATGGTTTTTTTTTTTTTTTTTTTTTTTTTTTTTTTTTTTTTTTTGCGCTACCGGGCTTTTCGAAAAAACAATTCTACTTATGGATCACGTACAAAAAATTACTCCCATTTAATTTGTTTACTTTTAAAAAATTATCCTTTCTATAAGAATTTTATATATATATATATATATATATATATATTTTTAAATAAAAACTAGACTGAACTCTGAACTGAATATTCACTCAAAAATGAGTGAGTATTTAAATTATTTTGAAACACTTTCAGCAATTATTTAACATACGTATATTTTTGGTTTAAAATAGACATTCTTATAAAAACTAAAAGAGCATGCGAGGGAAGGCACAAATACATAAGCTAAGTAATTTCAATATATATTAAACATTATCATCTGTAATTAAATTTTAATTAATTTTGCTTGCAAATGCATGTAGGTGTCATGTGCACATAATCTTGAATATACCAGTGAATTGCATTGAAGTCATATTCATGTGTCCTAACTTAATTTTGATGATATATATCATTAAAATATTATTATTATTATTGTTAATTAAACATAATGATAGTAATAGTAATAGTAATAATGTAAAAAAGGTGAGAAGAGGTGAGACGGAGCGGGCAATGAGTAGTAGTGACCCGTCAAAGATAACAAGTCGCTCTCCAACTGCGAGCTGCTGCCTGCTTGCTTGCTTGCTAGCCGGCCATCTCCCATCCATACTTTAACCATTATTATTATTATTTGTAATAAAAATATACAGTACATAAACAAATAGACATTATTATACTACTATTCTATTTTTATAATAGTATGTACTTTTGGCCGGTTGGAAGGGGCGGTCAGAAGTGCAATGGCACAGGGCCTATAGTTAGGAGGGGCCCAAAATTTATTTTAAAATTTTAGTATTTCTTCTTTTAATATGACAACTAAATTTTTTTGCTAAACAATTCTCATTTGATTTTTTACTTTCTCTAAAAATTAATTACAATAAGTTTGATTTATTTTACAATTTCAAATCAGCGAAATGAAAAAGTTTAGTAGTGAAATACTTTCTCAATATTTTATTTTTTCCAGTGACTCCTAAAATCTCAGGAACGGCCCTGGTTATATTGGTGTAATTAATTCCACATATAGTGATAGAGAGCTTTTGATGGAATTGGGGAAATGTCCTTGTATTTCTCATGAGTATTTATATATACTATATACTATATAAATGTGGATTGCGAATCTGAATTCCCTCCAAGTTGTGGAGGATAGATCATAGTTGGATGCAGCTCACTACTCACTTGTCATTTCCCAGGACTATATATATATATATATATATATATATATATATATATTGCAAACTTAATTAGGACAAATTCAATACTATTATATAAATATATTGCCATATACTAATAATATCATCATGAGTAGGGATCCAAAAGTGTGAAGAAGAGAGGAGTCGTACGGCACGTTGGTTTGGTAAATTCAACTAGTTGCTGCTCAGTATTGTGATACTGATGTTACTCTAATTCTACAACTTAAATTCATCTATTAGTATATTCCTTCAAATTAAAATAATCAAAATAACGACTGGGTTGATGAAAAGATTGAGAGTTTAATTTGTTCCTGAATTTTATAAGTTGTGAAAATGCATGGGACCATTTCAGAATTTGCCACAAACGCAATTAAAAAAAAAAAACAACATGAGGAAAGGGTGTATGATTATATAAAAGTCATTATTCATTATTATCAAGCATTGGGTGGTCCTGTTTTCGCTCTGCATTCTTCTCCAACTCAAACTGCATCAGTGGCTCCAAAGTCCAAACGCATTTCTGAATTTTTCTTATTATAATATGCAAAGTGTTCTCATTTAGTTGTTTTTTTTATAAGATCAATTTTATATTTAGTAAAAAATTACAAAGGGGAATATTATATTTATATAAATATATCATAAACTAATATCACTCTCACATAATGTGTGCAGCACAATAATCCTCAAGAGATGATTTCAGTATAAAATTTATTAATTAAAAGTATATAGTTAGATAAGGTTGCTGCTCAGTGCTCACTACTGTCAAAATCGCCCAAACTTTTAATTATTACTGTATTTCACTTCATGTAGTATACAAATACTATATTTTCTAACACAGCCTAAACACCATAATGGCCATTTATTGCCCTAACATGTGACTCTGCCCTCTGATCTTGACAACCTTATTAGATCAATTGAAATTAGTGAAATCATCTCTATCTTTCTATTTGAATGGTCATAAACTCATGCAATGATCTTATCCTGAAAAGGGTTTTTCTTTTTTTACTTTTTTTTGTGGATAATGATTACCAATTTAGGAATAAGTAACAATGATAATGGGGTTACACAACTTGAGACTACTAAAGAAGTCATTAACAATGACTGTGTAATGGGGGGAAAAAAATTGACAATAAAATATCTCAACATATCTCAATTAATGAATTATGCCTATGTGCTAATATTAAAATTTTTGTGCGGTTGTTTACACTAATGTTGTACCACAACAATATTTTTTTTAATTTTTCATTTTACTATTATGGAAATAACAAATCTTGTGTTGGTGTTCTGCTAAAGATAAAATTTATTCTTGGTACAGGAGAGCTGATGCAGAAGCAATGAAAAAGTGAAAAAAACAAAGCTAAAAAATACCAAACCAAAAATCTACCAAGGGCGAGGAAAAGGAGATGGCCATTTTTCTTACTTCCTCCGTATCAATAAAAATAACCCTTTAATATTTTGATATTTTTAATTATTTAAATTTGAATAAATTTTATCGCGTATATATGGTCAAGTAAGTTTTGTTAAAATTGTTTGATAGTGTAATTTTGAAATATATATTTTATAGTATCGGTATACATGTTGATATATTAATCGTTAAATAAAGTTAAACAAATGCATTACTTCGACATCATGTCCAAGGAGAAAGTATACGCTTTGATATAACATAAGTGCTAGAAGAAAAAGAAAAACTTTATTTTTTTTATATAAATGTTGCACAACAAGACTTTATATATATCAAATTATAGCCAATAGAGTACTAGAGCATCCTGTTTTACGCCACTACATTCTAATTAGGGATACAGCTTTATTACCAAATTGAGTGTAGCATCGATTAATAATAGACAGGTACAAAGCAAAGTGTTGGGGTTGCCCTTACTAAAAAAAGATGAAAAGCAACTTCATATGTGTACCAAAAAGCTATCCCAGACAACAATTTGGAAATGCTATACTCCAATTTTTTATTTAATTTTTTTTTTTTTTTATAGCGGAAGCCAGGAAATATACTTCAATGTTGTGAATTCAGTGTTGACATTTAAAGGATTTTAATAATAATAATAATAATAATAATAATAATAATAATAATAATAATAATAATAATAATAATAATAATAATAACCACCCTACAAAGGCATCATGATGTTATATTGTGAATTTCAAACACATGAAAGTGAATATAGGATTTGGAAAGTGGAAAATTTAATTGGGTTTGGAGAGCACATCAAGTAAATTCTTAAATTGGAAATATTCCACCGCAAACATCATCCACTTATTTAGGTATAAAGATTAGGAATTGAATAAAGCAAAGTATACAAGATTAGGAAGGAATTAGGTTAGGGAAACACATCAAGCAACCTCCTAAAATGGAAATATTCCCTATGCAAACATCATCCCAATTACTTTTGAAAAATTGCACTATATTTTAGAAAGAAAGAAAAAAAAAAGATTATTAGAAGATTGAATAAAGCAAAAGAACACATGCAAGAACATTTCAAGGGAAAAACATATCAAGTGTGTCATACATGTGAGGGTCGGGGTTGGTGGAGAAAAAGATTGAAAATGTGAAATACACTATTTAATTTAGTTTAATCGCAACAAAATTTAATTTTTATGTTAATACAAGAAAGATATAAAAGTGTATATACATATATATAATAATACAACTATTAAATATGTTCATACAAAATAGACAGCGAATAGAAAAAATGTGGTAGTTTCCGGCGCTGATTGTTAGATTTACGTAGGGTTTCTTAATATAGAAGTGAATTAATAAGTAGCAATTTGAATCCTCAATTGACTAGAAACGGAAAGCCAATTTAATTAACTTCAATAAACCCTAATCAAATTAAATCACCACAAGAAAAAAGAATACAAAATTTATAAACTTCGAATGACAAAATCCAGCCCACATCTAATCACTACTATAAAATATAATCAAAAGGGTAACACATCATAATTGCTCTCACAAGATTTTAGCTCGCGACCCTTGTTTTTGAAAACAATAAAATGAATACAAACAAGCATTTATAAAAAAAAAAAAAAAAAAAATTGTGGAAGAAAAAAAATTGGGGTTCAGAGAACTTGCTGTGTGTCACGGGGTGACCGCTCCGTCTCGGACATCACCCGTGCGGCACCTCGGGTTCCCTCGATACTCTTCGGACACCCGAGGTTCCAGCCTTTCTCATCTCCGATGCTTCACTGGTTTCGGCCTCCCGTGGCCTCATCAGGGGAACGGGATCAGCTCCCAACCAGTGCGAAACCCGACAGTGCGCCTATCCTCTCGATAGACTACTGTTGTGGACCAAGCACAACTCATTAAAGCTGATCCCTTCCGACATGTTTGCGCAACCAGTAAGCATCTCGCTCGTGCCGGACCGGCGCCGGCTCACATTC
Source organism: Hygrophila difformis (assembly GCA_030278955.1). Classification (NCBI taxonomy): domain Eukaryota; kingdom Viridiplantae; phylum Streptophyta; class Magnoliopsida; order Lamiales; family Acanthaceae; genus Hygrophila; species Hygrophila difformis. The sequence goes on along the minus strand of JAOANR010000005.1, from coordinate 59,160,169 downwards.
TCCTCCAGCTAACTCGATGCACGTCCTCGTGCATGCTGGGGAGTACCCGTCTCTTCATCCCTCTCTCTTCCAGGGTTGTGTGCAATTCCCGTAGCCTACCCACACAACGTAGCTTGCCTCCGCCTTAGCCGCAATCCTGGCATCTTGGCCTCCTGCCTGGCCACCTCTGCATGACTATACGGACTTCTTCCGGCATTCCACCCACTTGTGTCGGGTGCATGGCGAACTTTCGTTGTTGCCGTCTTTTGCCCATTTATGAGCGCTTGGAAAGCTTCCCGCTTGGCCCACTGCTAACTCCGATCATCCCATACTGAAAGAAGGTTTCAATAGGCTTTCACGTAAGCTTCCTGCCTACTCATCTCATGCTCACGAGCGCTTGGCCACCCGTCTCGATCTCATACTCATTGGGTTCCTACCTACTCTCTTATTGCACAAACGCTTGCCTCCTCGATTGATACGACTTCCTGCCTACTCTATTCGCCTCTGCGATGCGAGCGCTTGGCAAGCCTTTTGCCCTTCGGCATACAAGCACTTGACCCTTATTTGATCTCTGCGTGGCAAGAGCAAACCCACAGCTAGCACACATCTGGCTCTGATACCAACTGTCACGGGGTGACTGCTCCGTCTCGGACATCACCCGTGCGGCACCTCGGGTGTCCGAAGAGTAACCTCGTGTTCCCTCGATACTCTTCGGACACCCGAGGTTCCAGCCTTTCTCATCTCCGATGCTTCACTGGTTTCGGCCTCCCGTGGCCTCATCAGAGTAACGGGATCAGCTCCCAACCAGTGCGAAACCCGACAGTGCGCCTATCCTCTCGATAGACTACTGCCGTGGTCCAAGCACAACTTATTAAAGCTGATCCCTTCCGACATGTTTGCGCAACCAGTAAGCATATCGCTCGTGCCGGACCGGCACCGGCTCACACTGTGGAAGGCCTTTCCCTTTCCATGTAAAGGTCCTGTAATGTTGTAAGGTCCTGTGGAAGAAAAATGACATGCCCTTGTTTAGAACTCCCTATGCATATTTTTATATTCCATCAAAACATACGCCTTACAACATCAAACAAATAAAACCACGACAATCCGGTTTCTGTAATGTCATAACAATTGCCAGCAGGTGCAGACAGCGCTAAAAATAATGTGTAGCCCTTTGTAAAGTGATGTATAAACCTTATAAAGTGATGTATAGACGGTAGTTTATTTTTTTATTAGTTTTTGGTTCATAACCTCCATCCATCACTTTTTTATACTCACACATCATTTTATATACACATACCCATTATTTTTGAATGTGTCAGCACCTACAGGCCGCCAGCACCTAAACGATTTCCAAACCACGAAGCCATCCATCAAACAATTTGGTTCACTTGTTCAAAGGTTTAGGGTTTAAGACATTCCATAATTCATAATATAATTAAGCAAACAAATGTGTTCCCTGTAGTGTGTGTGTCTTTTTTTTTCTAAATGTTTTCTTCTTTCTTGTATTAAGGTGGACAACACAACCTTTCTACGCTCATTTTTTATAGCTTCACAAACATGATGACTATTTCACTACAAGAAAAATTCAATTTAATTATTAGATTCATACGCTGGACCTCTGTTAATTAATGAGTATTGGTTGCGTATTCGATCGTTAATTCTATTAATAATCGAATATTATGATTTAGTTGCTAAATTTTTGGATCAGTAAAATGAAAAATATTTATATTGATCGTAGATCAGTTTTCCTTTCTTTGAAAGATCCTAAACTTTCTACATCTATATAGACATTGAACCTTGTGACATCATAAAATTAAATATTTTTTTTTTGGAGGAGCCATTGAAGGCCTGGAAAGGGGTGGTGGGAGCCCATGCCACACAATTACAAAGGGGAAATAAAGAGAGGGATAGGGGGCCGGTGGGAATCGAACTTCCAACCTTCCGTTGGAAGCCAATGGACTTAACCGCTTGGGCTAGGTCCTCATCCCTCATAAAATTAAATATGAGACGGAAACAAAAAAAAAAAAAAAGAGAGAGAGGTGGTTATAAAATACTATCAAACCCCGATTTTAAGAAATAAAAAATTAAGATCTAACTATGTTGGCTAAAGCCCAACCCCGCCAATCTTACATAAGATTCTGTGTCTTTAATTTATTAAGAAATCAATTAATTGTCTACAGGACCTTTTGTTTTTTTTTGTTTTTTTTTTTTGTGAGGAGAGTAGTTATTTGATTATTACAAATAACACCCCCAAATTTATGTAAGAATTAATGCTCCTTGATCCCAGACAAACCACTCCATCTGTCCCCTTTCCCAAAACCCAATAAAAATTAAATCTTGATGACCCAAAAGATAAATAGTGTAATAAAATACTACCACTCGTACATTGTGGGAGAATATAAAAACAAAAACTAAACTTCTGCTAACATTTCTGCATCAAAGTAATTTTATCCTTAAATTTATTACAAGAACTTACTTTTCTCTTTTAATATTTCAAACATACTAAATCTATCCCAAAATTTTTAGACATGCTCTCCAATATATTTTTTTAACACTTAATATTTTAAAATATATAAAAATAAAAATTATATAAAATATAAGTAGTATGTCTTTTAAAACTATAAATCCAACAAAATATCACTCTAATATTTATTCTTATATAATTACAGCACAATATTATACTTCCTCCGTATTTTAAAAAGCTAACGTTTGCATAGTATATACTATTCATTTAGTGATTTTGATTCGATTTTTCCACACAGTTATATAAGATAAAACATAGTCAAGTGATATCTTGTTAGATTCATTTAATCACGTAGTTTTATAATATTAAAGTTTTATGATTTTTTACTTTATAAATTTTGATATATTACTTTTTAAAAATGTGTATTATATTGCGTGAAAACAAGGAATGTTAGAATTTTTTAATACGGAGAATATCAAATTTCCACCGAAAAAATATTATATCAAATTTATACCACTATAAAAAATTCAAATGAGACACGATGAATGTGGTGGACTAGTTTACCATCTTCCATTATAGTGGAGTACCATTTCATAGTACTTCCACCGTTTTCAAAAAATTGAAACGGACCTACAGTGCACGCAGTTCAATGCACATTTTAAATCATCAATAACTCAAGTTCGGTACTAGTAAAAATTTTAAGAGTTCGATATTTAAAAACTACTCGATGAGACGAATCTAACAAAATCTCACTTGACTATTTTTTAACTAGTATAACTATGATAAAATTTTAAGTCAAAAGTACATATGTGAATAGTACCCAATTTCCAAACGTTTCATCTATTCAAAAACGGTTTCATCTATTAAAAAACGGAGGGAGTATATAGAATCAAATCAAATATTCAATGGCCACATACTCACAGTTGTACCAAAATCAAATATTCAATGCGGGTGAATATCATTAAACACGGTTTTGACCTCTAATCATTTCCCCCTCGCTAATTAATTAATTAATTAGATACTGAAAAAAGGTATTAAATCTAAATAACCAGATAAACTAGAAATTACTATAATAAATACTACTAGTACAGTAGCACACACAAACTCCAGGTGTATTCGTCTTCTTCAACACTTCCCCATTCAACTCCTTAAACTAATCATCATAATTCCCTCATCAATCCTTAATTAATTAATTAACAAATCTCACCACCAAAATGATGCCTCAACAAGACGAAGACGACCCATTTGTACCCATCACATGTTGATCGTCGGGGCCGACGCGGAAGTGCTCCTCCACGGCGGCGCTGTAACTCATTCCGTTGCCATTAATGGCGGGCGGCGGCGGAGGAGGTGGAGGGCTGGTTGTGGATAAAGGGTCCTTCTTCCCGGTCCCGGATGATGCATTCTTGTTGTTGTGCATCCAGACTTTGAACACCGTCCTGTCGACGCCGATCTCGGCGCAGAATTCGTTGATGAGATCCTCATCGCGCTTCTGCATTCTCCAGCCGACCCTGTCCGCGAATTCCTGCATTTTATCCTTCTGATTTTGGGTGAATTTAGTCCGGAACCGCTTCCGGCTGCCGTTAGAGGCGGATAGCGGTGGTGGTGGGGTGGAATTAGGGTTTGCGGCTCCGCCGGAGTGGTAATTGATTTGGGGATTCCCGTCCGGGGCGTGGCCGAGGGCGAGGAGAACGTGGGGCGCCGCCGGGTAGTACGAGGAGGAGATCGGGGGCGGGGACGACGGGGAATTGTTGCCACTGTCGCCGCCGCCGCCGCCTCCAGTCGGCGGCGGGGGGTGGTGGCGGTGGTTGGGGCGGTACTCTAGCGGGGCAGGGAGGGGGAGCGGCAGCGGGAGCGGATGCGTATGCGTGGTCTCCTCCGGCTCGCGGCGGTGGAAGTTGCGGTGGCAGCCGCAGGCGGCGCACCGGAGGGAGGTTGGGTCGTTGGGATTGGATGACGGGGAGGGCATGAACTCTCCGCAGCCGTCGACGGCGTGACCACCAATGGCGGCGGCGTGGTTCTTGAGACATTCCTTGTAGGAAACAACCACCGGCGGGTGAAGACTCAGCGGCGCGTGGCGCTTGAGCACGCCGTTAGTGAGAGGCGCCGGTGGGTGGATCGGAGTCGGGGTATCGGATCCGGGTTCGGGCTGCGTTTGAACTGTTGAATTGGTCATCAGGTCCATATTTGGAAGAAAGGAAATGGGAATTGGAATAGAATTAGAATTATTGATGAAACACCATGTAATTATAATACTAAGGGTTTGTTTTGGTATTTTTCAGTTTCCTTTTTCGGGGTTTAAAAAACAAAAAGAAGGAAGTAATGAAATGGGAAATTGGGATTAAGAAAGTAGTAGTAGTAGTAGTAGTAGGGTTTTGTATGTTGAGGGGGAAAAGGGGAGAATGTAATGTTTAGGGGGGGAATGGGGATGAGTGAAGTGAGGATAATAAGGAAGGATGTCTTGTCTGGTTTAAGAGGGGGAGTCAGTGTGGTGTAATTTTTTTCATTTTTAAAATAGGAAGAGTAAACATGATGATGTGTGGTTGGGTTGGGTGGGGGTGTTGAGTAACCACTAACCAGGGTTAGAATTAAGTGTGGTTAAGATGAATATAAAGGGATATATAGAGTGAGTGGTAATGGTAATGGTAATGGTGTATAGTCATGTGAATCATCACACATAGAGTATAGTATAATAATAATAGGCATAAGAAGACATGGTTTTGGTTGATGGTTCTTTTGCAACCCTTCATTTTCATACTTTCTGCAAAGCTGATTCTTTCAATTCTTGGATTCTTTTCAACCCCCTTTTTCCTCTACATTTTGGAGTAATTACACAAAAGAATTTCTAGTATATCTGGAATATATGGTTGTATATATATATATATATATATATATATATATATATCTACATTGATACACATATGCAAATTGCAATATAATACTTACATGTTTATATCTATATAGTATATAGATGTAACACCCCGGTTTTGGTCACCCGGCCGGGATGCTACCGCCACACCTTCCCAAGCAAGACGCGAACCATTTCGAGCTCACTTGAGAAGATGCTAAGGCTAAGTTGTACCAATACTTAAAAATAATTTAAAAACCATTCAATAAGTGCCCGAAGGTTTAAATCAGAGTTAAGTCTAACATACATAATTTTAAACAGTGCGGAAGCTAAGGGCCAAACACGGCCAAACATGAGTTTGGGATTCGTAAAAGAATTTAAAAACAAGTGGGACAAGTCTTCGGAAATTCCCATCCCGTAGTGCCATGACTTACTATTAGAGTAGATTGGAATCAATAAATCCTCAAATCAAAGCCTTAAGATTGCCCCAACACTTGCAACACTCTCCAATGAACCTATTTTTGGATGGAGTGCAAATGGGTGGCTTTGGGGGCTGATTAGTGTATCATTAAATAATGAATGGGATTGGGAATAATTACTAGGCATGTCATGGATTGGGAATAGGTTGGATTGGGAATAATTTCTAGGCATGTCATGGATTGGGAATAGGTTGGATTGGGAATAATTGCTAGACATGTCATGGATTGAGAATAAGTAATGAGATTGGAAATAATTGCTAGGCATGTCATGATTGGGAATAAGTAATGGGATTGGAAATAATTGCTAGGCTTGAGAATAATTCCAACATGTGACATTTTTTCAAATGTCATAATTCCTTGACAAATTTGGTAGTCTAGATACAATCCTATGCCAATTGAAACTTATCCTATAATTCTAATATTAGAAACGGCAATTGAGAGTCATCCTCATTATTGACATATATTAACTTGAAATTTCTAAAAATAATAATAATAATAATAATAATAATAATAATAATAATAACGGAACGGAAATTCATTCGGGTAATTTCTCGGGTATTACAGTCTACCCTCCTTAGAAATCAACTTCGTCCTCGAAGTTGGGTCGCATTTGGACTGATAGCAATGCATGACAATGATTGGTACGTAAAAAGAATAATTTTGTTAATGCACATGCTCCCCCAAAAATAGTGCTAATTTTTAAAACTTGTCGAATTTTCGAGATATACTTTTCCATGGGTTTTAAAATAAAATTCCTTGTCCATGGAAATAATACTCAAAATGCTTAAAAATAATATTGAATAATTTGGGCCTCTATAGTGGGCCGAAAATAATAGCTTAAAAAAAATTTCGGGCTCTGATACCACTTTGTAACACCCCGGTTTTGGTCACCCAGGCCGGGATGCTACCGCCACACCTTCCCAAGCAAGACGCGAACCATTTCGAGCTCACTTGAGAAGATGCTAAGGCTAAGTTGTACCAATACTTAAAAATAATTTAAAAACCATTCAATAAGTGCCCGAAGGTTTAAATCAGAGTTAAGTCTAACATACATAATTTTAAACAGTGCGGAAGCTAAGGGCCAAACACGGCCAAACATGAGTTTGGGATTCGTAAAAGAATTTAAAAGCAAGTGGGACAAGTCTTCGGAAATTCCCATCCCGTAGTGCCATGACTTACTATTAGAGTAGATTGGAATCAATAAATCCTCAAATCAAAGCCTTAAGATTGCCCCAACACTTGCAACACTCTCCAATGAACCTATTTTTGGATGGAGTGCAAATGGGTGGCTTTGGGGGCTGATTAGTGTATCATTAAATAATGAATGGGATTGGGAATAATTACTAGGCATGTCATGGATTGGGAATAGGTTGGATTGGGAATAATTTCTAGGCATGTCATGGATTGGGAATAGGTTGGATTGAGAATAATTGCTAGACATGTCATGGATTGAGAATAAGTAATGGGATTGGAAATAATTGCTAGGCATGTCATGATTGGGAATAAGTAATGGGATTGGAAATAATTGCTAAGCTTGAGAATAATTCCAACATGTGACATTTTTTCAAATGCCATAATTCCTTGACAAATTTGGTAGTCTAGATACAATCCTATGCCAATTGAAACTTATCCTATAATTCTAATATTAGAAACGGCAATTGAGAGTCATCCTCATTATTGACATATATTAACTTGAAATTTCTAAAAATAATAATAATAATAATAATAATAATAATAATAATAATAATAATAATAATAATAACGGAACGGAAATTCATTCGGGTAATTTCTCGGGTATTACAGTAGACATATACTTCATCTTTGTTACCCTCGAGTTATGTAGATTTAAAACTAAATGCTGGATTTATTAAAAATGGTACAATTGAAAATGACACTATTAAATCTTTTTTAATTTTTTTTGGCGTATACCGGGTATCCCTAGGCCACATTGGGTCCAAGACTAATCCCTCGAGGATCTGGTGGGCATTGAAGGGTTGCCTCTCCCAAAGCAGAATTCTGCATACACAAAAGCTCGAACCCGAGACATTTGCTTAAGTTGCCAGAGCCCCATACCACTCAGGCCAACTACGTTTGGTTATTAAACTTTTTTAATTAATAGAATGGTGGGTGGTTAATAAATTAAATAATGACAAAAGGGAAATAAATAATTTCGCTTTAAAATTATAAAGTCACATATATTTGTAAATTTATTTTTATGAATTTAGTGGCAAATTATAATGCTTAAACGAATTTGAACCCAAAACAATGAGGTTAAAGTCGATGACTTGCCACTAAACTAAACCTTCATCCCTTTTAAATTTAGCAACATCGGTTTTACTTATCCCCACATATGCAGTATAAGTAAAAAATAGTTTGTGTATATATATACAATCTAAATACTTTTAACGCGGTAGGAGTATTTCCTAATTGAAAATAAATAGTGTCTAATAAAAAGGGTTGGATGAAGCGTGTAGGTGGGTAACTAGTGCCTGAATTTTGTAACTTACTGAGTATGAGGAGAGTGAATAATGGATTAAGCATACAAACCAATGTTCAACTTTCTTGCAACAATATAATGTGACGAATTATATTTTGAATGGGACTGAGTATTTATCAATGCCAAAGTAAGGGCTATTATTTTGTAATTCAATATCGACAGGACTAAACATAAAAAACCTTTGTTCTTAATTACTAGATGAACACATGATGGCTCCTCCAATGCACCATTTCGATCTGTTTAAGCTATCAAGATCAAATTTGCATTTATATTGAATGCACTGCAACTACTTACTTACTACACACTGTCATGTTCATTCGATCAGGTTGTCCTTACTCCTTAGCCCATCCGAACTTCTCGGACAAAATATTGCTCTCGATGGTATAATAAAACTTACTTCCTTTTGTCTCATTTTTATTGTTACGTTTGACTTTTTGGCTATTCACTATTTAAATTTGATTCGAATTTTTTTCATATTTAGGTAAGAAAAGAAACATAGTCAAGTGAGATTTTGTTAGATTCGTCTAATATTTATAGTTTTAGAATGTCATATTTTTATAATTTTTTATTATACACAATTTAAGTTATTAACCGTTAAAAATGTGTATTATCATACGTGTCAGGTGGGTCCGTAACAATTATAATGAGACTGGTAGTATAAGTGTTTTTTTTGCTTAACAGCCAATTAAGGCTAGGGAGGTAGTATAAGTGTTGGTCCATAATACTCCTAAACATAATGTTTTGGTAAAATTGTTTTCACTGCCCACTGGCCACATACTAATAAATGCAATCAAATGAGCAGTTGGGCAAAGTACTGTAAAAAAGCTGTTGTCCCCCCCCAAAAAACAAAAAAGTACCGAGCCCTTTAAGAATTAAATTCCATAATAGTTAGAACCCAGAAAAAATAATTTAAAGTCACTCCAGTACAGAACCAGTTATTTAATTTTAAATATGTACTGCTCCGATCCCACGATTTTTCTTTTTCAATGCGTATTTTAAAGATATTTTGCATGCCTATTAATTACTAATAATTATTATAATACATGCATAATCCAATACATAATACAGATACATAAATTAACAATGTGAAAATGAAGGGATGAGAGACTTAGCCCAAGTGATCAAGTCCATTGACTTCCAACGGAAAGATGGAGGTTCGATTCTCCACCGGCCCCTCTCATTCCCTTTTATTCCAAAAAAAAATGTGAAAATGCAATACTTCATGAGAGTAGCAAATTAATCAAATTTTGATATTTGAAATGACGAATTATTCCGAATACGACAAATTAATGATAAAATGGATGCAATACTATACAAATTAATAATTAGTAAAATATGTACTATAAATATAGAGTGGTTGCGTGAGAGTCAGATTTCTTTACCAAAACACTGATGTAAATAAAACAGAGTAAAGAGTGAGGTCAGAAAAGAACAGACTATAACACTACTATACTACAGCTCTGTATAAGTATATGAATAGTATTTTTTACTGTATTTATTTCTGCATTCATTTATTGGAAGCCCAAACCCTCAAATTGTGAAAGTGGTAGAATGCCAGACATGACCAGAAACCTCACTTTATCATTAGGACAAAAAATTCCATCCATGTTCTTCTCTGGAACAAACTTTATGGATTTCTTAATAATAATATTATTAATAGGATGGATAATATTTACGTTCTGTAAACTGTCGATCAATTTGGTGCAGACGGTATTATAATCGTAGAAGATTACATTGAAAATAAATACAATAAATTTTTACAAAATAGCTAATGAAAATTTCACAAAATGATAAATAAATAAAAAAAGAATTTAATATATATCCATAGAAAAGTTAAGAATAAAGGTGGAGCAGTGGCAAATTATTTTGAGCAACTTTATTTGTTAAGCAATCTAATTTTGATAACTTCAGTTCATCTTATATATTCATTTTGTGATTAATTATTATATTCATGCTAACAATACCCTACAAGAGATTATATATAATCAATCCTACTTGATGGATTAATTTTTATAGCACATAAATAAATAAATAAATAAATAAAATAGCAGAAAGAAAGAAGCAAACTCGACCTATTTATTTCTAGCCGCCCATTCTTTTAATTTCCACCTACCCTAATTGATTATTGTTGCTCTCATCAGGTTTAATTTTTGGAAATTACTTTAAATGATAATATATCAATTTCTTCGAGTTTACATACGTTGTGTTTTGTTTAACCTAAAATTTAATTAAACATAATATACATTTACACAATCTTTAGGTTTTTTTTTTTTACTCAAAGGCATTTAATTATAAGATAACCTGCACCTTTTAATTTCATAATGTGAATTTTAAACCAACAGTTAATTTTTCCCGGAACTTATTTTTTTCAAAACAAAAATAATAATGAAATCGAAACACTAAAGAATATATAGTACATATATGTGAGAAAAAATCGCTCATTTAATGTTTTAATTTTATTAATGTTTTCAAGCAAATTCATCCTTTTTTCCAAATTTATAACTCATTTAAATCACCGCTAGTCCAAGCTTCATTGGTGATATATACACAATCTTAATTATGTTTTTTTAACCACCTTGAGGAAATTTATTAAGATCTTATTGGGCCCATTAGAGAGTCGTGTGGAGCGGGAACAAACCATATAATTAAATCTCTTAAGTTCGTAATTCTGTCATAATAATGCTCCTGTCTGATTTTTTTGGGTCTCTTTGGATATGCATGGTTTTTTAATCTTTGCCCGGTCCATCCTATTTCTATTCATAAACGACCGATTTGTTAGAAAAATTAAAAATGTGGAATTTAAATAAGTCAGTCAGAAATTCGTGTAAAAGAGATTTGGAGTTTATTAGGGTTTAAGATAAATACACTATTTTCTCCTTAATTAACCCTAAGCAGATCGAAAAAGAAAATAAAGAAGTAAATGGATGATTTTTTTTTTCCAAAATACTGTAGGTGTGTGTTGTCAGGTGGTGGTACATGTAGATCATGTAGTCACGTAGTAGTAGTACGTATTACTTCGTCCCAAAATTGTACTACTAGTAAGAGTAAAACCTAGTTTGTCAGCAATTTGAATTTTTACCCGAACAAAACACCTACCTCATTTATTTACTCATATTTACTCACTGCGTAAAACATTGTTTCTGCAATACCCATACAATTGCGTGCTACTCCGATGTCCGATCCATATATATATATACTAGAACTCGTCTGGCCGCGCGCTACGCTGCGCAGGCTGATGAATGGATTTTATGATACATTTGTAAAGTTAAATTGAAAATAATTTATAGTGAAAGTGTGTAAATTATACTTCGAATAGCTTGAAATGAAGTTTGTATATACATCTGCAAAATCCAATAAACTGCAAGACCACTTTGGCAGCAGCAATGTGTTCCTTTTGCACTTGGTGTTGTCGTTAATACTCTTCCAAGAATTGTTACTTGCCCATAGCCACTTTTATCATTTGATCTTTGTAACTTGGAATCAGACCCTTCTCATCAGTGACATTCATTCGATCAAGGATCTTCCGTGAAGCTTTCACCCATTTTGACCAATTTTCATCAATAATTAACCAAAAAGATGTAAACAGTAACATAATGATCATAGGGAAAGAATTTAAATTTCTCATGGATCATTCCACCATGAGATAAAAAAGTTAGGTGTAAAAAACTCAATTGAACCACCTGTGTACCTGCAAGAATTAATATAATGCAAAACGTATAGTTCCTTCAAAAATACATATTACTTCAAAGCATCCCACAAGTTTTTTAGTAAACAGCTAAACTTTGGGATTTCCCAGAAACACAGGCAACATTATGCCAAAAGCTTTGCATCGTAAAAGAAATTCAGGATTCAAACATAGCAACTTACTTATGTCCACCTCACCTCCTCCAGGCAACATTATGCCATAGTAATATTGAACCCGAATTCTAAGGAAACAAAGGAAGTGACAGACAAACAAAAGAAATGCAGAAATCAGAAGGGTATTACCAGTTATATATTCTGAGCTGTCCTTGGTATATTTAATTGTTGAATAGAACCTCCAAGATAAAACTTATCTTGGGTCATGATGAATAAAGCTTAGTATTCCACATACCTACGGAAGTGTTCATAGAGGATAAGATTCCATTAAAAATCCATCAGATAAAAATGATAAGTATTTGCTTACTATCCATCAAAAGACTAGTTCCAAATCTGTTTTGCCTATTATGGGCACAGTCATTGCTCTTATTACTTTGGAAATTGGAATTGTATTCTAGCAAGTTTGAATTCTTAGACCTTAGTATACCAGATGGCTAAATTTATTTGTTTCATGTTTGTCTGGTTATCATCACTACATATTTTGATAAATGAAAGTATATTGTGAAGCAAAAATAGGCAATAACAAGTGCATTTGCATTCCATTCTAACTCTCACAATATCCTCACCTATTTCAAGGAAAATGTTCGGTTCAAAGTAAATATAAATGAGGCATCAAACAGCGGCTGCCCACTTATTCATCGAACGTACTCCCCCTGGATCCAGGAATAGTGACATGTACTAAATGCACCTATCACTACCAAAATTTGAAGTAAACACCTCAATGTCATAATTGTTATTATTAAAACAAAGCACAATATATTGTTGTTCTTACATCTTTTCCGGGTATGCCGAGCCTCTTGAGCTTATGGTTCTAGTGATGAGAAGCTTCTGGAAGTCACCAATACCAGATTCCAGCTTCTCCACATGATTCTCCAATCCTTTCCCCACTTCATTCAAGAACTCTGGTATTCCGACCTTCTCTATCACCATAAAAAACACTCAAAAAATTTTATCACATCCCCCAGAGCATACTCACAGATATGCATACACCAATTTAGAATTAGGAAATCATATGAAATTAACAAAATAAATTGTTTTCCAAAATCTCTTACCCAAATTTGGGATGGATTGGTAGAGAATTTTGCATACTGTAACACATTGTGCACAGGTGTTCCATTTGTTAATTTGATTGATCAATAGTTGGGGGATTGGCAGAAATGGCATAAAGCCTAATGAGGATTTAGGAATCTGCCGCTTCTTCTAAGTACAAGTCTAAAAATTCTTTATTTAAATCTGAATTCCAATCAACAGCTTCTTCTACCACTATCTTTTGGCTTCATATCTAAACACACAACTTATAATTATCAATGGTTATAATAGTTAAAATATGAGATAGTTATAACTTATGAGAAATAGATGAATACTTGAATGAAAGATATATTAATAGCAACAAGCTTACTCTAAATAATACTTACACTTCAGCTCAAAATTCCAAGAACTGATCATTGAACAAAATTCAATCATTCTAACATGCCATATAAAAAATTAGTACAGAAATTTGTAAATCTCAAACGCTATTGCAGACAATTATAAAACTACTTAACCCCAAAGAAATCCTTCCTCAGGAAATTCAAAAATTGTCTGTAAAAGGACCCCCTCAAGCCTTTGCCCACTCTAAAACAGTGATACTCAAATACCAGTGCATCCAAAAAGGGTATTTCACCATCAATACGTGCTTATTGCACGAGGAACAAATTTCTTTTCAGATTAATATATGAAATAGGGAAGGGGTAAATTGCCTTGCCAAATTTCCATAGCGCAATAAAAAACCTTTCCTCAACTTGACGAGTCCAAGCAACCCAATAAAAAGATGATTAAAATTAAATGCCCTCTACACACAACCATGCAATTCGATAAGCAATAGTGAGAACTAAATTCAGAAATTTTATAAGAAAGCAGCAACAACTATGCAACTCAGGAAGTGGTTATGTTTCTTTTCCTTGATGGAAAACATAGAAATTAAATCTCATTATATCTGCATCACGAAAAAGCAGTGGTAAGCTTACGTAAAAACAAACCACCGGTGTGAAGATATTAAAGTGAACTCAAAGACAATCAAAATTAAGAATTCTGTTCGAATAATCACCGTGATAGATTGGCCGATGGGTGTGACTGAATCTAAATAACTGTCTTCGAGCAGGAACTTCAGACCATCAATAACATGATAAGGAAATAAGAGCAGAATATGGAGGACAAAAATAGCAACCAGGAAAAAAGAACAATTCAATTATGCGACACAGAAAATACGACATGTTCAAATGGAAAGAAAATGTAACAAAAGTGAGGTGCCTTTATAAAATGCTAGAAGCTTCCCACAACCATTGGAACACAAAGAAATAGCCCCACATAATCAAGCGCCAGGGAAATGTCGCACTTGATCATTCCCCTCTCAAAGTTCAACCCACAATCATCAGCCATCTCCCGAATTATTTTCTAAGTAGATACATTGATAAGAAGAACCCAATAATGGCCAGAATCAACAAACTCGAGTGTCGTTGCAGTATTAATTGCCCAACCAAAGCCTAAGTTTTCATACAAATATAAACACCCACACACAATGGCCAGAAGTTCAGCCAAAGCAATAATTAAAACCCAACACTAATTAAACTCCACATCTGGCTTCAAACCTAAAAGGCAGTACCTTTTTCGACTCCATAAGTTAAAACTCCCCACATCCACAACAGAATGTCTAAAAAATTATGACTACTTAAAAGATATGACACCCCAAATTTAAATATCATCAAACAATGCTTGAAACCAAAGATGAAGAATACCAATGTTGGAAGAACAAGAGGAGGGGCGTTCAGCAGCGCCAAAATGTTGCAGGCAGAAAAGCGGTGGGGCAGATTCAGGACGGACGAACGGACGGCAATGCGTAAGCAGCGGCCGTGGAATGATGGGCTACGTTGGATCATCTTCCTCTTGTAACACCATTTTCTAATGTGTTGTTTATTTGGAAAATTTATTTGGAAAAATGTTTGACCCCAGCCAACACTCTAAGTGGACTTCCTTTTCAGCAGTACACCTACCATTATATTTATTGATGCATGAGATGAATATGCTGGTGCAATAAATGAATACAATAATTAAGAACAACTGAACAAGTGAGGCGATATACAGGGAAGAGGGGAGACTATGGGTCGATTTGAAGCGGGTTGGGGAAAATACGGTGAAATGGAAGCGAGAAAAAATACATAAACAAATCCTTTAATCCAACACCACCAATGGATAAGGAGCATAAATTAATTCAGTGCGATTACCAGAGAGGACGGAAGAGCAAAGCCGTTCCGCGTATGCTGGCATAGCAAACGGTGGAGGCAACAACGGCTCCTGCGAACAGGCAAAGGTGGGGAAGACAGGCGGTGCTGGCCTTCATGGGCCGCGCAGATTGCGGCGGACGGCGCTGCTAGTGTTTGGCGAGGCGGGGCGATGGCTGGGGGAGGAGCAGGGAGGGCCGGCGACGCTGTACAGCAGCGATTCGGACGATTTTCCACGTCGCATAGGAGATTCTCTGCAAGAGGCAGGCGAAGATGGAGAAGGTTGAAGAGGGCTTTGGCCGGTGGGTGAGGCGATGCTCGTGCATCGGGGCGGCGGCGTTGCTGGGGTTTCCAATTGGCATCAATTTCGGACGGAACGGAGAAGAAAGGAGGCACGGGAATTTGAAGAATACGTCAAGGCCGCCGAATATTGTACCCTCGGCGGCGGTTTGCTATAGGGTTTCCATAGCATCAATACAAAGCCAAATATTTTATGCGAATGAGTGAAGGTATGAAAGGGAAGAGGGAGAGATTGGATCGCAGGGCAGGGACGTGGGAAGAGAGAGAAGGTAGGGAAATTGAGATGAAGCAAAACGACGTCGTTTTGAAACTGTTCAATGAATAGTAAATAGTACTGTTCATTACTTGTTTGGCATATATATATATTAGATATATATATATATATATATATATATATATATATATATACTCACTACTCCATAATTAAAATTGAAATATAACGATGATGTTAGTACAATGTCCCATAAATCACATAAACAGTCTACTCCACTTATGTATAGTAAGTAAACATTTTAAAACTAACCATTGAATATCTCATCATTTAGCAATATAACGATGCCAGATTATGACTTATTAATTAGTAGTCGTCTTAAGTTGTAGTAGTAATTACTACATATCTCAACTGTTATGTTTCCACTCAGTATATATATATATATGTTGTTTTGTGGAAATATTGTCGTAATTAACTAACCATGCATGTCTGATAAAGTATTTTTTAATAAAAAAAAATTATAAAATATAATAAAATTACTTCCTCTGTCTCAATATATTTGTTACGGATGGTTTTTTGGCACTATTCATTGTTCAACTTTGATTTGGATTTTTATCATAGTTATGTAAGAAAAAACATAGTCAAGTGAGATCTTGTTAGATTCGTCTAATCTTGTAGTTTTAGACAATTAACTTTTTATAACTTTTCGTTGTACATAATTTAAGTTATTAACCGTTAAAAATGTGTATCGGCATACGTGCTGGGTGGGTCCGTAACAAAAATAGTGAGACGGAGGAAGTAATATACTGCTATAATTGGGGGGGGGGGGGGATTTAAGTACATGCACGAGGCCATTATTGTATGATTTTATTTTTGTATTTTTATGTTATAAAATGAGATGAGATTATTCTTATATCACATGCACAAAACAATTTTTTTTCGTTAGTACGTAATATTTTTCTACCACACATAATACTTATCACTTACTTCACACACTGTATGAGTATAAAATCTGCAGTGTATGGATTCAATCATAAGTTGGAGCGACAATCTCCAACGTCGTACGTAGACTGCAGTCAGGCCGGCAGTGTGCACGGGGAAAATTACTCCATTAATAATCAACACTACTCACTCCTTCTGACACGTGTCTTCATTAAATCCAATAATGTCTTGCCACGTGAACTCCAACGGTCCAGCAGGATTATTGACTGGAAATTTAATTTAAAATACATTTATGAATGGAATATTGACATTATTTAATTGTAACTGGCGGTCAAAATAAAAGTAATTGACATTACTTTTTTTTATTTTTTTTTCTTCCAAAAAAATAAAAGTAATTAATTACATATATATACTTCATGCATCCTGCGACTGCGGACTGCCTAGTGTTATACTCCATATGACTATCTATATGCTCTTTTTCCTTTTAGTTTCATCCCAAGATAAAGTGCGAAAAAAAATATTTAACAATTAAAAAAGAATTTGACAAGGAAGCAAAATAATTCTAATATTTAACAATTTAAAAAGAATTTGACAAGGAAAATGGACCGAATAGAACCAGTATGGGCCTTGTACAAACAAACAAAATACAGTTGTAATAATACTTTTGTGTAAAAACAAAAAGAAGAATTAATGGCCCCACTTCTCTAAAACAGGTCCACATAAGCCCAAAGAAAGCCCATAACTATTCAACATGGGCCTTGTCCTTTCCCTCAACACTTTTTTATTATTATTCTTTTGCATTCATAAATTCTGCTTCTGCGTCTGCCGTTTTGCTATGGAAATTTTATTTTGGATCGTCTTTTTACCAATTTTATTTGGTATATTAACTCTATTTTCTGGTTTAAATGGACTCATAGTGAATATAAACACATTATGCAAGCAGAACCTAAATTTTTCATTATGGGCCACAACTTCGCTGACGATTAATTGGTCAGAGTAATATATTTATCACAATATAAAATCAGTAAAACATGAAGTTGTATGAATTCATTGACATTTGACAAGAGTAAAAAAAAACATCTCAACTTAAAAACGTTCAAGATAGGAAGTGGATGTGAATTTCAGACGAGAACTTTTTAAGCCGTTTCAACTTTATCCAAATAAAATTTATTTATCTGAATTATTTATGCTTTTTAGCTCTATAGATGAAAAAAAAATGGATAATTAAATAAGAGCATTAGATTAATAAATAATTCTAGCCGTAGCTACAATTATAACAAAATTATGAGTATATATATGTCAAACCAATTAATGGTTGTGATCAATACTAGCTTATTGAATTGACGGTCGGATGGATACCAAATGTCGCAGAAAAATTATACATAAACAAATTAGCAATTAGGTGAGATGGTAACAATCAATTATGACAGTATTAGTGTGTGTAAACACCATTGACTGTAATCCTTATCTAGTTATTTTCTTATAATAATATTAATAGTCCACATGCTAGTTTTTTATTATTTCGGAAAATAGAAATCTCAAATATTACTGTATTTGATTTTTGTGTGTGTGTAGAGTTTATGTTATTCAAATTCAATATCATCAATGGTGTCCTTTTAGTTAGTAAAAGCTTTAATATCACATGAATGTGGGTGTTATTTTTATTTTAGTTGAAAAAAATATAATCCGTAAGATTTATATCATGAATAAATGTTATAAACTTTGATAAGTGTAAATTAATAGTACTTAATTCAATTGAAAAAGTACGTGCAATATATAATTCTATACAGTGCCTTATATAATCTCATTCATTTTAAAAAGTAATACTAGAAATGATGTTAAGACCATATAACCTGAAATCCATCACTAACTTTTTTTTTTCTTTTTTTTTTTTAGAAAATCAAGCTCATGTTTCATTAGTCATATGAATTATAATATTAACATTCAAATTATGAAAAAGAACAACAATTACTCTCACTGAAAAAATAATATAAAGATAATTTAAAAATATACACAGGATCATAATTCATACTATCATATTATGTGTTGTTAATTTATTTACAGACATATAGTCATGATATAGACTTAGACATGTGGTAGTATAATAGTAATCAAGGTTGTTAAGATCGGGATCCTATATGGGATCGTTTTTCTGTTTGCAAGATCGGGATCGTAGGATCGAATCGGGATCCTAAGATCTTATGAAATTGCAATAATGGATAAACTCAGTTATGCATACTAACAAGTAAAAGCATTATTTTGTGTGTTTATGAATCTTACAAGTTAATTAATACAATACAGTACAAAAATATCACAATCAAACATAAAATATTTCCACATACATACATATTATGTTTTTTTTACACATTATATATAAGGAATACAAGCTCTTAAGTTTAAAATTAAAGAAACAAGTTATTTTGATCCTAAATCATAAAATACTACAAAAATTTTATGTGTTTAAGAGGGTAAGATCGTAAGATCGTAGAAGCGTTTGAGGGAGTATGGCCATAAGATCGTAACATTCTACTATCAAGATCGGGATCTTATGAATTTTAAGATCCTACAAGGATCGGGATCGTTTTAGAGATGTGTGATCGTAAAATCGTAAGATCCTAAGATCAGGATCGGGATCTTAACAACTATGATAGTAATAATATCCAGAGCCTTATCCTATTACACACTCTACATGAATAAATAAAATAAATTAATAAATCTGATTATCTAAAATGTATGGTATAAGCACGGGCGTTAGTATCCATCACCTTACCTTTTCTTATTTTAATAGGCTTTAATATATATACATAAATATATTATATGCAGATGAGGTTTCTAAAAGAAGTAAATCTATGAAAGTTCTACGAAACTTAAATGATTTAAAACGAGCCCTCAAGTTAACCTACCTAACCACATCTTAAAAGAGTCAAGTCAACCATTTTTTTCCTACACGAATACTCATATTTCTTTTTTCGGGGAAACGGCCCCGAAGCTTTTTATTCCAAAACTTGCAAAGTATGGTACAGGTCAAAATCAAGAACATCAATCATAAAATCGAGAGGCTTCACATAATGTTGAACAATATCAACCCAAAGATTGCCTTTGATAAAACAATCCGCAGCCTTGTTCCAATCACAAGGAGTATGAAGGAATTTGATTTCCCAGTTCCAAATGGTCATAGCTTTGATATGAGACAACCAACGATAAGCCAAGCCGGAAAGATATTGCCTATTGAAATCGTCAATATTAAAAATTATTCTTCGCCAAAGAAAAAAGAAGAAAATATTAATTTATAAGCATAAAAAAATCGAGCAATTTAAATAATCTCTATTCCTTATTTTTAGTTGGCCGTTATTTTCTTGTTTTCTCCACACCTAACTTTTTTTTTATTTCCCCCAAGTATTATATGTTCATGAAGACGACTTCACAAAATTCCAATTAAAAAAAAAAATCAAATCGAGAATTTAAAGTAAGATTTTTGAAACGTGAGGAGATGATAAGAGAATCATTCAAGTTTTTTCTTGTCTGGACCCAAAACATTGTGAACAGATTCAAATCTCCACCACCCACTAGGGACGTTATAATAGACCAATTACTATTGTTGTTAAAATTATTACTACTACTCCCTCCATTTCTAAATAAGTGTAGCATAAGTAGAGCTGTAAACGAGCCGAACCGAACCGAGCTTCAAGTGTTTGAGCTCTGTTCGTTAAGCTTAACGAACGAACACGAACCGAGCCAAAAATTTTAACGAGCCAATTTTCATGTTTGAGCTCTGTTCGTTTAATCTTACGAACGAGCTAATAACGAACGAACACGAGCCTAGTCGAGCTCAGTTAACGAACCATTTATTTTATTAATAAATTTATTTGTTTTAGAATTAAATTAGGTGTGAAAATGTAATGTATATTGTAATATATATGAGAGAAATGTGAAATTAATAAAAATAAAAAATGGAAAGAACAACTAGATAAAATTTTTATTTTTTATAATATATATTCCATTAAGAAGGAATTCCGAACTGTTCGTGAACATAACGAACGAACACACAAACCAAATTATGTGTTTGAGCTCGGTTCGTTTAACTTACCGAACGAGCTGTTAACGAACGAACACGTGTCGAAACGAGCTCAGTTCACGAACTGTTTGTTCTATTTACAGCTCTAAGCATAAGGAAATAACACGGGATTTAATGTAAAAAACAAAAGTGCTTTAATGGAAGCTTTTTACCTTTAAAAGCATTCCATATATGGTAATGTAAGTATTTATTATGAAAAACCCAAAAAGGAAAAGTGTTTACACTTAAAAAGAAACGGATGAAGTATTAATCAAGCATTCTCGTATACTGAAAAGTACTGGGGCTAGGAAAGTACACCCTCACCAATTCACACAATTCCACATTTTGATGCAAAAAATTAATTGGACAATTGTTGAGGTTGTGAGTTTTGTTTTGTATACATACTATTTAAATGTTTACTAAATACTCTATTTATATACTCCATATTGTAAGTGTTGACACTCGATTATTAACAAAAAGGGTGTAAGAGTCAAATCACAAAAATTATAAAAGTGATAAAACAATATTACTTCATTTCACATTCTTTAATGAATTGAATTCATATTGTTATTAGCAAAAAGAATTCAACAGAGAGCGCAAACGGAAATTTGATAACAGTTGAAACCTGAGCTTTCTTATGCCCAGTATTAGGCGTTACCAGTTACTAATCAATCAGGTATATCCACAAAAATGACAATAACCTATTATTGTACTATTATTATTAGTATATAATACTAATATAATATAATAATAAAATAGAAAGACCAAGACTCCAACTGATGCGTGAATTCCCGACGACGACGAACATATAACTAAAAGATCAAACTGGTGAATGTCTACAGGAATTAATTCATACCTTAATTTTGCAGAAAATGGCACTTCTGGCTCACTGCTGGATGATGATTGAATGCTTTGTAATCCCCCCTGGATTCATCAAATGGTTCTATTTGCAATTCTACATCCATCCTTTCTTCCTTTTCTTCTGTCAGATTTTCCTGTGGCTCAGAACCCTTTTCCAGGTTCTGTACTCCCCCGTCAGGATGGTTTGTTTTTTGCTTTTCTACATCTTCAGGTTCATTTTCGGACAGGTCTTGGCGCGGCTGCCTGTGAGAGTGGAGGAGGACGCTTTCTTCGACGCCCCGGAGCCGGAAATGGAAACCCCCCAGCCGGCTTATTCTGAAGTGGTGTTTCGGCTGTGCGAAAGTGGCTTTGAGACGGTACTAGAGGAGGAGGAATCCAGTGAAGAGAGCACCCATATTGATTCGTGGCTGAATGACTACCTGTGCTCTCAACGATACACCGATGCTTACGTGTCGATGTACGGTCTCGAATCGAATGAGTCGGTAGTAGTGTTGCAGCCAAGTGGTGATGTGGAATGCCGTGGCCACTCTGAAATTGGAGACCCCGAGTATCGTGGGGAGGTTCATGCCATCGCTCAACAAGAAGGTTCCATTTTCCACTTCCCCGATATTGATGACGAAGCAGATGATGATTTCAGTTTCGCTTTTCCTTCCATGGCTTCGGTGGGATTGGGGAAGAAACCATTGATGATGAGCTGTGATACTGATTCCCTACCGGTAGGGGACGTGACAAACAACCTAACTACTTTTGAGTCCTCCCCTGTCAGGCCGTCCGTCGAATTACTACAACCAATGAGTTTTCTTCCTCATGACCTAAGCTCAGAGTCCCCTGCAAGAATAGGATCCGAGGAACAACAACAACTGATCGCCGCCTTCGATTGTCCCGACAGGGCAACTGATCGCCTTCGATCCCCAGTTTCAAATGCCGACTTCAGGGCTCTCAACAGCGAATTTTACGTTAGGGAGTTGGAGCCACAAACTATTTCCCCGAAAACACCGAAGAACCAAGATTCATTCGACCTGAAGCTTAAGGAAAGATTCGGATTTTTCGACCTCCTCTACCAAGACAGATTACATGGAATGAGTGAGTACCAAACATTCACATTTCAGGCTGCTTGTGTTCTTCATTCAATATGGTGGTTTCGTGTCTGATTCTCGAGTCTTTTTGTCTGTTTTCCAGGGGCAATATCTAATGAATATATAGTTGTTCCGGGCCGCCTGTCAAATGCCACCACATCATCGTCTGCAGATCTTTTCATTGAGGAGATTCGGATAGCCAGGCCGCGGATTATGAGCAGCCTAGAGAGCGATTTTGAGCTGATTTATGTTGCCCAGACAACCCTATATTGGGATTCTCTCAATTATCAATATCAGCAGGTCAAGCTTTTATTATCACCTTATGAAGCGCAAAACAGAGGGCTATACCATCATGCTGTTGCAGGCAAATTTCAGCAGATCACCATCCTGATGGAGAGATTTGTAGAGAATGAAACCTCGCGAGGGCTAACTTGTTCAGACAACATAGCTGGTAGACTTCGTTTCCATTCTTCAATCCAACTTCCTGATGTTACAGGTAAAAGAAACAGGCCATATTCTGTATTAAATGAACTTTCCTGGATTTCAGAACTTGACGTTAAGGTAACAACATAGAACTAAAATGACTATTTAATGTCACGATCAGAATTCACTATGGAAGAGCATGATATTAACAGAGCGGACGCCATTGCACCCCGTGTCGTGCTTTTGGCTATTAAGAACTGCATAGAAGCGTTCTGGTCATATCTAGATACTGAAAAGAAGAAATCGTCGTGGAAATACAAAAGTGGAATTCAGACGACTCGCCCAACTGTGGAAGACCCTCTTGATCTGGAGCTTCTATATACTGTAATGAAAGCCCAACAGAAGGTACGTTTTCATACTGTCGAACTACTTCCAAAATGTCATGCCAATAGTTAATACGGAAATTGTCTAACCTTCTCTGTTTAATTTTTGAAGCATGGGATAATGGTGAAGCATCTGCAAGGGAAGAGACGGTGTTGGATGAGGAGAAAAGTCGAGCCTATGCAGACAGAAAATGAGAAGATAAACCTTATGTTTGCTATGATCGACATGAAGCTCGTGGAGAGGGTGCTTAAACTGTCACTAGTTTCAGGATCTCAATTGAGATGGTGCCTGGACAAGCTCACCAGCTTGGATTTCAGACAGGGAACAGTTTCCAGAAGCCGTACCGGTCATTTGTTTCCCTGTTCCTGATTCTTCCCCTGTAATGACTTTTTTGCTAGTAGGAAAAGGGAGACAGACAACCAGTATGTTGTTGATGTCAAGTGATGAAACCCCAGAAGCAAACAGCATCGACGCAAGATGTAATGCTACAGAATGAGTTCAAAAAAGGCAAGCGCACTGCTTTTCTTATGCAGTATGCAGCAAACACAACCAGAGCAATTAGTTCTGTCTGTAAATACACAAGCATTTGATATAGCTTCTTGTTATGTTTCTTCATCAGTACAGAGATCAATGTTCATCTTTACATAAAAAAAAAAATTCAATACTTGAATGAAATGTTTTGCGGATATAGTAATTGGTTCAGCAATTTAGAAGTTGAAGAAAATAAGTTAATATTAGTATATTTCTCGAAAACACACTCATACCGACGACATCAAATTGCAAGAATGTGTCATAATCCTTGATACCATTTTAGAATAGAAAGGATCTGCTTTTCCCATTTCATAGAATAACACTTCAACAGCAAGAAAGTAAAAGAACACAATAAATACAGGTTTCAGTTACGACAAGATCACTTGGCTCAGGATCCTATAATAAGAAAAACAAGTACTACATGATAAACAACTCATCAGAGAGGAGTTGTCCTTATTTGGACAAAACGTATAAAACAGTTGCCAACTTAAAAAACATTTACAGCTAAGCTTCCATAAACTAAGGGTATGCTGGTAGGCGGTAGCCTGTCATTACTTAGATGCCATTGGATTGGCACACAATGTATCGAAGAAACCTGACAGATAGGAACAGCATTCCTTTCAAAATAAAAAAATAAAAACCGATCATCCACACATCAAGGCAAAGTTTAAAACAAATCACCTGCAACAGCTCGATAAATGCAGATGAAGTTACCAATCCCAACATCAGAAATTCAAGCATCAAATCCAGGACAAATAACGAGTCAGAACTCAACTAAAGTATAAGCAATAGGAAGCAATACAACTTTAAAAAGGTAAAGGTCCAGAAAGATAGTGGGATAAATAGTCTTCGGGAAAGGCACTTCAAGAATTCAAGTTTTTATTGACTCACAAGGCAGGACACTTTCAAGTTGATATAGACATAAAATTGTACAAGTTCAAGCAACTAAAACTATGGAAGAGCATATCATGTATGTGGTTGGTAGATTAAAAACCAGCAAGCAACAATTTCACTCTTTTCCAACAAACCTTAACATAAATTCGATAAACTATTGAATAAAAATGAAAGATCAAAACCTGGACCATTAAAAAAAAGAAAGCAACGTAGGGCCACGATAAGAAACTCACTTTTCAGCAGTTAAATAGCAGAGAATTGATTCTATAAAGATAAAGATAATAGAAAAGAATCCCAAATTATTCAAATAAACAGTGTGTATATATATCTTTGTATGTATGTAATTATATTGCATTGTTCAGATAACTTATTCCAACGATCTTATTCAAATCTATAGTTCACAAAGGGATCTCTCAGCACTGGCTAATTCAGTATAGAATAACGAAAAGCTCAGAGAAGGCCTACTACTTCTTAGCCTTCCGAAATTTCCGTGGCCCCGGAACCTCCATTCTGCCAACAGGACATCCACATCTCGCTCGGAAGACCATCACAGCTCTCCCATTTGGTGGCGCCATCTTTTTGAGCTCAGCCTCCAATTCCCTATGGTGATCACGGCGCAATTCGAACAATCCCTTACTGAGTGCACCCTTGGCTGCAAAATTCGAGTTCCTGACACAGTCCTCTGTCTCCAACTGGATATCAAATTCAGCAGCGTTGCTTAGCCCACGACAGCCAGGCTTCCCGCATCTCCTGTCGGTACAAACAAGAAGCGCCACCAGAGCGGTTATAGAGAACAACATACTGAGTCCTAAGCATCCAAACAACATAGGGGCGCCCATAACTTCCTCAATCAATACTTCCATCACTTCTTCGGATAATTCAAGCATCGAATTCGCCAACATCTTGGCATAAGGGTACATCAGAAATCCGCAGGCACCGATCACCGCAATCAAGATGATCACATCAAAAATAGCAAAGCGAGACTGCTCGCAGGCCGGGATGTTCAATTGGTTGGGAGAGCTTGAACCTTTTCTATTCTTGTGAAACTGATTGATCTGCTTCAGCTTCAAACAAGGATCAGTCGAATTCACGGATTTCGCCATATCTATGTTATTGTTAATCGGAATGGAGCTATAGAAAACGACCATTTGGATACGAATTGCATCAGAGAAATCAACAGATCAACTCGTCCCACTCCCCCACCCCACCTCCCCCCCAAAAAAACAACACAGAATCAAACCCTAAACAACTTCCAAATCAATCGGAAAACAAAAACAAGAAAACCAATCCCAATTGCACGAATTCCCACCCCCTTCTTCAAAATCAAACAGCACACGAGCACTCAATCAACAATCAAAATCGCAAAACCCAGAATTGATCAGGTGTGTTTACCAATCACCGGGTATGGATAAAAGAGGGGTCTGTTTGGGAAGAGAAAGGAAGAGTCTTGATTCTGGAAAATGATATTGAGGAATGAATTCGACAATCGCAGAATGGTCGAATTAGTGCAACTTATCCCTTCGCGGAGAAGCTGGGAGCAGATGAATGGCGGAGACACGGAGTCGGAGAGGATGATACACGCCAAACGCTATACGCTTGCTTGCGTCGGGGTGGGGTGTGTGTGTGTGGACCGTCCTTTGGTTGGGCCACCTCACGGACTGGAGCTTGTCTTTCAGGCCCCGATCCGATCACGACATGTATATATAGAATTGGTGCATCATTTCTCAATTCTCGTCTTCATTGCTTTGTAATTATGGTTTCTTTTGTCTTTCCAGGGGTCAACTTCAAATTGTAAGTGTCACCCAAATCTACCCTCTTAATAACCCCAATAAATATAATAATAATTATTATTACCATTAAATAATGCATAAATTATGAAGGGCGTTACAACTTGGAAAATGTCTACTTGTAAAAAACTTGGAAAATGTCTACTTGTCTTGTCTTGAACTACTTGGGTGCTCACAAACATTTAAAAACACTCTGTTTGTGATACAATTATATTTCAAGTCTACATTTAAAACCCAAAAAAAAAAAAACTAACAGCTGTATAACTGGTGAGTATTATGCATGCTCTTACTCCCTTCGTATTCAAAAAATTTTAACATTCAATGTTTTCACGCAATCCAGTATATTTCTAAATAGTAATATCTCAAATTTTATAAAATAAAAAATTATAAAACTTTATAATTATAAAACTACGTGATTAGACAAATCTAACAAGATCTCACTTGACTGTGTTTTATCTTATGTAACTGTGTGAAAAAAGTCAAATCAAAATTACTCAATGAATAGTGTTTACTATGCAAACGTTAGCATTAATAAAATACGGAGGAAGTATTTAACATCATAGATTTTGAGATTAAGGGAATAATAATATAATTTTTTTGGCTTCAAAATAATACTCCTTCCGTTTCTAAATAGTTGTCTCTTCCATCTCAATTTCAATAACCAAGGTTTATATTAATTAACCTATAAATTTACATTTTTATCCTTCAACTACATTCATTCTTAATAAATATCCAACAAATTTATGTAAAGTGAAGGGCAATATAGTAAAAACACAGCATAACTACCTATAACTAGGGTTGTAAACGAACCGAATCGAACCGAATACCACAGTATTCGCTTTGATTTGATAAGCTTTTCGAATATTATCGAATCGAATCGAATTATTCTATAAGATAATTTAATAATTAATAAAATTAATTTTAATTATTAAACTTAAATATTTAATTTGATTTATAGATCAAATTTAATATTTTAATATTATATATAAATATATTTATATTAATTAGTAAAATAGTCACTAAAATTAAATTTTTAAATTATTTAACAAAATAAATTTATATATTTATATATAATTTTAATATAAAATCGAATATCGAATCGAATCAAATATTAATCGAATATCAAAATTCCGAATAATTTTGAATCGACTCACGAATCGAACTAAAAATATTTGACTCTTTTACAACCCTACCTATAACTACCTAAAAATGACAACTATTTTGAAACACTTTTTAATCTCTAAAAAGACAAATAAAAAGAATTTGGTATACTATTCAATGACCATAATAAAAAGTAATTAGAGTAGCAATATTACAATTCCTGTCAAAATTGTACTAGTTGGTTGGTTGAAATAAGTTGATTTGTTTCCATGATTCAGAAAACACAGATGACAAAATTTTCAACGCGTTACGTTTGGAATAAGTCACTCATGGAGTAGAGATTTGAAATGTGTCAAAATGTTGCTTTCCACTCTAAAGGGTAATTGTCAATTAAATGACTCGCTAAAATAATACTTCCAATTTCTTTCACACGTCGTTTTTTTTAAACATTACACCATATATCGGTAAAGGGTGTAGTAGTTCAAGCCACACAAATTACAAAGGGGATAAAGGGAAGGGATAAGAGACCGGATGGGAATCGAATCCTCAATCATAAGATTCGAAGTCCAATGCACATTTTAAATCATTAATAACTTAAATTCCATGCAAGTAAAAATTCTGAAAGTTTGATATTTAAAAACTACATGATGAGACGAATCTAACAAGATCTCACTTGGCTATATTTTAACTTGTATAACTATGATAAAAATTTGAGTCAATGTTAAACAATTAATAGTAGCAAATTTGGAAATGTTGCATTATCACGGAAACAGAGGAAGTATATACCAATACTCCTCCGAATTTATAGGATTTCATGACTCCACTACTTTGCACGGTTCACAGTTGAATATTGATTCAAATTTTTTTATCATAGTTATATATGAAAAAATATAATCACGTGGGATCTTATAAGATTCGTCTAAACTTGTAATTTTATAATATTAACTTTTAATTTTTACATGCACATAATTTAAGTTATTAATCATTCAAAATATGTATCGACATGCGTAACAAATATTAATGTTGCAATCATACAAATACGGAGGGAGTATATATTACTATACTCCTTTTTTTTAGGAGCCATTGAAGTTCTGGGAATGGGTGATGGGAGCCAATGCCACACAAATTACGAAGGGAATTAGGGGAAGATGGTTTTCATCCTCTCGGACTTCATTGGCATTACGGACTCCTTCTCGGAGGCCGAAATTACAGCTATTAGCAGAATTTGTGAGGCGTTGATTCGAGACCAAGGGTTCCCACTTCAAAGATTAATTTTCGAATGCGATTCTATAAACGTGGTTCTTTGGATGCTTGAGTCGGGTCAGCTGCCTTGGCGTTCTTTGCAAACAAATTGGCCCTATTGCAGCTGTGCTTAGATGTGCCGGGGAGGTCCGAGTGCAACTCATATTGAGGGAGAGGAATGGTGATGCTGATCACTGGACGAGACTGGGAGCATTGGGTGAAGGAAAGGTGGAGACACGATTATGATCTGAGCATGATCGATGCTAGATTGCTGAAATGGCGAGTCTGTGTGTAAACAAGTTTTGCAGGCTGTGTTGCTGGTTTGCTGTGTTAGTGCAGGGGTAATTTTAAAATAGGCCAAAGAGTGGTTGTAATGTGGTTGTGGCAAATCTGGACTGATTGTGTAATTTGTATCTCCCTTATAAGGGCACCGATCTGCAATAAAACCTTATTCTCCAAAAAAAAAAAAGGAGGGATGGGGCCGGTGGGAAATAGAACATCCAACCTTCCGCTGGAAGTCAATGGACTTAACCACTTGGGCTAAGTACTCATCCTCTATTATTATACTCCTATTGATATTGTTTAAAAATTTTCCATCCCAAATTTTTTTTAAGCTACAAAATCAGTTATTGTTTAATAGTAAATGCATCATTTACCAACTTTATTTTATTTTCCCTGTAAAAAATGAAATATATTTTATTTTCCCTTTAATGTTGGTGATGTTTTTCTTCCCCTAGTGTGGTTTAAAGTCAAATCAACAAAGTAATAGTTTACCAAACCTATTGTTGCTGTATTGTTTGGTATTGTGATTTTGGGCGTCACCTGATTTTTTGTGTTTAATTCTAGTCAAAATTTGAATTTTTGGTAACTAAATAATTTGGTTGCAATTTTTCAGATCATAAAATTAAAATTATACAAAATTAAATGAGATCTTAAAAATCAAATTGAAAAAATCTAGAGGAGGAAAATACATTTATTCCATTTTTCCCCGTTATTTATCACACGTGCAAAATAGGTTTTCATTAGAACGTACTCAAAAGGCTCAAAGCCCAATGGGCCGAAGAGCGCGCACCCCAGCTTTTTCCTTTGGAAGGATTTATTTTTTCACAAAAATCAAAAATAAAAATGGAGTATTAAATTTTCCAATCTGGGACTTATTCTCATGTACCTTTCTCTCAACCATAGATTGGGAGTTCAGAAAAAAAAAAAAAATTATATAAACATTTTGGTTAGGTGTTTAAAAATCTACACGACTCAGCAAGCCCCTATTATTTTTCTAACCTTTTTTTTTTTTTGTAATAATAACTAACTTTTTTTAATAATTAGCGGCCTTTACAATTTTATTTTATATTTTGGTATTTAATGAGCATTGACAACTCTGAGCAAGCTTATACCAATGCAGTTGGTCTAAATGGTATGGAGCAGTGACAGCTTAAATAATGGTATCAGACTCGAGATTTTGTTTGTAGGGATGAAAACGGTGCGGATACGGTCGGATAGTGTCGGATACGGATATTATCCATATTTTTTTTCCTCGAATTCGGAATCGAATACGGATGGGCCGGATACGAATACAGTTTCGGATATTTCGGATTACGGATACGGTACGGATACATGACGGATATATGACGGATACGGATTCAATCGGATACAGATTATCGGATAATTTTTTATAATCTTTTTTGAAAATTTGATAATTTTTATAAATATTATCGGATAATTTGATTTTTTAAATAATTATTGATAATTTTAAATAAATAAATAATATATTAATATATTCGGATATCCATATTTAAAATCCGGATAACATCCTATCAATTTTCGGATACGGTCAAATGTTTTCGGATACAAATACGAATTCGGATATTAAAATACGGGTTCGGATTCTAATAATACGAATGCAGTATTCAGCCGGATAGTCGGATACAGATTTGGATTCGAATATAATCGGATACGGCATCGGATCGGTCGGATATTTACCGTACCGCTTTCACCCCTACTGTTTTGACATTTTATAACTCTTTACCCATATTTGGATCTCACTTATTAAAAAAATAAACCTTTAAGACAAATTATTAATTGTCCAATTTATTAATTTATTCGATTCTCCAAAATAAGTGATATTCCAGTGATTCTTTGCTTTTTAAATTAAGAGATCACTTTTCTTGCAAAATATAGATTTGATTATATTTTAGGGGGCTATGATTAATTAAAACCCACTTGACAATCGATGAAATATATTTATATCCCCAACACGTGGCCCCAGTGGGTTTATGTTTTTACCTAATAAAACAGTGTTTGTTTATTTTATAAGTTACGTGAATTTGAACATTTTTTTGAAATCAAAATAATTTTTTTTCTTTATGCGGCATGAGCTCTCACCACCCATCTCCTAGCCTATATATACTGTTCAACAAAAAATAATATTTTTTTTTATTCCTTAGAAATTTTGAGAATAGCAATTAAAACAATTTCAAAACAACAGGGAATGAGATAGGGGGTCGGGTGGGGATCGAACTCCCAACCTATGGTTGAGAGAATGAGGACTTGACCACTATAGTAAGTATCCAATTCTATAATCTATATAATAAATTCTGAATACTTTTTTGTCTGTGCAGACTCTATTGCCCTTATTAATTTGAATTAATCCTTCTTAATTTTAAGGGGTTAATTAGTCATTATATGCTTATTTTTCGATCAACGAACCAAATTAATCCACGTCAGCGCTGATTAATCATGAAGATACACCTCAGCGCTGATTAATTCTATTTGCGCCATGTCATCAACTTTTAATACTATATTTAGATCATAAATCTATAAATCTATATATTATAAATAAATCTTCAAAAAATCTTTCTATATATTTTCAAAATATATAAATGCTCAACAAATTGTAATATATTTAATGTTTAGTAAATATTTAGTTTTTTGGCGGAATTTTTAGTTTTTTTGGCGGAATTTTAGAAAATATTATGTTAAATGTATATATTATAAATTCTTTTATTTTATATATTATGTCCAATATATATTTTATTAGTCATATTAAAGTTTGAATTTTCCTGGCTTCGGCTCATCCAAAAAAAAAAAGTTTGAATCCAAACTATTCACCAAAAAATATAATAATTAAAAAAATAATTAATAATAACTATACTTTAGTTATTCTATCAAAATTTATCTATATAATAAATCCTGAATATTTTTTTGTCTGTGTAGACTGTATTGTCCTTATTAAATATAACTGATTCTTTTTAATCTTTAGGGTTTTATCAGTAATTATACCACCATTTTCTAATCAGTGGCCACAATTAATCCACATCATCGCTGATTAATCACTGACTAATTCTAACTCACCTTCCACGTCATCAATATCTATATTTAGAAAATAAATTTAACTATTAATATAATAAAATCTTGAGAAAATCTTCATATATATTTTAAAAAGATATAAAACAATTTATGACACTTAAAATATATAAAATTGATTAAAACTATATAATATAATTATTTGTTTGTATATATATTTTAATAATTATTATAATATTATTAAATAAATTTAATTTAGGTTAAATTTATGTCTACAAGTATAATCCTATGTCAACATAAGGAATATAATAACCGTATTTTAAATAAAAAAATACTTCATTATAAATATATATTGATTAATAAAATAAAAAAATTTAGTGAACTACAAAAATTTAATGAAATTTCAATTCTCATGTCTGTACAAGGCTTAATTTTCAAAATTAAATCTCACAAATACAATTTTGATAACTAAAAGTATAAAGGAAAATGTAAGTATGTGTTTTTTTAATTATTGTAAATTATTGTAAATATAAAGGGAAACTAGATAATATAAATTATTTGATTTTATATATAGTTATATTTAATAAATATTTAAATATTATAATATTATTAAATAAATCTAAATAGTTTTAAACTTTGTAACTAATTAAAATATAATATTATATAAATATAAATAATTTAACAATTAACATCATAAATTTCAAACATTATTAATTAATGATAATATATTATAATATAAATATTTCATTAAAATATATATGAAATAGTTAAATTTATAAATTTTAATCAATTATAAAAAAATTAATCAAATTTTTGTATGAGTTTTTTATATCGGATCTAATTTTGAAACTTGATCTCATAAATATAAGTATTTTTTGTATGGGGGTGTTACATTGATAAACAAAATAAGTATTATTAACAAACATATAATGTTATTAGTATTTTAAATATTTAATTATCTATGTATACCTAAATATATAAATCCTAAATATTTTTTAGTTTGTTCGGGCTATGTTAACTTTTTTAACGTCAATTCATTATTTCTAAAGAAATTTGAAAAACTTTATTTAAGGTTTAATCAGTTCATTGATTCTAAAAATATTGATTAATATAAATTGATTCATCACCTAAAAAAATTCATATAATTCTAAACAAATTCTACATCATTTTTTTTAAGAAAAAAGAAAGAAAATGAAAAAAATAACACATCATAGTTTAATTATTAAATACTATAATATCCTTCATTGTTAACTATTTCAATATAAAATAGAAAAGTATATGAAAGTAAGAGTAAATTGTTATACAAATTTTTTATAAACAATTTGTACTCTAAAAGGATATAAGAAGTATTTTAGTGTAAATTATACGTAAAGATTTGTGGTAATCATACATAGTTTTGAAGTTATTCGAATTTTGAATTGTTAAAGGTTATCTTTTTTCCAATTATTCTTACTATTTTAAATATAAAAGCGAAACTATATATTTAGTTTTTCAATGATAAAAAAAATATTTTTTATTGTATCCACATATTTGGGGTTTTAATTTCTTTCCATGCTCCTATTATCTCCTTTATTTCCCTCAAATTTTTGTTGCATACATTTCCACCACTATTTAAGCAAAAAACTTTGAACCTTATGTAATAACTCAAAAAAATTATCTCCTAATTTTGTAATCTTCATATAAATTCAACGCCTGTGCGCAGCGGGCGAAAAAATCTAGTAAGAATTTAAAGTTAAATACAGTCGAATGCATACAAACATATTGTTTTATGTTTTCTTTTTCTTTTAAATTATTTTGGAACTTTTGTTTATTTTTCAAGTGAAAATATTTCGTCATGACCCATATACTTATTTAAACACTCAATCAATACGAGTGTGTAACTGTTTTCTATTTAGTATATTGATTTTTATATTTAAATGTTTTTAATATGTTTATATGTAAAAAGTTACTATTGTATTAAATATTCAATTGAGAATGTGATTTCATTTAAGTGGTCAAGTTCACTGATTTTCAACCTTCAGGTTGAGAGTTCATCTTACACGACCCTTTATCCTTCCTCTTTATCCCCTTTTTAATTGTGTGACATGAGCCTCATCACTCCTTTCCTATATAGGCGGTTAAGAAAAAAAAAACAATTTGATTATTGGAAATTAGTTAATTAAACCAATTATAAAAATTTATTGTTTAGAAAAAAATTATAACAATTTGTTAATATTATCAATTAATTTATAGTATCATTTAACCACTCGTTTGTCATACAATTTATTTATCTTTTTTTGATGTATATCGGCATCCAGGTCCACATTAGACCTTAATACCTTATGGATTGAGTTATAATTAGTTAGGTATTTAAATGCATATAAATAAATTATTTAATTATTTCATTTAATAATAAGAAAATTTATGTCAAATAATGTTTGGTTTTGTATTTATAAATAAATTACTTCCTCCGTTTTCATTTGTTTTTTACGGGTCCATCCATTACGCTGTTCAATGTACATTTTAAATCATCAATAAGGGTCCATTTGGATTAGCTTTTACAAAAAGTAGAAGCCAAAAGTAGAAGCAGAAATGAAAGCCAATAACAGAAGCAGTTTGGATGGAATGTTTGAAAAGCAGTTTTTTTCAAAAGTGTGTTTGGATGTGTAAAAGTGAAAAGTGCTTTTGAAATGTGTAAATTACCAAAAAAAAATATGCTATTTATATATGATAGTATATATTTATAGTGTAATTTAAATAAACTAATAGGGGCATTTATGACTCTGCACACATTAATAGGTGCTTTTGGCTTCTGCTTTTCGGAGAAGCACCCCTGGACAACTTATCAAAGAAGCAATTTTTCAGCTTTTCGAGGTGCTTTTGCTTTTTTTAAAAAGCCAAAACAAACTCTTTTTTCTTCAAAAGTGCTTGTGGCAGAAGCAAAAGTCAAAAGCACTTGAAAAAAAGTCATTCCAAACAGGCTCTAACTCGAGTTCGGTATATGTAAAAATTCTAAAAGTTTCATATTTAAAAATTACACGATGAGACGAATCTAACAAGATCTCATTTAGCTATATTTTAACTTGTATAACTATAATAAACTTTAAGTAAAATAATGTGTGCGAATAGTGACACCTTATTGAATATAAGAAATATTAAGAAGGAGGTAGGATTTGATTATCGGAGGAGTGTTATAATAAAATAATTTACGTCCAAATGTTTGTATACACGTATAAGGTATACAAAACAAAATAAATTTAATTATGTCTAATTAATACTCCCTCCGTTTTTTAAAGATAGCTACATTGGTAAAATTGACATTATTCACTTAAACACTTTGATTTGAAGTTTTATCATAGATATACAAGTTAAAATATAGCCAAGTGAGATCTTGTTAGATTCGTCTCATCTTGTAGTTTTTAAATACCGAAGTTTTAGAATTTTTACTTATACCGAATTTGAGTTATTAATGGTTTAAATTGGTCAGTAGCTATCTTTAAAAAACGGAGGGAGTACATTAATAAAACATACTCCCTCCGTCCCATTTAACATCTCCTGTTTCATTTTTGCACACAATCCAATGCACTTTTTTATCTGTTAATATCTCAAAATATAAACAATGAAAAATTATACAAAATATATATTATAAAACTGCGAGATCATACGATTCTAACAAGACCCATCTCGACTATTTTTTGGTAAACATATACTTGCAATTAAATTGAGTCAAAGCTGAATAATGAACAGTGTAAAAAAGTCAAAGAGGACAAGTGTAGTGGGACGGGAGTAATAAATAGATAATTTATTTCTAATCATACACTTAAATAAATAAAAACTCCAATTAAAAAAAATAAAAAATAAAACATGATTATACACGTAATGGAAGCCCTCCAATTCACCAAAACTCCAGGATCCAGCTCCCAAATCAATATACACCATTCGTACTCCAACCAACGGTTTAGATTTATTACGAAACCCAAGTCCAAGAAACCAGCCCCCCCCACTCGACAACAAGACGTCTAAAGAACTCGCATTGTCATCCACAAAAAAAGAAAGGCAAAAAATCTAGAAGGAAGGGAAAAAGGGCAAAAAGGGACAGCAAAAAGGTGGGGGACTTTTGGGAAAAAGTGGCCGAGGAAACAGGGAGTTGTTGGGAATGGGATGTGGATGATTTCCACTTCTAGAGCGAGAAAAAGGTGGATGAATTCGTAGGGATAAGAAAAGGGCTGAGTCAGATTTAGGAAAGAGTTTTTATTTTTTTGAATCAAAAACGAGGATGAGTGAGAGGCTACACAGGATCTCAAAGCCCACATATAAACACTTTTGTGGCTCAGAATTCTCTTGCTTTTTGCTGATGTGTTGCTAAAAAGGTCCCCCCAATTTTTTGGGAATTTTTAAAAAGTTCATACCAATTAATTGAGAGAGATTGAGAGGACCCTTTTAGGCTTCTTCTGTGTGTATCAGATCTAATTTTTCTTTCACTCTGGTTTTGAGTTTGAGTTAGTGTTCGTTTTCTGGTATGTATACACATATATATGTCTGTATGTGTAGGTAAAGGTGGGAAATGGCTGAAGTGAGAGACCCAAAGATGAAGTTATTTGGGAGAACAATTGAACTGCCGGAGACTTTGGCGGCGGTGGATGAATCTGGGGAAGCTTCAGGGGCGACTGAAGATGGTGAATCGAGTATAGATGGGCAGGATCGAGAATTACACAAGGTATGGATTGGGGTTGAATGTTTCTAGATTTTAGAGACGACCTTTTTTTCTATAAGTGGTGAGAATTTTAATGGGCTGTTGGTTGGGATTGATTTTGAAGATTTTGAGTGATTTGGGGATAAACGATGTATACAAATCATGAAGTACAATATTTGTCGGATTAGGGTTTCTAAAATTGACCTAGCTTCTATCCTTTTGCTAGTTCTGTTTACTTCAATTGCCTCATTTGGATCGTCTTTTAGAACGCTTTTGTTTTGAGCACTTTCTAGCTTCGGCCTATATTTGTTCCCAGTTTTTGCGCACATTGAATGTCATAATAGCTCGTGTTTGGTTATACTCGATTGATCATAATTGTCATGTTGAATTCGGTATCGTTAAGCTATAGCTCGTTTTTGTATTTAAGTTATTTGGCATTGATTTGTCCTGGGATGAGATTCTCTATCAGGAAATGCGCCTTGTTCTTTGTACGCCCCGCAATCAATCGTTGCCATGAGTGTACATATGCTTTAATTTTACTCGGTTGTCAAGGTTCTTAGGTGAGGGTGTGGTATATGCACTTGTGTCTATGATCTCATCCATTTTCCATTTAAATGCTCGAAAAATATCAAGGTGGATTCGAAATATGTTAAGCTTGCAACATTGGTGCTACTGCAGGATCGATTAAGTTTGAAAGAAGACAATGGAAAAGGGGAAACTGGAATGCATTCTTCAATATCGAACAAGCTAGAAGAATCCAGTGTGCCTCAGCCGGTGTCTGAGGAATCAAAGGTTGTGTTGGCTGATAGTGATGTAGGAACAGAGCAAACAAGGTTGAAGAGAGAGGAGGACCTGAGTGACACTGGGAACTTGCAAGACAAGGCCCTCAAGAAGCCGGACAAGATTCTCCCGTGCCCTCGCTGCAAAAGTATGGACACGAAGTTCTGTTATTTCAACAATTACAATGTCAATCAGCCACGACATTTCTGCAAGAACTGCCAGAGGTACTGGACGGCTGGTGGGACCATGAGGAATGTGCCTGTGGGCGCTGGTCGACGTAGAAACAAGACATCCATTCCATCCCAAATACGCCAGCAAACTTCCCCCGAAGCTGTGCAGAGCTCCCCTCGAGTGGACTTCCCTAATGCGATTCACCCTAATGTGCTTGCTTCGGATATGCCCGGATGCGAGTCCATGGTGTCGGTTCTCAACATTGCTCATAAAATGATCCAGCACGACACTATGAATGGGTTGCAGAGTCCTGCAGAAGAGACTGGACACGGGCACACTCATGATCGCAATGGTGAATCTTCTGTTGCTGCTGCAAGTTCGAAGGATGAATTAGACAATAATGGAATCCCGGATTTGATCCCAAATTGCTCCTCATTTACTCCATCGGTGCCCCAATTTCCAGGAGCCCCCTGGCCGTACGCCTGGCCTACAGTTCAATATCCCTCCTCGGTATCTCCAACTTCACTTGGCTCGGCAGGATTTCCTTTGCCATTCTACCCCACTGGATTGCCACCGTACTGGGGTTGCAGTGTACCAACAACCTGGAATGTTCCTTGGCTCATCCCGCTAACATCGGGCCTGACACACAGTCACACATCTCCTAGCTCCAAACCTGGTTCCCCAACCCTAGGGAAGCGTTTGAGGGATGAAAATGCCTTCAAGTCGGGTGACCATGACAAAGACACTGATAAAGAGAGTAATCCTGGAAATTTTCTATGGGTTCCAAAAACGTTGAGAATCGACGATCCAACTGACGCTGCCAAGAGTTCTATATGGGCGACACTAGGCATAAAGAATGACAGAGTCGAAGATACCATTCGTGGAAGCAGTCTTTTCAAGGCCTTCCAAACTCAATCAAAGGGCGACAAAAAGGCATGGGCGCAGGTTCCAAAAGCCTCTGCAGTTCTGCAAGCTAATCCAGCAGCACTATCCCGATCATTAAGCTTCCATGAAAGCTCGTAAGTTGGTCCCATCGGGAACTTTTTTGTTTCTGCTTCTTGCATTTGCATTTGCTGCTTGCGTCCGATGATTATGATTTAATTTAGTTCCCGAGTATTTCTTCTGTGGTCGGTAAAATGTGTTTTAGCTGCTGCGATGAGCCATCTGTTGTAGAGAGATGGTTTATGTGACAAGTTTAGGGCGTCTGTACATAAATAAGGGAATGTAGGAGACATATAAGTTTGTGCAACAATGTCTACACAGAGACGGGAAATAAATTTGGGATAGTTGAGGTGGGTATGGTGTCTATGTATGTTTCTTGCTAGCCATATACAGTATGAAATAGATGGTTGGATTTGTTTTTATGCTCTTGAATGGAGAAATCATATTGATGTTTTGAATTTCATACTTGATGGTGAAGTAGTAAATATAAGCAAAATTTTACCAAGATGATTTGTCAGAATGACGAGGTATTGAGGTAATAATATTGGCAGAAATAAAAGGTATGGACAGTGTGTATGCTAGATCCATTGTGAGGCGATGGATTTGGGGTGTAATTTCAACTGTCATGTAACCTGTTGATGTCTGTGTGCAAGTCGTCCTCTATGTTGTTGGTTTCCTCATCCTCATTGTTGTGTAAGTTTTGTGCAATAGCTAGGAAATGATATTATCATTACATGGGGATTGGATTTGGGACTTTGGGGTTGGAATAAGATGCGCCTTTTATGAAATGATCATAATTGTTTTAGAAACGAAATAATGCACCTGGGATTAGAAGTTAAATTAAGATAGATTATCAAGAGCATTTCATCTCTCTGATTAGTGATTTCTCCTAATTTTTGTGAAATTCATTAATTTAAGTTTCTGATATTTCCATGAAATTCATTCTATTTGTAATGGTAAATTAGTACTATTCCATTCTATATTTCTATTCAAGAAAAACAATATACCCCTTAATTGATTTCCAATTGACTGACTTTACAAGGTACGGGAAAAGTGGGAACCATTCAACAACACGGAAAGAATGCTTCCCATAATTCTCCATTCAAAAAGAAGCCGCAAAAAACTACTCCTAGTATTTACCCGTCTTGTATGTGCTCACTTTCCTGGGGCCGTAAATAATAATAATAATAATAATAATAATAATAATAATAATAATAATAATTATTATTATTATTATTATTATTATTATTTTTGATATTTTAAATTTGTTACGGTTGTTTTTTCGTCCCCTAAATT
Organism: Hygrophila difformis; assembly: GCA_030278955.1. Lineage (NCBI taxonomy): Eukaryota > Viridiplantae > Streptophyta > Magnoliopsida > Lamiales > Acanthaceae > Hygrophila > Hygrophila difformis. Next base: position 59,119,817 of record JAOANR010000005.1, on the reverse strand, counting down.
GTATTAGTATAAAAATATTTTTATCACTAAAATTAATTTAATTATAAAACCCCAAATTTAATTTTCAATCAACATTTTTAAAAAAAACAACTAAGTGAATGTACAATTTGTTTTACAGGGCGTTTTGTTCGGGATCTACGGAGAATCTTGAGTAGAGAATGAAATATGCTCGTGTTTGGTTCTGGGCATGTTTCATGTGAGAATGTCACATTCCCACCTTGTTGAGTGTTTTAGGTTAGGTGGGAATGTGATTCCCACCTAGAGGCAGGTAATCTTAGATTACCACATCCACTTTACATACTTTTATACTAATTTGATTTTTATACCCTCACTTTTTATACTTATTTTATTTTATAAATTTAGATATTTGTATTCTAAAAAATGATAAATATATGAAATTTAATTTTAAAAAATCAATTGAAAAAATTTAAATTATTTAGACATATTTTTTAATATATATTCTCATATTTTAATATATATTTTCATATTTTCTTAAAATTTACTTTTCTTCTACATATAAAACAAAAATAATAAGAATTTAGAGATATTAAATAAGTAATTATCATACAATAAATTACATATAAAGAATTTTCAATATTTTAAAAAATAAACCGACTTAAATATTTCTATTGTGTAGCTAAATGACATATTTATAATATTCGTACAATTGAAATTTAAGGACATTATGGTAAATTTATTCAAATGAGAAATCTGAGATTCCCAATCTAATCAAGCGCAATAATCTTAAAACATTAAAAATAAGATTCCCAATAATTTCATATTCTAAATAATCTTATATTTTCACTGGTAATCTAAGATATCTCTAACCAAACGCACCGTTAATATAATATTGAGGTTGGGGTTGGGGTTGGGAAGTGGAAAACACGGCGGCATAAACTTCATTGATTCCAGGAAGCTCCAAAGCGCCCAAAATTTCTTGGAAAAAGTCAAATAGTCCACAAATACCAAACCACGAAAACAAGACAATAAATAAATAAATACCCACTACAGTCGTCTACACATGAAGTATACTACAAGAGAAAAGGCAGAAATTTCCTTCCAGGTTCCAGCATTCTTTATTTCAGACACTTATACTTCCAAACAAATTCCTACTACATCCCCAAGAAAGGAACACCAGGGCAGAATTTTCCTTAACCGACCTGACCATTTCCTTTTCCTCCCAATCCCATGTTTCCTTTCCTATATAAAAAAACACTCCCTCCCATAACCATTTCCATCATCCCTCAACCCCATTCAAATCATCTTTTCTCCTTACCTGAAATCCCCCAATCAAAATACCAATACCACCCAATTCTCGATCCTCTGCAAGAAACTACGATGATGTCTTCCGCAAACACCATGAGCGTCTTGATAGGTGGATTGCTGGAAGTTCTTCTCCAAGTTGACAGGAAAAGGATTCACAGATTCTTCCAGCAATTGAGGTTGAGGTCCCATGTCCAATCCGTCTCAATCAATTCCGATGATGATCGGAGAGACTCTGTCCGGGCAGCGGACAAAGAAGTCGTCAAGCAAACGACGAGTGTTGAAAGGATAGAGGTCGGGACAGTGCTAAGAAGCTTAGGATTGTTTGGTGATTCCGAAGCAGAAGAGATCAGCGTAGAAGCTGATGTGATTTCTGGAATTTTTGACGAGCAAAATCCGAGCTTGGATGAAGTGAAGGAAGCTTTCGGCGTGTTTGATGTTAATAAGGATGGATTCATCGACGCAGATGAGCTGCTGAGAGTTCTACTTGCTCTGGGATTGAGGCAGGGGCCGGGCGTAGACGAGTGCAGGAAAATGATCGGTTTACACGACGAAAATGGCGATGGAGTGATGGATTTCGATGAGTTTGTCAGGTTCATGGAGACAGTTCCATGTTGATTGTTTGGATTTTCGATGGATTTTGATTTCAAATACGAGGATCATTTTATGATCATTTTATGCAATGCGTGCCCTTATTTCTTCCTTTCGGTTTTTTTACTTGTAAGTAAAAACATGTAGCATAAGTTTAGAGGTCGAGTTTGTAAATGCTAGTACTATCTATGTCTATTAGAAATCGATAATATTATAGTTATATATCATCTATGGCGACACGATTCTACAGGTTCTCTGTTTATGATTCATCGCAACATCCCCACCAACTCTATCAAAGAGATATTTGAATCAAATTGAAATACTACTACAATTCCTGTAATGACGGCAGATGGGAAGAACATATTCAAACTGAAGGACTACGATGTAATGGCATATACCTGTAGGCCGTGGCCATGTTGTACCAATAGTAGTCAGTAGATGATGATCTGATAAGCAAGCATGAATCATCTCAAGAATCCACCGCATCCCTGAATCAAGAATCCATTCAGCAACATAATTATGAGTGCAAATTTATCTGATCATCGTGTGAAATTCGAAACCGTGTTCATGAATGCAACAAATGCACCATGTTTTTTTTTTTTGCCCCATACATGAATGATTGAACGGCATAAAACAATCTCAAAATGAAAGCATTCCCAGAATCCTGGTGTTACATTATAATGTTTACAACCAAACCAATTAACCAAACATTCTATTTGTCCGGCATTTTATCGAACATCTTAAGAACACTTAAATAATAACCGACACAGGAATTTAGCAAACATTGATGAATTAAAGGAGATGGTTTGCTTCATAACTTTCATCGAAAACGGAGATATACAATTATACATAGAGGCATGAATAATTTAGCGAATTCCAAAAATTTTCAACATTGGATGGATGCTACCTTCGCAGAGAGTATAATCCCAAATTCATCAAACGTTAATTAGAAGTCTTTTTTTTTTTTTTTTTCCCCAAATCTGAAACACATACAGAATTGAATTCTCTGTAGGTAAAAACGTTAATTGTATAGTACTAGTATTTGTATTCCCATCCATGGCACGCAAGTAGTATTTATAGATAGGGAGAGGATTCTCCTAGTGAAACTGTCCGCCGGTGTAGGTCTGTCCGAAGGACCATCCGGCGGGCGCGACGTTGTAGGAGACGATGGTTTGGCCATCGCTGGTGGTGACCTTGAAAGAGAGGCTCTGGCCGTTGAGATAGGAATTGCTCTGCCAATTCTGGCCCCAATTCCGGGACATGGGTTGCCAGGCGGTCCGGGAGCCTTTGATGGAGACGGAGTGGACGTCGCCGGCGCCGGCGACGTTGGTGATGAGGACGAGGTTGAAGTAGGAGTGGCCGTTGATGGTGAACCTGACGCCTCCGCTTCTCCGGCAGGGAATCCTACACCAGTCACCAAACCAAATACGAGACCGTCATTCAACAATTGTTTAATTGGCAGAGACCGATTGTTTAAAACTAAAGTAGGCGAATAAAAAAGTTCATCAGACCTCCGGAAGGAAACGGGGACAATACCGGCTCTATATTGAGCTATTTTGAGGAAGACCGGTTCGGATAAATCGAAGTGCTGGTTGGGAGGATCGCACCAACCGCCGGGAGGGCAGAAGTTGGTGGCGGTGACGGTGATGGTTCCCGGGTGGCACCATTGAGGATCATCGACGCACATTAGTTCAAAACAGGCTCCACAGCTCAACCCATTGTCGAATAAGGCTGTGCTCAGAGCTGTTGTCTCGGTGCCATACCCATGGCTGTATAAGTTTCCATATCCACAGGCTCCACCTACATAGGATTTTAACAATAATCAGGATTATTTCTTGTCGTATCTGCACATACTATATACCTAATCTTATATAGTAACTTTTACCTTCTCTTTATACAGATTTAAGGATTAAAATACAAATGCTTTGTAGTGATGGGGAAATACACAAGGTATACTCTCGTCTTCATTACTGCCATTTCATTACATACTATATGGGATATTGATAAATAGTACTACTATATTACATTTATTCAATAACTACCCTATTTCTACTTTTTATATTATAGAGTTATATTCTATACAAATTTTTATTAATTAATAATTCAAATTATATATAGGAAAAATTGGATGTATATATATTATATATATAATGCATACCCATGGTACCAGAAGCATCACCGCCACCATAAAAGGTGGCATGAGCATTACTCCATCCTCCATAGTATCCATACACACATTTCACAACACAGAAAACACTCAACACCACCACCACCACCGCAGGAGCAGTACAACCCATGGTCTGAATTAATTCTACCTGCAAGATCAAGATCAAGATCAACCAATCAATGGGCAATTGACAAAATTAGCTCTACATGTACATCTAGACAAGGGCAAAAGAACAAGAAGACAACTCTTACTATACTCACCAAAGACTTTCTATTGTAATAAAAGAAATAAGAAAATTGCTGTTGAAAAGAAGTGTAAGTGATGGGAATAAATAGAAGGTCATCTGCAGGAAGGAGATACAGCAGCAGCAGCAGCAGCAGACAGTGAATACGATGTTTGATGGCTTCAATTGTTTCATTGGGCCATATTGTGACTGATCCGAACTAGTTTCTTGCTGGAGAAAATTAAATTGGATATATGCATTTTAGTACAAAACCGCGTACTATTCATTATCATGTCCATTTTTTTTTCTTTATAATTAATGGGGTGCTTATAAATGTCTAGCTTATAGTAATTGCTTTTTTTTTTTTTTAAATTGCATTTGGACATTAATTAGTGATGAAATGGATTTCATTGCCTTCTATTGTGATTTGTGAGTCATAATTAAGGTGGATTTCGATCATGTTTCTTTGGTCTTCCACCATCTACAAATTTCTTCAAGGCCATATCATATCATCTGACTAAATTTATGTGTGTGTCGTCATGTGATAATTTAATGATTAATTTTTTAATTACATAATCACGTCAATCACATATTTAATTTTTTTTTTACTAATGAAAGCATACAAGTGATGCATTTCATTCCGAGTCGATGAAAATAAATTTGTCACCTCGTTAATTAATTGAATACTTCCTTAGCTTGCAATGTGATTTTTGTGGTGATCCCATGTATTACTATTTTACAGTTCTTCACCGACAATATTAATTATTGATAAATTTTGATATATTATTGCTTTTAAAGTTGAGTATGTATAACTACAACTTGGAAAGGGATGGAAAAGGAAAAGATATGGATTTAAACAATTAATATAATGCTAGAAGATCAAAATTTTGTCATTATATCCCACTCCTTGTAATAATATTGACATTGGTATATTGGGGATAATGACTTAGCCCAAGTGGTTAAGTCCCCCGACTTCCAACGGAAGGTTGAAGGTTTGATTCCCACTGGCCCCCTATCCCTCCATTTTATTCCCCTTTGTAACTTGTACGACATGGGCTACCACCACCCATTTTCTAACCTGTATATGCTGTTAAAAAAAAAAAAATTGTTATATTGTAAAAATGTAGAAATAAAGATGTAGTGTTTATGATAATATTATTATATGAATATATGGAATGAAGATATTGTATGGATGTATATGTATATTTGGAGCAAGTTGGGTAATTATGATTGAAATCAACAGAGCAAAAGCACATGGGGATAATTAATGATGGTGGATTAGTGTATGGTCTCAAACCCTTTGTAAAGTCACATGTATGGTGGTCCGAACCATCTTTATCACTACCCCCTTTTGATTCTCCATTTAATAACTCAACCCATATTTTTATTTCACATCTCACTTTTCATTTAAAAAAAATTAAAATAAAATGAAGTGTTTCTAATATAAAAAAAGTCATTTTGGCTTTCCACCATAAATAAGATATGTACAGTATTTTACTACACAACTTCATACTATGTTGTCTCTAGTTTAACTACGCAAGACATCTTTCTCCGCCATCTAACTGGATTAATAAATAGTAGCTTATACTCCTTCCTTTTTTGTCCAATTTATTTTGTTTAGATTAATGTATTTTTTAAGGAGTCATTGAAGACCTGAGAAATGGGTGGTGGGAGCCCATACCACACAAATTACTAGATTAATGTATTTGTTCAATGAGTACTAGTATTCAAAATGTGTATAAAAAAATTAGTACATAAAATTTTATATTCTAAAGAAACTATGCATTGGATGAATCTAACAAAACTCTATCAATTTTTATTATTATTATTATTATTTTATTATTATATTAAAATATTCAACAGTGACCTGCTACTACTACATTGTTAGAATTTAGTCCTGTGCGTATTAGCACATGGTATTATTACATTATATGATGTTGATATATTGCCGACTGCTACTTGTTCCAACTTCTCTTTAATTTCATAATTCTACAGACAAACTATAAAGAAGAGATTTATTGGGCACTCATTTCAGAAATCTTTAACATGTACTCATGTCTCTATCCGATCACTCATATCATACAAGATACCAATGAATGTTAAAAAGTATCGAAAATAATTGCTGTTTTACATTCGAAATAAAAATTTCCAAATCAATCTTTACTTTAAAAACCATACTGAATCAGTTGTCATAACTATAACTTGTAAGGTGGTGTTTTTCTTTAGAGGATCATTTCAATTTTAATATATTCTTGAATTTAAACTCATTATGAATTGTTAAAGAAAAAAAAAATACTAAATAGTTAATTAGTTCCCCACCTTCTTAGAGTAACTATTGAAGATTCAGTAAGCAAGCAGAAACTGGTGCGGATAGATTATACTATAATTAAATTTCCACCAAGTTGGATTCTTTGGAGAATAATTAACAAATACTATTGAGGTTTTCTCAAAAAGGTTAAATAATGAACATTGGAAATTTTATTATTGAGTTGATTTCGAACTGCTTCTCACAACTTCGAGTGGACAAAAAAACATAGACATAATTGAAAATTTCCTTTTGGAGGACAAAGGCAGTATGATGATGCCCGGTGGTTGATATTGCACAATGGTCCCAATATTCATTAGTTTCATAAAAATCCCTTATCCATTCATTGAAGAAGCATTTTCTTAATATTTTATAAATTGTCGGAGTATATAATAAACTATCTTAAAACTTCATTCCCTCGGTATTATTTATTGGGCTGCAGTTTCTTGGGCCCACGTAGATTATTGTTTGGCCCAATAAGAATAAGATAGTGAAGGGGTTTTCACTCAAATAAAGCGGTAGAGTACTATTTGGGCCATCAAATTCAAAAGGTAGCCCAACTTAAATGCAAGACTCCTTCAATAGCCAGGCCCAACTTCATTCTAACACCGGTCTATAATTGACTCATAACAGAGTCTATTAATGTTAAAATTCAAATCAAATTCGAGGAGTAGCTCTAAACACTTGAAAAGAAAAGGAACCGTACGTAAAGCCCTACACAGCCAAATCGGCAAATCGCTTTGCTGCCTGGTGTGGTGGCTGGGAATTGGGGATCGAATTTCTCCTTGGAACCCTACCGGAAATCGGCCACCGCGCCACTAACACCGCCACCCACCATCAGACTTCAGAACTACCCCTCCATCGACCTCGATTCCGGTTTGTGCTACAATTGCATCACTCATCGAGAATGAAGGCAAAGAATTTTCGGAAAAGAAGCATAGAGGACGATGATGGGGACGAAGCTCACGAACAAAGGTGGCATTCTTTCCCTGTGAAGTATTAATTTCTTGCATATAATTCTCTCCCCTATTGACCTTCCGTGGCAAATTGTTGATTCAGATTGTCTCTGGCCTTGGAGGAGGTAAAGTTCCTCCAGAGACAAAGGGAGAAGAAATCTGGAATACCCGCCCTACCAACACCGGCGCCTTCTGCTGCTGCTGGGGGTGGGGCCAACAAACCCAATTCCGGTGGTTTGGTTCGAAATGTCAATGACAAGGCTGAAGCTGATGTTGAGAAGGACGACTTGGTTTTGCAGGACACCTTTGCTCAAGAAACTGCAGTCATGGTCGAGGATCCAAATATGTATGCACTACCTTCTTGAATGCCGTCGCATCTATCTGTATCTGGTGTTTTAAATCGTGATATGTAGTTTATTGCTTCGAGTTCATTGCTCCTGCTTTCTATCTGGTTGATTATCCAAGTATGGAAATTTAATTCTCCATATCATAAGCCAAAACAGTTTGAGTTGGTGTGTTAACACATTCTGTCATTAGAGTATTTATGAACCTGTCTTCTAGGATGCGATAAGACATAAGAGTGGTCCTGTAGAAAGTGAAGAAAGAGTTGTATTTTTGGGTTGTCACAAAAAATTAACCTATATCTGAATTAATTTTTTTTGGTTCTGAATGAACCGGGTATTCGTGTGTTCCTGTTGCAAACTTTTCTCAAGTTATGATCTTCTTGCATCGGAACACTTTTGGATGCTCTCATCTGAGCAAATATTTTTCCTAGAATCCATCATCTTCATGGTAAATTATGGAACACGGGTTATTAGTATAGATTCTATTGTCAACTAAATTTCACGTGGTGGGACTAAAATTGAAGTATTGTTTTTTATCAATCAACTAACCTTGTAAGTGTGATTGCTATTGCTCATCTATTCCCTTTAAGGACGGAATTGGTAACTTTTGTTCAATTTCAGTGTGTGTGTCAAGGGTGCAATATTTAGTTCCCTGTGATGCTTTTTTGCAATAATCTGTTGGATATATCTATGAGCTCAAAATTCTATTTCCATGCCCTGTTATTATTATTTTTATGAAATCATTAATTTTCCTGGGTATTTGACTTTGTGAATAAATTTAAGAAAAATAAGAAAAAGAAAAAACACTGCTGATTTTGCTAGTTATTGTAATTTTTGAGCACTGGCATTTTAAAAATGAGTTAGCAAGTGCTTGAGTTTCTATCCTCATATTTTATTCTTTCAAATCTAATGAGCAGGTTAAGGTACGTAGAGCAAGAATTAGCAAAGAGAAAGGGAAAGAATATTGATGCAGGAAATCAAGTTGAAAATGATGTAATGAGAGTAGAGGATGAGCTATATAAAATTCCAGAGCATCTGAAAGTAAGCGAACGCTCTTTTTGAAATTAATTGATCACCATAAGTGTACTAAGGTCTTGTCTAATAAAGCCACTTTTCTCTATCTTCACTTTACGCATGTCCTTTCACCCTAAAGAGGGAGCCTTAGTGATGACATCACCATTTTATGTTTCTCAGGTGAAGAGGCGAAGCTCAAAAGAAAACTCTACTCAGTGGACAACCGGGATTGCGGAAGTTCAACTTCCTATAGAGTAATACATGCTTGGTTACTTTGGCTATGTCATTTATGTATTGATTTGTTTGGAAATGATTGTGGTTTTCTGTTCATGAATTTTTGTTTTTAAGGTGAACGGGAGTAAAGTGTTCTATTTCTTAGATGTGATGGGAGTGCTAAAAATTTAGGTTTCCCTTCATTAAGCGTCGTGCTTACTTGTTTTTATTGATGTGCTGCAGGTACAAATTGAAAAATATTGAAGAAACTGAGGCTGCCAAAAAGCTCTTGCAGGAAAAGAGGTTTATGGGTCGTGCAAAGGTAGAGTCCAGCCTTCCGTCAAGTTTTAGTGCTGACTTCTTCCAACGTGGCAGAGATCATGCCGAGAAACTTAAAAAAGGTGCTTTTTCTGATATTACATCACTCTTCAGTTGCAAACAGAACTATATAACCATGCTTCTGGATGATGTTTATCCTGGTTTTGTTTCTCCCTCTCTATACACTTGTTTTGTTTGGTTATGTGAATGTTAGCATGTGTCAGCACGAATGTTCTGCTTCTGCCGCCTTACTATTTTGGGAAGGATATGATTTTGGAAATTGTTTCCTACAGGCTACATATCTTTTGGTTTTGTGTTGCATTTCTCATTCTCATATGATCTTGCAAGTTGACTTAAATTTAGCCAAGTATCTCAGATGTGAGTGTAATTTATAATTTAAGTTTCTTATTTGTGGATTTGGGGGCAGTTTGTTTGCTAGACTGGCATTTCATATATGAAAACTGTTGTGTATTTTTATCCAAATAGTAACTGCTACTTTGTTTATGAGTTTTGAGTCTTATATTGTGGCCTTTCTTTTGGTATACTACACGGGGTAGATCATGAATGTATCCCAAAGAAATTTAAAAATGATTGGCAATAGGAATGATAATGAGGGAAGCTAGAAAATCTAGGTTTCGATGAGTAACTGGAAATCGGAATACTTCGCACGATGATATGTTATTCTCTCTAGATGTGAGACAAAATATGAATTTAATTTCTCAGTTCCTGTCTTGTCAAACAAATGCAACCCTGTTGGCAATACAACTCCTGAACAACTAAAATTTTAACATTATCTATATTTAATGTACATATTAATCCATGGGGTTCTTAATGATAATTCTATTGTAGGGAACATGTGCACATACAATTGCTAGGTATTGATGCTTTAGTTGCCGCATTCTGAAACTTAACAGTAGATCCAATTCAAACTTTGTTGAGAAACATGTTCTCTGAGCAACGTAGCTCAGTGGTTTCATTACAAGGGTGGTTGATTCTTTTGTACTATAGTGGTATTATGTTAACGTATTAATATGGTAATGTTTTCAGAGAATCCACCATTTCACAAGGCAGAGGGAGGGAATGATAATGGTTTGGAATCTCGACATACTGAGTCAGTTCCAGATAATGCAAGTCGAAGACAAGCTGCAACAGACGAGTTCATGCTGGAGCGCTTCCGGAAACGAGAAAGGCAACGACTAACCAGAAGATAGTTCAAGCCCTCTCGAAGCTTTTAGCATCTAAAGTCTATTTTTAACCTGCGGTATGATGGATTCTAATGTATTTCATTTTCACGCCGCGTTTCTTATTAAGGTAGGCTCTGGTATGGTGGATTGTAATGTATTTCATTTTCACACCGTGTTTCTTATTACGGTAGGCTCTGCCGGTCCGACCTTTGTGTTTACCAATCCGAGAGTCCTGAGGGCTCTGTTGGCTTGGGCTGGCCCGCTGGACAACATTTGAGCCTTTGGATGGTGGTATATTGTAAACGATGACTTGAGTTTCAAGGGCTATTGTGTCTCCCATTTTTAATTGAAGAGCACGACGGGATCAATCTTGTATTGTAATATATGCCATCTGCCGTTTAATTTTTTTTTTAAAAAAAATAGGCTATCCTATGTACTTCCTCCGTGTGTTGCATATTCTATTTTCATGTAGTATAGTGTACATTTTAAACATTAATAATTCAAGTTTGTAGATAAATGTTTTAAAATAGCTCATGTTCTCCAAAAAGAAATTGCAGGACGAAATGTGGAAGTCTCCAATGATCTCCGTATATCCGCCGACTCTAAAGTTAAAATAGTAGTACTACTTTACACTTTAGAAGAATGTGCATTGCACGCTAATTAACTGCCGCTATACATTTAAAATAATACTTCCTCCGTTTTTTAAAGATAGCTATGGACCCACTCAGCACGCAGTCCAATGCACATTTTAAACCATTAATAATTCAAATTCGATACATGTAAAAATTCTAAAAGTTCGATATTTAAAATCTACAAGACGAGACGAATCTAACAAGATCACACTTGGCCATATTTTAACTTGTATAACCATGAAAAAACTTTAAGTCAAAGTATATAAGTGAACAGTACCCATTAACAGTAGCTAACAAAAAAAAACGGAGGGAGTACTACGTACTGTCCCAATGGACTTATTTGCATGTCGCTATGTATAAAAGTATCCATTCTTTCAGAGATGGAATCATAGGAAACATGAGCGCATGGAAACAATTCAATTCCAAATATTCCAAAGGAACATATGAACTCACCTTTCGCATATAGTCACCATAAACATATACTCCCTTCCTTTTCAGAAAATTGTAACGACCCACAGTGCACGCAGCCCAATGCATATTTTAAACCATTAATAACTCCAGTTCGGTATAAGTAAAAATTCTAAAAGTTTCATATTTAAAAACTACTTGACGAGACGAATCTAACAAGATCGCACTTGACTATATTTTAACTTGTATAACTATGATAAAACTTTAAGTCAAAGTGCTTGTGTGAACAGTACAAAATTTACCAATGTTACAATTTTTCAAGAACGGAATGAGTATATATATATATATGACACTTGTGTAATACTTCCTCCGTTCCTTTTTAAATGTTACATACCCACATTTCACGCAATCCAATACATATTTTTAATGCTTCACAACTCAAATTGCATACAAATAAAAATTGTGAAATTTTGATATTCTAAATCTATGCGATTAGACGAATCCAACAAGATCTCACTTGACTATATTTTATCTTATATAATTATATTAAAAAGTCGAGTCAAAGCTACTCAATGAACAATGCCGAAAGTCAAAATGTGCATTTAAAAATGAACGGAGGTAGTAGTATCTTAAAACGAGTATAAGTAAAAATTATATAAATTGAATATTACTAAAATTATGCAACTAACTGGCTTCAGAGCCAATCTTTGCCAAATTTCGTGAACTCAAGACTTGGAACTGGGACTTGAAGTTCTCCTCCATCCCGAGAGAGGCCAACAAGGCGGCGATTTACTCCTTAGAGATAGGCATTTTGTATATGGTGTTGAGCACCTCACCCGGCCTCCGGAGTGTATTTGTAGTGCCCTATCCAATGATATGAATGATAGGTATATCCCAATTGAGGCAAGTCCTCCAATAAATCGGCTTCGGCCCTCTTTTTTTCCAAAAAAAAAAAAAAAAAATTATGCAACTAACCGAATCTAATAATATTTGACTTGACTATTTTTGTTCGATTATATAATTGTGAATGGGTCAATTTTTATCAATTAATAAATAACATCAAAAGTCAAAAGTTCTCATGAAATGAATTGGGATGAGGCCGGAGGAGGGAGTAATGAAACATTATCTTGAAGATTGATGATGGAAGATATAAAGTAACTGAATATTCGTAAAAAGTGGGTTAGTTCATCATCATCATAATCATAATCACCAATCATCACAATTCATCACATGCAATTGGCTATACATATGTACCTACCATGTGAAAGCATTGGTGGTATTAAGTCATGAATGCATTGCTGTCCATTGATATAGTATAATGTTTGAGGTTGTCTTAGAATATCCATTTATGGAAACTTAATTACAGCAACTAACCAACCGGAATTAAGGAGGCATTACGCATAGTAGGCCAATAATTCTGATTCTATTTCTATATGCATAATATACATACGGAATTAGTTAAGTTTTAGTTATTAGAAAGTTGGTTACTTACCCAACGCGTAACCGGCGGCCGCCGCCGGCTGTTGGTGGAATTGTCGGGAAATTATATATCCTGCATCGTCTGCGGTGTATCGGGTTTCTTTTCTTGTTATCATATACGTACTGTATATCATTTGGGCTAGCAACTTCATTCTTAATTAATTATTACTAACATTAAACATGCATACTAGCTATATATATGCCTGTGATGTTTATTTTTCATCCGATCCTTTGATTTGCTGCTAATTAATTGATGTCTTTTAATTTCTCTAATAGTATTGCTACGGTGGATCATGCATGTATGCATGTACTTGTTGGCAAAGTAAAATCCACAAATAATTAATTAAACCCGGATGGATATATATATACACATACATGAATTGAAGAAATAACTAATCTTGATGATGCAATATAACTTTAATCTAATCTAATCCAAAATCAATCAAACCTAATTCATACATACATACATACAAAATCTCTCTATATATATCTTTAATTAATTTATCCTCCATCACTAGTACAGATTGATTCTAATTAAACTTACTTTATAAGTACAGCAGGGCAAGTACGTATATATGTAATGTAGTACTGGTACAGCAGGCAGCAGCAGTAGGTATATGATTGAGTGGAACAACATGCATGGAGATGGAGTACTTACTAGTAGGAGTATATAATATGTCTGTTGTACTGAACCCATTATACTGGAGATTCCTTGTACCTAATACATACCCCACCCCACCCCCATGAATAACCACATCTCCACTCATCATGTGCCCTTCCGTGCATGCTTTCTATCTCTCTCTATATATATACTCTACTCCTATTTGCTTCCATATATCACCATTGCATTATATATAGTAGTTAGCACTGCAAGTTTCTTGCATGCGATCGAGCTAAGATAAGAGAGCCTACTTATATATTTACAAGAAAAGAGACACAATTAAATACTACTAGCTAGTAATATAGTAGTCCAGTTGGTAATTGGTTGGGTAGAATTAATTACAAGGAATGGCAACGTCGGGAGTTAAGGGTGCTCTGAAGGGATTGAGTAATTGGGAGTCGTCAAAAACGGCAGCAGCGGGGGGCGGGCCGAATAACCGAGGAATATCGGTGTTTGATTTCATCCTGAGGATCGTGGGCATCGCCGTCACCTTAGGCAGTGCCATTGCTATGGGGACATCGCACCAGTCCTTGCCTTATTTTAATCGCTTCTCTGAGTATAGAGCCAAGTATCGCGATTTCCCTGAGTTCATGTAAGTTACAAGAAAGAAGAAGAAGAAGAATCCCAACATTTTATTTTATTTATTTACTTTTACTAGCTAGTAGAGTAGTATTCATCTACAATGAATTGTAATAATAATAATAATGCATATATGGAGATTATATTGGAGCGAGGTGGATTGGTTGCAGATTTTTCATGGTGGCGAATGTGGTGGCATGCGTGTATCTAGCATTTTCTCTGGTGCTCTCCGTCTTCAATATCGTACGAAGCCACGCCATCAACAGTCGGATCTTGCTAATTCTCCTTGACTCGGTAATTAATATATTACCATCATCACCAATAATATATTATATACACACATTGATGATGATGCTCATTTATTTTAACATTTGATGAATTATATATATATATATGTAGGTGGTGGCGGTGGTGGTTGCAGCAGCGGGGGCGGCGGCGGCGGCCATAGTGTACCTGGCCCATCAGGGAAATGGGAACGCCAACTGGGATCCGTTTTGCCTGCCGTACAAGTCGTTCTGCCAGCGCCTATCCGGGTCGCTTGTTGGATCCTTCATCGGGGTTGCTGTCCTGCTGCTCCTCATCTTGCTCTCCGCTGTCGCCCTTTCACGCCGTTGATTCTTCATTTCATCATTCCTTCATATTCATTTGATTGTATCTGCAGTACTGTCATCAGTGTGGCTATATATATATACTCCTTTTTTTTTTTTTATGCATGCATATGTGTATTATTTATTATTGCGTGAATTTTTTTCATCGTCCTCGATCGATCAGCAGCAGCTCACACACATGTATTCGATGTTTAATTATTGAGAATTTGTAATTTTATTATTACCAATGAAATGTTGGGTTGATGATGGAATGGAATCCATATTATTGGTTTATTATTGATTTTCTTAATGCATACACACCGCCCGTAAATTAATAAGAAAACATGTTCCTACAACTGGGCACGAGGTAGTAGTAGGATATGTTAATGTTTCCGACCCCCAGCTAGCCTGCATGCATTGTGTCTTTATCCAATTCTCTTGTGGTACAAACCTTTAAGCATCACAAAATCCATGTCGAGTATCTCTTCCATCGCACAAAACATCTTCCACATCATACAAAACATTCGCCCACTTTAATTTTTCCCTATATATCACACAAAACACTTGTATCATCACAAACATGCATGCTGCACCGGCATGTGCAGCTATATGCACCATATCCACTCCCGTCTTCATCTATATATGACTTTCAAGGTCATGGAGAATTTTCGCTAAGGAAACAGTACTAGTAGAAAGAATTAGAACCTGCAGTAGGAAAAAAGACATTAAACTTAAATGAAGATACACACATAAATAATTACAGAACCACCAAATATTGAAAAGAAGAAGAAAAAAAAAAATTGCATGCATGCATTTTCAATGAATTCTTACAAGCCACGTTTAGGATTAAATTAAAATTTAACAAACTCACCTAATATATTACTCCACACACCAAAAATTATGGTTCTTGTCCATTCCACATTTCAAATTAACTCGTTCTTACCACGTACGTACTCTACAATTTAATTTTTTTTTACTTTTTCTTTTTTCCTTTATGGAAAGAGATATTATTTCATAACACTGCAAATAGCATATAAACAAAGCATCCCATACATATATCATTTCTATTGATACATATAAAGTTGAGTAGTTTTTAATTTGGACAATTAATTAAATTCACAAAGCATCTGATAAAGACATATTTTAGAATTTTGTAGCAATAATACATTGTTTCTGATATTAGTCGCCATTTGTTTGTTTTCAATATCTCCTTGATTGCAATTTAGAAAGCAACAGCTAGTTTTTTTTTTTTTTTTAAAAAAATCATTATGTATATATACATAAAATTTAAAAAAATAAAAAATAAAAATAGAGGGCACAGGACATTATATGCATGTAGACAGTAATTTATCCCTTGAGTTCCCAATTAATGAAAAAGGCTCAAGTCACTGATCAACAAAGAGGAAAGCTTTCCAATTTGGGGTGGACAAATGAAGTCCCAAATTTCCCTAATTTTGTTTGCTGCAGAAATATAGACAGTACAGAGCCTAAAAAGAACCTAATTTAATTCATGGGTTAGATAATTAGATTAGTGTATGTATTATTTGTGCATTAGAATTCATTGAATGGCGTCTGTCCATTTCATTTCATCATTTCATGTAGCCGGCCAGTACTAGTTTATTACTCCCTCCGTCCCATTAAAAGTGACCACTATTCCTTTTTGGGGTGTCCCATTAAAAATGACCACTTTCCCTTTTAAGTAAATTAGATTAACATAAACATGATTAAAAACTCCACAATAATGACAATTGTACTTTCTGCACAAAGTCCCTATATATGTTTAACCATTAATATCTCAAAATGGGTATAAATAAAAATTATATAAAATATATATTCTAAAACTATACGATTAGACGATTCCAACAAGATCACACTTGACTATTTTTGTCTTTCTACATCATTACGATAACATTAAGTCAAAGTTAAATAATAAATATGGTTAAAAGTCAAATGTAACCATTATAAATTAGATGGATGAATTAGTCAAATTTACTCACACCACTTTAACTACTAAATCACACTACCTAAATTCCCGTGCCCAAAAGAAAGGGGCCACTTATATTGGGACGGAGGGAGTACTATATATATTGTGTATAAATTACACACACCATTTCAAACTTCATTAATTAATTTATTAATAAATAAAGTGTGCGCTATGTTGGTTGCATCCACTGAATCCGCAGCAATTCAGTGAACATTATCGCCGAATAATAATTATTATTATTATTATTATTATTATTATTATTTCTCTTTTATTTTTATTTATTTGTGTCGTATAATTGCATTTTGTAGAGAAAATATAAATTAATTTGATTCTTTATTAGTTCAAGTTTAGTTTTATTTAAATAAATTTATTAATTTATTAATTAATAGTAATTTGATTTGTTTTAAAAGACGATTTTTTTCAATCTGTTCATAGGAGACCAAGTTGCTTCAGAATTGTGCTCTAGCTTGTGCAAATCCTATCTACAAACTTTAATAAATTAATGACTTTTGAAGACTTAATTAGATTGGATTACACGCGTAAATTTTTTCTATTCTTTAAAATTCTTTAATGGCTAAAAAGTGTTGTTCCTTTTTTCCTTCGAAGAATGAAAAAAGAAAAGGTGATTCCTATATTATTCTATATATTTCCCTAATCTTTTTAACTGTTTCAATTTGATTTTGACATTATTTATTGTGGTATTTTGACATAAATTTTCACCATTGTTTTTGGTAACAACCATATTTTTAAATATATAGTATAAAACATAGTATTGAAATATTGAATTGTAAGAAAAGTGAAATTATGTATTATTTTAGAACAAATATAATACTATGTGATTATGTATATAAATAACTCACCACGTTCAATTCTCTTGAAACAATTCAGACGACAATATAGACTATAGTGATGGTTTTTGTTTCCACTTAAATACCATTTCTACGAAACTTTATAATCATTGCTAAAAATATTAAAGAGAAACAAATTAAAAAAAAAAACAAAGAATGCATATTAAACTATATAAAATTCAAACTAATATTTTTAATAAGTATTGGCCCCGCCCCCCGTGTGCAGAATTTATATTACCACTCCACTCACTAAGCTAGTTAGGAGAATTAGTTAACTAATATATTAAAATACTTGAAATAATTGAGTTGGTAGTCAGCCATATGGTTACGTAAATTTGCGATTATTACACCTCCCTTTTGGAGTATTTAATTCTTTCTACCATTCCAAAAATTCAGTGAAATTTATGCCCAACTATTGACAATTAATTAATTAATTAGCAATTGTCAGATATTGGTTGCCTAACCTACGGTGTACATACGAATACGCACGCAACTGGACTCTCTTCCGCCAATCAGATTTTACCACGTGTTGGTTCCCTTTCGTGGCTCCCTGTCGGAACACATGGAAACATATCCCAAAAGTCGTCGGTCAAAAAGTTCATTTGTTTAGGTCGGGTTTATAATAATTAATTCCAATCATTATTAATTACCTTGTTTTAATTTTATAAAATTAATGTTAGATTTACATTAATTTTATAAAATTAACGTTAGATTTACATTAATTAGTTCCCTTCTTCGTTGTCCTGGTGGCTAGTTCGGTATTCATGTAATCATGCCGTTTTTCCCCAAGTAAAAAAATAAAATCGACAAAAATATTCTTAAACATTTTACGGAAAATTTGAATTTAATGGTTATTTTGAATGGAAGTTTATTTCTTTTTTCAAATAAAATATTAGGTATGAAATTTAAAAATTGGAGTAATTCATATGTATATTGTTTGAAAATCGCTCTTTAATTTAACACACATATATGTGATATATTATTTGCTTTTCATTCTGAATCTCTCTCTAATCAACTGCAATTTAATTTTAAGCATTAATTTTCATTTAATATCTTAATTTATTCGCCTATTTAAAACATTTTTATTGACAATATCAATTCGATATATGTACTAATTTGAAGCGGTCCTTTATACATCTTATAAATATTAATTTTAAAATGTTAAAGATTCAAATTCTAAATACTTGTATTCAATAATTAACTACACGCCTAACAAATAATTGCGTGACTTCCATTTATCATTTTCTAGAGTGTGAAAGTGTACATATACATACACATATATATATATATCAGTATGCCACTATTACTTATTACACGTGTGATAGTACTACAATACATAGTTTTATTTATCTATTTTTCATTCCTTTCCTTTTCATTATTCCTACCAATGAAGAAAAAAAGTCTCAACCTCACTTTCGAGCTTTAATTCTATCTGTAAATATAAGTTACTTGTATAAATAATATTTTGTTATTAGTTGGTATGTTTCATGCATGGACTATTTTATGCCAACTCTATTGTAGAATTATGTTATGGTGACACATATTAATTACACTTAACTGCACTATACATAATTTAAAGTTGTTTCGGGGAAAAGAACAAGAAAAAAAATCGAATTATTTTGAAAATAGATTATTTGTATTATGTACAAATAATTTATTTGTAAACGTTTGGTTTATTATATTCAGTCTAGTAGAGTGTACAAACGATTGAATGAAATAAGATTATTTGAATGCAATTGTGAATGTTGTAATCCACTTGATTAGTAAATGGGAGGAATATACTTAATTTTTTTATTATTACTTTTTTTTTAGGTGCGGCAAGATTTAATTAGGTTAATAAAGATGTAGAAAATTTGAATTGCACAACTGTCATTCTAGTTGCAATTTAAATTTGTTTTTTTTAAATGACTTTCACCGTCCTTTCTATCTAATCACTTTGAAAATACTAGTAATTCTAGCAATTAAAAAACTTGTAATGAGAAAACTACGTACACCAATAAATGAAATGAACCAAATAAATATTGACATAAATAGACAAATATAGCTTATTAGCAATGACTAATCATACTCCTTAGCTTGTATATCTGATGACATCGAGGGTAGAAAATTAAATACTCCACTTAATTAAAAATTGGGTCATGACTTTTATTTAAATTTCAATAACGTCGAGTCTCAATAACATTGAAATTTTCAACCAACAACAGTTGGCTTGAGTAGATGAGGCTCTAGTCGCTTAAGCAAGGTCACGGGTTGTGTATGCAAAAAACTGTTTTGGAAGAAGTGCCCTTAATTGCCCTTACAGATCATTGATGGATTAGTCTAGGGTTCAATATAGTCTGAGAATATCCTGATATTCACCTAAAAATAACATTGAAATTTACAAATTTTGATAAAATAGAACATGTGAGCGTATGATCAATATACTCCATCCGTTTTTAAAAAATTGTAACGGACCCACTGTACACGCAGTTCAATGCATATTTTAAACCACTAATAAGTAATAACTCAAGTTCGGTATAAGTAAAAATTCTAAAAGTTTCATATTTAAAAACTACTCGACGAGATGAATCTAACAAGATCCCACTTGACTATGTTTTAACTTGTATAACTATGATAAAACTTTAAATCAAAGCACTTGTGTGAACAGTACAAATTTTATCAATGTTCCAATCTTTTGAGAACGGAGGGAATATATATATTGAATGATAAAAATAAGGTCGAATGCTAATAAATAGTGGATCAAAATTCTCAATTTGCAATTTGGATTTTGGGGGTTAGAGTGAAAACAATTAAAACTCCTATCGATCCACTAGTATTTCTTAATTATTTTAATTTATTCTTAATTATATTTTATTAGGTGGTGACGCTTTTCAAATAATAATGATATAAAAAAAATATAGTAAAATAAATACTCCATCGACTCTAATGTAATGTAGTTGTACAATTGTACTGGAATAAATCTGAAATAAAGTATACTTCATCTGTTCTCTTTTAAATACACTATTTCTGCATTTCACGTCGTTCAAGACATATTTTTAAAGGTTAGTAACTCAAATTGTACATAAATAAAAATTATAAAAATTTGATATTATAAAACTACGTGAGTAGACGAATCTAACAATATCTCACTTGACTATATTTTTTCTTATATAACTATGTTAAAAAAAAATTAATCAAAGTTACTCAATGAATAGTGACTACTATGCAAATGGATCACTTATTTGAGAACGGAGGTAGTATGCAACACGCCTACCTTATTAAATATTTCATTTTAGTTAGAAAAATTAGTAGAATTTAGGGATTATTCATCATTAAACCTAAGACTCTAATAATAAGAGACTTAAAAATGAAAGCTTAATTTGAATACTATAATAAGGTAATTGTGTACAGGGAACTGAATCCTTACTATTTGTAATGAAGATGTTTATCATGGCTATTATTGTTCCAAGTAAGTAGATACTCCATCCGTTTTTAAATAGTTGTCTCTTTCAGCCCAATTTCAATAACCAACATTTGTATTAATTAACTCATAAATTTAGGCCCCGATCTCTAGGACTTATTTTCAGGCCTTATTACTTATTTTTTTATAAAAATCAGATCAGAACAGATCAGAAAAGAAACATTAAGATCATATCAGACCAGACTAGATCATATCAGATCAAATCATTATAATAATATAGAGAAAATAAGATCAGACCAGAAACGTTCAAACCAGACCAGAAAAATTCAGATCAGACCAGAACAGATCTTATAAATTCAGATCAGACCAGAAAAATTAAGGCCTAGAGAACAGGGCCTTATATTTTTTACCCTTCAACTAAACATACTCTTAATAAATGTCAACAAATAGCATTTATGAAAAGTGAAGGACAATATAGTAAAAACATAGCATAACTACCTATAACTACTTTAAAATGATAACTATTGTGGAACAATTTTTAATTTCTAAAAAGACAACTAAAAAATAACGGGGAGTATAACTTTGGTTAACAAATAAGTAACTAACATTAAAAGCTTCTTGTACAATTTTTCCTTCCTAAAATACTAGAGTAATTTAATGAGTTTAGAATAATAAATGTGAATGGATAAAGTTAAGAAAGCTAAAGTCAAATTCCAAGAAAGCCAATTACCAAAAGATACTACGACTACATTCAATTGTGTTTACATCACAATGTGTACTTTACTACACACACATGCATGATTGCCACTAGTAATAATACCTACACAAGGCACAACGATGTAATGATGTAATTTTTTTTTTAAAAAAAAAACCATGGCATACAAATTAATAAAAGAATTAAGGGGATAGTTAAAATCAATTATGGATTCGAATCCCAACCATGGGTTACCACATAAATCCATCAAATTCAAAGAATTCTATCAAATGTAACGCTTATTCCTAATTTGTATAGGTTGTTCAGCGATAAAAAAAAAAGTAATGCTTATTTTAAAACGACATGAAAGATGCTCTAAAAAAATAAAACTATTAGAAAACAAAGCCATTCAACAACTTAGTTTAATTTTATTTTTAAATATATGAATTAGTATATAAAATTATAAATTTCTTGAATTTATGTATATAGTGCACTGCAAGGAAAAATAAGACAAGCTTGAAAATTTACTACATAGTATTTACGTGTATAAATACGATTACGAGTATAGCAATTGGTGAATAGGAAAATATTGACAATGAATGATGGTCGCATAGTTTTTAATCATCGCCAATTTAAAAGCATTGGTCAAACTTGTTTTCTGTCACTCATTGTTATCCCATGAAGGGAAACAGGCATATGGTCATTATTTTATTATTATTTGGGTTTGACTGTAACTCTTTTCTTTATTCTTATCGAGTTACAACTTACAATTACGTTTCAATTCGGCCGCACAAAGCATAGTATTTTATAGTTTGGTGCTTGGTTTTTTTTCTTTCTTTCCTTTTTTCCTTGTTGTTTTCCGGCTTCAACTTCTAAAAAAAAAATTCGGCCGTAAAAGAATAGTATATTTTTGGGATGTGGAAATTTTCACAAAAAAAAGCAGCCCTTTTTTAAGACCCTCAAATGGCATAAATGTCACGCTGCATTCACCCAATCTTATATACAAATACACAATTGGGATATTTGCAAGCGAGCAGATCCGTTATAAAATAATATGAGATTCGAAAAGCAGATTGTCTCACAATTCTTGCTCCGAATCTGCTATCCACTAACTGTAAAACATCCACAATACAACACTCTTCTTGTCTTAACTCTCCACATATGTTAAGCCAAAAAAAAAAAAAAAAACTCTCAACATATTATCAACCCCCACGCCCACGCCCACCCCCTCAATCTTAAATAGTACTCTACATGTATATAATATTCACTTACACAAAAACATTATAGTAATTCTTTTTGGCACTTGCATATAAATACAACCATAATTTTTTCCACCAATCCTGACATTCTAGCCTTTTGAAATTTCCTTGGCCGCTTTTCTTTGCCCTCCTATCCTATGACTGTGTGTGTATATATATATATAGGTTGATCATTATGCTTCCACTTCCATCTCTCTATACCTCCTAAAAGATTCAATCTTTTTTCCAGCAAAAAGCCAAATTATGGAAACGTACCCATCCCATTTCAGCACGTCCTCCGAATCAATCATCGAACTCCCGCCAGGTTTCCGATTCCACCCCACCGACGAAGAGCTCATCACCCATTACCTTTTCCCCAAGGCCGTCAACTCTTCCTTCTCCAACAAAGTCATCGCAGACGCCGATTTGAACAAGGTCGAGCCATGGGATTTGCCCTGTAAGCAAGCAATTCATTTTCACTTGTTAAATTATCGATCCTTCATCCTTTTTTGTTGAATTACTGCGAGCACGCCCCAAGTGTTCGATGAAATGCCTGTGAGATGATTTTTCGAGTAACTTTGTTTGTTTGGTGGTGATCAGGGAAGGCCAAGATGGGGGAGAAGGAGTGGTACTTCTTTTGCTTGAAGGACCGGAAGTACCCAACAGGTTCGCGCACGAATCGCGCCACCGAGGCCGGGTATTGGAAGGCGACGGGCAAGGATAGGGAGATTTTCCGGGGGAAGGCGCTCGTTGGGATGAAGAAGACTCTGGTTTTTTACCGTGGGAGGGCACCGAAAGGGATCAAGACTAATTGGGTTATGCACGAGTACCGGTTGGACGGAAAGTGTTCCATCCGTAATCTCCCTAACAAGGCCGCTAAGGTACGAGTTTTTTCCACTCCATACCTGTTTTTCGCTATGGTGCTCAATTAGTTGAATTCATGGATTTGTCGTTGGATGATCGCTCGTTTTAAATTCAGAAACTTATGTGCTGATCATGTCTGATCACTTGATGTTGTTAAGCTATTAATTGCATCGATGATTCATATGGAGTATGATTTTAATCTAATGTGGGATTGGTTGTAATTGTCAGAATGAATGGGTCATATCGCGGGTGTTCAAGAAGAGCTCGGGAGGGAAGAAGGTCCACATATCGTGCCTCAGGCCCAGCGGGACGTACGATTCACAGGCCGTGCATCTCCCACCGTTGATGGACATGTCAATCAACGACCGATCTCAATCCGGACATGTGACCTGCTTCTCCAACTCCATGGAGGAGGATTGTCATCAGGTCGACAAATTCAGCCCCACCTCCTTAAAAAACTCGGCCCTCTTGCCTCAAGTTCAAGCCAACCCATCCACCGAAATCCTGCAGCCGTGCCAGGATTTTTACGACCTTCGAGTGCTGCTCAGCACGAGTAATAATCCATACACGAGGCAAGGCATGGATGTGTCGTCGTATGGAGGGTCGAGTTATTCGGGAATGAAGGTTTATGAGGATGAGCAGGATGGGGATTATGCGGGACAGGTAGAGTTGGATTGTTTGTGGAATTATTGATGAGGGGTTGTTGAGATTTGTTGGGGTGTTTGTGAGAACATTATTACAGGGACAGGAGATTGATGTCTTGTTGTTTGGAGAAGTGTATGTAGGATGTAATGTTTGTATATGTCAATAGATTTGTGAAGGTAAATTTGTTATTATAGAGAAAGAACTATTGATATGGGATTAGTATATTGTTTGGGGTGATGAGATATTGTAGGGTAATTTGTGAGGGTACTATTTATTTATACAAGTAAAATTAAAATACTACATTACATTTGTGTGTAATATATCGCCTTTTCGTTCCATATTTTTTAAAATATAAAATCCGGTACCTTTCTATATAAATTCGGTGAAAATTATAGACTAACAATGAAAATTGAGCACATTTTTTTAATAGAAATTTTCATTTTTTTAACGTTGTATTGTTAGTTGTAGTAAATAAGGTAGTTGAAAAAATTATAGTGCCTAATTTTATAAAACTATAATAAGAAACTATACTCAATAAAATATCGCTTCCATTCCACTTTTTCCTATATTTCATTATCTTTCTTACTTTCTGACCCACTTTATTTTACCAAATATATAAAATTATCAAAATATTCCCAAGAATGAAAAATATCAATTGTTTTGAAAACGGAGGCAATATTGTATTTGGCACCAAACAAAATATCCACTAAAATTTAACACTCCCTTACTACTACTACTATAATAATTGATCAAAGAAATTTTTATTTTTATTTTTGCACAAATCCCAATTGAATTATTAAGTCTGAAACATTTCATTGTGTGATATTGCCTCCCATTACTCCTTTTTCAGGCCTTCAAGGCTAATAAAAAAAATCTGAAACATTTCATGTAATAATTGGATTTGATTTTCTTAATATTTTGATTTAAGTGTCCAAGCTACACGACTGCTCTTGTCTTGTGTCCTAATCTATATTTAATTCCATCGAAAATAACAAGTGAAAGGAATGGAATCTTATGCCAAATACACGAAAAGAAATGGAATGCTAGCAATATTTTTTTTTGTTTTATTTATTTTTAAATATAAAGAAAATTGGTCATTTCATTTGGAAATAAATTTCGCCAAATCCCAACATGAGGTCACCTCGATTCTAAGCAATTAAAAAATGGAATAAATTTGGAGCCATCCTCGATCCACATCATCTTTGATATATCCCACGTTTTCTTCTCGTGTCAAGCTATTTGATTTATTTGGAGCTAGAGGTGTCAAAACGGGCTGGCGGGGCGACACGGGCCAAGCCACACTCCAGCCCACCATTTCACGGGCTTAGGCGAGCTGGGCCCACGACGGGGCGTGCTAGAATAACCTCCGCCCAGACCAACCCACCGGCGGGTTGCAGGGCAGGCTAACCCACGGTTTTTTTTATTTAATTAATAAATTAATTTTTAATATATAATAAATTGTATAATATTGTTATTTATCCTAAATTAAATATATTAATTAATTTTAAAATTAAATATATTTTTAATAAAGTCTAAAATAATTTAGTTTAATTGTATAATATTCTTTTTTTGAAAAAAATTAGTTGAAAAATAATGTTAAGTAGCTCATATCATATAAAGTGAGCTTTAAAATTATTCTAATTTAATTTAGTATAATTCAATTTATAATTTGTTTATATTAAAAAAATTATAAATTTAATTATATTAACTAATATCAAATTAAAATATATGAATATAAATACTATTCAACTAATCAATATTCTTACAAATACATATATTATTTAGATTTTTATAACAAATTTAACAAAAAATTAAATAAATTAAAATTTTGGCTTAGCCCGCGGGCTAGCCCGTACCCGCCGCGTGCCAGCCCAAGCGACGGCGGGTTCAGGCGGGCTAGCCCATTTAGGCCCGCTTCCAAACGGGCATTTATTTATTCAGCCCAACTCACCCTTTTAGGAGGCGGGGCGGGCTGGCTCAACGGGCCAAACCCATTTTGACAGCTCTATTTGGAGCGACTTTTATTTGAGTTTTCCAAATTTTAATTTATTTTAAAAATCAATCGTTTTAACATTCTATACTATACAAAATTTGACTCATCGCGGTTGTAATAAAACGTGAATTATCCCAATTTAAATTAATGTAATGCATATATATATATATATATATATATATATATATATATATATATATTTACATATATTATCCCAATTGCTACTCAAGTTTTCAGCTTTATTATACTCCCTCCGTTTAGAAAAGATAGCTACATTGGTAAAATTGACATTATTCACCTAAACACTTTGATTTGAAGTTTTATCATAGATATACAAGTTAAAATATAGCCAAGTGAGATCTTGTTAGATTCGTCTCATCTTGTAGTTTTTAAATACCGAAGTTTTAGAATTTTTTTACTTCTACCGAATTTGAGTTATTAATGGTTTAAATTGTGCATTGGACTGCGTGATGGATTGGTCAGTAGTTATCTTTAAAAAACGGAGCAAGTAGTTGCTACGAACACAAAAAGTAATCATATGGCACGTTTTATTAATCTTGTGACGTATAGTTTAATAAAGAAGTTAATGAAATACTTAATACGTGATAATATGATGCTTCTAGTTATTTGTAAAATTCTATTTAAATGCGAAGAATATTAACTATATTTTTTTTAGCTCGAATATATTAACTATAATTAAGAAAAGATTATAAATAAATACATAAAACTTTTCGAGTGAATATTGTAGTCAAATTATTGACCTAATGAGAGGGATATATAAAGACACAACCTTTTCAATGGTGGCTTATTTGTCGAAACGTGTTTCGGTGGGCCAACTCTATATCGATCCACATTCTACTACACGACAAAAACACAAATAGGTGAAAACATTCACTTAAAAAAAAAAAAAAAAAAAAACCGGGTATTCCAGGCCACATTGGACTCAAGATTAATCACTCAAAGATCTACAAGGACATTTAAGGACGCCTCTTCCAAAACAATTTTTTGATTTCATGTAAGAGTTTTCATAATTACTTTTTTTCAAGTTTTATTTTTCGTCCATTTTTTTTTTGAAGAGAATAAAAATTTCGTAAACGTGAGATAAAAATTAAATGAAATAAGATTTTATAGAAATAAAAGTGAATTTTTTTTCGAAAGCAAAACTTAATAGTAATTTAAGCTAAGTATTACAACTATTATTATTAACTAGATTTTTCGCCCGCGCTACACGCACGGGTGTTAGTTCTATTTTTATTTTTTGTGCTTAACAGCATATAAAGGCTACAGAAAAAAAATCAAAAAAACGAAATCAATGGGCCCGAGGGAACCAAGTGCCAGCGGAATCTGCCTTAATAAGAGGCCCCATTCGTCTGGCGGAAAGGTCCACGTCGTAAAGAAGTATTCGTTATCAGCTCCTTTCTATTAACTAATATTAACTCGATACAAACTAATATTAACTTGATTAATTTAAAATGATAGAAGATATTATTTTAGTATATTTATGAACAAAATATTTTTTTAATAATATATAATTTCTATTATCATTTTTTTTCAAAATAATAGAAGAAACTAATTTCTAATTTTTTATCATAATACATACCAAGTATAAATTCAAATTTTTATGCAAATAGTTTACCAAAAAAATTATGCAAATAAAACATAAATAGAAAAATTAATTTATTAAGATTACCAACCCTCCTAATTATAAAAATAATTTGTATAATTAAAATAATTAAGTATATTAAAACTTTCACCTTTGTAACTCATTCTTAATCACCGAAAAAATATGTTGACTAATAAAAACATATGTAAAAGATAAACTACCATAAAAAGGATAAATTATCATAATATTAATTTATGTACACAAAATAATAGAATGATCTTTTTATTAATGGAGTACTTATTTTCTTGTGTATATTATTTAATTTTCAGTCTTTTTGGAATATAAAGTTAAACCCATATATATTTTTATAAAGATAATGAATTATCAACTAAAAGAGCAATATAGGAAGAACAATAAAATTATGGTTTCATGATTTATTATATTATATATTCTAATATTAGGGATAAATGACGGAGATGAATAAATTTGCAATCCTACGGTCATTGAATTTTAGGATGAAGTAAATTTATTTTCTACACCTTTGATATGTATTTTTATGATAGATATGCATATATTTGAAGTAAAATTACTGTTTAAACCCATAATATATAATTTTTATAAAGAGATTTATAATAACTTAAAAGGACAATATAGTCAACATAATAAAAATATGTTATTTATTATATAGATTATCATCCCTACTATTATACATATTATAAATTGATTATTCAATATATATTTTTAGTTATGTATTTTGTATTTAAAATATGGTTATTATATTCATATAGGATTATATATTTTAGACATAAAATTTTAACCTAAATTAAATAATTTAATAATATTACAATAATATTCATTAAAATATATATACTAATAAATAATTTATATTATATATTTTTAATCAACTTATATCTTTTAAGTGTCATAAAAAATTCATATCTTTTTAAGATATATATAAAGATTTTCTGAAGATTTTATTATATTAATAGATAGATTTATTTTCTAAATATAGATATTGATGATGTGGAAGGTGAGTTGGAATTAGTCAGCGATTAATCATCAATGACGTGGATTAATTGTAGCAATTGATTATAAAATGGTGGTATAATTACTGATATAACCTTAAATATTAAAAAGAATTAGTTATATTGAATAAGGATAAAAGAGTCTGCACAGACAAAAAAGTATTCAGGATTTATTATATAGATAGATGAGTTGAATCCGGTTTTAACTGTCAGCAAGATTACAGCCATAATAGCATTTAAATTAAAATTAGCATATTATGTTATTTCATTTTGTTAAATTTACAAACTTGAATTATGCATAAAATAATGTAGAAACGTATAGTACATCATGCAATGTACATGTTAATTATATTTTGATAGTCATGCCAATATATTTATAATTAATATAATTTATAATTGTTGGTATTAATTTAGTTAGTTAATTTGACTATCAGTGAGTTATATATATATATATATACTAGAATTCATTCGGCCGCGCGCTACGCTGCGCGGGCCGATAAACGGAATGGATTTAACCAGGCTAGATTTGTAAAGTTGAATTGTAAATGATTCGTAGTGAAACTATGTAAATGAAAGAAGCACAAACCATGAAAAATGTACAAGATAAAACTTAGGAGAAAGAAATCGAAGCATCAATTCAGTTTGCGGCTAAATCCCAAGCAAAGAATCCAAAAGAATAGTCCTATCATGAGTCCTGTCTAATATAAAAGCGCAGAGATAAATATGGTCAAAACAGACCATTGATTGAGTAGTAGAAACAATCTCTCTTTCCTGATTTGTTTTAGTATTTCCATTATTTCAGAGAAGTTGGGTCTCAATGCAGGATCTTGTTGCCAACATCGTTCAAGCTGCTCAACAAGCTTTGGATGGGTGTGTTTTGGAATATTTGGTCAGAGATCCTGAAAGAATTAGAATGGATGTGCGAGCAATTAGCACACATTTAATTCTTAACAGGTGTGTGCATCGAGAGAGGCCTTTCCTTTTGACATAGAGAGGGGTACCGATTGCTCATTCCACTTTATCATGAAAAAATTAGCTTGATGGTTACCTTCTGGACCACTCCTACTGTAGCTTGCAAAGAGGTCTGTTAGCTCGTAAGTATGCAAGAGTATGTGGAGATCAAAATCAAACACACAACAAATGTACAATAATACCTATCCTGTCAGCAGTCCCATAAAGCCACCCCAAAACTAAACACATCCACCTTATTATCATGCGGTTTATGTTGAATAACCTTCCAAAAAATATTAGCTACTTACACTGTAGATGTTAAACAATCCAAGTATCCAAACTTCAAAGACTTGAAGAGCATAACGCATAAATAAGTACTCAATCATTCTCCCATACATATTGGAGGCCACTAACTCGAGTCCTTCTCAGATTAGTTACTCATGTAAACCATATTAATATTGGTGACAATATAATAAATCCACAATGTGCTTACATTCTAGTGCAACTTATGAAGAGAGCTTACAAAGCCGATCATTTGGTGAAATGCCCTATGGCGACAACCAAGATTTAATTGCTCATATTATTTTATGTCATTTCTTGGATTCAAGGGGACAGAGAAACCCAAATCAGTTCACATCTTGGCACCAAGTCAGCTAATTAAGGTTAACTAATTATAGTATTCCAGACTACCTGTAGAAGCAGCTATGATTGTTGAAAAACCTCAAAATCAGGCAAAGTGTCAGAATTCAAAACATTTCAGCCATCAAACTCAGTTGTGAAGTAAGGCAGACAAATCCAGCAGGCAGTATATACAAGTAAAACACAAATAAGGAAATAAATCATAATAGGCTTTTCACACAAAAGGGACATACCTCTGGTGCCATCCATCTATATGTCCCAGCAATGAAAATTATGCTAAAATGGACAACTATGTTGAAAGCAGACCACTGTTATTTTTCCTCATCAAGAAAAAATCACTATGTTGAATTATATCAGCAAACATTTTAACAAAATAAATATTTCTTTTTCTATATTTAGCATATCACCGATTTAAACCTTGTACTTGTATGAATGCTGAAAAATCATTCCACGAGCTATGATGCCATCGACATTCAAATAGCTTGCTCCTCAATGAGTCGTTGCAAATTCAATAAATTCAAACCATATTGATAAATAGCAAAACAAGGGACAAAATTGATGATAAAAGGGCATAACGCACTCTGATGCTGGTAATTTTACGATTGATATTCATATTTTGCTAGGTTTCTGTTAGTTCTGACTGCAACCACCTGGAAAATAAGGATTTTGAATTATAAACATTAGTCAAAATAAAGGAAAACAATTTGGAATCGTCAAACTATGCACATAGGATAAATAACAAAGCAGAAAATAAATGCTAATAGAAGCTGATGATGAAAACGCAAGTAATGTCATCGCCAGGACCACCTGCAATACTAAATTCCTAATTCCCATTTAAGACCCCCATTAAAATTCATGTCAATTTAGAAGGAATAATTGAGTGGTAGCTGGTTGACGTCTCAATTCTCAGTTAAAGTGGGAACACAAAATTGCACAAATGAAGCACCAATTTAACAACAAAAGGGATAAATGAATTGCCTCCCCTAGTATTCATTAAATTGTCAACGGGACTAACGTATAAATAAATGAGAACGGCAGACTGTGAATTGGCTCAGCCCCAGTTCATCTTTATAAATTTTCTGCATTTCTCTGCAACAACACATGCTAATGCATCCTGTAAACATCATCAGAGGCATAAGGTACCATTTTTATAATTAGAGTGCAAAAGCAAAGTTAGGAAGTTGAAAGATAAAAAAACAACCAAATGGCTCTCATGCACAGGGTTGAATGAACATCCAGGAGGTTCAACCTCAACAGCAGGTATAATAGAAACTTGGTTTTCTGTTGTTTATAAAGGCAAGTTAATCAACAGAAGCTGTAAAACCTCTTGTTCGGCTTAAAATACATGTGAATATCTATGCATATAGATCTAATGACAAGCTAGCTTCCTCTATAGCAAGTGAAAAGAACCACAGGTATTATCAACTATCATTTCCCATCAAAATGGAATGAAACAGAATTGGCATATCACAAATTCACAATGCAGATAAGATCATGAACTTCATTAGAAATTAGAAACGGTCATCAAAATCACAAGTAGGGCCTCTTTCAACACTAGATGTCTGTTTTATGGGAAAAAATATTCGAAAAATGTTTGGCCATTGAAGCTACATTGTCCAACAGTGCGTTCGCTTGGGTCGGAAGAGGTGAATAGCTGTGTTGGTAAGCACCAAGCAAAGAAATAGGTAAATTCAAACAAATGGCAAAATTAAAATATGGAAGCAGAACCCGTAGGTAAATTGAAGTTGATAGTGTGCTATTAAAGAGGTAAGCCGAAATGAGGAAGGAGAATCAAGACAGGACTTACTCGTGCAGGCGATTACTACCTGGAGCAAGGCAGGGGTGGCGGGGTAGCGGAGACGCAGAGGCGTGGTGGTGCGGCCGACAGACAACAAGGCAGAGGGATAGCGGCGGCGCTCTCGGGAAGGGACAGCGGCGAGGTGGTAGCGCGAGGGAGGGATCCGGCCTCCGCGAGAGGTGGAAGCAGGAGACGGGATGCAGAACGGATCGACGCGCAAATCGCACACAGAGGCGAGGGAGGAAGCCGGAGATTTGGCTCGCAAAAGGCCGGAGGCACCAGAAGGACAAGGAAAGACGATGCAGCGGGAGAAAGGCTGGCGGCACCAGAAGGAAAAGGAAAGGCACGATGCTGCGGGAGAATGGGCTCCACTGCTCCAGAGAGTAGATCTGGAAAGAGAAAGAACCGGCGTGGAAAAAATGACAGAAAGAAAGGAATGAGCGAAGAAAAGCAAGTGAAGAGAAAGGCAATTCAGGAATTTCACTTTCAAGATACTGTTCACAAGGTCTGACACTTATATATATTAGATATATTAAAATATTTAGTAAATTGTATAGTATACTTTGTTATAATAAGGGAGATATAGATCACAGCAAAAGATAGCTTATATAAATTCAATAATTAAATACTACAAAAATATATTAAATGCCTTCGTTAACACCTTGAACAAGTGGCAGAGCTTTTTTTTTTTTTTTAAAAAAAAGTTAAAACGTATTAAAATGTTACTATTTATTAAACACCCTTAATTTTGAGACTACTAATAGAAAGATGGATAAAAATACAAAGGGAAGAAAGAAAAGGGAAATCATAGCCTTGCAGTAGGTAACAATTACCAATGTCATATATGCTAATAGAAACCAAAATAAAAAATAAAAATGTATGAGCATTTATTTCATATTTGAAAAAATGTGACAAACCCAAATTAAATTACTGTAACAGTTCATCTTTGAAAATATTAAATTACGTAATTTACCAAACTCAAATTGGGTATAATGATAGTAACAAGTAGGAAAATTAGTTGAGGTAGAAGAGTATTAAATAAACTAAGTTCGTATTTATGGTCCATTTAATGAATTCACAACTCCTACATTTGCTTTCTCATTTTAAACTACAATCATTATTAAGTAATTTGGAAAATATTTTGAAATATGGATTCTCTCTCGCCCTCTCTCAAAGTAATTATTTTAGCAATAACTTAAGGGATGAAATGTTATACTCCATGTTTCAGCAAAATAATATAAAGGGATGTTTGGAGTCAGCAGATCCGCTAGCTAACAGCAGATTAGAAGACCAAATTATTTCACAATTTTCTCTCCGAATCCGTTATCCGTTATCAGTTCCACTAACTCCCAAACATCCGAAATTATAACCATAACAATAATTGGAACTAATGAATGTCAAAGAATTACTGTAGAATTTCACTTATATAGTATACTGTATAATATAAAGAGGAAAGATTGCAAGAATAATAATTCAAGATAATTACAATGGATGCTACAAACATGTGAATTTTCATCGAAATCAATTAATTATTAATTTGAAATGACATGATGCGCTTGAAATGTCAAAACATTCAGGTGGGCCTACTCATAGTGAGCTTTAGCTAAGCCCGATATGTAAATGGGCTCAATCCACTATAGATATTTGAAAAGGCCGAGCCCATCTCCACTTTAACAATTAGTATAATTATTGGCCTAATTATTTGATTTTTTATATATATATTTTAATTTTGTTGTAATTTTTGCTCTTTTTCCCACTAGAATGTGTAAATAGATTTGGTGTCGGACCTAGACCACCTGGACCAAAGTTGAACCAATTATGAATTCTCTATTCTTTCTGTTTTTTTTTCTTCTTTCTTGCTTCGGCTTTAAAAAAAAAATATGAATTCTCTATTATGGAACTAAGGTATACAATTATATATATATATTTTTTATCCTGCTAATTACAACAGTTGTGGCTTACTTATGTGTAACAATAATAATCGTTAAATCTATGCATTTTCATTAATAAATTTTTTAAATAAACTCGAAGGAAGAAATTAGAACACCCATTAATACTGAAATACCCTTTTTTATACCAAAAACCAAAAAAAGAAATTATAGTCCAACAACATACTAGTAGTAGTTCCAAACATTATAGTCCAACACTAAAGCCAGTGCCCTTCACATCTCTAGCTGTACTCTATTTTATTTTTTAATAAATTGTTAAATTTATTATTTTTATTACTCCATTTTCTGATCTAAAGGTTATTATTACTTTTATTATCTAATTTAAAGATAGTTTACAATATTATCTTCATGTTGTGTCCATTTACATGGGGCATGGCCGTCGGATTAAGGTATGCACACATATTCTTTCTTATCCAAATTTTACTTGGAAGAATATTCTCTACAATTTCTAGGGTTTTTCATCAGGTGTCATTATCAGTTCACGAACAATGATGCATTCTTCTATACCTTTTCCTCGAATTGATTTGTCATTTCAAAAAGATAAAAACCCGGCCTGTATTAATTACATTCATTTTAATATATAGGGTATATTCATTTTAATATATTCTTATTTAAGTCCTTCATTTACATTTGCATGGACAAGTAAAATATTGTTAGATTCGTCTAATCATATAATTTTGAAATCTCAAATTTTTATTATTTTTATTTATATACAATTTGAACTATAAATATTTAAAAATATATCTTGAACTACGTGAAATGCAGAAATGGAACACTTATATAAAAATATATAAAAATAGAGGAAGTAGTATTTTTTTTAGAAGCTGAATCAAATAAGGAATAGACGCCTTGTGGGGACTCTAACCCCTATTCAACCTAAAATTAGAAATCATGGATTTTATCACTTGAGCTATTGCTCATTCCTACCCTATATTTTTGTTGGTACACCATTTTAATACTTTATCCGTTCCTAAATAAGTGTTACGGACCCACATTTCACGCAATCCAATATACGTTTTTAATTCGTTATAACTCAAATTCCATACAAGTAAAAATTATGAAAATTTGATATTCTAAATCTATGCGATTAGACGAATACAACAAGATCTTACTTGACTATATTTTATCTTATATAATTGTATTAGAAAGTCGAGTCAAAACTACTTAATGAACAGTAACAAAAGTCAAAATGTGGCATTTAAAAAGGAACGGAGGTAGTATTACTTTTTGAATAATACGGATTAAAAATGTGCATTGGATTGCGTGAAATGTGGATATGTTGCATTTATTTAGTAACAGATGAAGTACTATAATGATATGAAAAGAAAATCTATTAAAAACTCGTATTATATGCATTAATTTTGTGTTTTATAGAGAGAGGCCTGCAAACTGCAAAGTGCAAACTGCAAACTGCAAAGCCAAGGGTGGTTCGAGGAATCTGCCCAATTGCTTCTCTTCCCTTGTCAGTCCGTCAGATTCCCTCCCAATTTCCCACACTTTTGTTTCTCCGATCCCCCAATTGCTTCAATTCTCTGCGATTTCGCAACATGAAATTTGGCAAGGAATTCCGGATACACTTGGAGGAAACCCTACCTGAATGGCGGGATAAGTATCTCTCCTACAAGCCCTTGAAGAAGCTTCTCAAGAATCTCCCACCTCCGGACCCCGATAATCTCACGCCCGAGCTCGAGGAGTGGTTCATCGGCGTTCTCAATGAAGAACTTGAGAAATTTAATGATTTCTACGTCAATAAGGAGGAAGACTTTATTATCCGATTCCAGGTTTTATTTCCTTTTCTTTTCCCCTTTAAGAACAAAGATTCCCTTATTATGATTCTCATTTGGATTGATTGGTGGATTTTGATTTCGGGGTTTGGTTGATTATGTTGATGTTTTTGAAGTTATTGAATTCGATGGATGGGGATTCTAGAGTATAGCATTCAGGGTAATTTCAATTTGTTGGGGTGGATGGTAAACGTGGTATCTGGTATATAGGTTGGTTAATGAGCGATTTGAAATCTATGATTCAGTCCAGTGTGAAAATTTTGTATCTAGGTTAATCCAAATTCATTGTCGTATGCAAATTTTTGATATATTGCTGTACAGTAAGTGAGAATTGAAAGAAAAAGTTACACAAGTTGCATAAATTATTGATTGTGGCACTTGGAATTAGCCAGAGTCTTGTTAATGTGGTATGCAAGAGCAGACACCATCCAACTCTGTTAGCCAAGGAATGAAGAACTGTAGCAGGAATTTGTTTTGCTGGTTTAGAGGCTATTATTGCCTTGTAAAAGGTTATTGCCCAGAACTCTTTTGATCAGTGCATCATAATTCAATTGAAGCGAAGAAGCTTGGAAGGAAAATGATTTAGACGGCAATAGGAAAAGGCACTGAATCCCGTTGAAGAGGGAGGGCATGTTGGCTGTATGCAGAGTTCCCTTCAATTTGGATTATTTTTCTTGAGACTTATATGCACAATGTTTAACTTCTTGATATATAGATTGAACCTTCTATGAATATGTGTGGTATAAACATGCAGATAAAGTTAGCTCGATATTGACAAAATTTGCGTGTGTTGTGTAGTGCAGACAAACCAGCAATTCAATTTAGAGTTATGTTGGAAAGTTCCATTTTTTTAAATGTTATTTAATGAAGAAACAATAATCTCCATTCTCCAGTGAGCTCTCCTACACTCTGCTTTTGCTAATGGTAGTAAGTAGTAACCAAACAACACATGCATTAGACCACTTTGTCTTCCACGTATCTCATTTGCTTAAATTTCTCAGAAGTTGTGAAGTTTCTCTGAAGTTTCCTGTTGTAACATAAGAACTGCACGCATTTCCTTTTTCTCAGTTATAGACATGGAATCAGGCATTCATGATCTGCAAACATCTTAATGTAGCCTTTGAGCATTCTCGATTGTGTTCTCTCATCAGGCACTCAAGGAAAGAATCGAGCAAGTCAAAGCAAGAGGAAGTGCCAACAGCCTGTTTACCTCAGAAACAGAGTTTAGTGAAGAGATGATGGAGATTCGAAAGGACTTTGTTTCGATTCATGGGGAGATGGTCCTTCTAAAAAATTACAGTTCCCTTAACTTTGCAGGTACTCAAAGTCAGGGATACATTTAGATTTTATCTTTTTGATAGATATTATATTTATCCCGTTGCTTATTTTGTTATTCTTTATATCTATTTTGCGTTTTAACCAGGTCTAATTAAGATTCTGAAGAAATATGATAAAAGGACTGGAAAATTATTGAGCCTACCATTTACTCAGCTTGCTGTCCACCAACCCTTCTTTACAACTGAACCGCTCACCAGATTAGTCCGTGAATGTGAGGCAAATCTCGAGGTTCTATTCCCGATGGAAGCAGAGGTTGTCGAATCAAACCAAATTGAACAGAAGCAGGCATCGACTTCTCCAAATACAACATTATCTCTCGGGGAAGAAACTCTAGATATATACAAGAGCACACTTGCTGCAATTCGAGCTATACAAGGATTTAAGAAGGCAAGCTCCACATATAATCCTCTTTCGTTGTCGTATCTCTTTGGAAACCAAGATAACGAAAATACAGGGGCGGTAACAGCAGAAAACTCACCTTGTGACACGTTGGAGAGCTTGAATGATGACAACAATGCCGAGGAAGATGCCAGCTCCCCAAAATGAAGTACTGTAACTGTACTCGTTTGCAAAGCCATATTTATCTATCCCTTCTTGATCTGTTATGTCATAGTTTGCTTACAATACAGTTGAATAAACTTAGCATGAAATTGTAACATAATAAACTGGAATTCAAACATCATCTTGAATGATTTGAAAGGATGTATGATAAAACATTTTTCAATAATTTTGAGTTCTCAATTGGGGTATTGTGTGCTCATTGAGTCATTATTTGTTGATCCTGTTTGTTAGCTTTTCCATTGTTTTGGACTCTGAATTTGGTCAAATGCAAGAAACATTGTCGTTGCCCAGTTAGGCTGCATTTCGCATGCAAAAAATATAAATTTATTTTGAAAATTTAAAAAGTGGAGATGCGGGGGATCGAACCCCGTGCCTCTCGCATGCAAAGCGAGCGCTCTACCATTTGAGCTACATCCCCTTTGTTGATTAACAATTACAAAATAAATATTTATTAACGTTTTGGAAATTAAAACTATTTTCCTATACCAGTCCTTTGTTGTAATAAACTTAACAACAATACAAATAGAACACATTTTTATTTTTATTTTACATATGTAACTCTGATCATTTAAAATAAAATTTTAATTTACTTGAAATTAATCTTTTATAATGCTATTACAGGATCTTTAGAGATACTATTATGCACCTTTTTTTTCTTTTTCAAAAGATTATATAATTAACTTCCGACTTATAGCGTTTCTTAACATAAACGGAAAAAGGGAAAGACAGAGAGAGCTTGAATCAAACCTTTTCAAATTCATATACTGCTATGCTTTTTTAACCCAACAACGTTAGCTAGTTCTAAGTTACATGAAAGGATAGCGAAACCTTTTGGTGGATGCTGATGCGTTGGGGTTTCTCTTTAAGCAAAACATGCGAGAGTGTATGTATCCAAAAAAAAATCGAGAGACGATAGCCAAAACTATTTTATTAAAAATGTAAAATCAATGAGCTATAAGCCAATTTGCTTTCTTTTCCATGTGAGTATTTTACAAGCTCAAATTCGACAAAGGTCAGTGAGAAAAAACGACTTTACCAGAGATTAAACCATGTGATTGGTCAAAATGGAATCAACCAACATAAAATGCAAGCAACTCGCAAAACTCAATTATTCAGAAAACTCGTCCCGTTATAAACTTCACATTTCAATACAAAGAAAAAGTGCACACATAGAATAAAGCAGCTTTCTTCTCCATTTAAATGCGTTCTGAATTTACAATCATTCAAAAGCAAACCACACACCCAATAATGACAGGAAATCACTTAAAAATTTAAATCAGAAGGACTCCAAATTCACTTCCAAGGCATTCGTTCGTTCAAGAACCAACAACATCCACTTAATTTTCACTTTGCCAGCTTGAAGTACAGCACCACACCGATCGCAATAACCAGTACCATAATTATCGCAATAATAACCCATTTGTTTCGGTTCATCCTCATCGATATGTTGTTTATGATTCTCTTACTCTTGCCTATGTTGTCATCTACACCAAACAACTGCAGGAAGCAAATGGCAGGGGGAAATGGGGAGATGACATAGTGTCAAAATTAGCTACTAGATCATAAAAAGGAAAGCTGCTTTGTTTTGTTTCAAGGCCACAGAAAATATGGTGAAATGTGAGAAATATGAAGTACCGTGTTGTTGGCATGTAGGAGAGACTGTCTCTGTTGATGCAAGTCTTGAAGCAGTGATACACCAAGCTCTTCAGTCTCCAGCATGACCTTTCTGCTT
Source organism: Hygrophila difformis (assembly GCA_030278955.1). Lineage (NCBI taxonomy): Eukaryota > Viridiplantae > Streptophyta > Magnoliopsida > Lamiales > Acanthaceae > Hygrophila > Hygrophila difformis. The sequence goes on along the minus strand of JAOANR010000005.1, from coordinate 59,079,847 downwards.
TCCCTGATCCTGTTACTGGAGGTGTTCAGTCTCTCAGTCGACATTAACAATCTGTCCCTTTGATTTGCTGATACCTGCAACAAGCATCCCAATCTGTTAGAAGAATCACTTGCTCAATTTTAAACTATGGTAAATAAAAACTTCCTATCTTTGATACCGTTGGTTCCAAGCACAGGCAAATAAGGGAGTGAGTGAGTGACGGTTAGCATAACGTTCTCAGATAAAAGCTGTCACCTAATCTAACACGGATCACATGAATCATTAAATTTAGCCCATTGTATGGGACATTCAAAGGTTTCCTATATACATGGTTCTACAATGTGTTTTAAGAAACTGTTGGCAACTAAATATCATAGATAGAAGGAAGAAACCCTTCTTTAAATTAAATAGAAGAATACCAAAAATACTATAAGAAACAGATATAATTAATTCAAATGTATTATTATCTTTTATTTTTCTTTTGAGGAGTGGGGTGGTGTTTTGTTGGGTAAAAACATGTAAAACTCCCCAAAAAGTCACAAATACTGCAGGAAACATATTCTTGGCCATATTACCAGCGAGCTAGAGCAAAACAATTTTTATAAACTTGCTTGAAACAGACATTCATGCAAAGATATTAAGCACGAGTACATTTCATGAGATGGATGCAAGCTCTGAGAATCTGGGAGCATCAAACATTAAGGATTGAGAACACAAATAGTAATTTGTAATGGCCAGAAATAAGAATAGCAGATCAATGTAAGCAAACAGGCATAAACATACAGCCATTGTATCAGCCATTCCTGCTTCCAGTAGTTCATCTCGAGCAGCCTGGTTCAAGTTTGTTGAGGCAATTCGTTTTACTTCACTCTTCAAATTGTTTAGGTCAGATTTATATTCTCTCAGCTTGGCAAGGAGCACAGCCTTGGTGTTTGGCTGCAACCCACGAGCCTCGATGTCCATCTTTCGGATCTGTTCCATTATTAATCAATTTCTGGAGCAAAGATATACAATGAGAAAATTAATTTATTTATGTCAAATGGTCATCTATACCAACTCGTCTGCCTCATCCAGCCCTGATCTGATTTCAGAAATCTTTTGCTTCTTTTGCTCTGCAAAAAAACCAGAGTTTGATATATTTCAGAAATCTCAGCAGAGCATTACCGGGTATGTTAAAATACAATAATAAAAATAAAATAAAGGAAGAATACGGAGTAAAGATAAACACTCCCTCCATCCCATATCATGAGGAGTAATAAATAGAGCCAACACAGATATCACTAACAAGAAAAGAAGCAAAATAATCCATCCCCTGCCCAATCAGGTACACACTTACAAGAAGCACAACCGTTGCTGACATCCAAATCAATAATTCAACAGAGATAGAAAACAATCCTCACACCGCCCCACCAACACACACACACAACCCGCATCAAATTTTACCAATCAGATCCCATCATCTCCTTTCCCCGTAAGTAGTCCCAACAATTTCCCCACATCCACCTACAATTGGCAGGAATTGAACAAATCCCTGAACTCAAGCTGTAAAACAATTGCCACTCATACTAATAAACATCCAAAATAAATTAATTTCATGGGCGGCTTCAACGGTTGTGCTCTTATAAGTCATTAATGTACTTAAATCCTCTTTTTCCATTTCTCACTTAGTTTTGAAAGGTTATAACCCGTTAATTGCTTAAAACCTCTTTTCCATTATCAATTAATTTTGAACTTAATAGCCCGTATTTCTTGCTCATCAAAATCAGAAAATTTCCTTGTTACAAAGCATAGAATCTAAGTCAGCCTAAAGCCATCATTAATTGAACTACGTGCCTAAAGTCTTCCACAAATGCAACTCAGATTGACTGCTTTCATCATGCTTTGAACATCACATCCAAAAATACATTTTCTGAAACAAATTGACCAAAGCAATTTCTGAATTCAATCAGCCACAACCAATAAGACGACAACAATGTATTCGCAAAAATTACCACCTTTATACACAATTCAGAATTTAAAAAAGCAAAAGATCTATACGGATGCAAGAACAACCAAACATTGCACCACCAGTGCACGATTAGAAAAGGAAAAAGCTGGACGAGGAAATCAAATTAGGGCATACTGCTTTTACACTAACCTCCATCGAGTAGGGCAGCCGCCGAGCACTTCTTGGACAAAATCGCAGAGAGCTCGCAATAGCGTTTTTCGTAGCCTTCAAATACCGTGCTCATCGTCACCTGTTGGGCAAAATCAGGGCGAAAAGGAAGAAAAAAAAAAAAGAAATTGAAAAATTCACTCGGATTGAACTTCCGAGAGCGTATGATTCCCAAAACAACGATCACACGCCCGTTAAATTATGCAGCCAAAATCAAAGATCGGATGATGAATTGGGGAGAAAAAATATACAAAAATTGGAAGGAAGTCGTAAAACAAAGAAGCCAGAGGAAATTCCGCGTTGGCGGATCGATCGAATTGACGAAATAAAGGGACAAGGTTGCGTTGCTTTGCTTATGACTCGGTTTCTGTGGACACGACGACAAGATGGTGGTTTGAATACACGACTAATCAATCGACTTATTGTAAAAACGGATTATTGATGAGTTGGTAAATAAGACCGACCACACAAAAAACGCTCTCTCTCTTTCTACTACTACAGTTTTTACTGTAGTTTTTTACACACACACAGTAGTAGTAATAGAATGAGAAGGGCTTCCGTTCCGTAGCCCAAATGGGCCGATTCCCATCATGAGTTGTTGAATTTTAAGGGCTTCGTTGAACTACCAACTGCTTACTCTCAAGCCAAGTATATCTGTGTTCCAAAGCTAGACTTCATAAACCATGTAAGGACTTTCAATGATGCGCTTGTGCACATTCTTTAGAGGTGACTGGGTTATTCGGCTCCAAACCTAAATCCAAACATGTATGCTCCTGCAACCCATGTTTTCCACTTGTGACCTTTTTAAAATTTTATGGGCATTTTCTCTGTTTCGAATGAGACAATTTTACTCCCAAAAGACAAACACAAAAATCTTGCAGCAAGTTACTCGAAAGCAACTTTCTTCAAAATGTAGTTGTTGGTGGTATGGGACGAGGACATCCATCAAGACATCCAAGATAAACAACAAACAACATTTGACAGAACCCAAGATAAATATGCAAAGAAAAATCCACCAAACATTGCAACTCTAATTAAGAGTACATCCATCCCCTTGGGGAATCATTTATTTTACCGGAACTTTGTTTATAGCCAGTAATCATTGTTCCTGCTGCCTGATCCGTGAGAGTTTCCTGCAGCAAAGAATGCTTCAATCGCCCGTCAATAATGCTTCAACCCCTTGAGCCAAAGACCTCACTACAACAATTGATCTTGGGTATCATCCCACCAGCAATTGTTCCATCGTCTATCATCCCTCTCAGTCCTTTAATGTCGATCTCCTTCACCAAACTCGCCGGATCATTACGATCCCTCAATAACCCCGACACATCTGTCAACAGTATTAGCTTCTCAGCTCCCAATGCAGCTGCTATGTCTGCATTGATGTTATACGACTGTCCGTTCACATCAGCCGCCACGGAGGCAATCACTGGGATCTTGAGCAGATAGCGACGGGAGGATTGGAGGCGGAGAGGTTGGTGGTTGACGGAGGCGAGGCGAGAGTGTTGAGCACTGAGCAGTGAGACACTGACTGAGGGCTTGAGGGGTAGGTGGAATTGGCCTGTGGGTGTTCGGGTCATCGGATCGGGATTGATTTGAATTTTAAGGACCAAGGAATAAGGAATTAGCGATATAATTTTGGGGAAAAACATACATGTTCTTTTTCAACAATTTCACTGTTATTATAACTTAAAATTTCAACCTTTAACCCTTCATGCATAGTTAACATACTAACCTAATAATTACATCATCGCATATGATTATTTTTAAAGGATTGACTTTTGTTTTGATGCATTTAAACGTCAAGAACGTAATTCAGTATATCTATGAAATAAATCAAATACTCTTTACAATCTAAGAAGCAAACTGTACACACAAGAAAACACATACAACACACCCATAAGTATATACTGATGGAATATTGTAGCAGCATACCATGAACTTATCAAATTTCTTACATCATGTCACAATTTGTTTATTAACCTTTGAGCTGTAGAATTACTGCCTTACTGGTATCAGGTTGTCTTTGTTCCCATTATCTATTTCTGTAGTTTCCGAAGAATCCTTCTTTATCTGGGGAGAAGAACTACTGCTGTATCTCCCTGTGGGGAGGTCGTGGTTATGCTTTCCCTCGTATGAGGTGATGACAGCTTTGGGGTCGGATGAAGCCCTCTCAACATGCTTCCGGACATTACACCCAGTGTACGTACACTTGTAGTAACTCCTGCAGAAAGAATTCATATGGTTTCAACTTTTAAGTGGTCGCCCTTCAATGGCACGAAAATGAGAATCGAATGAAGCAAAGTTTTAAAATGTTTGCCTCTCCATTCAGTCAACCATCCATGGGTTATAATTGAAATAGTCGAAAGATCATCAAGAACAAGATGAACTCAAATTTAATGCTGCAATTTGATCAAATTAGGTTCCATGGAACATGATCAAATTCAAATTCACAATGTGAATTAGTAAGTCAAAAGTCTTGAAAAGGGCTATCAAAAAGGGCCCGAGTGTCTTAAATTGATAGTCGCACCTTGGATGAGGGTTGCCCTTGACCACTTTCTGCCCATATTTTCTCCATCTGTATCCGTCATCCAGAAGATCAACTTCGCTCCTTGTCTGAAAGACAATCTTTGAATCCGTAACAGTTTGGTGGGAGGATGAAGCTGGAATGGATGGCCCAATATTCGTGTTCCTGCATAGTAACTGGTCAAAATCACAAATAATGCTAATGGTATCCACTAGATTTTGGACTCAATTTTATGGAATCAACATGTAGGCTTGAATGTGGGTATTAAATAAGTATATGTTTTACCTTTTTGCAGCAGGTTCAACATCCTTCACTTCAATATCATCAAATGCAGTACCTCTCCCAATGTCATTTCGATTGGCAATCTGATTGTGCTCGATTGGCTCTTGGCACTGCGTTTTGACATCTAAAGCCTTGAAACAAGTGGGTGCAGCCACATTAACTATGTTGGGTATAGAACATTGGGAACGCAGAGGGGGCTGTGCTGGGTCCTTTACCCTTCTCTTTTGTGGAGGTGGATCGTGGTTGTGCTCTCCTTTATACGTGATCTCAGATATACGACCATCTAAAGACCGCTCAACCTTCTTCTTAACAGGACAGTCAAGATGTGAGCACTTGTAGTAGCTTCTTGGGCATTCACTTGCCTTAACTTGCTTCTGCCCGTACTTTCTCCATTTGTAGCCGTCCCCAACAGGCTTCTCGCTGGAAACACAAGCCACCTTTTTATCAGATTGAAAAGTTTCCGAAGACTCTAACATAGGAATCTCAAGTTCCATGGATGATGGATCCAAATGCTGTATTGGAACCCCGACCGGTGCAGAAACTGAATGGTCCAATGTGTCCACAGCATCCGCATACTGAAATTCGGCCTGTTTTGCAGGTAAAGTTTGTGATAACGCCGCTTGAGCAGTAACTTGCGCAAGCACCTGTTGGTGTGACATCCCGAAAGGGCTCTGCATGAAGTTTTACAAGCAATATTCAATCATACCAAATCCAAAATCCTCAGTACATATGCTTATTGAAAAACAGGACACTGGAAAGCTGATATCGGTGCGCGTGATGATTTTTAGATCATCCAAATGTTTACCTTACCTAACTTTCGAAATTTCGTCAACTGATATGCAATTGGGCAATACTGAAACTTAAACCTAGATCAAATCCAAAATCTCCCTTGCAACCAGAGTAATGACGATCCAAAACAATGACTCATCGTTTTCTTCCCATTTTCCATTTCATTGGTTGAGAGTATCAATCAAATAATCAAATTTGTAAGCTTCACAAGAAACTAAACGTTACATGCATTCAGTTTCTGATTCCAACCTTTTATTTCTATCAGAAACAGACACGTGAAGAAAACTGGTGTTGCTACTAATTCCATTCCAACGAGCAAAAATCTCACGAAATAAAAAAGCAGGGAACCAAAGTCATCAATTTCGCAGCAAAATCGAAGAAGCTTACCTGAATAGGTGATAAGAACCCAGGCGAATTCAGCAGGTCCGGCGGACTCGGCCCCGCGACCAAAGATGTCAAACTCGCCGGCGGCGGAGGCACCACCAAATTCGTCGGCCCCTTCAACTTCTGCCCCTCACCGCTCTTCCCCAAACCAGACGAGCACAGTTTCATCCCTTCCTTCCCCGCATAATCATCAGTATCAATTGATGAGAAACCTCGAATCGGCGCCGCCATTGGGGAAGCCATAGCTCCAGCTAAGAGCTCGGAGAAGGAAAGGTGGCCTTGCTCGGGGAAAAACGTCGATATCAGGGTCATCGGGCCGGGGCTGAACCCTGGAAGCGACCCGGCGGCGAGGAAATCCAAGGAGACACGTGGCGGCAGCTGGAGCGTCGTCGGTTTGGGGTTTACATCTTCGATGGACTTACCCATTCGTTGATTAAGCTCCTTCGGGTCCAAATTCTTTTGATAAGAAGCAAATTACAGAAAGCTTTGTGATATTAAATTCCAAAAACAAGAATTAATTGTAGATAAAAACGAATTTAAATTTGTACCGCCACGTATGTTTTTTGGGGGGGGAGTTGAGTTCTTGCAAAGTACGGAACTGCAGTATGATAACGTAGTCACCGTTTGCGAATAAACCCCCGACTGTGGAGTAATAGATTTACAAAATAAATTCAATATTCCTCGAGCTTTTAAAATCCTTTTATGTACTACTAGTATTTATCGTATAAATTAAAAATATTTGTCTCATCAAAACATGCAAAAATATTTTAATGAAACCTCCTAACTTATATATATATATATATATATATATATATATTTTATTTCACTCGATTTCTAAATTAAACTTTTAACACATACTTCCCCACACGTATTAGTTAAAAAAAGAAAATCACATTTATTCCATTTTTCTCACGTAACTTTACTATCTCTTATTCTCTTCTATGTTCCATTTATTTTATTTGTTAAATATAAAATACTATAATAATTTTAAAAAATCTTAAAAAAAAAAGTCAGAGGGAGGGAGTAGTATTTTGTCTGTTGTAAGGATAAAATTGTTTGCTTAAAACTTTAATTAAAATGATTTTTTTTGGCTTGTTTAATCATCTCGTCTCATACGGCGGGCAAGTTGTCATGGGTTGTCTATGGCTTCTTTATCCACTCTTGTTAGTATCTTATTTTTTTCTTTTTAAGTAAAAAATGATGTGTTTGATTTCATATATATTTGTATTAATCTGCTAAATACAAATGCCAAAAATCCTTAATTTCAAACAAATACATGTGTATACATACACACACAAAATAAAAGAATATTATACTTTGACACGCGTGCATAGGAAGACGAAGGTGGGTATAAACTGGGAATTGGTCAATAGGCGCTGAGCCATTCGAATTAAACCTTAAAACTTTTTAATCTAAAGATTGGGGTTTGAATTCATTAATCTTACAGTGTTAAACCAGCGGCTGGATTTACCTTATACTACTATATTTCAGTGCACATCTACGTATCTAACCCATTGATAAACCTTTGTATTTATTTATCGACCAGTTTATATGTAGTCGACTGTTGGTAAGATTCACACACAGAAAATATAATGTAGAACCTGATTCTGATCATTGCTTTGTTTCGAGAAAGTATGTCGACGACACAGCTAAGCCTTCCATGTCATAGGTTCGAACAAGTCTTTGTCGCTTGCCTGGTGACTCGATCCAGCACAGTTCAAGATGGAACGACTTGAATTCTTCGACGCTCTTGGCAACATCGGATGGGAATCCCATGTACATGCCTCCAGGCAACAATGTCAGCCGATACCCACCATTGAATGTGATCACATTGTTCGAAATGGAACCAGTCCAGGGCACGGTTGTGGTAACGTTGCTGCCATCTGATTTAGATTTTATATCCTGGCCAAAATGCAGAACCCATGAGAATAAATTACTAGAAATACTTTAGTTGACCGGCAAAATATGTATAAATATATAAATATATATCATCAGAAGTGAGGCGGGTTGTGACTTTTAGATATTATGCTTGAATTGGACAGAACAAACCTGAATGAGCTGACCATCCTCTGTAATTTCGAGGGTGACAATTGTATCTCCTTCAGCTATTGTAGCTCCGTAAACACCACTACGTTTTGTTATGGAGTGACCCTTCCAAGTTCCCAAATGTGGACTAAGCCTGTCCAAATCCTACAGCCAATAATATTTAACATCAGGTAGTTTATCTATGCTGAAATTTGAAATAGACAAAACTCTTCTTTAGCTGATATTACAGGTAAGATACCTGAGAATTTCCAAGGGAAGGATTATCAATCGCATTGCTGCCTCTTTCTTCCAGGAAGATGAGTAGCATTTCTAGTATTCCTTTGGGACCCAATATATGGAAAGCTCGGACCCTTGCGTCTCGTTCTAGTGAATAGAGGCAGTTCTCACATACAATAGAGGGTCGTTGAGAAGGAAGCTTTAAATTCCTGTTGACAGAACAGAAAGATTAAAAAAAAAGGAACTAGAAACAGCCAAATCCCAAATTGCCCTTCCTCTTATCAAATGGAAAATTTGTTTGGGAACTATCATATTCAAATTCCCCAATACCCAAAACAATATTTTCTAGCAATCAAAAAGTACTATCAAGCACCTTCATCCAATTATAATTAATCAGATAGGATTCAACTAGACAAAAGGAGTAACAAATATTTAGCATAACTCAGTTCCAAAAATGCAAACTTCAATGGTTGAAAATAACAGACATTATTGAATAAGACACAAGCACCTGGGAGATTCTTCCTCAATATCATCTTCGCCTAGCACCCCTCGTCTGATCACCATCTCCAACATGCCGGCCAACTGATATCTCAATGCAAATGCCTTCTGCTCGGGGAAAAAGCCAATCTGCCTAAACATAAGTTCATCTTACTATTAAATAGTCAAGAAGAAACTATCAGAAAGCACAATATTTTGCTGCCAGCAAGTACAATTCTGTAATGAAAGAAGTCTCACCTGCTGATATTTGTCCACTGTGAACATGTTGGTTTCCTTAATTTTGTACTCGAACCATTCATACTCATCGTCTGTCTTGAAACCACTCAATGGAGGTTGTTTGATATACAACCTATACATATTTTAGAAAGAAAGAAACAAAATCGCATGCCAGCCAACTCAACATAAAGTAAGATTCCCAAAAGTTGAATTGAAATTTGCACCAAATACCATTACACACCACAACCAAATTAGAAACCATGCAAATTATGTCCAGCAAATTTCCAAGAAACACACTTACGATTGAATCAAACTCATGAGCTCATCTTCCCCGTATGAGCTTGCAGCAAGCTTTGTGCTAATCTTATGCAACAAATTCCCATTGGCATCAAATTGCTTCAGAATACATCAAAATTTATGTCACTACGACTCTTATGCGCAGAATCTATCCAAAATAGAAGTAAAAGACATTCACATAAAATGGCACAGAAATTTCGTTAATTTCCAAAAAATCGAGATCGTATAGGTTAGGGTTATTCAACAAGTTAGACAAAAACATAGACCCGAGAAGTCGAACTGCAACGACCATAAGGAGAATTATTACTTACATAAAATGAACCTGACCAGTTTCCCAAATTGAGGTCAATAAAGCGTTTAAGAACATCAATGCTCATCGACACATCGTCGCTCCGCCGTCCATCTTCCACCGTAGCCTCCGTCGTACGGTTGCGCGAGCACAGCGCTGAAAGTGGCGATTGTGTTTGATTGAGGCAAAAAAATGGCTTGTTCGTACACGGAGCTGGAGGAGGAAGCTTCTGCGGTTTCGATGGAATGAAAGTAGTGTGCGATGGCGCCAACCACGCGGCGGAGAAAGCCGTCGCCATGGGAAGTAAGGAACTGAACACTGGTGCCTTGCGAGCTCTCTCAAGTCTTATCCTAGTGCTCCTCCCAGTTTGCCTAAAAGCAGTTAAACCACGTTTCTTCTCGTCTTTTCCATTTATTTTATTTTTTGAAACACGCTTTTATAGAATCAAACTTGGTCCGAGTTTATTAAAGGCATTTAGAAGCAAAGGTGACTGCGGATTCTAATATACTTCATGGGAAAGATGAATTGGGCAAATGATCAATGGTGAATATTAGAATATAAGTATATTCTAAGTCTATATATACCACGTACAAACAACAAACCAGCTCTTTATTCACTACAATAATAAGTCTGTCTATATGGCGAAGATTGAAAACGATCACCTTGTTCAATTTAGTCAAGTCTTCTCAACAAATATTTGACCTGGACTTGCTTTGTCAAGGGCATAACCCACTCCTTATAAATTTGAGCAACAAAGCTTGGGTTTATTCTGTACGCTGGTTCACTCTTGAATTTATCTTGGTTTACAGACACTTCCTGCCCAAATTTTTGGGATTTCACTTCCACTCTCCTAACCACCATTGCTTCCACATCCGGGTAAGTGAGCAAATCCATCAATTTGCTCGCATCCTGTGCGACAAGTTTAAGGTTAATATATAGCCATCACTGCAAGTACATTTTCTCTGTAATAAATGTTGTTGCGCCTTCTTACTTGTGCTCTGATGGCAGGCTTATAGAGAACGGGGTCATTTTGGAATTTTGCCTCCGCAACAAATTTTCCGTAATGAATTCTCCTGGATAAGACCTGTTCAAATAAGATGTTTTCAAATAAGATGTTTTCAGGGATGTCCCTTGAATATGGAATCATGGGAACGTGATTTGGTGCAGAGCCATCAGCCATAGGCTACATTTGGCACCTTGTCTTCTTAACATTTAAAAAAAAAAAATTGTCTGGTTGCTCGGAAAAAAATTAACTATTGTTCACTAATTATTGCGCCAAAACAAGTACCTGCAAGCAAACCGTATCACAAATTGCAGCTGATGAATAATCACCATCGTCGCCATCTTTAACTAATGTTGGGAGGACGCTCTGGAAGTACATATCCCATATAAGGGGATTGAAATTGATCGAACCTGCACGTGGGTGAAGGACCTGCAAGTGCAAGATGTTTAAAGCGACCCCCTAATAAGAGTGAATATCCATCATCAAGCAAAAGATATAGGCATACATATCTCAAGCAATCCTCGAATCCATTGATCAAAACACGAGGAAACAAATGCTAACGACAAAACTGCCACATGTTGTAGGCTAAGGATATGCCAATTTGGCACTCTGCAGCTTAGTTTACCTTTGGAAACTCCAGTGGAGGCAAGAGTGACTGAGGCAAGTTCTCAGGGAAGAAAGGATTCTCGTCTGGACTGGAGTACCTTCCAACCTGGATGAAAACGATCACGACAACACACGTTACTAGTAAATAATCTAATTATCATTGAGAGAACTGGTCTAGGCATACAGCTTACCTTTGCTTGAAGACTCTCCGTTTCCCTGATAATGTACTCAGCCATTGAACCATGGAAACCATCCATGGTGAAAGCACCAGAATGGTAAGCAATAGCATTGTAACAGAACATAGATCTCTCAACAAGGCTAAATATTATGCTGTCTTCTTGCCTAATCAATGAGTGCCTAATTCCCTCAAGTTTGTAGTTCTCACTCTCATCAACTCTACTTCTCTGCACCGACCTAATCGGGATATAACATCAGATTAACCATAAATTTAAATTATACTTCATAACATAGAAGATTAGATTCCACCAATGAAAGTTAAGAACAGTTGATGTTGAAACTTGAAAGCACAGCCAAAATGCAGTTATGTAATACACTCCAAACATAATCGAAAGGTCCAACGGCTCCTATAACCATATTGATGTAATGGCGTTAATTGATCATCAACCTCTTCTGATTCACTTAGAACTCATTGACGACAGAGATTAATCAATCTTGATAAATCTAAACGAAAAACGGTAGCACAATCGAAAGACTTATAAAGAAACCGCAAAATTAGCTCAAATACCCTAGTGACAAATCGGAGGTTTGAATTGTTCCTGAAACGGAAATCCGGCGGCTACAGCACGCAGGCTTCATAAAGAGGCTAATTTTCCTACAACAACTGAAACCGCCGGAGCATAGCACCACGGAAGGAGCGGCAAACAATAGCTTCGCCTCCATGCTTCCTCAGTGCAAATAAACCCAAAACGGGTCAAATAATTTTTTTTAAAAAATTAAAAAAATTAAAAAAAATTGACGATCAAAGATATGATAAGGTTTATACGTTTAATAGTTTTCTCAGTAATTTAGCGGCACGGCGCTCCGTGGGAACAGCGGCTGCTTTGCTCTCGGCGGGAGGTTATAAATTTGCGTAAATGCTGGAATGACATTTTATAAGGGGCCATCGCTTTGCCATAATTATGTCATAATTATTTAATTACTATATTATATTTATTATTTAAATTTTATTCTCAAGTTGATTATATAAAATTTTCAAAATCTATTTTAGAGTCAAATAATATAAGAAATTTAAGTGATAGATTTAAAATATATTGACTTAAAATTCTTACAAAACTAGTAACTAGTTGTCCCGTTAGTATAAAAATTTAAGATTATGTGATTGATTGAAAAATTTTATTACAAAACTCATTTAGAACAGCACCAAATAATATAGGGGAAAAAATAATTTTTTTTTTTAAAAAAAAAATACACTAAAAAGATGAAGGAAGGTTATAAAACTTTTATGTGCAAAAGTGATGGAAATAGTATAAGTTTCTTAATTATAAACAAAATAAAATGATAATATCTCCTGCTGGAGACAAAAACGATTGAGGTCCTACCGGGAGTCGAACCCAGGTCGCTGGATTCAAAGTCCAGAGTGCTAACCACTACACCATAGAACCAATTTATGATAAATTTGTTTGTGTCATTATCTACACTAAATAAAACTGGTGAGTTGGACTTGGGCCCTTTCCAATCATTCTTTTATTTTATTTTTGGAGGGAGGGATTTTTATTATTCTTTTTTTCTTTTTCTTTTTCTTTTTTGGAAATACTTGTAATACAGTAATTAACGTTCAAGTGGCCCAATAACAATAATACCAGGTTGGTGCACGTAAAACTATTTAACAATGAAATAATTTTGAGTCAGCTGATCTAATCCATCTCAATATATTTTATATAATTTTATTTGTATATATTTTGATATAGTATTAATTATCAAACAAGTATATTCAACTCTATATACTACTATTAAAAACAAAAAAAAGCTATCAAATTCAATAATTAAATGTAATTGATAGCTAAATAAATTGACATTTTGTAGTAATGTCTACAAGAAAATAGTCATTATTAATGGGACGTATGATTACACCGTAATAAGTTGAATTTTTATTTTTAGTATTAGACCAAGAAAAACTATACTGATATATAGTTGTGCGTAACAAAAGGGGTATAGTTTTAAGAAACATGGTTAGGGGATTGCAATCAAACTTAAAATGTTAATTATTGAATCTAATGAATAATGGTTTGACTTAACCTTTTGAAATTTTAACTAATGTATTTTTAAGTTTCTTTTATCCCCTTAATATTTGAATAGTGATATTTTCATGTGTCCTATCCTTCTTCTTTATTCACTTGTAATATATGTAATATGAATTCCTTCCGTTCCTGGATTGTTGAGCCAAAAAAAATTACATTCTCATGGTAGAATCAAGGAATAAAATTAAATAACTACATTTATGTGGAATGATAAATTCGACATCTGACCAATGAAAATTTAACAGCACAGAATTTAAAAACCAATGTTAAATAAATTTAAAAGAAAAAAAAGAATGTTTCCTTCACAATTCACAAATGAGATGAATCCGACTGAAAACAGACAACAACTAGACCACTAAAAGGCCTTGGAGGCACACAAATTTTGTATAAAATATCAAAAATTTCCCTACATAATGAGTTTGGGCACGTAAACGTCTTTACAGTGAATGGCCAGCTCTAGCCGTTTGGATATAGAAAGGAACGGCCAGAGTTGATCATCTGGATAGAGATAGGATCGGCCAACTTTGGCCGAGCCTTTCTCTATCCAATCGGCCAGCTCTGGCCGATCATTTCTCTATTCAAACGGCCAACTCTGGCTGTTTTTGTTTTTTTCTTTTCTGATTCTGTTCAATTATTTCTAATCAAGCAATGGAGTCTGATTCGCTATCCGACTCAGATATCTGTGGCGGGGATGGTGGTGGTGGGGGAGACTTGGGCTGTGGAGATGACTATGCTTGAACATGAACAAAAGAAAATAAAAATAAAAAAATAAAAATTGAATGGCCGGCCAGCCGGCCAGACTATGAGAAGAACGGCCACTGCTGGCCGCCGTTTATCTCAACGGCCATAGATATTCATGGTCGTTCAAGCGGAGGAAAAAAAAAAAACGAGACGAATCATCAAGCTCTGGACGTTCATCTCACATCTCCACCGGCCACATGTGGCCGTTTTATTCTACGGCCATGGTTATCCAACCCTAAGCAGAAAAACAAAAAAAAAAAAAAATGTATGGAAAAGTTGGAAAAGGTAAAATGGGTAAAAAGATAGAGAGTGCCCCTATTTTTTTTATTTGAAGCTCATGTGCCCCATATCCTTGTGTTTGTGGGAATATAGTGTGTATATGACCGGGACCTCAAGAATTACATGGCAGATCCCAGACTCCAGACCCGCTTAAATTCTACCGTCGATTCAGCAGAGCCCACTCAATACGTCCGACGGTAGTGATTTAAGGGGTGAATCAAACCAGATTCACCGCCACCCTCCACGTGTCCGTCCACTCCCAGTATAACCCTTACAAGTTTCTACCGTCCCATGTTTTCATGCATACATGTGAAGAATCTTCCATTTCCATTTCCAATTTTCATTTTTCCAAATCTGCAAATGTTTAATTTCAGCAATTACATTTCCAGGTTAGTCCATGAAAAATTAAATTTCATTCTTTGTACTACGTGGACGGTGGAACATGCTTCCTAGACCTAAAACGCGTTTCTTTATTAACCCTCAGGTTTGCCGGCAGAATTTTCCGGCACAGCGGCGGCGACGATTCTCTGGCGGATTGCTACGCGTGCGCTCAATCCGGCCCGGTTTTCCACTCGACGAAGTTCGGGCCGGTCGAGGAGCCCGAATGGGAGGCCTCGGCCGGGTCATCTCTGGTCCCAATCGCGGGCCGGGGTGGGTGGCGGTCGGAGGAGGAGGGGCGGCGCCGGAGGATGATAATTGACCCGCGGAGCGCGAATGTGCAGCGGTGGAATCGGGCGATCGTGCTGGCACGTGGGGTGGCGCTGGCGGTGGACCCGTTGTACTTTTTCGCGATATCGGTGGGGTTGGGGGTGAGAGGGCGGCCGTGCATTTACATGAACGGGGCGGTGGCAGTGGCGGCGACGGTGGCGAGGAGCTGTGTGGACGCGATGCACGTGTGCCACCTGGTGGCGAGGTTCCGGCTGGCGTACGTGTCAAGGGAGTCGCTGGTGGTGGGGTGCGGGAAACTCGTGTGGGACGCACGTGCGATCGCTTGCCACTATTTGATGTCTAGTAAAGGGTTTTTGTTCGACCTCTTTGTGGTGTTGCCCATTCCTCAGGTGATTTTTTGCCCTTTTAATTAGTTTTAATTTGCTAAAACATGCATGACGACGCTATGTACGAACATTTTGAGGTAATAATAATGTTAAGTACCAATCTGTCACTGAGAGCTGGATCAGAGCATTCCATTAATTGAAGCTTTGGTCGTTTTCTGAATTTTAAGGATATAGAAGGTTATACTCACACTTGAAATTTACTAAAGTTAGCAATAATAACCTCATAAATTACATGCCCTGCATCTTGTGCTGTTGTTTTTACCTGTGGTAAGAAATCATAGTGGCGTATAAATTTGTCGGTGGAAAGATTCCTGTTTAATTATTCGTATAAATGAAATGAAAGAATGAACATTGTGTTTTGATTGAGTGGGAATATTGATTTGAAAAGTAACTAGTGGTAACTCCAAAAGTAGTTAATTTTAATTTGACGTATTTTAGTATTATTTTAAATAGAAATAGATAATAAATACTAAAATATTTTAAATAGAAATAGATAATACTAAAATACTAATTAAACGCTTTGCAAAAAAAATAAATAAATAAATAATAAGGTGATAATATAATGGAGGTCAGGGCATACACATATTGAACAGTAATAAATCATGATTGTATTATTAATATGTGATTTTTTTCATTGATGTAAAATGGGGAAAAGTGGTCCTTTTTCTTTTCTTTCTTTTTTATTTAAAAAAAATAAATTTTGTGTGATGTAGCATATTGAACATACAATAACGTGAGTCATGATTAAATAAGTGAGACCCGCGAGTATCTTTCATCTTTGGAGTAACTTTTTTTTGATAAGCCAATTCAATGGCCGGAGAAAACACAAAGGCCACACGAAAGTAGAAAAGAAAGAAACAAAAATAAAACATCTTTGGAGTAACTTTTAATCGACGTTGGTGTTTCCTTTTTGGCATATTTTCTTTTCCTGAAGCTTTAGGTGGGCCTATATTATGGGAGTAATTGGTTATTTATTATTCAGATACACATATACTAAGGGTGTATTCGTTTGAGATTTTATTAGAGTTTTATGAATTTGAAAAAGTCGGTGGATTTAGAAAGTCCATAGACTCCAAGTAGAGTTGACTGAATTGTATAGAGTTCATGAAGAGTCTGGCTGATTTCAGAGAGATTTCGTATAGTTATAATTTTTAAGAGAATCCATTAAAATCTATAAAGAATTAAAATCCATAGAGTGTTGAATACCTCTAGATTTTTAAAAACTTTTTAAAATCTGTATTGAATACCTCTAGATTTTTGAAGACTTTCTAGATTTTTAAAGACTTTTTAAAATCTGTATTGAATACATCTAGATTTTTTAAAATCTAGATTAAATGCACCCCAACTTTCAAAGTCAAAAAAAATCCTATAGAGTCTCAATCCAATACACCCCCTTAAGTATATACTACACTCACCTAGTCAATGGTTATTCCGTTCATTCATTCATCCAATCCACACATCGTTCCCTTGCCTTTCTAAGTTCACATGGCACCCTGCCTCTCTGTGGTAAAGAAAGGGAACAAATTCCATTTGAACTACTCCTCCACTTAAATCCTTTTTTCAGAAATTCACCATTCCTTTTTCTATCATTTTCATATGCCTAAAACAACGCAGCACATATCAGTTAACTATCTTTTCACTGCTACTGCACTTCACAGAAACTAGGCAATTCTACCGTGATATCGACCCATGATGTTTGCTCTGATATATACTTTCAGTTTTTATGGAGAGAAAATGATATCTAATAAAAAAGTGTAAATATTAACTAAAGAAAATGAAATGTATATATATTTATATACTTTAAATGCAAGGTTTCTGTGTTGGCCAGGTTGTGTATTGGCTTGTAGTCCCAATACTGTTGGAAGGAAATAGAATTGGGGAGATGATGTCTATTCTACAGCTTACGTTCTTGGTTCAATTTGTCCCAAAGGTCTACCATTGTTTTTGCCTAATGCGTGGGATGCGCAAGGCCACCGGCTACATCTTTGGCACCATTTGGTGGGGATTCAGTCTCAATCTCATAGCCTACTTCCTCGCTTCTCACGTAAGTACAATTTCCAAACTAAATTAAGTACGTGCAATTTTTCAATACTGGAATGTAGCAAATCTGCTAATCTTTGATTAAAGTAAGTTGTGACTTGTGTGTACATAACAGGCATCCGGAGGATACTGGTACATCCTATCTGTGCGGCGTGTAGCATCATGTCTCGCACAACAATGTAATGCAAGAAGCTGCAATGCATCACTGTCGTGCTCAATGACAATTTGTTATCCTAAACATGGCAATCCATGCTTGTATAGCTTGACTACAGCTGCTACAAGAAATATGTGCTTGGATCGAGAAGGGCCTTTTCCATATGGGCTGTATGAATTTGCCCTTCCTCTCATGTCAAGCAATTCTTTCATATCAAAAGTCCTCTATTCAAATCTCTGGGGCCTAATGGCCCTCAGGTACACACAAAAATGAAACTAAGAATTTCCGAATACTGCATATGTGATATACAAAACTAATCCTTTTTGGTTTGTGTTTTGGTTTAAGCACTATGGGAAACAATCTTGAACCTACAAGCCATTGCCTGGAATTGTTCTTTGCTATAACCATGGTGTTAGCTGGCTTGCTTCTATTCACCCTTCTTATTGGAAACATTCAGGTTCTTTTTCATGATTCAAACTCAATTAGGATTCAAAATTTTCAACTGTCTTATGAATGTTATAACAGGCTATTGTCTTTGTGGGAAAAGGTTTTTCTACATGCAGTTATAATGAGGAGAAGAAAAATGCAGCTAAGGTACAGAGACATGGAGTGGTGGATGAACCACAGGCAATTACCATCTCATCTACGAGAAAGAGTGCAAAAATATGAAAATCAGATGTGGAAGATGACAGGAGGGCAAGATGAGAATGAATTGATCAAAGATTTGCCTCAGGGGCTTAGGCGTGATATCAAGCGTTATATATGCTTAGATCTAATTAAAAAGGCAGGAATTGAAACTTGGACTATTCTTAGCTGTGATACCGTGTTTTTTTCAATGAAATTTAAGTACTATTTTACCATTTCAGGTTCCGTTGTTCCATAACTTGGATGATCTGGTCCTCGACAACATTTGTGATCGAGTCAAGCCTCTGGTCTATTCAAAACGTGAAAAGGTTCAATAAAATATTTGCAAGAATAATTCTACAGAAATATATAAATGTGTGTTCCGGTACGATCATATGTAAAGATTAGTCTTTCCAGAGAACATACCCATTGACTCTTCCCAATTAACAGATCATCAGAGAAGGAGATCCAGTGCCACGGATGACTTTCATTGTTAATGGAAAAGTCAAGAGGAGTCAAGGCCTGAGCAAAGGCACAGTGGCTACCAGCATATTAGAAAATGGAAGCTTTCTAGGAGACGAACTGATATCTTGGTGCCTTCGCCGCCCTTTTCTAGACAGGCTTCCAGCCTCATCTGCTACATTCATCTGTACTCGCCCTGTAGAAGCCTACATCCTCGAGGCAGATGACTTGCGGTATGTAATAGAACACTTTCGTTACCATTTTACAAATGATGGCATTAGATGTGCCACAAGGTACTATTCATCAAACTGGAGAACATGGGCTGCTGTCAACATACAGCTGGCTTGGCGAAATTATGTGACGCAGACGAGGAAGGAAAATGGAGCGAACAATGATACTGGTGCTGTTGACAGCAATCAGAGGCTTAGGAAGTATGCTGCCATGTTTCTATCACTCAGGCCTCATGATCATCTTGAATGAACCCAAATTTTCTCTCTGTTTTTTGGTCAGTCTGATGATAAACACTCAACAAGGCAAAAATGTAACATCTAGCCATAATTGCATAGAATGAAATGTAATAAAGTCATACTTTATTTCCACAAAAACCATCATAAAAGGACTCACAGCACGTGCAACAGTTTAAAATCGTTACAAGAATGAATGAATTTAAGAAAGTTGCTTAAGTGAAACATGCTGCTTCTTTTTACCTCCAAAAGATACTGAGATAGCTTCACCATCGTGGAGGGTAGAAAGAATTGTAGAAGATCTTATTCAAGATGATCGTGAGGCCGGAGCGACAGGAAAAATGAAGCATATTGTCGCAGGCGGCGATCACCATCAATTTCACCATTAACCACCGAATGGAAGGAATGCACTTGTCTTGTCCTTTGAAGATAACGTCGCCAAGCCATTTGGATGTTAACAGCGGCCCATGTCCTCCAATTGGCGGAATAGTATCTGGCCTTCCGTGTGAGTCTTTCGTTGGAAAATTTGTAGCGGAAGTGCTCAGTGATGTACCGGAGATGTTTTGCATCCAAAACAAATGCTTCGGTGGGCTCAACACAAGTGAATGTGGCCGATGATGGTGGAAGTCTGTCTATGAATGGGCGACGAAGGCACCATGAGAGAAGTTCATCTCCAAAAAATCCACCGGGTTCCAGTGTACATGTTGCTACAACCCCCCTGCTAAGGTTTTGGGCACTGGTCACAAGGCCACGCACAATGAACACCATTCTTGGCACAGGGTCCCCTTCTCTTATGATCTGTTTCCCATATGAAATGTGAGACAGGAAAGTGGGGACGGTGATTTTATGAGCAAAGATGGTGTCTTGACAAAGCATGATCTACCTTTTCATCTTTGGAGAAAACAAGAGGCTTAACACGGTCACATATATTGTCCAGGATTAGATCATCCAAATTGTGGAATATTGGTACCTAAACAGGAGTAGTCAATGCATATTACAGCAAAAATATTCACAGAAGTTTACCCGGTTCTTCAAACCTTTTTGATCAGATCAAGGCAGAGAAAGCGTTTGATGTCCCGCCTTAGTCCTTCAGGCAAGTCTTTAATTAGTTCCATCTCATCATCGCCCCCCAATGCTGCCCATCTCTGGTGCTCATAACGCCGAACTCTTTGTCTGAGTTGTGAGGGCAATTGCCTCCTTTTCATCCACCATTCCATGTCTCGGCACCGCAGCTGCATTTTCCTCTTCTTTGCCATGACAGCGTGCAAGAACACCTGTGTTAAAAAAGCGAAGCAGTCTATCTGTTAATTGTCCGAAACAACACACCATTTCCTGCTCAAGGTTAGGCCTACAGATTGAAAAATACATTTTTTTTTTCTACACTTCTGCTCATTACATTACCTGAATGTTACCAATTAACAAAGTGAATAACATGAGACCACTGAGCACTGTGATGATACTGAATATCACTTCCAACAAGTTACTGGTAGGCTCCAAGTCATTGCCAAATGTGCTGAAACCGAATACCAAATGGTCTCAGGTAAAGCCACAAATTAAAATGCCAACATATATATGTCCTGACAGATCCTAATTACCTGAGAGACATTAATCCCCAGAAAATGGGGTAAAGAATCTTTACCCCAACAGAGTTGCTCGATACTACAGGGAGAGCCCATTTGTATATACCATACCGAAATGGTCCATTGACATCCAAACACATTGGTTTTCGGGTTGCGAGGGTTGAGTTACCTATACATGGATTGTTCACTGTTCCCGGTGGTAAAAGAATCTGGTAGCACACCTCCTGTGAGCACGACAAAGACCGACCACACGTATTGCTTTTCCTACACTGCTGCTTAAGACATGATGCTACCCGTTGTATGGCAAGAACATACCAGCATCCACCAGCAACCTATAGAGAAAAATATAGCTTGATTTCAGTATGACAGTATCAAAGCTTTTTTTATAACTTGGCAAATACAGTACATTGCAACTAAACTAAATATACAAATTATAGACAATATAGCATAAGAAACTAGTAACTACAACTATGTATCAAAAAATCAACTAAAACACGACTATAAAATGAGGGGATATTGAAGCAAGATAACTACAATTGGTTCACCTAAAAAAGAGCAAGAGCAGGGTTTTATAATTCACTTACATGAGAAGCAATGAAATATGCTATGAGATTAAGGCCAAAACCCCACCATATCGTACCAAAGAGATAACCAGTAACTTTCTGCATTTTTCTCATCAAATATATACTATGATAGACCCGAGGAAGGAATTGGAACAAGAAAATCAGCAGGAGAATTGTCATTATAAGCTTTATCTGCTCAGTGTGAAGCAATTTTGGCACCACTAACCAAAATACAAACTGCAAGACAAGCATTAGACAAAATTTCAGCAAAATAAAATCAACAGATACGATTCATAAGAAGATTTATTAAGTAATTAACTAATTAATTTCAATTACCTGAGGAACCGGAAGAATCACAAAAGTATCAAACCAGAAACCCCTAAACGAGTGCAAATAATGTGAAGCGATCGCACGCTCGTTCCACACGAGTTTCCCACAGCCAACGACCAGCGATTCCCTCGACACGTAGGCCAGCCGGAACTGCAGCCACAGATGGCCTAAGTGCACCGCGTCCACGATCGTACGAAGCACCGTTACGATCGCCGCCAATTGGCCGTCCACGTACAAGCATGGCGAGCCGCCTCGTCCGATCGACAGCGCGTAGAAGAACAGTGGATCCACCGCGAGCGCTAGTCCACGCGCCAGTAGGAACGCGCGGTTCAACCGCTGTACGCCCTTGCTCCGCGGGTCGAATACGGATGGCCGGCGGTTGTCGGAGCTGGGGATTATGATCTGCGTCTGGCTTTTTACCGGGAACAGGGAGGAGCCAGCGGAGGCCTCCCACTCCGGCGGGTTAGATTGGTCGCAGCTTGTAGAGTGGAAAGCGGGAACTCCGGGCTGAGTGCAGGCGTAGCACTCGCCAGTGGATGAAAACCGCTGGCTGTCGTCGCTTTCATCGCCGCCGTCCGGTTGGACGGGTTTTCGCCGGAATATTCCAGTCCACCTGCACATCACGATTCACGTCAGGAAAATAGCAGGTTATGAAAACCAATCCAAATTCACGTTCATTATCCATTATTTTTCAGCACACACAATCGCAACATATCTAATCAAATACTGATTCACGGCAGTAATTATATTACGTGAGGGCTATTAACAGAACATGAAGATTGAGGTAAAAGTGAAAGAGCAGTGTTACCTGGAGAAAGGGAATTGGAAGGTGGGAATCGGAGTAGGCATGGGTGGAGGCGGGAAACCATGGGAGTGGGAGAGTAAAGAGTAGGAGAAAAGGAGAGCAAGCGAAGCGGAAGGGAATTGTAGAATATGGAAAATGATGAAGTCAGATAAATTAAATCAGGTGGTGGAGCAATTGTGTGTCAGAGGGAGCTAGCTGATGATAGTAGCAGTGTACCAGGCAGCTGCCTCTGCCCTCCGTCGTATATGAATCGCCTATATATACACACATGACACAACTGCCCAATCCCAATTCCCACACATCACAATCATTACTCCATTAATCATACTCCAATAAAAACCTTTCGCCCAATCAACCACTAATTTTATTTACGGCGCATTTGAAACTTTTTTTTAAAAAAAATGTTGAGAAGCCAAATGTGGAATTTGGGAGGAGCTAAGAAACAATCCCGGTGAATTTTAACTATCTTTATTAATTACTTATGCTTCTAAAAAAAAAAAAAAGGTTCATCTAAAGATTTAACAATAAGATAAAAAAGGACTTCAACTTTTAGGGATTCGATTTTCATGGGCTCCATATCCTTATATTTTATTCATTTATAATTTAAATGACTAGAACTTTCATTCACTCATTTGCTCACTTCAAACAACCGACTCTTAATTACTTATCATATACAGTATATACATATTATAATTGGTTCGAATGATAACAATGCTCTAAGATCTTAGTTTGAAGTCCCAGGTAGAAAATCCCATGCCAATGATGCGGAGTAGTAATATTTTGTTGCAATTCATTACGATGAAAGAAAGCACAACTTTAACAAGTCTTTCATGACAACATTTGTCCAATATAAACACCATGTAAAACTAAAAAATGAAAAAGGACATGCCCTGAAAATGAGTTGTCCAAATCGGACAAGGATGCTAGCTAATCAATCAAGAAAGAAACAGAGGTGAGGATATATATGATCACTTCCTCAATCCTCATCCTCGAAACTGCATGATTGCAATATATGCGGTGCCCCCTTATCCTAATTAATTCCTAACCCAGCCCTATATATCCCAAAAAATTAACGTGGAAAGAATAAATTTTGTAAGATTTCATTAGACCAAGTACTATATGGCATTACTACTAATCTTTTTACACGCCATCTATTTCCTTTTTATATCACTAAGAGTTCAACCCAGAAAATAAAACAAAATAAAAATTAAACATAATCTACCGTGATACTGATGAGTACTCCCTCAGTCCCATTTGAAATGTCTCATTTCATTTCTGCACACAATCCAATGCACTTTTTAATTTGTTAATATCTCAAAATATATACAAGTAAAAATTATGTAAAATATATATTCTAAAAATATACGATTAAACGAATCTAACAAGACTGAACTCGACTAATTTTTGCAAATATATACTTACAATAATACCGAGTCAAAGTTGATCAATAAACAGTGTCAAAAATTCAAATGGGACATTTGAGATGGGACGGAGGGAGTATTATTAAGCACTTTATAGAGAAAACTATTTATGCAAGTGGTGTGTTTGGACTCCTGTCGGCATTATTTGATGTATGCTGTTTTGATACATTTTGATTAAAATCAACACTGTTTAAATAATTAAAATATGTGGCCGTTCGCGACAATTCCATCCACACTTATATAATAAATCAAAAAATAAAAAACGAACAGTAAAATGAAAAACGGAAAGAAAGAAACAAAAGGCCATCCCTGCCTGAAAATGAGTTGTCAAAATTGGACAAGGATACAAATTAATTACGGAAAGAAACATACATACAATATACTGTATAGCATTTCGTTTTGCCAAGTGCATGATTGCATGCCCACCCTGACCCGCCCCATTGTACATCGGGCCATATAGGTACGGGGTTGATGGGTCGGGTTTATGAATGCGGATAATTCAGTTAAATGTACGGCTTCATGTTTCGTCCAATAGATATGATTAGGGCTGTCAACGGGCCTAGGCCCGTTGGGCCGGCCCAGCCCGTGAGGTATTTTTTATGGGCTGGGTTAGCATTTCAGCGGTCCGTTAGAAATTAGGCCCGCCCCGTACCGGCCCGTTCAAAAGTGGGCTGAGGTGGGTTAGGGCCGGGCCGGGCCAGCCCGTTTGACAGCCCTACTTGTAATTTGTCAACTATTTTGTGTTTTGTGATGTGAAGCTCTAAAAATTTATGTTAAATTATTGATGGGCTTTGGTAAAGTAATCCTAAAAAATATATGCATATCAGTCCATAGATAGTCAACATGTTAAAATTAGAAAGAGCAAAATAAAAAAGAACAGTTTTTTTCTATAGTGGGCTAGCCCACTTTGGCCCGCAGCCCGCCTTGGGTTGGGCTGGATTAGCATTTCAGCGGCCCGTTAGAAATTAGGCCCGCCCCGCACCGGCCCGTTCAAAAGTGGGCTGAGGTGGGTTAGGGCCGGGCCGGGCCGGGCCAGCCCGTTTGACAGCCCTAGATATGATCATAATTTTCGAAGGCTTGTGTTTTAATTAATTAAACCCCAAAAATAAAATTAATTATATATATTCATTTCGAAATTAAATTAATTAAACCCAAAATGATTTTTTTAAAAAAATTAAATTTATCTTGAAAAAATTGAACCGCTTCAATTCAATTAGTTACAAATGTGATTTTAAACTGTTTCAATCCTGCCTAACTTAAAGTTAAATTTTTAAAATAAAAAAAAAAAATTAAAAATCATTAATCTCGATCGGCTAACTAGAAATATCAATTCCGAAGCAAACATTGAGTTACTTTACAAAATAAAAGAATCCCATAGAAAAGGGGGAAGAAATCAAATTTAATTTGTTGATGGCATGAATGAATAGAATATCTTGTCCTTATTTTTTCTTTGTTCGGGTGTAGAATGGATTGAAAAATAATTGAGATTATAATTGTGTAGCGGAGGAGACCACGAAATGTTTTTTGTCAGGCAATGGCATATAATGAGGAATGGACACTACTGCATGGATTGTGATGTCCACGTGGGATGTTCCAGTTCAGTGTTCAGTGTTCAGTGTTCACCCCTCCAATTATTATTGCAACAAGTACATGCAGTCAAACTGCAAATTTACACGCATTAATTACTGCAGTCAAAATTGTGGGTCAAGCGTATTATTAGTACTAACTTCTTTTGGCTTGGAGCATGGTTATCTTTGATGATGACTTGACTCATTTGATGAATACGTGAGTGGTAGTCTGGCTGACAACATAGATTGAACGACATTCTTTTTCTAAGTGACACATTGGAGATTTTGTCGCTGTTCATTGAGTAACTTTGATTCGAATTTTTAATACAATTATATAAGATAAAACTAGCACACCCGTCCGCGCAATGCGCGGGAAGTAAAATTTACATTTTTTAAGAAAAATAGCGTAACAATTTAAAAATTCAAAATATTCTATTTTCTAAACTTAATTTGGTCATGTGCATTTCCGACCACATATTATTAAAAAAGTGAGAAAAACGATGATAAAGAAGAGAGATAGTACCATAAAAATGTAAAGTAAAATTTCCCGAAAGTGAATATGGTGTTGTTGACTGCACCTGCAGAATGGTGTGTAGGAGCTTTTATGTGATGCGCGTGATAGTTTATGTGATGTTTAGATAATGAGTGATGGATTGCACAATTATGTCATGATTAAGTAATGGCAACACAATAATGCTCTCAAACATCAAATTATACTTCCCATTACGCCTGCACATGCATGCATCATATTATCCGCACACTAACTATATTGAAATATCCCTACCGAAACGTTCATAAAATAAAAGACTGTATGATAATTATTCACCGTAATTTACATGAGATAAACAAATTATTATAGCACACTTTACATTATATAGGATGAATGTATTTCACATTAAAAATTCAATATAAAATTTATGACATACGGGCCAATATATTTTCCTAATTTTGTTAAGTCCTTTGACTTCCAACAGAAGGTTGGAGATTCGATTCCCCACTGGTCTTCTATCCCTCCCTTTTATTCTCCTTTGTAATTTGTACGGCATGGGCTCCCACCACCCATTTCCCAGGCCTTCAATGGCTCCTAAAAAAAAATTTAGACCATAATTAATTTAGTTTTACATTACTTAAATAAAATTACCAAATCTTTGTATTCTATAAATAAATAAAACTAAATCTTATAATACTATGGGGGTGTATTCAATTTGAACTCTACAGGATTTTTAAAGACTTTTAAAGTTGAGGTGTATTCAATTTAGATTTTAAAGACTCTTTAAAAATTTCGAGGATATTCAATTCAGATTTAAAAAAGTCTCTAAAAATTAGGTGTATTCAATACGGATTTTTAAAAATCTTTAAAAATTTTGAGGTATTCAACAGTCCATGGATTTTAAATCTTTGTAGATTTTAATTGATTCTTTTAAAAAAATATAACTAAACAAAATCTATCCAAACAATTCAAAAATTCTAAATA
This sequence comes from Hygrophila difformis, assembly GCA_030278955.1. Taxonomy (NCBI): domain Eukaryota; kingdom Viridiplantae; phylum Streptophyta; class Magnoliopsida; order Lamiales; family Acanthaceae; genus Hygrophila; species Hygrophila difformis. The sequence continues at coordinate 59,052,742 of JAOANR010000005.1, read as the reverse complement.
CGGATAGTAGGGGGTATCCACTCCCTATGGCCATGTTCGCTGATGATTCCCAAGAGCTCTTATCGACGGAGTCGTTTGGCACCTCAATGTGGACAAAATATATATTAAAAAAATAGAGAAGAATAAATGGATAAATGAGAAAATGTAGAGTCTACACAAAATCAATCAACTCTACGTGGAGTTTATGTATTTTCCAAATCCACCAACTTTTAAAATCCATAAAAGTCTAAATTGAATACAACCCCTAAATCTTCAAAAACATTATTTTGAATGCCTAATTTATAGGGATGAAATCGGTACGGATACGGTCGGATAGTATCGAATACCGATATTATCCATATATTTATTTCAAATTCGGAATCGAATACGGCTGAGTCGGATATGAATACAGTTTCGAATATTTTGGGTTATAGATATGTACGGATACAGGACGAATATATAACGGATACAGATTCAATCGGATACAGAATATTGGATATTTTTTTGTAATCTTTTTTGAAAATTTGACAATTTTAATTAAAATTACCTGATAATTTCGTATTTTTATAACTATTGATAATTTTTAATTAATAAATAATAATATATTAATATATTCGGATATCCATATTTAAAATCCGGATAATATCCTATCAATTTTCGGATACGATCGGATATTTTCAGAAAACGTAATTATAAGTAAATTTATAACTAATTTTTTTATAAAATTATGGATTAGTCCAGAAAAACTAATCACAATAAAAATTTAAAATACATTACGTAATAATGATGAAAAGATAACAAAAAACTATAAATAATATTTTTTAAAAACTTTAGGGATAATAGTCAAAATGTGCAATATATTAGGGAGTAAAACTAATATTTTTTAGACCCAACACCGTCCCAAAACTTTTGGGCACGGTGTTTTAGGTATTATGTGTTATTATAATAAAGCAGAGTAATTAGTTGATACAATGTTTTAGTTGATGTTTATGGAATAAGTTGTTTCTAAAAAAGGGAAATGTGACAATTGTAGTGGGACAGACCAAAAAACAAAGTGAGACAGAATTAGTGGGACGGATGGAGTAATCTTTTTTTTAAAAAAAAAAAAATTTGAATAGTTAAGGGTATTTATTTTTCACTTCTTCTCATCATTTTAGATATGAAAGAAAACCATATATATTTAATTTTTTAATAGTAAAAGTAATTTATTTAATATTATTTCCACAATGGGTTTGAATTTCCTTCATTCATTTTACTATCTCCTTTATTTTCCCTTTAATTTTTTGTTGCATGCATTTCAACCATTATTTAAGCAAAAGACTTTGAATCTCATGTAATCAAAAAAACACTATATTCTCATTTTATATTGTCATATTAGTTCAACACCTGTGCGTAGCGGACGAAAAATTCTAGTATAAATAAAGTAAAATCATTTTGTACACAATAATCTATTAATTAATTGGTATAAATCATTTTGAATCAATTATTTTTTGTTGTATATGTAATTTATTGTGATTGTGAAATAATTAAATATTCTCTATATGTATTAACAGTAAAATATAGAGAAAGGCTAAAGCATAAAAGTAAATCATACAAACATATATATAATTGACAGAAACAATATACAGAATACATTAAAAAAATGAAGATACATTCAAAGACAATATATATTTTTTTTTAACTTGTCACAACCAAACATTACATCATAATTAATAACTATATGAGCAAAGTTTGCCACTATCTTTTGCAAGTTAGGCATAATATTTTCGAACCTAAGTTCCTCTAATCAAGCCACATAACGGATAAAATCAAAGAAAAATACATCATAAATTGTATTTAAAAATTTCTGAATTTGAACAACAATGTATGTGATTGTAGAAAATCCACTATCATGTTAAGAGAATCTCAAAGCCATCTTCATCCCAGTTCACATTTTTCTTGTCCCCCGAATATAGATTATAAAAGCATTCGATCACACCCTTGCCAAGTTCTCTTTTTGGGAAGAAAATTGATGTACATGCCTTTAATCCACTCTATCATTGAACATTATCAATGGATATCCCTGCAATTATAAAGGCAAAAAAAATAAAAAAATCAATATAAATAAAAGAGACAATATTTGAATTTTCCTTCTTCTCTGAACTGTCCCATGACTTTTTATATGAAGAGAATCTTTGATAAACGTACATGTGCTGTACGGAAGATATATTTTTCCTTAAAAAAATTGGTGAAAGAAACTTGTTAAATGATTAAAATAACCTATAAAATATAAACTATCATAAGATATCAAAAAAATAGGAAAAAAAAATCTAAAATACAAATAGAAAAAAGTGTTCATAAGACATGCTACAATCATATACATACCGATTCACATGAGTCAATCACGTAACACTACAAAAACCAAAAGATGAATGAACATTAGATTAGAGAAAAATGACTAAAAATTCTAAGCAATAAAAAAAAATGCAAAATATGAGATTTGGAATAAAGATGAATGAAACGAATAAGGATGATCGGATGTATTTATAGTTAATTCAAATATGTGTATTTAATGGAAATAATTTAAAATTTTAAGAGTATCATAGATTATAGATTTGGGGAATATATATGATATGATTGAGTTTGTTGAAATCAAATATTAGATTATATATTATGGATTTAGGGAGTATATATAATTGAGCTAGTTGAATTAGATTATATATATTAGATTTAGTGAGTATATTTGATTGTTGAAATTAAAAAAAAAAAAAAAAAAAAGCCGGATGAGATGTTGAAAAAGGGGGGTGGGGAAGTGGGGGGAAATTAGACTATATATATATATATAGATATATAGATATAGATTATAGATTATAGATTTGGGGAATATATATGATATGATTGAGTTTGTTGAAATCAAATATTAGATTATATATTATGGATTTAGGGAGTATATATAATTGAGATAGTTGAATTAGATTATATATATTAGATTTAGTGAGTATATATGATTGTTGAAATTGAAAAAAATAGCCGGATGAGATGCTGGAAAACGGGGGTGGGGAAGTGGGGGGAAATTAGACTATATTACTTTTATATAGATATATAGATAGATATAGATATAGATATAGGTAGATGTATTTATAGTTAATTCAAATATGTGTATTTAATGGAAATAATTTAAAATTTTAAGAGTATTATAGATTATAGATTTGGGAATATATATGATATGATTGAGTTTGTTGAAATCAAATATTAGATTATATATTATGGATTTAGGGAGTATATATAATTGAGGTAGTTGAATTACATTATATATATTAGATTTAGTGAGTATATATGATTGTTGAAATTGAAAGAAATAGCCGGATGAGATGTTGAAAAAGGGGGATGGGGAAGTGGGGGGGGGGGGAAATTAGACTATATTACTTTTATATATATATAGATATAGATATATGATTGTTGAAATTGAAAAAAATAGCCGGATGAGATGTTGGAAAACGGGGGTGGGGAAGTGGGGGGAAATTAGACAATATTACTTTTATATAGATATATAGATATAGATATAGATATAGATAGATGTATTTATAGTTAATTCAAATATGTGTATTTAATGGAAATAATTTAAAATTTTAAGAGTATTATAGATTATAGATTTGGGAATATATATGATATGATTGAGTTTGTTGAAATCAAATATTAGATTATATATTATGGATTTAGGGAGTATATATAATTGAGGTAGTTGAATTACATTATATATATTAGATTTAGTGAGTATATATGATTGTTGAAATTGAAAAAAATAGCCGGATGAGATGTTGAAAAAGGGGGGTGGGGAAGTGGGGGGAAATTAGACTATATTACTTTTATATATATATATAGATATAGATATATGATTGTTGAAATTGAAAAAAATAGCCGGATGAGATGTTGGAAAACGGGGGTGGGGAAGTGGGGGGAAATTAGACTATATTACTTTTATATAGATATATAGATATAGATATAGATATAGATAGATGTATTTATAGTTAATTCAAATATGTGTATTTAATGGAAATAATTTAAAATTTTAAGAGTATTATAGATTATAGATTTGGGAATATATATGATATGATTGAGTTTGTTGAAATCAAATATTAGATTATATATTATGGATTTAGGGAGTATATATAATTGAGGTAGTTGAATTACATTATATATATTAGATTTAGTGAGTATATATGATTGTTGAAATTGAAAAAAATAGCCGGATGAGATGTTGAAAAAGGGGGGTGGGGAAGTGGGGGGAAATTAGACTATATTACTTTTATATATATATAGATATAGTCAATGAGATCTTGTTGGATTCGTTTAATTGCATAGATTTAAAATATCAAATTTTCATAATTTTTACCTGTATGCAATTTGAGTTATTAGGGATTAAAAATGTATATTGGATTGTGTGAAATATGGGTCTGTGATATTTAAAAAAGAACGGAGCTACGTACTTAGGGATGTAAACGGGTAGGGTAGGGTACGGGTAGGCCACCTCCACTCACTACCCGAAATATAATTATCCTACCCTTACCCTACCCTATTACCCTAAAATTAAATATCGGGTAGGATTCGGATAATACCCGTCGGGTATGCGGATTATCCGCGGGTAAACGGGTACCCGAAATCTTAAATATTACATAGTTAATCGACTCTACCCGACCCAACTTTAATAAAGAAAAAAATTATTTTTCACCATAAAAAATAAATAAAACATTCATTATTGCACGAGAACAAAATTTAAAAGAATATTTAAAAGAAACCACTAAAGCAACATAAATAAATATTGTAATATTTAAGAATATTCAGTCAAAAATTCATAAATCTTTTTACTGCCAATCTCAAACGTTAATAAATTTGAAATATAAAATAAATAAATAAATAAACAAACATATAAATATATCTCAATATATAATATAAATTAAATATATATAAGTATATATAGATAAATAAATAAATATATATTTAATCGGGTAATCGGGTAGGGTAATCGGGTAATATATGAAATCCGTACCCTACCCGCACCCGATATGATTTATTTCGGTTTCGGGTAATACCCTATCCGATTACCCGATTATCTCTACCCTACCCTACCCGATACCCGATTACCCGACGGGTTACCCGACCCTACGGATAAAGTTGACATCCCTATACGTACTAAATAGGCGTGCATCATTCCCAAACAATACTGATTAGCATATCTATATCTACTTTTTTAATTAAAAAAAGAGAATTGTAGTAATATAATTCAGATTCAGAACAATATAAATATCCCCTTTTCGATTCAAAAATAAAATTATTTTACTAATTAACCATGCGAAGGTGATCCAAATTATTAAATTATAGTATATACGAATTAAATTAAATGACTACTGTATTAGTTTATGTCATTTGTCAAGGTTCATATCCTTGATTTTATTTTATTTTTTCTTTTTTCCTTTCCACTACTAAAAGGTTATGTTTTTGCGATGGAATTTTCGTCCTATATCATTAAAATTTAAAAATTTCTTTTATAAAATATAATGGTACTATTTTAGGCATTGTAATGGAATTTTTGATGGATTATTTGAGTTCCATAAGAAAGCTAACTTCTTTAAAAAGAAAATCAATTTTGTCTTTTACAAATAATTTTTGCGACGAAAAAATTTCATCGCAAAAATGCCATATTCTTAATTACTATTGCAACAAATTTAAAGTCGAGTTCCTAAGAAAACATTTCTTTGCTTTTTTTTTTTTTTAGTAGTGGGAGAGTGTTATTTTGTGCAACAAATTTAAAGTCGAGTTCCTAAGAAAACATTTCTTTGTTTTTTTTTTTTTTTTTTTTTAGTAGTGGGAGAGTGTTATTTTGTGTTTTTCCTTGTCCTTGTTTGTTTCTGAGTATTGTGTTGTAGGAGTATTCAATTCTGGCAAGTCTCCTTAATTCCATTTTCTTATTCATTTTCACTTCAAAAAGAAACTTGCGTCTGTATATTGTCCAATCTTTGCTACAAATACATTATACATGAATATGTAAAATGGCATGTATTTTTAAATTGGATAATTGGATGGACGGCTATTATTATTTTGAGCTCAGTTCCATCTTGTGTTTTCGTGTTCAACTTCCCGTCTGTTGGAATTTTACAGATTTTTATTTATATTTATATTCTATATAATTTTAAATTTTTGACTCGATTCTTCAACACTACCTATAGGCTATAGCCTATATGGCTATATATATTTTTCTGGCCTAATTTGGCTTCTTACATCCAATATGTGGCCATACTATTATTGATTCTAATTCATTTTCTGTTGGCAAGTTGTCCGATGCTGAATTTTTGGTATTTGTTTTTTTCGATCAGGGAAATTATTACTATTATTAAATAAATTATGTTTGCATGCATAATTTCCCACACAAACGTTGCCAACAATACTTTTCTCATGTCTCTTTCAGAATTTATCACTAAACTCTAGGACCACAAATAAATAAATAAATAAAATAAAATAAAAACTCCCCGGCAAATGTTTGAAGGATTTAATGGTAACAAAGTATATGAAAATTTGCATGGTTGAAGAGGATTTTAATTTATATGTATAATAAAAGGAGACCCGAACTTTTGTGATTGGCACACAAATTCTCAATATTACATTGAATTCATTCTTTCATTGATGCACATAGAAATTGATATTTAAATTGTTTGGCTAAGCAGATAAATTTCAGGGGTGCATCATCCGTGAGGTTACATATTTAATTAACATATTAAGTTGGTTTAACTATTGTATTTAGTAAACTTGAGTGTAGATTAATTTATCTCGAACATAGTCTTGTTAGTTGTTACTCCCTCCGTCTCGCTTATCTTGTCCTGTTTGACTTTTTTACACTGTTTATTATTTAATTTTGACTTAATATTATTGCAAGTATATATTTGGCAAAAATAATCGAGTTGGATCTTGTTAGAATCGTATGATCATGTAGTTTTAGAATATGTATTTTACATAATTTTTCATTATATATATTTTGAGAATAACGGTTAAAAACGTACATTGGATTGTGTGCAAAAGTCAAACAAGACAAGTTAAATGGGACAGATGTAGTACTAGAATTTTGATTGATAGTAAATTGTTTGGGGGACTGGTCCCAGGCTGCCAGCTCCCGAGGTGCGGCAGCTCCACGCGATTCAATTGTACTAGTAGTATTGATGTACTACAAGAGTAGGGATCAGTGGTGTAACAAATTCATGTGGGAGCTGGGGTCCACGGAGCCCTCAACCGAATAATTACTGCAAATGCTGCCGTGGTCCGTCGCTTTCATTTCCGTACACCTCTCGTTCGTTTTACGTACGCCAACTTTCTAGTAATATTTTTTTTATATTCCAAAATAGTAGAAGTAGTTTTTTTTAGATGAAAAAATGTTTCACAATAGTTGTCATTTTGGATATTTTTATGAAAGTTTTCCAATATTACTCTTTTATTCCCCCAATGATGTTCATTATCTCTCCACCCCAAGTATATTAATTTCTTGGTAAGTGAGAGGGGTAGAAATGAAAAATTGTGTGGTAATAATTATGTTTATTGGTTTGTGAAATATTTGCTAGAAATACAACTAAAAAAGAAACGGCGGGAGTATATATTATAATAAATACTTCCCTCATTTTTTAAATTTGTGGCGGACCCACAGTACACAAAGTCCAATATACTTTTTGATTTTGAACTATTAATAACTCAAGTTTTGTATAAGTAAAAATTTTAAAAGTTCGATCTTTAAAAACTATAAGACGGGACAAATTTATTAAGATCTCACTTGGCTATATTTAAACTTGTATAACTATGATAAAATTTTTATCAAAGTGTGTGAACAGTAGTAACAAATCCACAAATGTACCAAATAAAACCAAACTAAATCAAAATTGAATAAGTAAAATAGAACTACTTTAGGAATATTTGGTCCATATTTTGTTGCATCTTTTTAGCTATTTTGGAAAATAAGTAGTACTATTATACTACAGGATTTAACTTGAGTGTACACTTACAATAAAATCAAACTAAATCAAAATTGAATAAGTAAATAATGTCACAACTCACAACATCAAACATAACATTATACTATCTTCGTCTCGGTGTTTTTGTTATGAATGGATTTTTGACACTATTCAGTGTTTAACTTTGATTCAAATTTTTATCATAGTTATGTAAGAAAACATAGTCAAGTGAGATATTGTTAGATTCGTCTACTCTTGTAGTTTTAGACAATTAACCTTTTATAACTTTTCGTTGTACACAATTTAAGTTATTGACCATTAAAAATGTATATCGACATACGTGCTGGGTGGGTCCGTAACAAAAATAATGAGACGGATGAAGTATAGAAGGCCAGGGGAGTATCTAATTTTTCAAACAAAGATATACAGTAGAATACTTTTGGTATAAATATATGGAAAAAAGCCAAATATATCCTTTTTGTTTAAAAAAAAGCCAAATCTATCATTTTTCTATTTTATTACCGAATTTATCCTCTACATATGCTAATTATATCCGAAAAATCCTAAATTCACTAATCGTGGAATGCCTGCTGACGTGGCAATAAATTAACTTAAACCCTACACGCTGGATCGAATTTGAAGTGTGTCTCAATTAGGGCTGGGGAAAAATACCGAATATACTACATACCGCACATACCGTATCGAAAAAATACCGAAATATCGAAATTTTCGGTATACCGTAATTTTCGGTATGGTATCATACCGTACCGTAAGATTTCGGTACGGTAACGGTATAAATTTTTTGATACCGCGGTATATCGCTACCGTAACGAACTTTGGTATATACCACGGTATTGGTATATACCGCGATACCATTATATACCGTAATATCGGTATGTTGGTATATAGAGAAAGTTCGGTATGCCGATATATACCGTAATACCGGTATGTCGGTATGTAGTGAATGTTCGGTATGTCGGTATATACCGCGATACGGTATGTCGGTATGTACTGAATGTTCGGTATAGCGGAATATACCGAACTTACCGGAATGTCGGTATGGAAACGGTATGAAAATATTTCATACCGAAACTTTCGGTATACCGAAGATCGGTAATACCGAAATGTTTGGTACGGCAACGGTATGAAATTTTTCATACCGTAAAGTTCGGTAAGGTATACGATACGGAGAATTTTTTCGGTATGATACCGTACCGAAAATTACGGTATACCGAAAATTTCGATATTTCTTTTTTCGATATGGTATGTGCGGTATGCGGTATACTCGGTATTTTTCCCCAGCCTTAATTGAGAGACACTTCAAATCTCATCCAGCGTGTAGGGTTTAAGTTAATTTATTGCCACGTCAGCAGACATTCCACGATTAGTGAATTTAGGATATTTTCGGATATAATTAGCATATGTAGAGGATAAATTCGGTAATAAAATAGAAAAATGATAGATTTGGCTTTTTTTGAAACAAAAAGGATATATATGGCATTTTTTCCATAAATATATACTGTAAATAATTTGGAAAAGGTTAATAAATAATGGGCTACAAGTTGAATCTAAATGATTGGCCAAATACTGATTTATCTACGGCCTGAAACCCTTTCGGCCCAATTTTTTTTAAAAAAATACTACTCCTATAAGACTTAAGAATTTCCAAATAATTTTGCATTGCATGAGTGAAGCAAACCGAACCACCACCAAACCGCCAAAGAGGAACGGGGTTCCTCTGGCGCAAAGTTGAATTTTCACCCGAATCCTGATCAGTTAAGTTCTCATAGTAGTTTTGAATTGCGATAATCACGTCCGAAGATGTTCCAATGCGGCCGCAAAACCAGGTTAATTTGCAAATGTATTCGTTGTAATTCAAAATTTTGTTTTAATTTTCCTCCGGATTCGAATTCAATTGCAATCGGGGGTATGGAAATTGCGCATTCTCACCGAATCCCGATTTCGGCGCCAATTGGCTGCAGATTCGTTTTAACTAACGGGAAAAAACTCACACAAAAACCACCCTCACAAGCTACACAACTTCCCAGAAATTATCGAGATTCGCGACGAGATGCGGTTTCTATTGTATATAACTTCAAAAGAAATGCCGCTTTGAGGGATGGGAATATGGGATATAAGTGAAGAGATTTCCGTGTAATAAGGTTAGATCGGTGCGCTTTTGATTTTCTAAAGTAAGCCTTCAATTTTATAATTGTAGAAGTGTACCGAATGTTGAATTTATTTTGATTATCTTTCGTGGTGAAGTGGCAGATGATCGCGAGGAATTAGGTCTGTTTTCTTTATCACAACATTAATTGTGCATTAAAGGGTACAATAATCTTTGTTTTAATTGTGGCTTTTGCAGCTCCATTTAATTTTTCGTATACGGTGATTGATTTTCTTGGGGTAGTTCAGCGACTTGGCATGTGAATGATATAATTCTCGTCATTTATTTTTGTTGTGGTTTTTGTGTTGCTTACTTGCTTTCCTCTCTTGATTTTGATGGAGTTGTTTGTAGTTCACTCTTTACGGAGCTGGTTGATGGCCTAGTGAGGTATTTGATGTCCCTTACGGCAGATATTTGAAAATTCTGCAGATACATTAGGCAAAGCAATTCCAGGGATTTAAATTTAGTGTACCTTTTAGTGTATTTTGTTTGAGGTTGATTTTTGAGTTTGATGATCGCATATAGACTACGTTTCTGTTGCCATATGATGATCTGTGTGCCATCAGAAATTTTACTACCAAATAGGTTCATCTTTAAATGCCTGTAATCAGGTCAGAATAAGCTTGATACTACTAGGATTTTCATTTTAACTTGTAAATATGATGTTATTTATGTAATTGGAGCCATGTGAATTTGAGTGTAGTATAACTTGTTTACATCAGCTTTCTTCCTTGGATGCATTAGTTTCCATATTCTTTCTTGTGTTTTATAGCCATGACTGAATCTGGAAAAACCATTGATCAGATCTGACTAATTGGTTCTATGCAGGAACATGGGCAAACATTCTTTGGGGAATTCAGGTTCTTCTCTGCATAACAGCCAGAGCACAAGGACTCTGCATCAACAAAAATCCATTGGTTCACACTGTTCGAGCAGGGACGGTGCGAGAATGCTTTTGACTGGAAATTCAAATAAGGTTCCACATTATCTCAGAGCTTCAACTGGTTCTTGCCATGACATGTGTAAACATGGACATCATCAAGATGGGGCGAGGAAACCCTTGCGAGAAACATGGCCAAGATCTTCCCTGAGCTCTCTGAATTCAATGGCCACAGTCGTCGTTTCACACAAGTCCAGAATGGAAAAAGTAGTCAAGCATGAGCCTCATGTAGCTTCTAAAAAACAATCACTCGTGAGCTCATCCAAAATAAAGGTATCTGCAAATGAGAAAGGTTATTCTCCTAGAGGAACTGCTAGGAATGATGATGAGACTCTATCACTGAACTCAACAAGGAATATGTCCAGCTTGTTGGAGCTTCCTGCATATGATGACATTGTTGAAGGGCCAAGTAAAGGGGGTTGTGCTGATGATAAGCTATCATCTCCAATGGATAAACGGGCCATGGACTCCTGTTTGTTGGTTTCGTCTCCTGTTGGAATAGAAGGAAAATTGCAAAGGAATAGTAGTGACTTGAAAACTGGCAGAAAGATTACTGCATCCAACAACAGAGCTGCTAAAAAAACACTGGTACATCTCAGTGGTCCTTTCTCACAAACCAAGACCACCCCAAGAAAAATCAGGAACTTTAAATTGACCTCTCTTAAGGATTCAAGAAGAGTGCACCGCATTGTTAAGGAAGCGCCAGAGAACGATGATTCAGACAGAACTTTGCATGTTATCAAGACAGGACCGGGGAATGATGCCCCCGCAGACCCCAACGCCAACGCCAACGCCATTCCAGCCCTACCCCATTTATCATCATCATCATCATCATCATCATCATCAGCATCAGCATCCCCTATGTCTGAATCCTCACCTGACAACACTTTGCATGAGATAAGTACCAGAAACATGTGCCACATACAACCTGTGAAACACAGACACAACAGAAAGTCAAGAAAACAAGGGTGTGTATCTGAAAACATTCCTCCTCCTCCATTGAAACAATTCAGGAGTCAAAAGTCGGTTCTTCCTCAACCAGATCGTAGCAGGTCCCAGCGAATGAGGTTTGTTAGGACAGCAACAATCCTGGGGGCTGAAAAAGACAAGAATGATGATGGACCTGATCCAAGGCTGCCCTGTGTGAAAGTGAATCTAAAACACCATGAAATGCAGAGGAAGAAAGAAACTCAGGGTTTGTTCAATACTGTGATTGAAGAGACAGCCAACAAACTGGTTTTAAGCAGGAAAAGTAAGGTTAAAGCTCTTGTAGGCGCATTTGAGGTTGTGATCTCTTTACAAGAGGGTAAAGAGCCATTGCATGATATCAGTTGAGTGGTGATAAAAACTGGACCATTTTTCTTTCTTTTTTTCCCCTGGATTAAAATATTAATGAGTAAGATTTTTTATGGGCCGCCATGTGGACAAGGGTCGAATTTCCTCTTTTTCAGTTGAAGTTAGAAATTAGACTATGCGCATTTTTTTTTTTTTTTTTTTTTTTTTTTTTAGGGAAAATTAGACTATGCGCTTGGCGCGATGGCAGTTAGTGGGAATTGTTTTCTCACTCTCCATTCTCTTTCTTCTTTTGGTTTCTTTTTGTCTATAAGTAAGGTAACAATAAAATTTAACATGTACTATAGTAGTAATTAAAAAACATCCAAAATCCAATTAGAGACAATTTCTACCTTTTTTTTTATGTGCATTAAAAACCTGGAAAATGGATGATGAAAACTCATGCGACACAAATTACGAAAGGTAACAAGGGGGGATAGGGTGTCGGGTGGGGATTCGACCCCCAGTAAATCCTCAACCCGACAGTTTCTACTATTTAATTATCCTAAAATATTATATGTAAAATTTAATTTATTTTTAAATATTCATTAAAATGAAAATTAGATTAGATATAATAATAATAATAATATTCATTAAATATTTAATTCATTTTAATTTATTTTGGATGAGCTAATTCATTTTAATAGAGGTTGCTTTTGATTATTGACGAAACTAATACGGAGTAATATTTTTAAGCCAAATTTTATTTATTTATTTTTTTTTTGAGATTTTAAATTTTACGGTCACTTCTTACCTATTATTCTAAAGTTGATGGTGTTTTATTTATTACTCCCTCCTCCCTTTCTAGAAATAATGTTACATAAAGTATGATTTTTAATACTTTTATTAAAGAAGAAAGGAAATAGCGGAACAAAGTGTGGTAGTACTAATTTTTAGTCCTTTAAATTAAATTTTAAGTGGGCCTTTCACCAAATGTGTGTGTGTGTGTGTTTTTTTTTTTTTTTTTTTCGGGGTAAATCACCAAATGTGTTGTTTGAAGCTTATCGTAAAAGAAAAAGTTTTGTTTGAAAGCTCACCATCAAATCAGCAGTCATCACAGAGATCAGTTGTTTTCTCGTCCCTTTGTTTTGCTTGGTCTGCAAATTGCTAAACCCACGATGCTGTCACCGAGTCCGATGACCGACCAATGAGTGTACGCAACGTCATATCGGCGGCTGCACAAACTCAATAATTAAATCTTTGGCTGAACAAATAACAAGCGCCCATGTCTGTTACCAGCGTCGAATCACCGCACCGTAGCTTTATCATATGCTGTCAACATGCGCTTGTATTTAAATTTTTGCTTGTTCGGGATATGCAACTCTCCTTTCTCCCTTTTTATTTTGTCCATAAATATTTTTCTTTGCTTTTGCAAAATCGCTGAGCACAATAATTCCCAGCTCTAGAATGTCTTTCTTCGTCTGATTTTGATTGACGTCAAGGTAATATTGGTAAATTCTATGAATTTCCTGCATTTATTGAATGTCATCTGTTTTGATTTTGCTTTGTTTTGCTCAATTTTTGTGGGGTGTGTTTCGTTTTGCAAATCCCTAAAAAAAAAAAAAAATTGTTTTGTTCTTGGTTATGCAGCTGAAATTGAGCTGCGTTTGGTGCGCGGTTAGATTTTTGGGGATTCGGTTTCGTGTTTTTTTTTTTTTTTATTGTTTTTCATTCATGTAGTTGATACTTAATTGCTATTTTTTATTTTTATCTTTGCCTTGAAGATGAACTTCTTTTGGACGAAAATGTGTTTTTGTTTTCGCTACGGTTAACAATATGAAGTAGATTACAGTTTGTGAGAGAGTTTGGGTTTATGAATGTGGATTAGTGTATTCGTTGCTTTGAATGAATGAATGCAGATTGTGGATTGACAGTGGAATTTTAAAGTTTGATTTCAGAAATTTGTTTCTGCAGATGATTCTAATTTGCTTTTTTTCATTTGATTGGGATTATCATTATTTAATGTAAAAACCATATGAGGTATTACATGGAAAGTTGAGATACACTTTATCGGCATTAATATATGTTTCTCATTTGATTCTTTGCCAGTGAAGCTTGTAATTACTAGGTTTTCGACGTGGTATACCAGCTACTTTTAGAATGCTGGGGGGGTTGGGGGGTGGTGTTATATGTCAATCTTGGCTGGCTCCCATAGTCCCATCGTTAGATGTTAGTAGAAACCCTATTTTATCAGTCTGTGTTGGCGAATGTGTGATTATTTCTTCAACTAGAACAGATTTAGAACTAGTGAGCTCTGTTCTTCATCCCCACTGTAATGGTGGAAGAATTCTAGCTGCATCTTGGTTAATGAATGGATATGTTTTTCGGGAACTTCAACTCTACCTACTTGATTTTTGTCGACAAGGAGCTCATGTTATCCAGCCCTGTTTCTTCTATTTTTGGCAGTTCTCTCTACAAGAACAGATGAGCTTCTTGGCTATCAAAATCTACCAGATAAACTTTTGTTACCTTTTTGTGAGCTGTGGTCTTCATTTGAGAATCAAATCATGTGTGAAGGACTCATAGTTTGGCTACTTCATCTTTAATGGTATGAATGTACCATGCCTTGACTAAGAAAGACAGAATAAGAAACCCTAAAATTGTGTTACTTTTGCGTTTTTAAACATTTTGGAACTCTAATCTAACTTTCTGATGGTTAGAGTTATTTTGTGGTTCCAGTTATCTTGCATATCGTCCAATTACTTCTATTTCCTTCCTTGCTTAAGATATGTTCCCTTGTACGCTATGCCAATTGTTAAACTCAATTATGTTGCAAGCTTCTTTTGTGCTCCCCTACCATTGGAAATCTGTACAACTAAAACCTTCTTGATTATGTGTACAAACGTAAAACACATGAATCCATGTTTCGTTTCCATGGTCTCAGGTGAAAAATGAATCTGACGAAGCAGTACCGCTGCCTACACTCAGCTAGTTGTGCTTGTACCAAAGGCCACCTTACTGAAGAAGTCATTTTCCTAGTTTTCAACCATTTGAATTGGAACCCTAAACTGATTGCTTCACTTTCCTGTGCTTGCAAATGGTTTGATGATCTTGCCAAACGGGTTCTCTGGAAGGAGTTTTGCAAGACGCGAGCACCTAAGATGATGCTTGATCTGCAGTCTAGCGGAAGTCACAGCGTGGATGGGAACTGGAGAGCCCTCGGTAAACTACTCATATATTGCTCCGGATGCAACAAGGATGGTTTGTTCAACAGTAGTCAAATCCCAGGCCACTTTGTATACCGGACACGATTCTCAAGGACATCAGGAAAGAGCTTTCTATTGCCACAGTGCAGAAACGATGTTTTATATGTGTCTGATCCTTGCGAACATCTTGACCAAGGGGATGAAGGCGATGTTGGGTTTTTCCGTGGGATATTTAAATCCTTTGGGACATCAAAGGTCAGGAAAATGTTGATAAAGAGAAGCGCTCCACTGCACCCGACAGAGGTGTGCCCATACTGTAAAGCAAAGCTTTGGAACATGCTGGCAGCTCAGATGATCCCATCAAGTGCTAGTTGCCGTTTGGGTGCTTATGAAGATTGCATCGAGTATTATGTCTGCCTTAATGGCCATGTCCTCGGGATTTGCACTCTCTTGCCATTGTCTGATACTGACGAAGCATCGGAAGAGTGATACAATTGGGGTATAATCCTGGTTTTCTATTCAACTTTCATATTTGGTTCTTATGAAATATTGCATTCTCAATCTTTCATGGAATATGGATTATTCTTGTTGATTTCACCCTCAGATTGATGGTTTAAGCTATAGAGCACACTTATAAAGAGGCTAAAAGTACTGTTACATCAGCCCAATAGTGAGAATTGGAAGAGTCTGCCTAGTTCATCCCTTGTAGCGGTAGAAGAAAAGTGGGTGAGAAATTATGTTTAGTTTGATTGGAAAAAAATAAGGATTTTAAATACAATCGAGACAAACATCTGAGTGAGACAAAAATATAAAAAATAATTTCTTTTGAGAACTTGTGAACTTTCTGTTAAAATCAAATATTGTAAATTGGAGGGATTACAAACGGTAAACAATAAAGTTTGTGAAATGGCTTTCCAAAACAAAAAATAAAGTTTGTGAAATGCGTGTTTCTCTGTTTCTGGCTCCCTGTAACTCTGTTCTTGTGCTCGTTACCTCATTTTAACCCAACTTTTTTGGTTGTTTATTTATTTAATCCATCTTTTTGGGTTGTTTATTTATTTATATTTATAAAATAGATGATACATCTACTATGGCAAATCGACGCAGCTGTATTGTGTTCTGAGAATGAGGTCGATGTGGACATGTGGTGCTGCTTGGGGAGCAGGTGAGTTGACAAATGTAGAGATTTCTTTGATATATTACTATTGTTCTAGTAATATAACTACTTTGTTTGGTGGAGTTGCTGTCAAAGTTGAATCTCTTCTTCCTTGAGCTCGGGCGATTTATGAAAGATGCTATCTTCGGTATGGCTTCCTAAAAGCCTTGGCTATGACTGACTGTGTATGAATTTGAAAGTCGTTTGTAATATAAGAAACAAGCTAATTGGTGTCAATTAGCTTCTGGCTTTCGTATTGTTTTTTATTCTCATACTATAACCACAATTCTTGGGTGTACTATTGGCCTTGTTGCATCATTTTTAAAATCATTCCTTATTTGAGTATCAGATTCGATTAAGTTAGATTCAACCCAGAAAGAACATTTAACGTTCAAAGTCTGAAGAAAGGCATGCAGTTTTTAATTAATAGTTGGCAGAAAGGCCATTATATTTGTATGAAGTGTAACCCCCACTGTTGGCCCCAGATTGAATTCAGATTGAGTCCCAAGCTAGACATCAAATGTTTAGCAATTAGCATGCTAACAAAATTTAAATTTTACTGTTACTATGTAAACAATAAAATTATTGTTTCACCTACATTATGGAATAGTAATATATTTTTGTTATTTACAAGAAATATAAAGATCTTTGTCGTTTATTTTGTTATAAACATGTTATTTATAGTTTATACCCGTAGTGCACTAATTTTACCTTGGTGAATGTATACCAATGATGAACTCGAAATTCAATTATATATTATAATAAAATAAATAATATATACACTTATATAGAGGGAAGACTAAAGAGTAGGTGCTCTACCAAAACGATTACAAGATGGCAAAGATAATAGTAATTTTCTCCAAAATGGAACAGTAAATAAAATAAAGTCGGAACTCCAAACTTATGTACTTGGAGAGGGATCGTAGGGTACTACGCACCTTATAAGTAGTAGTATTATGTTGCTTTGGAGAATGCTTCTTTATTTTCTGAAGATGTATCAGACTCCAATCGTTTGAAAACAAGCTTCTGCTGGGGCATTTGGCCATTGGAGAAAGCTGTGACCTCAGTATCCACTAGGACAGTATCCTCGTCTTTAAACTCTCCTCGTAGTATTCCCTTTGCCAGCTCATTTTCAACGTATTGCTGGATCACCCGCTTCACTGGCCTAGCACCATAGTTTGGATCGTACCCTAGACTACCTAAAAGCTGTACAGCAGCCTCGCTTACTTGAAGCTTCATCTTTCGATCTCCTATCCTTTTTTGCACTCGTTCCAACTGTAAGAATCGTAACCAATGTTGAAGAATATAAAGATAAAAAAAGATAATAAAATCATTGCTAGAGAGAACAGACTGCTGACCTGCAAGCGAACGACGCTGCTGATCTGATCACGGTCGAGAGGTTGGAATACAATGTACTCGTCGACACGATTCATGAACTCTGGACGGAATACTGATCGAGCAGCCTCCATCACACGTCTCTTTATGTTTTCATAAGCCATCTCCCTAGGGTTATTGTCATCCTCCGTCTTTAGTATATACTGTGAACCTACGTTCGAGGTCATGATGATCACCGTGTTGGTGAAGCTGACGGTGCGGCCCTGGGAATCGGTTACCCTACCATCATCCAGTATTTGGAGGAACACATTGAATACGTCGGAATGAGCCTTTTCTATCTCATCGAACAAGATAACAGCATACGGCCTCCTTCGAACGGTCTCTGTTAGCTGCCCGCCTTCTTCGTATCCAACATAACCCGGAGGTGCACCAATTAACCTAGAAACAGCGTGCTTCTCCATGTACTCGCTCATATCGATTCTTACTAAAGCTTCTTCAGTATTGAACAAGTAGGAAGCAAGTGCCTTAGCCAGCTCAGTCTTTCCGACGCCTGTAGGACCCATGAACATGAAGCTAGCTATTGGACGGTGAGGATCCGACAGCCCAGCCCTTGATCGTTGTATAGCCTCAGCCACTGATCGCACCGCTGGATCTTGACCAATGACTCGCCTATGTAGCTCTTCCTCCAAATGCAGCAGCTTCTCTCTCTCCGATTGTTGAAGTCTAGAGACGGGAATTCCTGTCCATTTACTAACAATTTCAGCTATATCATCCCCGGTAACTT
This sequence comes from Hygrophila difformis, assembly GCA_030278955.1. NCBI lineage: Eukaryota > Viridiplantae > Streptophyta > Magnoliopsida > Lamiales > Acanthaceae > Hygrophila > Hygrophila difformis. The sequence goes on along the minus strand of JAOANR010000005.1, from coordinate 59,033,936 downwards.
CCTCTCTGAGCATGGACTTTCCAGACCTCATATACTCGTCGAGTTCTTTTTCTGCAGTTTCTAGTTGCCGCTGCAGAGAATTTAGGTTCCCGTACTTCAGTTCAGCTGCACGGTTGAGGTCATATTCTCTCTCGGCTTGCTGTATCTCTACATTCACTCTGTCAATCTGTCGAAAAGCTTTAATTAGAACTCTGTCAATTTGCTAAACAGCATTCATTGCACATCTGAACTGACTTCTAAAAAGGAAGTACTCTTTGAGAAAACGTTTGCACGTCAAAATGCACTGAAGGAGTTAACCATAACCATTTACCTCTTCCTTAATGGACTGTAAGCGCGTCATTACAGTTTTTTCATGCTCCCACTGCTCAGTCAGCTCAGCTTGTCTCTTCTTCAAGAGAGACAGTTCCGCCTCAAGGCGATTCAACCTGTCCTTTGATGCTCTGTCAGTATCATTCGCCAAAGACAGCCTTTCCATCTCCAGTTTTAAAACTGCGCGGTTAATTTCATCAAGGGCGGTAGGTTTCGAAGTAATCTCCATTTTTAGCTTGGCAGCTGCTTCATCAACCAAGTCAATGGCTGCAAGGACATTGTAGAACCGAGATAGCAACTGTGAAAACTGAAAAGTTGAAAGAAATAAATTATGTGACAAAAGAACAGCGCATTTAACCTTTGTCTGGAAGAAAACGGCCACTAATGTAACGATCAGATAAAAGTGCTGCTTCGACAAGGGCACCATCTGAAATGCGGACACCATGGTGCAGCTCATATCTTTCCCGCAGCCCACGCAGAATAGAGATTGTGTCCTCTACAGTAGGTTGATCGACATAAACTTGCTGAAACCGGCGTTCTAGTGCTGGATCCTTCTCAATGTATTTCCGGTACTCATCTAAGGTGGTTGCACCAATGCATCGAAGTTCTCCACGACCAAGCATGGGCTTTAAAAGGTTGCCAGCATCCATTGCACCACTCGTGGCTCCTGGTATAATTCAAATCCATGTTTTTAAGGGCTCGGGACTAGGTGAACGTAAAAACTGAAACAAAGGTAGACACTGGAATACCTGCTCCCACAACTGTATGAATCTCATCAATGAAAAGGATTATTTGGCCATCCGAATCCGTGACTTCCTTAAGCACAGCCTTTAGCCTATCTTCAAATTCTCCGCGGTATTTTGCACCAGCAATAAGGGCTCCCAGGTCGAGGGAGATTAACTGCATCAAGAAAGAATGTAATACACATAAAACATGCAGAGAAAGACACGTATGGAGATCAAACTACACGACATCCCTCTATGGATGGTTCCGGCTTACATGTAGACATACTCACCCTACGATTAGTTAAAGCCTGAGGAACATCGCCCTGCACAATTCTCTGAGCAAGCCTGCCATTCAGTACAGTATTATAGACAAATAATATTGCAGTAAGGAATTCAGACAAGTTCTGTCACTAGGAGTCTAGGACGCTCTTCTACACATTTGTGAATTGGGATTTAAAACTATTTGATAATGTAAAGTACATTTAATTCTTAGCAAAAGAATCTAAAATCAAGTAATAGTGTTATCATTTATTAGATATTACTAAAAGAAAAGTAATTTCAAGTACATCACATAATAAATTCAGACCTCAGGTTCTATTTCATTTTTAGCAAACACGAGCCTTGGCCTAAAAGGATGACACAGTGACACCATCCACACAGTTACACTTTTAATTGATTATAAGCATCTATGCCTAGTCTTACCCTTCAGATATTGCAGTTTTCCCAACACCTGGCTCGCCAATTAGAACAGGATTATTCTTGGTTCTCCTAGAAAGAATCTGTATACACCTACGTATTTCATCATCTCTTCCTATAACAGGGTCCAGTTTTCCTGCTTTTGCCATGGCTGTTAAATCTTTCCCATATTTTTCTAGAGCTTCATATTTCCCTTCCGGATCTGTAGGGAAAAAAAAAAAAAAAAAACACCAAATTGTCATAATGATGTGTCACTGTCACCAAAGAGGATGTATATATTGCAGTGCTGTAAATTAATATCTGCTGTGCATGAGTAGTACTGTAGTAGTGCTATAAAATTACATCAAAGCTTTCCAGAAAAATAGTGATTGAGTTATTCTCCATTTCAACCACCTGTTCAAAACAAAAATAACACAAAAAAATTTGCAATTCTACAGAAACACTTGTCCAAACAATTGAAAATCACCCTGCTGACATAATGTCTTAAATGCTATTCAGAGAAGCTTGCTATGGAAGAATGAAAATTGTGATTAATCAAGTTATTTCCAACATGCTTGGCCAGTCATCAAAATAGAGAGATTTATTAGAAGGCCATAGGATAGCCAGCTAAATTGTACCAAGAAAACCTTTTTTTTTATCAAAACCTCACGTTAGAAGACTATGGCTATAGAACATCTATTAAAGCAAATACAAAATACTCATGAAAAAAAATCCATCACATTGTATAGGTGCTAATGGATGAATATCTAGATATTGATTTACAACCTGTCATAAGTTATCCTAGGTGCAACAAAAAAAGTACGAGCAACAAGAGACATAAAAAATTCCAATATATCTAAAGTCTAAACACAGATAAATAAATTATTGCCTTGGTCAATAATTGTTTGGCGTCCCCTGATGGACTGAATGGCATCTTTCAAACTTTTTTCTGAAAGCCGAAAATCTTTAAATAATTCCTTCCCAAATCGATTGTCTTTTGCAAACCCCAGAACTAAATGTTCCACAGCTACAAATGAATCACCATATCCTTTTTTGTACTCCCTGGCTCGCTGGAATAGCCCTTCAAGTTCTCGTCCTAACATTGAACCAGCTGTCTCACCGAGAACCTGATGCACTCACAAACATGATGTACATGCCACATATCATCAAGTCAGCTAATGTTCAAATTTGACTTACACCTGCTAAATCATTCAACAGACACTACAGCGGCACAACAATTTCAGCATAGCTCCATGACGAGCACCATATCCATAACCACATGTTATTTTCAAGATTGGTAAGTTTTCCTCTCATTGCATTAGTGAATGTAATTTGACTGTCTGACATTTGTTGTTGTTCAGGTTATAGAAATAAATGGAAATTCCAGGATGGTAAAGTAACTATATCAACTATCGGATTATTCAACTTTTTCAATCCTAATTCAAAACTCAGTCAGATTATGCAAACAAACACAGATTACAAGAATTGCAAAAGAACTATTTCGAACTACCTTTGGTTGGCGTTGAATGTATTTATCAGTAGCTTCAAGTAGCCGAGTATTGTCCGCACCAGCCTTGGAGAATATTCGGCGAGCAAGTCCATCTTTCTGCTCTAAGAGAGCCTTCATCAAATGCTCAGTCTCCACTATTTGATGCTTGTTCTCCTTCGCAATCTCTGGACACGCGACAACTGCTTGCCACGCCATTTCAGTAAATTCTGACTGCGTAATCTGTCAAACCACAACAAAATTGGAAAAAAAAAAAGAAAAAAAATTGTTAATCCTCAAACCACTCCATCATCCAAACTCCTTGAATCAAGGAACCAGACGACAAACGCACATACTCTCGCATTAGAAGACGCATCGCAACGGACACTAAGTGAGCGCGTATTGCAATTAAACCTATCCGATTTTCCTTTGAACAATACATTCACATTTTTCCTCCCCAACTTGAGCGAATTAATGGCCTTCGGAACTCCGGAAACATTGACACAAACAGGCGTCCAGCAGAACACGGCGGGACGGCTCCCCCAATCCGGCGGCGCGAGAGTGAGCTGAGCGGCGTCAAATAAATGCGTGGAAGCCATCAACCTGAGGCAGAATTTTTGAAATATATTGGGGCGATGAATGAGAGGGAAAGATTGAGATCATGAGACGGGAGAAATTGTTGAAACAGAAAGAAGATTGAATTGTGAGTGATGACTGATGAGTTATCGATGAGAGTGTTTTTGTTTGTGGATTGGAGGAGGATTTGGCTTTTGTTATTGTAAGGCACGGTGCATTGTGCTACTCTAATCGGGACCGCACGTGGCATGATGGTATAGTGTGTGGACGGCCCATCGCTCATCTTTTTGAACCTGTGTAGGATTATAATATTCCGCGCTATAATTAGGATTAATTGAAATCGTATCGACCGCGCTATAATTTCTTATTTTTCGCTAATCCGCTCCAATATAGTACTACGTTTTACTTGAAATAGACAAGTAGAAGTACATTCAAGATCAAATAGACAAATACATTCAAGACTCTAATGAACCAAGTGCTTGGGATGTCAGTTTCTCATTTGACGAATCACTTGAAAAATAATCTGACGGGAGAATAGTTCATAAATAGATATGGTTCGCAATTTTATTTAGCTAGTACTCCCTCCGTTCCTTTTTAGTTGTCTCTTTCAGCTCAATTTCAATAACCAAGATTTGCATTAATTAACTCATAAATTTATATTTTTATCCTTCACCTAAACTCATTCTTAATAAATGTCAACAAATAGCATTTATGTAAAGTGAAGGGCAATATAGTAAAAACATAGCATAACTACCTATAACTACCTAAAAATGACAACTATTTTGGAACATTTTTTACTCTCTAAAAAGACAACTAAAAAGGAACAGGGGAGTACTACTTAGTAAAGCTACTTAATTACTCTTTATCTTTGTTTTTCCAAGCATCATCAATAACATTTGTAGTTTCAAGAATTTAGAAAATTTGAAGGAAGCAGAACATGTGTTCAAGAACCGTTAATTCTTGTACTGCCTCGTTATAGCAGTCAGGTGCGGACTTGTTTGATATAGCATTTCGTTTTCATTATGACAACAGAAATCAAAATCATTTTTCTTCTCTTGGACTTGGATGGAGCATTTGAGCCACCAACCACGCCACGCATACCGAGACTTGTAGAGGGACGGGCAAAAGGGCGAATACATTCGACCATATGGTTAATTTAGATGATTTTGAAAACTGTCTTTGAGCTTGATTTGGGAATCAAGACTGCAGGGAGCTGCATTACCCTTCCAAATCAATGGAACAGTTCTAAATTATGCATGGATCAAATTATCAACTACTGAGTACTGAATACGTCCCCAACTATTAAATTCATCCTAAATCAATCGAATCTAAGAATTTGCACTCGTGGTACAAATTCAATGCAATACAGTCAGCAGCATTGGATCATTTATCAAAACATCCACACATATATATATATATATATATATATATATTCATGACCACCGAATAAGAAGAAATTATTTGAAACCACGCGTATGAAGTCACAGATATTTATTCCAAGAAAACACAAAGACAAGAAATATTCAGTTTATGAACAAAACATTTGAATACACATGCCAATTTGTAATATGGAGACAGGGTGGAAAGGAGGTTCTGCCATACTATATGGTTATCAAGAAACTGAAAATGGAGACAAGTGTATGTACCTCCACGGCAATAAGTGTGCAAGAAATCCAGGCCGCCAACCCCACCCTTGAAACACTGTAACCAAGTTCATACAAAATCGAGCTATCAAAAACTGCAATTGCTGGTCTGGACACGGCAGCTGAATCTCATAATATCACACATCCACATTTATTTGGCTTAGAATTGCGCAGCAGCTTTTCATCTGTTCCATGTAACAAAAGCCGCACTCATATCAATATGCAAAAAATTATTTGGCACTGGGTGGAAAATAATCTGGGAAATAATAGAAAGAGCACAAAGGGTATGAGAGGCCGACATCACACATTCACAGAGTATGTCAACACCATGATTCTCTTAATATATGGGAAAATTCATTATTATCACTAGAGCGCCACCTATACTTCCATCTCACCATGTAGGGTCGTGTGTTTCCATCATAACATAAATTCGCATATAATTCTATATTTTATTCCATTTTCTCTATCTATTAGGACATCTAGTCTACACATGAAGAAATCATAATGTATCAGAGAACATGCAGTGAAATCTAACAATACAAATCTTTTCAGATAGATTAATCAAACTCGTTTAACTCGGACCTTTGTGAGTAAGAGGTGGTTGAATGACAACATGCATAGTTAAGATCCCTTCAGGAATGTCACACAATGGGTTGCGACATTCTGCCACAGTTTTGTAGTTCTCTAATATTCTCCCTGTGCAAATCAACTTGATGTCTTTTGTAGTGCAGGGACCATTTTGTTTCTCTGTCACAAACATACATCATTAGATTCTGTAGCACAATAGTAAAAATAACTTCAATGGAATGGTTAAGTTAATGCTTGTATTATTATTAGTTCAAAGGAAATTTCACTATAGAACAAGGCCAAAAACTAATAGTATAGTTAGTCAGTTACGAGAATGTAATTCAGTCAAATTCATCTTGTTGAGGTCAGTAGCTAATTTACCCAGACCGGCATAATTTCAGAATACGGAAGGATGTGAGATCCAGTAGGACGGGGTTTAATCAAATAAGTTAGGTTTAAGCACCAGCAATAAGATTTCAGATGCAAAACGCCAAAAATTTACTGTGTCATTGACCGTGTCAAAACTCATATGCATATACAAAATAATACTCTAAAAATGTAAATTGTTCGTATATTGCATTTATCATCTATACCTGTTTGTAAGCCGGTAAAATTAAGTCCACATCCAACACCAAAAATATCAGAATATGATTTCCATGGGTCCATCGAACATAAATAATAACGTTGTGTTACTACTGATGTAATCTCTTCAACAGGCATTAGTTTTACCAAAACATCAGATATACGTAGTACATATTACTAGATCCAGAATACATCCTATAATTGAGTACTGTGTCTGGGTTTAAATAAAGCATGAGAACTAGGATTCTAATAAAGTGCAGTTAAAAGGCCACAGGACCAAGCATTTGGTGCTGCTAAAGCTAAAGTACTGCTGACTTCCAACAAACACAAATCAATTTTCTCAACATTTCACCAGCTCCAAGATTCCAACATGACATTAAGGATGCAGGAAGATTAACTAGAGGTGCAGTTTTCAATCAAATTTCAGTGACAAAACTCCATAGCCGAAGTTGGACCTCAGCAAGAGCAGAATTAAGAGAAACTAAAATTTCTTGAAAAACCTTGGAAAATCAGCATTCAGTGTTAACAGCAACTTAGAAAGAAAGGGGGTTGCCTCTTATATAGAGAGATTCAGTAGCATCAACCCGCCGAGAAATGCACATAACAAACACAGCGAAAGAGAGAATACATACATATACGTAGCTGTTACAGGAAAAATTAATCCAACCTTTAGGCCATTGAGATATAACATTCTCCTTCAAGACCGCCACACTTGTCGAGATAGGGAAGCTACTCGGGCCTATATCCGATCCATCCGTCAACCTAAACTTGATCTCAACTTGATCTTGTGCCCCAGACATATTCTAACCTAAGTCCAGAACTAATATCCTCCCACTTCACAATTATGCACAGCAATCAGCTCTTGATTCCACGAGCAAAATCGAGAACTTCCAGAATCATGGAACTCCCCTCCATAATGAGATTCAAAATGAATACATCCACCCTCGATTATTCTGAATCTAAAACATACAATTTTAGACTATAAGAAAAAACCAGTTACATATAATCACATTTATTAACCTAGCCCATCAACAGAAAGAAAGCAAACAAATAAATACATACAACGCCGAAAAACCGAATCTGGAATAAACTAATAAATCATAAGCACTTCGAACGAATTGGATTGCTGATATCCGCAAAATAAATCCTTCATAAAGTTCCCAGTAATTCAACAGAAAAAAGAACCAATCGTCCCTTCTACATCCAAATCCATCCAAAAAAAAAAAAGATTAATTCCGAGTCAATTCAACAATTCGCTGAAATCAGGAACTCCAAAACATGAGAATTATTGCAATATTACACTTACTGAATCTCGGATCGCTCTCCTCCCTTTCCCTTTTTTCGAGAAATCGAGAATTTCTAGAAAGAAAAGAGGAGCAAAGGAGGGGAAAGATGAGACGAGGAGGCGAAGCGGCAAAGGCGTGAAAGGCAATTATAACTAATACAAACGTCAATGGTAATTAACGGGATAATTAACTTCTAATTAATTAATTAACATGTCAAAAGCAATTTCTAGTTGCTACCACTGTATTTTTTTATAAATAAAAATCGGAATGTATTAAAAAAAAAATGAAGAAGAAGAAGGAGGAAATTAGGGGAAAAATGAAAAATCAGGAGGTATGTGCCATGTACCTCTAAAGTTTGGGAGTTAAATTATTGCCGTTGCCACTATGCCAAATCCAATTATGAATATGGCATGAGGGAGGAAATTAGGGGGGAATAAAATGAAATTATATAAATTTTAACTAATGATCTGGTGGTTTTGATTTTTGAAAAAAAAAAAATTAAAAAAATGAAGTCAGTAAAACAGGAAGAATGAGAGAAAATGAGAATTTAGAAATAAAATTAAGCTAAATAATTTATTTTGATTTGATAGATATTAATATGAACATTGTTTTTCAACGAAAACATAACTTGATCCAATGGCCCGCATGGGATTTATAGCATCCCGTTATGCTCAGTTTATAGCCTTTCTGGGGTGCCACCTATAGATTAGAGACAAACCGTGTTACCTTTGGGCAAGAAGTCCTAGTTCCGGAAGAGAACTCGTCGGCCCAGCTTATCCGTTGTTCAGTATTATTAAGTGTTTTCTCATAGTACAATATTATACATTTTATTAATATTATTATTTTAATAATATTATTTCCGACGCTTTTAATGACATACTTTATGTATGTTTTTTGTTAGCTACGTTTGACAAATGGCTATTGTTCACTTATATACTTTGACTTAAAATTTTATCATGATTATTTAAATTAAAATATAGTCAAGTGGGATCTTGTTAGATTCGTCTTGTCTTGTAGTTTTTAAATATCGAACTTTTAAGATTTTTACTTGTATCGAGTTTGAGTTATTAATGATTTAAAATGTATATTGGATCGCATGCTGATGGGTTCGTAGCAAACTTTAAGAGCTACTTTAAGAAACAGGGGAAGTATAGAAATAGATTAACATAAAGTATTTTATAGTAGTTGTCTTAGAACTCCATTTCGGTGAGAATGATTTGGATTGTGCATAGAGTTAGAACTTAGAATTTTGAAATACTAGTACATTTTATTTGGAAACTCTTTGCTTAAATTTTAGTGCCACTAAATTAGAGGTGATATCGAGTCGGGTATCGAGCTTAAACAGTGTGATTCGAGTTTGTACAGTAAAAAAAATTAAAATTCTAGCTCGAATTTAACTAGGCTAGATAGTATATAAATTGAATTTGAATTGGCAGTTTTACTTATTATTCTACAAAATATAAATTTGTTAGGCTTGATTAAAGCATAAATTGTATCTAATAGTTTTTTATTTTTGTATTTTTAAAATTTAGTAATTTAATCAAGTTTTGATCGAGTATCGAATCGAGTTTTCCTCACCTCTACACTAAATAAATGTGAAATTGTAAACAAGTGGAAATGCCAAAATATATTTAAAAGTGAATATCAAAAGGGGCAAAAATCGAAAACAACAAATATGAACCACACCCTTCTCAAGGATATCATATACTCTCTATCCCATTTGAAATCTTCTATTGTATTTCAGCACACAATTCAATGTATTTTTTAATTATTAATATATCAAAATATATACAAGTAAAAATTATGTAAAATATATACTCTAAAACTATACGATTAAACGAATCTAAGAAGACAAACTCGACTATTTTTTTCCAAATATATACTTACATTAATATAGAATCAAAATTAAACAATGAACAATGTTAAAAAATCAATAAAAATATTTTTTTTTTGCTTGGAAGTCAAAGAAGACATTTGTGCTAGAGGGGAGGGAGTTCATGGTATATAGTGAATTTGGTACCTTCTGTCGTGTTATAGGACTAACTTTACGAATTAGTCCAATACTTGGTTTAATCGGTACACGTGGTTTAACCAGCCAATGCGTCAGACGCTCCTTGATTTTGAATTCCAGGCTGGCAGTCCATTTTTGTTTTCAGGGAACCCACCACCTTACCAATTTTATTTTATTTTCTAAAAACAAAAAATAAAAATGAAATAACACTCAGTCCTTCCTAAGTTAATTTTCTAACTTGGAAAACAAATCCATAAATATCGTTTTACATGTACCACAACATGAACGAAAAGTTTAAATGATTAGAATTTCGCACCTTTTAACATTTTCTGGCCATGAATTGAAAGCGGGTTGCACAACAAGAGTTCTCAAGAAGACAACATAAGCATATGAGTTATAACATTACATTACATGTTAGAGAACAAAATTAGCAATCAAGTAAAACGGTCATGAGTCATAACTCATAAATCACAGAACTCTCGTGCACCATCCAACACAAGCACAGATTAAATCGACTAACAAACAACACATGGTCCGAACTAGTTTCACAAAACCACATAACAACACATGGCATGGGAACATATGCAAAACAATCACATACTACGGTCTCACTTGGGAGTTTTCATCCTCTTGTTGATTGTGATCCCTCCTCTCGTCTCCATCTCCATGGGTAATGGAGGACGGAAAACAAATTCATCACCATCGTCGTCATCATCATCCTCATCCTCATCATCGCCCCTCATTCGTCCATAGCCCACCGGGTGACTTCTCGATCTGCCTTCAACTTCATTTTCCAAATGGACTTCCTCCCCGTCATCATCATCATCGTTATCATCATCCTTGATCTCCCTTGAGGACACACCAAGTTCAGCAATGTCCCCGATAATATAATCCTCAATGTCTCCCTCACCCTTAACGTTGTTCCCATCGACGCTGTCATCACTGCACTCATCCAACAATGGCTCATGCGATCGTCTTGACACCCGATAAACCTTACCATCCTCGACAAAACTCACATTTTTCTTCACTTTGGATTGAACCCCGGTGTTTTTATTCGACAAAACACCCGACTTTCTTATCGAAAATGCATTGGGGTTTTTGATCCCCGGGCGCTCTTGTTCTTCCTCATCGATCTCCTCTGCTAACTTATCAATTCTTTCAACAAGAGCTTTCAGTTTCCCCACATTAACTCCTTTTGAACCACCAAGTTTCAAGTTCCCCAATTTCAATCCAACATTGGAAACCCTAGATTTCAAATCATCCTTTCTGCACCTCATCTTCACTCCAAGAACTGGGTGTCCTTTTCCTTCTACACATATTCCATCAATGAAATCCAAGAATTTGTTCAATTCGATGGTTAGGGAACTTTTCCCATTTCTAATCATTGGATCGTCGCCCTTCAATTGGAAAAAATAAAAAATGATCAGTATCAGATCACGCAGACAGCGATGTAATGAGGGAAAAATGGAGACCCTAACCTGAATGGCGTCGAGTTTGAGAAGCAGATTAACGGTTCTGCGGTAAACGGCTTCGTATTCGAATTGGGTGTTTTTAGAAACTAGGGATTTGAGAGATCCCAGCGCTGATTTGATTGCTGCCAAATCCTTGAGCTGCCGGAGGGTTCTCGATCTACGGCAGAGGAACGCGCGGAAGTGTGTTTGGATGGTGCTGGCCGCGGCATCCCGGAGGGAGTGTGGGACACGACGGCGGAGGGAGATCTCCAGGGCGGATATGCGGCGGAGGAGGGAGGAAATGGTGGCGTAAGTCGCCGGTCGTCCATCTTGAAATGAAGGGTCGAGTTGAAATCCCTGGGAAAGGGTGGGGTTTGGGATATTTATTAGTTCTGGGTAGAAATGAGGCTGGAGCGGATGGGTGGCAGTTTGCGGCGGTGGGCAGGCGGCGTAGCAACAGTGGCAGTTACAGGCTGCGGCGGGGTGGGTTTGGGGGTGGTGGTGGTGGTGAGAGGCCATTTTTGCAACCTTGTTTTAGGTCGGAATCTTTTGATTGAAACTGAATTGTTGTGGGGTTTTTTATTCTTTCGCTGTGGTTTTAATTTCAAGAAACGATCATTGAATTGAATATTTTAAAAATAAATACTCCTAGTCAGATAAGTTCAGGATTGAAAAGGTAAGGATCTTTAATTGTACAATTTCCGTTTGGGACTTTTGAAGTTTTGATTTATGGTAATTAGCGTTTAGTGATTTCTTATTGACCCGTTTGGGCTTTGAGTGAATTTCAAGCCCCAATATCGACTGGGCTGAAATCATTATTACTTGGCCCAGAGTAATTATATAGTTTCATGGTTTCTTATTCAATTGTAAGAGAATAATCATTCATAACTTGGTGGTTGTTTTGCTTTTGGTTTGATATAGTTTTTGTTTTTGCGGTTGATATTCTAATGCTATACATTCTCCCCACGGGATGTAAAGAGTTCCAACGTTTTATTTTAAAAAAATCTTAAATTTAATAAGAAATGGCAAAACCGGAGCACCTTCCCCAAGCATGGGAAGCGCAGGGTAAATGGATAAAAGCATTCCACAGCAAAATGTCAAATATGAAGTTACTAAGAAGCATTGAACTGCAAAGCATCCCATATGGGAACACATCCCTATGGTCCTTTGGCAAACAAGAAGCATTGAACTGCAAAGCATATAATGATATAAGTGATAAAAAAAATAGTACGAGTGTATGTAGTAAAAAGAATAGGGAGGGAGAGCAGCTGCCTGCCTCGCCTCTGTCCGAAATTGCAAGGGCATCGGATTGGTTGGAGCATGGTTCTCTTGGCATTTTATTATGCGACAGCCGGCATGTCCTTGAGCCACGCATCGAGCGGCTTGCCAATGGAATAGACAATGAACCCAATTTCCCTAAGCTTGTTCACGTCGATCACATTCCTTCCATCAAAGATAAAGGCAGGTTTCTGCATGTTATCGTAGATCTTCTGGTAGTCGAGTTTCTTGAACTCATCCCACTCGGTCAAAATGCAGACAGCGTGTGCGTCTTTGGTTGCTTCATATGCATCCCAAACGCTCTGAACTTTCTTGACCGTGGTGGGGCTCATTGGCTGGAGATGCAGGGGATGATCCCAATCAAACTTGTTCATAGAAAGATCTCTCTGGATCTGGTCCTCGCTGACCTGAGGGTCATAGATGCTCAGCTGGGCCTTGTCGCCCAACAGACCTTGACAAACATCAATGGCAGGGGTCTCTCGGGTGTCACCTGTGTCCTTCTTGAAGGCAAAGCCCAGGATAGCAACTTTCTTGTTGGCAACCGTGTTGAACATGGATGCTACAACGCGGTTGACAAAGCGACTCTTTTGGTAGTCATTGATCTTAATGACTTGTTTCCAGTATTCCGCCACCTCTGGCAGACCATTGCATTCACAAATGTAGACTAAATTCAAGATGTCCTTCTGGAAGCAGGAGCCACCAAAGCCAACACTGGCATTGAGAAACTTGGGACCAATTCTTGAATCCTTCCCTACAGCATAAGACACTTGGCTGACATCTGCTCCAGTAGCCTCACATAGGGCAGACATCGCATTCACAGATGAGATACGTTGGGCCAAGAATGCATTAGCAGCAAGCTTTGAGAGCTCTGCAGACCATAAATTAGTGGTAAGGATCTGGTTCTCAGGAACCCAATGGGCATAAACATCCTTCAATGCTTTGACAGCCTTGAGGCCTTCTGGGGTTTCCCGGCCACCAATGAGAACCCTATCAGGGTTGAAAAGATCCTTAATTGCAGTCCCCTCCGCAAGGAATTCTGGGTTGGAAAGAATCTGATATTTGATGCCCTTGCTGTTGTGGGTCAGAATTTTTTCAATGGCCTCAGCCGTTTTGACAGGAACTGTGGACTTCTCAACCACAATCTTATCAGACTTGGAGACATCAGCGATCATACGGGCAGCACTCTCCCAATATGTCAGATCTGCAGCTTTGCCAGCACCAAGACCGCGAGTCTTGGTAGGAGTATTAACAGAGACAAAGACTATGTCAGCTTCCGCGACATGTTTCTCCACATCTGTGCTAAAGAACAGGTTTTTGCCCCGGCACTGCTTCACCACATCATCAAGACCTGGCTCGTAGATGGGAAGTTGATCGCTGTTCCAGGCAGTAATGCGAGGAACAGAAATATCAACAACAGCCACTTCAATTTCGGGACACTTGAGTGCTATCACGGCCATGGTAGGCCCTCCCACATACCCGGCACCAATGCAGCAAATCTTCACCATTTTGCTTAATTAGTACCTGCAAAATGTTCCCATAATCATTTTGCATATTATTTTCTGTGGTTCGAAAATGTTGGAAATTTAAATGCAAACGGATCAATAAACCTCTACATCATAGATCTCAATAAGCACTGACCAGGATATCCAATTCAGTGAGCTATTATCTTTTTCAGATCTTTTAATAATGTTCCTTCTGGTATACTGTCATCAACATAATCTCTATAACGTTGTGTGTATGGAACAACTTCTAAAGGGGTTTACGAAAGGAATCAGCGTTGAATTACCTTCATTTCCCATAACAATTCACAAAAGCACACATATGAATTCCCCTTGTGTTACTACTACGAAACCATCACAAAAAACACAATTTTCAGCATCTCAAATCAAAAACTCTAGAGATCGTACACGGTACATCGATTATTTAAATTGAATGACAAAAATGTCATCAGATCTGATACACATTACGAACCTAACGTAGATCCATAAGTTTCACCAAAGTGAACAACTAATACAATTTTATGAATCAGATGCGACACAAAACCAATGAAATTTTTTAAATCACCGAATTGACACAAATTGCTGGCGAACCGTCGGAGATCAGGCGATAGCAACAGAAATTAAAGCAACTACAAACCGCACATTCAATCACAGACGAGTAACAACCCTAAAATCCCAGAACGTACACAAAAATTCACGTACGAATCAAAACCTGCCGACACTCACCCAAATCCGTGTACGTTCACACCGAAAAAAGAAAAAGAAAAAAGAAACAAATGCAGAAGCACGACATTCAACACTTACAAACAGGACGAAGCTTCAAAACAATTCGAAAATCAAAGAGTCTTACCTCTGGATCACGCTTCTTGCGATTTCTGAAAAATAACCGAAAGTGGGGATCTGTAACGGAAAACAAGAAATCAAACGAACGTACAATGGGAAATATGAAAGCAGAGAAAGCGCCGAGCGCCTTAAATAATCGTTTTGGCGATCCCCCAAAATCTATGACCGCGGAATTATGTCAAAATACGGTAATGCCCTTAGTGTAGTAAAAAGCACACTGGTTTGGCGAATATTAATTGGTAATGGACCAATATTTTGATGGGCCAATCTGAAATGTCGGGAAATGATTTTTTATTTTTATTTTATTTATTTATTTATTTATTTTTATTGTCTCGATTTGCTGGGATCCAAGCCATACAAATTATAAAGAGGATAGAGGAAGAATCGAATCCCCAAATCTCAACAATAACGTTGGAGAAATTAGGGGACATTATTACCGAGCTAAATATTTTTTTTGCTAAATAGTAGTCTATACAGACTAGGATTTAAGATTAAATGTTAAAAAAATATATTGGATAATATATTTTAAAAAATTGAGTATGATAAATTAGGATGAATGTAATACATGTAATTATTGCAATAGTTTAAGTATTAATATAAATTTTACTATTTATATTTATTGGAGATATATATTAAGTGAAAACAAGTGTTGGGGTTCGATTCCCCACCCGAACCCCATCCATCGTCTTTGTTCTTTGTAATCAGAAAAGAAAAAAAATGAAAACAATATAAGTGTTGCGGGATATTATTAGAAGCAAAACGGGTGTATATTTATTTTCTTTTAAATAAAAGTTTATCGGATATTACAAATATTTTATAAATTTAAAATTTTGTTTCGAAAACATTTCTTTTCTAAACAAATAGTAGAGCTGTAAACGAGCCGAACCGAGCCGAGCTCCAAGTGTTTGAGCTCTGTTTGTTACGCTTAACGAACGAACACGAACCAAGCCAAAAATCTTAACGAGCCAATTTTCATGTTTGAGCTCTGTTCGTTTAACCTTACGAACGAGCTAATAACGAACGAACACGAGCCTAGTCGAGCTCAGTTAACGAACCATTTATTTTATTAATAAATTTATTATTTTAGAATTAAATTAGGTGTGAAAATGTAATGTATATTTTATTATATTTATTATATTTTATATTTATTATAAATTTATTATATTTTATTGTAATACTCCCTCCGTCCCACATAACGTGTCCTATTTGACTTTTTGACACTGTTCATTGTTCAGCTTTGACTCAATTTTATTGCAAGTATATATTTGGACAAAAATAGTCAAGTTTGGTCTTGTTAAAATCGTATGATCATGTAGTTTTAGAATATATATTTTACATAATTTTTCATTGTATATATTTTAAGATATTAACGATTGAAAAAGTGCATTGGATTGTGTGCAAAAGTCAAACAAGACAAGTTAAATGGGACGGAGGGAGTATAATTTATGAGAGAAATGTGAAATTAATAAAAATGAAAAATGAAAAAAATAACTAGATAAAATATTTATTTTATAATATATATTCCATTAAAAAAGAATTTCGAACTGTTCGCGAACTTAACGAACGACCACACAAACCAAATTATGTGTTTGAGCTCGGTTCGTTTAACTTACCGAACGAGCTATTAACGAACGAACACGTGTCGAAACGAACTCAGCTCATGAACTGTTTGTTCTATTTACAGCTCTAACAACGAGTAATACACCATTATTTCGTTTCTTTAAAAAATTGGTTACCAAGAATCCGACAAGTATAGGCAAATACTTTTATTTAAACTGTTTTTATGCAACGTTTTTTATGTAGTACGTTTTTTAATACTATCTTTGGCTCTTTGCAATCCATTTAATTGAGAGAATGTTTTGTTAAATAAGAATAAGTTGGGAACATTAAGAGAAATACACGATACTATTAACAAATTCCCAACTTTGCAAATACAAACATTCACAAATGTGTTTTATTTGTATAAATTCTAGTAATTGACTATCACAGGCTTTCTTTAGATATTTAAATGGGGTCGACGTCGTTTTTTGAGTCTTGAAATACGGTCTTTTGTCAAGCATTTTTTCATGCTTACACTCAATTTTTATTTGTCATACGTTCTCTTTTAAATGCACCATTTCTGTATTTCACGCCGTTCAATACATATTTTTAAAAGTTAATAACTCAAATTGTACATAAAAAAAAATTATGAAAATTTGATATTCTAAAACTATGTGATTAGACGAATATAACAAGATCTCACTTGACTATGTTTTTCTTATATAACTATGTTAAAAAAATTAATTAAAGTAACTGAATGAATAGTGACTAGTATGCAAATTGATCACTTCTTTGAAAATGGAGGTAGTAAATGATTGTGTAAATACATAGTCTGGGGAGTGGGGGAGAAATGGTGGTCCATTAATCTTAAGCATATTCCCCGCGTTTTATTCGTGGCGGTGTATGCACCGCAGTCAACTTGAGAGTTGTACGTCTACCCTACGCCTCACTGCTTGTACACTTTCAGATCTGAGTTAGTTGACATTTTCATTTTCAAGAAAATGACACACTTGTCCTCAAAAACATGCTTTAGAACTTTCTTATTAAGTATGCATATTAAATTATACTCCGTTTTTTTTTTAACTTCACCCATCCTGCACTGCACGCAATTCAATGCACATTTTCAATCATCAATATGTCATATTATATATAAGTAAAAATTATAAAAATTTGATATTCTAAAACTACGCGATTAGACGAATCCAACAACATCTCACTTGACTATGTTTTATCTTATATAACTATGATAAAAAGATGAATCAACGTTACTTAATGAATAGTTTCTACTATTCAAAGGGAGAAGATAAAAAAAAAACGGAGGGAGTATTAAATTACACTAATAAATGTAATATTCACGAATCTATAAATATAGAATTTCTTCTTAAATTGTCTGATAGAGTGGTGATTCACTATTGAAGCAAAAGAAGCATGTGATTATATCAAAAAGAGAGCTAAAATAATATTACTAAAATTTATGTCAGCTTTAAGTGCCTTTTACTTAACTTTGGCATGATCATCTTTGTTTATTTAGTATTTTAATTAGGTTGCTTCAATACTAGTAAATGGAGAATAAAATATGCAGAAATTTCTTCCTGCTTGGAGTATTTGTCCTCATTCAATTCAATTTGCTGTGTTATTGTGGAAATTAAATAAATATTAGAATGTCATATTGTCATTTTTCTTTATATCATAATCACATATTGGAAAGTGGGTACTGGGTAACTATTCATAGTTTCAGGGAGAACGGAATATATGATTCCATTTCAAGAATCAATTTTACTGGTAAATTAATTGGGAATTATTTTTTATTTTCCTAAATACGCACACTTTATAAAAACGTTGTTATGGTTTGTTTTTGTTTTTGTTCGCAGTTTATAATTTACATGTATATTATAATAATAATAATAATAATAATAATAATAATACTTATTTTATTATGTACTATGTATTAATTAGATGGGAATCATACTTATTAAAATGAGAAAGATAAATTTAAATAATGAATGTTTTATTATATTTTTAAATTTAAAAAATTAATCAAAGTATAAAGGATTTCATCCAAAACCATGAGACAAATGGAAGCGAATTTGATCTGAAGCGGAACGACGTGGAGAACATTTCTTTGGAGTCTCTTTGAGGGACGTTTATTTTATTTTTATTATTCCTTTATTCTGTTTGTTAAACTCCATTATAACATCTCCTTTGTTTTGTTTTTTTTATATTTTTTTAAAAGTCCAACCTATAGTATTAAGTTCAATTATCATGTTTTTGCATACGCAGAGGTTCATACCCGAGTAAAAAAAAAAAAAAAAAAAAACAAAAATGTTTAATTATCATGTCTATTGCATGTCAAGCCACGTTAAAATAGCAACTATATCATCCCCAGAATTATTTACATATCTTTAATTTATCATTGAGAAATTGATATTAATTGGTTTGTTCTTGTTATAGTTCACAAAAAAAGACGAATATTTTTATTATTATTTTGAGAAATGGAATCATATATTCCGTTCAGAAATTGATATTAATTTATTGTTATAGCACAATTAATTTTTGATATTAATTTATCATTGAGAAATTGATATTAATTGGTTTGTTCTTGTTATAGTTCACAGTGTACGTGCAGTTGTGTATTATTTACCAGTTGATCTACCTTAATTTCGTAGGAGCATTACATTAACATGCAAACATTCATCCACTGCGCTCTGTCGAATATTTAATTTTTATATATTTTTCAATATTCCCTGTAATTATTTTAGTTTTTTCAGCATGTTACGTTGTTTCTTGAATTACAGCTACAAATTAAACATCAAATTAAATGCACAGAGGATTTTGGTTTAAGTTGCTTTTCAAAAATGATGTGAATAATTAAATAAAAAAAGATTCTCATTTTTATTGTATTAAAGTTCACTAATCTTTATATATACTGTATATGTTTTCCTCTCAACATACATGTAAATCATAATTTTAGGAGATCTTAACTTCATCATTTGATCCAGATTTTGTGTAGGTGAATAACATGTGCTTCTAGAGCATACTGTAATTAAGCAAAATTTTGTTAAACATTTTGCAACGATAAGAATGCTAAAATAAAACATAACTTTAGACTTAAGAAAAACACTGCACGTGGGTCCAAAAATGAGCTTTGAGTGACATTTAAGCCAACATGATCAATCATTCATGGGTTTTCCTAAAAGGATCGGATGTACTATATATTAATTCCTTTTGTAAATATTGGATCGAATATAAACACCTGTACGAAACGCAGTTGGCCTGAGTGGTATGGGGCTTTGGCAGCTTAAGCAAATGTCTCGGGTTCGAGCCTTTGTGTATACAGAATTCTGCTTTGGGAGAGACAACTCTTTAATGCTCACCCGATCATCGAGGGATTAGTCTTGGGGCCTCATAGTATTGGGTCTAATAAGGCCTTAGAAATACCTGGTATTCACCAAAAAAAATGATTCCCGTGCTACCCAAGTCAAAAAAAAAAAAATTGAATTTGCAGTCGAACCAAATCCTAGAATAACGAATTACAAATTATATCGATTCAATTTTTTTAAAAAAAAAAAAAGAGTTCTTTCGGTGTTGATGATAATCTTCCATGGCCAACTTTTTTCACGCTAAAAACCAACCGAGGGTGTGTAGATGAAACGATCCATATATATATGTCCTTCAATTTCCCGCAAATCCCACCTACATATATCCTTCAAACATCTTCTTCCAGAATTTTCATGAATACAATGGGAATTTCAGAGGCCTAACGTGAAAATTGAATTGTGAACATTGGGTAGGAGCGTTTTTAGCTTGGCGGTCCGAGAATGGTGTTTTCCCTCCTCAACGTCTACAGTTGGAAATTATAGAGAAACAAACAAGCGTTTAAAAAATTGGCAACGCTTATTCCAAAAGGAGCCTTATAAGTTGTTGTTATAACCTTTAACATGTCAATGTGAATTGTCAAGAGTGACACAAGCTACAAAGAATTGTCAAGCGCAAGTTTTAAATAATATATTATCTACTTCTATACATATAGTTTTATCTTGTGGGCCAGATGACGAGGATTTATGTAACAACCCTACCCCGGGCTGGGCCTGCAGACCATGCAGGCCAACCCCTCTCCATGTGTGAAATCACATTCACCCCATGGTGGGTTGTTGGGAGTGGGATTTGAACACCCAACCTCCCCCTTTAACAACCACCCAAAGGTAAGGTTGTTAACCATGTGGGTTGCACCCCCTTTAACAACCACCCAAAGGTAAGGTTGTTAACAACCTGCCCACATGGTTAACAACCTTACCTTTGGGTGGTTGTTAAAGGGGAGGTTGGGTGTTCAAATCCCACTGGTCTGCATGCCCAGCCCGGGGTAGGGTTGTCATAAAAGTGCACTTTTATGTAACAACCCTACCCCGGGCTGGGCCTGCAGACCATGCACCCCAACCCCTCTCCATGTGTGAAATCACATTCACCCCATGGCGGGTTGTTGGAGAAGGGGTTCGACCCCCCAACCTCCCTTTAACAACCACACTAAGGTAAGGTTGTTAACCATGTGGGCTGCACTTTTATGTAACAACCATATCCCGGGCTGGGCCTGCAGACCATGCACCCCAACCCCCTCCCCATGTATGAATCACATCACCAAATGGTAGGTTGTTGGAGATGGGGCTCGACCCCCCAACCTCCCTTTAACAACCTCCCTAAGGTAAGGTTGTTAACCATGTGAGCTGCTAAAGGGAGGTTGGGGGTCGAGCCCCATCTCCAACAACCTACCATGTGGTGATGTGATTCACACATGGGGAGGGGTTGGGGTTGGGGTGCATGGTCTGCAGGCCCAGCCCGGGGTAGGGTTGTTACAATTTACTCTTTTTTTTTAAAAAAAAAATGAGTCGAAGCCAAAATACATGATTTAGAGGGTGTTTGTTTGTGCATTTTGGGACAGATTATCTGATTATTGCGTTTACAAAACGCAAATAATCAGTTAATCCTGTTTGTGTACTAACTTCCAATAATCTATTATTTGCATTTTGAGGGAATGAAATCGCTATTTTCTTGCAGCTACATTTTTGTGCTGCAAAAAAATTTCGTTTAGCCAAAAATAGATTTTACCATATTGTTGTCTTTTGAGGTAATGAAAACGCAAATCCAAATATTTTTTAAATGATTAACTAATTATTGCAATTTAAAACAGCATAAGCTCATCCAAACACTTAATTTTTTACCACACGTTTTGTTACAGTAATTATCTAATATCTGTTTTCTAAACGCTGCAACACTTTTTAAAACGCACATTCAAACATCCTCTTACTTGATTATAAGACTAATACTTTCTAGGGGATATTATTTATTAGTACCATTTTGAAGGTTGTAATTTGTTAAGTAGTGCCAAGTTAAAAAATTTTAGTATCTAGTACCATTAGGTTAAAAAAATTCTGTTTTTAGTAAATTTATATGATTTTTACCATTTTTTACCATTGGATCAATTATACTTATATCTTATTCACGGAAAAAAAAATTTATTTGTATCTTGAACTTTTTATTTATTTTTTGAAAAGTCGAAGCCAGAAAATAATATTTTTGCTTAACATTTTATTTATATCTTGAACTTTTTAAAATTTTTAAGTTTTTCTTAACATTTTAATTTTTTTCCTTTAATCTTTTTTTTTTTCTTTTGAACCTCTTGTATCAATTATATTTTCATCATCAAGTTTGAGCCTTTGTGTATGCAGAATTCTGCTTTGGGAGAGGTAAACCTTCAATGCCCACCAGATTCTCGAATGATTAGTTTTGAATCCAATATGGCCTGGGATACCCGTACCCGGTACACGGAAAAAAAATTATATTTTTCGTCATCGGATTCGAGTATTTGTGTATGTAGAATTATGCTTTGGAAGAGGCAACTATTCAATTTTTACTAGATATTCGAGGGATGAATCTTAGCCCAATGTGACCTGGGAATACCCGTTGTATGCTAAATAATTTATATTTTTTGTCACCGAAAAAAATTATATTTTTCATCCTAAGAAATTTTATTTAGTAAGATAAATAATTTTTTTATTTAAACTAGATTTTATTTTGTATCAATTAAAAACTATATTTTTTGTTTTCATCCCAATAGATTTTTTAAGTAAGATAAATAAAAGAATAAAACAAAATAGATTTTTTACATACTAAAAAATATAAATAAAAGAATTAATAATGTGTTATTTAGCGAATAAAATTTAATTTTTAAATACTTTTATTTTAAAAAAAAATTATGTAATATTTAAAAAAGTAAGTATTTGAATGATATGAGAATTTTCAAAAAAGAAAGAAAATTTAAAAACTAAGGAAAATTTTAAAGTACTGTAATGAAAGTGTAATGAAATTATGTAATTTTTTTAGTTATTTACAATACTGTAATGAAAGTGTTTAAACTTTAAAGTGATGTTATGAACTTATTAAGAGTACTATTATGTGATTATGTAGAGTAGTAGTACTATTATCAAAGTATTTAAAGTATTGTTATGCACTTATTAAGAGTACCATGATGTGCTTAGTACAGTACTGTTATTTAGTTATTTAAAGTACTGTTATGTACTTATTAATAGTACTATTATGTGATTATGTAGAGTACTGTTATGCACTTATTAAATTACTCTACAAAGTCACATAATAATACTCTTAATAAGTACATAACAGTAATTTAAATACTTTCATAATAGTACTCTACTAAGCACATAATGATACTCTTAATAAGTGCATAACAATACTTTAAATACATTCATAACAATACTCTACATAATCACACAATAGTACTCTTAATAAGTACATAGCAGTACTATAAATAATTAAATAACTGTACTCTACTAAGAACCTAATGATACTCTTAATAAGTACATAATAGTACTTTAAATAACTAAAAAATAGTACTATACTAAGTACATAATGATACTCTTAAGATGTGTATAACAGTACTTTAAATACTTACAAAATAGTACTCTATATAATTACATAATAGTACTCTTAATAAGTGCATAATAGTACTTTAATTTTTTTTTCTTTCTTTTTTGAAAATTCTCATATCATTCAAGTATTTACGTATTTGAATATTAAAAACTTTTTTGTTGAAAAAAAATTATTAGTTAAATAACCCATTATCAATTTTTTATTTATCTTTTTTAGGATGAAAAAATCTATTTTATTTTATTCATTTATTTATCTTACTTAAAAAATCTTTTGGGATAAAAACAAAAAATATAGTTTTTAATTGATACAAAATAAAATATAGTTTAAATAAAAAATTATTTATCATATTTATAAAATCTGTTAGGATGAAAAATATAATTATTTTTCGATGACAAAAAATATAATTTTTTGGCATCACCGGCCAAAAACTAGTTTTAATTTATTCGCGGGTATTCTCAGGCCATATTCGGCTAAGATTAATCCTTCGAGTATCTGTTGGGCATTAAATGATTGTCTATTTCAAAGCATAATTCTACATACACAAAAACTCAAACCCGATGATGAAAATATAATTGATACAAGAATTTCAAAAGAAAAAATAAAAAAAAGGCAAAAAATATTAAAGGAAAAAAATTAAAAATATTACAAAAAACTTAAAATTTAAAAAGTTAATATATAAATATAAAAAAAAATTGGTGAATAAAATATAAGTATAATTGATAGTGGTACAAAAATGGTAATTCATATAAATATACTAAAAATAGAATTTTTTACCTAATGGTACTAAATAATAAATTTTTTTAACTTGGTACTACTTAACAAATTAAAACCTCCAAAATAGTACCAATAAATTATTTCCCCTACTTTCTATACAAAAATATTTACCAATTACCACAAAATATAGAGAGAAACAAATAAAAGGAAATTGTTGCACAAGTAACAAATTCCACTCAGAAATAATAATATTGGCAGGTGGAAATGATTTCTTTCCTTATAACGAAACGTGAATATTTATACATGGTTAATATAATCATTAATCAATAGCCTTTCTAAACTAGTGTTTGACCGTTATGTTTTAAAATTTTAAATATAATGCACATAAATAAATATATACTAGCATATATACTCGTATATATGTTTATAAAATTCTAATACATTCTGATAATAATAGTTTAAATTTGTTGATATAATATTGAAGGATTATATTTTTTTTTTTTCTAAATTGCGATTTGAACGTAAATGATTTACACAAATGGAATGTTGATTTAATTTGTATATTTATAAACAGTCGTTAATGAATATACCGATAATTAATGAAAAATAATATTACTACTATAAAATAACGAAAATTTTCAAAAAAAAAAAAAAAAAAAATCCTAAGGACCAAAGGAAACTAGCCGTTAAGAATGGCGCGTCCGATATCAACGTTCTTGCCTTTCTTCCGGCTCCCCATACCCATGAAATCAAATCAATCGCTCCTGCAATTGAAAAGTACCAATAGACTTTCGCTGTAATTGGAAACGCTATTTTAGTTCTCTAGCTGATAAATCCGTTCACCCAACGAATTTTGTGGTGGATTGCCGCATGGATTCGATTTTGAAGTTAGTCGGTGGAGCAGTTACTCATTCGCAAGTGAAATCCACGCAATTGAGTAGATCGAGACTGAGTGAGAGTCGGATGGGAGTGAGACAGGAGAATGGCGATCCGAGTGCGTTCAGTTCCGGATTTAATTTCTGGAGTTCTGCGTTGATCGTTAAGCCTGGGAAATCTGTTTTGCGAAACCCTAACAGCAATATATTAGCTTATTCTTCGCCGGGGAGGAAGATTCAGCGGAGGAAGTT
The DNA here is from genome assembly GCA_030278955.1 of Hygrophila difformis. Taxonomy (NCBI): domain Eukaryota; kingdom Viridiplantae; phylum Streptophyta; class Magnoliopsida; order Lamiales; family Acanthaceae; genus Hygrophila; species Hygrophila difformis. The sequence goes on along the minus strand of JAOANR010000005.1, from coordinate 59,008,686 downwards.
TGTGATCGCGAAGATTAAATCACCGAGGGGAATCCAGACTGAAATTGATTTCAGTGAGGCGAGAGGGTGCGGTGAAGGAACCATTGACGTGGATGATTCTTTGTGCAGGGACATTGGGGAAATCAGCGAATTAGGGATGAAAAGGGGCAGGGACAGATTGCTGGAAGAGGTTCAACAGAGCATTCCGGAGCATGGCTCCGGAAGAGTGAGGTATTTGGTGGAGGCGTTCGAGAAACTTGCATTTCCAAAACCCAGTGATTCAGAAATTAAGGATGACAAGAATGAGATAATGCTGGGATTGCGAGAACCACCCAAGGTTTTCAACGGAGATGTATCTTCTTGTTCTTCGTTCTGTCCGTCTGATCTTTTCCTCACATCGGAGAGCTTAGGTCTTGGTTCAAGTCAGTCTTATTCAACATTCGGTAGCCGGGGAAGGTTTGTGAGGATAGAAATTATGATCATTGAATGATAATGATAACATAAGATTTCTGTTCCTTTTCTGCAATAATTGTTTCTTTTTCCTCTCTGAATTGGTTTCGCATCTTTGAAACCCCAGAATTTCAGCTGTAACGTCTTCTGGTGGTCGAAAAAGCATACCTAGAGTGAGAAAATTTTGAACTCTGCTTACTTTAATTGTAGATGGACTGTGTTTCCATTTTAGGTTATCAAATACTCCGATTGTTGTTTTTGAATTCTGCAGAGCAACAAGTCACGTGGAGTTCCTAACCGAAGCAAATCAAAAGGGAAGCAGCAGAAAACAGCCTCTCCATTCATGATGAGAACAGAGGTTTGGATATGGGGTTCTTATTTATAATGAATATGATTATAGAATTGTGGTATTGTGGTATTGTTCCAGTATGAGAATATTCTGAATTTGTGAAATATTTACATCTGCAAAGGGACAAGTCCCATCTTTCACTGAAAACATATGAAACTTAGTGAGTGAGTGTGCAATGGTCTGTTATGTGACTTAAGGTTGAACCACTAATCGAAAATTAAAATAGCAAGTTAAACTGTGAGCATGAAACATGTGTTCCAATACTGACCTAAAACTTTTCAGCTTAGCTATGAATACATGACAGATTAAAATTCTGAAGTTAATATGGATGTGGCCAGAATATATTTTTTTTTATATCTATAGCATGATTGAAGCTTATTGTCTGTGATATGATTAGAAGAGAGGATTGGAGTCGAGATAATTTGCATATGCATCACATTTGTACTATAGAAGTATTTAGTTTTAGATGTTAAATGGACATCAAGCAAGCAGTCTTTATTTTGCCATCTTCTTATTTGGCCTGAATCTGTTCCGTGTGTGTCGTACGTACTATGTTCAACATCTTCACATATCTTGTGACAATTATATAGATAGTGCAGAAGCTGTGCTTTTAAGCTGCATATATCCCTTGCATCCCATTTTTACTGTCTAGTGTCTGTATTCCATCTAGTTTGCTTGGCGCTTGCTTCTTGCTCGTAGTTCTTTTTGATGTGCAAATACAATTCAGAAAAGGAAACATGGATAATCTTGTTTCTGGTTTTCCAGTTTTTGTCCAAGCCTCCAGTTAAAGAGAACACAAAGCCAATCAACATAGTACTGCACACCAATGCAAGGGCCATGGAGCGTGCAGAATTCAATCATCAGGTAGCCTATTCTTGTAAAGCTTGAATTAGGAATATTTCAAGTTTCACTGTTACATCGTGTTGTTAGGTGGCCAACAAGATGAACCTAATGGAACAGCATCAGAGGGAAAAGGCAAAACAACAGAAGGTAATATAAGACTCACATCTCAAACATCTCCCGTGGTAGTGTCGATCATCAATTCCTTCCCAATGCTTCAAAAACATATTTTAATTTTGCAGATGGAAGAAGAAGAAGAAATCAGGAGACTGAGGAAGGAGTTAATCCCAAAAGCTCAACCAATGCCTTATTTCGACAGGCCCTTCATTCCCAGAAGGTAATCGATCACCCCCACCCCCACCCCCTCATGTTAATCAATTAAATTTTGAAGTCATATATATGAGTTATCAAACAAATAAGACATGAGGCCATAGTTGTCTGAAAATTGCCTCTGTTCTTCGTTTTTATCGTCTTCTGCCAGGTCCACCAGGCAGCCCACAATACCAAGAGAACCAAAATTCCAATTGCCTTTGCGTAAGAAGATCAAGTATTAGTAAATGTGTTTGGATGACTTGTAAATACTTTTTTGAAATGAATTGCAGGTTTGGCTGATAGGTTTTGTTTGCCACTTCTTTATTTTCAGTTCTAAGTTCTAACGATTGTTCATGTGATTTTGAAAAATCCCATGCAGCTCGCTTTCTGGGATTTTTAGCATTATAACATGTCCTTACACCCATGGGCCATGTCATATGTGATTTATTTACTTTCTATTTTTAAATACTACTAGATGTTTCTCCCGCGCTCCGCGTACGGGGCTCTGTGTACGGGTATTAGTTTATTTTTAATACAAACAAATATTAACTCAATTAATTTGTTATTTTATTATATTTATGAAAAAAAATTATAAAATATAGTTTCTATTATCGTTTATTTTTCAAAATGAAAAAAGAAAAAAAAATTAAAGAAAAAGTTTAATTTTTTTTCTTAATGCATACCAAAAGATAAATTCAAATTTGTATACAAAGAAAATATAATATCAATAAAAAAATTAATTCACTAAGATTACCGCCTCGAATTATAAATATTATATGTATAATTAAAATATTTAAATATATTAAACATTCAACTTTGTAACCCACTCTTAATAACCAGAAAAAAAAAAAACATGTTGATTACAATAATACAAATATTGAATATATATGGTATGATATCCATATTAATAATACAATATATACATTATTATGATGGTGATTTTTATGTAACAAAATAATATATTGAAATTTTCTTTGTGATGGAGTACCTTTTTTTTTATCTATATTATTATGTAGTTTTTCAAAAGTTTTTTCAATAAAAAGTTAAATTTTAGTACTCCTAAATATTTTTAGTGAAAATAGTATATTTATTTATTTAAAGATCTCTTTATGTATTTTAATTGTTTAAACCCGTAATATATATTTTATATAAAGAGAATTAGTTATAATTTAAAAGAACAATATAGGTATCACCATATAATTATAGTTCCAAAATTTATTATATTATCTTCTAATATTAGGAGTAAATGATGGGGATGGATAGATTTGCAATCATACGGTCATGAATTTTTTTAATAAATTCTATGATGAAGTGATTTTACTTTCTACATCTTTGATAAGTATTTTATACTCCATCCATCCCACTAATAGTGTCACACTTCTTTTTGACATGGTATTTTACGTGGGGATATTTAGTATTTAATGTAGGGGCAAATTAGTGTTTATAGTGGGGGTAAATTAGGAATTTATGTGATGTGATTGTAATGTATTTGAATTTTTAATTGATTTATTTATATGTAATGTGATAGTTGTGTGTTTGAAATTTTAATATATTTATTTATTAATGTGATATGATGGTAGTGGGTTTGGTAATTAATATATTTAATTATTTTCAAAAAGGAAAATGTGACGATTGTAACGGGACGGACCAAAAAGAAAAATGAGACGGAATTAGTGGGACGGAGGGAGTAATATATATGCATATCTTCGAGGTAAAACTACTGTTTGAACCCATAATATATAATTTTTATAAAGAGATTAATTATAACTTAAAAGGTTAATACATGGAGCACAATGAAAATATGATTACATGATTTAGGAGAGATCAATATATTGCAATCCTACTGTAATTGAATTTTAAAATGAAGTGATTTTACCTTCTAAACTGATATGTATCTTTATGATAGATATGCATACCTTTGAGGTTAAATTACTTTTTGAAACCATAATATATTATTCTTATAAACAGATTAATTATAACTTAAAGGACTAATATAAGCAGCACAAAAAAATAGTTCCATGATTTATTATGGTATAGAAGATTAAATTCCCAATTATACCCGATGCCACAAATTAGGATTAAAATTTAAATAAAATCTTCTATAGCAGAATAATTTCTTTTAAATATATATTTTGATAAATTAACAAAAATATGGTTAGAAATAATTAATTTTTTAATTTATTATATTGATTAAGATTTATACTTATTATAATACTTTAGGCAAAAAAAATATATATATGTTTAATTAAATTGAAGAATATATAGATTGTGCCTATCGAAAAAAATACTTTAGGCTCAAAATTTAATACAACTATTATAATATATATTGGATATATATATATATATTCAATTAAAGAATTTCTAATAGAGAAGTATATGTTTAATTAAATATTTATTAACCATCAAATATATTATAATTTGTTTATCATTTATATCTATTGAAAATATAGAAAGATTTTTTAAAGATTTGTTTATAATATATAGATCCATAGATTTATGATCTAAATATAGTATTAAAAGTTGATGACATGGCGTAGGTAGAATTAATCAACGCTGACGTGTATCTTGATGATTAATCAGCGCTGATGTGTCTTTTTTAGGTCCGTTGATCTATAAAATGATGGTATAATTACTGATTAACCCTTAAAATTAAAATGATTGAGTTATTTTGGAAAAGGACAATATAGTCTGCACATGCCAAAAAGTATTCAGGATTTATTATATAGATAACTCGTAATAACTGCGAATTTTTCATTTTATTTATTTCTTACTGTACAATACTTTTCTTAAAGCGTTAAATTGGGTTTGAATATCCACCAAGAAAGTAAATGAAGATTTACAACCATTAAAGTATCTAATGAGACCATTGGAAACATTTTTTAAATTTGATTTATTAAGTTTAGGCTTTTATACTATTTGTCATGGCCCAATAAAACTAGGCTTGAATTACTGGGCCCAAACTTCCAACGACGCCGTTTTTGGTTCAAGCGTCTGAACTAGTCCTTCCTGCACAAAGCTTTCGAACGCCTACCACATTTCTCCGACGAAACCCTAGTCTTCCCAGACAGAGGATAGTTCCACCGCCGGTGCTCCCTGCGTCGCAGCCATGGCGAGCCGACAGTTAATCAGACTCTCTCGCCGTTCCCGAAGGCCGTTGCACGTCTTCGGTTCCCTCCAATCTATGTCCACCGCGGTAGCCACAGCACCTGCCGCCCCGCTCCCTTCTCCTCCTGCCCCAAATGTCATGATCTATGATCGTTTGGCCGAATCCGTCAAGGAGAAGCTCAAAAGGCTCGAAGACCCCGACCCTCGCTTCCTCAAGTACAACTCACCGCACCCCGCTGTAGATTCGCACACCGATATCCTATCCTCTCCAGCGACAAGGGTGACGACTCTCCCCAATGGGCTCCGGATCGCCACCGAGTCGACTCTCGCATCGAAGACTGCTACGGTTGGCGTATTCATTGATGCTGGATCGAGATTCGAGAGCGAGGAATCCAATGGGACTGCACACTTTTTGGAGCACATGATATTCAAGGGGACGGACAAGAGGACCGCTAGGGGACTGGAGGAGGAGGTTGAGAATATGGGTGGGCATTTGAATGCTTATACTTCCAGGGAGCAGACGACTTACTACGCAAAGGTCATGGACAAGGACGTGCCTCGCGCCCTAGATATTTTATCTGATATTCTGCAGAATTCGAAATTTGAGGAACAGAGAATTATTCGGGAGCGTGACGTTATTCTCCGTGAGATGGAGGAGGTATTGATCGATTTTATATTACTTAATTGCTAGAGCCTTTGAATGTTTGCTGTCGTTGTTGAATATTGATTTTGTTTGATAATTGAAAATTGTTGCTTGATCATTGAATTATGAGCTTGATTGGTAAAGATTGTGGCTTTTTACTGGTTTGCGTGATTATGTTTTGGAAACAATTGTTCTTCTCCTTCGTTGTGTGTTTTGAAGGGAGCTTGTCTGATGTATATGGATTGACGCAAAGTTATTCTTGATTATAATTTTGGGTCATTGTTATGGTATCAGTATCTTTGGTTGAGCCATCTGACATTTTGATATCTTTTATGAATGCACTAATATGAGTAAGATAATAAATTGATGGTTGATGTCATCATCTTCAACTTTTCTTGTTCTCATTGTGCTGTGAGGGTTGAAATATGTGTACTTGTAATTAAAATTAACCATTGATCATTCTTATATTCTCTGTATTGTTATCAAATGTAGAAGCTATCATGTTAAGCGAAAAAATTTAGGATGTTTACCTGGGAGTACTTTTTTTATACTATTATTTGAACGCAAATGTATGTGCGGCAAGTCACTAATAAGCTTGTGGATTTCCCCTTTTTTTATCGCATCATATTCATATGTTTGAAATTGTTACCCAGTCATTGGAAGTCTTAATATCCATGACTTACTAAATATAGTTCTACGTGATAGTGTTTGAATTTGTACCAGTAATACTCTCCAGCAGATTGTTTGTAAGAAGTGTAAATTCTGATTTACTTGAACAAACTCTGTTCTATTTCCTTATCACCATATTCGGTGTTGTCCGCCCTTTTTGAAAACCCTATGATAATTTATTAATCATCCACGCTATGTTTCTTCTTTGATTTCAGGTTGAAGGACAGACAGAAGAAGTTATATTTGATCACCTACATGCCACTGCTTTTCAATACACTCCCCTAGGTAGAACAATTCTGGGGCCTGCTGAAAATATCAAGACAATTGGCAAAGAGCATCTAAGGAACTACATATCAACTCACTATACCGCACCGAGAACGGTTGTTAGACTAAACTTAGATTTTTGTTAATTGAAACTTGCTAACTTGTTGGATGTTTGCTTCTCTTGCCTTATTTTGTTAGCTTAGTCATAATAGCTCTTTCCTTTTCGTTTTCACTTCTATTTTAGGTGATTGTTGGCTCCGGTGCTGTTAAGCACGAAGAATTTGTGGAGGAAGTGAAGAAATTGTTTACAAAGTTGTCAGCAGATTCAACATCCACCTCTGAGTTAGTTGCTAAAGAACCTGCTAGCTTTACTGGTTCAGAGGTATTCCTAGCTTATTTTAATATTTGCTGATAACCATGCACCCTTAAAATTTTCTTCAAAACATTTTTGTGAAATTATAGGTTAGGATGCTTGATGATGACGTCCCTCTTGCCCAATTCGCGGTTGCTTTTGAAGGGGCTTCTTGGACGGATCCAGATTCAATAGCTTTGATGGTTATGCAATCAATGTTAGGTTCCTGGAACAAAAATGCTGGTGGTGGAAAGAATATGGGGTAATCTATCAATGCTACATTTACATCACAATTCGATATCTGCTTTTTGAAGTGGTGATGCTTTCGCTCTTTGCGTCACCACATGCATTAATTTAATTTACATCTGTTCCTCAGTTCCGAGCTTGCCCAGAGGGTCGGAATCAATGAAATAGCAGAGAGCATGATGGCTTTCAATACCAACTATAAGGACACTGGTTTATTTGGTGTTTATGCTATTGCTAAGGTGGGTTTTTGATAAATATAGTCAAAATGCATTTTAAATTCGCATAAATTTCAGATTCAAACCTGGTCGATTGTGGTGACCAAGAGAAAAATGTAGTAATCGATCGTAAATATAAAATTTAACATCATGATAATATATTTTTATTTATAAAATAAAAATAAGATTATTATGTTTGAATGATGTGATTGCAAATAGGTGAAATATGGTGTGGATATGTGGTTTTGGGGCTCTGTAAAAATTAAATTTGAATTTAAATAAAGTGTAATGTATGGGTATATTTAAATTGTGTGTAATGTTTGGGGTATATATGTCAATTGTGTGAAATAGATGGTTAGTGAATTGTGCGAATGTTGCCAATAAGGCTCTGTCATGTCTGAGGAACATGCTATTTCTAATTTGACCACAACGTTTCTTTTTTATATTTGCTGTAATTGTCTATGAAATGCTGTTTCCTTATACATGCCATTTTGCAGCCTGAAGACTTGGATGATTTGTCCTATGCTATTATGTATGAGATTACCAAATTGTGCTACCGAGTATCAGAGGCCGATGTTATTCGAGCTCGTAACCAGGTATAATTTTAATAAGCTGTGGTGTCCAACTTAATCTCATGTTTGCTTTACAATTTAGCAGTGACCTTCTGTGTCTCAGAACATGTGCGCATTAAACACGCTGAATTAATTACACTTGCACAGCTCATAGCCACCAATGTTTGCTAAATGCAGTTGAAATCTTCTCTGCTGCTCCACATTGATGGAACTAGTCCAGTTGCTGAAGACATTGGTCGTCAGGTATGCCTTGGCATCAAAGCCTTGATATGCAGAGTCAAATGTACCGAGTTAATGCATGAAGAGGAACAAACTCTGCAACTTATCTAGCTGGTGCTTCATTAGACTTTAAATTATATTTGTTCCACTGTGTTTGCAGCTGATTACATATGGCAGAAGGATTCCATACGCTGAGCTATTTGCCCGGATAGATGCTGTAGATCCCAGCACCATCAAGCGGGTTGCAAACCGCTTCATATTTGATAGAGTAAGCTAGATTCTTATATCTTTGAAATTCCAATGACCTCACTGATTATATATTCCATCTAACTTCCGACTTAATCACCATTGTCACAGGATATTGCCATCAGCGCTATTGGACCCATCCAGGGTTTGCCGGACTACAACTGGTTCAGGCGCCGCACCTACTGGCTCCGTTACTAAGCTGCTTCTTTGGCTGTTTCTTTTCAACGAGTCAACTTGCCCAGAAAGCACAACAGTATTTATTCTATTTTGGCCATTTCCTGTGTAAGTTTTGTTTTAAAATAATTTACAGAAGCTGTAGCAACATTTGCTGTTATTATTTTGAGACGCAGAAATGACTGACGCTGTTTCAAGAGGAAGCTTGATGATACTAAGCATACAGCTACTCTCTTTTTTGAAACACAACTCCTGAGCTGTCTGTATCTTTACACAATGAAATCAAATAACAGTTTGTCAATTCCAGTTTCCACTAGCATTTTGCATCATGGTATGTTCTAGGACTCTTATAACACACTTGCCACAAGAAAAAAGAAAACTAACTAGATTATTGTGACAAGTGTTAAAACTTGCTTGTGAAGATTGCTAACAAAATTTTCATTAAAACCTAGAATTAACCAGATCAAGGAATTTGAGGACTCTCTCTCTCTCTCTTATACATTAAACAATTGGAAGCATTCTTTTTCATATGCAATATTATGACATGTTTACTAGTGTGAATGGGCTATTTTCATTTTCATGGTGCAATATGCCATATGTAATAGTGTGAAAGTTGTCATTTTCATGATGTTATATTATTGTCTCTCTTTTGCAGTATATTTGTCGCATTAATGAGGTAAGTTTGTGGTAGGTGTCACACTTATCTTCTTGACAAGCATACTTTGAACACCCCCGAGCAATAAGAGGGGCCTACCATTCTTCTAAACGGACCATTTTATGATCTTTATTACTAGAAAGCCTACCAAATGGATAATTTCGTAGTTCCCTAATTAGTAATTACCCTCTTATGAGTGCTACTCTTGTGCAAAATTATGATGCCGTGCAGTATAAGGTCGGCAATTATACATTTACAAATTCATTTTATCTATGTATATTCAACAATCATATACTACATATTGTGGGGCAAAATGCAGAACAAGCTAATGAATAATAATTTGAGGACAATACATGGTACACACCTGCACATTCCACCTAAATTTTCCCGCACATAAACCACTAGTCAAGAACCCAACAACACTTCACCTGTGCAAAATCCCCACAATTACTTCCAACCAGATTTTCCCTCCACATAAAAACTCACAACTAGTACAAGACCCAACGGAACTTCACCTGTCCAAATCACACCATTATTTCACCTCCAGTCCCCATCACACACAAACTCACAGCTTGTTCACAAACAGACCTCTTCCATGATCAACAACAATAAATGCAAGAACCAATCATACCATTTTTAACCCATATAAAGCCATTCCCATTCTGCAAAAGTTGAGACAAAAACACATCATGGAAACGGACACACAAATTATAGCCCAAGAAGAGATCATTTTCAGGAGCAAATGCCCACCAGTTCAAGTCCCTGATGATCTAACCCTGCCCGAATTTGTACTCGCCAATGTCGAGCCATATTTGGACAAGGTGGCATTTGTCGATGCCATCACCGGGAAAGGGTACACTTACCGGGAAGTGACTCGGGACGTACACAGGTTCTCCAAGGCCTTGAGGTCGCTCGGCCTGAGGAAGGGCCGGGTCGTGGTGGTCCTCCTCCCGAACGTGGTGGAGTATGCCATCATTGCCCTTGGGATCATGGCAGCCGGTGGGATATTCTCCGGTGCCAACCCGAGCGGTCATGCATCAGAGATCAAGAAACAAGTTGAGGCTGCTGATGCCAAACTCATCGTCACAGATGGATCGACATATCATAAGGTATGCCTCAAAAATCTTGGTAGCTACGGTGATATCAAGTCGAGTATTGAACATTTGTTTTGTTTCCCCCTTAGGTGAAGGATTTAGGTTTGCCAGTTATAATACAAGATGAGAATCGCGAGGAGGGGACTATAAACTGGCACGAACTCCTGGAGGCCGCGGAGAGGGCCAACACTGATGCCATCGAAGAGAAAGTGCTACAATCCGATATATGTGCACTCCCCTTTTCCTCAGGTAAAGTAAAACATGAACAACTCCACAAAAACAACACCCCTTGTTCAAAAACAAGATCATATCCTTAAGTTCAATTAATATACTCACAATGCTGCACTCATTTATAAAAAAAAAATGAATGATCCAGGCACCACAGGGCTCTCAAAAGGCGTGATGCTGACGCACCGCAACCTAGTGGCCAATCTATGCTCGTCCCTCTTCAGCGTTGGCCCGGAGCTGATAGGACAGGTGACCATACTCGGGTTGATTCCGTTCTTCCACATATATGGGCTGACGGGTATCTGCTGCGCCACCATCAGGAACAAGGGGAAGGTGGTGGTGATGCAGCGGTACGATCTCCGCCTGTTCTTGAATGCCCTGATCACACATGAGATCACATTTGCACCCATTGTGCCTCCCATTATATTGGGGCTGGTGAAGAACCCTATTGTGGATGAATTCGATCTTACCAAAATCAAGCTCAAATCTGTCATGACGGCAGCCGCTCCACTTGCTCCTGAAATTCTCAACGAGTTTGAGAAGAAATTTCCCGGGGTCGAAGTCCAAGAGGTAAAATAGAAGCAAAAAAAAAAAAAGCATTTTCATTTAGAAGTGTGTTTGAAGAGAGAAACTTGATTTATCTCAGCTATGATATAATTAGATAAATATTCAACAAATATTGTACTAATAATTTTTTGCTACTACATTTTTTGCACACACACAACACAGGCTTATGGAATGACAGAACATAGCTGCATCACACTAACTCATGGGGATCCAAACAAGGGACATGGAATTGCAAAAAAGAATTCAGTTGGATTTATCCTTCCAAATCTGGAAGTGAAATTCATCGATCCTGAGACCGGAAACACACTTCCTGAGAACGCCCCTGGAGAGATCTGTGTCAGAAGTGAGTGTGTCATGAAAGGTAAATGTGTTCAAAACTCGAACCACACGCCTTCTCTTCTGTACACCATGAGAACTGAGTGATGAAATCCTCTTTTTTTAGGATACTACAAGAATGAGTACGAGACCAACCTCAGCATTGACAAGGACGGATGGCTCCACACAGGCGATATTGGCTACATCGATGAAGATGGCGATGTTTTCTTAGTCGACCGGATCAAAGAGCTGATCAAGTACAAAGGATTTCAGGTATAGAGTAGGCCAGGCGGTAATCCAGTTTAGTAGAGTGTTTTGAAAACTTTATATAACTTCAATTCAAAAGAACATATATGATTTAAGTAGTAAAGATTATTCGATTGAAGTCCCAAAATTTTCGAACACATACTATATTTTTACCCTTGTCGTAATTTAAAAGCATTGTCTTAAAATGCTTCAGTTCATAGAGTCATATTGATTGAATCTTGTGTGCATTTGATAGGTTGCTCCTGCTGAACTTGAGGCCATACTTTTAACCCATCCTTCAGTTGAAGATTCTGCTGTTGTCGGGTAGGTAACGCTGTGCAAATATACTCATTTCTCTTCAATACATGAAAAATTCTCTTCACACCTATCAAAAAATAAAATTAAATAAAATAAATATACATATATATATTTGTTAAGACATCAGAGCCGAATTGTATTGACATAATATAATATAGTAATTTTGAAAGCTTCTAATTTACCTAGAATCATGTCCTCTTTCAGGTTACCAGACAAGGAAGCCGGAGAGATTCCAGCAGCATGTGTGGTGATGAACCAGAAAGCCAAGGAATGTGAAGAAGATATAATGGACTATGTTGCAAACAATGTTGCCAGCTACAAAAGGATCAGAAAACTGCAGTTTGTGGATACCATTCCCAAGTCTCCCTCTGGCAAGATTATGAGAAGATTCATCAAAGAAAACATGCTCAAGAATCTCTAGGCTCGTCTCATGAATATCTTCTAAAAATCTCATTGGCTTGTATAATTGGAACTTTGCATTTTCAAGAATTTGATCATGAATTCCAACCATATGTTTTGAGTGTTTTACCGCAGAACCTTTTAATTTTGTTACTACAATTTAATAATAAGATGAGATTTGTTTGCATTTTCTTAGTGGGCTATTTTGAGCTAAGGCCCAAGAGTCAAGGAAGCCCAGAATTTGGTAGTCCCAAATGAGGCCCATTGACTCTTGTCTTCGTAGTAAACCCAATTTTAAATAATTAGAAATCTTATTGAAAATAAGACCTTTTATTTTTATCTTAAATAATTCATACTAGTTGTAATAATTTGAAAATGAAGTGTATATATATATATCATATTATTAAGTATGATAATTTGCCATTTTAGAGTAATATAATTATACATAAAAATACTATATTGTTGTATTTCTATTAATTCCCCTCATTTGTAAAAGATTTTCGTTTTGTATTTCCACTCATGACTATTCCCATTCTCGTTCAGAATTCCTTTCTTCTCCACTCATTATTATCCTCATTTTTGTTCTGTGTTCCTTCTTTAATCCTCACGGCCTTTAATTTGGCTGACATAGCATTGATCGATAATTATGCATTCATATATTTCGTTTTTTTAAATATTGTAATGGAATAAGTGTGCCTAGATTATTATCATTATGATAGATTGATATTTTAGTGAACATATATAACCTATTAATTATAAAGGAAAATACGGATTGTTGAAAAACGAAGTATATATTGGTTACCAGCCTACCAACATTACTCCCTCCGTCCCATTAAAAGTGACCACTATTTCTTTTTTGGGGTGTCCCAATAAGGTTGGTCACTTTCCCTTTTAAGTAAATTAGATTAACATAAGTATGATTAAAAACTCCACAATAATGATAATTGTACTTTTTGCACAAAGTCCCTATATATGTTAACCATTAATATCGCAAAATGGGTATAAATAAAAATTATATAAAATATATATTCTAAAACTATACGATTAGACTAGACGATTCTAACAAGATCACACTTGACTATTTTTTTCTTTCTACATCATTACGATAACATTAAGTCAAAGTTAAATAAGAAATATTGTTAAAAGTCAAATGTAACCATTATAAATTAGATGGATGGATTAGTCAAATTTACTTACACTACTTTAACTACTAAACACCACAATTTAAATTTCCATACCAAAAGAAAGTGGCCATTTTTATGGCACCGAGTGAGTTCTATAATATGTACTATTAATGCATATCAACTTTTCATTTTTTTATTTTTTTTTTAAATTGAAGGGAATAAATGGGAAAAGGGAGCAGAAATTAAAAAGGTGCATGATGCATCCTAGGAATGGGCAAAGTACAGAGATGTTGTACTGCTGTTTTGAATTCATTTTTTCAGTACAATGAGATAAGGATTAGAATAGACTTTTAATTATTTTTTTTTTTTGGCTAGACAGATAAGGATTAGAATAGATCCAGAGAATCAAATGGATAATTAAATACTAATTCATTAATTAATTAATAAAAGCATCCATGAATCCCAAAGAATGAGTTGGAAAAGACAAGCAACCAAATAGTAGTATTTCTGCAAATTTTGACTTTGGAGATTACATTTTCCATTATTCAATTGCCTCAATGCATTCACGTGCCCTCCATTACATGCACGTGCTACCTCGCATGTTGTTTATAGTACTCTGTACTCTCCCTATATAAATAACTCAGCTCCATTATAGTACATATTGCTAGTTCCAACGCTAAACCCCCAACCCCAAAATGACTATTTATATAATACTCCGTTTTTTTTTTGCTACGGACCCACACAGCACGCAGTCCAATGTACATTTTAAATCAGTAATAATTCAAGTTCGGTACAAGTAAAAATTCTAAAAGTTTGATATTTAAAAACTACAAGACGAGACGAATCTAACAAGATCTCAATTGACTATATTTAACTTGAATAACTATGATAAAACTTCAAGTCAAAGTGATTGTGTGAATAGTGTCAAATTCTCCAACGTAGCTATCATTTAAAAACGGAGGAAGTACATCTGTATGTATTAAAGAAATAGACTAAAATTGGAATTAATAATGTAATGATATGAAGAGAAAAAAAAAAGAAAAAAGAGAAAGAAACTAATAAATATACGTATAAATAAGAAATTAGCTAGTGATTACTATATTAAACCTATTCTAAAAAATAATTTTTTTTTAAAAAAAATTGAGGGAGTATGATTATATAATTAAGGGAAGAAGAATGTAAGGTATCGGGGCGTTGGTGGTGTTGGTGCTTCATTCCATTACATTTGCATGAATTTGTTTGGAGAGTTTGGGTGGCCGACTTTAATTTGGTCATTGGGGTTTGGTGTGGTTTCAACCTTAATTAGCTTGTAATATTTGTAATTTAATTTTATTTCATCAATTCAATTCAGTGGTGGGACTCAGAATCGGATCCCATATATACATGATCAGACCACCACTAGGTTTCGGCATTTCATTCTTTCAATTCGTCGACTATTTCATAGTATATTCTTACAAATCAATCACAGACGTTATTTTGGAGTACTATATATATATATACAAGTATAGGAATAATAATCATTAAATATTTTTAATGTCGTCTATATAAATATAGAGCGGAAAAGACAAGTGCTGTCAAATACTAGTAGAGTGGAAGTGAGACATTGACGAGGCAGTGTTTATTTTACATACATTTTCAATTTTTTTTATTATAGTTTTAAAATAAATGTCCAATTTTAATATTTAATTATAATAAAGTGGATAGAAAAATACTAATAGAGGCATGAGGTCAAATATTGAAAATCATGAAATAAATAGAATTTGTTTTTTTTGAAAAAAAAAAGAAATAGAATGAATATTATTAATTTAGTATACTGGAATAATAATTATAAAAATATTACAAGAATATAAAATTGATTAAGGGGATGTTTGGGAGCCGTCAGAGAGAATTGTCTCACAATCTTCTCTCTAAATCTGCTATCTGCTAGTAGATCTGCTGACTCCCAAAATCCACTAAAAGCACAACGAAAGGGGGAATTAAATTAAATTAGTGGATATAATTAAATGGAGTAATAAATTTATGAGTAATAGTGTAATACTAGTGGAGTGTAGTAGTGTGCGGCGAGTGGCGAGTTGTGAAGAAACATGGTGTATGTACAAGTGATCGATTATTATTGCCTCACTGTCTGAATTAGCGGCAGCTAGAGGGATAGTAGTAGTCACATGGTGTATATAGTACTCCTCCGTCCCATTAAAAGTGGCCACTTTCTTTTGGGCACGAGAATTTAGGTTGTGGTGTTTAGTAGTTAAAGTAGTGTAAGTAAATTTGACTAATCCATCCATCTAATTTATAATGGTTACATTTGCCTTCAAACCATATTTATTAAGTATTTAACTTTGACTTAATGTTATCGTAATGATGTATAAAGAAAAAAATAGTCAAGTGTGATCTTGTTGGAATCGTCTAATCGTATAGTTTTAGAATATATATTTTATATAATTTTTATTTATATCCATTTTGAGATATTAATGGTTAAACATATATAGGGAGTTTGTGCAGAAAGTACAATTGTCATTATTGTGGGGTTTTTAATGATGCTTATGTTAATCTAATTTGCTAAAAAGGGAAAGTGACTACTTTTAATGGGACACCCCAAAAAGAAATAGTGGCCAATTTTAATGGGACAGATGGAATATAGTAGTATGTATCTGAAGGTAGTGTACGTACAACCGGGAGATGAGATGCACCACTGGCGCATGTGCTCTTCCATGTGCCCGGCAGTGTGCACCCACCCACCCCCGGGTATTTTATGTGGGGCCCACACCCCTCCCCAGCCCCCACATTCACATGTGCCCCCTTTCA
Organism: Hygrophila difformis; assembly: GCA_030278955.1. Classification (NCBI taxonomy): domain Eukaryota; kingdom Viridiplantae; phylum Streptophyta; class Magnoliopsida; order Lamiales; family Acanthaceae; genus Hygrophila; species Hygrophila difformis. The sequence continues at coordinate 58,992,303 of JAOANR010000005.1, read as the reverse complement.
TTAGTTTTCGGACGCCCACCACCTTGCTTGTACTACTTCATTATACTATTATTACGGACTACTCCTTAAATCACACTGTGTAATTGTAATACTCCCTCCGTTTTTTTTTAACTTCACCCATCTTGCACTGCACGTAATCCAATGCACATTTTCAATCTCAATATCTCATATTATATATAAGTAAAAATTATAAAAATTTGATATTCTAAAACTATGCGATTAAACGAATCCAACAATATCTCACTTGACTATGTTTTATCTTATATAACTATGATAAAAAGATAAATCAACATTACTTAATGAATAGTTTCTACTATTCAAATGGAGAAGATAAAAAAAAACGGAGGGAGTACTAATTTAGGCTTCCTACCAGCAGCTTGTACTATAAATTAATTACTACTTATATTATTAGGGTCAGAATCAGTCAACTCTCTACCAACATTTCCTCTCTAATCCACAAATTCTACCGGCTTCCTCTTCCTCCGATCCTGCTGCTGCTGCTTTCCCAATATAAGTATATAAATAACTAATAATAAGAAAATGATATATATATACATAATGTAACATTATATTCTCTGTGATGCATTTCGCTCCCTGTGAATAATAAAATCAATATTATGTCGAAAGGTATCTTACAAATAATCCCCAGAAAATTTACAAATACTTTTACTTTTATCTTACTCGCAAATCCTCGTAAATTCAGACAGACGATTTTGATCTCAAAATGAAGGAAAGTAGTGAGAGTGCATACGGCCAAACCCAATAGTCAAAAGAAAGGCCAAGCGGATTTGAATTTTTGATTTTGTAAATAAACTAGAGGTATATTTAATGCAATCTATAAAGTTTTATTATGGAAACGGACATCTAGAACGCGAAAAAAAAAAAACACGTTAGTTTAAGGGTAATTTTGGTAATTAACCATGCTTGGGGTTGGGGGTCCCCAACTCTCCCGAGCATGTGCTGATGCAGCTGGGCAGACTACTTTCTCTCCTTAAATTTCGACCGCGTTTTTCCTGTAATTAACTGGGCTGTCCCTCTGCCGCATTCAATGCCCAAAATACCCTCCAAAGAGGAGGAAAAATATCATCCTCTCAATGGACCCATTATTAAATTTAAACCCAACAATTAAATGTAATGGACCATCATTCATCACTCATCTCATCACACAATTATTGGATCACAGTTTTGTTAGTTTTGTTTCTTTTTCCATCACTCAAATCTTAGACAGATACTTTTCCATTCTATCAAATGCTGCTACGAGTGTTCTTCGACACGGCTATTAATTTGAATTCCATCACAATAATAAAAAAAAAATTTAATGTCCAGTTTTTATTTAGGATGATAAATTACTAAAAGTATAGCCGATTTTAATAGATTATCGATTGATGGCCTCCTGGTTTTGGGGCCAAATTGGAACAAATGCAAGTAGTTATTATCTTTTGATTTTCAGGCTGTGCTAATATTGAGAGACAAACATATACTCCTATATGGCTATATTCTTGTATGTGTTTACTTTGTGCTGGTCGTGGCATCCCTCACCACCTCATTTTTATTTCCAACCTTCTTCGCTATGAATATCTAATAGTATTTCTTTTCCCTTGATGTTTTTTTTTTGCGAGCGATAGCATAAAATTTGAAGGGCAACAATGTTGTTACCAAACAGAACCATAATCATAGTACATATTAAGAAATGCGACAAACTTTTAAAAGTATAGGTATATTATTTCAAATTCTAACTATTTGTACAACAAACTAATTCTTTATAAAAAATCGTGGAAAATTTGCTCCAATAATTTAATAAAATTTTATATTTGTATGAACTCATTTTACATAGACCATGATTTATTTGGGGTTTAAAAAACTAGTATTAGAATTGAGAACTCCTACTACCTATGAATTATGTAAATTAGTAGAATATCCGATAATTGAATTTCCTCAAGATATTTCAAAATTTCATATAATCGTTCTGCCAAAAAGAATTTCATATAATCCCTAGGCCTAATGGCATTCTCGTAATTTCCCAATATCGCAGTGGCAAAGGTTTACGCCCACCTTACATATATACCCATCTCCCATTACTCGCCATTTTCCCCTCCTCTTCATCCCGTCAAACCGCCACAACCGCTTTTCACTCTCCGTCCCCCGCCGCAACTATCGCCCAATGGGTACGAAGCCTAGGCTCACCACGGAGGCTGCCTCCTCCAAGAAGCTCAGGAAGAAAACCTCCATCTCATCCAGAAAACCGACCATCGCCAGATCCGACAACCGCATCGCCGGCGCCTCCGTCTCCGACAAGCTGGAGGCTCTGAAGAGCCTGATTCCATCGGAGAACGCCGAACTCAAAGCCGATGAGCTCTTCAAGGAAACCGCCGATTACATTGTGCGCCTCAAGGCACAGGTTTTTGTTCTACAAAAATTGATTGATTTTTACGGTTCTCAACATCGAGAAAATGCTGTTGTATAGTTATCTTTTTTTTTTCTCGTTTCAATCCATCTGCGAAGATACAACGAAATTCGATATATATATATATATATATATATTATATTTTTGGCGCTTTTTCTTCGTTGCTCAGTAGTTATATTATGAATCAATTAGTTAATTCATAAATTTTGTCAACAAAACAGAAATGATTGCGTAATGAGTTTTTTTCTTTTGTACTTGTACACATACAAGTTTCTGCAATTGAATTTCATCTTTCTGTTCTCCATGTGGAAATTTTTGAATGAATTTCCATGTCAACATTTTGTACTTCACGGGTTTCCTGCATTATGCTTTTTCGATTCATTCCAGCAATTTGCTGGTAATTCTAACAGTACGTTGAATTTTAATTGGAACTAATAATAATTTATGACGCTCTTACATTTCCTTTCCATTTTGTTGGCTCATAAGTTTTGGGGATTTGTGTTGCTATTTAATGCTGTTAATACTCCAGTAATCCGAACCAGTTCATATCACATGAGGGGCATAAATTTGTGTCCCCAGTTCTGAAGACAATACCATCACTTTTTCCCAGTCTGCACTGCACAATCATTTCATTTTAAATTTTGCTGTAGTTTTTAGTACCTACAGTACATAACAAAAAAAATATACAGTACTATACTAAAATCTAGTAGTTAATTAAATTAATTAAGAAAAGAAAAAGTGGGCTTGAGCGCCTCTAGACTTTATGTTCATTGAAGTTCAAAATATTAAGGGGATAAGGGCCCGTTTGTTTTTATCTTAAATGGATGGTAATTTTACAAAATATTAAGGGAATAAGGCCCGTTTGTTTTTGGGATGTTTGGGAGTCAGCGGATTCACTAGCAGATAGCAGATTCGGAGAGAGAATTGTGAGAGGATATGCTGATTGAATCCGCTATATGCTCCTAAATATGTCGGCTTCCAAACATCCCCTAAATGGATGGTAATTTTATGGTTCAATATCAGTTTAGAGCCTACCAAACAAAGTCTTAAATGCTAACTTGCTATATGCCGCGTTTGGAATAAGCGGTCCAAATGCTAAAAGCCCATTCCCAACTCTAAGAAATTCATATCTGTTTGTTTTTCCGGAAATACAAGATTTGGAATCGCTGATTTTCTCCACAAATTGTGGTCTTGGAAACTCTAATCTCTGAAGCTAAACTCTAATCTCTGAAACCAAACTCTAAACTCTAAACTCTATTTATTTACCAAACGAAGCCATAATGAATTAGCGTTGAATTCATACTTTTTTTTTGTGTATAGTAATAATTTATCATCAAGGCAATATGACTTGGCTAAGAATTTAGGCCTTCTCCAACAGTAATACATCAATTCCAGGTATTTAGGTGCCAAATCAGCGCCACATCAAAAGTTAAATACCTCAACCTATAAATAAAATTCTTTCCCCAACAACAATACCAAAAAGGTAGGTATTTAGGGGACCCACTTACTATTATTATATTTATTGATTTATATTTTAATTTATTAACTCTAAAAAATAATTTAATTATTTATATTTTAAAATTTTTAAATAAAAAATTCCAAAAAAATATTTTTAAATATTTTAAAAATATGAAACTGCAAATTAAATGTCATGACATAGATTAAAAAAAACTACTAAAAAGAAAATCGCTGGGTGGAAATTAACATGAAAAAAAAAGTCGCCACATTGTAGTTTAACAATAAATTTTTTTTTTAAAGAAAAGTAAATAATGAAACAAGTAGCTACCTAGGGTGTATAACATAAAAAAAAATAATTCAATTTGAATGTTACAACAAAAATTTAAGAAAAAAAAATAGAAATATAAAAGCTGCAATAAATACTCAAAAACAATGGCCCCACTCTCCCATTCTCTCACTCTCTCTCCCCAAATACCCAGGTAGTAAATTTACTACCTACACTAAATACCCTTCCCCATATTTATTCTCCCATTGCCTAAATACCTCTAATTTGAGGTATTTGTGAAATCCATGTCATCACCTTCCCCACCATTGGGGAAGGCCTTATAACTGCACAATGAATTGAATACTAGTATAATTCAATGATGGTCCCAAATTTAATTAAACGACAAAATCATGGTAGGATTCATAAAAGAATTTCACCAATAGCCGCCAGCTCAAATTTGAACCAAATCCTAAGGCCAAAATAATACTAAATCCGTTCTTTTTTATTTGCTCGTTTTAACTTTTGTCACTGTTTCATTGTTCATTTAGTAGCTTTGACTCGACTTTTTAATACAATTATATAAGATAAAATATAGTCAAGTGAGATCTTGTTGGATTCTTCTAATTGCATAGATTTTAGAATATTAAATTTTCATAATTTTTACTTCGAATTAAAAATGTGCATTAGATTGCGTGAAATGTGGGTATGTTGCATTTTTTTAGGAACGGGGAAGTAGTAATAATAATAATAATAATAATAATAATAATAATAATACAAAAAACAACTATTACTCCATTAACATAGATTGGAGTATCCTCAAAAAAGCTAATGAGTGATTCTTGGGAGCTCCATTCTCCATGGTAGTCGATCTACACCATGCATAGTTGTGGACCCTACCAAATGAATGGTGTGGATCTTGCAGGACCCGTGGTCCCAACGAGCTTCCACTTATGTATCCTCAAATTTGTGAGTAGGTAATATTATTCCACTGTAAATTCCAAAATTGACAATGCATAAGATTCTGAGTGTAATTTCCAACTATATACTTATTGAACATTTAAAATGGAAAGGGAAAATGAGAGTTGGCAACTTGGCATGGCATGAGAAGAAAAGGCGGAATGCAGACAAAATACATACACTACTACAACATTAAATAAATGAATAAAGGGATTCACATGGCATGTTGTCAGCAGTACACTGGTCGTTGGTACCAATACATGTGCAACAAATTGTGAACCAATTTTGTCTTCTTTCCCCATTGCATTTTCTTCATGGGATTTTTCTTAAATTGATGTTTTTCAAATGTCACCCAAATTTAAAAAAAAAATTAAAAAAAAAATAATAGAAATAATTGATGTTTTTCATTAATTCCAATCGCTTATCAATCTATTGTTTCTCATATTTCCCTTTCCAACACTTAAATAATTGCATCATTGATGATTGTTTCAGCCACTTTTCTTTCTCTCAAGATTTAAATATTCTCTCTCCCCAATTTCATGTTTAAAAATATCGACCGAATTTAGAACAATTGGAGTACAGAACAGAAGAATGATTCAATGATGTACGTAGAAAGAAAATTTGTACAGTCGCAGGCTCTTGTACTTACAATTTCTTTAAAATAATATGCCGCCTCCTAAATAACACTGGAAATTTGATTCTTATGATTTAAATATTTAATGGACACGTAAATTAACTTTACTATAACAATATAAAACAAATTTTAAGGCCCTCAGAAGTTTAAAGAATTGATCAATAATAATGAGTGTCACTCCAAACTTTTCTGTATATCAATCTTTATAGTCCTATTAGTGGGACAAAGAAAGAATCCAATCCCATTTCATCAATTCTTGTTTCCCTTCAAATAATTGAATTTTACGCGCATAAGTTTTAATCATATGAGCTAAATCCAAGAGGTCCTAGTCCTACAACATCCTTAGATTCATAGATAACAACAAAGAACATTACAAAGTTCCATAATAGAGTATATATATATCAATCCAACAATTTCCACACTAATTACTTTTCATCCCTTATTAATCCACCTCATGAAATCCCTAAAATTCAAATCTGATTTCCCTCCACATCCCACACTTTTCTGCACCATTTCCTTAACATTCAAAGCCCTCTCTTTGAACCCCAAATCCTCCCCCATCACTTGCTCAACCCTCTCCTTAATTTCTTCACTTGTGATAATCCCATCACCATTTCCTAATCTCACCCCAATCCCCCAAACATCACAAATGTAAATCTGATTCATGAACTGATCTGCCATATGAGGCCAGCACACCATGGGGACCCCACTGCCGGCGCTCTCCATTGTCGAATTCCACCCGCAGTGGCTCAAGAAGCAGCCAACTGATTGGTGCCTCAGAACCTCCTGTTGAGGAGCCCACTGGACAAGACGGCCGCGACCGGACACCCTTTCTAGGAACCCATCCGGATAGGACGACGCTGCATTGGCTCTAGAAACCCATAGGAATGGCTTGTTGAGGAGCTCGAGCCCTAGAGCTAGCTTGTGGATCTCAGTTGTTTCTAGCAATGTGGTGCTGCCAAAGGCGATGTATATAACAGAGCCGTGCGGTTGCTGGTCCAGCCAGTCGAATAAGTCTTTGTCTGAACACCTGGCTGGATTGCCTGCAGCTCTACTGATAGGGATGACAATGGATCAACTTACTAACTTTATATTGGAACAATAAATTAAAATTAGTATATGAGATCGTCTATGTGTAAATTTAAACAAGCTGAGTTACTTTCATGTTATATTTTTTATAACATGAAATAAAAATGAACTTTAGTACTTAACCAATGATGCCAGAAGTTGGTAACATTACATCCACGATGACATGCAATGGTTTGTTATAAAGTTTGAAATTCGATTCATTGATAATACTAACAGTACCTGTTGCTTGCAAGAAGGGGACCAATTGGGATTATCTCGGGAGACGACGGCAGAGTGAAAGCTCCAGGCTCCAATTCATGAACTGAGTTGCAAATTATCATGTCTGACTGTTTTATTGAATTGGTGTTTTCTAGTAAAATGGCGAAGATTAATCGCCGGAGGATCGGGGTTTTGGCACGGTTCCAGACAAAGTCTGATGGTGTGATGGTAGGCATCATGGATGTGGATGTCTCCGGCGCGAACTGAACTGCCTCATCCTTCAAGGGAGTCCCTTCATTGCATACAGATACAGTTTATTATAATTAGGGATTAGAACAGAGCTTTATGCGTGATTATATATGATGATTCTCTTAATTGGTACATATTTGTATTTACCTTGGTGATTATCGGAAAATGAATAGCGGTTAACAAACAAGATGATGAAATATGATGAAATGAGTAGTATCTTGAATATCTAAATTTTTATATTTTCTTCGATTACCTACCTGTAAACTTTTTAATTTGAGAAATAAAAATGATTTTAAACGCCTGAGGCGATGAAAATTATTTTCACACTTCGCTAAGCAGAGAAATTATATGAGTTGGTCCTTGAGTTTTTCTTTTGGATGAAAATGAACTTAATGCCTTTCAAAGTCATATTTCGTCATTAATCTTTTTTGTAGTTAAAATAGTTTCTAACTTTCGAATACCTTCCAAAATTCGGCTTGTTTGCTTCTTGAATTTTGATGTTCAGATGGACCACATATGGAGTATTTAAACATTGAAAGATATACGATGATGACTATTGTATTATCCAAAAAATTCAGTCACTACGTACGTGAATCAAAATTCATGTCTCAAACCAAAATCAATCCCAACAATAAAATGCTTCTGAGCCAGCCCACAACGTCCCTTGTTATCCAAAAAATAAATAAAATGCTCTCTGAGACTTTTTTATTTTCATAAGTAGAATCTCTTCCCAGAGTAGTAATAATGATATTACCATGATTGTCAAGAATCCCATCGTCGATCATGTTGGGAATGTTCCACGACACCACCATCAAGGCGGCAGCTGCCGGCAAGAATGCCGCCGATCGAACCCCTAACCTGTTGGACACTTGTCCTATCCTCCCGACACTCACATCGTACACCACGCAGCTCACCGGTCCTTCCTCCTCCTCCTTATTAATCTTCTGTACCAGCAGCTCCTCAACTCTTACGGGCATCACTTTATGAACAATCTCCATGTACTTCCCTGGTACACCTCTCTCCTCGGGCTCGAGCCCATCGGGGACCGAAACCACGTGGATTCGGCCCGACAGCTGGGATGCTTGAAGATGATGGATGAGGCTGCGAGTGAGTACTTCTGTAATGACAAAGGTGATTTTAAGGTTGTCCTGCCGGTGAGCTAAGTGTTGGGCAAGTTCCAGGAGAGGGATGACGTGGCCCTGGATTGGGAATGGAACCATTACTACATGGGGAGTTTGTAGTGCCATTGATTGCTGATGATGATGTGGGGATTCATTAATGGGGTTTGATGATGAAGACTTATAGTATTATGTGTTTGTTAAATTCATGTAATGATCAAGCAATTATTTGTAATATCATTGAGGTTAGGACAATACTTGTGTTGCTGTCTGAATGGGGACCGATTGGTCTTGCGCAGGCGAAGATGGAGGAGGTCCGGGAGCTCGGGTCTGAGTTGATGGTGTAGGGGTGTGGTGTGGAGGGGGCTGGGGGTCCCGGGAGCTCTGTGGAGGAGGGTGTTTGGGCATGTAAATTGCTTATTGTGTTGTTTATTACTACTACTACAGTACTACTAGAGTGGATCTGATTTAGCAATCCTGTTCTGGTTGGGACATCTTTGTTTTATACAGAACAGGGATAAATATTATATGATCATTTTGTTGATTTCCAGTCCGGATCTTGTGCACACAGTGGGTGGGTCTGCATGTGCAGACTGATGGGCTACTAATAAAAAGTGATGGGTTTAACTGGCATGTTTACAAAAGTGATGGGATGCTAATAAAAAGTGATGGGGTATAAACATCATTTATTTATACATAACTATCATTTATTTGGCACACATCATTTTATTGGCTTGGGCATCACAGCAGCTTCACCCAAGCCAATTCCATTGATTTCCCTCCATCTTTTGTCATTCTAGATGTCTTGTTTATACAGATACATACGGGTTGCCTGTTTCTGTTTCCAAAATTACGGAAAACAAGCTTTGTGAAATCCTTGTATTTTTTTTCTTTTTAGCTGAGTAGCCTATTCAAGTTGGGAAAAATTAGTGCTCTTTTCAGGCCTTAATGGCGTTTCGCCAAAATAAATAAATAAATAAAAGTTGGGAAAAATTACAGCTAATGAAAAATAAGAGACAGAAACACAAAAGAAACAACAACTAAAACTGGGGAACCAGCAGGGTCCAACTGTGTCTGCCATCAGGAGGACTCAGGAGAAGCTTGAAGTAGTTGGGGAGAAAAGCCCACGGCTGAAAAAGGCATCATCATCATCATCCCACCAAACTTAGCAAGACCATCATCAGATGAATGACACATGTGAAAAAGTGCATCCCAACTGAGCCCAAACTGAAGGCCCATTAGGATCTGGCCCAATAAAGAAGGCACAAGAATACAGGATATATGTGAATCCAATTTAACAGTCCATTGAAAATTTAGGAGCTCAGTTACGTACCCATGCAATTTCATTCTGACATGTTCGAAATTTCTCTGTGAAGTATTTTTCATATAATTGAACCGATGAAAAAAAAACAAACAAACAAACAAACAAATAAAAATGGCACAAATCCACCGTGCGCAAAAATGTCCCAAAAATGCCATACTCATTGGTTATGGACATTAAAAAAACAAAAAAAAAAAAAAAAAAAAAAGTTAGATCTATGGCTAAGTGATGGCTTGATGCGAACTCTATTCTAATCACAAAATTCAAACAAATTTATTAATGCATTTAATGAATAATAGTCAACTCTTCACCTTCAAAGTTCAAATCTTAGGTTGGGACCACAGCCCCTATCCCTCCTCTTCTTTCTCCATTGCATTGGTTGTCTTGTTTTTCCCTTCATTGTTTCCAAATCAAATCATTGTAGCTAGGCTGGGGTGTATCAAAAGAAAATATATTGTTTACTAGTACATTAAAGAATATTAACACATTTTAGCAGTAGAATGAAGTTTTAAAAATTAATTTCATCAAACTCGTTGAATATTTAAATCCAACCCATGTAGGCATGTATGCATGAAATAAAATAAAATAAAACAACTCGATGGAGGGCAATCCCAAAACAGACAGCATGAGATAATAATATACCAACATCATAAATAAAATGAAAAGACAAAAACCCTCGTGCCCCACTAAATCTTGTGTGAGGATAAATTATTTAATCCCCCATCATATTGAATTCCAATTTCAGTCTTTAACATGGACTCCAATAGTCCAATTTGGGAAATTCCTCCCGAGTCATATAAATCCAAAAATTGTACAAGATTATAAAATATATCTGTATCCACACACGTATAAAGATAGATATTACTATATTATACATCCATTTCACCCCACCTCAAGTAGAGAAAGATACTAATAAAATAAGAGAAAAGGACATACAAAAATAAATAAATAAAAGTGCACACGATAAAATAGAATGCTGACATGTTTCAAAATCCCAAAGCAGACCATTTCTATTATTCCCCTTTCAACCAAGGTTATCAAGATCGGGATCCTAAGTAGGATCGTTTTTGTCTTTGCAAGATCGGGATCGTAGGATCGAATCGGGATCCTAAGATCCTATGAAATTATTATTTATATTTTTAAAAATTAATATTTGTTAATTATCTCATTAAACTGGTGACATGTATAATTGAAAATATATATTTTAGATCAATTTTTAACAAGAATTTGATAGTTAATTGTATGCTTATTAATGATCCAATAGAAGTTAAACACTGACATAGAACCCAACAATTTTGAGTTCAATATATGCAAAGATACATTAAACAAAATTGACAAAAATAACATCATGACCAAAATCACAAAGAGCTAGAGATAATAAGTAATTTTGCTCCGAAAAAAAAAAAAAAAAAAAAAAAAAAAAAAAAAAAAAAAAAAAAAAAACCAAAGGGGTAGGATCGGATCGCTCAGCAATCCTACGATCCTACTCCGATCCTACCGATCCTACTGCGATCCTACCATATTTGCGATCCTATGGCGATCCGGATCGTTTTTTATGGGTGGGATCGTAGGATCGTGCGATCCTACGATCAGGATCGCGATTTTGATAACTATGCTTTCAACAGTTACTACATGCATACGTATATGATAAATAATATCACTGTCTTCCTTAGTGCCCACCAATCCAAAACCACAGTTTGTATTATGGTATTAAATTGACCAAAGTATTTGTTTTCATTCTGCAACTTCCAAACAACCCCCAACGCAATACTAGCATACACATACATACAAATGACAAATCCATATACTGGAGTTTCTATTTCTGTGTGTGTGTGTGTGAATCATTAGTGCCAAAAGTTCCCTTCTTTTTCAACCTTTTATTCTCTCACATCACTTTCTCACACATGATTGAATTGAATCTTCAGATACTGACCCTATACTTGGGGGACCGGGAGCTATTTATGGAAAGCAGATAGAATCTTGGGAAAGCTGAGGTGGCAACACCCCAGTCAATGAGTATCCATCTCTCTTTTGGGAGATGATGAGTGAATGACTGTGTGAGAAAGGCAATATGTAACCACCACAAAAGAAATCCCAACTCAAATGGATTCCTTTTTTTTAGTCATACCCCTAAATATTTTTTGGGGGGCCACAGGAAAAGAAAACATCAATCAATGTCAAGGAACAAGAAATAAATATCTACCAATGTGCAGATTTTTAAATTAAGTCAGCATGAGAAAACGTTTATGCACTAAGCATCCCATACAAATTGCTAACAAATCCATAAAATTGAGTTGACCTGTCCTAAAAGGTCCTCCCTAATCTTTCATTCACAAATACAGAGACCAGTGCACATATATATAGATATAATTATTCCTCCGAAATAATGTAACCTTGATCAGCACTTTATGCTTTCGAGTTGTAAGATGAACTGACCTGTATTGCGGTGTATCTAACGGAGCTTTTTTCTCTTCTTTTTTTCTTTTTTTTTTTCTTTTGTTTCCCTTCAATCCAAAAGAAGGCTGCAATTTCTTGCATACCTAAAGAATCAGGACTGGAGGAACCGGCTACAATTTTATCCATTGCTACAAGGAAAGGCAATCTACGCTTTCGGGTAACATGCTGGGCATTGGAACTGCTACCACATATCTTTGAATGCTGGTCCTGGGCAAAGCTGGAGGAGAAGCAGAGGATGTTGCAGGGTCGACTGCACTAGTGAGGGCCTTGATGTGAATTTTGGCAAAACGGTTGATAATGGAGAACTTCTCCAACTCTTGGCCCTCACATTTCATCGATGTATAGTAAGATCTCGAAAACCTGAGCCATTAAAATCAGGAGCATTTGAAATAGGTAAGATGAATCTGCAAACGAGAACCTCAAAGATTGACAAATAATTTTGCAAACAGAGGATTGTATTTGCACCTTTCTAAATCAGCTTTTAGCTTCTCTGCTCGGCTACCAAGGCCCTCAGCTACTTCTGCAAACTTACTGGCCTTTCTCCTCTTGGAAGCCTTTGGTTTCTCAGGTGATCTGGACATTACAGTGCACTTGCATTAATTAACAACAATTCGCTATTTCAAAATGATATAAACATCAGATTCTAGGAAATAGCTCACGTGTCATTGGTGTCATTTAAGCATTGGCCAGTCATGTTACATGCATATCCTAATGTTAATCTAGCAGCCGAATATGGTATAATATCAGAATGTGAACTGGCATCGGACCATAGGATAACAGCCGGCATAGGGCCCAAGACATTCTGTGTGAGCTGAGTGGTGAATATAAGACGTCTCTTAGGCAGATACTCCAGGAAAATATCGGCCTCAGCGCTAACCTGTAAAAGATGGGGAAAGTGACATCATGCTTACGTGTCAATTCATATACACCTATAACCATTATCACCAGTGCAACACGATATTAGAACATTGTATTACCTCCATCGCCCTTCTATTTAAAGCCTCTGCCCACGCTGATTCTGTAGCACTGCCAAAAGTAAAAATATCTAGTGAATCCCTTGACCATTATGCAGAGAAGGAGCCCTTTACTCATTTCTTAGTATCCATATTAAATTTTATATGTCCGTTTGTAGGCTTTTTGTGTTAAGAAATTTTTAGACCAAGAACCAATTAATTATGGCATTTTAAGAAACAAAGGCAACAATTAACAGAGAATGTCATTGTATTAACATTATAATATACAACGCACCTGATGTCATGGGGCATTGATGGTTGGTGATTCATTTCTTTGTGCCATGGCACCATAGAAAATTCGGTAAGTTTCCGTTTTTTCGGTATGGAGGCAGCCAACTTTTGAGAAGCCACATTTGTTGCTACCATAGAAGGGCTGATAGCAGTTACAGCTGCAGGTGGATAAATTCTTCTTCCTAGATCAGATTCAGCTAAATTCATTTGCATAGTCAAACTATTTTGCTGCAAGCCAGAGAATTGTTGTCCGGCATTCACTAGAGATGATTCACAGATTGGTAACGTACTCCCAGACTTCAAGGAATGCTGGTTAATCCATGAAGGAGGGATGTGCAGACTAATCTGTGAGGGGTATGCTACATTAGATGCTTCAATACCATCAATGGAATGAACTGGGATATTGTTTTGGGCAACGGTAACCACTTGTTTCTGATGGAGGGCTGCCCCTGAAGCTCTGCCCAATTCATCTACTCCAGGAGCTTGTGAGAAGTTCAAACCCTTAATGCCAGAAGACCAAAATGCACCAAGCTGTGGTACCACATGTGGCCCATCTTTTGCTATGTCTTCAACTCCAGTTTTATGTCCACCATCGGTTTCAATATTTCTTGAAGGTAGCAATTGGTGCTGAAGGGAGTAATTTTTACTCAAAGAATTACCAAAGGCTCCAACGTCTTCAGGAGGGATTGATGGTGCCTCACCATCTCCTCCCTCTACATGGCTAGAAGGTTGTTGGTGCATATCAGTCCTCAATGAATCGGAATCAATGGCACCAGCCTCCAAGTAATGGTTTTCCTTAAATTGTTGCATGTTTGTGCTGCCAAGTGATGCTGAATTATTTATCTCAGATGAATTCTCAGGGAGAGAATTCCCCTGCTTAAATTGCTGGTCACTGCCCTCTGGCTTCCTGACGTATGAAACTAATTCCTGTTCACATAGGGAAGCTTTCAAATTCGGGGGCTTTGTTTCCTCGAGACTGCCAGATGCAGGATTGGAAAATCCAAACAGATGGGGGAACTTGTAAGGTTTAGCATCAGATGCTTCTTGTTGTGAGGTGATATCTGGCCATGGAGTAGGCTGCACCATAAGTTGCAGTCCATCTGAATTTGAAGGGGGGTGAGTGGTCAAGTTGTTCTCCAAATGCGGGAATTCTTGACTACCAGACTGAATAATTTTTAGTTCAGAGTTTTGTCGTGCAGCGGCAGCACTATATGCCAGAACTTCAGTAGCCATGGGCCTTGGAACTGGCAGAGAAGGATGCCTGTTTTCAGCATCACTGGCAATATTACCAGATAAATAAGTTTTGCTAGAGTTCCCCTGCATAAATGAAAAAACTCTGTTCACGACAACTGAAAATATTCATTCATGAGAAAGTACTATATATAGTAATTTCACTATCATAGATAATGCCCATAAATTCAAGATTCCACGCACAATTTTTGGGGAAAAGGCGTATGCCTGTGGAGCTTGAGGATCCGTATGCTGCAATCTGAAGCCAGAATCTGGTGACAAACTAGAGGATAGAGGTGTTTGAATCAGCTGCTTCCCTGAGGTGGGAAGCTTTTGTTGAGAGCTGTAATCCATCAACTGGCCAGTATTTCCAGGAAAGAGCTCAGGGGTGGAATGGGTTGATCCATATTGGTGACCTGATTCCTGAAAATTAGGAAAATTGTGAAACAAATGCTCTGGCCCAGTGCTTCGAATAGGCGCACTTTGCAGATTCCTATCAACCCAATTACTCTGCAGTTGTTGGCTTTCAATGAAACTTGGGATCTGATTGCCATTAAATGATTCTGGATTCTTGAAGGACGGACCACTCCACTGTTCTTGCATCCCAGTATCAGCACTAGACGTTTCTGCAACTGCAGACTGCATTAGAGCACTCCAGCTACCACTATGTATTGAAGGTAATGAATCCATGTGAGATGTGTGTTCTCCTGTAGTCTGAAAGAGACCTGTGCTCAAATTGCCATTTAGAGGTGATTCCCAGATGTCATCATCAGTACCATACAATATTTTCTGTTCCAATGGATCCAGAGAAGCAGCTCTTTCTGTTTGGCCAGGACTCAATGGTTTCCCAGATGAAAATCCATCCCAGTGCGCATCTTGATTCCCTAATTCAGATTCAAGAAGTGATGAATTCCCCTGCATTGGAATTCCTTGCGAGGAGTAGTTCTCAGACAAGCTTTCTCTATTGTATCCTTCAAATGGAACTTGGCCATCCGGCATATGAATCCGATCAGATGGAAAATTGAGTTGTTGATTCATGAATGAGTTGCCAATAAAGGGTGGCAGCTGCATATTGGCCATGTCTAAGTTACTATGGTTCTTAGTCCGCTGATCAATAGAAAGATTAGATGGCCCCTGGAGATGAGAATATTGATGAAAATTCTTGCCATCATTTGGACCTTGATTTCCATATGGTGAAATGCCAAACTGAGGTAACGACAGGCCAATTGCACTTAAAGCATCAGGGTTTTGATTTTGTGGAAGAACTAATCCACTGGGCATCGCTTCCATATTGCCAAATATAGACATTTGAGAGGAATCCAGTATGGGGGTCCCACCATTAACAGTTCCCGAAATCTGACCAACAGATGCATGCTTTAATGATGACAGTTGATTTACAAAATTATGGTTTCTGGTATCACCTAACTCCTGGAGCTGCTGTCTACGCTGTAGTTCCTGTAGCTGTTTAAACATGACTTGGCGCTGCAACATTGTATATCGAGAGACTTAGATTTGCTAAAGTTGACTTCAGTATGACACGTGCAATCAGTCCGAAAGAATGTACTGCACGCAATGAGAGCACATTAAGAAGCTAATAAACTCAACGACACGTGTAAAAAATGATCATTTAATGGGCTTAACCTAGATGACATCCAATCGCTTTCAAGTCTTCTAGAGTCTACATCAAAGTAAAGTTGCTGAAATTGCGCTGAGACTTACTTCATTCACAAGCTAGAAGCATAAGCTCTCTATCCAAAATAACCCTCTGCATAAATGAGATAAGAAGATTTGCATTATGAATTAAGAAAGCATGCACCTTAATATAGACAAGAAAAACTATAAAATCTGAATTACAATTGCCAATTCAAAGACTTTTCATTCATTAATATAGAATTAATCAAAAACACCAAGCACAGATGTCAAGTGAGGCATAACTATCTTTCGTAACTATATAGGTTAGCAGTTTGTGGCATAAATTCCCACAGCTGAGAATCATAGTAACATGAATCCTAATAAAAAAAACATACAATAAATTTGACATAAGTTGAAGTGCAGAATCATCCTTCCAAGAAACTTATCATTAACCAGAGCAACAAAACAAAGTTGTTAACACATGCCAAACTAAAGAACAACAGCAACTGAAATTTAGCAAGACCACTGCCTTAACAATTGCCCAACAGATATGAAGTTAATCATTCAAAAATTGATTTCCATAAACCAATTTTTTCCTGGATTGAAGCCACGAAGGAAAACCTAAAACAGAAAAAGAAACTATCCACCATTGCCACAAGAAAATTCAGTACTGCATTCAGTCCTATTTTTCCGGAAAAAAGGAAAATCACATACCAACAAACCCTAGAATCCCCTTCCATGCCAACCCCCCGCCCAAAACTCTTCAAAAACCTCAACCCGATTAGCCCTACCCCATTCTAAACTTAATTAAGAGCAACCCACAGACATCCACTCTCCCAATTACAAGACCAAAACTCAAAAACACTCAATCAAGCCCAAAACCAAAAACATAAAAGTTCAACAAACAGGAAAAACCAAAAAACAACCCAACATCACAACATTCAACGCTCTACAAATGATCTGAAATCAACAATTCAAAAGTAATTACTCGCAAATACGCCAGTGGGCAAACACTTTCACCGACTAATTCATGAAAATGGGAAGGGGCGGATCAAACAGTTGCAAAATTTAAACTTCATCTTTACCTCAAATCACACAAAAAATTGAGAACAAAAAATTAATTCGTCCAGCCTTCCCTCGCCGCCTATACACACGCAAGTGAAAATGCAATGTGTGTATGTATAGGTCTCATTCAACTGTTTCGCTCTCTAAATAACACAAACACTCTCTCTCTCTCTCTCTCTCTCTAGAATTGCTGAGGATTTGGAGGTTTGTTTTTCAGACAGGTCCGCAATAAATAAAGGGATAAAAGAAAATTAATAAACTCGTGTTAATAATAATTGTACTGGCCTTGGTTCGGAGTCCAGAGCCTGAGGCTCGGCATTCTGGACGTCGTCGTATTGGAAATGAGTGGAATATCAACCGTCGGATGAGATATTTAATTTAATTGACGGCTAAGAGGGAAAGAAAGAGCCGTTTCGACAATGGGGTATAGAAAAAAAGGGTTGGTATGGTGGGTGACGCGCTTAGGCGCGTGGATGGTGTTTATGAAGTAGAAGTAGTATTGAGTAGACCTGGCAATATGAGTAAACAGGTCGTGTATGTTATACGTGTCAAGTACCTGTTTACTTGTTTGATCTGTACCTGTACACGACCTGTTTTTAGAATTTACCCGTATTTCAAAACATGTACACGACCTGTTTCAAAAACGGATCACATGCGTGTCGACCTGTATACACGTGAATTTGAACATGTGGACACGCGTGTCGAATTTACCTGTGACCTGTTTACCTGTATTTTACCTGTTTCCTTCTATTCTACTAAATTATATCAAATTACTTTTTAAACTTTTAAAATAAAATATAAAATATTACATTCCCATAATTCAAATCTTAAAATTCCTAATAGACTCAGCAATTCATCTTCAAACATTCAAATACAAAAGTTCAAACTTAAAAAAAAAATCCAAAGTTCAAATCCAATATTAAACATAAAGTTTACCTTGTGCGTATTTTATTTAAATTTAATTCTATTGTACTTAAATATATACAAGTAAAATACGGGTAAAATACAGATATGTGTCTGATTCAGATAACAGGTGACCTGTATAAAAAAACAGGTCAATTCGGGTAAAAAACAGGTCAATTCGGGTAAAACAGATAAACCTGCATTTGACCCAAATTGTATTCGTGTACTAAACGGGTCGACCTGTTTTGACCTGTATCTGTTTTTTGAAGACCCGTACATGTAAAACACAGGTCGTGTACGTGTCGTGTCTACGTGTATTTACCCATATTGCCGGGTCTAGTATTAAGTTAATAAAAAAGGAAGTACTTAGCACTCCCTCCGTCCCGCGAATTGTGGCTCGTTTCTTTTGGGCACGGTAATTTATGTGGTGGAGTGTGGTGAGGTTTAGTGGTTAAAGTGATGTGGGTATTTGTGTTTAAAATTTTAATAAATTTTGACTTTCTTTATGTTTAATTTTGACAAAATATTATTGTAATTATTTAATTATAGAAAAATATTCAAATGTGGTCTTATTAGAATCGTCTAGACGTCTAGATTTAGAATATATATTTTATATAATTTTTATTTGTACCAATTTTAAAAAAATGAAGAATTAAAGAAATGCAGGGGACTTTGTATAGAAAAATAAAATTGTATTGGGAGTTGTGCAGAATAGTAAAAGTGATTACTTTTAATGGGATTTATAAATCATTAAGATTCTAATCATATTAATATTAATTTAATTTATCTAAAAAAGGAAAGTGGTCACAATTCGTGGGACAACCCAAAGAGGAATACGAGCCACAATTCGTGGGACGGAGGGAGTAATACATACTACTAGTAGTAGATTTTATCATTGTTGTGTAGGAAAAAATATAGTCACGTGAAATTTTATTAGATTTGTCTAATTTTGTAGTTATATAATATAAAATTTTTATAATTTTTTATTATATACAATTTAAGTTATTAATCGTTAAAATATGTATCGGCATACATGTTAGGTGAGTCCGTAACAATTATAATGAGACAAATGTAGTATTTTTTTTTGCTAAACCACATGTAGTGCTCCCTCCGTCCCACGAAATTTGACACCTATTCTTTTTTGGGCGCCCCACGAAGTTTGACACCTTTTCATTTTTAAATAAATGAAATTAAGATAAATTAGATTAGATTTTTAATTATTGTCAAATCCCATTAAAAGTAATTACTTTTACTATTCTGCACAAATTTCAATACAATTATACTTTTCTAGACAAAGTCCCTTCTTTTCTTTAATATTTTAAAATTGGTACAAATAAGAATTGTATAAAATATACTTACTCTGTTTTTAAATATTTGCTACATACCCACCCAGCACGCAGTCCAATGCACATTTTAGACCATTAATAACTCAAGTTCGGTACAAGTAAAAATTCTAAAAGTTCGATATCTAAACTACAAGACGAGACGAATCTAACAAAATCTCACTTGGCAATATTTAACTTGTATAACTATGATACAACTTTAAGTCAAAGTGTTTGTGTGCACATTACCACATTTGCTAATGTAGCATTCTTTGGAGAACAGAGGAATTATATTGTAAAACTACGCGATTAGACGATTCTAACAAGACCACACTTGATTATTTTTATCTAATTACATCGTTACGATAACAATAAGTTAAAGTTAAATAATAAACAGTATCAAAATTTATTAGAATCTTAAATACAAATACTCACACCACTTTAACTACTAAACATCACCACCTAAATTATCGTGTCCAGAAGAAATGTGTCAAACTTCGCGGAACGGAGGAGTTAAATTAACTTTATTAGATGATTTCAAATTTATTTTTAGTGACTGTATATTATTCATTAATTAATATAAATATATAAATCGCATTAAAAAATTAATTTTAATAATTAAAATTTATTTTTAACTATTAAATTACTTTTTAGAATAATTCGATTCGATAATATTCATAAAGCTTAACAAATCACATTGAATATTATAATATTCAGTTTGGTTCTGTTCGTTTGCAACTCTACGTGAAAATAGATATGTAACGACTTAAAAATTGGAGGGAGTATTTATATATATATATATATATATATATATATAAATTTTAAGATATCAAGCATGCATTGAGCTTTATTCAAATAAACAAATAAATCAACAAATGACAGGTGTAGTGGTAATAGGAAAGTTATATTTTATGATTTATTTTTATTTGTATGTAATGTTATTAATTAATGTTTTCTTACAAAAAGTTTAGATAAATTTCTATATAAGAAATCATATCCAAATTTTAAAGATCGGTTCAAAGAAGGAAAATTTAAAGATAGTATATAGAGAAATATTTTTAAAGAGATTTGCGTCTAGATGTTCACAGTAATAATAATAATTGTTTTCTTTTGCTGAATATCCTATACAAGTTATAAAATATGCGGTGGGAGCTCATATCACACAAATTACAAAGTGATAAAGAGCACGGTGGGAATTAACCACTAAACTATGTCTCAAACCCTTTCACATTAATAATATTTGATCATGTGAATGTCCAATTTGTACTGAAGAGTTCGATAGTCGATACTAGTATAATACTCATATTATTTTCACTTTATTTGAACATTTTCAATAGGCCCGCTATCCCTCCTCCATCATTTGAGATTCATGTGACTTGGTTTTTATCACCCCTTTTAGTTGCTTCCGCTTCATCAAAAACATATTATTCGATATATATTATTTTAATATTTAATATATCAAATTATATATAAGTATACTCCCTTCTTTTTTTTTTGTTATGGACCCACATTGTATGCAGTTCAATGAATATTTTAAACCATTAATAACACGAGTGTGGTACAAGAAAAAAATTTAAAAGTTCAATATTGAAAAACTACACAAAGAGACGAATCTAACAAGATATCACTTTGTTATATTTTATGTAATTATGATATAAGTTTAAGTCAAATTATGTGTATGAACATTACCTCTCAACCAAATATTATAAGGGCAAAAAAAAAAAAACAAGAAAAGAAAAAAGAAACAGAGGGGAGTATGAAATATGACACTGCATTTGTTCCTTTAATACTTGTTATATTCATGCCTGTCACACAATCCGATATATATCTTCAATTCTTAATAATTTAAATTGTGTACGAGTAAAAAAATTATATTATAGAACTAGTTATTAAACGAATCCAATAAAATTTTACTCGATTATACATTACTTATTTAATTGTGCTAGAACAATCTTGATTAAATTTACTCAATTAACATTGAGTATTGTGTATGACAAAAATATTTTCTGAGATGCGGGCTTCATTATTCATGCAGGTCAAAGAAAAAATAGTATTGAATTAAATGTAACATGGGTATATTGAGTTATTTATAAGAAATAATAATAATTATTCAATAAACAATAACAAAAATTTATTCAATTAAAAATTTTATGCCTTTATAGCCTAGTTCAGCTAAAAAAATATTTATCAATATAAGAGGAGATATAAATAAATATTTGGTTATAACAAAAGTTTGGTTGGCAGCAACCTTTATATTTTCATGCTTGAGTTCAATTGGGGCTCAACTTTCCATCTTCGCCATTTTTATTCAATCAATGGAGGTGTGTATTTATTTTTAACATTTTTCCATGAAGTTTTGTCACTCTAGATAAATAATATTAATATAAGTATGATTAGAATTTTAATTGTTTATAAATCCTATTAAAAGTTGTTTTTTTACTATTCTAAAAAAATTTCCGTGTACTTTTATTTGCATTGTTCATTTTAAATTCTCAATATTTTAAATTAAGTACAAATAAAATTATACTATAATATTTTTTGATCACACTTTCTCTAATCACGTTGTTATTATATAATTAAATTAAAATTAAATAATAAAAAGTGGAAAATAAGAAAGAATTAAAATTAAATAATAAAAAGTGGAAAATAAGAAAGAGCCAATCTTTGCGCGGGACGACTATTTATTTATTTTTTCTGTTGAATTTGGGGTTCCGTTTGCTTTGGCTTTCTTTGAGAGTTTTCGAACTTTTCGACCTCAACATTACCGTCCAATTTTGCCACCATTTTGGTCATTTAAGTACTACTAATATTTACCGTTGGTTGCCTTCACTCGTCTGGTTTGCGCGATTAGTTCTTCTATGAATGAGAGAAGTAATAATTGCATTTCTGATTCTATCGACCTAGGGTTTTGATTCGTGGGATGTGCCCTGTTTGCTAGACAATGGCGGCCACGACGAGTTCATCATCGTCGCCGATGTGCAATTTGGACATATTGGATGCTCTGAATGGAAGTTCAATCGGAGGAATGGCGGATAGCTGGAATACATTTTGCGGAGCAACTGAAGCCCTACTTGGAGGCGAAGGCGATATGTTGTTCGCGTCGGATTTCGAGGCGCGTGTGCGGGATCTCTGCAGTCTGGGACTCGAGTCACTGATTGTGGAACACTTCCTTTGCTCTGTGCAGGTTTTTCTAATTTTATTTTCTCCTTGAAATTTCTGTTCCTACAGTAAATTTATTGGCTCTAGGAAATGTGATGCTCTTATAAGGTTTAGCTTTATCAACATTTCATGAATTTTAGGTACAGACTAAGTTTACTGAATTTGTATGTGGAAATATTATTTTATGCTGCTTGATTCACACCACTTCTCATCGCACTACCTCCGTCTCACCCTTTTTGTTGCGGATGAGTTTTTGGCACTATTCACTGTTTAACTTTGATTCGAATTTTTATCATAGCTACGTAAGGAAAAACATAGTCAAGTGAGATCTTGTTAGTTTCGTCTAATCTTGTAGTTTTAGACAATCAATTTTTTATAACTTTTCTTTGTACATAATATAAGTTATTAACCGTTAAAAACGGGCATCGCATGCGTGTCGGAGGCCTTTGTAACAAAAATAATGAGACGGAGGAAGTAGTATTTTTGGTATGACCATTAATTTGAAACGGGACGGTGGTTTATGCGGAGATAATAAAATTCATTTATTTGACATTTTAAAAATATCAAAACGAAACTATGGGGATTACAAGGGTAATTTTGATCCCAGTTGTAAATGGCAAATGGTGCGGCAAAAAGCCAGTGCCATGCCATGGCTCAAACTGCTCCAGATTGAAGGGATGCTCATTATTTGTTAAACTAATGCGTTGACACCAACACTTATCACTTTATCTTAATGAATCAAGTATTTGTGCTTCTCCGGTGAATGTCAAATCCAATGACTTAATTTATCAAGTGAGTCTGAACTTAAAATGGAGGGCAAAATTAAATGATTTGAATTTCAACACGAGTAACTTTCAATTTTTCCAGAAAAAGAATAATAACTTAATTATTAATATTATTCTTTTTAATTTTACAACTTAATGATTTAGATTCGGTCACTCATTCAAATTCAAATTTAGACTCATTGAATTTCACAAGAGCATAATATGAAAGATTGAGGCCGTGCCATGTCCCATGAAGCACCATTTACAATGATGATTTTGATGTAGTATTCACTAATGATTGGATGAGAGGGGCATCATAGAGATATATTTTCAAATCCTTATAATGATTGAACATTTCCAAAGTATTTTATTCATTACCTTATATGAGATCTGTTTGTTATGAAGTTGAATTTTTTTCATATATTTATATTTTTCTGCAATTTTGTGATGGTTACAGGAGACATTTGAGAAAAATGGGGCATCAAGGTTTTGGAAGCATTTTGATCTCTACAGGAACTCTCCAGTGCCAGATATGGAAGATCCAGTATGCGTACATGTGATTCTTAACAATGCATGCATTTTTCTGTTTGCTAAATGCATATTAGATTCTGCAGTAAATTTTTAGAGGATAGATAAAAGGAAGGTTGGAGACTGAATGACTTGCTGTTATCACCATCAAAAGTCAAATTCAACCTTATTTTGCTCAGTGAATATTGTTAGTTGAAACTTCTGAATTGTAAATTGTGTATCAAGCTCCCTGCATGTAGATTTACAAAATCTGTATCCATGTTTTAAAGGTTTAATGTGTATGTCCCATTAAAGTAATTGGTAAACCATATCTTTCAGTGCTTTGCATGGTATAGACCGAAAATCTTGAGCGCTTCATTTACTAAATGTTGAACTAGTTCAGAAGAGATAGGCTATGGTTTTTCATTGCACTAGGATTCTGATACCGAAGGTTCTCCAAACAGGACCAGTTAAGCAAGTTGCAGGATATACTACACAAAGCTTTGGAAGAGATTGTATACGAAAAACAATACCAGGAGAAATGCCTGTTAGTGCTGGTCAATGCTTTAGAGATGTGCAGAGACACTAAACAAAAGGAGCAAATGTATATTGATCCGGATAAAAAATATTTGTTCTCAAAATATCAGTTAACAGTATCTTCAATTCTCTTGGCGAGTCTACCTCGGCATTTTCCAGGTATATTTTCCTCATACATGAAGCTCACATGCTTTGGTACTGATATGTTTACCGTGATAATTTTTGTGTGATGGGTAATTCATTTTTCTCATGAACTCGTGATATTAAGCCAAGTCAACACAAGGGTTATAGCTTTATCTGACAATCTGGGCATTTGTAGAGTTTAATTTTGCTCTTCAAAGTGTTAAATGCCTCTGGTAAACACGACACTTGATTTTGTCTATTCATTTGACCATATACCGAAGTTATATTTCTCAAAGTTAATTTGAGCATTCTCTGCTCCAAAATTGAAATTTATTTGTGTGGTAGTGTAATTATCGAATTACATGCACATGTAAATTTGTCATTTTTTTCTTTATCCAATCTTGACACCGAAAGGGTAAAAGGGTCACAATAGCAGCATTACATCTGTTGTTTTATTCAAACTAGACATTAATTTCTACTGTTTTTCCCAATAAAATTCTTAGATGTGCTACACTGGTACTTTAAGGGACGATTGGAGGAGTTAAGTGCACTAATGGCTAGAGGTTCCGAGAATGATAATGAATCAGAGGCAGATCATGACATGGATCTCGATTGTAGAACAGGGGAAATGGATATTGATGAGACTCATCACCGTAAAGCCACTATAGGGAACAAATTAGTAAGGAGCATTGGAGTGGTCGTTCGTGATCTTAGGAGCATTGGATTTACATCAATAGCCGAAGATGCTTATGCATCCGCTATATTTCTTCTGTTGAAGGTTGAACACATCACTGTTACCTGTTATTTAACATTCTAAATTATTAAATGTTTCTACTAATTTCTTTTGTAGAGATGGTACTTGTGTCTTCTTTTCTTATTTTTGGTCATCCAATATATTTTTGTTTTTAGTGTTTCTATGTTGACTTTATCTTAATGAAAGCTACTAAGCTCCTTTAGACTACCATTCTAATACGTGTTTATATGTTTGTCACAGGCTAAAGTACATGAATTAGCTGGTGATGAATTTAGATTCTCTGTGCTAGAATCTATTAAACGGTGGATACAGGTAATTACTTCAGTTCTCATAGTTTGGATGGAGTACCCTGGCATCTCTACTTTTGATGTGCTATTTAATTTTGACTTTCAGTTGAATCCATGTTCTCGAAATAAATTTTTATGATGATAAAAGGATGTTAAATTGAGTTCTCTTATGTGGCCCCTGAACAATAAATTATATCATGCAGGCTGTGCCACTTCAGTTTTTACACGAGCTTCTTGCTTATCTTGGTGATTCCAATAGCTGTGAGTGTGCTTCTTCTGGTCTAAAATCCCCTTTGGCATCGCAACCATCCTTTACATATTTTGGAACTGGAATTCCATCTGAGGGACTTGTTCGATGGAAATTGCGCTTGGAGTATTTTGCTTATGAAACTTTGCAAGATCTCAGAATAGCCAAGCTCTTCGAAATTATTGTGGATTATCCAGATAGGTCCTCTTTTCTCTTATGTGCACTAAATTAAAGTATGAGACAGTAAACAATCACTTTGTTTTGCACATAGATCAATGCTGGGTGAAGTTTATTTTATTTGGAGACGCGAAATTAAAGTGAGTGCTTTTTATATTTCAGTGCCCCTGCGATTGAAGACTTGAAACAATGCCTCGAATATACTGGGCAACATGCAAAGCTTGTTGATTCTTTCATAGCTGCTTTGAAATATCGCTTACTCACTGCTGGTGCTTCCACCAATGATATACTGCATCAATATATTTCAACTATTAAAGCCCTTCGAACAATAGATCCAGCTGGTGTTTTCCTTGAAGCTGTTGGCGAACCAATAAGAGAATACTTGAGGGGGAGGAAGGATACTATTAAATGCATTGTCACTATGCTCACTGATGGTGCTGGTGGTAATGCTAGTGCATCAGGGAGCACAGGGGACAGCCTTCTTGAAGAGTTAAATAGAGATGAAGAAAATCAAGAGAATTCTACCCTTGATGATGACGTCAACACTGATGACAAGCAAGCATGGATTATTTCTCAAAGGTAAGTAAGCTGATTAGAAAAGAGGGAAAATGTTTTAAAAGATTAATGCTGGTACGTTAGTAGTTAGTACATACAGCTGGGATAAAAGTAACAGTATATTCAGTCTGAATGTGAAATGAAAATATTTGTACTGTTTCATGAAATTTGAACTGCTAACATGCTATGATGATGTTTTACTTTCAAGTTGGGAGCCTGATCCGGTGGAGGCAGATCCCTTGAAGGGTGGCAGGAACCGAAGGAAGATTGACATTCTTGGTATGATAGTTGGCATAATTGGCTCCAAGGATCAGCTGGTGAATGAGTATCGTGTAATGCTAGCTGAAAAGCTTCTGAATAAATCCGATTATGACATTGACTCAGAGATACGTACTTTGGAACTCCTCAAGGTCATTGTGACTCATGGATGAAATATGTTTCCGAACTTGAAATGATGTGAAAATTCCCTCCTTTGCTAATGCATTTCAATTCTTTTGATGGTTTTAGATTCATTTTGGTGAGAGCAGCATGCAGAGGTGTGAAATAATGCTGAATGATCTTATTGATTCCAAAAGGACTAATACTAACATAAAAGCAACCATGAAAAGACAGAATCAGCCAGGTTTATCTTGCAATCAATGCATTATTATGTTATGATTCTAGGAAATCTTACTGCACGTTCTTATTGTTTTGGTGATTGATGTGTAAAAATTATTGCAGTTGCTGGTGTAGGTGCTGATGTGGGAGAGAATGAGTTGTCCCTGGATAATCTTAATGCTACTATTATGTCTACTAATTTCTGGCCACCCATCCAGGTACTTGCGCCATTCCTAACTTATTGGTACCAGGCTCTCTCCCATGCTTATCACTTAAACTCTTTGGATTACATCTTTCAAAAAAAATAAAAATAATAATGCTGTGGAAAGAAAGTCAATATTTTATCATGAACATTTTTTAAAATTTTGCTTGAGAGCAATTATTTATGGCCTGAATGTTATGTTTCTCAATTCAGGAGGAGGCACTTAACATACCTGGACCTGTGGATCAGCTTCTAACGGATTATGCTAAAAGGTTTCATGAAATCAAGACCCCACGTAAGCTTGCTTGGAAGAAAAATCTAGGCACCGTAAAGGTTGGTTGGTTACAAGTAAAATCAACTGAGAGGAATCTCATTTACTTGCTTTATACATGCATAACTTGAACATCCATTTTGTGAAAATTATGAACACGGCATGATGGCAGCATGTTCCTCCAGTGCTCCTTGCAATTCACAACGTCACAAAAACCAATACTATATTTGATTTTACTTGGAAAGGCTGATTTGGAAGTATCATGATTAATACTTAATATGATCCACATGAATCCTGAGTAACTTTGTCCAGTGAAAGCTGGATATAATACCTATGCTGATATGTTGTGAAGTCCAATAATGCAAGAGGTATTAACCACAATGGTCAATGGCACTCGGACCGTGATTTTGGCGCATGTAATTTTGTCCTTTTTTGGGCCTAGGGTTTTGTGGGTGTTTAAACCCCCTTTTTGTCATTGTAAACTGTATTTGAAAATAGTGAAATCTCTGGCTTGGTAGCGTCCCAGGACGTAGGAGAAATCCGAACTGGGTAACCAATTCATGTTGTTTTTATTTGTTTGTCATATTTTCCATAACATATGCATGATATGTGGAGACATCTTTATCTCTTTTTCCTATTTTATTGTGTTTAAACAACTTTGAATGTCATGCTTCAACTTTCTGCAGTTAGAGCTGCAATTTGAAGACAGAATACTGCAGTTCACTGTCACTCCTGTCCATGCATCCATCATTAGTCAGTTTGAGGATCAAACTAGGTAACAATAAAGATTATATTGTCATCTGTCTTATTTCTTTCTTTCTTTTGATTTTTTTTTACAAAATATTTAATTATTAATAATATTTTTTTATTATTATTAGTAGTAATATTAGTACTACTACTACTATTACTGGGGAAAAAAAGCCCAAAATGATCCCATAACTTTGGTTGATTTCTTAAACCATCCGATAATAATTCAATTAACCCAATCCATCCGCTATATATACTAATCCTCGCCCAGTCAATCCCACCCACCTTTAAATCTTGATTAACGATGACGTGGCACCCCCATTAGCCACCATAATCAGCGTGTCAGTCATCCTTAATCACGATTAAGGGGTGGGTGAGACTGGTTGGGCGAGGATTAGTATATTTAGGGAATGGATTGAGTTAATTGAATTATTATAGGATGATTTAAGAAATCAAACAAAGTTATGGGATTAATTTTTTTTTTTTTTTTTTTTTTTTTTTTTTTTTTTTTTTCCCACTACTGCGAATACTACTACTGCTGCAGTTCATTGTTGTTTCCTTTTCTTTGTCTTTCTCCTAAGATACTGTTTTTTATGCCTTCAGTTGGACCTTGAAGAATCTTGCAGCGGCTGTTGGCGTACCTGCCGATGTCTTGAATAAAAGAATATATTTTTGGATAAACAAGGTTCTTTATGTTGCCATCTTATTTATCATTCTCCCGTAGAAATTATTCTTTTAGTTATTTCCAAACTTTGTTGTCCAATTTGCATTTAAATTCAAGGGTTGGATTTGATGTTATTTATGCCCGTGGGTTGCGTGATATATAGCTCTAAAAAGATGTAGAATCTAGACATTATTATTAATTGGGTCACCTGCAATTCTATTGTTGGCACATTCACATGATTACCGCAATCCACCACATGTACATGGTAAAGATCAAATGGACATAAGGATTTTTGTTGCGATGACCATTCTGTCAATATCCCCACTGCAGGGAATTTTATCAGAATCAATACAGGAGTCTGGTGACCACATGTTCACTTTGGTTGAAGCTTTGGTTGAGAGTGGAAAGACTGGAGTTGGTGGTAGTTGTGAAGAGCTTTTGGTGGGGGACGAGGATGGAGAGGGATCTGTAGCATCTGTTGAAGAGCAGTTGCGCAAAGAAATGACGGTCTATGAGGTACTTGAGTTGAAATAAATAAATTGAACATCTGTGTGCATACATTGTAGAATATACTATATAATATACGGCATGCCTCCTCAATCTCATCTCCCAAAAATGTGACCGTTTTTACTCCTTGAAAAAATTGTTGCAGAAATTTATCACTGGTATGCTTACCAACTTTGGTAGCATGGCATTGGACCGGATCCACAATACCCTAAAGGTAATTCCTCAGCGCTAGCAAATTTTCAGGATTGCTAAATGTATGCTATGTGATAACATGAGCAAACAACTACTCGATGGTTGTTACAGATGTTCTGCATAGGTGACCCTGCTTACGACAAATCACTGCAACAATTGCAAAGCTTTTTGGGGGGCCTTGTTGCAGAAGAGAAACTAGAATTTCGAGATGGAATGTACTTCTTGAGGAAGTAATTGAGCGTGAGTTCCCTCATTTATATTTTCGCTAACCATGTAAATTGAAATGATCAGTTATATATAATTTAATTCTTGCATAATATAATATATTTGTGGTTCCAATTTTATTTATTTCTATATATTTAGAGGAAATAGGTCTGCTACTTCACCCTCAATGATAAGATGCAACCAAGTAAAGCCTAATGCGATGGTCGATCGAAAGCTCCGCTATTTTCTCAATAGTTGGGCTGAATAGAGAGTTTGTGATCATAAAGTGATTCACCAAGTATGCCCATAGCGGTTCTCTTTCAGCTCAAACAAAAAATCGGTCTGTGCAAATATAGATTGGATTTAAGGCGTTCTAAGCTTCCTATTCGCTCTGGAACAACCTGCTTTTGGATAGGCATCCATAGATCGATGGTGTGAGTTTTGTTTAAAATCCGTTTCTTAGAATGAAAGAAAAAAAAAATAAAAATTGAAAGCCTTTTTACACGGATATAATATGTTGAAATTATTAAGCTTCTATATTTTTTTAGAACCTGAAATAATTTCCGTTGCGAAACAGTATTTTTCCCTGAGGATAAGAGGAAGAATGATGCAACATTTTGGGCGTGTGAGATGATTACTAATTGGATTTCTGAGTTGGCAGTCAACTTTTTGTCCTCAATGCACTGATTCATGCTACATTATTGTTGCAGCAATTTATTGGTTTTACTATTGAATAAACAATCTGATGTAATGTATTCCGAGTTTGTGGGCTGTTGTCTTGAGTTGCTGATATCTCCTATAGTCCTATGAGACATGAACTTCAATACATGGCCAGGGTCGATGGATTTGAAGTGGGTGTAGTTGTATGCTGCTGCCTATGCACTCTGGTCCCCTGTTGTTTTGTTAGGGTTTTCTTTTTGAGATGTGCATCCTCAGTTGAAGCATGCTATAAAAAATTTTCCTTAGTTTGCCTCTGTGGAGGCTGCAGATTGTTTTGGTAAATTGGTCGATCCTGTATTGTGAATGTCAATGTGCAGGAATACTTCATAGTTAACGTGTTTTTCGGTTTGCCTATATAATTAAAGGGATCTATCTGGTGGGGATTCAAATTCGAACCTAATAGCTCTTACCAAAAAAATTCGAACCTAATAGTAATACTATAATCTAGGGAATTATTGTCTCCCAAAATTTTAGGGTGTATTGGATTGAGACTCTACAGGATTTTTTTGGACTTTCAAAGTTGGGGTGTATTCAATCTAGATTTTAAAAAGTCTTTAAAAATCTAGATGTATTCAATTCAAATTTTAAAAAGTCTTTAAAAATCTAGAGGTATTCAATACAGATTTTAAAAAATCTTTAAAAATCTAGAGGTATTCAACACTCTATGGATTTTAATTCTTTATAGATTTTAATGGATTCTCTTAAAAATTATAATTACACGAAATCTCTCTAAAATCAGTCAGACTCTACATAGACTCTATACAAATCGGTCAACTCTACGTGGAGTCTATAGACTTTCTAAATCCACCGACTTTTTAAAGTTCATAAAAATCTATTAAAATCTCAAACGAATACACCCCTAAAGTCTAGCTTCAATTCCCAAGCATGTGTTATAGTAACATTTACTCAAATTATTATTATTATTATTTTTTTTCTGTAGTTTTTACCTTCATCATTGAAAATGTGCCGCACGATATTTTTTTCATTCATTTTTTACTAATGAAATAGTTTTCTTTTTCTTATATACTGTCATCCATTCATTGAGTAATTTGGAATCCATTCTGCATAATTCGTTGCTGGCCGCTTGGAGTGCTCGTAATTTATGTGGTGTAGATTCTTCTCTTCAAATTATTTCTGGCTTGTACAGTATAGTTTTATAGCTATGAAGTATGAAGTACTACGATTTAGTTAGAAAGTTGACTATGAAAATAACCGCGGAAAAAAGGAAAAATATTCTGCAGCCTGGAACTGGATGAAAAGGAAGTGCAGTGGTAGACCTGTGGGTCTGTTTTCGTTTTGGGCCAATTAGTATCATCCCGGTCATTTTGGTTCTATTATAATGCTTAAGCCCAATTACGCATAGACCCAAATCAATAAAATAAAAAATAAAAAATAAATAAAAAATTGAGAAATCAATTTCGACAGCTTTTCAACACAAATGTCTCGATAATTATTAGAGAATAATATTAACATTTTCTTTTAATTTTAAGGCCACTATATGATTATTTAAAGCTTTTCAACAAGCTAAATTAATGAATTTTAGGCTTTTAGAGTAACAAGTGATCCTCAAGCTACTCTGAAGTCCCTAAATCCCTACTAGCTCAACTCCCAAATGAATCCTCACCATTCGGGGTTATAGCTTAAGAGTCATGTGACTTTTAAATATTTTAAAGTTGGATTTATATAATTTAAAATTTGAACCCCACATTGTAGAAAACTGAACATTGCACAATTTGTAATTTTTTTAAATTATAAACATTTTTTTAAAAAAAAATTACAATTATTATTATACTATATAAATGGGACCATGCAACATAAAATTTTTGGACACATCCCCATCTACAGCCCACAAGAAATCAAGAATCACATACTATGAGCAGGAAAATCATCAATGTTGTTCCTTACAAGCAACATCCTTCGTCTTGAAGTCATATTTTGGCCCCAAACAAATCCTTAATCGCTTGTCTTAATCTCCCATTTAATTTTATTTTCAAGTCAACAAAAATTAAATGAGATTTTCTGTGCCTGTCAGTGGTTGGAGTTGGCAAGTCCCTTTAAGAGAGGGTCTTAAAATATTGAATTTTTTCAAGCCTGGCATTCTCACATTTCAGTTGCAGATTGCATAAATTTAATATACAGTGGAGTATATAATAAATGACTGCATATTTGTGTGTGGACCATGTTGAATAATTAACTTTCATTATATGGGGAATATTTTGCATTTGTTTTCTCTTTTATTTGATTCCATTCCCTCTTTTCAAAAGGCTGATTGCACAAAGACAACAACGTAAGATTTGTTGTTATGTTGTGTGTTTATAAACTAATACCAATAATGTAGTTTTTGGTTATTGACAAGTGCCTAAGACAAATATGGAATAATTTCTTGCATGTGGTAAGTAGTGTTTCCATTTATTTAGTATTCTTTTTTCTTTATTATTATTCATGTTTCGTCCTTGCAATCCATAATAATGTAATTTAAAATATTTATGACGTTTTAACAAACTTTCACAAATATAATGTTCAACTGCCCTATACTTCATAAAATATTTATAGAATATCCCGGGCACAATTTTTTCTTCTATGGTCTATTCAAATAGGTGTATTATACCGACACACTATTATTCAATGATAATTTTGTTATGTTGATCTTGAATTTGTAGTATTTGTTAAATTTGGAAGTATAAATTAGGGGATAGTGTAATTCCTACGATAAGTTTGGATTAAAGGTTAAAAGCAAATCCCAAAATCCTCCATCCGTGAACTTAACACTGTTAATTACTGTCATTAAATAAAAAGATTATGGAGGTAAGAAACACAAATTCTAACAAGATAAGGGGCAGAATTAGAAATATTGACAGTTGAATGGAATGGCTGAATGGCGCTTCTCTCCGTCAATTTAGGGTTCTTTCTCTTCTTCAGTTTTCTCTCAAAACGCAGACAATTTATCTTCTTCACTCACTGCAGTCTGCATACTGCACTTGCGCCTCTCACTTAGCTTTTTTTTGCTCTTAAATCGCACTTATTCATCGCTGCGTATGTTTGTATATGCGTTGGGATAATTTATTGGCTATTTTTCACGCCTATTGGGGGACATAGTACCAGCGTGTGTATGTATGTATTTGCGCGAACTGAAGGTGCGGAATAGGAGAAAGGCGTTTACTTTGCCCACAAATCCCAACCAGGACAAAGCCACCGCGCCCGCGGCACCAGCGTCGCCGCTGCCGAACCACCAGTCCCGGCTGAGGTCTGTCTTGTTTGCTGAGATATCAGCCAAGGGATATCTATCAGTTTTTATCCGCTTCCTTTCTGCGTCTTTTTTCTCTTTGTATTATTTGTTTAATCGAACTAAAGAATTTGAGGATTTTTTACTGTAAATTGTTTTTGGTTGCTATTAGAAAATCGAACCTTTTCAATACTGAACTATCTAGGGGAGTTGTGTTGGGGACTGGTTTTGGTATTAATTGATTAATGGCTGGAGGTGAGGGGCTCGATTAATGGAAACATCGTGGCAGAATTGCTCTTGTGGAAGGGGTGGGGACTGGGGTTACTGGCAGCAGAGCTCGAAATCGTTCTTTTGTGAACCGATTTATTGTTCTGAGCTTTATTTAATAATAATAGTAATGCCTGCTTTTATGCCTTCTCAGGAATGTCCGAGTTGTGGTTTTATAAAGCTTGTAGTTTTCGTAGGTGGTTGTTGAATTTAATTACCTCAGGGAATTTGGTTGTAGCATAACTCCATCAGCAATGGAGCGAACAGACTTGGAATTTGGAATTTTAAAGCGAGCGATCAAACTTAGAATTATTGTGAGATTAATTAAGTATTTTTAGCGCTGTCAAATGATAGATATGTTTCTAGATTATTAAAAAGCGTATTATGTGAACTGGGGTTGTTTTAGTTTTTGTACTGTTTTATTTTTTGGTTGGAACCTCTTCTGTTTTGTTGCTCTTCTTATATCGAAACTTAGTTCTTCTTGGTACTGCTTGTGATTTGGGGTTAAAAGCATTTTTAAATCCAGCTCTGTATGTATTCTACACAGTGGCTATATTATTCACCTTCTGTGGAGGAAGTTGGTGTATTATGCTTTTACCCTTCAGTCAATGTAATGCGTAATTTGACTCTTTTTTCAGGTGTCTAATATATTATCTGGGGGGATTTATGTCAGCCATTTTCACATATTTTGTGATGGTTTCTGCTTAGTGCAATTATCAGTATCTATGTACTGGGAAGATTCTGGTTTTCAGAGTCAAATGAATTCATCTTAATTTTCTGGAGCTGAAGAATTTTGGTGCCTTTGGGATTTCTGTTGTGTTTTGAAAGATAGCTAAAACGGGGTCGCTTTGTTGTGTGGCCGCAAGGCCACATGGATCAAATGCAGCTAGCCGGGACTGGTCCATGGGCCCGCATGAGCCCTACTGGAGAACCAATTCAAGCTTTTCTCCCCCACCATCGAGGTGGGACTTTCAGTTTCAACCTGAAGCAGTCTCATTTGGTTCTCATGATGGCATTCAGTTGTTTGGGTCTTCTGCATCATCAAATAGCCGAGGGAGTAGAGGTTGGGTCAGAGGGAACAATCTGACCAATCACCAGTTTCTGGTTTCTGATGGCGTTGGCCCATATTTAAGCAGTCCATCAGACATATCTCCTACTCAACAATGGACTCCTCCAGTTATACAAGAAATCAGCACTGACGATTATAGCACCTCAAGGAGAGGTATAACTTTATTGTTCATGTCAACTGATCTGCTTTCTGTGACTGTCATTCAGTCATTCTACAAATTATATTTGTGTTTTGAGTTAATGCGAGATAAATTTGTTAGCGCAAGTAAAAATCCAAGGATGATATGGACAAAGGTTCACTGTTTGCTACTAGATGGCCTCAATGATTGCATTGAAGTTTCAGCGAAATAACTTTGTTTTATTTGACTTTAATCTGCATCATTCATCTCTGTATGACTAAAAATTCATAGCTTACTTTTGTATAATTTTATTATGTTCTGTTTGCATCTGTTGCATACAAATAGAGATCA
The DNA here is from genome assembly GCA_030278955.1 of Hygrophila difformis. Lineage (NCBI taxonomy): Eukaryota > Viridiplantae > Streptophyta > Magnoliopsida > Lamiales > Acanthaceae > Hygrophila > Hygrophila difformis. The sequence goes on along the minus strand of JAOANR010000005.1, from coordinate 58,956,515 downwards.
CTGTTTCAATTAGCCTATATACCATCTTAGTTTTCTTGCTTTTAGAGTCCTTGGTAACTTTTCAACCCTGCTATGCATTTCACCCCTGCTATTGGAGTAAAAAATGACTAATGATTACCAATATATTATTAATGGAAACATCTCTTCTGTTCCATTACTTGGGAAAGTTTTCATATCTGACAGTTTCGTTGTTTTAGAGATTTTGCACTGTCTATCAAATGGCAAATTTACACTGTTTTGAGTTAAAGTACATGAATTAAAGGGGTCTCCCATCAACACCCTTGGCAAATTCTCTTTCTCTGCCTCTACATTTTAGTTTTTGGTTTTTTAATTTTTTGATATACTTTGTGGTGCACATTTGCTTATTTTCTATTTGATGATTGTAATTTCACTTTATAAATGGAGTGACTATTATTTAGTTCAAAGGAAAGATACAATTTTATATTTCCAGTTTTCTAAATATGAACTTTTATTTCCACATTTTGTGCGTGGAATAGTTCTATATTTTTGTTTGTTGTGACATCTTATAAATTCATATCTTGAAATCAATGGTTTTAGTACTTTAATTTCATGCCGGTACTAGATTGATCTAAATTCAATGAAGGATGTTTCATTTTCATGTTTTTTAGTTACAAATTCTGTTTAGCTTTGATAACCCAATCAATGTTAATATACCTGTCAGCCTGATGTTCAAAGTTTTGTACTTGAGTACTTGACTATTTCGTAAGTTTTGCATCAAAGCATATGCATTAGTTTTGGGGTATTCTAACTAGCTACATGATATGCCTTTTTGCCTCATGACTTGTGAGTATGATTTAGCAATTGAATGAGTTGACAGTTGTGTTCCAATTGATGTTTAGATATGAGTAATTGTCACTCTTCTTTTCTACTCGCATTCTGATAATATATGCTTCTTATTGCATTTCCAGATGTAGTTTTGAGGCCACTAGCCTTTTCACCAAGAATGGAGGTAACCATGAGCTTATTTCATCTACATACTCTGATAGTATTGTGTTTTCGTGGAATACAATTTTAAACTCAAAATTCAACAGGGAACGTCGGTGGCTAGGGACAGTGGAGGTTCTACTTCATCCCGATCCGACAGTAGTACTGATTATGAGTCCTTGCTCAAGTCCCATCCTTTGCATCGCAATCGTCGTAGCTTTATGTCCAAGGCGATTCACCCTTTATCACTTCCGTCGGAAACACCTACTAGGGGAAGTGTCATTACTTCCCCTACTCAGCTGCCAGAATTTGATACTGTCACTCCACAGCGAGACAGGCATCATTTAAGCAGTAGTGCTAGTGGCAGTGTTGATCTAACTGAAATACCAGAGCCACTTGAGTACGATCTTTCCATCAGGTCTCGCAATCCTCAAGATCATTTCAAATGCAGCTTGTGTGATCGCCTCCTTTCGCAAAGATCGCCTTGGAGTTCTCGTAGGATTGTGAAAAGTGGAGATATGCCAGTTGCTGGAGTCCTTTCATGCCGCCATGTCTTCCATGCTGAGTGCTTGGAGCAAACAACTCCTAAGGCACGAAGAAATGACCCGCCGTGTCCCATCTGTGTCAAAATTGAAGAAGACAACCCCTCTGACCCACGGGTCTTTTCTAAGCTGAGGAACACTTTCCCTCGGCTCAAACCATTCAGTGAAGATGGTCCGTCAAAACCCTGGGGCTGCACACAGGCTGGAGATTGTGTTGAAGGGGCACTGCACACTCCCTCTCGGAACACATTGCTGACCCTTAACAGAAATAAGTTCCGAAAAACCCTTTCTTTTAAAGGCAACCCTCCCCGTGAGTTTCCGGGAAGATTGAGGAAAAATGAATCATTTTCTCCCCAGCTGTTCATAGGATCAGCCGAGCACGGTGCAGCTGGCCCCTCAAAGCATACGGGAGGTACAAATTTGCAGTGATGCGGGTGTCCTGTGAAGACTTTTGCTGTCTTTTTAGTTGGGGACGATAGTTTCACCCGACTGTTGTGTAGATGTGGATTTGACCCTTGGCGTGGCAGCTGAGTCCAGCGTAGTATACCCTGTTCCTGGTTATAATGTGTTTAGGCATGAATCATCTCATATGTTGTTTCCAGCATTTTGTTTGTATCAAAACCATTGAACTGAAACAAACTGTTGATTCTGGAAATGACATGCTTTCTGATATTTATAATCCCATTTTGATGCTTTCATTGGGGAACAACATAAACCAAGGCAAGTGTTGTAATTAAGCTGATTTCAGGGGTTTGGATATAAATTCTGTATAATTCCCTCTTTAATTTTTTGAAAAAAATTTTAATCCTAAGTTTTATAAATATTTATATACATGTTTTTCCCTTTCTATCTCGTCTTTAATTTGTTAAATAAAATTATTAGAGTTTTTTTATAATTTTGAGAATTTATTTACAAATTTTACAAATAGAAAAAAATATATATTTCTGTTATTTTTGGCCTTGTATTTAATATTATAAATGTGCCAAATTATGTATAAAACTACAAATTTACCTCTAACATTAAAATCAATGGGAAACAAATTTTTTTTTTTTGGGGGGAGAATGGGAAACAATTGGGGAATACATTGAACAAACGAGAGTTTTTTTCCCTTGGTATATTTACGTTCTCTAGATCGTATATTAACGTTCTATGCCTTGTCAAACTTGCTACGCTTTCTGTTCATGCCAAAAAAAGGGGTCTTCCAATATGTCCCATGGAGTGTCCTCCATTACACATATACATCAAGATTCTGCCCACGAGTTTATGTATATTCCTCAGCCACATGCCACAGCTTTAGACCCTCCCTTACAGGTCAGCTCATGCTACCTCCCAGTCCACACAGTTCACACACCACCAGCCCCAACCAAAAAAATTAACTAAACTAAAAACTAAATTGTAGGTGCAATGAAACTGACCTTGAAAAGAGAAGGGGGTCTTGAACTTGTCCTTCCAATGTCAAGAGCTACGATAATGCTTTTTCACTAGTACAAATTTTCACTTTTGGGTGTTACGTAATGCATATGCTTCTAAGAAAAGAACAAGATTTCGCGGGTACAAAATTCCTATCAAGTCTACCAACAACAAACCTATTTCATCCATCACTCAGCTCGAATCGAAAACATGACCTTTGTCGGAATAAGTAATAAGTGGAGTCGCATAGGTAGGGTCGTACATTTTTAACCCAAAATTGACAATATAAAGGGAAAAGAAATAAATATTTTGATGATTTAGAAGCATCGGCAGAATACTTCAGCTTATACCTTATACCTATTGTGAGAAGGGATGCACTATAATCACAACTTTCCAAGCGCAAAATGTCCCAGCAGAAACAAGCAAAAATGCAGTGACATCTGTTTAACGACTGCTGCGCCCGTAACTGTACTTTGAATAGGTATTTAAAGAATGCTGTAGATGTTACTAGCCTCCTCCGTGATGCAATGAAATTAAGTCTTGTGGTCCTGAAATCCACCATAACTTAAACGAGTTGATTGTAATCATCATTGCTTAATCTGTAAGACAAGCAATCAATTAAAACACAGCCGAGCCCTAGACTGTGTTTGAACTTACATAACATTAATTTTCACCAATCACAAAGGGAATAATAATAATAAGCTCTACTGGGAATTTTTCAACAGTGGAGATGAGGGATAGGATACCAGTAAATCACTCTATTGGTATCCCAGAAGAAATGCAAAGTTTCGAATCAGCACCACCGCTAATGATGCTATCATGCTTCCACCAATCAGCGCACAACACCTAAAATAGAGAATGTATCACATTATTAAAGAGGAGTCACATCTAAACTTAATGGTGGAGATCAAGGGTCAATCCGAATTCCTAAGGAGTACCTTGTCATTGTGTGCATCAACGACAGCCAATGGCCACTGTAGAAGGTAGATGATTCAGGAAATCATTGAAGCTCTTTACATATTTATAGCTCAAAAGGATCTGAAGTAAAACCACATACCGCAGTTCTGAGGTCCCACAGCATCACTTTTCCGTCAAATGATGAAGTGGCCAAGTGAAACCATGATTTAGGGTGCCATTTGCAGGAAGATATCCAAGACTTATTTGAGGAGAATTGGAAGATAGGAGATAAAGTTCCTGCAAAGAAATTTACAGAAGGCATATAAATTATTGGAGTACAGAAGCATGGATTCGAGGTACGAAAATATGCTCACAGACAGAAGAACCTGGCTTGCGAGGATCCCATATTCGAAGTATGGGGTCAGAACCACCAGCAGCGATAAGGGCAGAACTTTCACCTCCAATGTCTAGACAGTTAATCGCCTTGCCACATAACTAAATGAGTATGATGAAATTATAATCAGTGAATGAAGTTACGACTTATTTGCGATTAAATTAGCAGAGACAAATACAATCAAACCATCTGCAGTTTGGAATATTTTTACCACTTCACTTTATTAAGCCAAACAAATTTAAGCACTGCCATGCCTTCCTTCTAGTGGAGCAAAATGTATATATATTATCCATATATTTTTGCAATTATTTTAAAAAAATTATTTACCATTTTCTATGCAAACATCATTATTCCGCACCAAAACTACCTTCCGGACACCGCATTAAAATGCACATTTAAGTATTACACATCAATTGTCTTGTTAGTGACCAACTCGCCTAAAAAGCTCAACTTGTTAAGAAGGAAAATCACTTCAAACACATCTAGAAGTCTCAAATGACCCCTATGCACAGGGGGGGTTAACCATGTGCGTGCACAGAGACCTAGAAGATACCAGTAGGAGAAGAAACAATCATCCAAAAGCAGGATAACAGTATACGAGTCTAGAAGATACCACCAACTTGCAAAAAAGTCAAGTTGTCAGGAAGAAAAATTACTAAAGATACGAGTCTTGAAGTAGCATGTATAACAGTATAAGTTTCGAAAGTTCTCTCGTCCAGCCCAATACATGTGTGCACTTCCAGTAGCACATGTTATAGGTGAGACATTTTTAATCAAACCAAAATTCGTATGAAGATTAAGAAGTCAAAAGGGTAAAACTGAAAGTATGCCCAATTAAAATGGTAACATGTTTTGAAGACAAAAAGAGAAGATTGTGAACACATAATCTACCACCATCTATTAGACCTCATGTGATTCGTTGTTGTTTAGGGAATAAGCCTCATTACAAGTTAGGCTCAAACACCAAGGGATGTAACAGAAACTGTATGATGAATAATAAAATAAAATATACATAGTAAAATAAGTGTATCATTTAAGTTTGAACATGCAAATTTTCAGCAAGTTTAAAATCACACAGAGTTCTAAACATATTCTTAACGAGCTGAATATATAGGCCACGACAATAGACCACATTCTACCAAACTTACTCTGTTACTCAGATAGAGCTGGAAGAAGTGAAAATATCACTTACAATGTTTGTAGAGTCTTTTCCGGTCGCAACATCCCATATTTTAATAGAATGGTCCCAAGATGCAGAATAAATTGTTTCATGTTCTGGCCATACAACTGACGAAACACACTGCGAATGACCCTTGAGTGAAGAGAGAGCTTCTTCCTGGAAACAAATATGAACAATATCTCATGTGGAAACGAAAAACATTCCACAAAAGATAAAAAGTACAGCCACCAATTGCAAGAGACTGTTGTAAGTACATTCCTGTTCGATAAAACAGATATCCAGGATGACAACAGATTCTGGCACTCAAGAAGTTAACCTCAAAAAAAAAAAAAATCTACGTGCGCTCTCAAACAATGTTGTCACTTCATTGAGTGTTGATAAGGCCACTTGACACTTTTACCAGGATATACACATAATTAGAAAGTATAACTAAGTTACTAAGCTTTCACATATGATTAGTAAGTGGGATACCAGTCACATCAGCAACTAAGGACAAATTTTCCCACCATGAGCTATATCTAGTTCATTAAAATTCTTGCTATTGTACCTCAAACTGTTGATCTGCATTTTCCCCATCCTTTTTCCTCTTTTTCACAGAGACATCAGTGTCAGATGAACTCACATTCCACACCCCAATAGAGGAGTCCCAAGAACCAGAGCACATCTAGCCAAAAATAGGAAATGCTTAAGAATAAATGTATTTTTGTGACAAGAAAACAAGAGCACAAAATATATGCTACCATTTGGCCAGAAGGCTCTGATGCAACTGACTGAACAGCAGCAGTATGACCCCTTAATATCTTATAGGGTTGAACATGCCTTGGTTGATCTAGATCATCCCCTGCATCAAACTTTCAGCAAGGACAAAATTTCATGAAATATATATGGCACCAAACCATACTCCTACCATATTAGAAAGATCCACATTCAAGAGTAAAATTTTCAGCATGTACCTTCCAAAGTCGTAGTGTTCTGTCTTTAGAAGCGGTAGCAACAATTTCATTAACACTACTCTCAGCTGTTTACAAAACAGAATCATCAGTATTCACTAATAGGAATACTTTACTTAATAGAATCAATACATAAACAGATATTTCCTTTCAAAATTGGAAAGAAAAATTGTGCATAATTTTTTTGCATCCTCATTTTTGAAATGGATTATTCCACGTATTATACTCTTTCCTTGTAAGGATGATTATACAATAAAATATATGTCATATATATTAGAATAACAAACATTCAAATACATAAAGTATAGCTATTGATTGTGAATTTTATTTTATGCAAGAATTAAATAATGTGGGCGCACACAATAACATTAACTTAAAAATATGTTTGCATCTTTAACAGGTGATTTATCCCCACATTCATGGGTTTCCTGCAGGGGGATAATTGGGCAGGCACCATATTGAGAATATTACAATAATGCTGGCTCCTGATTGTGAAACAGCATGTGTTTCATAATCATATCTCATAAGCAAGTTCACATTCACACCTCAAGAAGCAGATGGCGGTTGGTCACTTCCACTATGCAAAACTACCTTTTTTTAATCATTACAGAAATGCAAAAAGGGGAAATCCCAAAACCTCCTAAATAGGCACCTTCTCAATTTAAGTCTACTAATTCATTCTCTTGCTCCAGGAAAATGATGTCAGGCTCTCAGAAGAATAAAAAAATATAGTAAAGCCATTTACAATTATATAAAAACATACGAGACAAAACTAAACAAATAATACATTGCAAAACATAATCAATCAATAGTAATAAATAAAATAAAATAAACCTAATGTCTGGTGATGTGTGTCCATGATTACCTTTGGACTTTATAATACATACAGATGTAACTGGACCAGAATGCCCATCTAATACATGTGTACAAATTCCAGCAGCTTTCCATATCCTAGGGACGTTAACCAAAGAAGATGACATGATAGAAGTTTTGAGTTATATCTTGATTGATGCATAACTAACAATTATGAATTCTTACCTTCCGAAACCATCGTAGCATCCGGTCAAAATATACCTGTCAGGAAAACAAGGAACTCAAGTCACTGACAGAATAAATTCCTTAACCAGCAATACAAATTATCATGTATGTCAAAAGTTGGATCAGACTAATTGACAAGAATAAAATGAGTTGCAATTATCACGAGCCTAACTGCATACCGGTCATTGGAACCATCAACTGCACTAACCCAATCATCATGTAACGAAGGTTCTTCTTGCTTCCTTGGAGCAACGGCTTTAATGTACTCAATTTCAAGTACTTTTTCCTGTTACAGGTCAGAGCATCGTTATATAGCCACGATAAATTTAATAAAGAGAAGCATGATGGCATCAAACTGGTCTTGGGTGGACAGCAAATCCAGGATGTTTTCAAGCAACAAATAACCAGTTTAGCATGCACCAGTTTTAACGTATCATCAAATCATTGCACCATAATGTCCATATTATTATATCCTACCGAGTCCAGTGCTAACGATTGATAGGCAATTAATACGCATACTCAATCATTGGTCGCAGGTCCGTGGATAAGCACAGCCTGCATAATTCAAGCAAAGACTTACAGCGGAAATTCCTTTGGCAAGAAGAAACTCTTCTAGAGACATCCGAACCAACTCCCCATCAATTAAGAAATCAAAAGGCTCAGATTCCCAATCCTCATTTTCTGAGAAATCAAACCACAATCAAAATCGCACATCCAAATTGTGGTGCGAAATAGAACGAAAGAAAGCCGGTACGCTAACTCAATTTCTACAACTTTCTACCGAACAGAAAAAACAAAACACGCAAACAAACAGAAGAATATACATACCGGCGCGAAGAAGATTGTTGACTAACGATGAAAGGCCAAATCTAGTTAAATTGGCGGGTATGGAAATAGACGCCGGCGGCGCTTTGTACGGCGGCTTTAGCCTCGTTACGAATCTTACTTGTACCTGTCTCGAGGCCTCTTCCTCAATGCCTCCGTGTTCATCTATAATCATCGTCGTGGATGAGTGAAACTCTGAGTGTGGGCGGTGAGTGGGGCGGATATTGACGGAGGAACAGCGGCTAGGGTTCTAGTAACTAACTTTTAGGAGAGGGGGTTTTAGATTTCAGGTTTTTATATCAGGGTCGTGTTTCCAGCGGCTACGGCCTACATCCTTCTCGGTCCGGATCCGGGTCCCGGCCCGGCCCATCTCAAGTTTTCACCAATGTCGTGAAAGTACATTTAAAACCATTGCTTATGCAAAATCAATGATAGTTTTGAGGATTACAACCACATGGGATGCTTGTAGTTGTAGAATTTAGCAGGTGTGCATTGGACATCAAATGCTACATGGGAAGGAGGTAGGGTGCAGAGTTGGGTGCACATACGTCCATTCTTTTTTCGTGATGTGAAAATTATGTTGTGTGATGGATGATATATTTTATCTGGTGGGAGATATACTTTGTATGATTAGAAAATATGTGATGGGAGAAGTGTTTTGTGTATTGCGAAATATATTTTTTTGTAATGTCTGCACATACATACTGAAAAAAAGAAGTTGTACCGTAACCGGGTTGCAGTTTTATGCATTCATATGTTGTTACAAAGAAAAAATCAATCAATTTATCAAGATTCAAGAACAAGAAGATAGAGAAGTAAGAAAGACCACATGTGTTGACAAAGCCGACTCATAACCACAAAGCAGGGAAAAAGACACTTCAAATAACCATATAGCAGAGCTAACAATGTTGTCCCTCTAATTGCATGCGTAGGAGAAGAACCATTTGCTTCACCAATTTATACATGCTTTAACACGAGAAATGACATCACATGCTTTTAAAAGTCAATGCATGCATCAAATTAAGAATGTACCCGACGCCACATGATTTAGATTTAGATCCAAACAGAAACTTGTTTTATAATTCTAAGTCAAATCGCTCTATCGCATTAAGGGCATTTGGTCTAGTGGCATGATTCTCGCTTAGGGTGCGAGAGGTCCCGAGTTCAATTCTCGGAATGCCCCATTATTTGTTTTTACTGTACTTGATAATCTTTTTCGGCTCCCAAATTTTCCGCCCATATATGTACTGAAGATTCCCAATCCACCGTTACCATTTATGAGAACAGCACGGAAGTGAAAAGATTCATGAAGATGGGGAATTCTGCTTTTTTTCGCAGCATGGAAGTTGATTGGAGTTCGGGAGTTTTGTGTTCTTCAGTGGAGGTTTGAATCTTTTACTGGTTACTAGTATTAGATAGATATATAGTGGGTATTGCAGTGTAGAGGTGGCATCAAAAGCGTAGGTATCAAATGGATGAACATAGATTTGCCGCTCAGGACGAGAGGAAGGCAAGTAGGCAGGCAACATTGGACTTTCCCGTGCCATCACAAGTAGGTATTTTATTTTTATTTTTTAAAATTGAATTGTTGGCTAGCAATTGAAGATCGTTAGAGTGGCCGATACTTGCGCTTTGCCTTCCATTCAGGTGAAAATTTTGATTCCCTGAATAAACCCTAGAACCGACTTTTTCGAATATTTCCTTTGCCCTAAATTTCCATCGAAACTTTTGTCCCGGATTTTGGCTATTCTGGACGATTTCCTCATTGGCAATTTCCTGTTTTTTTTAGAAGGTTTTGATTTGTATGATCCCATAATTTTGGTTCATACTTCATACAGGAAAACCTTGTATTGGAAACAGGAATCATTGGTTTTTGCAGTTTCGTAATTTTTAGGTACGTTTGAATTTCTGTTTTTGTAATTTCCATTTCTCTGCATGGTGGTTTTGAGTTTCGACCATTTGCTATTTTGTTTTCAGAAGAAGAAAATTCATCACGATGATAACCAGTTTCTATTTAGCAGTGTTCTGTTTGAGTATTTGAATTGCAAAGTTTTGTGATATTTTGTCCAGCAGAGCCACAAACTCTTCGATCTTCAGCAGCTTTTTGCAATTTTGTTTGTCAAATTTTTAATGTTTTGGTAGAACGAAAGGAAAGCCCTGACTATTTCAAGTAAGGATCGTCAAAACTGCAATTTATAATATTCTCTGTTTTTTTGGGTGGTAAACTACTGCATTTCTTCAAATTTGGATTATAGTAGTACTTATATTTACATGATGGAAGATTCTGACGATGGGTAAGGGAAGAATGTGCTTCTGGCGATGGTTTTATTGAATTTAGATTTTTCTTGTGCAAAGATTCTTTTGAACAGATCCGTAAGAAGTTTGGGTAGATGACCAAGAAATACATTAGTAATTCCCAACTGTTTAGAATAGAAGATGGTATGATTGGTATCTGACTATCTGTAATATGACATTATCATTTTAGTGCATCGATGTACTTAAGAGTGCTGCTGTCGAGCAAATAATATTGGTAACTCATTCCCTCTACCAGCAGTGTTACAGTCAGCCACTAAGATACTCTGATATCCAGAGGACTTGAAGAATCATATGAACAATGGAACCGGAACATGTGAAGGGAAACAATGAGAATGTAAAGAGAAATTCTGGTGGAACACCAATTCTGGAAGCTAAAGATCAAGACCTCCCGTCCCCGTATAGTTCTGGAATTGAATTTGATATCGGTGAAAATGGTTCTCTCCGTAGATCTTCTGTACAGCCTCAATTTGATGGGCACCTGTCATCCTACCCACAATCAGGTGCTTCACCTGAAATGAGTCCGAACACAGTAGGCACACCGCCAGGTGCAACTGGGCATCGGAACACACCACCTGAATCTCCAATTGTTTCTCCAGATTCCTCGCCAATGAAATCCCCACCGATCCAAACAATGGGACACCCTCCTGGATATGATCCTAACCGGATCCCTTCATCCATCTTTTCTAGTAAACCTGCAAGTGGATCTGAATGGAGTACCACTTCGAATGAATCATTATTCAGCATTCAGATGGGGAACAATAGTTTCTCTCGAGACTATATGTTTCTGTTTGGGAAATCTGATGACCTTTCCAGGCTAGAGGATTGGAACACTTCACAGTCCAATCAATTGGGAATGCCTGGGGATTTCCCCAGGCTTGAAGAGTGGAACAATGCACAAGTTAATTCTCAGGCTGCTTCTGAAGCCAAATCCAACCCGCCAAGTAGCCTTCCTGCCAGCGGCCCCTCGGCAACAGATTTACAATCACCCGAATTGCTGTCAGGCGAGCCACCGGGAGCCAAAAAGAAACAGGACAATACAAGCTCACCAGTTGAACCAGAGGCTCATGAGGAGAAGAATCATATCAACGAAAAGCCAATTCCACCTCTGGTTGTTGATCCTCCTCCTGCTTCCCCGAAAAGTCCAGATACCAAAGTCACTTCCCCGGCAGAGGCTTTGTCTCCCACCCCTGCTACTCCAATCACTTTCCCAAGTCCTCCACGATTTTCTTACGAGAGTGGAAACAGCGGCAGCTCTTTTGCTTTCCCATTGTAAGAATTGTAAATATGAATGTTATCTAAATTATTCTCTTTAGTTTCTTGTCCTGTGATATTGGTAGCCTACTCCAGAACACTAACATGAATTCATTTTTTCTGCATCAGATTGCTAAATAATGGTGGTTCAAAGAGTGTTAACAGCTCAATGAAGGGTGTCTCAGAAAAGCCCGAGGAAACAAAGACCCAACCTCCACCACCACAACCACAGCCACAGTCACCATTGAAGCCAGAACCACAACCGCAATCACAGCCGCAACCGCAACAGCAAAAGCAATCACATCCACCACAAGATCCTAAAAATGCTCTAAATGCTGTTGCCGGGACAAGATGGTGTTTTTGCTTCCCGTGTTTGCCCCGGTGCTGTTAAGGTTGTTAAGGTTATATTGTTCTATCAATTCTTTACACATATATTGATACATAATTCAGTTCTCTCAATAGCAGCACCTCCATTGATGACCTCTTTTATAGACGGGGAAGTAAGTATTCATTTTTAGAGTTACATGACAGGGAGGATGGGAGGATTCATTGAAGTCCCTGAAATGATGAAATTCTTGCCTCTTGTAGTCTTTAATACAGTTTAATTAAGAAAAACTGAAATTTTGTGATTTCCTTGTTTCTTCAGTCAAGTGTACTCAGTAGTGGGTGAATCACAACACAGAATGCTTATTATAGATTTTACTTTGGAACAAGAAGTTATTATGAAAAAGGGGATTTATCAACTTGTATGTGGAATTGTATATCTATATTTGTTAGGATGGAAATTCAAGTTTGTGGTCGGGTGTGGGACTGTGGGTGTGTTGTAAGTATGAGAAAATGCAGAGTTATTGTTCATTGTAGGATATCAAACTGTATTTTACAATTTTTGTATTGTTTCTTTGGGCTTAAAACATACGAGATAAATATGTATTTATTCGACTCTTTTTTTATTCTCTCTGATGTATATTCTAATTCCATTTAATTTTGTTCATTATTATGAACTTGATTGATGATGAGTCTAAAGGCTGGCTTCCATGACTGACTTAATATATTACTAGTATTTAAATTTATGAATGATTTTTCTAAAACTATATGCAGTATCATTTTATTGTGAAAGCTTAATAGGCTGGGGCTGCTAATGAATTTTAACAATGTCTTATCTGATTGGTTTTCAAAACATCAGCTTTACACAAGTTAAGACAACTCTCCTCTGTCGAATTAGGAATCCTACACGACGTTAGTTTGTAATTTGTTAGGGAGTTTTTGAAATTTGGTACATGGCATATTATAATGATGTTAGTTGAATCGGGAAATAATAAACCATGTTTTCGATTCACACTCAATAAAATATCATGCATGTGTATGCATTAGGTATACTTATATTTTAAAGATTTTGCGGATACACCAAATACAGTTTCATGTTCTGATTAATGATCATAATTATGTTAGGATATGATACTGGCACATGTAATAATGTCAATACCAAGTCAGTACAAACTAGTGGAAACTGCACATTCAATGCAAACATAATTGAAGAGTAAAAAATTGTGATGTGCGAGTGGAATTTTGTAACGACTTGATGTCATAATGTAATAATTACAAAATCATGTTTCGACATCACCTTCTAACAAAAATAATTTCACACATGCCAATCTTTATGTAAGCATTCTCCCCAATATTACGCTTCCTTCATCTCACTATTTTTGTTACGGACCCACCCAGCACGTTTGTCGATATATATTTTTTACGGTTAATAACTTAAATTGTATACTACAAAAAGTTATAAAAAAATAATTGTCTAAAACTATAAGATTAGACGAATCTAACAATAATAAAAATTTGAATGAAAACTAAACAGTGAATAGTATCAAAAAACCATCCGTAACAAAAACAGCGACAGGGAGGTAGTAACTTATAATGTTTCCATCGGATGACAATAATAATATGCACAAATCATTAAATGTTTAACATCACAAGAGGCAAATCAATCCCGTCATATCCCACTTACAAAATCATAATTGAATTACTTATTTAAGGTGGTTGAATTACACGTGTTGTTTAACTACTTGATGATATGAATTATATTTTTCAATTCTACCAAAAGTTTGGAAACGTTGAATAACAATATATTTACACCCTAACCAATAGGGACAATTCTATACAAAATAGAACCAATTGCTCCTCAATGAGCAAACCAAAACATGAGAAAATGTGTATAAATTACTAAAATGTTGCATTTATTTTGTTCACAGAGCAAATATTTGCCAAAAACACTTATGTATGAATACTAGTGAATTACTAGTGAATGAGGCCCCATTACAATATAATTGTGTTTGATTCACTGCATGCTTTATAATGTAATGTGGCTTCAACTTATTAAATTACTAATTAGCTATCCAAACTCAAAATCTTTGGGTAGCATGCCTATCAATAACGAGGATAACAATGTCTTACATGATCCAAAATTTTTATTCTATATTCTGAATTTACACTATTGAATTTGTGGATTCAATAAATCAATCTCAAAATTAACTTATAAATAGATTCAACAGCTCACAACTCTAAGAATCAAACTATGACTAGGGTTACGGAAAGGGTCCAAGAGTACGAGGGCGCTCATGCAGCGGCCGCACGTGGGCATGGGCCACGGCCGCCGGATGACACGGCGGCGGATTACTCCTGTCCACAGGAGATTCGGCCTGGCGTGTCTTTTAGGGATGCGGTGCGGACGGATACGGAGTATGCAGATAGAGCGCCGCTAGGGGATACTACCAGGGATCTGATCGCGGAAAATTTGGTGACGGCCTCGGATGTGGAAGGCCAACCAGGGCTGATTCGATTCTCCATTGATGATGGATTATTTGCGGAGGCATGCCGTCCCTGGGAAGGGGCGTTGGTTATTAAGGTTTTGGGCACATTCATTGGTTACCAAGTCTTGAAAGACAGGCTAGGGAAATTATGGAGTTTGGAGAGTTCGTTTGACCTCATTGGAGTTGGTAACGGTTGCTTTATTGTTCGGTTTCTGTTGGAAGCGGACCGAGATAAAGTGGTTTCTGGGGGGCCGTGGATGATCTTTGATCACTACATAGCGGTGATGACATGGTCTAAAGACTTTGATCCGGCAATGACTCAGGTTAACAAAACCCTAGTCTGGGCGCGGATGTATGGTTTGACGATTTCGGAAGGACATTCTTACAGCATTAGCTTCGGGGATCGGGAAAGTTGTTAAATTTGATGCGGCTACATTGAAAGCTGAGAGGGCGGAATTTGCCCGGGTGTGCGTGGAGCTAGATCTGGAGAAACCAGTGGTGGGCAAGTTTCTGGCTCGAGATAGATGTGTGCGAGTGGCGTACGAAGGGCTCCACCTTATTTGTACTAGTTGTGCCATTTTCAAAGGGACTGTGTGGGCAATAAGAAGTCTGATGAGGTTCCTACTCCTGAGGGCGGGGATGGTAGGCCAAATGAGGGAGGGGAAACTCACACCACTGGGGTGACTACTATGAGTCAGACGGATGGCATGGCGGTTGACAAATCGGAGACCCAAGAAGATGTAGGATATGGGGAAGTTTATGGTGACTGGATGACGGTAGTTCGAAGGAGAAACAAATTCCCGAAGGGCAAAGGATGAAAGGTGGAATCACAACCGGAGCAAAAGAGGATTCCGGAGGATAAGAAAGACAATGCAGCGGAGATTCCTGCTGCGGAGGGGGGTAAGGGCAAGCAGAAGGAGGTAGCACATACTCCTCCTAAAAACACTAGGGTGCAGGAGCAGCCCTCTTCATCTAATGCAGTGGACATGACGGGGGCAATGGTTCTGGCCAGAGGTGGTGGTGGAGATAAACGGGGAAGAATTAAAAGGGCTCGCCAGACTTCGCCTTCGGGAATGTCGGACCAGTGAGGGGGTGTGAGGGCTAGTGGATTTCCATTGCTGCTTACGGCGGCTGGTGAGGAGGTTGGCTCGGAGACGAGTGATTATGAACATTGGGCCGATGCGGAGGGAGGAGGTATGTAGTGAATGCATCTTCCTCAGTCACTTTCATATCTAATTGTTATTTATGGAGTTTGTGGATTTTACTATTATTCCATGGAATGTTAGAGGATTAATGGGTAGGGGTACTCAACGTTGGATGAGACATTTCTTGAATGAGCATAAACCGGACGTGTTATGTATCATGGAGCCGCAAGGCCCCTTTGAACAGGCGAGGGTTTTTCTGGCGAGGCAAGGTTATGTTGGGATTCACATCCAAGAGGTTGTTGGACGGGCAGGTGGTATTTGGGTACTGCATGCACAGGGCACTCCGTATTGTTGCTCGGTGGTAGATGTACGACCTAGAATTATTACATTCCAGGTGGCGAGAAATAATTGTAGTTGGACGATGTCAACAATTTATGCCGATCCGAATTATCAATGGAGGGTTGCCAATTGGGCTAGCATGCGGGAATTAGCAGCTGCTAGGGAGGGTGCTTGGTGTGTGGTTGGAGATTAGAATGAGGTTGCGGCTAGAGAAGAATCTGATGGCGCGGCCTTTTTGGACAGTCGGGCGGATGAGTTTAGACAGATGCTGGTAGATTGTGACTTGTTGGCTGTCCCTACTGTTGGCTCGATATTTTCATGGTCAAGGACGGTGGAGGGGCACCGAATGGCTAAACGTCTCGACAGAGGTGTAGCTAATATTGATTGGACGCTATTATTTCCGGAGGGAATAATTGAAGTACTGCCTAGGTTGGGATCCGATCATGCACCACTTAAGATTTTATGTAGGAATGCTCGGCTTAATGTGGGTATTCGGCCATTCCGATGGGAAGCTGCTTGGGCTACTCATGTGGAATATGAAGAAGTGGTTAGCACTGGAATCCAGGAGGGGGGAGATTTGGTTAAGTCCTTGAGCTGTATTCAAAGGAAATCTAGTGAATATAATTCTGCGACCTTTGGTCATATTGGAACAAGGATCCGCATACTTAAGCGTCGCATCTTGGGCATTGAACGAGTGTTAGATAGGGTGGATTCAGCTTCCTTGAGGAGACTGGAAAGTGAACTTAAAAAGGAACTGGATGTGGCGCTAGCTCAAGAAGAATTGCTTTGGTTTCAAAAAGCGAAGGATCGCTGGGTCAAGTTGGGGGATCGAAATACTAAGTATTTCCATGCTCAAACAAAAGTGAGGAGGAAGCGTAATAGAATCTATGGATTAGAGGTGGAAGGGGGTCGATGGTCAATGGACCAGAAGGAGTTGAAACACCATGCAGTTCAGTATTTTTCCAACATGTTTGTGCATGAACCGGCGGTGGGCGTGGGGGAAGATATTCCTCCGTTGGTGCCGATTTCGGTAGAGGAGGTGATGGAGCTTGATAAGCCTTTTTGTCAAGAGGAGGTAGACACAACTCTGCATTAAATGAGAGATTTTGCTGCGCCCGGCCCGGATGGATTCCCGGTGTTTTTTTACAAGAAGTACTGGGGACTCATGCGGGAGGCTGTATTTACTATGCTGTGTCAGGTGGCCCAAACAATGGTTATCCCAGAGGATATTTCGCATGCTTTAATGTGTCTCCTGCCCAAAGTGGATGTGCCGCGACATCTCGGCCAGTTTCGTCCTTTGACGTTATGTAACGTCACGTATAGGGGTGTAAACGAGCCGAGCCGAGCTCGAGCCTGGCTCGGCTCGGCTCGATTAAGTAAAAATTCGGCTCGGCTCGAGCTCGAAGCTCGACGAGCTTTAAAAACTTGAGCTCGGCTCGAGCTCGACATAAAAAAGTCGAATTCGAGCTCGGCTCGAGGCTCGAATAAAGCTCGAGTTTTTTCCTTTTTTTGTTTTTTTTTTACATTGACACTCATATGCTAATAAATGTGTGTAGGGGCTCA
Organism: Hygrophila difformis; assembly: GCA_030278955.1. Classification (NCBI taxonomy): domain Eukaryota; kingdom Viridiplantae; phylum Streptophyta; class Magnoliopsida; order Lamiales; family Acanthaceae; genus Hygrophila; species Hygrophila difformis. Next base: position 58,938,910 of record JAOANR010000005.1, on the reverse strand, counting down.
AATCACATAAGTTAAAAAGATGGATAAAGGGGACATTACCACTGGACCAGGTCTCCATTCCCAAACTAAGCTCGATATAAAATTAGGAATAATTATCAAATTATTAAATAATGAGCTTAAAAACTTGAAGGATTGAAGTTTAATAGATTTAATATATTAAACTATTCCTAGTTCCTACTTCTAACTATAAAAAAGAAAAAATAGAAAAGAAAATTTATAGGAGTAATAAATATATTATACATTTACTATGTATAATTGATATGTATATATATATATATATATATATATATATATTCGAGCCTGTTATCGAGCTTTCGAGCCGAGTATTGGTTAGCTCGGCTTGGGCTCATTAACCTTCCGAGCCGATCTCGAATTCGAGTCGAGCCTTTTCGACTCGAGCTTTGGTCGAGTTTTGATCGAGTCGAGCCCGAATATTTTACGAGCCTATCAGTCTCATTTACACCCCTAGTCACGTATAAGATTATCACGAAAGTATTGGTGAATCGTCTTCGGTCGGTTCTATCAAACCACATTGGGCCGGCTCAGTCGGCATTCTTGCCGGGGAGAGGTACGTGTGACAATGGACTGTTACTTCAGGAGATTATTTCGACTATGGAAAATCGACAGTCTCACTGCCGAGGAGTGGTTGTGAAAATCGACTTGGCCAAGGCATACGATTCGGTGAATTGGGATTTTTTGGAATCTTGTCTAGAGGAATTGAACTTGCCAGTGGGATGTAGGGGGCTTGTCATGGCCTGTGTTCGGTCTACATCATTCTCGCTGCTATGGAATGGTGGAGTGTTGGAAAAGGTTAAGACGGGGAGGGGATTAAGGCAAGGCGATCCACTATCGCCATATTTATTTGTTATTATAATGGAAAAACTATCGACCTTGGTGCAGGAACAGGTAGGGTCGGGCAGCTGGATGCCATTGACATTGAGAAATGGGGGAGTTGGTGTATCGCATTTGATATTTGCCGACGATCTCATTTTGTGTTCTAATGCTACTGAAGGGAGCGTCAAAAGCATGGCGGATGTGGTGAACAGGTTCACATCGCGCGCAGGCATGGCAGTGAATAATACTAAGTCTTGTGCTTTTGTTTCTCCACGGATGGAGGAGGGAGCTTCTGCGTGGGTGGATCAGTACTTGGGGATTGGGATTTGGGATTACTGATGAGTTAGGGAGGTATTTGGGGTTTCCTATCATATATGGTCGCATGAAGAAGGATAATTTTGAATACCTCCTTCGGAAGCTGGAGGGAAATATTTCTTGTTGGTCGGCTAAATTTCTCAATAAAGCGGCTCGGGTTACCAAGGCGAGGGCTGTTTTGGCAGCAATTCCTTCCTATGTAATGCAGATTCACTGGCTTCCACAAGGTACTTGTAATGCTATTGATGCGTGCATAAGTCGATGGATTTAGAAGGGTGGCACTGGTAAAGGTTTACATTTGGTGAGTTTGAAGAAGATGGCACGTCCCCGGACAAGTGGAGGTTTAGGGTTGAGGTTGGCGCGAGAATGTAACACTGCTATGCTTGGTAAACAACTTTGGCACTTTGTCACTTCTCCAAATAAAACTTGGGTTAAGGTTTTGCGGGATAAGTATGGAGCGCAGGGGACGGCTTTCCCGGCATACCATAGGTTGGGCACTAAAACTTGGAGAGCATTGGTGAGGGTTTCGGAGTTGCTTGGTGCTGGCTACGGAGTGAGGGTGGGCAGTGGTACTTCGTCATTATGGTTCTCGCCATGGTGGAATGGCCGCTGCCTTGGTCCTTTAATGCCGTTTGTTGATATCCATGATGTTAATTTACGAATCAACGATATTGTGGATATTACGGGGTGGAAATTGGATACAGTGTACACATGGATTCCAGCGGGTATTAAGGAGCAAATTCAATCATCTCCGCTGCCCGTGATCAATCCGAGAACACCGGATGTTTTGCATTGGAGGTTGACAAACAATGGTGAGTTTACTGTGTCTTCAGCATATACTTTTCTTGTTCAAGCTGAGGATGAGATTTTAGATGATTGGAAAAGGATGTGGAGGATCAACATCCCGGAAAAGATAGGCATGCTGTTTTGGCTCATTGGCCATGATTCGGTTGTGACAAATTCTTTGAGATATCGAAGAGGAGTTGCTACCTCACCTCTTTGCATAGTTTGCGGTCAGGTGGAGGAAGCATGGCAACATGCTATTTTTCTTTGCACATGGGCGTTAGAATTTTGGAGATACTGTGGCATGGGGGGGACGAGCCAACTTACCACTTTGGTGAAGGGTGAGTTCACCCACTGGCTTCATTATTGGTATAAAGCGCAGGGCTCTTGGTTCTTAGCTGTGATCTGGATAGCCTGGCGGGAGAGAAACTCGCGAGTGTTCGATGGCAAGTCGAAGAAGAGGGAGCAATTGTGGTGGGCTGCGCGCTATTTAGCAGCGGCCATTGACGGCCAGCACGCGTCGGCGGGGGCTAGGGAGATAACGCCTCGTTGGGTGGGCTGGAATGACGGAGGTGGCACGGATTTTATTGTGCATGTGGATGGGTGTGTCATGCAGGAGCGTGGGCGATCGGGGTTTGGAGTTCTTTGCCGGCGAGGGAATGGCGAGTGGATTCGTGGAGCTGGTGGGCGTCATGGCAGCCAGATTATTATGGAGGTGGAGTTGTTTGATGTGTTGAAGGGGTTGGAGCTCGTGGAGGAATGTGGAGGAAGTAATGTTCTTTTGTATTGTGATTCCATGGCCGTGGTTGATTTGCTCAAAGGGAATGTTAGTACTTTTCATCCTTTTTGGCCTTTGGGAGGATATTCGGAAGCGGATGGAGAGATTGGGTTGGTGTGAAATTAAGCATGTTCTGAGAGAGGGGAATCAAGCGGCGGACTTTCTGGCTAAACGTGTTACGCTATCGGAACAGTTCTTCACGACCTGGGCTTATCTGCCGGATGGGTTACAGGAGATTTTGGATCGAGACATTGATGGCCATTGATGGCCATAGGTACCTCAGGCGCTGACCTGTTGGTGTCCTTGGATTTCTTCCTTTTTGGATTTTCTTCTTCTTTTTATTTTTCTTAGCTCGCCCTTGTGGCATTGTAACCAAAAAAAAAAAAAAAAAAACTTATAAATAGATTCGAAATGGATTAAAAGTTACCTACTTAACCTATTTCAATAAATTAATAATATTAATTTAGTATATATTTTACCTATAAAAAACAATGAAAAAGGGATTTTTCTTTTCAAACAAAAAATGAGCTCGTCAATTGAGAAGGCCCTCTTGTGTTGAGTTTTGCCATGGTACAGAAAAAGGTACTCTCCTAAAACTATAACCTGCAGATTCACTGCCAACACTTGAAGACTGTTTTTGACAAAGGGATTTCAACAATTAAGCAAACCTAAAACAGGGGGAATGGGTTGACGACAATATGTTTCAATGGCTGTGCGACGTCGCCACCACCACCGTGCTTCACAAATTCAGCAGGCGACAGGAATAGCCCGTGGCAAACACACACAATTTTGACATCCTCCCCTTTCCGGTATCGGTACAGGAACCCTTCAATCTTCGGGGTGTTGGGTCCATCTACCCTTGTCGTGACATAAGGCATGTCGTGTAAAGGGTTTTTGAGGGATTTGTCGCCGCCCTTTCCATCACCACTGCTGGATGGTTTATGCACTGCCTCATCCTGTGGAAGTTGAAGGCTGGAAGAGCTTGCCGTTGCCGAAGTGATTGTTTTTGTTCCTGTTAACAAGAAATCATTATGGATAATAAAGAATAATGCTGAAGCAAGGCAAAAAAACTAAGGAACAAGAAACTGCTAGATAAAGTAGGCATTTAATGTGCTGCAAGACAGGTGCATGCGATCAGAAGGTGTAAAGGCATACAATGTGATATCAGGAATTGAATTATAACACACCAAACAACGGTATATAAGGTAGAAACTAAAGCACATCTTTATCCCACGACCTCTAGAATAATCAATAATGTGAATACAAAATCGATACAGAACCAATAATTATACCAAACACTATCCAAATATAATTTAATAAATTTTCTACCAAACAAAAAACAAAAAACCCAAGCACAACTTCCCCTAGTAAAGACATACTAGTACTATTTTTAGCTTCTTGCAACAAATCATATTTTCTTCACAAGCCCCAATCACTACCAAAATTATATTGCAAAAACACCTATCAGTTCCCCTCACAATAATCTGTTAACCCAACAACATACCATTAGGATCTTCAAAAGCAAATCATACACGTGATGTAGCCAATTAATCCACACACTAAAATATTTGCTAAAACATCATAAGCAGAAGAATAACATGGACAACGACAACTACAGCAAACACCAGCAGTATATAAATAAAAGCAAAAAAGTAAAAATTATAAATTTAAAAAAAAAAAAAAAAAAAAAGGGGGTCAAGAAAGGGATGTGTATACCATCCATCATTTGTTGCCCATGGAGATCAGAAATTCCAGATGAACCAGAACCAGCTGTTACTGATCCAGATGATGATCCCTGTGATGCCTGTTTAGGTTCAATTTCATTAACATCATCATTCCCTGTATAGACATCAGCGGAAACATAACTCTCCTTGTCCTTCACTACCCTACCATTCTTGAGCTTCTCCATCCTTTTTTTCCTAGCCTCCATGTACTTCAACGAATTCAACTCCTTACACCGGCGATGGTCTTGGGTACCGGTCTCGGTCAGGGCGACCGCCGGCAAGGAACACGTCCTCTCCAGAGGCGTGTATCCCCCACGAGCCTGGTAGTTATTGCTGCTCATTCCGCTGCAATTGGAGAAATCGACGCCGGAGATGAGGTTCGACACCGAAGACGATCGCTTGAGTCTTTTCGCCGCGGGGTCGAGCCCGAATCTACCGTTCAGTGAAAGCCCCAAACTCAACTCAACTTCCTCATCCTCTACCGCTCTCTTCCGATCCGGAAAACCACTTCGATTCGTGAAATTCTCCGGCAGATCTCTCGAAACCCCAAAATTCACCGTGCAATTGAACTCTTCCCGGATTTCCTCACCTCCTCCCATCAAAACAATCGCAAACACCTAATCCTAAAATCAATCACAAACAGAGACACAAAAGGACTCCAAAATCACTCCCACCAAAACCAGAATTCCCTGCCAAAATCCAAAAATCAAACACCAAAAAACCTCTCCTCACACTCAAAACGTCGATGACACCTCCGGCCCACCGAACCCCTCAATTCGGAGAAAATCTCTACAGATAATCCGCGGCCGGCAAATTAAGGAATTGAAGAAACTAAAAAAGGCGAAGGCAAAAAATAATGGGTGCCGTTGGGCGAGGGCGAATATGGGGAAAGTGGGAAGGACGACTCGACGGGTGGGTTTTACTTTAACTGGGTGATAGTGAAATGACGAAAAGGGTCGGCCAAAAGATGACGAGACAGTGTCAAGAATCAGACACGTGGCATCCGGACAGGCACGTCCCTACACAGCTTTCAATGCTGACTTAAATTTTAATTTGTGCCCACTTGTCATTTGATATATCCACGTTATGTGGTCTAATTTATTCTATGATTATTTTAATCTTCTTTTTTGGCAGTACTTTTAATCTTCTTTTAATAAAAGAAAAACAAAAACTAGCTATGTGTGTGATTATTGGGGATTTTTTAAAAATAATTTACGAAAATCATGTTCCCTCAATGATAATAACAGGGAAGAATATCACAATTCATGAAAATTATGACTATGAATATGGTTTTGATATGGTCATGATGATGATTATGAATTACTTCATATTTTCAATATAGCGGGATTGTTTTGTGACATAAAATTTGCAATTCATTGTTTTGGGGTAGTGAAAAAGACAAATAGGAAAACAAGAATCATACCTAAAGTAAAACCAGGGTCCCACCAAAATTGATGGTTTTGTTAGTAAAGGCCTAAAGGGGGAGCTATGTTATGTTGTATTAGGAACAACTTATGCAAATTGCTCAACTTGTCTAATTTTTTGATGTATGATTTAAGATTTAATCAGTCGGATCTACATAGACTTTTAATATTTTTAATTACTACCAATACTTCCTCCATTCCAAAAAACATTAATATTCTATATTTTCATACCATTCAATATAATCCCTCCGTCCCAGCTAACGTGTCTTGTTTGACTTTTTGCCACTGTTGATTGTTCTACTTTGACTCGATTTTATTGCATGCATATATTTGGAAAAAATAGTCGAGTTGGGTCTTGTTAGAATCGTATAATCATGTAGTTTTAGAATATATATTATACATAATTTTTTGTTGTACACATTTTGAGATATTAACGGTTGAAAATGTGTATTGAATTGTGTGCAAAAGTGAAATAAGACAAGTTAAGTGGAACGGAAGGAGTATATTTTTAATAATTAATATTTTAAATTATATATATAATTATAAAAATTTAATATTTTTAAATTATATAATTATACTAAAATATTAAATTAAAGTTATTTAATAAATAGTACCAATTATGTAAATAGTAATAATGGAGAGAGTATATGGGTTTTGGAACGCATCAATTTCTACAGGTTTGGAAAGTATGGATAAAAGATGGGAGTGGTGGGCATGGGACACGTGTCGAGTACGTTGCACATGGAGAGAGAGAGAGAGGGACAGTAAACAATCCAATCAGCAAGCTGGCGAAAGCGACGTGCTCGTGCTGCTGCTGAGTTTGAGTGTGTAGCGGTGCCATTGCCACCTGAATGTGGGCTGGGCTCCATCCATTATTTTATTTGTGCTGGTGCAGCTTTAATAAATTATACTTTCGGTCCTCCAATTCTCCATCAATTGCAACTTGTGATCTTATTAGTACTTCCCGTCTCGATATAAATGTTACGTTGGACTTTTTGACGCTATTCACTGTGTAACTTTGATTCAAATTTTTATCATAGCTATGTAAGGAAAAACATAGTCAAGTGAGATCTTGTTAGATTCGTCCAATCTTGTAGTTTTAGACAATCATCTTTTTATAAGTTTTTATTATACACAATTTAAGTTATAAACCGTTAAAAATGTGTATAGGTAAACGTGTCGGAAGGGAATGTAACAATTATATTGAGACGGAGTTAGTACAATTTTACATCATCACCCAAATTTTCCGCCAGAACAGAACCAATCATGGTCCATGGAGACTGGAGAGAGAGAGAGAGAGAGAGAGAGAGAGAGAGAGAGAGAGAGAGAGAGAGAGAGAGAGAGAGAGAGAGAGAGAGAGAGAGAGAGAGAGAGAGAGAGAGAGAGAGAGAGAGAGAGAGAGAGAGAGAGAGAGAGAGAGAGAGAGAGAGAGAGAGAGACCTTGGGTAACATACTCGTGTTAATATTCATAGCCGTATTTCAATTTTTTATTGTTGCGGATAGATTTCAACCTTATGATAATTACATTCTATAATTTTAAAATAATACTATTAGAAATAGAATGTTTTAATATCAGAAAATGTAAATTGAAATCTGCTAATATGTAGCAGTAATTAATAACATCATGTTTATGCTTAGAGCTGTAAATAGAACAAACAGTTCGTGAGCTGAGCTTGTTTCGATACGTGTTCGTTCGTTAACAGCTCGTTCGGTAAGTTAAACGAACCGAGCTCAAACACATAATTTGGTTTGTGTGTTCGTTCGTTAAGTTCGCGAACAGTTCGTAATTCTTTTTTAATGGAATATATATTATAAAAAATAAATATTTTATCTAGTTGTTCTTTTTATTTTTATTTTTATTAATTTCACATTTCTCACATAAATTATACTACAATATACATTACATTTTCACACCTAATTTAATTCTAAAACAAATAAATTTATTAATAAAATAATTGGTTCGTTAACTGAGCTCGATTAGACTCGTGTTCGTTCGTTATTAGTTCGTTCGTAAGGTTAAACGAACAGAGCTCAAACATGAAAATTGGCTCGTTAAGATTTTTGGCTCGGTTCGTGTTCGTTCGTTAAGTTTAACGAACAGAGCTCAAACACTTAAAGCTCGGTTCGGTTCGGCTCGTTTACGGCTCTATTATGCTCCTCAGAACTTTAATTTTTGCAAATTGAGGATGATTGTTGAGTTCACATAACATGATATGGCCATTACTATTATAATATTTTTATTATAAAGAGGGTGAGGGTTGAACTCCCGTAAGAGTAAACTAACAAAGACAAGGTATTTCATATTGATTTTAATAGAGAGCTTTGCCTACTCATTTATTACGTATTACTACTATATATCCAAACCCGAAATCGTATATGGCTTTGCGCTTTGTGACAATGGACAAAATTTTACGACCATCCCTCGTTTCTAACAAACATACATAATCAATTAAAAATCATTACAGGTTAATAATATATAATCCTCTAGACAAAAGGTCCGTCCTAACAAAATCTGTTAGAATCCAGTTATCTCATTGTGAGGCAATTGAAGCCAGAATAGAACAATCCCAAAAATAACATAGGATATTCAAGTCTCTGATCAATTGTGAAAACTACTTACCAGGGCTATTTGTGATAATAGTTAGTCGGGGAATCAAAACCTCGTCAAAATTCGCATCAATGTACCTCTCATGTATGGATAGGGACCGGGCGGCGCGCCCCCCTCCCTCGGCCCTGCTGATGATAGCCATCGCTGCTGCCACGGCCGCCACCACTGAAGCTTCCTCGACCTCTGAAGCTGTCACTTCTTACATAGGTCCGGTTACTGCTGAAGTTTCCAGGACCTCCTCTGAAGTTGTCGTTACGATAACCACCACGTGAAGATGTGAAACGACCTCTCCCACTCCCGACTGCACAGAGATAACAATGGATGCGATATGAATGATTTTGCACATCGAGTTTTCATGAATCAAGTAATGTATCAAATTGAAACCTCCAAAGGTCTAATAGAAAAGTCCTGTGAATATTGAGGAATTAGTGGTGAAAAAATTTAATTTGGTCTCTTACCTCTAGTTGTGGTTCGTTTGATCTCCACGAAAGCTTGATGATCTTCAATAGTAATAGGAGAAGCCTGAAGGTAAATCTTTCATTAAAATATAAACAGGGATAGGGATTCTTGAATAAGAGTTATCGAAAACAGTAAAATAATCATAATTATACTGAAATGGAAACAGCACTAATGTTATCAAGTTTTACAGCATATTGAAATAACCACAGCAGAATTTTTCTTAATCTGGTAAGGATAAATATGCATGAAACTTGAAAGGCCACCCAAAGTTTGGCAGGCATTCTGACAAAGTTACTGCTGGTAACAACACTTTTAAGGCTATATGTACATATTACATACAGGTGAATACAGAACAAAAATCCCGCAACAAGTGGGGTGGTTAACGCATGACCAGAAATATATAATCTTAAAATTGCCAATATGGAGAGAAAAATATAATAGTTATAAAAAAAAAAAGAAGCAAGAAAAAAATTGATGACAGAATTATACTCCTGGAATAATGTCTTAGAAGTCGGATGAAAGATCTTAAAATTTGATGTGTTTCAGAAATCCATAAGCGGAAAGCCTAATCTAATCTAAGTGAAGACACTTGAACTAGAGAATCCTGGTTACAAGATACATAGATATTTGGCCCAAACCACAGGATTGTGGTGGAATTACATAGAGGAAATTGAGACAATCATAAAATTTATTTCATGTAATGTGAGGCAACAGGTAAGGACATCTCGAGGATGCAGAATAAAGATAGGAAGGAAACAGTACTATAAGCTTACACTGAGACATTTCCATGCCAAACTGAACTGAATAATTTTCAATAAAACTACATTTCCAGCATCCAACAGTAATGACTGATGTATAACTATTGCTCACATCTAGAAGCATCGAGACGAAGAAAGGGCATTATGCAAAAGCAAGTAATGATAGGTCAATCTTTCTCAACAAAAAACACTATATAAACATTTAAGGAATCCTTCACAAACACAACCTTTTATGGCAGCAATCTGCAGAGTGTGGCTAAAACAAATCCAGTGGCAGTAACCCACAATACCCTCCCTCCAAACAAAAACATATAAAAAGAAAATGCAGAAAATTAGAAGATAACTAAGTTAAAATATAATAGAAATTCAGACCTTGATTGCACTTTGCATGGAGCTAAATTCTTGAAACTCGACAAAGCCAAAACAGAACCCTTGTTGCTGCAAAACAAAGGATGTATTAGCAGACACAGAAAAAGATATCAGTGCCAAAAAACAAAAAATAAAAATAATATACCAACCCAGTTACTCCTGACTTGGATTCCATTGGGCTTTATAGGTCCAAATTTCTTGAATTCATCTTCAAGCTGAGCAACAGTTGCATTCAGGGGAAGATTGCGGATGTATATGGAGTGACCCTCATCTGTAAACAATAATGAGAAATACCAATTCCATTGAATAAGGTAGTCAAGCAAATAGCAAAAAATTGGCCTCATATCTGGGGGTTATTTGATTCTTTCTTTCGCTCTCTGATTTCAATTAGATAATGGTGTTTCGTTTCTATTTACATATTTTCACTGTAAATATTCCCTGAAAACATACCTTCATCCTGTGCATCATTAGTTTCAGGCTCTTGAGCAGGTGGATGATTCACTGATGCTTCAGAACTTGAAATCCCCTGAACTGGAAGAGTGGGTTGCTTTATGGACTTTGCAGGTGCTGATCTTGCTGTCCCGGCGGGAACATAAACTTTGGTGGGCCCCTTCTTTGTCTGTGAACTAACAATTGATGCATATGACTTCTTCGGAGCATCATCTTGTGATGGATCAGTTTCTGATTGTTCTGCCACAGATGCATGATTCTCAGTTAAATTAGTTTCAGCTTCCACAACAATATCTCTGTTGTTAACAGCTGGCCTCTCATGTACTTCTTGATTCTTGTCTTTCTCCTCCTCAACAGTCACAGTTTCTTCCACATGAGGAGTTGAAAGGTTGGGTGTGAGAGGAGAATCAGCAACCTGAGCAGGCTCTGAAACAAAAGAATGGTAACAAAGGATCAAATAATTTTTCTTCTACCCTTGCAACATGATGGAATCATAAATGCCTACCCGGTTCTTGTGTCAAAATTGTTGATGGGGTGTCATCAACTCCATTGGCCACATCAGTAACAGTTGCTGGTTCCACATACCTGAAAACGTCATTTAAGACGTAATACCCTTTATCTTGAGGAGCGAGAAAAAAGGTCTGTGTGAATTTCCTTCTCAAGTTGTCCTTCCCAGTCAAGCACCCAGTTACAAGTACAATAACCCCATCCTTAAAAGATTCCTGAGCATCAGCGGTCTTTATCTCTGCCTTGTAGTTCTTGTAATCCAACGAACATATTTTGTCATTTATGTTCTGGTCAAAAGAAAGAATGTAAGAGTCACATATCACTAATCATTGATTCAATGTGCAACTGTAACATACTCATGAATATGTGATACCCCTATGTGCTTGTTCAACATATGGGAGTCTGCTCAAACAAACAATATAGACGGTGCAAATGTGTTCAAGGCTTCTCATATAAAAAGATTAAACTAATGTTGTTCATTTCTTAATTAGGCAGTAGTGCAAGAAAGTTGAGGGGGATATCTTACAATTGATTTTGTTTATTTCTTTTTCACGCACATTCCTTGCATCTTGTTTCCTGCAAAGACTACAGGATGTGGAAAAATTTAACGTTTAGCATTTGTTTGGTTACTGACCTAATATAATTTCATTCTTTGAAGGTTTCCATAAGAATAAAAACCATAAAAAAGTCTTTTAAACTAACAGCTAATGAAACTGGCAATAATTAATTAGTCCCGTCACATAATTCATATATAACTTGATATTATTCATGATCCCATGTTTGCCGTACTTTTATCATCTTCCTTTTAATAATTATGGTGGAGTGTAGACCAAAACTATGTCCGTATGGTGCACAATTAGCATTTCCAAATTTGCCCAAATTGTAGGGCATCTAATTCTCCACCCTAGACCCATCTTCCCTCCCAATTTGCTCTGCCACCTCAGACCTGGCAGACCTCTTTCCCGTTACATTCCTTTTGTCCACAGCAAGTTCATTTCTTCAATGGGTGCATAAAAATTAATTTAATAATTGGGCAAACTTTTTCAACTAATATGTACATAAATACCTTATGATTTCAATTTTCAAACATAAATAACATGCATTTGATGATTGTTATACCCTTCATCAAAACTGAGTGGCAACAAAAAGTTCACCATGAAAGCCATTTATGAAAAAGAAGCAAAAATATGGGCATACAATACGCTTGTAAAGAAGATAAATGAATCTATCAAATTCAAAGTCCAAATGTTAGCTATACATTTATACAGGTTCACAGTTAAAGGTATATGAATATTGCTCCATTGTGCAACAGTTACAGATAAGATGGTGTCCAAAAAGCTGTAAATCAACAAATGTGCCTCAACGGATCTAATCATGGAATCAGCATCGCAAAGTATTGTAGATGCATAAGGCAGTTATTCACCGATTAGTATTAGTATTAGTAAACAGGGGAAAGGACACCCGGAAGACTGAAAGGCTAAGAAGGTACAAAATTGAAGTTCAGTGAAATACTAAAGAGACTTACTTTCATGGTTGTCACAGTAGACATAAGACCATTGGGATCTGGGCGACTCAACACACTTGCTTCCTGGTAAAATCGGTAAACCAACTCAGGCGAGTGATGCAGAATATGATAATACTGCTCTACAAAAGCATTCCCAACCACTTGGGCAGTGGGAGCTGGAGGGTTTGCAGCTTCCATGGCCATTCCAAAAGAGAGCTAATAATTTTAGTCGATACAGAACTACTTTCCTGCAAGAGACAAAAAAAGTAAACCACAATAATAAACCAAGGAGTGTCAATTACTAATAATGCAGCCACCAACAAATTCATCCAAATACCAATCACCATTCAGTCAATATAAGATGGCAGTCTAAAATAACCAATCAAATGCATGTAAGTTAAGAAACCAACAGTCTATTTCCAGACCTTATATCCATGCCTAAGAATTATCACTAGAACCTAGAAGCAGAAACAGAAACCACGGGTTTTAAGAAAAGTAGCAAAGATTTCATTCTCTTTTCTAAGGATGATTACTTGATTCGCATTCTCCTCGGAATCATAATCGCTTAATACCAGTCGTACAACAGATACTGATAACTCCCCTCAATAATGTCATCCTTTGTATAACAGCATTCAAATCATGGCGAAAACTAAACAAAAACCCTAGCCCTAGTTCGATTTTATACCACTTTCCAGCGGCAGATCCAATTGTAACGAGAAACAACCCCAGAACCCTCACAGGAAAATCAACAGCGGATCAAATAAATAAATCAATGTAGAATCCAATCATAAACGCAATCACACATTATCGATTCAACGACAGCCTTGGAAATAAAATATACAGTATATTGGTCTGGATAAACTAGATAAAAGTGCGATCTGTAAAATCCACTTTACCTGATCAAGGATAACTTGATCTGGAGGAAACGGGGGCACTTGATGCTGATCGAGCACGAGAACAAGAGATGGAATTTTGGGATTTGGGGGAAAAGGGTTTCCTGAGAATGGCGACCAACAAAGACACTACTGAAGGACCAGACGGGCAATGCTCACTAGTCACTACGATTTTTTTCGATTCTTTAATACTCCTCCGTTCCAAAAAATCTATATAATAAATCAAAATTTATATAATAAATTATAAATACTTTTTTTATCTTAATTTTTATTAAAAAATATAAATTCAATGTTACATTTGTAAATCATTATAAAATATCATAAAACATATCTACAGTTATTATCACGTCACATCATCCTCTCAAAAACACCAGATGATGACACATGGCATCAATAAAATAATCTTGAATTATTTAATCTATTTTAAATATTATTTAAAAATATCTTTCTAAGATTTCATCTACATATATATTAATTCAAAAATACCAAATGATGACATATGTCATTTATAAAATAATCTTGAATTAATTTAATCTCTTTTAAATATTCTTCAAAAATATATTTCTAAGATTTCATCTACATATATATTAATATAAAAGATCTTGAGAAAATCTTTATATGTATTTTAAAAATAAATAAATTGAAAACAAATAGAATTACATAATTATATTCGATATTTTGTAAATATATAATTAAATTATATATTATAAATTCTTTAACTTTATGTATAATATTATAAAAAAATTATTATATTTATATTAAAATTTGAACCTAAAATATTAACATAAATCAATAAGCTTAAAAATTTTTAATTAGTAATAATCAATCAATTTATCAAAAAAAGTATATATATTTTTTCACCAAATATATATATATATAATATTAAGTATAAATTTATGGGTGTTACACACTATAATATAATACAGAACCAAACATATTTTTTTCTAAACAATAGGGCCAAAATAAAAACTTTGAAAAAATGACGAGTGTTAAATGATATTTCCAAGGAAAATGTGGAAATTGATTGTTTTTGCTAATATTATAAAGTTGGGGTTTGTTTTTTGCCAAAAAATTACTACTCAATGATATATCTGTAAATCATTATAAAACATCATAAAACATATATACGGTTATTATCACGACAAATCATAAACGCCACATCATCATCTCATAAAATACCAGATGATGACATGTGACATCTATAAAATAATCTTGAATTAATTTAATCTATTTTAAATATTCTTCAAAAATATCTTTCTAATATTTCATCTACATATATATTAATATAAAAGATCTTGAGAAAATATTTATATGTATTTTAAAAAGAAATAAATTGAAAACAAATAAAATTACATAATTACATTATATATTTTATAATTACATAATTAAATTATATATTATAAATTCTAACTTTATGTATAATATTATTAAATAAATTTTTTTTATATTTATATTAAAATTTGAATCTAAAATATTAACATAAATCAATAAGCTTAAAAAATTTTAATTAGTAATAATCAATCAATTTTTAAAAATATATATATTTTTTCACCAAAAAATATATATATTTAATATTAAGTATAAATTTATGGGTGTTACACACTATAATAATGCAGAACAAAACATATTTTTTTTCTAAAAAGATAGGGCCAAAATAAAAACTTTGAAAAATTGATGAGTGTTAAATGATATTTCCAAGGGAAATGTGGAAATTGATTGTTTTTGCTAATATTATAAAGTTGGGGTTTGTTTTTTGCCAAAAATTAGTTCAAGTACTAATTTTAAATTTTTTAAATTGGGGTATATCTTTTGGAAATTTCTTTTTTCCCCTTTAAAAAAATTAAAAGATAACAAAAAAAAAGTATATATAGATAGTATTCTTTAAAAGTTTTAGGGATAATAGTTAAAATAGACAACATATTGGGGAGTCAGATGATATTTTTAGAACCTTAACAATGCAAATATATAATTTATTCGAATTTTTTTGGTGAGTAACCGGGTATACCCACGACACATTGGACCCAATACTAAGCCCTCTAGTATCTGTATGGGCAAATAACAACACCTCTTCCAAAGTAATTTTTTGCATACACAAGGCTCGAACCCTAGACCTTGCTTAAGCGACTAGAACCTCAATCCACTCAAGTCAACTGCTGTTGGTGAATTTTAAATTGTTTAATGGTATTTTTTTCAATTGCTCTTATTATGTTAGATATAAAAGCGAAACTATATCTATTTAATTTTTCAATGGTAAGAGCAATCTATTTTATGGCATGTTTGTTTTGGCTTTTGAAAAAATGAGAAGTCGGTAGTAAAAGGAGAATGAGAAAAATGAGAATTCAAAAGCAAAAGCAGCTCAAATAATTGTTTGAATTAATATTATTAAAGTTGTTTTTCAACGGAAACATGTTTGAATGAATTGTACGTAGAGGGACTTTTGATATATTAAAATTACTAAAATGGACATAAATATTGTAAGGATATTTACAATATATTTTATTTCCTTTTTAAATGGGGATATTTTTGTATTTTTATTCCGAAATGACTTCTCCTTTTAAAAAAACTAACCCCCTACCTACTTTGAAAAAAAGTTGAATTTTAACTCTTGCTTCTCATTTTCCTTTTGAAAAAAGTCAAAACAAATAGCTAAAAAAATTCAAAAGTACTGTTGAGTGAAGCAAATGTCAAAATGATAAAAAATAAGCCAAAACAAATAGTCTCTATATTTTATCCACCTGGTTTGGGGTTTGAATTTTCTTCTATCATCTTATTCTTTCCTTTATTTCAATTTTTTAAATTTTTATTGCATGCATTCCTATCACCATATAAACAAAAGACTTTAAACCTCATGTAGGGATGGAAATAGGCTATAGGACATGCTAGGGTTAGGTTTGAATGGCCAAGGCCTAAGTCGATTTATTAAGGTCTGAAGGCCTATCTTATAAGCCTAAGCATGACCTAAGTCAGGTTGTAAGCCTTTTAAAGTCTGACTAAGCATATATTAAAATTAAGTTTAAATTATTTTATATATGTTCGGACGTAATTATAAGGTTGGAAGACATAAATTTGTGCACTTGGGTAAGTCTTCATCAATGACTATTTACATATGGGGAAAAGACTTATAAATGTTTTAAAAACCTATATAAAATCAAATTAATAATTATTTTCACATAAAATAACAACAATGATACCACATATTTATATGCAATAAACATAAACATACTAATAATAATGATAACTATGCCCATCCGATTCTCAAGGGATTAGTCTTGGATCCAATAAGGCCTGGGATACCCTGGTATTTACATAAAAAAATAATTATAACTATGCCGACATGGTAGACCTAATAGTTTTTTTTTTAAATAAAGTTTGGTCCGGACCTATTTAACTAAATAGGCATTCAAAAAAGACTAAGTTTAGCCTATTTATCAAAAAATTTGGTCTGACATGGTCTTCAATAGACTGGGTCCACAGGCCCATGTCGGGTAGCATGGCCTATTCCCATCCATAACGTCATGTAATCTAAAAAATTATATTCTCATGTTATAAACTCATATAACTTCAACACCAATGAATATATAAGTTTAACACCCATGCACAGTGGCAGACGCAGAGTGTCTGAGGCGGGGGGCGGGGATGCGACTAAATAACTTTGCTTTATTTCGTCTTTAATTTCCATAAAATAACTATCAATTAAGTTTCGTTTATTTTGGATTGCTAATGATGACACTCTCTTCATCAAACTCTACCTCAGCCTATATCTTTAAAGAATATATAACCATATGTTAAAAAAGCTCACTAACAAATAAACATGTTGTATTCTTTTCCACTTCTTCCCCATAAATTATTGAAAAAAGATTCTAATATAATTAAATTTACACAACTGTATAAAATATTAATGCCAAGGTTTGAGTTTGAGGGGACATAATTATATAAAAAGAATTTCTGATATAGCTAATATAACATAACTATATAAAACTTAACAGGAAAATTTCGAACTTGGGGGGACGGCTCCCCAAGTCCCCATGTAATTCTGCCATTGTCCATGTGCAACGGGCGAAAAAATCTAGTATTAATAATGTTTTTATGTAATTCAATGGAAATGTTTAACGATTAATATCTCTATAAATAAAAATTATACTTTTTCCATTTTTAAAATGTTACATTTCTCATTTTCACGTATGTTAATGCATATTTTCAACGATTAATAACTCAAATTTGGTACAAGTAAAAATTCTAAAAATTTAATACTTAAAAACTGCAAGATGAGACGAATCCAAGAAGATCTCGCTTTTATTTATAACTATAACAAAAATAGAAGTCAATGTCTACAATTAACAGTAAAAAAAAAAGAAGTCAAAAAGTAATTTTTAAAAAGATGGAGGGAGTAAAAGTTAAATACTCTAAAATTTTATGATTACACGAATCTAATTAAATCTAACTTTATTATATTTTATCTAATGTAATTGTGTTAAAAAACTAAATCGAAGTTACTAAAATAATAGTAATATATTTACACCCTTTTTTACTATGCAGCATTAATAACATTAAATGACGCTTTTTTCGGGAAGTAATTTTTTCCGGTTCCTTTTAATGTTTTTATTTTTATTTTTATTATTATTTTTTTTTCGCTTAGACCGAAAGGCTGGGAAAGAAAATAAAAAGACTTTTCACCCTTTTTTTTAAAAAAAACAAAGCACCGGTAATTAGAATTGCTAAAATCACGGCATAAAATTGGTACATAATCCTTTTAAATAAATTTAAATAATCAGCTTTTACATTTGATGGGAGAAATGGGGAATTGGCCTAGTGCCGTATCCCGAGTGGCGGACGCATAGTGTCTGGGGTGGGGGCGGAATGATCAAATGTCTTCGCCTTATTTCATCTTTATTTTTCTTATGATAACAATCACATATAGGGTACAAAAAAGATAAGCTCTCAATATTATAGTTACAACTTTATATAATGAGCCCAATTTATTAATTTATTTGATTAAGATAAAGAATATATAAGCCTATCTTAAAAAAACCACTAACAAAGAAACACGTTGTCTTATATTTCCTCTTATTCCCTGTAAATTACTGAAAAATAATTTATACTATAACTAAAATGTGCACGGCTGTATAAAATATTAATGTCGAAGTTTGAGTTTGGGGGAGGGGGCAAAATTATATTAGAAAAATTTATACTCTAGCTAAAATAAACATAAAAACTCGGGGGGCGGCGGCCCCCCCAAGCCCCTATATAGGTACGCCACTGGTATCCCCTGACTTTTGGCTTTATGGTTGCGAGTTTAATTTTCACTCATTCCCTCACCCTTTTTATCCTCATTTATAATTTGTTTAGCTTGAATCCCTTACTATATAATAAGGGCATATTCAGCTTGTAGGCCGATTGCTCAAATTAATCAATCTCGATAGGATCAATCTGCCTATGTGCATCCGCCTATGCGTGCATGTTAACAAAACAAGTGCTCTTTTTTACTATAATAATAATGCAATAAAAGTATGGTTATGGGGCACCCGTTTTGGGTTTACTATCAATCATTATATCGAATTGGTTCCTATGCAGACTCTGCATTTCCTGACATGTTTTTTTAGAGGTGATGTTTGTGCTGTGCTCATTGATTCATACATATGGTAGTTTGATTGAATATTATGTTTCCTTATTAACTTTGTTGTAATTGATTCTATTTTTGGAGTATTTTAATTACGGAGATTGTGGGGCATTGATTGTGGAACGTGTAATGGGCATGATTGTCTTCGTTTTTAAATATTGATAAGCTTGTCTTATATGTGTGGGGCATGATTGATATTTGTGTTCTATTGCTACTCAATAGTTGTTGTCAACCTTCGAATTATTTGCTATACCTATGCCTTTATTTATTTTGTATCCGAAACAGGATTTATTAACTTTGAATTCTTTGTGCTGCTCATACAGGTATGAATGCTTTCACAATAGCATTCAAGTGATATATTCATGGCATATTAGTGTTCTGTGCTTCATATGGAGATCAATTAGATAGATTTGGCATTTGATTCCAAGGATCAATTAGATCAATTATTAACTGTGATTTCTTTGTGCTGCTCAGACAGGTATGAATGCTTTCACAATTGCATTCAAGTGATGTATTCATGGCATGTTAGTGTTTTGTGCTTCAAAACATTAACATGAAATAATAAAACTAATTGTTATATACAGCATCACAATTGCAACCAATATAGCATCAACATATGCCATAATGAATCAATCATATCGTTCAACACATTCAAACCGTCCTTATACACATAGTACCTCTTAACACTCGTGTTATACGGCCGATTGCGGCATCGCCTACAGCAACAGGTTTGATATTACTCTCTGTGATCGTTTCGGGGCACCATTCAATACAATCATCCCCCTCTTCATCATATTCTGCTAATTCATAACAGGTTTGTTGTATTGAAGCATCCGAGGTCTCCAAAAACCCATCGCCGCCTGTTGTTATGCTTCCCCCCGTTGCTTTGTCATCGTCATCGGTATATGGGTTATCGCTTGCTATTAATCTATCTCGCCCGTCTCCTACATCATCCGGAAATGAGTTTAGATCGATCATTCCCTATATCACCTTCCGGTGGATCCCCCCAGTGCTCTTTTCGATTTTCAATTGCCACACCACACATCAAAAAAAACCCCGCCAGTGATGTTTTGTTTGTCCCATTCATTACCAAAAAAACGGACGCTGCTGTTGAATGGAAAGATTCCCCTAAATTTCCGTTAATCCCACTAATTTGGATAATTATGGATCCACCTCCCATTTGATATTAATTGCTTGAAAGGAAAATAAATATCATCCCACAACCGCGTTGCACTATCTTGTTTATCTCATAACATGTCTGCAGATGGAGAGAAATATTAGTCACCCTAGGTACTCAATTGTCATTATATTATTACTCTGGCATATACTTCTATGAGCTAAAGATGGATTTAAAGAGCAGTTTATCAGAAACTTTGAATACTAATAGTAGGCAAAATATACGATTTATGTAATTCCGAGTATTATTTTATCATATTTCACAATTTTATAAAATGAATAGTTCAGCAAAATAGTAAGTATAATATTAATACCACGCGGAACAATATAAAATTTTCTTTAAATACTAATTGAGTAAAACATTTATCATTACGAAATAAACCAAGATATGAAGAACAACGCAATAAACCAAGATTACTTAGTGGGTGTTTGGATAAGCGATATCAAATAGATTATTTGATTATTGCGTTTTCAAAACGCAATTAATCAGGTTTGCAGCACCTTTTTTGAGCGGCTAAACTGATTATTTGCGTAATAAAAATGCAATAATCAGATAATATATTTTCTTGCTGCTTACCCAAACACTCTCTTAGAAGCAGAAGAAAACTATTTATTCGGAATTTTCACTTGATTTAAGGATTTTTAAAGAAATTAAAAATCAAGAATGTCTTTTTGGGTGATTAATTCGATAAATAATTTTCATTGTATTGTAATTTGTAAGAATTTTCATCGAATTAAATGGTCTCATTCAATTCCTTTCTAAGTAGACATAACATCACTAATTATTAGTTTTTTTTTTAAAAAAAAAAAATTGTGTTTCACTTTTCTTTAATGACACGGCTCTTTAATTGCGAAATAGGTCGTTGTAGGCGCCATTGAGTACATATGTAAAAGAGGGAAGCAAAGGCAACAATTGGATGAAAGCAAAAAAAAAAAAAAAAAAAAGGAAAAGATGATTGGACAAAATTCAAAAGGGAAATAGGTAAAAATATTCATTTTATTGTTTTATTAAAAAATGAAATAAAATAAAATAGGAACCTATCAAATGATTAATATTTAGGGATGAGAACTTAGCCCAAGTGATTAAGTCCCTTGACTTCCAACGAAAGGCTGGATGTTTGATTCCCCACCGGCTCCCTATCCCTCTTTTTTTTATTCCCCTTTGTAATTTGGACATGGGCTCCCACCACCCTTTCTGAGGCCTTCAATGGCTCTAAAAAAAATGATTCCTCTTTAAACTTTAATTATATACATGCATTATTTTAAGATTGTAATTCTAAATAATCCGAATGTTAAAGAAGGACGTGATAGGCGCACAGACTCAATTCAACCAATAATATATACTCCCTCCGTCCCAATATAAGTGGCCCATTTCTTTTGGGCACAGGAATTTAGGTAGTGAGATTTAGTAGTTAAAGTGGTGTGAGTAAATTTGACTAATTCATCCATCTAATTTATAATGGTTACATTTGACTTTTAACCATATTTATTATTTAACTTTGACTTAATGTTATCGTAATGATGTAGAAAGATAAAAATAGTCAAGTGTGATCTTGTTGGAATCGTCTAATCGTATAGTTTTAGAATATATATTTTATATAATTTTTATTTATACCTATTTTGAGATATTAATGGTTAAACATATATAGGGACTTTGTGAAGAAAGTACAATTGTCATTATTGTGGGGTTTTTAATCATGTTTATGTTAATCTAATTTACTTAAAAGGGAAAGTGGCCACTTTTAATGGGACACCCCAAAAAGGAATAGTGATCACTTTTAATGGGACGGAGGGAGCATATATTTTTTTGATTAGCCGATGGCCAGGAACCAATAATATATTGGTTTATATATTTTGTAACAATAAATTATTTCCGTGACCGCTAAATTATTTTTTCCCAAAATAAAAGTTACTACTACTTATCATTTTATTGTACCTATGTAGAAGCATTTGTGATTGCCATATATAGTGCAATCTGAAAACAATTTACTACTAGTCTTATTTATACTATAAGTAGTATATTTATATAACCATTAAAACAATAATGCTAATATTACGTTAGTTTTAGTGATTCCTATTCAATTAGTTTTAGGCAAGGTTATCAAGATCGGGCTCTTAAGTAGGATCGTTTTTTTTATCTTTGCAAGATTAGGATCGCAGGATCGAATCGGGATCCTAAGATCCTATGAAATTATTATTTATATTTTTAAAAATTAATATGTGTTAATTATCTCACTAAACTGGTGACATGTATAATTGAAAATATATATTTTAGATCAATTTTTAACATGAATTTGATAATTAATTGTATGCTTATTAATGATCCAATAGAAATTAAACACTGACGTAGAACCCAATAATTTTGAGTTCGATATATGCAAAGGTACATTAAACAAAATTGACAAAAAATAACAACATGACCAAAATCACAAAAAGCTAGAGATAATAAGTAATTTTGCTCCGAAAAAAAAAACCAATGGAGTAGGATCGGATCGCTCAGCGATCCTACGATCTTACCGATCCCACTGCGATCCTACCACATTATCGATCCTATATTCCTATGGCGATCCGGATCGTTTTTCATAGGTAGGTGCGATCCTACGATCAGGATCGCGATTTTGATAATTACGGTTTTAGGAAATACAATACATATATAAACATAAATACATTAGCATTATGTTAATTACTACCTCCGTCTCAACATTTTTGTTACAGAGGGTTTTTTTGCACTATTCATTGTTTAACTTTGATTCAAATTTTTAATATAGCTATGTAAGAAAAAACATAGTCAAGTGAGATCTTGTTAGATTCGTCTAATCTTGTAGTTTTAGACAATCAACTTTTTATAATTTTTCGTTGTACACAATTTAAGTTATTAACCGTTGAAAATGTGTCTCGGCATGCGTGTTGAAAGCCAATGTAACAAAAATAATGAAACGGAGGAAGTACTATTCAACTCATTTCAGAAAGTTTTCTCAAAAAAAAAAAAACATTTTAGAAAGTCCGATAGATAACCCCTTTAAGAATATGCATTTGTAAATATTACAAAAAACATACTACTTCGTATATCGCATCATACAAAACATTACTCACATTACATAAAACGATTATTCAATCACATAAAATATATAATTTCATCCATCACATAATACATAATTACATAATTCTATCTTTATAGTGGTAGATCGTTTCTCCAAAATAACACATTTTATCCCATGATAATACATGTGGAGGTATATGCACACAATCTCCTCCCATCAAAATACTCCTTCCTTTTGACGGTCAAGAAAGTTATGTTTTGGGGCATGCACTCTATCCAAAGCCATGCAGTTTGGCTTTTATAGCCCATCATTATATTCATACCACTTTGCCCTAGAAGGCTCCACACGTGTAATGTGTTATACTTATATACTTTCTCCGTCTCATTATTTTTGTTACAAAGGCTTCGACACGCATGTTGATATATATTTTTAACGGTTAGTAACTTAAATTATATATAAAGAAACATTATAAAAAATTATAATTGTCTAAAACTACAAGATTAGACGAATCTAATAAGATCTCACTTGACTATATTTTTCATTACATAGCTATGATAAAAATTCGAATCAAAGTTAAACAGTTAATAGTACCAAAAACTCATACGTAACAAAAACGGTGAGAGGGAGGTAGTATGGGAATATTATTGTTTCAATTTGCATTGTCCATTTAATTTGTTCCTTCATTATTTCAAATTATATTATCAAACAAACGTGGGGATGGGAATACGGGATTGCCATCAAACTATTTGTTTTTTTGAGAATTAATTAGGGGGAAAAGCTAAGGGTTAAAAGGATGGTCCAAATCAGAATATAAATCATTACATGTCCAATATACATTTAAAAATAAAAAACAACAATAGAATGATTGATAAGGAATTTTAAAACTGTTTACGTTGTTGTCTTGTCTGATCCATCAGCAACAGTTCTTAAACTTTCCTTCTTTTTTTTTTCTTTTTTTTTTTTGTCTTGGAAAACTTTATTGTAGATTGATTAAAGGTTTCCCCAAAAAATTTACTTCTACTATAATTTGGTAAAGGGAAAATAAAAACTAATACTAATAACAAAGCATTTAAAGCATTAGATTAGGACATTATATATATATATATACACACATGTATAATTGTATATATCACTTAACTAATTTCCAATGTTCAAAAAAGTTAGCTTGATGGTACTTTAATTTGTCTATAAAGTATAAACAACAAAACAAAAGTGGGCTTTATCGAATATTTGGATATGTTAGTAATTATCAAAATTAGGTTACTGTATTTGATTAGTTTAAGTTATCTACAGTACAATATATATAATTGCATGCATAGCGCCTTTTTGTTTTTTGTTTTTTGTTTTTTTTTTTTTTTGTTTTTTTTGTGTTTTTTTTTTTTATGAATTACCAAATATTCTCATGCCTCATTAATTTAGGACTAATCCCTCAAGAATCTGGAACGATAGTTATTTCATTTGATGAATAGGGAAATCGTTTGGGTGCTGGCGGCCTGTAGGTGCTGACACATTCAAAAGTGATAGGTACGTATGTGTATATGAAATGATGTGTGGGTATCAAAAAGTGATGGAAGGAGGTTGTGAAACAAAAACTAATAAAAAATACAAACTACCATCTATACATCACTTTATAAGGCTTATACATCACTTTACAAAGGGCTACATATTATTTTTAGCGCTGCCTGCACCTGCTGGCAATTGTTATGCCATTACAGAAACCGGATTGGAATTTGGGTATCAACTTAAATCTTTTAGGAAAGATAGTTATTGTTATATAAAAAGAAATATTTAATATTTAAGTGTGATTATTACTATCCTACTTACGTAATCTAATCTGCATGCTCTTTTCCTTCGTATCCATCCAGTCAATTATATACCAACTAAATAAAGAAAACCACCATTTACCAAATGATGGATGTCTCTGTTCACTCATGTCTAATAACTACATTGTGATGATAGTGCTCGCAAGTTGCGACAGTGCTTCGAGAATGCCCAAATTTTTTATTTTTTATTTTTTCTAAAATAGAAAATAAAAAGCACCCTTGTAATAAATAATATCATCAATTCATTTTTAAAAAAAAGTGTAAATTAATAGACATTGTATATCATGCATTACTAAATACTCCTAATTTCTATGCGGAAAAAAAAATACTCCTAATTCACATAATTAAGCCCATAACTTTGAACTCAATAAGATTTGCAAAATAATTTATAATGACACCAAAGAATTTAAGTAATTAGGATTTTATATGGATTGAAGTTGGATGCATCTGGTTAATTCTATATAATAATCGATGGAAATGATAGTCATGCCTATATTATTATTATTATTATTATTATTATTATTATTATTATTATTATTATTATTATTATTATTATTATTATTATTATTATTATTATTATTAAAAACAACTATTTCTAAGGAGAAAAGTAGAGGGGGATATGGGTTCATGAAGAGTTTGATCGAATTAACCCGATGAAGGGAACATGAGTTCCATAATGGTTCCAATTGACATTTAAATATTCTCCATAATATAAAAAATCGAACCCGATACCTTGATTCTATCATTCTAGCTATGCATCCATTGATTATTTTTAAATGATAATTAAGTGTTTTTAAATGGATATAATAAATTGCAATTTTTATTCTGTAATAAGTTGACGTACTTATCTCTCGTGTTCGAGCCTTTGTGTATGCAGAATTTTACTTTGGGAGAGACAACTCTTCAATGCCCGTCTGACCATCGAATGAATAATCTTGGGTCCAATGAGGTCTGAGGATACCCTGATATTAAAAAAAAAAAAAAAAATTGAAGTACATATCTGCAACATTAGTTAAATTATTAATTCATTAATCCTGTGACATTAGTTTCTTTTTTTGGATAACACCGTGACATGAGTTATGCCCAGTATATATTACAATGTTTCCTTTAATCATTGTTTATTTATTTATTTTTTGGCAGAAAAAAGACCCTATATGCTTAGTGTTGTTTAATTATTTGGTTAATTATTCATGCAATTAGATGTGTTATGATTAATTAATTTCATACTACACTTTTTCCAAAAAAAAAAGAAAGTTAATTTCATACTACGCGACAAAAAAGTATCGACTCTTTCTGTTGGTGATGGATACACCGGTCCAATTAATAAACCCGCACCCGCACTAGCACTGTCAAATTATTTTCGATGATCCTGTTCTATAATAAAAATGAGCTCCACTTATAATATTTAAAAAAGTATTAATAAATTTTAAATTTATTTATAAAACATAAGACCATGATAAAATATTTAAAACACAAAAAAAAACTATCTTAAAAAAAGGATCTAACAACATAAGTAGTTCTTTAAGAACGAGTAAAAAACATATATATAAAAATTAAATAAAACTCTTTGCATAAAATGGCATATACTGCACATTAGGAATCTTCCGATTGGTCTGCAAATAATAATTCTCGCCCAGATCCTCGACATGAATTGGGAGGTTAAATTCCAAGTTGTTCCAAGGGAATGTAACAAAGTAGTCGATAAATTTGTTAAAGGTAGCTTTCCTTCCTTAGATTTTGAGCATTTAAATAGGCCCCGGAGCATTTACTTGATCTTCTTCACAACAATGTAATAGGCTTGTGCTCTGCACAGCAATTTTTGGAATACAACGGCTCCAGCCCTCCATTTCCCACTGAAAAAATATAAAAAAATTATAAAATTAAAATTGAATAGATTTTTAAAAATATGGCCCAAAAAATCGGGGGCGCTGTGCAAGAGCACGGTTTACAGGGGCTTTCAGCCGGCCCTGAGTCGCACTGTCCCATATTTTTTTTTAAAAGAAAAGTGCTTCAGCCCTCCTTACTCCAAAAAAATTGGACTTCAGCCTCCTTTCTCAAAAAAAAAAAAAAAAAAAAGAAAAAGAAAAAAAAGGATTCAGTCCTTCTTCCCACAAAGAATACTACCAAAAATAAAAATGCTTCAGCCCTGCTTAAAAAAAATAAATAAATTATAAGCTAAAATTATAGTAGTAAATTTCAGGCAGCAGCACTGTGGAATCTTGATCGGAAAGACGAACTGTTTTGTTCAAAGCAGAAAGAAACGTTGCATTATGACAAATATATTTAGACCAAAGACAATATCATATCCCTTTGGAAATACTACTGTGACAAAAGTTGTGTCTCTTCCTGTCTCAAATCTGGGGACCATTTACATTTAATTTATTAATTAAATCCTCATCAATGATTTAGTCAAGAGTAATTGTTCATACATGCACACCATACTCCTTTATTAGTCACACATTAACAATATTCTTTTTAATTAGTTTTATGAGAATTAAACGCGCACTCTATTCTTTTTACATTTAATTCGCCTCATTTATTTTTACAAAATATGCACACCTATGTATTTTCCCCCTCTATTTATACTAATTAATAAGATATTCTACTTAATTTTAAAGTCATTTTTACAAAGCGTGTCAAAATCATCAATATTATCCATGGCGGATCTAGAATTTTTTTTTTTTTTTTTTTTTTAAAATGGCGTCCAAATAATTGATACAAGCTATGTCAAAATGGAGATAGTAGTGATAACACAATAATATTAGAAGAAGCTATATTGGAATTGGAGATAGTGGTATTTGTACAAAAATTGAGTGAATATTCCAAACCAAATATAAAAAGTTTAAGATTAAAATAGCAATTTAATCAATTTATATAGTGTCATCATTAAAATTAAGTGGGTGCACATAATTAAATATTTAAAAAGTTAAGGCTAAAATAGCAATTTTTTCAATTTAAGTGGTGCCCCTTGCCCCAATTAAATATACATGCATCCGCCCCCTGAATAGTA
Organism: Hygrophila difformis; assembly: GCA_030278955.1. Taxonomy (NCBI): domain Eukaryota; kingdom Viridiplantae; phylum Streptophyta; class Magnoliopsida; order Lamiales; family Acanthaceae; genus Hygrophila; species Hygrophila difformis. Next base: position 58,910,837 of record JAOANR010000005.1, on the reverse strand, counting down.
TTCCATCTTTTATGAGCGAAAGAAAAGGGGTACGAAGTATTAGCTAGAATAATCCATCACATTACACATTTATACATTAGCTAGCTAGGCCCTACTTCAAATTGTTAATTATATCATCGTCTTTGCTTTATATATACTTGTTTAAAAGCTTTTCCTCGAAATTCTCACAATTTAAACCCTACTGCTATATTGCTTTTGATGAGATGAGAACAACTCTTGCGGCAGTTTGAAGCTCCCTCAGTTCATCACTCACCTGACTGGACAAGTAATTCAGCTCCAGGACCAACTATTTTTTCATGTGCTTTTTTTTTTGGGTAAGCCAATTCAATGGCCGGAGAAAACACACACACCACACGAAAGTACAAAAGAAAGAAATAAAAAGAAAACGACACAGAGAAAGACTAAAAGATCAAAATTAAGACATGAAAGGAAAACAAAAACATCAATTATAAACTAGCTAGGCTAACAAACACTCAATGCGTCCGCAGTAAGGCCTCCCAAGACGAGATCCGGTGGGAATGTGTACTTTTAGAAAACAATAGTTCTTTAAAAAATATTTTTAAGTTTATTTAAATACAGTAAGTTATAACATTTCTATGTAGGAGAATTTACCATTATAAATTTACCATTATAAAAAAAAATTATTTAAAACAACAAAAATGAGATTTTTAAATTTTAAGTTAAGTTTTTTTCTTTTTTTTTTTCTTTTTTTTTTTAAAAAAAACCATCCAAACCCTCGCAGTAATTTGTAATGGGTGGTTTGGACCTATGTCAATCTATACTTCGGGTCTCGATTCTAGCTAGCTAAATAAAATAATAAGGTCGTCGTTATTATAACAAATTGGACATGGAAACAACTACTATAAGTCTGTAGAATAATACTTTCAAATTAAATGGATGGCGTTCAACAATAGTTTAAAAGAATTGAACCACTATTTTATGTCAACAATGTGATTTTTTTATATTAACAACAGTAACCTGAACGGCATGGAGTTCTGCTAAGTTATACAAAAGATCTCGGAATCCTCAGTATACACCTAAAAAATAATGTAAATTTTTCTTACATGGCGAAACTCAAAGAGTAATACCAACATTATAATTAGTTTCTCTATGTTTTTACCTAGCTCGAAACACTTCTTAAAATTAATCACCTCATAATTAATTACTCAAGAACTAGCTAGCTAGCTAATTGGTGTTAATTTGATTAAATCGTTAGTTTTTAAATTGGAGGACACATAATTTTAATTATACAGTAAATAGGTAGTAGTAGTACTTCCGTCTCATTAGAATTGTTACTGACATGTATGCCAATACATATTTTTAACGGTTAATAACTTAAATTATATATAATAGAAAATTATAAAAATATGATATTATGAAACTATAAGATTAGACGAATCTAATAAGATCTCACTTGAATATGTTATTTCTTATCTAATTATAATAAAACTTTGATTCAAACTTAAATAGTAAATAATAACAAAAGGTCAAACGCAAAAATCTAAACGAGACTAGAAAATAGTATTAATTCGAGGCCATGCATGCCAAGAACGTGTGGGTATAATGAAAACATGTACAGTACTATAGACTTTGTTGGGTGGGCTGTCGCCTGTCATTCATTATAGCCCACAATTCAAAACCTAATCATTCCACCGGTAAGATAATGCTAATATATACCTCTACTCTCTTTTAAATGCACCATTCATGCGTTTCACGTCGTCCAATACACATTTTTAAAGGTTAATAACTCAAATTGTACATAAAGAAAAATTATAAAAATTTGATATTATAAAACTACGTGATTAGATGAATCTTACAAGATCTCACTTGATTATGTTTTTTCTCATATAACTATGTTAAAAAAATTAATCAAAGTTACTCAATGAATAGTTACTACTATGCAAATGGATCATTTATTTGAGAACGGAGGTAGTACACCCTATGTCTTTTTCGATATATTTGCACCATTGATTTTTGCACATTATTCATAAGTTAATTTTGTCTTAAATTTTTATTATAATTATAAAAAAAGTTATAGCCAAATTATATTTTGTTACATTATTCTAAACTTGTTATTTTAGAATATTAATTTTTATAATTTTAATTGTATAGAATTTAAATTATTAATCATTAAATATATGTATCGGCATACTTGTCTAATGCAAATGGTGCAAACCCAAAAAGAACGAAGGGAGTATTTGGCTAAACCCCATCGTTCATGCACGAATGGGACAATGGGTTTCCATTCTAGCTAGTTCCTTTTAGGTGGACCTGTGCTGCTTCTTCTAATGCAAATAATTGGATTTTATTTTATATTATCGGTTGATCATATTATTAATAGAGATTAATTTGTCATTTCATATTTATTCCATAATTTTTTAAAATTTTAAATAGTTATATCTCTCTCTATGCGCTCGAATGTTTTCTTTTCAAAATCCAATATATTGTTTTCTCCAGGTTTAAAATTTATAAGTATTTGATTGCAATATAAGATGGGAGTACTGTAGATACTCTGTTATACTATACACAATGTAATATTCTGTCTTGCTAGAATGTGAATGCAGATTTACAAGAAAAACTTGTCGAATATATTTTACAATTGGAACAAAATAGTAGAAAAGAATAATAGCATGCATGTGTCTTCGGTTAAACCACCTATTCATTACAAGACATAATGTGTATTTCACCGACAATATATAATGTGTATTTCATCAATATATGGATAGAGATAGGGTATAGGTGTTGCACATGCAACCGCCCTTATGTGATGCGAGAGTTATGATTTTGTGTGATGGATAAAATATGGTACTCCCTCCGTCCCAAATAATGTGTCTTATTTGACCTTTTGACATTGTTATTATTCAGCTTTGACTCAATTTTATTGTACGTATATATTTGGAGAAAATAGTCGAGTTGTGTCTTGTTAGAATCATATGATCACGTAGTTTAAAAATATATTTTACATAATTTTTCATTGTATATATTTTGAGATATTAACGGTTGAAAATATGTATTGGATTGTGTGCAAAAGTCAAACAAGGCAAGTTAAATAAGACAGAAGGAGTATGTTTTGTGTGATAGGAGAAATATTTTTTTTTGTGTATGATGGGAGGAGAAGTGTTTTTGTGTGATGCGAGGTAATATGATTTTGTAATATCTGCACATGCATAATCATAAATATGTTGTACCCTAACGAGATTGTGAATATACATAATGTGGATTTCTTCAAGACATAATGTGTATTTCATCCATGCAGATTGTGTGTGTGTGTGTGTATATATATACATATATACGTACTATACTACTTCCTCTGTCTCCCTATTTTTGTTACGGACCCACCCAGCACGTATGCTGATACACATTTTTAACGATTAATAACTTAAATTGTGTACAATGAAAAGTTATAAAAAAGTTAATTGTCTAAAACTACAAGATTAGACGAATCTAACAAGATCTCACTTGACTATATTTTTTCTTACATAGCTATGATAAAAATTCAAATCAAAGTTAAACAGTGAATAGTGCCAAAAAAACCATCTGTAACAAATATACTGAGACGGAGGAAGTATAATTTAAACATTTAATTCCACAAAGTTGAATTGTTTTTCCCTCCATAGGATCACATGCATACTCACATACCACATATAATTTTAAGCTTAAAGAAATTTTAGATTCAGCTTGATTTGGCTTTGTGCAACCACTGAATTTTTGTGGTAATACCACTATAATCAATTACTTCCTCTATCTTGGTATAATTGTTACGTTTGATTTTTTGACACTATTCACTATTTAAGTTTGATTCAAATTTTTTTATCATAGTTGCGTAAGAAAAAACATAGTCAATTGAGATCTTGTTAGATTTGTCTAATCTTATATTTTAGACAATCAAATTTTTATAATTTTTTATCTTACACAATTTAAGTTATTAACCGTTAAAAATGTGTATTGGCATACGTGTCGGGTGAGTCCGTAATAAAAACATTGAGACGGAGGTAGTATAACCTAATCTTTTACAATAGTTTTTGTATTTTGACTACTATCATTAATTTTAATATAATTTTCATTACTTTTGTGATACCACTGAAAAAACTTTCTGGATCCGCCGCTGTATATATGGTCTCTTGAGTTTGGGAGTTTTGTTATTATGTGTATTTAAGGTACATGTAGGCGTATTTATATATATATCATGATGGGTACGTACCCTACTACTAGGTACAATAATAGTAGTATAGTAGTAATATCGTTATCGGCAGTGGTTCACCCTTACTTGTCAGCACATGCATGATAATAGTAGTTGATATATAATCTTCCCTAAATGATCACACACTCTTGTGGTCCTCTCCTCTCTAATGCTTTTTAGGGGGGGAAAAAAAACATTTCATGTTTTGGCAGCTTTATTTATCTTCGGACAAGTTGTCATTGTATTATCTTGTAGTAAATCATGTAGTATCTATCTGCCACAGCCCATAATGCATGTGTGTTCTTGACAGCTTTATTTATCTTCGGGACAATAATACCATGAAATGTATAGAGATACATGATCTGATGATCTCTACGTGTATGTATAATATATGTACGAGGTATGTATATGATTGAAATACTAGATGCAGTGCATCATGATGCATATTGAAGCCAAATTAAAGCCAAAGTATATTCTGGTTCCTGGTCTTTTTCCTTGGCATTCAAAAAGCACGAGAACAATTGAAAATGAAAAGGAAAAAGGAGAGAATATATCTATATACTACTTCTGAATTCTTCAACAATTCTTCCCAGCTTTTGTAGTTCTCGATAAAGTGTTAAAAGACTACTTTTTCTAAATGTCCAAACTAAAATTGAGGCCCATCCAATTAGGAAAATAATAATAATAATAATAATAATGCGACCCCCTTTTTTTTGATATATGCATGTAACCTTCATTCCATACACTTACTATATATACATATAAACACCCCTAATTCATCATCATTTCCAGAATTAGCACACCGCAAGCAGATTGACACGATTTCACCAAACTAAAAATTTTCATTAATTTTATTTTTATTATTTTTTTTTTTCTTAAATCATAGTTTCTGATCATAGGACACGCGTGCAGTGTTGATTAATTTATATAATTATTGTCCGATTATCACAAATCCACAGAGGATGATTCCAATGAAGCAGGAAGCCACCAGTACTACTGCTCTTGGCAGCAAAAGCAATAATAATAATTCCAAACCCTCCAGCAGGAGAGCCTCATCCACCAGCAGCTGGTCCAGGCTGAAGGATCCCCGAATCGTGTGCGTGTCACGTGCCTTCGGCGGCAAGGACAGGCACAGCAAGGTCTGCACCGTCCGCGGGATACGCGACCGGCGCGTCCGCCTCTCCGTCCCCACCGCCATCCAGCTCTACGATCTCCAGGACAGACTCGGCCTGAATCAGCCCAGCAAAGTCGTCGATTGGCTTCTCAATGCCGCCAGGCATGGAATCGACGAATTGCCCCCGCTCCAAATCCCCGAAGGCTGCTTCGCCCGGATGATCAGTTCCCTCGGGAGGGAAACCCCGAAAATCGATCCAGATGATGGTGACTGGAGAAACCCTAAATCGAATCACCTGCCTGAAGGGCTATTCCTCTCCCGGGAAAAACCCTGTTTCCAGATTCCAGGCGTGAATAACTCATCAATCTCCATGGAAAACGCCTGTTTCCAGGTTCCAGGCCTGGAGAACTCAGTCGCCGGGGAGAAGGCCTGTTACCAGAATCCAGGCCTGGAAAAATACTCAGCCCCCGGGGAAAGGGCCTGTTTCCATGATCCAGGCATGTCCAATTTCGATCCATCGAATGAAACGCTGTCCCAGATTATTATTCCGGAGAGCCCTACAATAACGGGACAGCCCGATCGGGACCTGCAATACAATTTGGGCAACCTGTTGCAGTTGCCATCGTCAATTTTCCCATCAGGATTATCAATATCTCATCATCAGCCCAATTGTTATATTCCTTGTGAAATGCGGGGTGAGAATAGTGGATTTGTTCCTAATAAGCTGTCTAATTTTTCAGCTTATGTGGCGACGAATTCTTCTTCCTTGCCCTCTTTGGTTCATTACCGCGAGATTGATCCGTCTGCAGTCAGGACAGCGGCGCCATTCAGCGCGGCTGAGCATTTTTTGGATGTGAAGAAAAATGTGGTTATGTCGAGCAAAATAGGATAAATGAGTTCCATGCATTATAAGGTGTGTATTTGTGTGTGTATATAAATATATATATGCGTGCATGTTTGATTATTATATATTATGAAGTATGTCCCAAACGTCGTTTGTCGATCACCCGAATGTCTTCATTTTGCTATGATTATTTTAAGATAGAGAGTATATGTAAATTATTGATGATACGCTGTATTTTGATATTGCAAGAGGATTTGCTAAGTTGTGGCATTTTCTAGTTTGTGGGTATTTTATTGATCGAGTATTTTGAAATGTTGGGAGTCTGTTTTGCTTATGTTGTGAAAGTAAATATAGTACTACATATAGTTGAGGTTCTATTGGCGTGGTTTATTTTTATTTTTTTATAAATTCTTGTTATTTTCACTTTTTATGGAAATGGTGTTCATGATTTGAGGGGCAATATATTATTACTATTGTTTTCTACTTTTCTTGCTGATTTAAAGGGTTCTTTTATTTTTTGGCTGGAAATCCTAGCTCATACCACATTGGGTGCAGGATTAATAAATGATTTAAATATATATATAGTACCCCGATTATATTTGAAGTTAAGCAATTAAGTATATTTTTATTGCTAAAATAAAAAATTATTATAGTTAATGGTTAAATTAAAAGTTTTAATTATATTTAGGTACCACAACTTTAGATTGAAATTATGTATTTAATTATAATTTTTTTTCTTCCAAATTTATAAATCCAAACAACAAGCAATTAATATAAACACACTTACGCACGCTATGTTGCATGCACATAAAAAAACGTGTGAAATATTAAAATCGAAAAATAAAACAGGTTTTTTTTTAATAAAATATTTTAAACTTAATAATCGTGATGCATGCTATATATGTCTTGTAATAATAAGATTAAATTAAATAAATATATAGTCACTAATGCAGATTCCCTTTATCATTCTTTTCTGTTTTTTTGTTCTAAACAAAAAATTTGCAATTTGTTCGTCTTCTGTTTAACTAATAATTGCTATTACTTTCCCTCGGGAGACAATAATTATGTTGTAATTATTGAAATTATAAACGTTAACTTTTGCACGTCTGCATGTTTAAGATATATCTCATACTAATAGTAACTATTTACAATAAGCTTGTCATCATTATTAGATTTTTTCCCAATTATTTCCAGTACCGTATTTTTTAAAAAATAATTATTTAATACTCCATATCCGTTTTTATTCTTGATCCTTTTAGTGCTCAGTTGTAGGGTATTCATGTCTTTCTTGTATCTCTATTTTGGACTTTATTTACTTATTTATTTAATCCTTTTTTTTTTTTTTTTTTTTTTTTTTTTGGGAAGCTCTCGACTTGGTGTCTCGGCCTATCATATATTTGAAAGATTTCCAGATACATGCTTGGCGTCTGATGCTTTAATTTTACGTATTCCATCACGATCAATGGAATTTGAAAATACACAGGAGTCAAACTTTCAATATAATTATTATAAATCTAAATTTTATTATATATAATATAATCATACACACAAATAAATACCATGCTAGTAGGATTATTATTTAATAACATCACTATAACAATATTAATAATTGTTTTATTTTCTATTTTTAATTGTATGGTATGTGCTCCTATCACCTATTTCTTAGTCTGTATAGGCTATTCAGCAAAATAATAATAATAATAATAATAATAATTGTTTTATTTATACAAAAATATTTTATAGGTATACTCCATGCATAATAGTATTATTACAACTATCTAGATTCACACGGAAAATTAATATTATTATAAAAACCTTTTTTTACCTTACTAATACCGAGTTCGGGTGTTTCTTGTATGTTTTATACTTCATATACAATAATAACGTGCTTATGTTATCACATAACTTCACAACTTCTTATCAAGCAAAAAAATAAAAATAAAAAAAATTCACAACTTCAATTGGCTCCAACCCATCTTTACCTCCGAAAAAAAATAACTACACAACTTTCTTCGTTAATTTTGGCTTTTACTTACTAACTCTGCTCTTTTATTAGATTTTATATATGTGTCTGGTCGGATTTTCTCCAAACAAAGATTCCAACTTACATTATTATTAATTAATAATTTAAATTATGTATAAGTGAAATTATTATTTTAACAATAAAAATGGTAAAGTGGTGGGAAAAAAGGTTTTTATGAATATTGTATGTAATCAGGACTTTATAGTAGTTTTTTGATATTGTATGAAAACCTTTAATCTATATATTAATAAAACCATTAGTGAACAACCTATCCTACATTTAATGTGGTGTCTCCATTTCAAATTTCCAATTTTTATGGATTTTTGCATTTTAAATTTATTAATCTCATTTATTATTTATTTATTCATTCTAGATTTTCAATTTTTGAAATATATGGAATTTTCAATTTATACGGAATCCCACAATATTGCTCACTTTTAAAAAGATTTGAAAGATTTGACATTTATTTAAAAAAATTTGAAAGATTTTAAATTTTAAATTTATATAGAATTTCCAATTCAAATTTATATATTACATATAATTAATATGTAAAATACTTCTCTATATTCAAATATTTTTTACGGACCCACTTTTCACACAGTACATTTTAAATCATGAATAACTCAAGTTCAGTAAATAAGTAAAAATTCTAAAAGTTCGATGTTTAAAAACTACACGACGAGACGAATCTAACAAGATCTCACTTGGCTATATTTTAATTTGTATAACTATGATAAAACTTTAAGTAGAAGTCTATGTGTGAATAGTAGCACATTTACAAATGTCAACAACATTTGACTACGGAAGTAGTAATATGAAACTTATTTACATTTTTATTATATTAAAAGTTATACAAAATATTTATAATTATTAAGAAAATTGTGAAAATTCATATTATGTGAATAATTGGTTTACAATAAATTAACTATTTCCATAAAAAATATTATAAATAAAATAATGAGGTGTATAAAGAGTTATTGGAGTGTGGATATATCCATTATTAAATAAAGAATGATAATCAAATTTATTTAATCTATTTTAAGGAAGAATTCATTAATCTATGGTTTATCAGATTTACAATTGACCGAAGAACAAATACAAAATCTAACTTTGTTAAAAATTGAAAAGCTAATTGCTGCAAATTCTATAAGTTTGAACCTTTTATCTGGAATGCTGGTACCGGATGAAGTTTTAACGTCTGAAATAGAGAATCTACTAATACTAGAAGAGTCATATTATAATAAGAAAAAAAATGATGACAGATCATACTAAACTATTACCTTTGTTGATTGATGAGCAAAGAATATTTATAATAAGATAATGTCTGCAGTTGATAGTGGCGATGGTGGATTCTTTTTTCTTTACGTGGTGGAACTGACAATACATTTATCTGGAAACTACTATGTTCAGCCCTACGTGGAGGCGTGGGATTATATTGCTTGTAGCATCAAGTGGAATAGCATCACTACTTCTTCCAAGAGGTAGGACTGCACATTCTAGATTTGGTATTCCACTAGATTGTGATGAGAATTCTACCTACAAAAAAGTTACCACAAAAAATGATTTAACCTCTTTTCTAATTAAAACAAAGTTCATTATTTGGGATGAAAATTCTTGATTGGTATAATGATTATAAGCCATCTGATTTAACTAAATTTCTCATTCGATTTCAGAGGAGAAAATTCTCACTCGCAGTTTGTTTAGCTATGACTATAAATAGAAGTCGTTGTTAATCTTTAAAAAATATTGAACTCTATCTTCCATAATCGGTTTTTAGAAGGGACTCACAACATTAATATGTAATTAAGATTGATTAACTTAAGATGCAATCAAAATATTGTCTACAATGAAATTCATATATGCCAAAAAAATTACAAAATGAATATTTCATGCAGGTGATGGTAATTGGTAAAACTTGTATTGATTTTGAGATGTACAATCAGGTGTGACATTTCAAGATAATTTTCTTATGAACTCTACGGGTCAACAATTGTTGAGATTATATATATAAATATGAATTATGCCACTTCAAATCTAGACATTTTTAAAGATGTTGCTAGACTAGCCCCTACAAATGAGATATTGATACGATCAATGATTACATTATGGAACATATGTCTGCAAATGAAAAGATATATCTCAGTTCTAAAAATATTTGTCAAGATGATGAAAGTAAGTATATATATAGTGACGATGAAATATTTTCACCGGAATATCAGAGTATGATCAAACTTTCAGGATTACCGAATCATGAAATAAAGTTGAAGGAGGGCTGCATAGTCATGTTTCTTAGGAATATAGATTCATTAAATAAATTATGCAATGGAAGCACATTGATAGTAAACAAGATGCGGAACCATATAATTAAGGCCCAATAATTTTGTAAAACCATGAAAGTTGAAAATTCTTGATAGAATGATTATAAGCCTATTGGATTTAACCAAATTCCCATTTGATTTTAAAGGAGAAAATTCTCACTTTGTTTTAAAATGATTATAAACAAAAGTCAATGTCAATCTTTAAAGAATGTTAAACTCCATTTTTCAAAACCAAATTTTAGCTTTGAACAATTATATGTTGTGATATCTCGTGTCACTAGCAAGAGAGGAGTCAAAGTATTAATATTTAATTAAGATGGATTAACTCAAGTACTACAAGAAATGTTGTTTACAATGAAAATTATATATAAAAGAAAATTGCAATATGGATACTTGATGTAGGTGATGGTAGAAACGGTATTGATCTTGGAGATGTAGTCAGATGTAACATTTCCGGGTGATCCTATATAAACATTTTTTTTTAGTGTACATATACAAATATAAACTGCATTACTTCGTATATAGACATTTTTAAAGATATGTGTTATACTAGCTCCTTCCAATGAGATGGGTTGATACAATTAATGATTACATCATGTAATGTCAATTTGCAAATAAAAATGTATATCTTAGTTCTAAAAATATTTGTCAAGAGGATGAAAGCATAAATAATGACAATGAAATATTTTCATCAGAATATCTAAACACGATCAAGTTTTCTGGACTACTGAATCATAAAATAAAGTTGAATGAGGGTTGTATAGTAATTCTTTTTAGTTATATAGATCCATCAAATAAATTATGCAATAGAAGCAGGTTGATAGTAACCAAGATGCGAAACCATATAATTGAGGTTAAACTAATTTTGAGAAACCATGAAATTAGAAAATTCTTGATGGGTAGAATGATTATGAGCCAGTCTGATTTAACCAAATTCTCAATTCAATTTCAGATGAGACAATTCTCATTCGCAGTTTATTTTGCTATGAATGTAAAGAAAAGTCAATGTCAATCATTTAAGAAGGTTGAACTCTATCTTCGGAAACCAGTTTTTAGCAATAAACTGTTACATGTTGCGATATCTCGTGTCACTAGCAAGATGAGACTCAGAGTATTAATATTTAGTTAAGATGGATTAATTCAGGATACTACAAGAAACGTTGTTTACAGTGAAATTTTCAGCAAATTGTAAGGAAAATTTTCATATCATGCGTAATACTTATTTAAATTTATTTAATTTTAAATAAATTTCAAATTAAATAAAATATAATTTTATTATTTATTTTTATTGATCTGCTAGCTTTGTACGGGACAAGCAACAAGAAAACGGTTTAATATGATTTCTCTATTAGTTTTAAAAATAATTAAACTATAATTATCATATATTCTCTATTAGTTTCATATGATATAACTATATATATTATATATAAAATATATAATTATACCCGTCGAGTTAGTTACTAGTTTGTAAATTTATAGTACTTTGTATGAAAAAAAAGATTTATATGAGTTCTGTAAATTCTATGTAAAATTCATTGATTTTAAAAATTCACTTAATTTCTAAAATAATACTCCAAAGAAAAGATCGAATCTGAATTGGATACACTTTGATTTTTTAAGTACAAACTTCTTTAAATACCCCCAAAAAAAAATCGAAAAAAATACCCTAAATTTGATTTGTGCTTTCTGCCAAGCTGGAGCGCTGAGAGCCTCCTGTCTTCGGTTATTCTCAATTTGAGGTTTTGGGGAGTTTTTTAATATCGATTCGCCATTCTGGGTTGATTTTAGGCGACCTGCAATTCCTTTGGCTGGGGTTCAATTGGACCGATTGATTGATCTGCTTCCCCTTAACCCTAGAAAGTGCAAAAATCTTTGGCAAGCACTTGTTAACCAATAGTTTTTCAATTCTATTTGAGTACTCGGTTGTCTAAAGTGTCTACTGGTATTACGAAATCGTTTATTGTTTGCCTGAATATGAGTTGTTACTGGATGTGTTAATATTGTTTAATTTGAATTATTACCTGCATTTAATGGGAATTTTTTAGTTCAGGTAGGTTTCGGATTATGAAGTGTTGCCGAATATGAGCCATGGGAAGGGGAAGGGGAAGGGGAAGGTCAGTATGAAGCGCTTGATCGAGAAGGATAGCCAGGAACCGGAGAGGAAGAAATTGGCACTGGACGAGTTTTCGCAGGCCCTGGCTAGAATTGCCGTGGTGCAGGTTTGTAAGAGCCTGGGATTCCAGAGTTTCCAGCAATCGGCGTTGGATACCCTAGCGGATGTGGCGGTCAGATACATTAGCCAAATAGGGAAAACAACATGTCTTCACAGCAATTTAGCCAATCGAAGCCAGAGCAATGTGTTTGATGTGATTCTAGGCCTGGAGGATTTGGGTTCTATTCAGGGGTTTTCAGGTGCTTCTGATGTTTCTCATTCGATTTCAGGATCGGGAATAGTTAAGGATATTATTAGATATGTTGGCAAAGCAAAAAAGGTACCTTTTGCATATTATTTGATTCCTGTTTCACCAAATGGTAAGAAGAGGAGTTTAGATCATAATTTTGCACGGGTTGAGGAAAACTCATATAATGGACATATCCCTAATTGGTTGCCGAAGTTTCCGAATCCAGAGAGTTATAGGGACGTTAGTTTAGAAAAAGATAAGTATATAGAGACCATGCCAGTTGGGGAAATCCAATGGGTTGAAGAGGAGCACAGAAAGGAGGAGATGCCTGTGCAGAATATGAATGGCTATAAAAGTGTAGCTGTTGAACATGTGGGCGCTGCACAGGCAAAAGATGCTGCTGAAAGCAACCCATATCTTGCTCCACCTATCTACTCTGAGAACACGGAAGCGTCTCTGCCTACACTTCCTATGGAACTATTGGAAGGGGATGCTTTGTACCATCAGAATTATAAAGTTAAGGAGAGCAATATTTCAACCTTGAACCCTTTCCAGAAAACTAATGGAATTTGGAAGAGTAATCCTTGTGAATGTGAAGACCAGAGTAAGATTGTACTGAGTGGGAGGCCCATTATACATTTTAAGGTTGGAAATGATAAGAAACACTGGAGCAGAGTGACAAGCCCGCAGAATGTAGGAATTGCTAATCTTTCTCCTTAGTTTGATGACAATGATGAGAAAATGATGGGGAGGATATTAAGGCCATAAAACTGGCAGCGACCACACCGATGCATATTCATTGTGAGAATATTCAACATCTGCGAGAAACAACTCATTTGTAAAGCAGTATTGTTCCTTGTTAGTCTTAAGAAGCTAGGAATTTTCTGTATGAGCATCTTAGACTTTACTTGAGCAGTGTTTGCACATTCAACCCAGGCATTCAATATTAAGTGCTATTTAGCTTAATTCGCCTTTGTTGTTAACTATTTTTTGTAATTAAAATCGAACTGTTAGTGATTTTGGATGAAATATTGGGTTCTCACAGTTTATATTACTCCAGATACATGTCCGAGGTGCATGCTTATTGCTCATATTTTGTTGGTTGTTTCTGTAAGTTTAATATACTTGCAATTTTGCATCTAGTTGTTATATGGTTTGGTAGGGATGCTAAGTGCTTCAGTTTGAAAATGATAGCCAATGAAAGAGTGTTTTGTATGTTTCAAAGTTGTTGCTCAATCCAATCATTTATTGATAGATCGAGCTGCATCATGGAAGAGCAGGCTTCAACGCTTTGCTGCAAAATACATAAACTATGACATATAATCACTGTGTTAAGCTGATTAACTGATCATAGGCTGAAGTTTTGCATTAGAGAGGCACAGGATACATTAGTAATTGAGGACATATGTGCCCTACAATGAATTTGGTACATTGCATACAATATGACGGATAATGCAGTTCTTTTGTGATCTTGTACACACTTGATATTATGAAAGAAGCAAGAAGTACTATTTGATACACAACCGTTGGTGACGCCTCTTTAACCAATTGTAATGTCTCATAATTTCAACTTTGACTACCTCATTTATCAAGTCTTTGAAGACTAGACGTTCAATTGCCAACACCAAGCTGGGAACCTGACCTTTGTAAGTCATCAAATCATCTGACGAATAATTTGAGTCTGATATCAAGAGCCTGTGCAATCTATCATCCAGATCACTGCGATTGCAAGATGGGATCCTGCATTGATGGTCCGTTTCCTGATATACTTCTTTTATGAGTTCGTATGGGCTTATCCATCTCTCTCCATCGGTAAGTGGTCTATCTAAACTTATTCCATGAGCTATTGTTTCATTTAACATATCAGAAACAATTCTTCGTTTGAATTTTTGATTAATAGTCATCCAGCCGTTCCACTCTACAGTTTCATCATTTGCTTCTTCCACATAGACTCTTGTTTCTTCATTATTATTAGACAAGCTTGTATGAGTTCTTGTGCAGTAGTCTGTTGGCTTATTTGGATTCTCAGCATACATTTCTGCTTCATCAGTAGTACATGGACTTCCATCTTCCACAAACAAAAGAAAGGAAAGAGAAAAGGCATTTTTTTTTGGGTGAGCAAAAGAAAAAGCATTTCATCAGTAAGATTGTTATTTTATAAAGCTTAAATCATAATGTTATTGTAACTTCAGATATAGACATTGAAAAATGTAGCTTAAATCATAATTTTAGGTGTGACCCTCCCATCCATGAATTTCTACAAAAAACATGTCATGCTAAAATTAATCGTATTTGCTTATTAGGGTGATTTGTGCATATCTCTCAATTATTCAACCGCTAAGATATGAAGAAACAACAAGAAGTCAACAACATTCAAGTTTGATGTTTCATGTTCATGAGGATGCAAGTGCAACAGATCAATACCTCTAAAAGCTGTTGACATCTTCTCTACTGGAGATGGTGTATCTTCATTGTAGAACATAGAGTCAAGAACTGATACAGGGCTTGGTTGGTCCATTGTTTTTATTGTGAATTCAGCTACTGGCATGTAGTCTTTTGATGTTGACATTGTTGCCTACAGATTTAAAAAAAAAAACCTTGTAAATATGATGAGATAAAACAAGCAAAATGGATATGCCCCACAATTTAGATGTTTACTTGCCTGTTGTTCTCTGTAACTGCTCTTCATGAACTTGATTGAGTTTATGCCATCTATTTCGGTCTGTAACCCTAAAGTGCTGTTGCTTTCTGATTTTATTGATGCAGCATCTCCTTGGCAATTTGAACAGCTTGCATCGCTACTATTCATGCTCACTTGCATATCGTTGTTGAAATGCAAACACATGGCTTTTGTTTCATGCTTTCTGTTTTGGGAACACTTTCCTTTTCCCTTTTTGTCGTATGGTTTTTGATCTCTCACTGAATGTGGTGATGATGGTAACTGTTCAAATGTGGACACACTTCGCAGTAATTTTGGACTTGCTGTTGTGGAATCTCTTCCAGAGTTTGCGAATTTTGTTGCCCTCCTGGATTGAGTTACCTTTAAGGTTTGCTCTGGTGGACTTGCTGATGTGGAATCTCTCCTTGGTGTCAGATTTGCATTTCTTCTGTATCCTGGATTCTCTTTCTGGCTTTTGAGGCTGTTAGGTCGGACCCTTTGCAAGTCTGGACTGGAACTTGAACTTTTGGCATTCTCCATCACTTCAGTTGACTTCATTTTCACATTTGAGGAACCTAACTGTTTGAGACAACAGGTATCCTTTATGGTTGGAATATTTTGGTTACCTTTTCTGTTCTGATGCATCAACACCTTGAAATTTTGATTGGGGTGACTGCTTTCCAGAATGCGGTTGTTTTGTGTTGTGAGTTCAGCCCAGTTTTCCTGTCTTTCTCCTGCATTGTGAATAGCTTCAAGAATCTGTTTAAGAGCTCGGAGATCATTTCCGGTCCTTTTAAATTCAAGTTTGTTGATCCTTTCCTCGATTTCACCATAAACTGAAGCAGATAACTGTGGGACATCTGTTGAACCTTTCCTGCTCTGTGCAGTTTTCTTCATAGAACCTGAAGTAGGATCCCCTTGTCTCCATGGAGCTGTTTCAAGCAGAATCCTTGAACGCGTGGTCTGTGTCCTGGGAGTATTGGAATTATATCGCACTGATGATAATGTGGACGGGTTCCTTCTAGAAACATGTGGACGGGTTTCTACTGCCCGGCATGGACTTGATTCTGCTTTTCTACCCGTATGTTCGTAGGTTGAAACATTATCTGGAAAAGAATCCAAACCCATTAGCTTTGTCACAATGCTGGATGAGGGTGTTGTCGGGCTCGCAGATGGCACAACTGCATTGGACTTCTTAATTTTCGTCATCAACCCCTGGCCCTGAAAATTCTGTCCTGGCGAACATTTTGTCTTGCATGATCTACTGTCTAGTGACAACCTGGGGAATTCTTTGAGCTTAATGGTGTTGTTGAAGGTCTGTCGTGATTCTCTTCCATCAAAGGAGAAACGAGGAAGCGGGATCCTCTCTTCTTTGGAGTTTTCTTGACCTTTCCAGACCTGAGATAAAACAGGAGTGAATCCTTCATAAGATGTGGCTTTCGATGTTCCATTTTTGGATTGCTGCAGGGGTCCCGGGGAATCAATGTGTCTGAATCCACTGATTTTTCTTTCACCATGAACGTTGCACTCGACAGAAGTGCCACGAGCTTCTCTGTTCATTGAGCTCTTCACCACATCTTGAACATGGGACATGTTTTCCGACATATAGATGTGTGCTGTTCTGTAGTAAGCCAGTGATGAAAATGCCGATGAACCAGACAAAGATGCTGCAGAAGCTCTCGGTTTCTCCTGCTTCTCCTGGTCTTTTTGCTGTCCAAGTAAGTAAGTAGATTACCTTAGGAATACTAATGTAGTATATGGTGATAACCAAAAGGAACATGGTTAGAATCTTACTGTGGGAACTCTTTTTGCTTGATTGGAATCCAGTCGGTGTCGACAACCTTGTAAAACAGAAAATACTGCAGTTTAGCCTTGTTTGTTGATTTCATTAACATCTCCCGGTGATGGAAAATTTTGGAATTTCCATGAGTAAACCAAAGTTAAAAACAGAGTGAAAATCGAATTCTTATATTTGCATTAACAATAGGTTTAGATGTTATGCTCCAGTGCATTTCTTTAAGGGGGCGTTTGGTTGGGGGCATCCAAGATTTCCACTTGGGTAGGGAATGTTATATGCCCTCGTTTGATTTGCGGCATATTTCACATAGGAATGTCACATTCCCACCGAAGTAGAATGTTGAGGGTTTTGGGTGTGAATCACATTCCTACCCAAGAGGTAGGTATTCTTGAATTACCACCTCAATTTCTCATACTTTTATACTAATGTGTCATTTATACCCTTACATTTCATACTTCTTTTATTTTATAAATTTAGATATTTGTATTCTAAAAAATGATTAATATGTTAAATTTAATTTTAAAAATCAATTGAAAATTTTTAAATTATTATACATGTTTTTAAAATAAATATTCTCATATTTGCTTAAAATTTATTTATCTTCTATATAAAAAAATAAAAATAATAAGCATTTAGTGACATTAAATTACTAATTATCATATAACAAATTATATATAACATTTTTTTATATTTTTAAATATAAATGGGTTTAAATATTATCACTATTTTATAGCAAAATGACATATTTATCAATTTGTTCCATTAAAATTCAAGAACATTATAGTAAATTTATTAGAAATTGAAATATGAGATTCTAATCAAACGCAATAATTTTAAAACACAAAAAAATTAAGATTCCCGACAATTTCATATTCCAGCAATTACATTCCCACGGTAATATTACTAAGATCCCTCCAAACCAAACGGACCCTAAAGTGTATGAATTTGACTTGTGATGTTAGATGCCAGCTTCATCAGCAGAATCATAAGCCAAAAAACGATGACTATACTCTACAAACACTGCTATGTTTTTTGAGGCTATACAACGAATACGACTCGTCTTTCAAAACACAATATTTCCTCTAGAATTTCCTGGATCCTTAAACTAACGAATGAGTATCATCAGAACATACCTAGCATTTGCCCCCCCTTGTAATTTTGGTTGCTTATTTGTCTCTGAGCCATGACGACATGTCGGTGGTCAAACAGTTGAAATATCCCATTCAGGCAACCAATATGTTTCTGCAGATCCTGGCTACCATCTGTTGGAGGCATCATGAAATTCCTCTCTCGAACTCTCCAACACTTTCAACAGGTTTTTACTGCCTTACATATACCCTGCAAAAAGAATGGGTTTTTTTTTCTCAACTGTCAGTCTTCTTTCTTTTGTCAAATTGGGGGATTTCATTTCATTTCATTCTCACAGGACAAAAGTGAAATGAGCTTCTTCGTCTGTCTTTTGGTGACCTCTCAAGGTATGTCAGAGGGCTTTTATGGAAGGAATGCATTTTGTGTACAAATGCAAGTGCTTTATTTATATAATATCTGTATCCATTTGAGGAGAGGAGTGTGGGGGTCAGTTGAGTATGTGAAATCTGTGGATCAGGGCTTCAACAGGTCATTTTTCTTTTTTTCATTTTTCAGGTGGACAATGAAATGTGGCATGTGGGTGGGTCTGGATTACGGAGCCTGGGACCTCTTATGCTTGGGCATGTGGACCTTCTGTAAGTGTTTTCTTCACTGGCAATCTCTTCCATCTTCTAATCAGCATATATACAAGGGTATAAATGTGTTTATATACTTGAGTGTTTTTTCCATCATACACATATTCATATAAGTACATTGGTGGGCCTAATGGTAACATTTGTAATGAATAATGATGTACAATCCTAATCTTTTTTGTCAATTTAACCCATTATGGTCCCTTGTGTAACTAAGAAGTTGTTCCCATTTTCCAATTTTCAATCAATTTTTCAACACTTGGATAGATAAGAGGATGTTGGATATTTATACTTACAATTTAAGCAACACCAACATAATTAAGCACTTTCTTATCCCATTTTTTTATATCCCTTTTTTGAACCAATTACTAATTACGAACCATGCAATATTTTTGTATACACAATACAAATAGTAGATGTCTTGTGATTCGATGATTTTTTCTAAGTATTACTTTTGATGAAAGCCCTCTTTTGTATTATTTGAGATCTCACATTAGATAACGCGGGATTTCCTATTGTTTATATGAATTGGAGCTAGCCCATTCATAGTGAATTGGTTTTGAATTAAAACCTCTTATCTATAATTCAATATTATTCCTGTGTTTGGAAAACTAGGCTAACTGTATAAAATTATATGCAACATGCTTTCAAATTTTGTTTCAAAATAATAAGATGATTTTGAACATGAAATTTGATGACTGGGAGAAAGGAGAAAAATAAATTATTTAATTAAGTGATTGAGATAATTTTTTTTTTTTTTTTTGTAAAGTACGGAGTATGTATCATTTGTTTTAAATAGTCTAAAAATAAACACATGACTTTTTAAATAAAATATAGAATGAGGGAGTATATATTAGTTTTAGCCTAATGTATCTCTGGGTGGCTGTCCACCGTTTAGACTGAATATTTGAATTCTGAAGTCCTTAAATTTGTAGTGATGCGCACTTTTGTAAACAACCTTAATGTTTATGTGTGTTCTTATGCAGTGCTCACTTGTCATGATTTGGAATTACAAGTTGCAATAATTATTACTGTAGTAATAATAACACTTAGGACAGACTTGGAATCATATTCCAAAAAAGGCATTATCATTATTTTATGTGAAAATGGAGTGAAATTGTGGGGCGGCAGGCTGACAACCCAACTAATACTTGCTTTCATTCCTGAGCATAAAGAAGTACTATTGTTTTTGCCTTTGGAATCAAAAGAAGTCTAATTTGGGAATGATTCCAATTAAGTTTGAGGAAATATTTCAATTTTTTTGTATGAATGCATTGATACAGCAGAAATAAATAAATATAAATATAAATAATAATAACAGATCTCATCATATAAGTATCGATAAAAGCAGCAATCCTGATTCCTCCTACATAATGTGTCTGATCATTTGTGCACGCGAAGCCAAGATTTTCGACATTTCGTGCATATTCTGTATTTTGAAGAATTTATTTACTACTCCTACTAAAACAATATAGTAATTGATGATGGTTAGTTCTTACTGTATTTAAAAACTTACATAGCCAAATAGTAGTATTAATTAATTCTTTGTGGCAGCGGTGATAACATGTGGGGGTTGTTTGCATCTGATACAAGGCATCTGGTTTAATGAAAGCAAAACAAATAATTTGACCGTTCAACAATAGGTGGGTGGGGGGTAAACAATTAAAAAATTTAAATATAGTTAAATACCCTCATGTATAATAAAGGTGGTTAGAAGAAAATCTTAAATTTGAGAGACACTAATGAGAGTTGTCTGGATTTGTTAATGCAAGAATCATCAAACTCCTTTTAACTTAATCCATATATAGTTTTACCAAATTGTACTAAATATATCCCAAGAAAATCTTAATTATCCCATTACATTTAGGCCACCATGATTTGGCCCACATGACTCTTGCATACCCACACCTTCTCCCACTCACCGATCAACCATGTGCGTGTATGGTTTACTCACAATTATTGGGATTTCATGAGGTCTTTTTCATTTGTTTATGGAATCAATTAGGATCACAATCGAAAGATTTTGGACATGCCAATTACTAACATGCCCATAAATTTTATAAAACCGAATAAACATCATCAACTCAATTACAACACATGCCACTTGTTAAGCAAGAATCCATTTGTGAAGAAGTCAAATCCAAAAAACACACAATATTAAGCAATCCTAAGCTGCCACTTCAATGGATATAATTATAAAATGGTGCTACCTACATCCACATACCGCTGACTTCAGGATTTGCCCCTTTATATATTTTTTATGATAGATGACATTTTAATATAATCCTAATATCTTTTGGTGTTTTTATATCCTCTCTGTTTTATAGGTTCACAGGTACTATCAATGAATGGTTCCTGAATTATAAGACCATCTCCAATGGTCCCCTAAAACTCAAAATGTGGTGGCATCTTCTCTCCAACAATACCCTAAAACCAAACCTATTTTAGGTTTTTTGAGTTTTATGAATAGTAAATACTCAAATTTGAGTATTTACTATTCATAAACCTATATCACTTTTTGCAATTTAATTAATTGCAATTTCATCCCTCCAATTGTTGCAAGTTGAATATTAATCTAATTTTGTATTATGCTTGATAATTTTATACTTCATATAAATTTTTTATTAAATTAATTTTATATTTAATTAGATTAGAAATTTTAAGGTTTCTTTATAAAATAAATTTTAAACATAAAGATAACTAAATTTTTAAAGTTTTAGTACAATCTTAGCAATCATTAAAAAAATTACATTAGAATATGAAAATATAATTAAACATAACACATCTCAAATACTAAAAAAATGTACAATATTAAACAACTAAATAACTACGCAAACGGAAAATTAAGTTAATAGTCATCTAAATCAACATCTGATCCTCCAACATTATTTAAATTTGTATTGAATTTATGTGAGGTTAATGTATAATTTATAAGAAATGAAGGGTATGATTGAAAAGATAAATAAGTTTGTATGGAAAAGAATATATAGAGAATATTCTTTTAAGTTTGAGTTTAGTGTAAATGGTTGGAGATGAATTACTGTTTGATGTGACATTTACTGTAAAATGAGTTTGAGTTTGGTGTTGGATATTGGAGATGCCCTAAGCATTTGCAAGATTATGGTTTATGGACTCCCAAATTGGCTTCTCACTGCTACTACATATGATATCCTTGAGAAATGACTGAATAAAATAAAATAATTTTAATACCTAAAAAAGAACTAGAAAATGGAGGAGTAAGGAATGGGATGATGTATGGAATATATTGGGATCAGAAAACTTAACAGAATCTTTCATTAATTAGTAGAGTCTATTGGAAATGAGATGTAAGATCCACAATGTGTTGTCAGAATCAGACAGCACTTATCCATAGGCTTGAATGGATCACACTCAGACTCAGTCTCGTAGGCTTTAGACACGATTTGTTTGTATTTTAATATGTGTACTCATTACACGCACATGTGGATGGTTGCAATTTATGAAGAATAAAATATCTACTGGTATATAGAAGAAAAATGAACGCAATTATTGATGAAAATTTGAAGCATATTCTATGTCCAGCATACTAACTCTAATCGTCCATTTGGGTTCACTCCAGGACATGATGATGTCTCTTATATTTCGAAGCCCAATATTCTGCTGGACAAGCAAATAAATCCAATGCACATATTATTAGTCAAGATCATGTAATTGCTGATGTAAGGTGACATTGGGAGGCTAAGCTTTTAACCGAGCAGGATTGTTTCATTTTTCAATTAAGAATTTTTTTAGGTGAATATATGATGATGATCAACTCATCAAATTCAAAGTTGGCCTTAATGGCCCCTTGTAGGTATCCAGTCTTTAATTTGCAAGCAAGCTCTCTTGCAAACTGCCAAAAAAGTGAATGTGTAATAGCACATGTCCTACAAATTTGAGGTTGGATGAAGTAAACCTTCAAAGATGCTTGTGTCCTTGCGTCTTCAATGGAAAATGGCTCAAATGTTCAAAAAGTTATGCATCGAATGATATGGGGTTAAATAGCCACGTTTTTTCGAAAATATAAAAAAGAAATTAATTTTCTTTTGGCATAGTTGAGGATTAAAGAAAATTTGCAGTTGGGTTTTCATTTTTTTTTTTTTCGGGTAAAGTGGAGGGCCGAAGCCATTTATTCTAAAGCTAAGTTGCAATAGGGCAAACCTAGCGAGACAATGTCAATTACATTGGAGACCCACTCAGGGTCTCACAAAGATTTCTATACCACTCTAGGGCGTAAGAAACCTAAGAAGATAATCAGGCTACCATATTACAACACCTAGGAATATAAAAGAACTTGTTTTCCCAGTTCCATCTTCTCATGATCATGATGTGTGAAACGGAGCGGTCGAGGGACTCTAGATTCTCATCTTGAAGAAGTTGAATACTAGACGAGCTGACAGATTCAATTCAGTCAACAGGAGTAGAATGATCAGGTGGTCTGCCAGCGTGGAAAGTTCCTGCGATGCTCCCACGCTTGTCTGGATGTGTTGATGAGTCGATAACAGACACAACTTTGTGGCATCCAGGAGGTAGAGAGGTTGGCATTGATCTCACCCAAGCCCCAGAAGGTTGAGGACGCCAAGGTGTTGAACTATTGTCAAGCTTTGGGGAGTGGGATCTAGATTGCCTTCTGGGAGAGTTGTTATCAGTATTGGCAATAATGGAGGGGGCTGATGACGATAAGGACTGGTTGGGGATTATCTGTGGAAGAGGATCTTCTTGCATAGGATTGGAATTTTCATTGGAAGGAGCTGGATGCGGAGGCCGATGATCATGAAACTGAGGGGAAGGATCTTCTTGCATAGGCATAGAGGCTTCCCTAGAACATTCATCCACGAGAAGAGTGAATCGGCTCCCATTTGGGGCAGGCTGGCCACGACGGATGAACTGTTCACCTCTCAGTGGATGCCTTCTTGTTTTCGCAAACATCCAAGCTAAGGGCCATAGGCTGAATCTTCAACTTGGCCCTCCTTCCTGTTAGAACGGGTCTGGGGTCCTAAATCTGGAGTTTCTTGATGCTGATTGATGGGGCAATTAGAAGTTATATGTTCGAGTTTGCCGCACTTGAAACAGACAAGCTTAAGGTTTTCATATTCGACTTTAAGCACCAAATCATCCACCATTACCTGTGACTTCAGAGGCTTGGATAAATCCATTCGAACAACAACTCTAGCAAACCTGCTTCGAGCCACGGCGTCCGTTTTGATGTCCAAACTGATGACTTGCCCCACTCTTGTACCAGCTTGATATAAGAGATTTCGATTGTACAGAAACATTGGGAGGCTTGGGAATCGAATCCATACCACCATCATTTTCACTTCGTTAGTTAGCGGATCGAAATGCTCCTCCCAGGGTTGCACGTGGAGGTAGCTTCCGGATATCATCCATGGTCCTCCCGTAAGGGCGAAAATCGCGTCCTCGCTCTTCGTGAAAAGGATTACATAATACCCATTATCCAGATCAATTAAGGATGCCGCTGCCGCTGCCAGCCAAATCTTTTCAACACCCGATTTCAGAAACGATAGGCCATATCGCGGCCAATTACTTTGATTACAATGGCATGTGCCCATTGCCGAGAAGACATTCTTTAAAAGCTTTGAGAGAAGGGACACCGTCTTCTCAAACAACTCTTTAATCCATATGGGGTTTTCATCTTTTAATAAATTGTATGTTTTAGCAAATCACTTCAATCTTATTATATATATTATTATATATATATATTTATATATATTTATATATATAATAACTAAAGTTTGATTTTGACAATGAGTAAGGCCCTGTTCTCTAGGCCTTAATTTTTCTGGTCTGATCTGAATTTATAAGACCTGGTCTGGTCTGATCTGAATTTGTCTGGTCTGGTCTGGTCTGATCTGATTCCATCTGGTCTGGTCTGATCTGATCTGAATTGATCTGGTCTGATCTGGTCTGATCTTATTTTATTTATATTTTGATTCTAATTAGATTTATGGTAATAATAATAATGATAATAAAAATAAAATTACTAATTAATTTATTATAATAATAATAACAATAAATTTGTAATTATTAAAAAAATAATTTATTAATAAATTAGTGATTAGTTTATTATTATTATTACATAATAGTAATAATAATTAATTAATTGTTTTTATTATTACTGTTAATTATTACTACTAATTACTAATATAGTATTTATTATATATTAGTATTTGCAATAATAATTAATTATTAATAGTTAATTAATTATAATTATAATAATAGTTAATAAAATAATAATTATTAAGAGTTATTTACGTACAACTATTATTATTACTATTATTATGATTATTATTGTTATTATCATTATTATATATTTTAAACAAGTATTTAAAATTATATTTTGAAAGTATTTATAATATAAAATATATTAAGAACGTGACTAGTATATTTAAATAATATTTTGTGAGCAAAAGAATATTTTTAGAAATATTTTTAAATAACTACAATATAAATAATATTTGTATTGCTATATTTTTTGCTTTTTATAAAAAAAATATTATATGTAATTATATAATTTTATTATAATGATCTGATCTGGTCTGGTCTGAATGTTTCTGGTCTGGTCTGATCTGATCTGATTTGATCTGGTCTGATCTGAATGTTTCTTATCTGATCTGGTCTGATCTGATTTTGAAAAAAAATAAATAATAAGTCCTGAAAATAAGTTCTAGAGAACAGGGCCTAATTCTGTTTATGATAGTATTCCGAAATTAAATCATTTCAAGTGGATGTTTAACATCCTCAATTATTTTTATTGTACCCAAATACATGATCTAATATGTGTCTATATATAAGAAATGAAATGTAGAATGTATAGTGGAAGAAAATTGCGATTTAAGTATTTTGAAAATGAATTACTACGACCGTTTCTTTTTAAGGGGTCTATTCGATTCAGATTTTTATGGATTTTAAAAGTCGGTTGATTTAGAAAGTTCATGGACTCCATGTAGAGTTGGTTGATTTTGCATATAATCCTGTAGAGTTTGGCTGATTTGAATAGAATCCGCAGAAATTTTGAGAGATTTTGTATAATTATATTTTTTAAAAGAATTCATTAAAATATATGAAGAATTAAAATCCATAGACTGTTGAATACCTCTAGATTTTTAAAGACTTTTTAAAATCTGTATTGAATACCTCTAGATTTAAAGACTTTTTAAAATCTAAATTGAATACAGCAAACTTTAAGAATCCAAAAAAAATCTCATAGAGTCTTGATTGAATACACCCCCTAAGTGTAACACTTTCATTTTTTGGATATTTCATAATAAATGTTAAATTACCATATATGGAATGATTTTAAAGGTAAAAAGTTTCCACTAAAGCATTTTTGTTCCTTGCATTAAATCCCGTGTCATTTCATTATGTTACACTTATTTAGAAACGGATGGAGTATTTTATTGAAATTTTTTTCAGTAAATTAATAATTTAATTAAAATTTTGAGGATAAAAAATATTCGAAATTTATTGCAATTATTTTTAAAAAAATTGTGGTGTATATAAAAATAAAGTTAGTTAAATATCTAGAATGGGATAAAAAAATGAGTGGAAAAACGATGAAACGCTCCCTTTCCAAAAACATCGTAATCTAAATTACTGATTAGGGTTCCTTTTTGAGGCGCCGCTTAGCCGTTGCGCTTTTTGAATATTCTCAATTTCCTTTGCGCCTATAAATATCCTCATCTATTCTGTTCAACCCCATTCCATCCATCATTTCATTTTGAATTTTGAATATACAGCACAAGTCGGTGAGTTTTCCTCCTCCCCTCTTCGACTCCTTGTTCTTAGAAGTAATATGTTTGGCTTCTGACTCATCCATATCTGCGCATTCCGATTTTGTAATGTTTATTGTTATTTTCTGGCGATTCGGATCGTGTATTTTCGTTTTTTTAATTATTCGGCGATTGTTTAATTGATTGGAAAATCCGAGTTTCGATTTGCAGTTGGTTTGAAAAAAATAGGTTAATTTTCACTCTCTTGACGTAGATCTGGTGCTATGCGTAATGACGTGATAGATCGGAAACTGGTAGATTGATCAATTAATGGGAAAGTTGATTGTTGGTTAAACGGTGTAGTCACGGAATTGTTCTTACTTTTGAGAACTCGGCGTGGATTCCGGGGATGTATGTACATTCGTGCAGGATCCACAAATTTTGTGCAAATCTGCATATACGAATGGCTGATTTCCTAGCAAATTGAATGTTTACATGTATGTTTCATTAAAAGCGATTCATAAAACCGTCGGCTCATCTTTCAAATTCCTGCTATGCTGTTCCGTTTTTATGGTTTTTTATTAACTTTTATCTTTAAGTTTTGCTCCGAAGTCTGAATTTTTTTTGTCGTTCTTCCCCTTTGTTTGGAATCTTCTTCTTCTTCTTTTTTTTTTTTTTTATTTTTTTATTTTTTTTTTATTTTTAAGTAATGAATCCAGAAATTTCACTCCCCTGACGTTGCGCACATGTATGTTAGTATTTTTCATTTAAACAAATCATTTAGTTTTACAATTGATTTTGTGTAAGGTGCATATGTCAGGTTGGATGGATGTGATAACTAGATTTGGAAAATTGTATAGATGTTCCAGAAATTTTACCAAACACGATTATAGTTTTTCCTGTTTCTATGCTCATCACGAAATGACTCACTGTTCTCCTCTGGATAATGCCTTTAGAAAATGGGCCGTGGAGTTAGCGCTGGTGGTGGTCAGAGTTCCTTAGGGTACCTCTTTGGTGGGGGAGAAGCCCCAACTCAAGCACCAAACAGGGCTTCAACTGTTGAGCCACCGCCTGCTGCAAATCCTGCACCGGCCGCTGCTGCATCACTGGAGGAAAACAAAAACACTAAGCAAACTCCTCCTGCTGCAACCTCCAACTTTGCCACAAACAACTACCATAGATCAGAGGGTCAGAATTGTGGCAACTTCCTTACGGTACTAACCTCAGTAAATTTTGTTAATATCATTGATTATAAATCCACAAATTGCTGACTATTGAATGGTTACACACAGGACCGGCCATCAACCAAAGTTCATGCTGCACCTGGGGGTAATTCTTCCTTGAACTACCTGTTCGGTGATGGGAGCAAATGATGGGTGGATAAATTGATGGAAAGATGTATTTGAACCCTGTGTTCAATTGGGTGTTTTTCATAAGCACATTACTATTACATTGTCATGTTATTTTTCTGTTGTGTATTTTGGTGGGCAGATTTTACAAATTTGAGCAATATAATCAAAAACTGCTCTTATATTTTCTGTTCTATGCTCTTTACATTCTATTAGTTCATGGTAACCCCAAGAGCCGACCTCTTTTACACAAATTTTTCTGTTAGTTTCCATCCAAATTAGTAAGGGAGCATCTAAAATAATAGACTAATAAGTGTTGGCAAAAAGAAGGGGAAATAGTGTTTCGGGTAGCCATCTTTGGCCTGAGAAAATGAGAGTAAAAATCCTAGACACAGGCGGCTCGTGTTTGCCTGCTGCAGTGCCCAAACATCCAAAAATTTGCTCCTTGCAAAGACAATGCAACGATTTCTCCTGAGATGATACATCTTTCAAGCTCAATCAGCTTGAGTTGGCCTCCTGCTGGTAGTCTATTTGGGACGAAGGTTTTGAGGTGATGAATGACATTCCGAATCCAGAACTAGATTTCTAACCGACAAGTTATCATTGGGTTACACTGAAAACATTGACATAGTCGCATAGCATTTCCCTTCATTCTAGTCATGGAATCCAATAGCCATTTAAACATCCGTCTATTAGTCTATTGTAATGATTAACTCCTTAGATGATGTTGTCATGACTTTCCATCTGTCTATGTTCATCTAAAAACAAGATTCTGGAATGGGAACAACCAAGAAAAACCAAACCTTGCCCAACAAAACATCAGAATGACTGGAAAGGGATGAGGGTAATGCGGTAACACAACATGCGTAGAGAGAATTTTTCTCAGTATCAAAATTTCCATCACATAATATGCACATATATCAAGTATAATGTTGGTTGAAAAAAAATTATCCTCACGCTCTTATAATTTCATTTCTCAAAAAAATTAGAAACCACGCTAGTTTTGTGGAAAAGAAAACAATATTTCAGAAATGAATGCTTGAAAAAAATGTAGACAGAGGTGGACACCCAAATACCCCTTTTCACAACAAAAATGACCTGACCGGGGTTCTCCTCATGGAGTTAAGCTACTTATTAGTATTACTAAAGCCCTGATCAGAGATAATTAACACTGGGAACCAAAGCATAATCTGATACCAAATGAATTTTTATTCAACTCACATAGAACTTTGATCAAATATTCATATTTGCTAATCCTATCACTATAACTAATATACTAGTTGTATTTGGACTGTGGCAATTCAAACCCTTTCTTTATCTAGGGCTTTTGTCTTCAAAGAAGCTTAGGGAGAAGTTTTCTGAGTAAAATCAACCATGATTATTGCCAGAGGTGCCTTCTTTCTGTTAAGCACAACATCCACAGAAAGGTAAATAATCAATTGTATACACAGAAACCCCTCTTATAACCACAGCATAAAGAAGGATTAACATCAACATAATCCCACAAAACCAACCAACATATTAAATCTTCAATGCGTTGTTATTCATCAATTTTCAAAATCGGTTTACCACATTCCGCTAATTTTTACCAAATCATAAGGTTATAGTCAAAATGCTTCAAAACACAAGGCAAAAATCCATTCGAAAACTGTCAAAACCATAAATAAAACCTATGGCATTGTAACAACAGCAACAACACCATCTCGTTCCAAAAGTAATCGATTTTCCAAAATTAAATGTAAAATTGCATTGCGTAGTAGAAGAAAACAGAATAGATACGGCTTAGAAGCCGAGCTTGGTGCGGCGCCAGTGGCGGCGCTTGGCGTTGTACCGGATGGTGTTGTCGGTGCGCATGCGGATCCAGTACGGAATCGGCCTGTTCTGCCTCTGCTTCTTCGCCAGCTTCTTCTTAATCATGAACGTCTTGTGCGACGGCTACAAAGAACGACCAACGGAATTTGCTTTCAAATACATTTCTTTAAAGAGAGGATTAATTAACACAAACGCGAAAGCAATCGAGGCTTAGAAAAGGGAAAAAGCTCTAACCATGGCTGGTTCCGGCAGCTGCGATCTCCCTTCGTGTGTGGTTCGCTCTGCTGTCAGATTGTCTGAGAATGTGCGGCGGAGGAACGAAACCCTAATCGGCCTCTATTTATATAGGCAGGGTGAGTAATTGTATGGCCCAAACGCAAAGGCTCAAATTCAGCCTATTAAACTAAAATTAAATGGGCCTGGGTTAAGTTCGGGCACAACTAAACCCAATGGGTTGGGCGTTCGGGCTATTGGGTATCTAACGGGTCAAGGATATCAC
This sequence comes from Hygrophila difformis, assembly GCA_030278955.1. Taxonomy (NCBI): domain Eukaryota; kingdom Viridiplantae; phylum Streptophyta; class Magnoliopsida; order Lamiales; family Acanthaceae; genus Hygrophila; species Hygrophila difformis. Next base: position 58,880,370 of record JAOANR010000005.1, on the reverse strand, counting down.
CACTTTTTCAATTTTAGTAACTTGACCAACATGCCAATCTCTCCGAAGGGGAGTTTGGTACAGGGAATTGAGCTTAGGAAAATAGAATTTAGTTAATTCCCTTGTTTGGTAAGACAAGAGAATCCATAATTGAGAATTATACCAATTTTCTTTCTCTCATTTTAATTCTCTCTCAAATATAGAGAATTGGGGAAAATTCGTGTATTTGGTTTATAATGGATAAATTCAGTCTCTCTTCCTCACTTATAATAATAATAATAACAATAATAATAATAATAATTACAATAATTATTAAATAATAATAATTATTATTAGATAATTAATAATAATAAGAATAATAATAATACTCCGTTAATTATTCTTATTATTATTATTATTATTATTATTATTATTATTATTATTATTATTATTATTATTATTAATTATTTATAACAGAAAATATAATTATTTTTAATCAAAGGAATAACAAGAAATTTTATTACATGTTCCATCTCTATGTGGAAATTTCTAACCAACGAAACAAACGAATTGATTATCTATTCTATTTCTCCGTTGAATTCTCTGTTTTACCAAACGAGATAATCAATTCTCTTTCTCTGACTCAATTCCCTTTCTCTGCAATTCCATTCTCTGTCATCAATTCTATGCAATTCCATTCTTTGTACCAAACTGCCATGGATCCCTTGGTTACTACTTGCAAGAACAAGAGGGAAAGGAAAGGATATGGAAGCAAACCACAACAAGAACCGAAAGGGGAAGCAACCAAGGTGTTAGAACCGTGACCTCATCCCAATCCTCCAAGCTCAAGCCTTGGTTTAATAATCACAAGGATGCTTCAAGTCCAAAGTGATGAATGTTTCCCAACAAGCATTCAAAGGTGTTTGTGAGAGTGTGTGTAAACTCACAAGGTGATCTTTTGAGAGAAATACCAAGTAGATTTCATTCAAGACAAAAGATGAGTCTTACAAATGATGGGGGAGGCATATATATAGTGCCAAAGCCCCTAGGAACACTTACAAAGGAAGAAAAAACGAAAAAAGGACGAAAAATAAGGCCTGGGTCGCTAAACTGGCGACTGGGGCGCCAAACTGGGCTGTGTCCCTATGCGTGGCTTGGCGACACGCGCTTAGCGACACGGGTCGGTGCTTAGCGACACGGGTCGGTATGACTCTGTGTCCCTAAGCAGGGCTGTGTCCCTATGCGTGGTTTGGCGACATGCGCTTAGTGACACGGGTCGATGCTTAGCGACACGGGTCGGTATGACTCTGTGTCTCTAAACAGGGTTGTGTCCCTATGCGTGGCTTGGCGACACGCGCTTAGCGACACGGGTCGGTTAGCGACACAGGCTTAAGGACACAATGATAGGGACATGGCCTTCTCCCAAAATTTGAAGTCTTATACTATTACATTATTATCTAATATTATCCGACCATCTTCCGACTTTGACCAAAATTTGTCCGGCGACCGGCGGTGGTTCCGGCCGACCTCCGGCGAACTTCCGGTCAATTTTCCGGCGAGCTCCGTTTGACCTTCCGGCGATGCTCCGGTGCTCCGTCGACTTCTTCGGTCATCTTCCGGCGACGGCCAACTTCCGGCCAACTTTCCGGCGAGCTCCGTTTGACCTTCCGGTGATGCTCCGATGCTCCGACGACTTCTCCGGTCATCCCGGCGACTCTCCGGCAACGGTGATGGCTTACTGCTTCAAAATTGGGGAATCCACAATTGGATTCCGTCCGGGTCCTTTAACTTAGTCGGGTCTTTTCTACCCTTGTCGGACCGGATCGGGTAATGTGTTTGGTTGATCCGGATTTTTACGGCATCCTCTCCCCCTTCAGAAGCTTTGGACTCCAAAGCGGGAAGAGTCATTACTCGAGATGGATCAATCGCGCGGGATAAACCTGCACAAACCGGTCTCGAATAAATTTTACATTTTCGCATCATTCTAGAAAAACAAAAATGGAATATAAAATCATCAGAAGTATTCTCCAGGGAGCAGATATATTTCTCAGTTCTAGCTTCTAAGAGGATGTCCAAGGTGTGATCGCCCGCAGCTCCAGACTTCAATTTCCTATAAAAATAATTGTTTTCATCAGATGCAGTGGTAATTGCTCCTCGAAAATCAGCTTTAAATTTTTCAAGAATTGGAGCGCGGTCACCTGGATTATTCCTCACTTGCGCTGCTTTAGAAACTCCAACACGTGTCACTGGCGGAGATTGCTCATGATCAAAAGGAATTTTCTTGTCAGAGAATGGAAAATGACGGGCACGTAGGTGCACTTTGATACCTTTTGACCCAAATGATTTGATCAGATAAGACAAGTGACTCAATGGGATCTTTCCAGTGTAATGAACTCATAGTAGTCAATAGCACCGCTATAGCGCGCTATACCGCTATAGCGGAGCGGATTTGTGGTTGGGCGCTATGGCCGCCACGCTCCGCCACATTTTTCAAATAGCGGCCATAGCGGGCGGCGCCCTAGGTCGCGCCAGGCGCTACAGCCGCCACGCTCCGCTACATATTTCAAATAAAAGCCTTAGCGGGAGGCGCTGCAGTTAGAAGCCGAATTAGGCTTCTTTAGAGAGAGGGATATTAATAATATCTTTAGGTTGCGAAGACTAACAATTTCTTTGAGGCAGAGGGAAGCCAACATTTTAAATTGACCTTTACATTTATTGAAGTGCAGACTCTTCAACAATATATATAATTAAAAAGAATTAAAAATAGTGCTCTTTCTTCCCTATTCTATTATGTTCTAAATATTTTTAATATACTGCACTTCTCTAAAACTTTTTTCGAGATTTTCGCTTATTTTTCTTCCTATTTTCTTACTTTTTTTCCTTCATTATTCTTCCCTTTGCGGCAATACCTATAATTTATGTTAGATTGTTCTACTTTAAAACATAGTTATATGATTAATTAGGATAATTTTCAAGAACATTGAATATCATTACAAAGTTTCAATATATTATAAATTTTTCAAATAGCGGTTTTCCCGCTATGCACTTTCCCGCTATAGCATCTTTGGAGTTGACCGCTATAGGCCGCTATCCGCTGTTGACTACTATGAATGAACTCGACCATAATCAGCATTCATTCTATCAGGCAAACTTAATTTTTCAAGCAAATGCAATTGATACTGATATTGATATTGGTCCAGTCTCAAATTTTCTGTATATTCCCAAATTGGATCAATGTATTCAGAATTTAATTCAAGAGTGGTGAAGTTACCTGGCGGATTCAACTTTTGCTCATTCATCACTTGAGACCTTGGGACTTTTTCCAAAGTAGAAAAATGATAAGATCTTACCCTTGGAGACTTTTGGCATTCCTCAAAAGTGTTAGAAGGTGTGTCCCCAGTGCTGGTTTCCACATTCAGTCCTTCGGAATATTCTTCACTGTCATCTGACTTCTTAGAAAATGCCTTGTCAGGCTGCTTCTCTTCGTCACCAGAATTTAATAGACTCAAAGACCCATGTTCCAGCTGTGGAGCTCTCTTACACTCAGCAATCATATTCATCTTCTGCTCCATGTTCTCAAGTTGAGCATTTATCCTTTGCATCATGTCCATCAGATCCTGGTTGGAAGGTTGTTCTGAACCTGTCATGTCAGTAAATTTAACAAAGAAAAATTAAATAGCACCTGCAAAGAAGATGAAAATATTATGGAAGGTAAAAGAAGAAGAAATTATTTTATATAATATTAGCAGATGGAATTTATTTGGATCACTCGGATAAAATCACACAGTTTGCTCACAACCCAATGGCTGAATGCTAGGTTAATTCACAACCTGGTATATCTGCAGTCCACAGTGATCACAAACAGATTTCGAGTGGCGGAGGGTGAGGCCTGAATATTCGTACGCACAATGCAAGATACAAATGCAATGTTCGACTCTATCAACAACCGCTAGGAAATATGTGAAATGCAATGCAATGAAATTATGTTCACATTTTTAATCGGTAATTGCAATCCAATAATTCCAAGACCTCACAATATAAAAGTGAACTCACCAAAATTTGAAAAGTGGTAGCTCACAACACTCGACTCCCAAATATGATCACACAAGGTTTCCCATTATCGGTACGCGACAAAATTTTCAACAGTTCTCTCCAATATATCAGATAAAATTTTCCGGAGGAATTTCAACAGCTCGATTTCACTTGTTATGAGAGGAATTTTAAGAGCGGAACATTGCCCGATTAAAATTTCAACTATGTGTTCGTGATTTAAAATAAATCAGAGGAACCAAGTGCCAACTGTGTATATCTGACTTAGGAAAAATTTTGAAAAATATTGCTCAAATGGAGAGATGACCCGTCGCAAGGTGGGGCGCTTTGTCGCGAAAGGGCGTGTCGTGAAAGGTTAAGGACACAAGTTGTTTAGAGACACAAGTGTCTAGGGACACAAATGTATAGGGACAAGGGTGTTTAGGGACATAAGTGTCTAAGGACACAAGTGTATAGGGACAAGGGGTTTAGGGACACAAGTGTCTAAGGACACAAGTGTATAGGGACAAGGGGTTTAGGGACACAAGTGTCTAAGGACACAAGTCTATAGGGACAAGGGGTTTAGGGACACAAGTGTCTAAGGACACAAGTGTTTAGGGACAAAGGGTTTGAGGACACAATTGGGGGTGTTTGGGGACACAAGATGATGCTTGGGGACACAAGTATGTTGTTTAGGGACACAAGAGAGCTTAGGGACAGCCCACAATTTTTGACTTCAATTCTTCCAATTTTTGATGTGTACGTGCATGAGGAAGAATAGCAAGATTGGGATGGTGGGGTCCACGGTGTAACAAGATCTTACAAATCAAATCCCCAAATTCCTCTTGTGCGGCTCAAGGTAAGGCTAGCTTGTCACTTCCAATTTTTCTTTTCCAAGTAGCTCATCATTATGCTCCCTCCAACACTTTCAAATTTTCAGATTTTTGGATCAAACTTGAAGCTCTCAATAACAATATGAAGATGGCTTGAACACTCAAGAACACATATGAACACTCACTTGGAATTTTAGTTGTATATTATCCAATTAATCACATGAACACATTCCAAATGCATACATTCACATATGAGAATCAAAATGAGTGAAAACTAACAACAAACACACAAAAACACAAGATCAAAGACCAAAATATGGAGATTTTCGGATTTTTGACCAAGAACACACATAAACTTCAAACTACCATAACTTTGTCATACGATGTCCGTTTTTGATGATCCACATATGTAAATTCATCTACTCAACATGAGGAATTCAAATATGTGCCCAGATTTGTAAAACTCAAAGTTATTAAGTCCGAAATGGTCCAAAACAGATTCTGTCCAGATTTGTATTTTGGAGTTTTTGAGTTTTTGATGGGTTGTGGAAAAATTTGGACAGCATATCCCCTTAGAATGGATGAAATGGATATTGCCAAATGGAAGGGTGCTTCCAAATGGGGAATGGTGAAGAACAAGTTTTTGGGATTTTTCAATTTTTATGGAAAAACAAGTAGAACCAAATGTGGCTCTGATACCAAATAAATTAGGATGCCATGGATCCCTTAGTTACTACTTGCAAGAACAAGAGGGAAAGGAAAGGATAGGGAAGCAAACCACAACAAGAACCGAAACGGGAAGCAACCAAGGTATTAGAACCGTGACCTCATCCCAATCCTCCAAGCTCAAGCCTTGGTTTAATAATCACAAGGATGCTTCAAGTACAAAGTGATGAATGTTTCCCAACAAGCATTCAAAGGTGTTTGTGAGAGTGTGTGTAAACTCTCAAGGTAATCTTTTGAAAGAAATACCAAGTAGATTTCATTCAAGACAAAAGATGAGTCTTACAAATGATGTGGGAGGCATATATATAGTGCCAAAGCCCCTAGGAACACTTACAAAGGAAGAAAAAACGAAAAAAAGGACGAAAAATAAGGCCTGGGTCGCTAAACTGGCGACTGGGGCGCCAAACTGGGCTGTGTCCCTATGCGTGGCTTGGCGACACGCGCTTAGCGACACGGGTCGGTATGACTCTGTGTCCCTAAGCAGGGATGTGTCCCTATGCGTGGCTTGGCGACACGCGCTTAGTGACACGGGTCGGTGCTTAGCGACACGGGTCGGTATGACTCTGTGTCTCTAAGCAGGGTTGTGTCCCTATGCGTGGCTTGGCGACACGCGCTTAGCGACACGGGTCGCGCTTAGCGACACAGGCTTAAGGACACAAGGATAGGGACATGGCCTTCTCCCAAAATTTGAAGTCTTATACTATTACATTATTCTCTAATATTATCCGACCATCTTCCGACTTTGACCAAAATTTGTCCGGCGACCGGCGGTGGTTCCGGCCGACCTCCGGCGAACTTCCGGTCAATTTTCCGGCGAGCTCCGTTTGACATTCCGGCGATGCTCCGGTGCTCCGGCGACTTCTCCGGTCATCTTCCGGTGACTTCTGGCGACGGCCAACTTCCGGCGAGCTCCGTTTGACCTTCCGGTGATGCTCCGATGCTCCGACGACTTCTCCGGTCATCTTCCGGCGACTCTCCGGCAACGGTGATGGCTTACTGCTTCAAAATTGGGGAATCCACAATTGGATTCCGTCCGGGTCCTTTAACTTAGTCGGGTCTTTTCTACCCTTGTCGGACCGGATCGGGTAATGGGTTTGGTTGATCCGGATTTTTACGGCACAAACGCACCCTAAATGTCTTGTTACTGTTGGGCATAAAAATTAAAATAGAGTTGATTTGTGAGTATATGATGGGGTCCACATAGTTGTTGGAGGGAATTAAAGTAGAGTTGATTTATGAGTATATGATGGAGTCCACATAGTTGTTGGGAGTAAAATTACTTCTATTTATAGAAAAAAGACATTTGTAATGGTACATCCAAAAATAGTAAGGTGGACATTTATAATGGGACGGAGAGATTAGTATTTTGTTTAATTTTATTAATTGCTTATTTTTTTTAAATTCTAAAAAAAAATTGCAGAATGCTAAACTCTGTCTCTAATCGTTCTTTTCATTAAGTTATATTTTACATGAATGTAGAATTGCTTTAATCAATGTGTTGTAAAGATCAATAATCCGTGGTTTAATGAGAACATGGAACCTCCTTAATTGTACATAATGGTATACAACAGTAGATAGAAGAACAAAAAAATTATGACACATGCCCCTGCCTGGGTATACAATAGACTAATCGACGAGTTTCGTTTTTGGACCTGTATTGCTCGAACACTTCAGGAAGAACATGATTGAAAACAACAGCAGGGGGAAAACTTCCAATGTGGATTTACGGATAGAGCCCTTGAATGAACCTTTATAATTGAATCAAGTCTTCGTCTTTAGGTGCTTGTAGCTGCCTCCGTACTAGTGCAGTATATATCCCATCCTTGCTTAGAAGTTGATCATGGGTGCCGAGTTCAGCTATCTGGCCATCAGCGATGACTGCAACTGTGTCTGCGCTCTTGACAGTGGAAAGGCGGTGGGCAATGACTAGAACAGTCCGACCTCTCATTAGTGAGTCCATGGCATCCTGTGGAATTGTAGTCATACAGGTGAAAATGTTGCAGGGGATTAAAAAAAAAGTGAGAAGGATGGAGAGAGTAGTAATTTCTTTACTTGCACAAGGTATTCGCTTTCTGCATCAAGCGCACTTGTGGCTTCGTCCAGTAACAAAACTTTAGGATTCATCAGGAGTGCCCTTGCAATGGCTATCCTTTGCTTCTGCCCTCCAGATAGTCTCAACCCACGTTCTCCAACGACTGTTTCATACTTCTCGGGGAATGATGTAATGAACTCATGAGCATTGGCCATTTTCTGCACACGTGCAGCACATTAGCATATTTGTTGATGGAAAATGGAAATGGTGTATCATTGTAGGGGATAGCGAAAAATATGAGAGAAGATGGGGGATAATTGAACATACAGCCACATTTTCTATGTCAGATTCGTTTGCTTCGCCATCAAATCCATAGGCTATGTTTTCTTGTATGGAACAGTTGAAAAGGACAGGTTCTTGGCTCACAATACTGATCTGTAGATTACGACGACATCAAATTGCATTCAGACAAGTAGTAGTGCTAAGATTTTTTCACACAAGGTTTACCTTCTTGTGTAGATACTCATGAGATATTTCCACCAAGGAAACCCCGTTCAGCATAATTGTCCCCTTTTGTGGATCATAAAACCTCTCAATCAAGTTAGCTATTGTCGTCTGCATTTTTTAAATGTTGACATTATCAATTTCAATTGAAAATAAATTTGTTCAAGAATGATGGTACAAATGGAGAAGTTGATTATTATGAGTAAAATACCTTTCCTCCACCACTAGGACCAACAAGTGCTACTTTTGATCCCGGGCTGAGCTTCAATGATATGCCCTGTGAATCCAGCAAAATTGTTGTCAATTCGAAACAGGGGGCTCATGTGATGCCAAAGCAAAAATAAGCATCAATACAAGTGCATATATATATAAATATGTATATATACCTTGAGCACCATATGGCTTGGGCGCGATGGATAGGCAAACCATACATCATTGATCTCTACATCCCCATCTGGTTCACTGCAGAAATTCAAACACTTTAGACAGCTACATAATGCTGCCCAACATCTCAACCATAAACTTATACTATAACTTATATTCTCCCAAGAACTCATACAAACATCCCATAAAATCGAGAGACAGTAACAATGAGAACTAACCCAAAAGGACATTTATCACCAGCTTTAGGCATGGTTGAGACACGATCTAAAAGCTGGAAAACTCTCCTACTTGCCCCTGCAGCTTTCATTGCAGTGGTGTATAATCCAGACAATGAAGATATGGAGGATCCAACTGCATAATGGAAAACTTTCGGTTAAAGCCTTGTAATTGGCACAGAATTCAACCATTTGATTTGTCTGACTACCATACACAGATACACTACCTGTGAGGCTATACAAAATGAAGGATGTTAGAGATCCTGCAGTCAAGTGGCCCATTATAGTCAAGTATGCACCATAGATCACCACGACAATGACAGACAAAGTAGATGCTGCATTCAATCCTCCGAAAAATAGACCAATCATTCTCTGCATCCAAAAAAGGAATACAAGATGAAGCATTTTAATCCCAGAAATCTTGTCACACCCCCTATCAAGAATAAAAGGATGCCAAGTTTCTCATGGAACTCACTGCTTGCTTAAGTCCAAGCTTCAATGTTTCATCAACCTTCTCTGAATAACCTGAAATTGCATGTTGCTCTCGAGCGAAAGATCTTACTGTCCGAATGGCTCCAAATGATTCCTGGGAATTCAAGTTTGGATATTAGTCAGTACTTTACCTATATAGTACATACTCATGATGTACGATCAATACCTCTGCAATCGATGCAGCTACAGCAGCTGCAGCTTGGGTTGCATGTGATAGTTCACGTAGATAACGCCCAAATTGGCGAACGCCAACTGAGATTATTGGGACAACAGCCAAAGCTAGCACTGAAGAAGAAGAGAGATTTCACTTGTCAATGTGTAAGCAAATCTCCATTCTTGGACATGGATATGAATCACTCACGTGTTAATTTCCAAGATGACGTAAACATGAAGCCAATGCCAATAAGAGCAGTGGTCACATTGCGCAATGCTTCTGATAGATTTGTGGTTGCAGCATTCTTGATGATTTGGGTGTCTTCAGACAACCTGCTCAGGAGCTCACCTGTTCGTGTAACATCAAAGAATGCAATTTCCTGCAGGGGATTGATAATGCATCAGCATGTAGACATTTTTAACAAATGAAATTTGAACGTAGATATCAGCCATCTGTTTATTTTTTTCCCCTCTTTTCCACATGAAATTCTAGTGAATAGAGACCCATACTTGCTGGACTAGATGGCTAAACAAATTCTTCCTTAAACGAGCAACGACCCTTTCACTAGCTGAAGAAAATAACCACGTTCGGAGTGCTGTGGACATGGAACTGAAAGAAAGTTTCAATATACAACAATGGTTTCAAAAGAACATACAAAAACAATTTCATAGCACGTACCCAATAGCAACTACCAAAAAGATTGCTAGAATAGTGTTTTTGACATCGTCCAATGCCTTTGCTTGCTCGTTAGGAGTCTCTATACTTCTTGATACAATATCAATTATCATACCACCAAACTTTGGCTGCAACACAAGAAAACGTTAGCTCAACACGAACTTCATAACTAACAGACATAAAACTTGTTATCAAAATGTTGTAATGAACATATTGGATTTTTTTATTTATAATTGAACTTAGCTTGAAGAACATGAAAGGCATCTTACTATGAGAAGGCTAGTGGTGGACGCTATCAACAATGCAATAGTAGCAATAATGAGGTTCCCGGCATCTGGCTTGGCCTGTTTTCAACATAACAGTTATGTGAAAAAAAAATATTATAACCAACATGGCATTACCTTTAACGTTTGGGCAAAAGCAATGGACAGAGACCATGGACTCACCAGAAGTAATATCCTACCAAATCCAACATTGGCTGCCTGGAATTCATTGTGGAGTTTGATCAATATCTCACTAGCAAACTCCAAAACAAAGGAAGAATGTAGAATTTGTAGGTATAAACAGTAATTACCTCTGCTTGACCTCCTAACTCAAGGTCTGTTTGTGGGCTAGTGTCGGTTGCATTATCCTTATTCGCCTTTTTCCGTTCCTGAGATAGTTCGTTGGAATTTATCATGACAAATACAGATAGGAACATTGCATATGGACATGCTTATATCATCGAGTGGATATTTTTCAAAATTGATTAATACTTAGAACAAGACATAATCGATAAAAGATTTAGGAATTTTACTAGTCATGTCATCATTAGATTGATCGCTAGCAGCTTCTATCACCATGTAAACATTCAACGCCACTAAAAATCCAAAAATCACATGATGTTTCTAACAAAACTACTTCAAATACAACATAGCTATGCCAGAAACCATTCTAGCACATAGGTTATTCATGGGTTATATTTTTACTTCATTGAGAAAGAAATTAAACACCTCACCTCCTTCCTCAACAGAGAAACCCTCTCACTTCCGGTGGACATAATCGACTTCGAAGTCCAATCTAAATGTTGTTTCTTCCCCATATTTCCTGCCACCAAAAAAAAAATCCCTAGCTAATATTCCGAGGAAAAATAATAGTAGTTGAGCGATGATCGAGCCTGAGCTTCCTCCAGTAGAAAGGATTGCTTGACTTTTCCGAAAACCACGAAATTAATGAGGAGATTGAAAGGGAAAAGCGTGGGAAATTGAAAGGAGGAGAAAGACTCCTGTGAAGAGGGGAGGAGAGTGAGGGCGACAGGCACAACCACCACAACTGAGCAGACGAACCCCAAATCAGGAATTTGCAGTAGTTAGTGATGCTCTCTTGTCAATCCTATTCATATATACTCCTAGTCACACTGCACAATTGTCATTTCCTTAATCTTTACTTATACTGTACTACATAGTACTATAAATTTATAATTAATACTCCTAGTTATAAATTAAAGTAGAGAATTACCAGTATATTTACACATTAATTTTTTATACTAATATTCAAGATAATCTGAAGAAAGTTTTTATATAAAGAATAAAATAAAAATAAAACCTGTCACAAGGGGAGGGAAAGAGGCAGTGGAGAATCAAACTCCAACCAGTTGGAAACTTGGAATGATGTACTTGGCCTTGGACAACTCCTCAAAATTATTTCTAGCCCAAAGACGATTTTTTTTTTTAGAAATAGTTATGAAACATGGGAGCTTACAATTTACAAAATCTTGGGATATTAGTGAGAACAATTACGGAAGAAGGTTTTCAGTATCCTATGCTATGAGAGATTCGATGTTTCGAATTTATTATTTATTTAATTTTTTCAAATAATGTGTCCTCTTGTTACAGATCGATAAGAAGAATTTTATTCGTTGATATCGTACATTTCTTGAATAAGAGCCCTGGATTGGCTTCTAGGGAGGTGCTTTTGGCTTTTGCTTCTGCCAAAAGCACTTCTAGTAGAAGTTAGGTGTTTGTTTTGGCTTTTAAGAAAAAGCAAAAGCACATCGAAAAGCGAAAAAAGTGCTTCTGGGAGAAGTGGGCTGCTTCCAAAAGCAGAAGCCAAAAGCACCTCGTAAAATGTGCAAGGACTTAAATACCCCTACTACTTAATATAAATTACACTATAAATATATCTTATTATCATATTAAATAGCATGTCCTTTTTAGTAATTACCACATTCCAAAAGCACTTTTCATTTTTATTCATCCAAACGTATTTTTAAAAAAAACCGCTTTTCAAGCATTCCATCCAAACACAAAAGTTACATGTTTTTGCTTTTGACTTCTGCTTCTGCTTCTTTTTTGGCTTCTGCTTTTTTCAAAAGCCAATCCAAACGGGCCCATATTTTTTTAGAAAAAACCGCTTTTCAAACATTCAATCCAAACACAAAAATTACATGCTTTTGCTTTTGACTTCTGTTTCTGCTTCTACTTTTGGCTTCTGCTTTTTTCAAAAGCCAATCCAAACGGGCCCTAAGAGGGTGTTTGGATTGGCTTCTACCAAGGTGCTTTTGGCTTTTGCTTCTGCCAAAAGCACTTTTGGGGAAAAAGAAACGTTTGATTTGGCTTTTTTAAAAAAGCAGAAGCACCTCGAAAAGCTGCAAAAGTGCTTCTGGGAGAAGCAGCCTAGGGGGTGCTTCTCCGAAAAGCAGAAGCCAAAAGCACTTCGTAAATTGTGCAAAGACTTAAATACCCTCATTACTTAATATAAATTACACTATAAATATATCTTATTATCATATTAAGTAGCATGTCCTTTTTGGTAATTTATCCATTTAAAAAGAAATTTTAACTTTTACACATCCAAACACACTTTTGAAAAAAAACTTCTTATCAAACATTCCATCCAAACACAAAAGTTATCTGCTTCTGCTTTTGGCTTTCACTTCTGCTTCTGTTTTTGGCTTCTGCTTTTTTCAAAAGCCAATCCAAACATACCCTAATAATCTATCCTCTTAGGGCCCGTTTGGATTGGCTTTTAAAAAAAGCAGAAGCCAAAAGCAGAAGCAAAAGTGAAAGCCAAAAGCAAAAGCAGCTAACTTTTGTGTTTGGATTGAATGTTTAAAAAGCAGCTTTTTTTCAATAGTGTGTTTGGATGTATAAAAGTAAAAAGTGCTTTTGATATGTGTAAATTACCAAAAAGGATATGCTATTTATATATGATAGTATATATTTATAGTGTAATTTAAATAAATTAATAGGGGCATTTATGACTCTGCACACATTACTAGGTGCTTTTGGCTTCTGCTTTTCGGAGAAGCACCACCTGGGTTGCTTCTCCCAGAAGCACTTTTGCAGCTTTTCGAGGTGCTTTTGCTTTTTCTAAAAAGCCAAAACAAACACTCTTTTTCCTTCAAAAGTGCTTTTGGCAGAAGCAAAAGCCAAAAACACTTGGAAAAAAGCCAATCCAAACAGGCTCTTACTGCACTGAAATTTCCCTCCCATTATGTAATGGAATAAATTATATTATTGACCAAGAGGAGGAGGAGGAGGAGGACATTCCCCCAATAGTATGTGATGGAATTGAATTGGGACATCAGGTACATCTCCTCTGATAATTCTCCAAACTATAATATGTAAAGGCAAGTGTATATTTATAAATATTACTACTATTATTCAAATAGTAGTAAAATACAAGTACAATGTTTTTTCCTAAATCCTATTAAAATATTTTTAAGATGAATGTATATGCTATAAATTTTTTTATTATTATTGGCAGTACCTTGATATGCCGCCAAGTTCTTCACTGTTTGACAGTATGTCATTGATATATTTCCTTATTGCATATCATGGTTCTTTTTTGCTTCTATCAGATACACACACTTGCTCTTTAATTTTTTTTTAAACAAAAAGTAGAGTATTTTATGTTCATCAATACCAATTAACAAAATCAAATGCGTCAAAAAATAATACTCCCTCCGTTTTTTTTTTTATCTTCTCCCTTTGAATAGTAGAAACTATTCATTAAGTAACTTTGATTCATCTTTTTATCATAGTTATATAAGATAAAACATAGTCAAGTGAGATGTTGTTGGATTCGTTTAATAGTGTAGTTTTAGAATATCAAATTTTTATAATTTTTACTTATATATAATATGAGATATTGATGATTGAAAATGTGCATTGGATTGCGTGCAGTGTATGATGGGTGAAGTTAAAAAAAACGGAGGGAGTATTGAAAACCATGTAACAACAACAGTAAAAATTAATTACAGTGGCGCTTGGGGATGAATGATTCCCCCATTTGTAGCCCATTTCTTTTGCACTCACTACTGTTTGTGTCCTGTTCAAAGAAAAAAATTATACTAAAGCCGTACTGTTTGTAGCCCATTTCTTTTGCATTCACTACTACATATATGAATGTTTCATCAAATTCTTGAAGAAATAAAGCCGTACTTTTATGAGTCAATGAGGCATATTTCAATGACTTCTTTGAACCCAAAATTTGCGGCCATTGCATAAATATGCACAGTACCTCAAATTACTAAACCTACCCAAAATAATCATTCTTACCTACCCAAAATAATCATTCTTTTTTATTTTAAACATTTTCTTAAGAATCCAAAATAAAGAAGACGTGCTTAAATAATTTTTTCTTTAGGGGATTAGGAGTTAGCCAAAGTGGTTAAGTCCCTCGACTTCTAAGGAAAAGTTGAAGATTCGATTGCCCTCTATCCCTCTCTTTTATTTCCCTTTTAATTTGTGTGTCATGTACTCTCACCACCCATTTCCTAAAATTAAAGAAGAGAAATATATAGTCCATGTTTGCATGTGAGGTAGGTATAGTGCGTGCAGATACAACCTCCACAAGGAAAATGCGACGCCGTTTAAACCTGCCCTAGTCACGCGTAACTTTTCTATTGTTCATTTTGTTAATTATAATAATAATTAAAAATATATATATATATATATATATATATATATACACAAGCAAGAAGCCGACTAGAGTGTATCCACAGATTAATTCATATAAAAGCAATGAATATTTAATATTTCATCCATTCCTTAATATTTATGTTTGGGAATTGATAATATACCTATTTACTGTAGCTAGGTTTTGAACTAAGAATGTATAGACATAAATACATTGAATCATAAAATTGAATAATCCCAATTTTTTTTTAGATAGATACCTATCCAAGTGGCATATTCCGTAATTGTTCTCTCCTTTAAATATGTTTGCATTTTAATTTTTAGTCACTAGCTATAGAACCTTAATTATGTTACATACTCTATTAGTAGTATTATTTTTATATACAATTTCAGATCATAATAGGTCTATCTATAAAAATAATACTCCATACAGTATCAAATAAAATTAAATAACGTTTATTTGGGGGGTGGGGGTGCTGGAAATAATCGTATCTCCATGTGATAAAGGACATGGACGGTACGATGTTTTGTACTTTTGCATACAATGTTAGTTTTTTCAGAGTAGTTAGTGCGTTTGCGCGAGATGCTTTATTACCTAATTAATTTAATGGCGATCATAAAAAAGGACAAAATAAGTACAGTCAAATGTCAATAATATAGTATAATATACCAAGAAAAATAAGTTTTCCCTCCCAAAATTAAATTATTACTCCTATCAAATATATACATTCATGATGTGATTATAAAATAATGCAGAAGAAGCCCCCAACAGGCAACAATCAGGTCAATTTCATGTAGGGAAAACATATGTGGGGACGGTATGCTTCGAACTCTGTTAATTGGTTTTGTTTTTAGATTTTAAAATAGTAATATGTCTGGTTGCAATTAGTAAGAATATGCATGCATTGATTCGAATTCTTATTATCCCTTTGTATGCATGAGGTTCGAAACTTTTTAACTTTTAATTAAGCTTTTTAGCTTCTAATAAAAAACATTATGAATTTGGTGAATTCTATAGATACAGCTTTAGCTGACAGAGAAATACTTGCTCACCTTTGAATATTTCTATCAATCACTGCGAAATATCAAGTTTTCATGTTTACTATTTTTTTTTTTTTTTTTAAGTATCCATTAAAAGCCTGGAAAATGGATGATGGAGTCCATCCCATATTCCCATACAAATTACAAAGGAAACATAAGGGAGGGACTTACCACTATGATAAGTCTCCAACCCCAGTTTTCATGTTTACTTGTTTAGGCTGCCGATAAATTTCTCAAATTTATTATTATTTTAAATAAATAAACTTGTAAATAATATTTTTATTTACTATTCTTTATGCCATTGATCATATTCTTTTTTTATATTGATTAAATTACATTCGTTTCATTTATTATTATTATTAATAATTTTTTTAAATATATTTTCATTTACATATTTTGTTCCATTTGTTTCTTTGTTTCTTGGACTATTTGAATCATCTTGTTATCTATGTAGTAAGTTAGTAACAAAGTATGGTCCTATAAGAATAACAAAAATAAAAGGATGGCGGGCCTTTTGAATCATCTTGGACAAATACGGATTTAAAAAATGGGCCTTAGCTCAAATAGATATATAGCCACTGAAGTCCATTCAAATTAGAATTTCTCAATATACTATTGGGCAAAACATATAAATTCAACTCATACCAACAATTACGAAAAGCAGTTGGCATGAGTGTTATGGAGAACTGCCAGCTTAAACAAAGGTCCTGGATTCGAGTCTTTGTGTGTGCAGAATTTTATTTTGCAAGAGACAACCTTCCTCCGTTCTCATATAATTGTTCCATTTGCATAGTAGTTACTATTCATTGAGTAACTTTGATCAATTTTTTTGGCATAGTTATATAAGATAAAACATAGTCAAGTGAGATCTTGTTAGATTCGTCTAATCACGTAGTTTTATAATATTATTTTTTTATAATTTTTACTTATATATACTTTGAGTTATTGACATCTAAAAATGTGTCTTGGACTGCGTGGGGAATTAAAGGGAGGGATAGGGGGCCGGTGGGAATCGAACCTCCAACCTTCCGTTGGAAGTCAAGAGACTTAACCGCTTGGGCTAGGTCATCATCCCTTCATTAAAAGTTGAAGTATATGATTAGATATTATAAATATAAAATCTAATTATCTCTATCAAAATACATATAAAAATACAATAAACAAAATCCCAAGCCGCAAGAAATTGATCCAATGGTGGCAAAATCGTGTCGAAATTTCAATGTGCGTGGTGAGCATTTAGTGAAATTATTTATTTGAACAAATTTTATTTCTAATGTCGTCGTTGTAGTAAGTTAATCAATGTGGGCCGGGGTACCTGAATAATAATTAAGGGCCCGTTTGGATTGGCTTTTGAAAAAAGCAGAAGCCAAAAGCAGAAGCAGAAGTGAAAGCCAAAAGCAGAAGCAGGTAACTTTTGTGTTTGTGTGGAATGTTTGAAAAACAGCTTTGTTTCAAAAGTATGTTTGGATGTGTAAAAGTGAAAAGTGCTTTTTAAATGTATAAATTACCAAAAAGGACATGATACTTAATATGATAATAAGATATATTTATAGTGTAATTTATATTAAGTAATGAGGGTATTTAAGTCTTTGCACAATTTACGAAGTGCTTTTGGCTTCTGCTTTTCGGAGAAGCACCCCCTGGGCTGCTTCTCCCAGAAGCACTTTTGCAGCTTTTCGAGGTGCTTCTGTTTTTTTAAAAAAGCCAAACCAAACGTTTCTTTTTCCCCAAAAGTGCTTTTGGCAGAAGCAAAAGCCAAAAGCACATTGGTAGAAGTCAATCCAAACACCCTCTAAATATTTATATGTTGGAGAGGGATATATAAAGAGCCAAGATAGAGGTAGCCAATATACAGTATATACAACTGCGGGTTGAGCTAGCCAAGAACAAGATAATATATGGATATATATAGTTTAGCCGACAATTTCGTGGATGAATTATTGAGGGGTCCTTTATAATTAATTTGTGCATGTGATGTGAGTCGTAATAAACTAACATGGCCGCTGGTGGAGCGTCGTCCAATCAGTATTCAACTCCCGTCGGCCATGCCATGATGGTAGGGACGTAGTTACAATGCAACTTTACAAACAAAAGTACTACTCCTATATGAGCCTGTTTGGAATGACTCTTTTTTTTAAGGGCCCGTTTGGATTGGCTTTTAAAAAAAGCAGAAGCCAAAAGCAGAAGCAGAAGTAAAAGCCAAAAGTAGAAGCATGTAACTTTTGTGTTTGGATGGAATGTTTGAAAAGCAGCTTTTTTTCAAAAGTGTGTTTGGATATGCAAAAGTAAAAAGTGCTTTTGAAATGTGTAAATTACCAAAAAGGATATGCTATTTATATATAATAGTATATGTAGGGTGCAAAAATGCGTAGACAATAACTGCAAAATGATTTTATTAATTTCACAATAGAATGTCTACAATTACAGAGAATTTGAGTAGAATTTAAGAGAAATATAAGAAAATCAAACGATTTATGGTTCGACTTCTAGTATTCCTTTGATTCCTCCAACCTTGCAGATCTTGAAGTGTTCTTGCTCTTCGTGTCTGCCTTCTTGAGATTTTTGCAGTGTTTCGTTGCTGTAGATCTCAAGTGTTTAAACTTTGAGAGTGTGTAGGGTATGAAGACGTAACCCTGATTTGTGAGGGGACACCTCTATTTATAGAGGAGAAAAGGACGGGGGCCGATGTCAATGGGCCAGCCTGTTTTGAGTGCCCATTTGTTTGTTGGGCTGGTGGGTCTTGTTTTTGGACTTGTTCACCTTGGCCCGACGTAGTGTCCATTGGGCTACTTCGCATGTGGGTCTTTCATTTGGACTTGTCCACATTGCCCAATATCGGTCTATTTAGTTTATTGATCCAAATAGCCCAATAAATATACATATTAATAATTATTCCAAGCATTTAATTGATTTAAAATGCCTAAAAATAATTAAATTAATATTTAAAATTACACGTGTCGCATTTAGTGGCGATGAATTTTCACGTGTTTACAGATGCCCCCTCGAGACTTGTTTAGGGCCAAATAAAATATTTGAAACGTAAACTAGTCTCGAAATATTTATTTTTGTATATGATGCCCTCTTTTTCTTTCGGGCCAAATTTCCAACTGTCTTTTACACATATCCTGGCGTCAAATTGATTTGGAAAATAGTCGAAACACTAAAATCTATATCACCTTATACTCTTGTATTTCTTCACATGATGAAAAATACAGGGAGAAAGGCCTTGTACCATTGGAGATTTATATCAGATTCCGTCGGTGGCCCTTGTACTTATCCAACTTAAAATAAATCATATCCAATCCTTTAGATTTTCCACAATCAATGGGTTTGTATATTTATTCAAGTACTGGAATATGATTTGCTGGGCGGTTGGATCATTAAAGATTTCAAACTCCCAAAACTAATTCAAACTGTTCAAGAGCTCCTTCTTCTTCTTGGATTTTTTCTTTTCCTTTTCAATGCATAAAATATTTGATCCTGTATGCATACTCATACCGCCAATTACCATATCAAACAAATATTTTCATCTGATTTGGACCCAATATTGAATATCTTACACTTAATTCCAAAACTTCAGGCCAATTCAGAATTGATTCACCCGAACTGCATCAAGATTTGGACACCCAACCCGAAACTCACATTTAGTTCAAAATCGATTTGCTGAGATCTTTCCTCCAAGTCTCGAATTTATCTTCAATTCAAGTTGATTTAGAAAAGACCGAATCAAATTCAAACATCCGGGGAGATTTGTATCTAACTCCCTTATAAATAATGGACTTCGAACATCTCGTCTTTTTCTTTTAGATTCAAGTCTGTACCCCAAAGAGAGGTCAACAAGAGGTAGCAGGTAAACCCCTTTTATCTACCATTAATCAAGCGAGAGAGTTTTGAACAGGGTAAACATGCCTCAATGGTTAATCCCTTTTATTCTTTTTACCAGTGAATAACCAAGCAAAGCATTCATTGTGGCTACAAGCAGCCCCAAGTCACAAGATTGAAGGTAAATTCACTCATCCTGATTACCTCTTGTACCTGTATTCTTCTTCTTTCTTGTATTTCTTGGTAACTCCCTCAATTGAACAATCCCAACCGAGCAACCTCATCGATTATCACAAGCCAAACCCCAAGCTAGATAGTTGAAAACGAAGTTATCTCCAAAAGAAGAGAAGAGTTCGAAGATGAAGACCTGTCGCCGCGTTGGAGGGAGAGCCAACGCCGTGACAGAATGAAGTTGAAGACCCGTCGCCGTGTCGGAGGGAGAGCCGACGCCGTGACGGGGAAGCCGAAGATCCGTCGCCGTGTCGGAGGGAGAGCCGACGCCGCGACGAGAGCCTGTATACGCCGTCGCCACCGCTGTTATTGCTCCGTTATCCCTATGTTGCCGGGGCCGATGGGGCTTGATCGATTGGAGGAATCCTGTTGTCAATTGAGGGAGAATGCATTCCAGATTTTTTTTTTCTTTTTTTTTTTTTTTAATTCTTTGCTTGATGTATCTCTTCTCATTTTGTCTCCTACCTGTTTTGATGACACCAGTTTTGTTTCTTCTAATCCCCCTTTTTTTCTTTCATTTTCTTGTTGGTGCACAGTGGAGGATTTTGGGAAAAAGCGCGACTGCTGCTTGCTTTCCGGTGTACCTCTCTTCATACAGGTATTTTGATGACTTTATTTCCTTTTAGCCTCTCAGTATATATATGTAATTAATTACTATTTTTTTATATTTTTTTTTACAAGGGCATTCGACAACATGTTTATTTCGACTGAAAATGGGTGTTTGGTGGTCGGTACGAATGTGAATGACCCGCCTAGGAGTAATACGAGTTTTCCCATAGATGTTGTGATCGTGCCCCCTCCGCTAAGTAGAAGGACTCAAGACATCCCACTTCTTCCTGGTCTCATCGTATTTGTCGTTGAAATTGGCCTTGATGGCTTCTAGGATCTTGCTGAACTCCAACTTGTCTTCATTTTTCACGGACGTTAAGCACAATACAGAGGCAGTCTTCTTGTGGACAATAGTCCCCAGTCGAGCTTTCCCCTTCACAATGCAGTACGGAATCTCCATCTTCCTGCATAATGCAGGGAGCCACACAACCAACTCAATTGGGTCCACATCATGGGCAATGACCACCAATTGAGCTTTGTTCTGCTCAATAAGATAAGTCACATGGTTGAGACCATATTTCACAACAATAGGTTTCTTGACCTCAGGGGTCTTCCCCTCAGCCTCAGCCTGAGCTCTCTTCAGGAGGCGCTCTTTCTTTTGTGCTCTATCCTCAGGCCTATATTTAAGAAGCATCTTGAAGAGGCTAGTAGCCAGATTCTTGTCTAAGGTTTTGGAGAATTGATGAATTGGCGGCGGTACCTTCAACCGCTGTTTCAAGATCATTTTTTTCCTCTGAATCCTTACAACTTGAGGCCATTTCACGAACCGGTGAAGATCCTTTTTGGGCGGAAGCGCACCTCCGATCCCAAACTGCTTCGGCCTTTTCTCGAAGAGCGGGTTCACCGCCTTCTCTGCCTTCTTCTTGGCAGCAGCGGGTAGCTTTGCGCCCTTCTTTGGAGCCATTTGCTTGGTGCTCTCTTGTGAATGAAGTGAGGATTAGAGAGCGGCTGGCAAACCCTAAATATGGCACATCAGTGATGGAATTTGTTTTTCGAGTGGCAATACAGCTTCCACTCCATAAACCAACGAATATGGTGTTGCTTTGGTTGGTGTCCGAAAGGTTGTCCGGTATGCCCATAGGGCTTCATTGATCCTTTCGTGCCAATCTCTCTTGGTCTTGGAGACGACTTTCTTCAACAAGCCGCATAGAGTTTTGTTGAAGGCCTCGGCCAACCCATTCGCAGGGGGGTAATACGCAGAACTTTTCCTTTGGATGAAACCAAATTTCTCGCATAGCTTTGTGACGGCGTTGTTGACAAATGAGCGTCCATTGTCTGTTATAATATAGCGTGGCACTCCATAACGATAGATAATGTTGATTCGGATGAAGCTTGCGACATTTTCCCCTTTAATTTCTCGAAATGGTGCAGCCTCTGCCCATTTGGAGAAGTAGTCGGTGGCAGCAAGAATGTAGACATGCCCCCCGGAAGACTTTGGTAACGGTCCGACGATATCCATCCCCCATGCGTCGAATGGCCATGAGGCAACTGTTGGATGTAAAGGCTCTGGTGGTTGATGGATGAAGTTGGAGTGGAATTGACAAGCTTGGCATTTACGCGCGAACTCCATGCAGTCTTTGACCATGGTCGGCCAGTAGTACCCCATTCTCTTGATGCGAAAGTGCAATTTTGGTCCTGACTGATGTGCACCACAGACCCCAGCATGTACTTCCTCCAGTGCTTGAGCAGCTTCGACAGAGCCTAAACACCGCAAGAGAACTCCTTCAAATGACCTTCTATACAAGGTGCCGTTGAAGTAGAAGAACCTTGCAGCTCGTCTCCTAATATCAACCTTACGGCGTGGATCCTCAGGTAGCTTTTGGTGTTGCAAATAATCCGTTAAAGGTTGTCTCCAATCCTCTTCTTCATCGATTTCGAATACCTCAACAGTCATGTTCTCTTCAAATTCTTCATCATCTTCAAATATCGGAGGCAGTACCCACCCTTTGCTCAACACGATGTTTAGCTCGTCATTTGGGGAAGCCAACGTAGATGCCAACTTTGCGAGGGAATCTGCTTGGCGGTTTTCTTTCCTCGGGATATGCTCGATCGTTGCTCCATAAAGATACGCCATCAATCTTTGGGCGTATTTGAAATACGGAACCAGTTCCGGTTTCTTAACTTCATATTCTCCGAGCAGCTGATTAATGATTAACTTGGAGTCACCGTATATTTGAAGATGCAAGTGCTTAGCATCCACGGCCATTTCCAATCCCAGGATAAGAGCTTGGTATTCAGCAACATTGTTGGAACAATTGCTGGTCAAGGTGATTGAATGTGGTAGGACCTCTCCAGTCGGAGTGATGAAGACAATCCCTACGCCAGCTCCTTCTTTGTGGGCAGCCCCGTCAAAATACATCTTCCATGGACCCTTGACTTCAGCTAGCATTACGTCCTCATCCGGGAGATCATCTGACAAATCCCATTCAGCAGGTATAGGATGATCGGCTAAGAAATCAGCAAGCGCTTGTCCCTTAATAGCCTTTTGTGGCACATAAATGATCTCGAATTGTTGAAATAAGAATACCACCTAGAAAGTCTTTCAAAAAGGGTTGACTGTGACAATACGTGCTTGAGAGGATTTGCCTTTGATATGAGGTGCACTGTATGGGCTTGAAAATAGTGCTTCAATTTGCGAATGGCGAAGACTAAGGCCAGACAAAGCTTCTCAATTGGAAGAAACTTGAGTTCATTTGGCGTCATCATTCGACTCAGATAGTAGAGTGCATTTTCTTTACCCCCATCGTTTTCTTGCGCTAACAATGCACCAACAGAATTCTCTTGGGCAGCTACATAGAGAATCAGAGGTCGTCCAATTATTGGGGTAGCTAGAACTGGCGGCTTCATCAGGTATGCTTTGATATTTTCGAATGCCTTTTTACAAGACTCGTCCCATTTGAACGGAATGCCCTTCTTCATGAGTTTGCTGAAAGGTTGGCATCTTCCAGCAAGATTAGAGATAAACCTTCGGATATAAGCAAGTTTACCTTGAAGACTCTTCAGTTCATGGATATCTCGTGGTTCGGGCATCCTTAGTATTGCATCGATCTTTGCTTGCTCTATTTCGATGCCGCGACTACGTTACGTACAATGAAACCAAGAAACTTCCCGGAGGCTACACCGAATGCACACTTCAACGGACTCATTTTCAACTGGTATTTCCGCAAGCGTTCGAACACCATCCTCAAATCTTGTAGGTGGTCAATTCTTTCTTTTGTTTTCACCACAAGATCATCAACATAACACTCAACCAGGCTGTGCAACATGTCATCAAATATCTTTTGCATAGCACGTTGGTAGGTTGCTCCCGCATTCTTGAGTCCAAAGGGCATAACCTTATAACAATATATTCCTTTAGGCGTTCGAAATGCGGTCATCTCTTCGTCTTTGGGATCCATCTTAATTTGATTGTAACCGGAAGATCCGTCCATGAATGATAGCGCTTCATGGCCCGTGGTGGCATCGATCATCAATTCGGTGATTGGCAGTGGAAATTCATCTTTTGGGCAAGCCTCGTTAAGATCCCGAAAGTCTACGCAAACTCGGATCTGTCCATTCTTCTTTCTAACAGGAACAATGCTGGAAACCCATGTGGGGTATTGTACTTCGCGGATGAAACCCACCTCAATTAGCTTGTTTATTTCCGTTTCAATTTGTGGAAGAAGTTCAGGGCGAAATCGGCGTTGTGCTTGCTTTACTGGCCGGACTCCGTTTCTGACTGCCAATCGATGGACTGCTATCTTTGGATCTAAGCCCGGCATTTCTTTGTATGACCATGCGAAGACATCACGGAATTCTTGAAGTAATGCAATGTATTTGTCTACCTCGTCTTCATTTAGCAGCGCGCTGATAAATATTGGGCGTGGATCATTCTCATCACCAAGATTTATCTCACGGAGTTTGTCTACTGTTACCTTAATCTCTTCTTCAAGCTGCAATGGTGCCACATCAGCGTCTTCTTCAATAAGCTCGTCGTTGTTGACAGTTATGTGGTAGATGGATTCCACATTTTCCTCGTCGTTGTCTTGATTAATCTTCGTAGAGATTATGGTACGCCTTTTTAACTTCAATTCTTCGTCGCATGAGATGATCCAATCAATTTGTCGCTTCATGCGGGATGGTACCGTACTTCGTACATCATTGCCATAGTTTGGGTCGTCCAAAATGCCTGACTTTGTGAGAGCCTTAGTCTTGTTCGGAATTTTTTTTCTCTTGTGGCTTCCCTTTTGCAGAACTGAGCCTGTTGAAAACGGATCTTACATGTCCTTCGTCGGCAACTACTTCCAACCTACTAAAGACTGTCGGCCTTTTCTTTTTCTCTATTCCAAGCCTCTGGAAGACAGATTCTTTATGCTTAGTTTCGCTTGTAGACCCAAGCCTATCATAGACACTATGTTTTTGTTCACCACTTGATGGGTCACCAATGCGATCAAACACTGACTTTCGCGCAGGTTGATCCATTAGAGCGTTGTCTTCATGGCTCTCATCTTCAGTGATATGGTTGGCCGTGGCCCGCCTTATGGCAATACGGATTGGCGCCTTTGCTGTTTGTTGAGCTTTAATGAACTTTGGGGCTTCAAATATTTGTGGTGTCTTGTCGGTTCGAGGTATATATCCAAGACCCCTTCGATCACCAGTTTTTCGACTATTTTCTTGAAGTTTGCCAAGTGGTGAGGTTTCATTGGGGTTGTATCCAACCTTGGTGAGTAATTCAAACGCCCTCGGGCTAAATTCTTTGTCGTTTTTCAGCCGGCGTGCCTCACAATTCTTCAGTTGAATCTTTACCGTTTTATGGCCACTGGTAGTGTCAATCGAGGTCAAGGGTAACGTTAGTCCTCCGAATGCTTCCTCCAATAGGAATTTCTTGTCACCTTCCTGATTTGGCATATCATCCTGGTGTTTCCTTTCTTCATGTTCTTTTGACTCGAATCCACTAGAGTTGATGATTTTAGAATAGAATTTGGCATCCCCGAAGTATGATTCGGAAATGTTGAATGGCTTGTCATCAGCCAAAACCCTTTTGACGACTCCGTTGTGCACATACTTGAAACATTGGTGCCATGTAGAGGGTACAACACCATTCTCGTGGATCCATGTGCGGCCTAGGAGCATGTTGTAGGATGTTCTAGCATCAATCACATGGAAATGTGCGTCTGCAACCATTTCATCAATTTGTAGGCGAAGTCGAATTGCGCCGAGGGACTTCTGCCCTCCTTGGTTAAAGCCTTGAATTAACATCTTGCTGTTCGAGAGGTCTTCTACTGGTATTTCCAATTCCTTCAGTGTCTGGAGCGGCATGATATTGACGGCGGAACCCCCGTCTATCAAAATTCGGTTTATCCTTTTTCTATCGACATATCCAACAACAAAAAGTGGCCGATTGTGAGCTTTTGTATTCTCCAACTCTGCCGGCATGTCTTCGTCGCTAAAAGCAATGGACGCCATACATTCCGTAGAACGTGGGTGACCTCCTCTTGATTCAATGTAATCCCCAGCCAATGATTCTTCGACTTCAGAAATAGTGTTGCAGGTCGTCATCCAGTCTTGAGTTTTAATTTCTACTGCTCCAATTAGAATTGACATAGTATTGGCACTCTCTGTTTCTTCTGTCAAGGTGATCTTGCCTTGTTGGACGAGCTCCATGACCTTTTCTTTGAAGACGAAACAATCTTGGATCGTATGGTTTACCAATCGATGGTACTTACAGTAGAGTGGATCATTTGTCATTGCAGCTTGTTCGGGGCGTTTCATCCTTGGTAATTCGATGAGGTTCTCTTTCATCAAGTCATCGAAAATGCCAGGTAAATCAGAGTTGAGAAATGGGTATGTCTTGGCTTTCCTTTCCTCTAGTGACGGTCTTTGTCGTCGAGCTTGGGATGGATTCAGTTTGTCGCTTGCCGCCGGCTCTTTTCCATGTACTTTTACGAGAGTAGTGCTTGTCGCCATCGATTCCTTGGTTGCGGGTTTCGATTGTGCTTTTGATGACTTCTTCCAATCGAATCGCTCATTAGAACGGGCTTGACGGACAGGCGGACCGCCGGCTCCACTGGACGCCAGGCTTAACTCCATATCATGAGCTCGCGTTGCCAGATCTTCAAAGGTTCGGGGTTGAATACCCTGCAGGATGTATCGGAGACCCCATTGCATACCTTGTATGCACATTTCAATAGCAGAAGTTTCGGACAGTCGGTCTTTGCAGTTAAGGCTAAGACTTCGCCAACGGTTGATGTAATCAATGACCGGTTCACCTTGTAACTGTTGTGCATTTGTTAGTTCTATCATGCTCACAGTGCGTCGGGTGCTGTAAAATCGGTTCAAAAATTCCCGTTCGAGTTGGTCCCAGCTATCGATACTGCCAGGCCCCATTTCGATGTACCAGTCAAAGGCATTTCCTTTCAGCGAACGCACAAATTGTTTCACAAGCTGGTCGCCATATGTCCCGGTGTCATTACAAGTTTCCACAAAGTGAGCGATGTGTTGCTTAGGGTTCCCCTTACCGTCAAACTGTTGGAATTTTGGTGGTTGGTAGCCCAAAGGCATTCTCATAGAGTCGATGCGGGCAGTATAGGGCTTTGAGTACGTCCGAGAAGACTTTGGGCATGCCGAGACTTCCTCTTTGAGTGTCCCAGTAATGAACTCTCTTAATTGATCAGCAGATATAAGACCTTCTGGGGTAACTCGGATATCGGCAGGTGTTTTCCCTTTCCCTGAAGGGTCTTGGCGCGATGTCTCCCCTTCATCACGGAGCTCCACCAGTTTGTTGACTGCATGACCACCGTTCGATTCTTCAAGCCTGCTTAAGATTTGTTCCATACGTGCTTCCTGTTGTTCAGATCTCTTCGAAAGCAGTTCCACGATCTTTGTCAGATTGGCGATTTGCTCTTCAGGAGTGCTCGCATGGGTCTTCATAGCGACAGCGTGACGCAAGGTAGATGTTTCCTCTTGCTCTCCTCGCGGGCTTGATCGAGGTGATGGGGATCCTTGTACTTCAGGGTTAGTCTCTTCCAGCAATGGCATATCCCGATTAACTTCCTTTCCACGCACAGCATCCGCCATTTCCATAGCCTTCTTCATGTTTCTTGTAGTAACGTTGGGCGTGGCGGTGCCAGAGGTTGAAGAGTTGCTTTTAGAGGCGTTCCTCGCGGTTCTTGAGGCCATGGAAGGTCTTCAAATTTCAGTTGAAGGAGATGAAAGGTAGAAGTGTCCCACTGGGCGTGCCAAATCTGTAGGGTGCAAAAATGCGTAGACAATAACTGCAAAATGATTTTATTAATTTCACAATAGAATGTCTACAATTACAGAGAATTTGAGTAGAATTTAAGAGAAATATAAGAAAATCAAACGATTTATGGTTCGACTTCTAGTATTCCTTTGATTCCTCCAACCTTGCAGATCTTGAAGTGTTCTTGCTCTTCGTGTCTGCCTTCTTGAGATTTTTGCAGTGTTTCGTTGCTGTAGATCTCAAGTGTTTGAACTTTGAGAGTGTGTAGGGTATGAAGACGTAACCCTGATTTGTGAGGGGACACCTCTATTTATAGAGGAGAAAAGGACGGGGGGCCGATGTCAATGGGCCAGCCTGTTTTGAGTGCCCATTTGTTTGTTGGGCTGGTGGGTCTTGTTTTTGGACTTGTTCACCTTGGCCCGACGTAGTGTCCATTGGGCTACTTCGCATGTGGGTCTTTCATTTGGACTTGTCCACATTGCCCAATATCGGTCTATTTAGTTTATTGATCCAAATAGCCCAATAAATATACATATTAATAATTATTCCAAGCATTTAATTGATTTAAAATGCCTAAAAATAATTAAATTAATATTTAAAATTACACGTGTCGCATTTAGTGGCGATGAATTTTCACGTGTTTACAGTATATATTTATAGTGTAATTAAAATAAATTAATAGGGGCATTTATGACTCTGCACACATTACTAGGTGCTTTTGGCTTCTGCTTTTCGGAGAAGCACCCCCTGGGCTGCTTCTCCCAGAAGCACTTTTGCAGCTTTTCGAGGTGCTTTTGCTTTTTCCCAAAAGCCAAAACAAACACTCAGGGCCTGTTTGGATTGGCTTTTGAAAAAAGCTGAAGCCAAAAGCAGAAGCAGAAGTGAAAGCCAAAAGTAGAAGCAGGTAACTTTTGTGTTTGGGTGGAATGTTTGAAAAGCAGCTTTTTTTCAAAATTGTGTTTGGATGTGTAAAAGTGAAAAGTGCTTTTTAAATGGATAAATTACCAAAAAGGACATGCTACTTAATATGATAGTAAGATATATTTATAGTGTAATTTATATTAAGTAATGAGGGTATTTAAGTCTTTGCACAATTTACGAAGTGCTTTTGGCTTCTGCTTTTCGGAGAAGCACCCCCTGGGCTGCTTCTCCCAGAAGCACTTTTGCAGCTTTTCGAGGTGCTTCTGCTTTTTTAAAAAAGCCAAACCAAACGTTTCTTTTTCCCCAAAAGTGCTTTTGGCAGAAGCAAAAGCCAAAAGCACCTTGGTAGAAGCCAATCCAAACACCCTCTCATTTTCCTTCAAAAGTGCTTTTGGCAGAAGCAAAAGCCAAAAGCACTTCAAAATAAGCCATTCCAAACGGCCCCTAAGTGCTTTTGGCTTTTGCTTATGTCAAAAGCATTTTTGAAGAAAAAAGAGTGTTTGTTTTGGCTTTTTAAAAAAAGCAAAAGCACCTCGAAAAGCTGCAAAAGTGCTTGGGAGAAGCAGCCCAGGGGGTGCTTCTCCGAAAAGCAGAAGCCAAAAGCACCTAGTAATGTGTGCAGAGTCATAAATGCCCCTATTAATTTATTTTAATTACACTATAAATATATACTCCCTCCGTTCCAATTTAGTTGTCTTTCTAGAAACAAAAAAGCATTCCAAAATAGTTGTCATTTTACGTATTTTTATGAAAATTTTCCAATACTACTCTTATCCTTTTATAAATATTACTCCTAGAATATTGTGCAATCTCTCTCCACTTTATTTTTTTTTATAAAGTAAGGGCAAAAATGGAAAGAAGAGAGTAATGATTGTATTTTATTGGTAAGTGTATTTTACTCTAAAACGGCATCTATATTTGAACGGAGGGAGTACTATTATATATAAATAGCATATCATTTTTGGTAATTTATACATTTCAAAAGCACTTTTCACTTTTACATATCCAAACACACTTTTGAAAAAAACTGCTTTTCAAACATTCCATCCGAATACAAAAGTTACCTGCTTCTGCTTTTGGCTTTCACTTCTGCTTCTGCTTTTGGCTTCTGTTTTTTTTAAAAGTCAATCCAAACGGGTTCAAATTCTTTATAAATTAAAAATGCTTTATAAATACTATTGAAATATACTCCAAATTCTCATCCTAAATGAAGTAATGTAATTCCCGAGGCTCAAATTTATATGCCTACACTTCACTGAAATTAAAACAAGGGGAAATTAATTTACAGATACTGGTAAATACTAATGACACAACATATCCGACTGAATCAATAAAATACTATATGGTACAATAACGGTAGTCATACTAAAATATCCGTATAAGTTCCAAACATGTCTGTTGCATTGCATATCTCTACTTTCACCACATAAGCAATTCACCACCAAGCTATTAGCTGCTTCGACCACTGCTTTGTAGAGTTGAAATTCTCTATACAAATTAGTAGTAAATGATATTGGAAGGAGGAGGAGGCGGCTAAGTGTCCTTGTGGCAGAGAGTGCGGTAGGGACAACCGCGAGTGTATGGCCTGTGGGGTTGAATGCAGTTTCTGTAGATTTTACTGCTGCAAAATGGTTTTATGGGATCTAAAGGATTGATTCCTGAGCCGCCGCCGCCTTGCAGAATTCGGCGAGCCATCTCCGATTCCATTTGGAAGTACTCGTCCTCCTGCAGCTGCACCTCATCATCGACCACCATGCTTGCCCAACTCTTGATGCCTTCGATCCCTGTGGCATTGGGAACAGCTCCAGCTCCAGCTCCGCCCTTGGAATAATTGGCTGAAATGAGGTGGAGGAGGATGACGGCGATTATGAACATCACCGCCGCCGGGATGTTTTTGCCGAGGTTCAACATGATGGATTGGATGCTCAGATTTTGTGAGATGGGTGTAATGGAAATGATGAGGGTATTATAGCAGCCATCCAGCAAGCAATCGGGTCGGGTCGGGTCATTTTATTTTTTATTTTTAAATTTTTTTGGAATCTTGCTCTTTAGTTGTTGTTTTTGTCTGCAGCAATATGCAATTTCCTACATTATTAGGTTGCGAGGGTCCAAAAGTTGCAGCACGGTGTAGCATGGGCTCCTATCACTTATTTCCAAGTCTTCAATGACTCTCTAAAAAAAAAATGCAGACGCATTCATCACTTTTTGCAATTTGCAGTTTTTATAGAATCTATCTGATCTTTAGTTGATTTCATTATTCTTGGAAGGGGGAAATTCCCATTTTTTACGGTATCATATTCTTTTCTATTTTTTGGTACCAATATTACTAGTTTTTCTTTTTCAATATTATATTTCTATGAAAATTAGACATTTTATGTATTGTCGTCAAATTTTGATATAAAAAAGAAAATTAATACCTTCGGTAAAATTTAAAAAAAAAAAAGAAAGTGGACAGAAAAAATCTTAGGTTACCAAAAAGAGAGAATTCCCTTATTGGAGTATTACCCTCGTAAAAATGGGGGTGATTCAATAAATATTTATCTTAATTATAGTAGTATATTTTTAAGATGTAAATAATGGGTAAAGGCTATTGTAGTGGTGGGCTGGTGGCCTAGGCCCTGAAGGCATGTGCGTTTTGGCACAATAATGAATGAGAGTTGTCGTGACTCGTTAGTAATATGCAAGGAATAGGAATAAAAGAAGACTTGAGCAGAGACGACTTATATCATGATGATAGTAGTATCATATAATGAACCAAAAAGTTGTGATCATAATTCATTTAAATGGTAGGGCAGACCCATCAAACAAATGGGCCTTTATAGGATAAGAACTAGCTAGACAGTGTACGTTTTTAAAACGACTTTTTTTTCATAAGGATGACAAGGGCGAACCGAATCGAACCGAATACCACAGTATTCGCTTTGATTTGATAAGCTTTTCGAATATTATCGAATCGAATCGAATTATTCTATAAGGTAATTTAATAATTAATAAAATTAATTTTAATTATTAAACTTAAATATTTAATTTGATTTATAGATCAAATTTAATATTTTAATATTATATATAAATATATTTATATTAATAAGTAAATAGTCACTAAAATTAAATTTTTAAATTATTTAAAAAAATAAATTTATATATTTATATATAATTTTAATATAAAATCGAATATCGAATCGAATCAAATATTAATCGAATATCAAAATTCCGAATAATTTCGAATCGAATCACGAATCGAACCAAAAATATTTGATTCTTTTACAACCCTAGATGACACATCCATTTTTTATTTATTTATTAGTATTTATTTTCTTTTTTCACCAAGTGTTGGATAGTTACAGACACTTTAAAAATGGAAGGAGCAGATCGTCCAGTGAGCCGTGAGCTTCCCACAAGACTGGTGAAATGGTAATACTGCTACAGTAAAAT
The DNA here is from genome assembly GCA_030278955.1 of Hygrophila difformis. Taxonomy (NCBI): domain Eukaryota; kingdom Viridiplantae; phylum Streptophyta; class Magnoliopsida; order Lamiales; family Acanthaceae; genus Hygrophila; species Hygrophila difformis. Next base: position 58,848,189 of record JAOANR010000005.1, on the reverse strand, counting down.
TTATGCACGCTAGCTTTTTCATATTCAGAAATCTCAAAGACTGAAACATCATAACCCTCAAAATGATCAATGGAACTGAATATAATATACTCCCTCCGTTTTTAAATGATAGCTACGTTGGAGAATTTGACACTATTCACACAATCACTTTGACTTAAAGTTTTATCATAGTTATTCAAGTTAAAATATAGTCAATTGAGATCTTGTTAGATTTGTCTTGTCTTGTAGTTTTTAAATATCGAACTTTTAGAATTTTTACTTGTACCGAACTTGAGTTATTACTGATTTAAAATGTACATTGGACTGTGTGCTGGGTTGGTCAGTAGCTATCTTTAAAAAACGGAGGAAGTACTCCCCAAATAAATCAACATCAACCTAGTGATGATTATACGCACTCAGGGGCGGATCTACCCTAGGCCCGGTGGGGCCTCGGCCCCACCTCAAACTTAAAAAAAAAAATAAATTCTAAGTATTACTTTTTTTATCAATTTTTTTTTTGTACTTAAGATTAAAAAAATAGACTCTGGCCCTACCTCCCCAAAAATTCTGGGTCCGCCACTGTACGCACCGGTCTGGTTATGTGAAATTTAAATCTTTTTCATATGAGTTTAACAATATCACATCAATTTGTATGATTCTTATCGAATTCAATATGCATAAACGATTCAATTCATTGATTAATTTATTAAATAAACAAAACAAAAGAACCCCGGCCCGGCCCCTGTAAAAATAATGAAATTATATTGATGGAAAAATCCAGCCTTGATTGATGACATGCATGAGCTAGCCCATATCTAAGCAAGCAAGCAGTTAGGGCTGGGAAAAATATCGAATATACCGCATACCGCACATGCAGTACCGGAAAAATACCGAGAATACCAAAATTTTCGGTATACCGTAATTTTCGGTACGGTATCATACAGTACCGTAAGATTTCGGTACGGTAACGGTATAAATTTTTTGATACCGCGGTATACCGTTACCGTACCGAATTTCGGTATATACCGCGGTATCGGTATATTGGTATCTACCGATTGTTCGGTATGTCGGTATATACCGCGATACTGTTATATACCGTAATACCGGTATGCTGGTATGTAGTGAAAGTTCGGTATGTCGGTATATACCGCAATACCGGTATGTCGGTATGTAGCAAATGTTCGGTATGTCGGTATATACCGCGATACCTGTATGTCGGTATGTACCGAATGTTTGGTATAGCGGTATATACCGAACTTACCGAAATGTCGGTATGGCAACGGTATGAAAATATACTTTCGGTATACCAAAAGATTCGGTACGGCAACGGTACGAAATTTTTCATACCGTAAAGTTCGGTACGGTATACGGTACGACGAAATTTGTACAGTATACCGTACCGACCCACCCCTACAAGCAGTGAGCACCACCTGATTCTAGGGTTTCCAATCGGGGCATCGGGCTAGCTACCATGGCGGCTGATGGCACCAATATATTCAATCACTTATCTTAGTGAGTTGAACCTTATTAGTTTGATAGTTGAAAATGCAACCAATCCGGATTTGACATTTAATAATTATATTTGAGCATGGCAATCATATCGTCGTCTATATGCTATACCTTATTAGTGAGATTCCTTTTCCGACCACAACTCCATCGATCATTAATGCCGGAACGTAGTTTGAGAGACCAGCCAGGCAATAAATGAACTCGGGGTATATATAAAATGAAATGGATAAATTCTAGTAAATGTTACAAATAAGTCCATCCTATTAACTAATCAGCTACTAGCATAGACAGCATGCGGTACTTCTTATATGGAACAAAATGTTCATGCACATTCAAAATCAGTTGACAGACTAGTGACCTATATATATATATGTCCCATATATATAAACCAACAAGGGACGGTACTAGGTTCACATCGATCACCCATTTATCGAAAGTGGAGCATCCAGCTAGCAATTGATCGATCTATCGAAAATTCGAAATCACTAATTAATTGCTACAACTAACTAACTATTATTCATTGGCATTGCAAAGCCAAAATAAAGAATACAACAATGCCCCAACTAACTCAGGCCAGGCCACCTAGCTCTCTCTCTAATAATTAATTTTGACACAAACATGTAACCAACTGATGCACAATTAACTCATCTTTTAATTAGCATGCATGTGGTTCTCCTTTGTCCCACTACTACACACGGAATTTGCCAAAATTAAATTCTGACAAGCTTGGAATGGGATCACAATGTTCTCATCACTATTATCCTATATATTATGTCAATAAACTGCTATTTGTTGTGAAATTATTACAAGTATATGCCTATTAGCTATATGATAATATGGAATTCTAATGATGATATATTAGTAATGGATATATTTGAATGAAAGACAATGGAAGAAAGAAAAGAAATAGTATTAGTGTATTCAATAGTGCAACTATTGTAGTGTAATTAAGACCAAAAGTAAGGAAAATATATGCTCAAGTATAAGAGTTTTTTGAACAAATATTGGTGTGTATTTCTCACTTAAGAACCCATATTTATAGACATAATACAAGGCTAATGGCATCATAATTAATTGCCTTCACTAGAATAGGTATCATGACTAATGGAGCATTTCTTTGAAAAAGTGGTATACATCCAAATTTCATCAATAATTGTCATCAATAATTGTATAACACTCCCTCTTGGATGTACTATATATAAAAGAATATGCCTCGTTAAAACCTTACTAGATAAAAACCCTCTGGGAGAAAAATCTAGTGAAGGAAAAAGAGTACATAATTCTTATATATTAATTTCTCCCTCTGATCAAAGCATCAGTTGAGATTCTTTAGTTGGCGCATCCCAATGCTTTTCACCAACTTTTCGAATGTTGCTGTTGGTAGTGCCTTGGTAAATAAATCTGCAAGATTATCAGCTGAACGGATTTGCTGCACATCTATTTCACCATTTTTCTGTAAATCATGAGTGAAGAAAAATTTTGGTGAAATGTGTTTCGTTCTATCTCCTTTAATATACCCTCCCTTCAATTGTGCTATACAAGCTGCATTATCTTCATATAAAACTGTTGAGGATATTTTTTCTTCAGTAGCCATGCCACAATTTTTCAATATATGGTGCATCAAAGATCGCAACCATACACATTCTCGACTGGCTTCATGGATTGCTAAAATTTCAGCATGATTTGACGAAGTAGCTGTCAAAGTCTGCTTCATTGATCTCCATGAAATTGCAGTACCACCACATGTAAAAACATAGCCAGTTTGAGATTTAGCTTTATGTGGATCTGATAAATATCCGGCATCAGCAAAGCCTATTATTTCATGTCGAGAATCATTTGGGTAAAATAACCCAAGATCAATAGTTCCTTGGAGATAGCGAAATATGTGTTTAATTTCATTCCAATGTCGTCTAGTAGGAGATGAACTAAATCTCGCTAATAAATTTACTGCAAATGATATATCTGGTCTAGTGCAGTTTGCGAGATACATTAAAGCACCTATGACACTTAAATATGGGACCTCTGGTCCAAGAATTTGTTCACCTTCCTCTTGTGGTCTAAACGGATCCTTTTTTATATCAAGTGACCTTACGACCATTGGAGTACTCAATGGATGTGCTTTATCCATATAAAATCGCTTTAATACTCTCTGAGTATATGCTGTTTGATGGACAAATGTTCCATTATTTAAATATTCAATTTGCAAACCAAGGCATGATTTGGTTTTACCAAAATCTTTGATTTCAAACTCATTTTTTAGGTATTCAACAGCCTTTTGGAGCTCCTCTGGAGTTCCAATCAAGTTGAGATCATCAACATAAACTGCAATGATTACAAACTCTTGTCCATTTTTCTTAATGAAAATACATGGACAGATCGGGTCATTTGTATAACCCTCTTGTAACAAAGACTCACTGAGTCGGTTATACCACATTCGCCCGGACTGTTTCAGTCCATATAGGGATTTTTGTAATTTGATGGAATACATATGTTTAGGATTTGATTCATATGTCTCTGACATCTTTAATCCATCTGGGATCTTCATATAGATATCTGTATCTAAATTTCCATATAGATACGCAGTAATAACATCCATCAATCTCATTTCAAGATTTTGATGGACTGCTAAACTGATAAGATATCTAAATGTTATTCCATCCATTACGGGGGAATATGTTTCATCATAATCAAATCCGGGTCTCTGTGAAAACCCTTGGGCGACTAATCTCGCTTTGTATCTGACAATTTCATTTTTGTCATTTCTTTTTCTTACAAAAACCCATCTGTATCCGACTGGCTTTATATTTTCTGGTGTTTTGACAATCGGTCCAAACACATTTCGTCTAGCCAGGGAATCCAATTCAGATTGGATTGCATCTTTCCATTTTGGCCAATCTTTTCTTTTCCGACATTCATCAATCGAATTTGGTTCATGATCCTCGTCATCATTTATGATGTCAAGTGCTATGTGGTACGAGAATACATTATCTATGATAATTGCATCTCGATTCCAAACATTTCTGCTTGTGACAAAATTGATTGATATTTCATTATTTTCAAGTTCATTCTCCTCTGGAGCTGCAAGTTCCTGCTCCTCTGGAGCTACTTGCTCTTCAAGAGCTTCTTTTTCCTCTGGAATATTTTCTGTAATTTTGTCACTTTCAATGATTTGTGATCCTCTTTTCTTTCTAGGATTTTTATCTTTGGAACCTGGTGGTCTACCACGCTTTAAGCGTACAGTAGATTCATCTTTGGCACTTGTAATTGGTCCCTCTGGGACATTAATTTTGATTGGAACATTTGCTGCTGGTATAAGAGATTTTGTTACTTTTTTAGAGTCGCATAATGCGTCCGGCAATTGATTTGCAATATTCTGCAAATGTACAATTCTTTGTACTTCTAGTTCACAATCATTTGTACGAGGATCAAAGAAATCTAACGGTGTTTTCCAGTTGATTACTTTTTCTTTCTTTGGTTGACTTTTATCTCCCCCTAATGTCGGGAAATGAGATTCGTCAAAATGACAATCTTTGAATTTCGCAGTAAATAAATCACCAGTTAATGGTTCGAGATATCAAATAATCGATGGTGATTCATACCCGACATATATTCCCAATCTACGTTGGGGACCCATCTTTGTGCGCTGAGGTGGTGCAATCGGGACATATACAGCGCAACCAAATATTCTGAGATGCGATATATTGGGTTCATGCCCAAATGTTAATTGTATAGGGGAATATTCATGATAATGTGTCGGTCTTAACCGCACCAATTTTGCTGCATGTAATATTGCATGCCCCCAAGCTGTCAATGGCAATCCAGATCTCATTAATAATGGTCTGGCAATTAATTGTAAACGCTTTATAAGCGATTCAGCAAGTCCATTCTGTGTATGGACATGAGCAACAGGATGCTCAACTGTTATGCCAATTGACATGCAGTATTCATCAAACCTCTGGGATGAATATTCACCAGCATTATCCAATCGGATATTTTTTATTGTATAATCAGGGAACTGTGCTCGTAATTTAATAATTTGAGCAAGTAATTTTGCAAACGCATGGTTGCGAGATGATAATAATGATACATTGGACCATCGTGTTGATGCATCAATTAGCACCATAAAATATTTAAATGGTCCACATGGTGGATCTATAGGTCCACATATATCACCCTGAATTCTTTCAAGAAAACTAGGGCTTTCAGTTCCCACTTTTGTTGGTGAATGTTTGGAAATTAATTTTCCTTGGGAGCAAGCAACACATATATATTCATTATGTTGCAGCAATTTTTGTCACTTTAATGAATGGCCATGACTATTTGTAATAATTCGCCTCATCATTGTAGAGCCGGGATGGCCTAGACGATCATGCCATATCATATATTCATCAGTAAGCCTATGGCTTTCAATAGACCTCTGGTCTATTTTGGGATGGTATATATTAGTGGGCCTCTGGCCATCAATAAACCTCTGGTTTATTTGGGGAATATTAGGCCTGTGGTCTAAGTGATAATTTTCAGTTGTATTTATCTTTGAAAAATACAATCCAGAAGACAGAGCTGGTAATTTTTCCAATATATATTTCTTACCATGAGTGGTATTTGTAATTAATAAATATTCGACATTCTCTGAAGTCGATGTCTCGAGATGATACCCATTTTCTCGGATATCTTTAAAACTCAATAAATTTCTTCGAGACTTGGGAGATAGGAGTGCATTTTTCACAATTAATTTTGTTCCCTCTGGGAAAATAAGGTTGGCTGTGCCAATTCCTTTTATAATATTTGCACTACCACATATTGTGTTTATGTTTGTATCTCCCATTTTTAAATTGGAAAAATACCTTATGTCTTTTAGTATTGTGTGCGTTGAAGCACTATCAATAAGACATATATTATCACTTTTATAATTCCCCATTTTGCTGTAATTAAAACAAGATATAATTAATATTAAAACAAGACTTAACATAAGTAATATATTACAATACATAGACAATAAATATAGCACACATGCAAAAGTAAAGACAGATACAAAAGTTCAAAGCGTAATAAAATAATAATACAACATAACAATTAAACTAAATCACTATATAAATCTTCAACTTGAAATTCTGGGATATTGGGCATATTCTCCTCAGAATTCATTATGTTAACATGGTTTGTTTCAACCACCCTTTTTCCTTTATCCCTCTGGGAATCTTGATAAAGTTTCACCCAATGATCTCTGGTACGACAATTTTTGTACCAGTGCCCGTTTAGGCCGCATCTATCACATTTTGCTTCTTCATAGTTCTGTTTTTGGACATCACCTCTGGTGTTGCCCTGATTCTGATTACGTGTGTCTGTCGTGGGCCTAATGTAAACATTGTTGCGGAAATGATTTTTCCCACGGCCTCGGTTATGCCCACGACCACGAGGTCTCTGACCCCGGCCACGACTACGGCCACGACCACGGCTGGAAGATTCAGTCACATGTGCCTCTGGCAATGGACTACTGCCAATTGGCCTCATTTCATGATTTTTTAATAATAAATCATTATTCTTTTCAGCCAATAACAAAAACGTAATCAGATCAGAATATTCAGTGAAACCCTGTGCTCGGTATGTTTGCTGTAACACCGTATTGGAGGGGTGGAATGTAGAGAATGTCTTCTCTAGCATTTGTTTATCAGTAATTGTCTCCCCACACAGTCTTAATTGTGATACGATATTAAACAGAGCAGAATTGTAATCATTTACTGATTTAAAATCCTGGAATCGTAAGTGTGACCAGTCATACTGGGCTCGAGGGAGATTTATTGATCTTAAATGATCATATCTTTTTTCTAAATTCTCCCAGAGTTCAATTGGGTCTTTGACCGTTAAATACTGTGTTTTCAATCCCTCATCAAGATGATGGCGGATGAAAATCATAGCTTTCGCACGGTCTTGGTTTGAAGCCTGATTATCTTTTTCAATTATTTTTTCAAGACCCATTGATTCCAAATGGATTTCAACATCCATTTTCCAAGATAGATAATTTTCTCCAGATACCATCAATGGTCTGAAATCCTGCTTTGTCAAGTTAGCCATAATAGAATTATTGAAATACAAAATATTACCTCAAAGAAATTCCGGCAGAGCTCCGTTCGTAGCTCGTGCTGATAACGTGTTGTGAAATTATTACAAGTATATGCCTATTAGCTATATGATAATATGGAATTCTAATGATGATATATTAGTAATGGATATATTTGAATGAAAGACAATGGAAGAAAGAAAAGAAATAGTATTAGTGTATTCAATAGTGCAACTATTGTAGTGTAATTAAGACCAAAAGTAAGGAAAATATATGCTCAAGTATAAGAGTTTTTTGAACAAATATTGGTGTGTATTTCTCACTTAAGAACCCATATTTATAGACATAATACAAGGCTAATGGCATCATAATTAATTGCCTTCACTAGAATAGGTATCATGACTAATGGAGCATTTCTTTGAAAAAGTGGTATACATCCAAATTTCATCAATAATTGTCATCAATAATTGTATAACACTATTCCACTATTTATTGTCATTTTATTTCTTGATGATGATATATGTGTGAATTTTGGATATTTCTGGCTGGAAATTTGTTTTATTTTATTTCTATCTAAATGAAAAGAAAGAAAAAATAAATGTAGAGAAGCAAAGCAATAAGCAAGGTAGCATAATAAAACACAGTTGGTTGGCAGAAACGTTCAACAAATTAAATACAACAAGTTATGATAATGGGAAGGGAAGGGGAGGGGAGGAATTGAATACAATATATATAATGGACAAATTAAAGTGTATGTGATTATATATAAGATGGGTACTACGTACGGTGAATGGTGATTATATTATCGTGGATGGCCCAGGCGGTCGCAGAGGTTCCTGTAGCTACAAGGCCGTCTGTAAGGCCTCGGGGACGAAACGCAGTCGCCGTAGACGTTCCTGTTGCAAAATGGACGGCTGGGATCCAATGGCTGGATTCGTCGTCCTCGTCCGCCTTGCTGCTGCAGGGATCGGCGAGCCATCTCCGATTCCATCAGGAACTCATCATCATCCACCATGCTACTTGACCAACTGTTGCTGCTTCCGATCCGGGTCGCATTGGGAAGAGCTCCAGCTCCAGCTCCAGCTCCAGCTACGGAATTGGCGGCTGAAATGAGGTGGAGGAGAAAGATGAAGAAGACGAGTACTGCGAAAGTGAAAGCCACGGGGATATTTTTGCCCAATTTCAACATGATGGCCGGGGGATTCACTTTGTGAGTTGGATCACAGATGAAATGAAATGATGAGGGGGAGGCTACCCTAATTTATAGGCTACAGTGCTACACTATAGACAACGGGTCGGATTGCGTGGGATCCCGTCCCACGGCCCAATTTGGGCCATATATCATATTGGCGATGTTTATGTTTAGGAGTCAACGGATCTGCTAGCAGATAGCAGATTGTCTCACAGTTCTCTCTCCGAATCCGCTATCCGCTGACTCCCAAACATCCCCAGCCCCCTGTCCTGTCTGCAGTTGCTGTTAATCAATTCATGGCTGAAAATGGTGAATTGGTTGTTCCTAAATGAATTAATTTCAATTCCAGTCCAACTTCGTTACACACACACAAATGCCACCAAAGAACTTAATTAGTTTGTATACAGAATACTCAACATGCTAAATGTGTTGGATGAATCCAAATTCATAAAAATCACATTTTAATGTTAAATGAAGAAATACTCCTAATTAATTCATATTATTTCAGCACAAACGAACATGGTTGAACATGTTTAACGTATAATAAAAAAGGCTCATTAACTAGTCCGACTACAAAGAATGACCCAACACTTTTGACAAACATTTAACAAACTCTGACAAGCTGTACTAATGTCCCAGTATTTTTAGCCAATCTGCCAAAATATTATCCGTACATACACTAATACACCTAGGGGCGTGCAAATTTCGGTCGAAACCGAACAAACCGACCGAATCGAACCGAATTTTGCAATTTGGTTCGGTTTTTGGATTTTGGTTTGGTTTTTGGTTTTGAAAATCTAAAATTTTGGTTTTCGGTCCGGTTTTTGGTTTTTAAAAATCTACAATTCGGTTAACCGAACCGAACTGAAATTTGAATTATATATTTTAAAAAATATAAAATAAATTATGCCATTATATAATAAACACAAAATAATACCCCTATTCGGTGACTGTTTGAGTGGATGAGAAGTGAGAACTACTGTTAAGAGTTTTGAGACTTTTATATTGTTTCGTATTTGAACTATTCGGTGACTGTTTCTTTATTTTGTCATTTCATTTGTGTGTAATTTGAACAATGCAATTTGAAATGGTTTAGTATTATGCACTCATAGTTATATGTAGATATGATTTTTGTTTGACAAGACGAATTTACCGGTTTGAAAATAGTAATAGAAATGTTTTGATCAAATATATTTTATTTTTTAGAAAAGCAGTTCGGTTCGGTTCGGTTAACCGGTATAACTGAACCGAAATATTTAAGTTCGGTTATTTCGGTTTTCAGTAATTTTGGTTCGGTTTTGATTTTTAGAAAAAATTCGGTTTTTAATTCGGTTTTGGATTTTGGTTCGCTTCGGTTAACCGAACTGACCAATGCACACCATTACAAGAAAATTTCATTTTACCGACCCCAAAATGGGGTCGGTAACTAGGTTTTACGGGTCGTTTTGGGGATTACCGACCCCAAACGCGGGTCGGTAATATGATGGTAGGTAATCTGGCGCCGACCAAAGATTCTGGGGGTCGGGAGATTACCGACCCCATTAGGGTCGCTAACATTACCGACCCCATTACCGACCAACATTGGGGTCGGTAAGCGAGGTCTAGGGACCTCGGGGACCCGAAGTTACCGACCCCATTACCGACCCCAATGGGGTCGGTAAATCTCTAATATGAAATAAAATGAGGTCAGGAGAGCTCGAACCCACAACCTCAGTGAAGTGGGTTTCTCACCCGCGCGCGTGCCATCCGGATACACAACTTTTCATGTTATCTTTTGCAATTTGTTAAATATATATAATATTTTTATATATAAATGTGTAAATTAATAATTTAATTATTAATATAAAAATTGATATTAATTAAATAAATAATAGAATAATTAATTAATTAAATAAAATATAAAATTAAATTAAATGGGTAAAATTAATTAAAACACTAACTAAAATTAAGAAAATAGAAATCAATATGATTAAATATTAATCAAATTAGAAACTTTATAAAAAAAATTAAATTCCATAAATAAAAATTAAAAAATAACATATGTATTATTAAATTTAATAATTAATATGAATAATTCGGTCGCTAATTCGATCAGCAATAGCGACCCAATATGTTCGATCGCGAGTTTTGGTCATTAAATTGACTTTTCTTGTAGTTAATTAAATTAAAATACAAAATATAAATTAAAATTATATTAATTAAATAATAAAGAATTTATTAATTAAATAAAATATAAAATAAAATTAATTAAATCAAAAAATTGAAATCAATGAATTAAATAAAATAATAAAATAATTCAAAAATTAAAATAAATATAAATAATAACATAAATTTATTTTTAATAAAAAATACTATGAGTCGAAAAATTAAAACTAAAATTAATTAAATAAATTATTGAATTTAATAATTAAATTAATAAATAATAAATAATTAAATTATAAAATTAATAAATAATTAATTGGCTTAAATAAATAATTAATTAAATTATATAAATAATCAAATAAATATTTAATAAAAATATAAAATAAATAATAAAATAATGGGAAAAACAATAAAAATAAAAAAAATTGAAAACAACTACAGACCCCAAATTGGGGTCGGTAATGGGGTCGGTAACACTGACCACATTAATTGTGGTGGTGTTTTGGTTGTCGAATGCCCTGGGTCCCAAAAATGGCTACATATTACCGACCCCATTTTGGGGTCGGTAATGGGGTCGGTAAATCCGACCCGGACTATGGTGGTCGGTAATTGGGTTTTTTCTTGTAGTGCACCCCTAAATACACCTACAAAATCACCCAAGTTTTCATTATTGCTATTAGTTAATGCACATACACTAAGACAAGATAAGATAAAAATCAAAATTTGAAGTTTTAAGAGCTTCATTTGAAAACACGAAATTTTATTTAAAAAGTATTGGTATATTTGTAATTATATAAACATTCCCAAAAATATTAGAGTACTAAAAGAAAGCGGCTCATCTGATGGGAGAGAATGTATGGGCTGGGTAAATGTTCAGGGCTTCTACAAAGTCAATGTTTGGGTCCCTTTTGTTGGGCCGACGAAAATTCCTTTGGAAAATCGATTCCTTATTTTGGAAATAAAAATGTAAGAAAGGTTTATGATTAATTATTTTTGTTGTTTAAATATAGAAAAAATATGGTTTACAAAAAAAACAAACCATGTTTTATAATCCCCACTGTCCGGAATGACAGTGGCCCAATCCAAGTCCCGCCAAACAAATCACATATTCTACACTCTAATTATGCCCTTAATTAATTGATCCAATTATTCACCAAAACACTTGGATTTCATTCAATTTAGCTTAACAATTAATGTTCAATTTGGCATGTTAAGTGCTATTAGAAGTTTTGGTCAAGCCAAGTTTGTTTAGTTTTTTTTTTTTTTTTTTTTTGGTAAACATTGACACATATGTATCGGCAAAAGTGTGTGGGAGCCCAATCCACACAAATTACAAAGGGGATAAAGGGGGGGATAGGGGCCGGGTGGGAATCGAACCCCCAACCTATAGTTGGAAGGTAGGGGAGATGACCATTGGAGTCAAGTTCCATCCCCCAAGTTTGTTTAGTTACTAATATTGTTCAATTTAAATTTTTTGTTTTTGGTCACTGCCGGCCCCTTTAACTAATGAGGTTGTTGAGGAATTGGGTCACATATATATGGTTATGCCAATTATATTGCCAATAATTAGGGTTTGGTGTAACTAAATTATGAATTTATATGCTTTTAATTTGATCAGAATTCAGAAGAGTAGAAGAAAACCTCGTGTTTGATTTAACTACCCCCTAGGATTATACTCATGAAGTAAGAAACAATATCCTTGTTTAAAATTCTTGTTATGAATATACTTGAGTAGAACGAAGAACTATTAGCCTATTATCCGTTTGCATAGAGAGCTATATATTCGCATGGAAGGAAAGGGAAATGTTTTAATTTGCTCACCCTTGATCACTATAGCCAAGAATAATATTTCCTTGTAAGAAATGGACAAAAGTGATTCCTCCATCCCCCCTTAATTAGTTTGTCTTTGTTGGTCCTTTATCATTAAATAAACCCTTATTTATTCTATTAGATATATTTAAGGGCCGCTCTTCCTCAATTCCACCATCATACTTCACATGCACATATTCACTCTTGAAGGGATTTTCACGTTCCCACATCGTATCCCCTTTATGATGATGAGATCGGAGTGAGAGTTAGCAAAAATCCAAATATGGGATTGGAAAATGAATTGTTGCCAACTCTAAGAACTCGCAACCATGTAAGTCTCATCCCTTTCAATACGAAGGATTATTACAACCTAACCGGGGCCGAGCATATTGCTCAATGACCGACAACATGTGACACTATGTGGCATCTATCTATATTATAAAATAAAATAAAGAATCAAAAGTCAAGCCTAACATAAATATTTACTCCATGTTTCCCTAATAGATCAATGTCACTTGGCGAGTGTATGTGTATGGTGCAAGCTAATAGCATGATGAATTCTACACTTAATAGTAAAACCTTGCCTTTTTATATGCTAGGGGTATGATTTAACTATTATTTACACATATTTTTTTGGTAAATCAACAAAGACATTTATTTACACATATTTTGATACACAATATACTTTGTATTATTCATATTATGTAATTTAAAATATTGGCTAATATGCCACCAATGGCACCTATCTCTAGTATTAGCAAATTCAAATCCACTACTACACCCCTACGGCTGAATATATACCATAAATCTTTTATTTATTATTTATAATAGTATAAAATTAAATAATATACTAAACTCCTACTAATTTAACCTTATATTATTACGTGCGTTGCTAATTGTTTAATTCTAAAGACCATGCAATTATTTTGTTTTTTAAAGATGTAAAATTGGTAATTTCTGTGCACCGACGGTTTCTTTTCCAAGAATAAGTAAATTAGAATGAATGTCATGCTTTAGTAAAAGGTCTCGGTTATGTACACACAATAATTTTCTACAAACACACAAGGTTAGGGGCACATCATAGATAAAATAAGAAAGTTAGGGGCACACCATAAAATTTTACCCATTTTATCCTTTCTAAAGTATCCAACGAAAAAAATAGGATGGGAAGTCCAGGGTTAGAGATCCATTCCATAATTATAATATCTACATTCCAAACACACAAAAGAATCGGGCAAGAGGAGAAAACGTCCAACACTGGATGTTTGCTTCGAACAACGAACGGCCAGTAATGGTTGTTCGTGTCATAGTGAGGCCGGCCATCAGTGACCTTCCATTCCTTTTTTTTTTTTTTTCAATTCTGTTTCAATACCAGCATATTACTAATACATACGGATTATTTGCTTATTACCTCAGGTGGTATTCGTGTCCCACAGATGGCCTCATGTAAATGACAACGTCGTTGTTTAGGATTTGTGTTTGGGACTTGGGGGTGTAATTTGTTTAGTTTTGGATTGTTTTAAGGTTTCCTACATTGTATAAGTGTTGGGCATATTGTTTTGGTGTTTACCTGTTGCTTAAAACACCATGGATATGGGTTTGTGGTGGGGTTGGAAGACGTGAATGGTGAGGGAGATGCTGTTACAGTGGACGGCTATTGGTGGCCGTTTGGGACTTCTTAAAAACGGCCGTCGAGAGCCGATTGGGCCTTGATAAGAATAGACATCGGTGGCCGTTTAGAGATCATTTTGCCATTCTGATTCGCACTTTTAATCTTTACACTAGTTCATTTTTGTCTTTCTAATTCCACTTTTTTGGCTTTTGACTTGAAGCGTTAATTTCATAATTTTGATTTAATCACAATTTGTCTTTGTGAATAAAGGATTCAAGAATCCTGGTGTGGTGTTGACTTTTAACAAAGTGATTGAAGAATCAAAGAGTCAAACACATAAACGGCCATGCATGACCGACTTCATAGTATTATGATCGGTTGCCCACAGCCGATAGGGCTTTGGACCAAACGGCCATGAGCGAACGTTGACTGAAGGATTGTAAACTTCTTTTTATTTTCTTTTTAAGTTTGTGGGTCACCGATGGCCGATTTGGCTTCATAAGAAACGGCCATGGGTGGTTGAAAATAACCACACCCATCGGCCACACGCGACTGGCTGCTGGTCGGGATTCATCCTGATGCACACACGATTTATCTTTTTAACATGGCTCAGGATTCATCTTGATGCACTACCGATACACAATATTACCTAGGTATCAAGAAAGAAGAAGGAAGAAGAAGAAGAGAAGAAGGATGATGTTTTGGATTTAGTGAGTTAGGTTTTTTGGTGTAGCGTATGGAGAAAGAAGATGAAGAGAAAAGTGGTGCGTGCCCTTAACTATGGGTATGGTGGTCATTTTGAGTGTCTAATAGGTGCCCCTAATTTTTCTTGTGTGTATATATCCGCCACCTTAGTAAAAATCCAGGGCCCATGCGAAAACTTGATTTTTGGCGGCAACAACCTGGAACCGAAGACCAAGATTAATCCTGATGTGGCCGCCACAGTACGGTTGGTATATCTTCGTCTGGGAGTTGAGCTCCCGGGTGTCTTTAAAATTGCCTTCGCCCTGTCCTCCCGCTGGACTTTATGGTTTATTCTCTGTTTCCTTCTGGATGTCGCCTGTCGGTAGCCTTATGTTTATTTTCCTAAATAAAAATTAGTTTCTCAAATTACTTCACTTACTTTCTTTCTCTGTATTCACAAAATTGTAGTAAAACCTTATTACACTGAATAATGCAATAAGTGGAGCAGACACTGCAAAGGTGACACAAAGCAGCGGACAAATTTGTGGAGGCTGAAAGCATGGAACAAATTTGTTGAATTTAAAGACAAACAAAATTCCTTGCGACATTGGTGGTAAATATCGTTTGCTATGGAAAAAAAATAGCCAATTGATAATGATGCTCTATAATTAACTCATTCTTCATTTTAACATTGTCCTTTGTCTTTGTTATGGTGTCTTTTTCATCATCACTGTCCAACACTCTCTGCCTCAAATACTTTAAGATTCTTGCTATAAACCGACACTCCGAAGTAGCCAGCCATGTATATAATTCACACCCTATTTCAAATTTAAATTTATTTATTTTGAAAAAGAAGAAGAATCATGTAAAAGAAAAAGCAAAATGGCATTAAATAATTCAAGAAACAATTATGGGTGGTTCTTGGCAGCTTGCAAGGACTCCAACCCCAGATAAATCGCACCATCCATTTTGTGAGCATCAAATCATGTACGGTGCAGATAGATATGGAGTTGGAGTCCCGGTGCTTCCAAGAACTACCCCTCAATCATAAATAATTCAGTTAAGCTCTTCTTAAACAAGCTTTTTGCCACTGATCACTTCCCCTTCATTAGCTTTTCCATTTCCCTTTTAAGCAATTCAATCATTTTAGTTCTTGAAAGAAAGAAATTATCAGTATCAAGAAGACATGGAGCTCTGCTTCGGATCTATATGGAGATTCATTTTGCTATTTTTCTTCTTCTCTTGTTTTGTATTTACTTCCACAGGTAATATTGTGTTCTTTCTCATTGCTTATTTTTTCTATTTATAGTTTTCCTATGTAAGTGGGCACTTGATGATGATTCTTTTCTATCTGGGCTCTAGTTATTTTCATTAATCAATGCTAATTTTAGAGTTTATGAATGATTGGAGACTTCAGCATTGCGGACAAAAAATTGAACTGATTTGCTTTCAGAAAGCCTCGATCTTTGAGTGATTGAATGAAATCATGAATAGTTAGGGCTCTTTCTAGTCATTTCTTGAGTTGTAGTTATGGCTGATTATATGAATATTTGGAGATTCAGTTGTCTAATTTAATAAGATTGAATGATCAAATTATATGAATTTCATGGGCAAAACAGAAAACAAATTTGAGACTTTGGGATTTCAGTTTTTGTCAGATGTAATCTTATCCTAATTGCTTATTGCTTGGGAAGAGTAGTGCCTTTGATTTCTTGAATGTGTCCTACTTTTTGCATCTGTGAAAGATTTCAATGGTGGAATAGTCATTTTTGATTTCTAATGTGGCCTATTAGAAATGACAGAGTTGTTACATTTGATGATCAGATGCTTATGACGCACTTGATCCCAATGGAAACATCACAATAAAATGGGATGTCATAAGCTGGACGCCTGATGGCTATGTGGTGAGCATTCAGATCATCATCGACCGTTTTGTTAGTTACTCAGATCATCATCATCATTACAATGTAGTACTACTTCCTAATTTTCGATACGTGGACAGGCAGTTGTGACGATATTCAACTTCCAACAATACCGTCACATTCAGGCGCCGGGATGGTCCCTGCAGTGGACATGGGCAAAGAAGGAAGTGATATGGAGCATGATGGGCGGCCAGGCAACCGAGCAGGGCGACTGTTCGAAGTACAAATCGGGCTCGCCACATTGCTGCAAGAAGGATCCAACGATCGTGGACTTATTGCCCGGGACGCCCTACAACCAGCAGATCGCGAATTGCTGTAAAGGAGGGGTGATCAATTCATGGGTGCAGGATCCATCCAACGCAGCAAGCTCTTTCCAAGTCAGCGTTGGCGGTTCAGGGACGAGTAACAAAACTGTTAAGCTCCCTAAGAACTTCACTCTGAAGGCGCCCGGTCCGGGCTACACTTGTGGACCTGCAAAAATTGTGAAGCCGACTACATATCTTACTCCTGATGGAAGAAGAAAGACACAAGCAATGAGTGAGTTGTTAGTTGTTGCTTCATTCACCTAATGTTCTGTTCTTGCATCCTTTGGCTTTCGTCTTAATTGTTCAACTTGAATCTTTTTGCAGTGACGTGGAACATAACGTGCACATATTCACAGTTTCTAGCTCAGAAAACGCCTACATGTTGTGTATCCTTATCATCTTTCTACAATGATACGATTGTTCCTTGCCCAACTTGCACCTGTGGATGCCAAAATAACGCGACGCATCCTGGGAGCTGTGTCGAGTGAGTTTTCATCACTTTCTCACTTGGTTTCTTATGCTTTAGGAAATGGTACTGATTTTGGATTCTTGCTTTATTTTTTGTTTCGTTGCAGTCCAAAGTCACCTTACCTTGCTTCGGTGGTTCAAGAGAAGGCGAAGGCCAATAGCTTAGCACCGCTGGTGCAATGCACGAGTCATATGTGCCCAATTCGCATCCATTGGCACGTAAAGCTCAACTACAAGGAGTACTGGCGAGTCAAGGTCACGATAACGAACTTCAATTACCGGATGAATTACACCAAGTGGAATTTAGTCCTTCAGCATCCCAACTTTGATAATCTGACGCAGATATTCAGCTTCAACTATAAACCATTGACTCCTTATGGCGATATAAGTAAGTCACACATCCTTAATTCCCTGCATTCCTCGGCTTACTTCTTACCATGGGATGAATGCTTATGACTCGGTTTCTTTGGTCATGTTTCAACAGATGACACTGCAATGCTGTGGGGCGTGCAGTACTACAACGACTTGCTAATGCAGGCCGGCAGTGAAGGGAATGCGCAGTCAGAGCTCCTGTTCAGGAAGGATAAATCGACCTTCACATTTGAGAAGGGTTGGGCTTTTCCACGAAGAATTTATTTCAATGGGGACAACTGTGTCATGCCTCCTCCTGATGAGTACCCCTATCTACCGAGTGCTGGTTTTCAACAGAATGTCCCCTGGATTACACTGCTGATCACCGTTTTGGCATCCTTGACGATACTTTTGGCATGCCTTTGAGAATTTCCATCATCAAACAGGAATACTACCGTCCCATGTGAGATTGCTACCTGGAACCATACACTGGATGGAAGGACCAGTGAACCACAAAGATGCTGGCAATATACAGAATGGATTCAGGTTCACAAACTTGAGAGGAATATGAATTCTCTGGTCTACTGTGATTGTTAATGTGGCATTCTTTTTACATCATAAGCTGTATAATATATTTCCCTCTAGCAGCATTCTATGATATTGTCCATATGCTTTTTTGTGATGTGATAGTATTTAATACTAGGATTTGTATTAGAAGCAACACAGTTTGAGCCACCCTCATTGTTTTGTCCTGTGCAAGAATTCATCGTTTGCTAGAGTTCGAATAATACATCGATGGCCATTTCATACATGAATCATATCAACTATATGTTCTGTTGTCTGTCTCCATTTGAACTTACAGTCGATGTTTTGGCAGCGTGGTGCCATAGTTCTGTTCTGATACTCATCTCACAGTTCAAAACTTACAACAATGCCAAAACTCGAAACCCCTGATTAGCCTACTATATTACACAGAAACACAACAGAGAGGAACATGATCGTAGCAATAAAAGCTTGGCTAGAATGATAAGCAGAATTCGGGAGGTAGGGGAAGGAATCCGGCGGGGGCAGCATACACTCATCGCCGTTAAAATACACTCTCCTGGGGAAAGCCCATCCCTGTCTTAAGGTAAAGGTGTCCTTGTCCTTCTGCAGAAGTACTTCTGACTGCAGATTGCTTTTAGGTCCAGCTTCCATTAGCAAGTCGTTGTAGAATTTCATGCCATAGAACATCCCTGTATCATCTGCATAATAACAAGTTATTCAAATCAGCTTCAATCTGTGTATGATGGACTGAAAAATCCTTGGCTGCTATCTAAATGGACCATTACATATGAAACTTGATACTACTAGATTTAGTTGAAATTCTGGAGACTTACTGATGGAGCCGTAGGGGACAAGAGGCTTGTAATCAAAGCTGAACACTTGAGTGACATTGTTGAGGTTGGGGTGCTGAACAACAAGTGTCCACTGCGAGTAGTTCATACGATAGTTGAAGTTAGTTACCGCGATCTTCACTCTCCAATAGTCCCTGTAGTTGGTCTTGACATGCCAATGCACGCGGATTGGGCACATGTGGTGCGTGCATTGCAATAGAGGCACGTTGTCTTTCCGTGGCGTGTTTACTCCCACCACACTCAGCAGTTTTGAATCGGGTCTGCTTCAAAATCAGATCACTTAGTTCACATTAACATGGTAGATTAATAGTACAAGTTTCGAGTTGTGAAAGGAGTTGTCTGATCAAGGGGTAACTTACTTGATGCATTTGTTCCTATTTTCGCATCCACAGGCGCACGATGGACAGGAAGTGATTGTCTCGTTGTAGAACGAAGACAGGGAGACGCAGCAGCTCGGGTGCTTCCGGGCCATGAACTGAGAGTACGTGCACGTCACATTCCAAGTCACTGCCCCAAGGGATCCATGTAAGAAACCCTTAGCAAAGAAGTACATAAAGGTTTATTACGCCAAAATTACATCGACTGTATATGATGATTGTGCTTACTCAGGGCCTGAGTTTTCCTGCGTCGATCAGTTGTGAAGAAGTTTGTTGGAGGGACGACCTTAGCCGGTCCGCAAGTGTAACCAGGCATGTTGCCGATGGTGAAGTTCTTGGGGAGCTTGACGGTCTTGTTTGACGTCCCGGCCTGGCCAACGCTGACCTGGAAGGCGGAGACGGCAGCCTGGGGGTCTTGGCCCCAGGCTGCCAGGACTCCGCCTTTGCAGCAGTTGGCGAACTGCTGGTTGTAAGGGACTCCCGGGAGCAAGTCCACGACCGTGGGGTTTTTCTTGCAGCAGTGCGGAACGTTGCCCTTGAACTTGGAGCAGTCGCCTTGCTCGGTGGCTTGAGCCCCGACCACGGTCCATATCACTTCCCTTTTCGCCCATGTCCACCCGATGGTCCACCCGGGGCTCATGATGTGCCGGTACATTTGGAAGTTGGTGACCGTTACCGAGGCCTTGAATCAAGTTCAAAACTTGAGTTAACCTTCATTGATGATATGATTTTCTTACAATATGAAAAGGAACAAATGAATAAAGAGAAACACTAACCACATAACCATCAGGTGTCCAAGACATGATATCCCATTTGATTGTAATGTTTCCATTTGGATCCAACGGGTCATATGCACCTACACAGTAAAAAATAAAGAGACAACAATGAGCCATTTAAGAGACACTAGTTAAAATTTCACAGTCAAACCAAGAGAAAAAGTGCTAAAGCCTTCATCAATTTACCTACAGAAGAAAACAACACAGACAAGAAGAAGCCAGCTGCAAAAAATCCCTTGTTTGAGATCATATTTGATCCAATGTTGTCCAAAACAAAGTGAAGTGATGGTTTGGTGACTGCCAGGGGGAGATGATGATATGGTAGTTATTAGTATATGTTTTAAATGCAAGAAAAAGATAGAAAAGGGGAATGTGTAATGTGAAAGGCTTGTGGGGTTATCTTCGATGTTTCACCCGCTGGAAGTTGGAGGCTTCTGATGACTTGTGGCTGTGTCTACTTTCTATTGTCTGAAGTGAATGTGTCTGCATATGTGTGTGTATATATATTTGTGTATATTTAGAAACTTCTACATATATAAATATAGAATAAAAACTGGTTAATTTCTGTTTCTTGAAGCAAGGATTCACAGGGTTTTCAACACCAAACTTAGGTGTCTCTCCACCATTTGTCTTGCTGGTAAAGGGAATTCTGGACATGGGATTTGTTCATTTGTCAGTAACATTGTGGAAATTAATCGAGAGAAGTAATGATTGCAGAATTGCAGTGATAATACTTTTGCAAGTTTTGTTATGATATCAACTATGAGTTCAAATGTTTGTTTAGATCTAATTAAGACTAAAATTGTGTTTCTTTGTAACAAAAATCAGCAGTGCATTAATGTACAAAGTCAGAAAGTTTAGGGCCATCCCTCTAATAATATAACCAAAACAACATCCTCCCTAAATAATTATTTGAATTGAAGAATTAAAGTATACAATATGGATACTCCCTCAATTGGTAAATTGATTTGTACACGTTCAAAGATGCATATATATTATATTTATATGATTTTAATTTTTATCTATCATTTGAAAATATTTGTATATATATGTATTAATTATTTTACCCTCTAAATTTACACATATATACCGAATGATAACAATGCACTGGACATGACAATTTAAGGAAGCATATATAGCTTGATATTTGTGGGATTGGGCTCTGGAGACATTAATGAATTGTTTGTTTCTTGAAAATCAATTGTGCTCCTAACTCACGTTCTAGCCTTTTTCCATGTGAAAGTTACTTTGATTGAAGACCCACCAACTGCATGCATCTTATTTATCTTTTTATTTATTTACTTATTTATTTATTTATTTTTTTAAAAAAAAAAAAAGGAAAGAAGAAAAAAATAGTAATCTCAAAGCTGAGAGCAAAAAGAGGATTACCTATTAAGGGTTCAATTATTTATTTAATAATTTTCAAAAAAAAAAAAATAGCGGTGGTAAAAGAAAAATGGTATGACAATTTCTAAATAAATAAATAAAGAAAAACGTGAAAAATGGTAATGAGCCTTTAGGGAGCACAAAGTCCTGAGGCCCATTTCTTGGCTTACCAGGAGCCCAAACAATGTTTAAAATGTTCAATTTCAGCCTACAATATTTTTTATGGGCCTAGCGTTATTGGGCCTTTTGTCATTGAAAAATTACAACCAGTCCATTGGCTTTTCCGATTGGTATATGAGCTGGACGTATATGTGGGTCACCACTCAAAAACATGTCTTAAAGAGGACAAAGAGATTTGTCTCCAAATAGAGTGGGTCACCACTCAGCCCCTGTTTTAAAGTGATTCATTTCCATCCGTACACACCCCTCCGCCCCACGTGCTGATCTCCCCCAACCCCCGCCCCCGCACGTGCCCGCCACAACACTTATGCCCGTTTTTCATTTTGTATATAAATCCCAAAAACCGGTCACTTATTCCCACTTCAAAACTTCTCACCGCCTTCACCCCACGCCACCAATATCCGCGTCGCCGCCGTTTTCCGCCATGGCCACCGCTCCCCCTCCTCTCAAAGACGAACTAGACATCGTCATACCCACCATTCGCAATCTCGATTTCCTCGAAATGTGGCGGCCGTTTTTCCAGCCCTACCACCTCATCATCGTCCAGGACGGCGATCCTTCGAAAACCATCAAGGTCCCCGCCGGTTTCGACTACGAATTGTACAACCGCAACGACATCAACAAGATCCTCGGTCCACGATCCTCCTGCATCTCCTTCAAGGATTCCGCCTGCCGATGCTTCGGATACATGGTTTCGAAGAAGAAGTACATCTTCACCATCGACGATGATTGCTTCGTAAGATTTGATTAAATTCCTAATTTAATCGTCAAAATCGCGCTCTAATTAAGCGAATTCATCAATATTTCTGGTGGATTGATTAGGTTGCTGAGGATCCTTCGGGTAGAAAAATCAATGCCCTAGAACAGCATATTAAGAACCTCCTATGCCCATCCACGCCTTATTTCTTCAACACACTGTACGATCCGTACCGCGAGGGCACCGATTTCGTCCGCGGTTACCCGTTCAGCCTCCGTGAAGGCGTCCCGACGGCGGTCTCCCATGGCCTGTGGTTGAACATTCCTGATTATGATGCTCCAACACAGCTTGTCAAGCCTAAAGAAAGAAACACCAAGTAGAAATTAGATGCTCATCATGTTTCTATTCGAATTCTATTCGACCAACATCAATTGATTATTATTTGTTGCATTGATAGATATGTGGACGCCGTTATGACCGTACCAAAGGGCACTCTGTTTCCCATGTGTGGAATGAATCTGGCATTCGACCGCGATCTCATCGGCCCGGCAATGTACTTCGGCCTGATGGGAGATGGGCAGCCAATCGGACGGTATGATGATATGTGGGCTGGCTGGTGTGTTAAGGTACAAAGTTTTCAAAGTTTCTTACTTATAAGAATAAGAATTAGATCAATTTGAATTAAGGAAATGTTGATTGAGCTTAAATTGTAAACTCAGGACTACATGTTTTCATGGAGCAGAAACTACCTGCATTTATGTAATTATAGTTTAAATTAATATTTTGAGATATTAGAAATACTTTACATTTTTAACTCATAAGATAAGATGATATGCTCATCTTGGGTATATTTTTCCTTCCAGTTATTTCTCTGAATTTCACTTTTTCTCAAAAGGTGTTAACTTTCAATCATACATAAATAGTAGTGATAGTTTTTGCTAATTAATATTGAAGAAATTATAAATCTTTTTATTGCTTCTAGAATTGGTTTGCACTGTCGGTTATTACAGGTGATCTGTGACCATTTGGGATTGGGAGTGAAAACTGGTCTGCCATACATATGGCACAGCAAGGCGAGCAACCCCTTCGTGAATCTGAAAAAGGAATACAAAGGCATATTCTGGCAAGAAGAGGCGATCCCTTTCTTCCAAAATGCGACCCTGTCGAAAGAGGCGAACACAGTGCAGAAATGTTACGTTGAACTGGCGAAGCAGGTGGAAGAGAAGCTTGGGAAAGTGGATCCCTACTTTGTGAAGCTTGCAGATGCGATGGTGACATGGATTGAAGCTTGGGATATGCTCAACTCTGGTAGTAAATCCAAGTGATGGATGAAGATGATGATGATGATGATGATCAGTTTGCATTCTTTAGATTTTTTATTTATCTATTGATTTATTCATTTATTTATTTATGTTTTCCATCTTTGATTTCGTTACTTACATACCCATCTTGGGTGCAGAGTCAGTGATGCGATTTGTTTGAGGTCTTTGAAATTTCTTTTGATCTTTAAATAGGTAGTTTTGGATTTTATTTTTATGAAAGACCTTTTCAGTTTTGTCAGTTTGTGTTGCATGGCTGATATAGGCTGACAGCTGTCTCAAGATATAGATGGAAAATAAAACATTGTTTTATATGTTTGGGGCTTAAAAGTCAGACAGTACGTCGTCTTTTTTCCAAAAAATATTACGCCGTTGCCGGGGATCGAACCCGGGTCACCCGCGTGACAGGCGGGAATACTCACCACTATACTACAACGACCTTGTATGTGTTGTTAATGTTTCTCAGTTTTTTAAATTAATAATTCGTCCATTTCCCACATATTTTGATAAATCTACCCAAACCCACAGGCTTCCTTTTTTTTTTTTTTTTTCCTCCTGCGCTCCTCTTCCATTAAAATTTTCACGAGTCCCTTTATCCAATTCTAAATTTTAAATATTTACCAAACATAGCTATAAATTATAATCCTCCCAATCTCACTGCCGCGGGGATATCGACCTGAAATTTGGATTATAGTATTACACTGTGGTTCTTCATATCATATGAGCCTCTAATTGTATTATTGTAAAATACAGTGATTTGAGCAAAACTGCAAACAGTAATGCCCACATCACGGCGCAGGAATCCACAATTCATTCAAGGCTAATCTTTAAAATGAATGGAACAGTTTAGGTTTACCGGGAACATATAAATATAATTACTGTAGTAAAATTGTTTCATTGTTGAGCTAAATGTTTCTTGAAATATTTATCCTTTCCGATTCAATTCAGCACAGGAACATAAAGGCTGGAAGAGAGAAAGGCCTGGCGTATTCGAGTAACTTCAAGCCTGATTGGAGATCGACAACAATCACTGGCCTGAGATAGGTGTATAATTCAACGTTGACTTGTTAGAAACCATAGCATTCGGCCTACGACATATTGAAACACAAATCAGCAATAAACCATATGCAAGGAATAAGAAATCGAGTTGTGCCAGATCTAAAATCATCAATAAATGAAGGAAATAAAGGAATTGCCTTTCCCAAAAAACCATGGGTAATTAGAGAAAAATATATCACCACACCTGCAACTGAAGATTCAAGTAGTTCTAATAACTTCCGTACGGAAATGACAACAAAATCGATCGGAAAAGCAGAGAGATTGAATGAACTGAGAAGGAAAATCGAAAGCCTTCGGTATGGGAGGTATTGGAAAGAAGAAATCTACGATTTGAAGAAAATCTTTCCAACAACTCCCAACCCAACGCTTTCGACGACTAATTCCCTCCCGTTTCACCTCCGCCGCCGCCGCCCGGCGCTTAGTAAAATCATCATTAGGATTTTTCATTTTTCATTTATCAGGGCATGAACGTTTTTCGCCTTTTTTATAGGATTGAAATTGAATGAACCCTAGAACCATTTTGTATTGGGTCCATTGGGCCTCAGGAGCCCAATTATAACGAGGCTTTAGGTAGGCCCTTTTTAAATAAAATTAACTTTTACGGTACATGGATATATATATATACTAGAATTCGTACAACGCGCGCAACGCCGCGCGTGACGATGTGTGGATTTTAATTGCAGAGTAGTCGGCATGTAGGATTTTGGTGGAATTTTAATATTGCGTGATCGAGAACATGAAAAAACAAATCTACAACATCCCATCCAATTGTTATAGATATGGAAGAAAGGGAATTTTTTTGGCAGGGGTTCATATAAATGTAACTTAGTAGCGTACAGTAGTAAAAATCCTATGTAGCAAAACTCACAAACTACAATATGAGCTGAGATGTGGTGTAGCAAAATCTTTCGGTACAGCCTTCATGTCTTGGAAAAACTGTGCTCCAGCAATCAGTCACATTTGATGTTTTGGTAAATCCTCCGCACGAAAAGATTGGAGCCAAGGTATCCAACAGCACCTGAGATTCATGGGAGATTAGTCGATAGATAAGTTGGGAGATTAGTCGATAGATAAGTGGGGTGATGGGGAGATGTTTCGACATGCCTGGCAGATAGTTCCCCTCTCCCAGAGAAATCTGTCCTATATAGAGCAGTAGCACTGTCGACTATCATCAGAGCAAACCTGTATGATGAAATTATGTGTGCCACATTATTTAAACAAACAGGAGCTTGAATTGGAATGCATACATAACCTCATATGATATCACGGTCTTAGTTTGTTAGAGCGAATAAGTTGTCTTTTATACTCAAAAACATTGAGGGCAATGGGGATTTGGATTCATATTCAAAACCTATGTTTGGAAAAAGATTTTAAAGAAGTTTTTTATTTAACTACCACATGTTAGGGGTAGAAACAACCATTATTCAAACTCAGAATAGAAATTTGGTTCCCTTCCCAATTCTTATGTCCAGCCAACCACCAACAGATGTATCCAATGCGAAGAATGCAGATGCAAGAAAAAGTTTATCCTAAAAACACAATCTGATACCAAAGTCAGGAAGAATATTTTGTATGCTACCACTCCATATAGCAATAGCCAATAAGAGCATTGGGGATACCTTGTTTCCACCATCATGGATGCAGCTTGAAGCAGAAGCCTAGATTGATGGTCAGTGTTGTATGCTCGAGCATAGGCCACATTCTCCAAAACTTCAGCACCATTTACTCCAAACCTATATCTATTGGGGTTGTTATAGATAACTTAAGATGATAAAATGATATAGAAATGGAAGAGACGTGTTTCACTTTGAAACTACGCTGACCTATCAGCTATCTGTAGTAGTCTCTGTGGCCTGAATGTCCCCTCAGCATCAATGTACATTGCTTTTCCCTCGCCCCCACCTTGGTTCAACGGAAGCTACAAGAACCACAAATGCATTTCAAAGAAAGTAATTTTGCATTTATGCAGGAAATACGAATAAATGTTTGTTCTATGGAGAAGACAATACATAATGAAGCTAGATTCAGGATGCTGGAATGTAAGTTTACCTCCATTGCGGGAATACATGCCACCGCTCACATAAGCAGCGGCGAATGATGTAAAAGCATAACAAACGATAAAAATTGTGACGATTGCTCCTCTCCTGGGTAACAATAGGTTGCAGCAGGCATAAAACACTAGAGCCGAATAAATAATATAAAGGCAAAACTGTACCAAAGTGGCATCAGAACTTCAAAATTCAAATATCTTGTGACTGGTTGGGTCAAATAGAGGTATAGAATGTGATATAAGACATCAAATTTTAAAAGCCACTAAAATTACAATGAACATAATAACAACAGAAAGGCAATTAGGTTGCCATAAACCTTATAATAACAATATTAACAAATTCCAGGCACGGGAAAACAAACAGAAACAGCTAAGTATCTCAATACATTGTAGAATCACACTGGAAAATCAGAAAACCAGTCTGTGCTTTTGTTCAGTTGTAATATTTCATTTACATTCCACTACGTAAGATTTACAGCAGGGCATGTGCAGGGATCATGAACAGTAAAATAAAACAGGAATTTATTGCAATTTATTGCCTGTATGCTAATTTGCTATTTAGTATTGCCAATCAGTGTTAGATCCTGTTAGGTTAGGTGTTTGCAATTTATTGCCTGTATGCTAATTTGCTATTTAGTATTGCCAAAATGACATGAAAATAAAATGCTTCTGGTCGTACATACCCTACGCATAACATTCTAACAATTTCTAGAATGATGACAAGCAGAGCCAATGTAGCAAGCTGAGCACCAGTGCCAACAACAGGTGAAAGTAGAGCAAGATTTTGGGAAGGCAGGAAAACATCTCCACGGACAAGTTTCCAACCAGATTCTTCAGTAACATCTCGTTCCTGAGCACCAGAAATTTATATGCCAGCTCAAAGTATAAGAAAACCAGTCCACCTTAACAGAGTTTCAGTTATATGGATTTCAAGTGAATGTAAAGGTAGGAAAGCTGATGCACTCTTAATAAATAAAAACAAGAATGTGAATCAGTGATTTTAGACAAAATGAAACTTTAGATAATATTACCAAAGTGTCAAGATCATCATCCTGCCGAGCATATTTGGCATTAATATCATAGACACCAAACCAGTAAGGAATATTACCATTATGAAAGAATTAAACACTGAGAATCAGTGAAACTGCAAAAAGAGAAAAGACTTTAATAATTTGGCAATTGGGATCAATGATAGCAAAATATATGCTCTGGCTTAAATAAGGATTCACAAACATATCAACGTTGAAAGTTTTGCTGTACAAGATGGAATAAACAAAGGTATATAGAAGCAGATCACAACTAAATTGGAAAGGAACACTGGAAATATGGATGGCAGGTTGAAAAGGCAGTTGGAAGAAAGGGCGAATAATAAGAAAGTGTGACACTTTTAAACACCAACATAATATGATCCATCATGTTCAATCAGCAACATAAGAACATTAGCATAGAGTTCATTCATAAAAGGCTAATACCTTAGCGTGGAGACAATGCAATACTTTGGAATAGCTTAGCCAGAATTCTATGCCAAAAAAGAATAATAATAATAATAATATTCCTACTGGACCAGTGAACTCACAAATTCCACAATAATTTAAGAAAGAAATACAACTATATAAATTCAAATATAATACCTTGGAACTAAATTCGAAAGGAATGAAATAAAAGGCAAGGGCTTACAGGTGCTCGTGTTGTAGGACACAGAGAATTGGGACGCCAGCTGAAAAATATCAATTCAGAGAGTTTTCAGTTTCAGTCCACCAAAAGCTGCCAGAAGTATCTGGAATCATATAAAAGTACTCAGTCCAGCCAACTATCGAAGTATCTATAAGCTAAGTAGGTGTAACATCAACTAAGGCCTAATGGTATCAAAGTTATAAAGCACAATTCAGAAGATTTTGCAAGTCTGTCTCAAGCACAAGGCAACAGCGAGGTTGAAAGAGAGAGGACTTGAATGGAACAGTTCATTGACATTTAGCAACCTATGGTAAAAGAGGACTCACAAGTACAGAGAGCCAATTGAGATGACGATTTGGAGCAACACTAGATAATGGTCAACCCACAAGTAACTGGAATCATATAATGTTCTATTTGAAGCCGGCAATTGTCCAGAAGCAAATAAGACCTGCAAAAAAAATAATAGACACTGAAATAAAGCAAGATGAAACATCACGATATTTAACATTACACTTAAAATTACTCACACAAATGGGGGCAAGGGTATTGCATTGGAAGTAGCTTGTAAGACTTGATGCACGTAAAAGTATTTGATTAGCTTTTGACTTGTTTCTTGAAGAATGAATAAGGACTTTTTGAATGAATGTGTGTGCTTGTTGAGCTTTTCCCAGTTTAATTAGAAGCATTGACATAAATAAAGAGCAGATCATGATTAGAGTTTTGGCAATATGCAATTGATAAATGAACATTTAAAAGTGAACCTCACCACAAGAAAGTAGGTATGACACCTAAGTTGCTGACTGAAAGGAGGGAAAGGCAATTGCATTGTGATTAGTTTGCAAGACCTGCTGCACGTAACAGTTCTTGATAAACGATATTTCGTGTCCACTCGACAACAATACTTTCTTTTCTGACCGTTTCCTCTGTTGGTTGAATTGTTATGTGTAGACTGTCAAATGATCTTGCACGAGACAATGCAACATATAATTGACCATGCATGAAAACAGGCTCTTTAATAAACACGCCAACGTGCTGTAATTTTTGGCCTTGTGATTTATTTATTGTCATTGCAAAACACAATTTCACGGGGAACTAAATTCGAGTAAATTCAATAGATGTTTTATTTGTTTCTTTTGGTTGTAACGGTATTCTAGGTATAAAGCATGTTGTTCCGGAGCAGGGGCCAGTAATTATTTCAGCTTCAATAAGGTTATGTGACATGTGCTTACAGATAAGTCTAGTTCCATTTGATAGACCGTTTGATGGAGCTAGGTTACGCAACAACATTATTGGAACACCTTTTTTTAGAGAAAGTATGTGAGGCGGCATGCCATTAGGAGTTATTGTACAAAGCAAATCTTCGTAATGAGCTTGTTGACTTGGATCTTTTGTTTTATTCCTTGAAATAGATGTCATTATCTCGCCAGGGATTTGATCTAAGATAATATTATTAATATGGTCAACAATTTCGTTGGTGGTTGTAAGAATTGACCGTGATACGAATTCCTGAGTAGAAGGTAACTGTAGTACATCAGAGGGATATATTTTCTGAATTAATGTAGCAATGTTTTCATCCTGAAATGGTATTAAATTATTACGAGGAATCCTGACTTCACCATCAGCTGAGTTTGGACATGTATTGTTCCCAATGCCATTAAGGAATGCTGCAAAAGCTTGATCATTTTCAGCCCGCATATTTTTTTTAAGATGAAATTTTTCTGCATTACGAAACAAATTAGAGGATACAACACTTGCTTGAATGTAAATGTCTTTTGTAGCATTTGGTATGACCGGTGTAATTTGTCTAAAATCACCACCAAATATGACAACTTTTCCACCGAAGGGTTCTGCAATATCAGTGATATCCTTTAGAGTGTAGTCCAATGCCTCAATAAGCTCTTTGCGTGACATAGAAATTTCATCCCAAATAATCAATGAGAGTTCTTTCAAATGTGCTGCTAGATTTGATTGTTTTGATATACTACAAGATTTATGTTCAAGTATATCTAATGGTAATTTAAATTTTGAATGCGCTGTTTGCCCATTTGGTAGTAAAGAAGCCGCAACGCCAGACGATGCCACAGCAGCTGACACAAGATTCAATTTGTGTGCATAACCAAGAATAGTATTATATAAATATGTTTTGCCTGTGCCAGCTGGACCATCAATGAAACATACAAAAGGCAATCGTTTTTCTAATTTTTCAGCAACAATCAGGAAAATTTGATACTGCTCTTCATTCAATGTATTTGGTAGTGGAAGGCTATCATATAAGGAAGAATTGCTAGAAGGGCTTTTGTCAAAGATGTTCTCATTTGTATCAGACTGTGCATCATTATTTACTGTAATTCCAAAGTCAGCTAAAGTGTTTCCAGCTGCTAAAAGATGTCTGTTGACATTAACAGCAGCTTGTATTTCAATAGATACGCTAGTAGGATTAGTAGAAGATGGCATAGTAGCAGCACAAAATTCGTAGAATTCAGTCCACAATTTTTGAGGTTCAGCAGGATTACAAAACATGAGGATTGTTGCAAAGAGTTGTGAGAACGAATTTGGAAGCTGAAAGTGCGAGGCTTCAGTTAAGCAATCAATGATGGCTGTGTCACTCTCCAACAAACCTAGGGCAACACATGCTGCTTGAAAAGTTTCACATCGTGTGCCATTAACGGTTGCAATGTCATCGAATGATGTCGGTGCCCGACGGTGTTGTAA
This sequence comes from Hygrophila difformis, assembly GCA_030278955.1. NCBI lineage: Eukaryota > Viridiplantae > Streptophyta > Magnoliopsida > Lamiales > Acanthaceae > Hygrophila > Hygrophila difformis. Next base: position 58,816,531 of record JAOANR010000005.1, on the reverse strand, counting down.
AAGTAGTCGTAGATAATATCTTTCATTTTCATTTGGTCGTGCAGTGACAATACGCCCAACTACAATTCCATTCTTTCTTGGATACCATTCTTTCTGCCTTGAATCCCATACGAAATGTTCTGGGAAATCTTTATATAAAAGGTTTTTCTCTTTAGCGACACTATTGTGGTTATTCATGCGGAAAAAATCTGTAAGCATAGTACGTTGTGCTTGACTATTTTCTAGAATTGTTTCAATAGGAGCAGTTGTACAGAAAGAAGTGTACTGAAAATTTGGCAAGTGTAACAGAAGTGCTATAACAGCAGGGCGCATTTGATTCATGAGAAACCCAAAAATACGCCACGATGCCTCTGGGGGGGCAACCCAACGACCTGTTTGGAACGCTGTAATTTCATCAATTTGTTGACGTTCATCAGAGGCATGCACTGAAAAGGCAATACGGTCATGACCCTTGTATACATATTTATACAAATACTTGACTAATTTAATTGTAGAACAAATTTCAACATTGATATGGCAATCAAATTTGGCTAGCAAGTATGGGTTATAAGGCACGATCCATCTGTTATCTAATAAACGGTTTCGTGAAAACACAACTGAGCCGTTATTTCGCCTACGATATAAAGGATAGCCATTTGGAACATGTGTTGTAAGATCATTGAATTCTTTAGGGTAATGATTTTTACATTTCCCATCCCGCATACAAGCATTGTCTCCACAAGGGCCATGAAGCATATGTTTTGTAACCAAATTGTGCAGATATTTTTCTGTAGTAGGATCAGGAAGCTCAGCAGAGATGAAATTGTCATACTGTGATGGATCATCCATTTTATCTTCGGGATACATGATTAATAACATATGGACATGTGGCAAGCCTCTTTTTTGGAATTCCACCACGTATGAGTAAGCACAAACACGGCCTAATAAATGTTCCTTTAAAAGCTCATCTTGAAGCTCTTGAAGTTTCATACGAAAGATTCGTGCAGTCAAGTCAGGGCGATTAGTGCAATTATCATTTTCAGAAAGATATTGTGCAATTTCAATCCACTGCGGATTACATGTCATTGTAATAAAGAAGTCAGGTTTTCCGAACTTTTGAACAAGAGCCATAGCATCCATATAACGTCGATGCATTTCACGAGGTCCACCAATAAAAGAGGAGGGCAAAACAATTGGTTTTCCAATCTGATTTGGATCATCTAATCCTTGTAAAATAAAAGCATCTTGATTCCTTGCATGGTTTCAATTCTTATTTTTTTTGATTTTGCTCTGATCTGTAAAAGTCCAAGCGTTGAGTTTCTATTTTGATATACTGATCAACAACATATTGTTGAAATAAACGGCCAATGTTGAGTAAGATGCCTGGCAAAGATGGTCGAATCTGGAGCCTATAGGAATAGTACTCCCGAATAGAGACATGGCTTTTGTCCATCCGCCTTTGTTTTTTTTGGGGCGCTGGAGGAGGGACGAAAAAAACGCATGAAAAAAAGAACATAAATGCATCAGAAATAATAAAGTAAAGGTGTTAAAAGAACATACGTGCTTGGTCTGTTTCAAGAGATGGATCATTTAGACTGGCAAAGAAATTTTCAGCGGTTTCAGTGGTAACACCAGCAGGTGCGTTACGCTTTTTCTTAATTATGTTAGGTTGCCAACCAGGCTGTCCGTATGCATGCATTAAAGGGTACTGAACGGGATCATATGCAAAAGAGTAATAAGATACTTTCTTGGGTGGTCCATCGAAGGGGTAAACTTGTATATCTCGAATTAAGTCAGCATCACTTGATTGTCCATCTTGCCATATAACAGAAATATCATCAACAACAGGAAGGTTATAGACTCGTTTGTCCAAGCGGTTAGATGTTTTTAAAAAGATTTTATATTCATTCAAACATGGGATATGATGAAGTTGGCGAAAGAATCTTGCATAAGGATTTTCTGCTGTAATATTTATGAGCAAACTAACAAGATCTTTGTTTAAATCTGGATAGTTATGCATTCGTCTTTCAAGTTCAATTCGAGCATCATGAAAATAAAGTTGAAGATTTCGGGCTTTGTCTGCAGCTGGGAATAAGGAATTAATGAAGTGGTGCATCATGCCATTCACACGGAATACATACACATTTTGTTCATTACGTTGCATAGCAACATCATAGTCGACTCCCAATGTTGAGAAAGCAAATGAATTGTTGTATGTGCGGATATATGCAAGAAAATGATTTGATAATGCATGTCTGTGAAGGAAAAGGTCCTGAAGAATAGGAGGTGCAAGCAATGGATCCAAAGTGAATGTCCCAAAAGCACAACATAATCCTTTGGACTCTCCATAGAATATTAATGCATTGCAATCATTGCAAATAGAAGGAAGCGGAGCTTCCCAAGGAGCATTGCTAATATTGTGTCTACGCACCTGTGGTACATTTGATGTAGAAGCACGACGTTCGGCTGCATGAGTACGGCGTGCAGAAATACGTTGTTCAAGAGTACACTGTGGAAGAGAGCTGCTTTCAACGTGATTTACATTCCGAACAGGCAACATTTGCAGCGATATACAGAAAATTAATAAAATTAATAAGAATCAATGCATCGTAATAATTGCTATTATTATTGTCCATGCATACCTCCGTTTCATTTGCTGTACACGCACGGCGTTGGGCTGCATGATTGCGACGAGCATTAATACGTTGTTGAAGAGTAACCGGTGGTACGGGACTGGATCCGACGTGGTTTGCATCCTGATAGAAAACCATTTCAACACAATAGAAAAAATTAAAATGATTAATACGAAACATACAATAAATATAAATGTTTTCATACAACTTGAAATTATGAACGAAGAACATGGTTTGCATCCTAAACAGGAAACGATATAATCAATATATAAGTTAAATATATACAATTAATAAGAAACCAACGAGAAATAAAAATTTGTTTATACAACTTCAATGTACGAAGAAATTATTTACCGAACCTGTGCGGCAAGTAATTGACGGAGTTGAGCACTCCTACGAAGAGGTGGTGGAGGGGATATTTCATTTTCTTGCATAGCTTCACCTTAGAGCTGTGAATGCCATAAAAAATACAGGTTTGTAAACAACCAAATGTTTGGAGCACAATAAATAGCAAAGACCCAATAAACAGCAAAATATCATTCATGCTTCTGCCAAACTCAAATCTGGAGTGGGTTCATGGGGAACAGGTTAGGTCTTTGTTGCTAGTAATTTCTCATAATAATAGGTTTTGAAGATCATTGCTGCGTATTGAGTTTTTTATTGCGGAAAGGTTAGACTTTGCTGCTTGCCAGTTATCCTCAAAACTCTGCAGGCAATGATCCATTAGTTGCACTTTAATTATTCAAACCTGTTTGCTGTCATCAATAATAATGGACATCAAATTCTGCTGCAGGTCAATATGACTGGCTTCTTCTTCTTCTCCTTCTGCATTTTTGATTCATACATTATATGTTGCTGAGAATTTTTAACTGACATCCCTTTCTGTGAATGGCCATTTTGGTATCCACAATCAACACTATTATTTTAAAGTTAAATTAATTCAAGGATACTAAATTGAATTAAACCTACACATTAATAGTCAAATAACGAAACCCTAGAGGAATTAGCCTAACCTTGAGGAATTTAATACTTACCGGATAGTTAAAATTGAAGGTTTTGTTTCTGTAGATTAGATAATGTTTCAAGAGTACAAAGATACTGTAATTAGCCTAACCTTGAGGAATTTAACACTAACAGGATAGTTAAAATTGAAGGTTTTGTTTGTGCAGATTAGATAATGTTTCTCAGTTTCATTATACAAATTAGAAATATATAATCAAACCAGAGGCTATAAATACATACAGGGAAGAAAAATGGGAGACCTCAAATAATTAAACAGCTAGAAAAGTCAATTCAAATGGGTACCAGATTCCTCAAGAATCGGCAAAACCAATAATCTATTGGCAATTGCAGCAGATTAACATTAAACACTGGAGATGGAAGAAGTCGAATTGGAAGAGGGGAAAAAAGGGGAAAAACGGCTAAAATAAATTTCAAATAAGTTCTCATTCATCAAAGAAACCAAACAAATTAAAATTAAACAGACAAACAACCGATCAGAAACGAATTTCTTGCTAACAATAACGAGCAAACATTGCAGTAAAAGAATAAAAATAAAAATAAAACAGAAACAAACAGAAGAGAAAAATTCGCTCAATCATATAAACACAAATAGAACAGATGCTATTATAGTATCTCCCAAATCCCAATTATAGTAATAGTATCTCCCAAATCCCAATTGTATCATGTACCTCAAACAGTAAGAACATTAACATAAATTTGAGGTTCAAATCGAACAAACCTTGAATCAATGGAAACCAAAAAGAACAAATAACAGTAATTGCACCCGAAAAATCAAACCCAGAACCCAACATAACCCAGATTCCCAGAAACCAAAAAAAGCTAATAAATATAAGGATAGATGCATTTGACCACAACAAAATGAGCGCCAGAGCAATGATACAAATTCGCATAATTCCAAATCATACTAACAGTAGGGAAAAAAACATAAAACCAAATGCAATTCTACAACCATTAGACAAAACATAAGTTTCCGATTGGGAGGAAGCTAACCTCAATCAGTGCAACGATTTTCACGAAAAGCTTCCAAACAATTCTATAACAGTAAACAATTTTCCTAAACAAAGCTTCCCTCTTAAAGTGGATTAGAGTGCCACAAACTTCAACACATATATAAACAAGAAGCCATTGAATGAGCCCACATGAAGTAAACTATCCAACCATTATATCACAGAAACCCAATATTAGAATAAGAAGACCAGCAGCTAACAAAAAGCACAAATAACCTACGAAATGCAGAAGCGTAAACCTAGATTCGTTATCAAATCAAAAACCCAAAAAAAAAACACAATTCTGTAAGTAGCGCAATTAAACCTCTGTCACAACAAAGCCATCCCCAACGGTGACAATTAACAGGAATTCCATGTTATTATTTACAAAGGAGGGCAAATACATGGCAACAATTTTACCTTCCATTATGCTTCAAATTGCAGAATACAACCAAAACGTAAGAGAAACTAAAAGTACATGAAGCATACCTCAGCCACCAGTAGAGGGTTAGCCGCGGAGGGGAAGGGCGGAAGCGGCGGGCGTTAAGGCGGAAGCCTCGGAGTGGGGAGCGAGCAGGTGGGTCGATGGTCGGCGAGAAGACGTAGCCCGCAACGAGTGGCGAGCGAGTAGGGGCAGAGGCGGAGCACGGCGAGGGTATACGCGGCGGGCGGCGGGCGGCAGGTCCGAGAGGCAGCGCAGCAACGGGAAGAGAAACGCGACGAAGGTGAAATAATTGATGAAGAACGGAGACGCAACGAAGGCAAGGCCAGGGAGACGGGAGGCGGAGGAAGGCGAGGATCCGAGGGCAAACACGACGAAGGAATTGGAGAACGAAATTGGAGGAAAAGCGGTGGAGTTTCTAGGGCACACGAGAAAAGAGAGGAGGAGGGCATAAACATGAATCCGGGTCGGGTCGGGCATTGTTGCCAGGATCCACACTGTAGATAAGAAACAACTATTGCTGGATACTTTAACTGTACCAAAATCCCTTTTGCCATATATATATATTAGATATATTTTGTTTTTTTGTTTATATAGACATTGAAGGCTTGTAAAGGTGTGGTGTAAGTTCATGCCATACAATTACAAAAAGAACAAAGGGGAGGGATATGAGACCAAAATAATTGTGTACGTGACATAACATTGTGAAGATGGAGGAAACCAAAATAATTGTGTTTATGTAGGAGTATCTAGCAACTTTTTTTTTTTCTAAACAGCGACACTCATGTATAGACAAAAGTGTGTGGGAGTTCAATCCACACAAATTACAAAGATGGATAAATGGAAGGGAGGGCCGGGTGGGGATCGAACCCTAATCTATGATTGGGACAGGGGACTTGACCACTAGAGTCCCCAACCCTATCTAACAACTTTATTGTATACCAGAATTAATTAATAAATTAATAAATACTCCCTCCTCCGTTCCTTTTTAGATGATTTTTTAGATATTAAAAAATATTTCACAATAATTGTCAATTCTATGTAGTTATAGATCGTTGTGTTATGTTTTTACTATGTCATTTTTTACTGAAAAAGATGAAGGGAGGGATTAATAATAATAGTAATAATAATTGTGTTGGGTCTGCTGTTTAGGCCACAATACTAATCTAGAAGCCTTTATTATCAAACTCCCTCTAATCCTTTATATATATAAAAGTAGTAAGAAACTACACACACAGTTTCCCGCCCAACATTTCACCCCTCACAAACCAATATTTTATTATTTTCTCTCTCACCCACTGCACAACCCTGAATTTATTTAAAAAAATCAAAATGACGTGAAAAATTAACTCTCTCCATCCAAGTTAGACATTTAATTCTCTGCTGGCTTTTAATTCGTCTCCCATCCCAAATCTCTTTACCCAGTCTATTTAAAATCCCAGATTTCTACAGCATGCCCTAATTTCCTACGGCCTCCTCATCTCCCATTCGTCTTCCTCTCTTTCCCCTATGGTAGAAATTCAAATTACTCTCCTCCGATCTTTCCTCCGTCGCTGGGCATCTACTATTCCACCACCGTGTTTCGCTGCTGATTTCTCTTCTAGGTATTTTTTCTCCAACGATGTATATTTTATTTGTTTATTTGCATCCGTCTTCTCAACTACGCTTCTCCCTTTCCCCTATGGAAGAATCGAACGAACCTTTCCGTCTTCTTCTCTCTGTAAGTCGGTATGCATCTGCTATTCCACCACCGAAACATCATCGCTCACGCCATTGCAATACCATCCATCGTGGTTGTGTGTTATTGTAACGATTGCGCGAACCCTGCCACCGCCTGACGGCCGCCATGGTAAGTCCCACCTCACTTCCTTTGTTCTAATACTCTGCATTCTTACACTCAATTTCTGTTTTCGGGTTAGTGATGCACAGTTGTCCCAAATTTCAGATTCGGGAATTTATATGGTAAGCAATAAGTTTATGCGTTCTATTATGTGTAATGTTGGAAGGAATTGTATTACTATGTTTTTTTGAATTCCATTATTTTCAATTAAATCTAATGGGTGCTATGGATTTTCTGCAGATTCGTCCGCCGGAGATCTCTTTTCAATCTTCCGTCTTTTCCGATCCCCAATCGAAGAACCCTAATTCATGAATGTATTTGTATCAAGATTTGGAGATTTCAGTTAATTTTGGTTGGGTATTTGCTTCATTAGTAACTGTGTTTGTTCGGCTCTATTTCAAATTGTGATTTCCTGGACGATGCAAGTTCTAATGGATTTGTCTGGATTTGTTTTGTTCCCATTTAACGTGAGTTTTTATATTATAGCAGGTAGGTTTTGCAGCAACAACAGCACTAGCAAACAATCATTCCTTCTTGCTTCAGTAGCTTTTCCTGCATCTGTGTACTGAGTGCAGTGTAATAATATCCCTCTACTTATAAGATATGCATCTGTCTTTGGTTTTAATGTTTGTGTAATTGTTTGCTGATTTGCAGGTCGAGAAGGCATTCTGGAGGCAGCCTAAGTTATCCTGCCTTTAGTGGATTTATTGAGATTATTTACCTTGCAATGAATTTTAACATGGTTGTTCTGTTCAGGGGAGAAAAGTTTTATCACATATTTTATTAGCTCTGAGCTGGAGCTCCACCCAACCTTAGAGGTACAGTACTGTTCGCAATTCTATATGTAGTTGTAGAATCAATTAGCAATCTCACAATAGCTTAATTGTTGATATTGATTTCTATTTTCTACTTTGAATCATCTTCTGATGCTTTCTGTCCATCCATATGCTAATGAATTTTCATGTGTACATCTCTTTATCTTGCTTACTCTGTTTCATTGCTCATCACTACATGCTTTATATTCTCTCTTGCAGAAAAACTAAACTTAAGGAGTATAGATGAGTTCAAATATTTTAAGTTCAAGCAACTGTTATAGGATTTCTGGAGTCGATGATGCTGAAAAGTTCCATGTGGTGATGGTATTATTATGAACAGTAGATTATGCCGACCTCAAGAAGCAGAATGTAGTTGTGGGAAAATTAATGTAAACATCGCGTGTATCTGGCAGCTTCTATGTTTATTTTGATTTATAGTAATATGTGGTTTAGCTCTTAGCAAACCAATACAGATTAAAGTTTGTATCTCTTGGTAAATATTTGGAAAGTTCATTAGATTTCATTCTGAGATAGATTCTTTTATAATAGCCTTGGGAAAGAATGGGGCAGCAGGGGGCGGATTGATAGAAGCATGGTTTTGATTGTTGCTGGCGATGGACACCTTCTGTAATTGTTTTGTTGTTCTAGGTTGGTGTTCAGTCTTTTTGTGTGGTTTGTTTTGAAGTGTATGAGGTCTTTTTTATGAGTGCTTGCTGGAAGTGTGCTTATATAAGTCCAGGAATTTATTGTTGTTTTGAACTTTGCTACCCTATGAATAAAAAGATTATTTAGCCTCAAAAGAATAATAGCCTTGGGCAGTAATATACTATGCATTTCCTTTAATTACTCCTGTGTGTTCCTAATGGTCAAGATAATCGTACACTTTATCTTTATTCTAGATTATTACAACTTTAGAAAATAAGTTGATAGGATAAGAGATAGATGGGGTATGGTGCTGAGGTTCAATTCTATCGTATGAGTGGTTGCATTCAGCCAGCTAGGAAGGTCCTCTAAAAATTTCCAGAAGTCATAGGAGGATATATCATGTATACTCTACCGCGTTTCAGTTTTTGCGTACCTAAGTTATCCTCACTATCTTTGCATATCTCAATTTTTAGAAAACCAAGAATAATTAAATTGTCTTGGAAGAAGTCTATTATCTGTATCCTACTAAAGTAATAATTGTCTTTGGGAATATAAAAAATTCAAATTTCCTGGATCTATTCATTATCATATAAATAAAATATAATTAAACCCTTTTTTCTATATTATATAAAGTTTAGGTAATGATTACTTCCTATGATTCCTATTTCAGTTGTCTATCTTTGCATATCTCAATTTTTAGAAAACCAAGAGTAATTAAACTGTCTTGAAAGAAGTCTATTATCTGCATCCTACTAAAGTAATAATTGTCTTTGGGAATATAAAAAATTCAAATTTTCTGGATCTATTCATTATCATATAAATAAAATATAATTCCACCCTTTTTCTATATTATAGAAAGTTTAGGTAATAATTACTTCCTATGATTCCTATTTCAGATGCCGAGTATAGTTTCAAATTCATCCTTTGTACTGGGATGCTTCTTATTTAATACCATGTTTTTTTTAAAATATTATTTATGATTGAAGTAATATTGATTTTAGTTTTAACTATTTTCTTTCGGGTATTTTTAACAATTTAAACCTCAGTATCCATTTACAATACTACTTTGGTTTATGTTTGTATTTTTTTGTATCAAGTTATATGTTAAATAAATTTAATATTTTATTTAAAAAAAGCCTACATTATTCGAGTGAAGTGAGATTAACCTGCAGATGTATATAAATATATGTGTAATCAATTACTACTCTGCAGTAATTGGAAAATAAGCCTACATTATTTTATAGATGCATATAGGGATATAGGTAATTAATTACTCCACCTATATTGGGATATACTTTACTATTTAATTAATTACTGTGCACATTCCCTCCAGATTTATAATCAATTCTCAAAAAAATTCCCAGATCGAACATTTATGTTGTCCTTTTAAGAATGAAAATAAGAAAATAAATAATACAATGTCAGTATACTTTTAAGTTTTTTGATCTTTTGTTGGGAATTATTATTATTATTATTATTATTATTATTATTATTATTATTATTATTATTATAATTATTATTATTATTATTAATTTTGTAAAAATTATACTATGTCTATACTTGGTAAAATTCTGAAAACCATTTTTGAGGGAATAAATCATTGATTAGTACTGATAAATGAATTTTAGTAATATTCGAATAAATGAATTTTAATATTAAACTATAAATAATTTTATATTAATTGTTGATAAGTATTATTCAAAGTCTATTTTTTTTTGAGAAGAATATTCAAAGTCTAAATTGATGATAAATAATAAATTGTTAGTTGGAAAAAAAATTAAATCGATTGATAACAAATAGCATGTTCCTATTCGGTTATATTAAATTGCAAGTGCATATAATCATATAGATAATCAAATCACTCTATTATTGAAGTAAAGTTATGGTTGATTGAATTAAATGCAGGATATACCTTTGGGAACCCCAAAGATTTGAATTGCCTTGGGAACTTAGTCCAATTATGTCTTGGAAATCAAAAAAATTTAAATTGCCTTGGAACAAACGTAAATTATATCTATTATTACCCTAAAAAATACCTATATCCCAAAAATTAAAATTACCTTAAAACTAATCCAAATTATATCAAAGATTATTGCCATAAATAAATTATAATATATGTACACATAATAGTATTCGTTAAATATGTAAAAAATAAAATAAAATAATTGAGATCTAAAATTCAAGCATATCAAGCATAACTGATAGAAATTATTATTTTAGTAGTAGGATATTTTAGGGACATTTCTATTTGTCATTTCCTTTTGATTTACTGAAATAATAAATTTGGGTTAATCAATCTACTTAACATGTATTTTAAATTTTGCTATGCATATGTAGAGTTGTGAAAATAGGCTGGACCTATTAGGCTTGCCCATTTTGTCATATTAAAATATGGGTTGGGTTGATCATAAGAAGGTCTGTTTAAAAACAGGCTTAAACGAGCTAGACCGTGTGCCAAGCTATTTTTTACTTTTAAATTTGTCATGATAATCTTATTTGAAATCATGTAATGTTAGTTTGATGTTGTAAGTATCTTTTTAAAAAAAATATTATTTACAAATTTATAAAACTAATGTTAACTGGAATTTGGAACCAATTTTAATGCTCATCATATATGACATGTCCTCTTTAATATTACCAATATTCAATCGATATGGTCCTAAATGGGTTAGCACGCGGACAACGCCCACGGACTGACCCATTTAGGGTCACATCTAATAATAAAAATTATAAATTAAATGTTGCATATATGAAATTTTTATAATATTTATATATAATTTATTTTCTTTTGCAGTATTTATAAAGTTTTATAATATTTTTTCGTTATAAATAAAAGTAATTTTTTAAAGTAGTTTTTGTAGAATTTATAAATATACATTTTTTTGCAAAGTATGATTATTCTTGAACAAACAGTATTTATTCAATGGATGAAATCATAATTTGTAGTGATGGTGATGACGATTGTGACAAAATATTTGAATATCTGTTGTGAATATGGAATGCAAAATTTTTGAATGTGGTTGGATTTGCGGATTGACCACCAATTTAGGGCCACTTCTAATTATAAAGATTGTATATTAAATGTTCTATAAATGAAATTTTTATAAAATATATAAAATTTAATTTGCAATTAAAGATAATAATTTAAATGCTCGGCTAACCCATTTAAGGTCATCTCTAATTATAAAGTTAACTTTGATGGCATTGAGTCATATGTCCCTTTACATTTTCGTTCATTAAATAATAAAAAAATAATCATGTATTCCATTTATTTATAATGGTAAATTAATTATATGATTGGTAATCTATTATCTATATAAATAGAATAAATCTTCATGCTACTAATAATCCAATTTATTTATTTGCTTAAAATAAAAATAACTAACAACACAAAATAAATTGTAGATATTAGTGATAGTTATAATTTTAAAATATATTTCCAAATAGGGATGACTAATACCCGCCAAAAAAGTAGGATGACTAACACTTCAAACTAATTCTAAAATGATTTAAAAAATAAATATGATTCATTATGCAAACAATAATAATAAAGATACAATACGCTTCTTTTATTGTCGGGCAAATATCTGCTTCAGGCTGAAATTGATCGTTTTTAGGTATATAATCAAATTAATACCTATAATGTTTTACATTTGTTGAGCTTTTTTTTACTTAATAATTTAGTATTTGTATTAGGTTACTACTGAAAAGAAAATATATATATATATATATTCAGTAAAAAAAGATACTTCATTTGTTGTGTTTCCTGAACGGGCTGCCCGATTTAGGCTCATTTTTAATTATAAAAATTATATATTAAATATATATAGGAATTTAATATATATATATATATATATATATATATATATATGCATTACCAATATTCATCAATATTCAATCGATAGGGTCCTAAATGGGTCAGTCCGCGGGCAGCGCCCGCGGACTGACCCATTTAGGGCCACCTCTAATATAAATATAAAATTATAAATTAAATATTACATATATGGAAATTTTATAATATTTATAATTTCTTTTCTTTCGTAATATTTATGAAATTTTATAATACTTTTCCGTTAGAAATAAAATAATTTTGTTTTCCATAATATTTTTATTTTAGTTATTTTAGTTCTTTTTGTATTACAATTTTTTTTGGAAGTTTTTTTCTTTAAATTTTTTTATAATCGACGTGTCCATCCCTATAGAAGAATTAATCGACATGTCCGCATCCATCCCTATCGAAGAATTAATCGACATTATTCTTTCATAATTTCAATTGATAATCATCACCAAATTTTCAATAATATATAGTTTTTAAATGGGAGTGTATTGAGAGTGAAAGGCGTGTGTTTTTAAATGGGAGTGAATAGTAAAATCTTATTAAGAATGAATTGGAAAATTTAAACCAGATATTTAGTATATTATGTTTAAAATTTACTAAGAAAAATAAACCCTAAAGTGCATCTAAGTGAAAAGCGTATCTTTGGAGATTTTATATGTATTTTAAATGTTAAAGGACCTTTTATGCAATATCAGAAATTGGATTGAGTTTAGCGAGGTTAATACAGAACTGTCGTATGTTCCAAAGTACATTTTAGGGTGCACCCTCGATAAATTGAAGAATGTTCAAATAAATTTGAAGGTGTTATACGAGAAGTTTGCTACCAAGAAAAAGATGAATTGGAGGTTATGTGGACTACCAAAGTTAGGACTCAAATGCTTTTTCTTTCATCTAGATTCGGAAAGTTTGTAAAAGGGGGTTGATTTTAGATGTTTAAGGACCTTTTATGTAATTTTACAATTATGTGTTCGATTGGTACGATAATTTTTTTTCTATGGAATCCGCGCATCGCGCGGGTGGTTGCTGGATTTCCTGTGCATTGCTTACGGCTAAAGGTTGGTAGTCCTGTGATTCTCATTAGAAATATTGATCCTCTTAACGGTCTATGCAATGGCACAAGGTTAATCATCACACATCTCGGAAGTAATGTGTTGCAAGGTGAAGTGCTCACAGGTGAAAATGTTGGAGCTAAAGTTCTAATTCCAAGGATGTGTTTAACACTGTCGGATCCACGTCTTCCTTTCAAATTCGAGCGGAAACAGTTCCCACTCATACCATGCTATGCAATGACAATTAACAAGAGTCAAGGTCAATCCCTACACAAAGTAGGATTATTCTTGAATAAGCCCGTTTTTACCCATGGTCAGTTATATGTCGCTGCTTCTAGAGTAACAACGCGTGCTGGATTGAAGATCATGATTTGTAATGATGAAGATGTGGATTGCGATAGAAAGTCCACGATTAATGTTGTGTACAAAGAAGTGTTACAAAACATATGAATTTTGTTGATGATTGCTATTATGATTTGAATCTGATTGAATTTGACAACATTCAACCCATTTGATTGAGATTATTCCAATTACATAGAGATTAATAAATTTTACTGTATCCATGCAAAACACCTTATAAAATGTTTATTTAATAGGTGAACAATACTTTGATTTATAAGACTTCTGTCTTACTTCTACTATAAATTAATTTGTTTGATTTTTTTAATAGTTTATTACGTGTTTAATATTTTGTTGGGCACTTTTGTCTTCTATACTTCAGAAAGTAATCGATCCAATTTAATAGTTATAAAATCCGCGGGTACCGCGGGTGGAAATACTAGTTTAAAATTTAAAGCAGTCACCGTCTAGGCCGGACCGAGAAAATATTATTATAAATAAATCCTCGTTTTTATTTATGCATAATTTAAAGAATGAAAATGATTGAGTAATACTTCCTCCGTCTCACTATTTTTGTTACGGACCCACCCAGCACGTATGCCGATACACATTTTTAACGGTTAATAACATAAATTGTGTACCACGAAAAGTTATAAAAAGTTAATTGTCTAACACTACAAGATTAGACGAATCTAATAAGATCTCACTTGACTATGTTTTTTCTTACATAGCAATTATAAAAATTCGAATCAAAGTTAAATAGTGAATAGTGCAAAAAAACCAAACGTAACAAAAACACCAAGACGGAGGTAGTAATCTTTAATGTTGGCACATGTATAAATGGCATCCTAAGTAATACTACCTCCGTTTTGTTAAAAATTGAAACGTTTGGAAATTGAATACTATTCATACATGCACTTTGACTTAAAGTTTTATCATAGTTAAACTAATTAAAATATAGTCATGTGGGATCTTGTTAAATTCGTCTCGTCGAGTAGTTTTAAATATCAAACTTTTAGAATTTTTACAAGTACCGAACTTGAGTTATTAATGGTTTAAAAGTGACATTGAACTGCGTGAAATGTGGGTCCTTTCAATTTTTTGAAAACGGATGGAGTACTATAAGAAGAATTATGACAGAGGAAGATTTTTTTTAACATTTCCCCTATATTGAAACATATCAAATGAATGCAATAATTTTTTCAAACTAAAAAAGCAATTCAAAACGTATCGATTTTTCGAGACCGGAAGAAATGTGGGTGAGAGAAAGACAAGTGTATTTAACACCATTAAGATTGGGATAACTGAGTTGACGCAGTCATATAGACGACCATTAATAGTGCCATTATCAAGTTCATAATCCTTTTTATCAGCTTTTGTCTTTTTCTGGTCAAAATTAACCCCATTGGAATACTTTGACTTTCGAATTTACTCATCATCAAGTACATATGCATGGAGATATTTCTTTGGTACTTATTTTTTGCTTGACATCTTTGGTACTTATTTGATTAAGTTTCTTTTTATTTATATAATTATTAAAAAATAGTGAAATAAAATTTTATTATTTATTTAATCTAATTGTATAATTTTAGATTTATATTTTATATAATTTTTAATAGTATGTGAATATTTGTTATGCAAGGGTTGTTTGGCAAAAAAAAAATTGTTATCATAGTTATACTACTCCCTTCGTTATCATATGTATGTGAATTTTACTAAAAGATTGCTACATTTGTAATTGTTACAAATGTGAATTTTACATATGTGAATTTTACTAAAAGATTGCTACATTTGTATACTATTCCCTTCGTTTTTAAAAGATTGCTACATTTGTAATTGTAACACAATTCACAGTTCACACAAACACTTTGACTTAAAGTTTTATCATAGTTATACAAGTTAAAATAAAGTCAAGTGAGATATTTAGATTCGTCTCGTCTTGTAGTTTTTAGATATCGAACTTTTAGAATTTTTACTTGTACCGAACTTGAGTTATTAATGATTAAAATGTGCATTGGACTGCGTGCTGTGTGGGTCGTAGCTAACATTTTAATAATAAAAAAAGGAAGCATATTACATCTTGTTCCTATTAGGAAAGACGGAAATGATATTAAATAATTTGGAGGATATATTTCAAATTAAGACATACCAAAGGTAACATAAAGAGATACCCATGTGTACCCCAAATACATTACAATTGTTTTATTTATTTTTTATGAAAGAAAAATGAATACAACATTTTTGGACATCCTTTTGGCACCACCAAATCAGCCCTAGCTATATCTAAATAAAATAGTACTACTAACATCCAAATGAGTTGCCAAATCTTGACCACTTTTTTGCTTCGACAATATTTAAATGAAGTTATAACAAGTACACATCGATGCCTAAATACATCATAGCATTGTCACACTTTCTTAATCGTGTTTAACCAGATTTATTAATGTTCCTTACTTTCCATAAATGTTGTTCTTCCCTCCACGCGTCCATCCACTTTTGGACATCCTTTTTGGTTATTTCAGTATTATTATTACACTTAATAAAGTGAACTGTAGCATCAAGAACCTTCTTAATGCTAATTATTTTTATGTAAAATATTGTTGTGTTTCATTGTACATGTTTTATAAAGTGTTTTGAACAGGCAATATATGTTTCTCCTTGAACATTCCAACTAATATAGATATTGCTGAACAGTAGTATTCACTTTGAGGGGTAGGTTCTTTTTCCCCCACCCATCACCTTTAATTTCTCTATAGCTTCTTGAATATTTTTTTCTTATACAAGTATAAGATTATAATCTAACAATCAGGTTAAATCATCATTGATTCGATCTCGCTCTTTGTGATTTATTTGTTTCTTTTAAAGGATTTAAAGTACATATACGCGCCCTTTATTATTAGCTTTTGAAAAAATAAAATTAAAAAAAAAATCATCTTCTCTCTCGAGGATCTAATGGGCATTGAAGGGTCGTCTCTCCCAAAGCAGAATTCTGCATACATAAAGGCTCGAACCCAAGACCTTTGCTTAAGCTGTCAGAGCCCCATTCTACTCAGGCCAACTGCGTTTGGTAATTAAATCATTTTACTTCACTCAAGTTATGTGACATATACTGTTAAGAAGAAAAGCCCAAGTATAAACATACGGATATTGTTTGGGCGATCGAATAAACAAACATAACCATAAAAACTAGAGCACATAAGAGGACGCACGCCCCCTCCTTTAAACCACACATAAAGGGTACGTTAATGTTCTTGTTTGCTGTGATTCCAAGGCTGCCTTGCAACTCCTTCAAGACCCCCCTGGACAGCTCCATCTGTTTGGCCCTCAGTTGAAACGTATTCGTGAGATCTGTAGAGAGTTTCACGAATGCCGGTTCGAACACCGCCTTCGAGAAGGTAATGCCGTTGCGGATTGTCTGGCAAAAATAGGTGCGTCTGATGAGCAATTCTTCACAACCTGAGCCTTTCCACAGGACCCTGTGCTTCCACTGCTCGCCGTTGACGCGGCGGGAACCAGGTTCCCGCGCCATTAGCTTTTGTCTTATTTTCTCCCTTTTGATTTTTCTTTTTTTTTCTCTAGTCTGTACTAGCTGTTCCGCCAAAAAAAATTTTCAAAATGGATGAATGTACCCCAAAAATTAATAAGAATTTTAAAAAAATGAAAAAAAATAAAATAAAAATGGAGGCTTATGGAACCCCTCCTCCAAACTAAATAAATTGATTACAAGAAATTTATTGTCCTTGTTGTTTCATAGTACAATGACAAAGCAAGGTTATTAAAATCTAGATCTAAATCTTAGGATCTTACGATCCTACGATCCCACGGAGCCAAAACGATCAAAATCTATATGGGATCTAAATTAGGGTGAGATCTGGATAAGATCTATAGGATCTATACAAGATCTTAAAATATTTGAACGATCCGATCCCACTCCCTCTTATTTTTCATCTCATTTTTTTTGTTTTTCAGTCCTCCATTCTTTTCCAAAATCCAGATCTAGGGATTTTTGTTTGCATCTCTATCTTCCTCGCATCCCCTTCGTCTTCCTCTTCCAATAATCGCCGTTGTATCTCCTTCATCTTCCTATTGTTGACGTCGCCGTCGTATCCCCCTTCTCTTATCGTCGCCCTCACATCCCCTTCCTCTTTCTACCGCCGCCCTTGCCGTAGCATCCCCTTCCAGCACCCCTGCTGATGGAGATCTTAGTCCTAAACCCCCTGCCCATTATGGATGATGATGAATCCAATGAGACAGTGGTTGAGACTGACGAAAATAGGAAAAATTCTAATGACAAATCCAATACACCTCAAGCATATCATGTCTTAAATTCTCAATTATTATCCCTTTTTTTTGCTAAACAAATTATTGTCTATTGACATTGGTTATTGTTTACTAATATGCAATATGAATATATTTTTTTTGTCCTAATTTCATAGGATCTTAGAATCTGAATACGATCCTACGATCCCGATCTTGCAAATGAAAAAACGATCATACATAAGATCTAGATTTTGATAACCTTGTAACAAAGATTCTTTTGACAACACTTGTTCAAACACCACTGGCCATGAATCTACCTACCCCATATGATGACACTTGGACTCTGTCTGAATAAAAGTGGATTTGAAGATGTGGTGGCAAATGAGATCATCTTATTCACTAATTAAAATAATGGGTTCATTCATTTATACTAATGTATTAATTAACTAAAGAGTGTGTATTTAAATATGCCTGAATAAGAGGCAAGATTGGCATGATCAACTAATTGTTGTGTTTTGTATGTGTAATAGTAATTACAATTTACAAGCTAAGAGGCAGAAGCAGCAGCTGGAGATCTCTATCATAGTAGTACTTTATTATTATTACTACTACTATTACAATTTACAAAGGCCTTTGATTTTAAGCATAGTAATGGGGAAATGGGGAGTTTGTGAGGAGGGCTGGAGGAAAGGTCCCTGGACTCCAGAAGAAGACAACCTTCTCATAAACTATGTCTCTCAGTATGGTGAGGGAAGATGGAGCTCTGTCTCTAAATGCACAGGTTCATCTTCACCATTCACCACCTACATAATTATTTATTAACTGCAAGCCTTCCTTATAAGTACACTTAACTTGATTTCAAGTCTTGGCATAAGCCCATAACCAATTGCATGTGGAAGTTTCTAACTTTGAATTGCAATATTTGGTGGCGGCAGGATTGCAAAGGAGTGGGAAGAGCAGTAGGCTGAGATGGGTGAATTACCTGAGGCCAGGATTGAAGAAAGGACAATTAAGCCCTCAAGAACAAGGCATCATCATCGAACTCCATGCCCTTTGGGGGAACAAGTAATTTTCTTGGTAACATAATTCATGTCATTGCATATGTCCTCCTAACATAATTCAGTCATTGATCTTCCTATGTGGTGCGTGCAGATGGTCCACCATAGCGCGGTACTTGCCCGGGAGAACAGACAACGAGATAAAGAACTACTGGAGGACTCATTTCAAGAAGCAGCGCGCAACAACGACTAATCAAGAAAAGAGGAATCGTGCCGGCGGCCTCAAGGGGAGTGCTCAATTATTCCCTCATCAAACAATGTTTCCAGCTGCAGAAGCAGCTACGACAAGTATTATTGATGATGATGATCCGAGAAACAATATTGACGACTGCAGGCAAGAGACGAGCACACCAATGTATCCGGACGTGGTCCATGTTGGGAACCTTCATCATCAGGTGTTGCCAGTGGTTTGTGATGATGAGGACAACAACTACTGTAGCATCATGGGAATGTGGTCTGATTTCACCCCACAGGATTGCTATATATGGGGTGGGGGTGGACTTTGGGACTAATCTCTGAATTTCGCTTTTATCCAAATGAAAACGCGGTTTTTATTTTGTACTATTAATTAATATGCATGTAATGGCGAAGCTCGCTGTTCCCTATTATTCGGGTTGCTAAATAAGAAGGGATCGAATTTGTAGCATCGGGTTTTAGCCTCTTTGGCATTATTGTTTTGGCTGCTTTGGATTTTTTAGAATTATGTGCAGTAGAAGAAGGAAATGAAAATACTATATACTTGACTCATTTTAGGTTTCCTGCAAGCGTCATTGACAAAGTGCTTTAACATACTTACCCAATGAAATAATTTCACTGACCTTTATTTCACATACTTACCATAAGTTTTTGGCCCATTCAAGTCTCATCCCAAATAAAATTGGGTTTATTAGAGTTTTTTAGTTCTTTAAAAAAAAAAAGAACCGAAGCCAGAAAACAACAAAGAAAAAAACAAACAAGAAAAATAATCCAAAAACACAAAAGAAAAGGAAGTCACAAAACAACTAGTGCCGCTGGAACCACACGCCGGATAAAATCCGCCGCTATGTTCCCAATCACAAAGTCCGGGAGGAAGGGTCATGTCATATAGAAGTCTTCAATGGAGGCACCATATTTTGCCAAGGCATCCGCTACACTATTTCCTTCCGAAAGATGTGATGGGTAGAACATCTTTCAAAGGATTTGCACAGGTCTTGAATGTGAAGAATCAATCCAGCAAAAGGGTGATACTAAGAAAAAGACTTCAGCAGTCCATTAACAAGTTTAGAATCAATAAAACAGCTCACTTGGCGAATCCCCAACTGGAGAACAAATTGCAGGCCCTTAGCCAGAGCCATGAGTTCAGCAAAAAGGATGGTTTGATGTCCAACATATCCTCCTATTGTTTATTAGAGTTAGGCCTTCTTTATTTAATTTAATTTGTATTTTAAAAAGTCCCTCCCAGAAAATTTAAAAATAAGGTCCTCTCATAGTTTTGACTATGTGGTGACCAACATATATAGTACTACCTCTGTTTTTCAATAACTGCTACATTTCTGCATTTCAGTACGCAATCCAAGACATATATTTAAGTCGTAATTACTCAAATTGTATACAAGTAAAAATTATAAAAATTTGATATTCTAAAACTAAGTTATTAGACGAATCTAACAAAATCTCACTTGACTATGTTTCATCTCTTATAACTACATTAAAAAAATTTACCAAAGTTACTCAATGAATAATAAACACTATGCAAATTGTGCAATTATATCAAAACGGAGTAAGTATGTAGTAACCAGCATACGAAGTACTATGTAATAACTAAACTTTAGATGTGTGGTAACCGATATACCATAAATTTGGTAACCATATACGAAGTGTGGTATGTGTAATCAAACTCTAGCTAGATGTGTGTAACTAAAAATAAGAAGAATATGTGGTACCAATAATGAGACGAAGTGATAATTAATCAAATACATAAAATATGATAACCAATATATTCATTCCCCATATTAAATTTTAATATATGAAAAATTCTGCTTTGTAAGAAGCAGCACTTCAATGCCTAGGGGCGGGTGTATGTATTAAGTAGTGGTGGCACATGACACCACTTAAATTGATGAAATTGATATTTTAAAGTAGAAGTTTTTTTTATTTTTAACTAAATTAGTATTGGTGATATCACTTAATTTTATGGTGGCACCACAATCATTCATTTCAATCAAGTTTTCCTAAATATTTTTTGTTGTAACTACTATCCCTAATTTCAATATAGCTTCCATTATTTTTTGGGACACCACATAAAAAATTTTCTTCATTTGCCACTGTCAATACCCACTAAATCCTCGAGGATTTAGTTTTGGGCCAATATGGTTTGGGAATACACGGTACATGTAAAAAAAAAAATTAATACCAAACATGCCAATCACTCTAGCATGTGATCATAAATAAACACTGAATTAGATAACTGGATTTTCACCTTTGCAGTGAATTAAAGTGTATTCAAGGTTGCCAATTGTCAATATCTGCCCACCTATGCAAAGTTTAATGCACGTATTGATCATCAATTTTCTGAACATGATCTTTAATCTAAAATAAATAACATTAAATGAAAATATTTAGAATTAAAAATATTTCAATTTAATGCCGTATTAATATTAATAAAACTGTAAAGTCAATTATTAAATTTTATAATAAATTTTACCATGATATTTTAGCAGCATGGAGAATGGATAAAAACAACCAACTTTCATCCCTACTGTTGAGTGTTGAGGAAATTAAAGGGGGCTGCGGTTATAGGCACACAAATAAGATTGTAAAATAACTCAAATACTCCTGCATAATACTACATTACAATTGGGATTAAGGCACACTTTCGATTGGATTGGGGCACACAAATTATTTTTCTTCCCTCCGTCTCTTTTTGTTCAAACAAAGAACCAAAACTCTACTTGCAATTTTTTATTCATATACTCATGGACAATAATGATGATGAGTGAGATGAACATGTGGTGGTGGAACAGATGGAACTCATAGAATCGGTATCTTTTTTTATATTTATATTGCAATTTGTATAGCAGATGATGAGCTCGCAGTAATATCGCAGAGTGTGCGTGAGTTTTGGGACAAAGGAACCAACGGCCATTCCCTATCCGTCCCTTTCAAACAAAAACGGCCATTAATGGCCGTGAGATATAAGAGGTAAAAGGCCAGCATTGGCCGTTTGGACTAAGAGAAGGCCGGCTGACATTGGCCGTTACACTCCATAGAGAAACGGCCATGGCCGTTTCTTTCCTTTTTTTTTTCGTTTATTTCTTCTTCTTTTTTTCCTCCTTGCTCAATCTGTTAATTGTTCTTTTTGTTTTCTTTATTGTAGCTCAATTGTGTACCATCAAGCGATAAAAGTGTTGCCCACGAAAAGAATGAAGAACAAAATATATTAATATATGATAAAAGAATACATAAGGAAAAAAAATTTAAAAAAAAAGAACAAAAGCCATGGCCGGCCAGTACTGGCCGGCCACTATCTTTACCGAACGGCCATATATGGCCGTTCATCTCCTTTCCTAAACGTCCAATGTTGGACGTTTGAAATGGATGGCCATGGACAACCATGGCCGTTCAATGCAATGTAAGAAAATTTTAAAAAAAAAAAAAAAAGAGTGTGTGTTGTGTGTTGAGGAAAATAAAGTCCCGGACTCTTGTGGACTCTCGTGTGTGTTGTCTGTTGAAGGGTAGAATGGGTAAAATTTTTAGGTGTGCCCCAATCCTACTCCAATTTTGTGTGTTTGAAGTAAAAGGAGGAGTGTGTATAACCGGACCCATTAAAGGGTCACTCTCCAGTCGGGTGAGCACCAGCATTTGGTAGTTTGATCGGTTTTGATTCAAATTAATAAATCACTCAAAGAATAAATTATAACTAACAACCTTTATAAAAATAGTAGTTAAAATAAATACTCCCTCCGTTTTTTAAAAATCATGAATAATGCAAGTTTGGTAAACATAAAAATTCTAAAAGTTTAATATTTAAGAAGTACAAGACGAGACGAATCTAACAAAAACTCACTTGGTTATATTTTAACTTGTATAACTACAATAAAATTCTAAATTAAAATATGTGTGAACTGTACCAAAATTTCAAATATTGCAACAATAAAAGAAAAAAACGGAAGAACTATTAATTTTCACAATAAAAATAAGAAATCAAACAAATAATAATCATACCTTACAATATCCACAATGCACATACGTAATAATATCCACAATATTTATTATTTTAACTTTTAACTATTACTATATAATATTAAAATTATATTAATAATTTAATATTATAATAATTCAAAATTTAGCATATAAAATTGATCAAACCAAAAAAAAAATTAAAATAAAATTAATCAAATCAGATTGGAAAAATAAAAAATAAAAAAAACACAGACAGTTTTTCTTTTCGCGCAACAGCCTACAAGAGGCTAGGAAAGAAAAACACAGACAGTTTTTTTTGGATAAGCAAAAACACAGACAGTTGAATCTACGGGAACCGCAATTTAAATTTTGATTTGGTTGTATATATTTGATCTTTCCAGCAGGATTGGTCACAGCGCGACAATTCCGGAGTGGAGTGGAGTCTTGCAAGAATTATTTCTTCATGTGATAGGTTGAATGAATAATGATAAAGCCAACAGACACAGTTTTATTTGTATTTATGCGTCATGCATCAATCACCATCTGGAGGGATACCTCATTTTCAGTTTTATAAATAATTGAATTCTGATAAAATAGCATAAACGTTTCTCACTCTCATTGGCTATTCTAGGAAGACATATAATTTATTCCTCATATGATGTTTGGTTGAATTTTTAAATAGGGTTTTAATATTTCACCAGAAAAAAGGGTTTTAATATATCTAATAATTTGTATTCCTCCGTCCCGGTCCCGTGAAGATTGAACATTTTCTTTTGGGCACGGTAATTTAGGTGATGGAGTTTAGTAATTAAATGGTGTGAGTATTTGTGTTTAAGATTCTAATGAATTTTATACTGTTTATTGTTTAAATTTTATTTAATATTATCGTAATGATGTAATTAGAGAAAAATATTCAAGTGTGGTCTTGTTAGAATTGTCTAATCGTGTAGTTTTAGAATATATATTTTATACAATTTTTATTTGTATCAATTTTGTAATATTAAGAATTAAAGAAATATAAGGGACTTTGTGTAGAAAAATAAAAATGCATTGGAATTTGTGGAGAATAGTAAAAGTAAGTATTTTTAGTGTGATTTGCCAATAATTAAGTTTATAATCAAACTTATATTAATTTAATTTTTTTAAAAAGGGAAAGTGATCAAACTTCGTGGGACACCCCTAAAAAGAATAGGGGTCAAACTTCGTGGAACGGAGGGAGTAGTATATTGTAAATATATGTGTGTCAGTACAATATTTTCTAATGAATTTAAAACGTGTAGTACAATGTTGTTTAATGGATTAAAAACCCTATACCCTACCATCCAGAAACACATTAATTACTCATCTTTTTCTTTTTTTTTTAAAAAAAAAATTATTACTGTTATTATTATTTTTCATTTTGCTTATCGTAAGTCTGTCCACTTGGGAAACTCATCATTTTCAGTTAATTGTACGTAAAAAGAACTCCTTCCTCCGGCTAATAACGTTCCATTTAGATTTTCTATACTGTTTATGGTGTATGTTATGATTATAAAGGTGTATTGGATTGAGACTCTACATGATTTTTTTGGCCTTTCAAAGTTGAGGTGTATTCAATCTAGATTTTAAAAAGTCTTTAAAAATCTAGATGTATTCAATACAGATTTTAAAAAGTTTTTAAAAATCTAGAGGTATTCAATACAGATTTTAAAAAGTCTTTAAAAATCTAGAGGTATTCAACACTCTATGGATTTTAATTCTTTATAGATTTTGATGGATTCTTTTAAAAATTATAACTACACGAAATCTCTCTGAAATCAGCCAGACTCTTCATAGACTCTATACAAATCGGTCAACTCTACGTGGAGTCTATAGACTTTCTAAATCCACCGACTTTTTAAAGTTCATAAAAATCTATTAAAATCTCAAACGAATACACCTCCCTAAATTTTTGTTACAATTATATTAAAATTATATATATATATATAGTCAAGTGAGATCTTAATTCGTTTTTTCGCATAGTTTTAAAATATAAATTTTACTTTTATACATTTTCAGATATTAACTATTAAATACATGCATTGAACAACGTGTCCAAAAATTTGATGAAATTCATAAGATCAAAAATTGAAATATCAATAATTCAAATTGAATCCTCAGATGATAAAATTAAGGAAAGTGTAATAACGACATGTACTTGAAGTCTTTGCACTCAAATCCGTTTACAGTACAACCCGTTAAATAATTTGTACCAGCAGACATTATATATGACATTTCTCTCATCACATATAACATCTCTTCATCACACAAAACATATCTCTCATCACATATGCACAAACAGGGCCGTCTCGATACTTTTAGGGGCCCGGAGCCTTTTTTTATTTTGGGGCTCATAGTTAAACTTAAAGATATTTTTTATAAAATAACTTTGTTAATTTAGTATTTATTAATTAATAAAAATAAAAATACTACAAAAAACACTACAAGAAATTTCACGGAAGGTGACGAAATCCGACAGATGATGAAGTTTTAGGCAACGACATTCGTTCCCCGCGAATTTCTTATAGTAATATAATAGTATAATTTTTTGTTAAGAATTTGTAATAAACTAACAATTTTACTTGTTAAGTAAGGTTCAAAAAATCAAACTACATTTTGACCAGTATAAACACACCTTAAATACAATAATAAAAATTTATTCAACATAGTAATAGTTTAAGAATATATGGAGATGATATATATTATATATATATTTTTTAAAAATGTGATCTTTAAAATAACAAATTAAAGTAGAATTATTCATATACATCCACACTAGTATTTAACAAAATACTATTGAATAATAATTCAAATCTATATAATTATTCCTATTAAATAAATTTATCAATTATTTTTTATTAATATTTTAGGATAAAAAATACTATATACACATATATAAATAGATATATTAAATATAATTATTTTACTTTCTTTAAAAAACTATATAAATATATACATATAATTAATAAAAATAATTTTGTTATGGGCCCCATAATTGGGGGTCTGTGCACAAACCATTATACAAATCATTTTTCCAATCATATACAATAAGTTTGCATTTACAGTGGGCTTGTTTGAAAGCCGGCATATTTAAGAGTATATAGTGGACTCAATCAGAATATTTTCTCACAATTCTCTCTCTGAATCTGCTAGCGGATCTGCTGACTCCCAAACATCTCACTCAATCCTCACCCTTTCGCTCTATCCAATTCCGTAAAGTGAAAAGGAAAAAAAATAAAATTTAAAAAACAGTAATTCTAATTTCTAGACAAACCGCTCAGTAAAGGCCCAAACGAGAGGCGAAGCATAAATAGTACATAATTCTATAAATAAACACGGGCCCAACTTTATTTGTCACACACGTGGTAAGAGTGTGTAGATTTTCATTGGTCTTAAAATCCCCCTCTGTCAACTACCCAAAACGAAAACATCCAGGGACCTCTACTCCAGAACCCATCCACACCACACAAAAAAGAAAACCAACCGCCCAGATGCACCCAATCTGTTCCAACCGTGTCCTCCAAATACAACCACTAGTTCCTACTGCCCCTCCTCATCCTTCAATGTCCAAATGACAACGCATTCTGCCTTTTCCTCACTCATTCTTCCCACACCAGATGCAGACAGAAAGGCAATAGAACATTCAATTTAGTAATTTACAAATGAGGGGAATTCTCCCAACATACACCCTTTATAATACTACTAACAGGAACTGAAAACAAGCCCCCCCTCCTCCAACCTCAAATTGCCAACTTGTTGTTAGCGGTTCGGCTGCTTTTGCCTTGGTTGGGGATTTTGTTTGGCTGGCGCTCTTTCTGTCTTAATAAATCAGGGTTGTGTCGTCTGAATCCCTTACCAAATTGGGGGAAAAAAAAAAAAGATGAGGAGAGGAAAGGTGCAGTTGAAGAGAATAGAGAACAAGATAAACAGGCAAGTGACTTTCTCGAAAAGGAGGTCTGGCCTGCTCAAGAAAGCCCATGAAATCTCTGTGCTTTGTGATGCTGAGGTTGCTTTGATTGTCTTCTCTACAAAGGGAAAACTCTTTAACTACTCCACTGATTCCAGGTAATAACCGTAATAATATTAGCTTAAGGATGTCTTGTTTTGTGTAGTACTTAATATTTTGTTGTAATTTTGGGTCAAGAAAACTGCATAAACCTGCAATCTTGTCGAGGATGTGAATCCTATGATTCATTTTGAAGTTTTCTCGACGGGTTTTGCAAAAATTTTCGCAGAATGTAGAATTAACTTTGTATGTTTTGAATTCTTTGCCAAGTGTCTTCGAATTTTCTACCTGGTCCCTCATCTCTTTATAGTATGATGTTTAGCTTGGGAAAGTCTATATACAATTGTTTCTATTTTGTGCCATTGGGAAAGAACAATTACATCTAGTAGTAGTACTCAATTAATAAGGTGTCTAAAATTCCAGCAAGTTGTGGCAATGTTTACTGGTTAAAGTGATGCAACTATGCCATTACTGCAATGAAAACGTCATTATCAGTATCACTTTAATTTGTTTTCATAGGACATGGTTGCATGCGTGTCACTGTCTTATTGATGCCGTACTTGATTAATCCAGGGTTTTCCTGTTATGCTCACGCTATATTTTTAATACTCCTATTACACCCTTTTTATCGTTTAGTGTCGTACGTTCACAAAAATGATAACAGTGGCTGGACACATTTTTGGCTCATGGCTTGTTTTGTTGGTTTTAAATCGAAGTTATTATTGTGACTACTTTATCTGTTGTAGGATGGATGGAATTATAGAAAAATATGAAAATCATTCCAGTGAAGAGAAAAGACTTAAAGCAAGTGCCGAACCACCCAAGGTACCTTTTTAAATATTTAGAATTCCTTCATATTGTCCTATTTACCTTTTATTTTTATTTCTTCATTTTATGCTAAGTTTTTTCATTTACAGTATTTTATTACTCCACAAATCCGTCAGTCTATATATGTTAAAATAAACATGGGCTTCAGTGCTTCTTCACCTTTACTGCACTTAATCACATTTTTACTGCACTTAGCTTGTTCAATGAGCTAGGAAAAAAAAAAAAAAAAAACCCAGATGCTAGTGCTTCTTAACATACATGTGCTTAAAAGTGTGTGGAATCAGCTAATTACAGTAACCCAATGTTTGTCTTGCTTGAATTTATTTTGTTGTGTAGGAATATAGGCCTCTGGAGCTTCCAAAGCTGGTGGCCCGGGCTGAGTTACTGCAGAAAAACATAAGGTAGGGGATCTGTGTAATTTGTTAGCAATTCAGACAACCGTGAATTCACTGAACTTGGATGGAACAATGTATGGCCTCAAATGTAGGAACTATGGGGGACAAGATTTGGATCCTCTTAGCTTGAGGGAGCTACAGAGTCTTCAGCAACAACTGGACACTGCTCTCAAGAGAATTCGAACAAAGAAGGTGACTAAGTTGCAAAGCTAAATTACTTTCCTATACTAGGAGGATGTTGTGAGACCTTGATGTAATAATAAAGTTTCATCTTGAATTATTGCAGAACCAGCTCATGCACGAGTCCATTTCTCAGCTTCAGAAAAAGGTTTGACACTAAACCACCATCCCTATTTTTGTTTTTTTTTTTTTTTTGTGGCATATACTCCCTCCATTTCTTAAAAATTGCAACATTTCACGTGCATATTTTGAACGCTTCATATTTCAAATTGTATACAAGTAAAAATTATAAAAATTCGATATTCTAAAACTATCGCGATTTGAGGAATCCAGCAAGATCTCACTTGACTATATTTTATCTTATATAACTATGTTAAAAACTTAAATCAAAGTTATTCAATAAATAGTAACTACTATGCAAATGTTTTACTATTTTTTAAGAAACGGAGGAAGTATATGCTTGTTCTAATTTTTAGCTTTGTATCTATCTTAATGAAATACTAACTTGGAGGGAATTTTCATCTCTAAATTGCTGAGAAATCAAATGAAAAGGTAAAGCAACACAACACTTGCCTCTAAAGTTGTTCAAGCAACGCCTTCCATGGCAGGAATGCTTCCTATACATGTGGGCATTACCCTCATGAAAAGAAAGTTCTTAATATTTTGGGTTATACTTCATATGTATTGAACGGAAAAAAAAAATCCATATTGTTCCATAATTTAAAAAAATTTCCAAAACAGTCCCACAAATATCGAATTATACAAATCCATCTCATACCTACCATAATCTTCGCCGAACTCGTCCATGAACTCGGTTTTTTCGCTAATCATCGCTGAACCCGTCCCATAACTACCCTAAGCATCGCCGAAACCCATCCTCCATTATGGTAGTTATCGGACAAGTTCGGCGATGATTAGTGAAAAAACCGGGTTCATGGATGGGTTCGACGATTAGGTAGTTGTGGGACGGATTCGTTTAATTCGATATTTGTGGGATGGTTTTGGAAAATGAAAAAAAAAACTTATGGGACTCAATGAGTTTTTTTTATTTCCTGAACTATTGATAATCATAGAAATCCACCACAATAATAATGCCACCATCGGTGATCATTTTATGCAGGAAAGAGCAATGCAGGAGAAGAATAATTTCTTATCAAAGAAGGTGGTGTTTTTATTTTGTTTCATGCTATGATTTAAGAATTTTTTTTTATTTTGTTTTCTAAAACTGAACTTATTATTAATGACTGCAAAATCTGTATAGATTGAGGAGAGGGAAAACGAAGAAGATAATCAAGATCAACAAAGTTTACCTCTAACTTCGCTGGAATTCGTGACTCCCCAACCTCTTCCAGAACAGC
Organism: Hygrophila difformis; assembly: GCA_030278955.1. Classification (NCBI taxonomy): domain Eukaryota; kingdom Viridiplantae; phylum Streptophyta; class Magnoliopsida; order Lamiales; family Acanthaceae; genus Hygrophila; species Hygrophila difformis. The sequence goes on along the minus strand of JAOANR010000005.1, from coordinate 58,786,678 downwards.
ATTCATCAATTACACCTTCCCTGACCATCGGGTATGAAAATGATCTCGATCTAGCTAGGGTTTCTGATTTTTGAGGTTTTGAATGGAATTTGAGGAATTCATGCTAATTTGTTGAATTTTGAAATTACATGATGATTGAAATGGCGGTGCTTGTGGAGTGGATACCTGTTTGACGGCTGAATTTGGATTATTTGTGTAGGGGAGGGAGCCAAACAGCCGGAGCCGGCGGTGAGCAACAAGGCTCGAGCGCGGGATCGAACTCCGTCATTCCGCCGTGGCTCCTCGGCCACTTCCTTGAACAATAAGCATAGGGGTGGGTGGGCACGGTTCGGTTAACCTGAATTTTTCAGGTATTTGTATTTGAACCGGGCAAATACTTCATTTCAGTATTTGTATTTGTAACCGGAGTCCTCGGTTAACCGGAGGTTCGGTTTCGATTAGATTTAGCGGTTAAACGATTCGGTTCGAATATTTAAAATCTACGAAACTCAAAGATTTAATAAATGAAAACTTGATTATACATTTTAAGAGGGTCGGATGAGGTTATTACACTCAAAAATATATATATATATACTATGGAATCAAGTGGTTCTTTTCAATGTTATCAAAATATGTTAGTATATGTAACAAATCTTAGTGTAGAGATATGTTTCAATAATAGGGTATTATGAAAGACAAAAATCAATATAGGCTTATTAATTATTGTGATATATTTTGATAATTAGCTCTTTAGTTTTTTTATTTATTTTATTATATACTTAAATAATTAAATAAATAATGATATATATTAATGTTCGGTTCGGTTAACCGGGGAAAAAATTAAATTATTTGTATTTGTATTTGAACCGGACGAATACTGAAATATGATATTTGTATTTGCTCCGGGGTCCTCGGTTAACTGGAAATTCAGTTCGATTTCGGTTCGATTCAGCGGTTCAACGAATCGATTCGAATATTTTGCCCACCCCTAAATAAGCAGACCGGAAGGATTCCGGCGACGATCGCTAAGCTGGAGATGATGTGTCGTAGTAGTGGGATTCAGTGCTTTATTTGATACGTAGTAAATAAATCAGCCACGGGTTAGTTTGGGATTTTGGGAGGGAATGAGGAATGACTCATTAATGCATGGTTAATTAGGGGAATTCCAACCACCTTAACAAACGACCTTATAAACGTACCTAGTTTTTAAAATATTTATATTTTTTCAGTTATAAATTTTAAATGTTCTTAACTTCTACTCCTACTTCTATTTGGGAATGCACTTGACCCAAGTGGTCATGTTCTCTGTCTTCCAACCATAGGTTGGGCCCCTTATCCATCTCTTTTATCCCTCGATCTGTAATTTGTGTGGCTTGGGCTACGCCTACAAACCTTTGCCGACACATAAATGTCAATGGTTATTATAAAAAAAAAAAAAAACTTTTACTCCTATTTTAGTCTAATTTTATTTTATGTTGTATAATGATGTTATGTATTCTCTCCCTTTTTTTAAAAAAAATAATAATAAATCATCGTTTTATATATCACATTTTTATTTTCTATAATACTCCTACAAAATGTGGGAAAATAGGATAGTGTGTAGTATATAAGGAAAAATAAAATGCAAGAAAATATGTTTAATAATTTTATTTATAAAAAGGGAATAAGTTTCATTATTCTAACTAATAAAAGTAATTTTATCACTTTAACGGGTGACAGATGTCTTTCATTATTTGATTTTACTTCTTGCGAAACAACAAAAAATATTTCTGTCATTTGATTTTTTTATTTTTTTTAGGAGCCATTCATTTGATTCCTCTTTTGGTAGTTCATCGCCTCTTCGATGTTAATAATAGATTATTTTTCACTTTGACACATATTAATTTTGTTTTTATAGAATTATATTTAAATAAGAATTTCAAAATTAATTACTAGAGCATATCATAAAGTGCACTTTTATGGTGATTATTCTGTATAAAAGAACTCCAAGATTACTAATGAGTTGACTCTTGAATAGTTGTGCATGGGATGAAAGACTCTTAGCCAAGTTTTATAAAATACTAGATTTTTGACCCGCGCTTCGCGGGCGGTGTTTTTTTTTTTTTTTTTTTTCCCAAATAAAATCAAGTATTTGTGGTCTTATTATTATTTGTGCATAAAGTTTGCTTTACTTTAAATTCATAACATAGACATAGGAAACCATAAGAATCTGTATCAATTTGATCATAAAACATGCAACAAAATAAATAATCAGTTCATTACCTCGACATAATCAACGTCAATTTCTATAGGAATATCTTGATCCACCAATTTCAATAAACCAAGTTATTCTAAACCATGAGTACGAATCTCCACAATTTCAATAAGATAGTAGGAGGGATAGATTCAATTAATTATATTATACAAACCATTATTTAGAAGACCTAGAAAATATTAGATTTTAATAGAGTTTTTTTGGATGAAAGATTTTAATAGAGTTGCGTATGAATGTTGCGTCATGAATTAAAAATTTACAATAAAGAAAACATTCATAATTAAATCTCAGCCCTATAACCAATTATTAGATTCGAAGAGAGTTGAGCATGTATGTTTCTCCATGAATTATAATAAAGCAATCACTAATATCATATATCGGCCATAATCTCAAAACCAAATGTGAGATTCAAAGACAAACATGTGTAAATTTTGATAAATTACCTAAAAGATGATTATTATTAATTTTTATTTTATTATATTTTTTGGTAAATATCGACACCTATGTGTCGTCAAATGTGTGTGTAAGCCTAAACTATACCTTTTTTATTTTATTATATTGATATAGGTATATATTTTAGTCTTGAACTTTAATATAAATAATATAATATATATTTGAAAATATTACTTATTCAATTAAATAATTTATAATGTACTACTTTAACTAAATATGTCATAAATATCAAATATATTATAATTTATTTTAAATTTATATTTTTATTAAAAAGTATATATATGAAAAGATTTTCTCAAAATTTTCTTGTACTAACAAATAAATTTATTATCTAAATATAGAATATTTAAAAAAATTAATCATGTGGCATGCATACGTGTAATTATTTTGGATGAATATACGTTTTTTATAATTAATCAGCACCTACGTGGAAACTTAAGGCATAATTACTGTATAACCTTTGAAATTGCGTTTTTTCGCCAGCTGCGCACGGATGTTGAACTTATATGAAGATTATAAAATTAGAAGATAACTTTTTTGAGTTATTACATAAGGTTCAAAATCTTTTGCTTAAATAGTGGTGGAAATATATGGAACAAAAAATTGAGGGAAATAAAGAAGATAATAGGAGCATGGAAAGAAATTCAAAACCTAAATCGATGGATATTATATAAAATATTTTTTTTCCATCATCGAAAAACTAAATATATAGTTTCACTTTCATATCTAAAATACTAAGAACAATTGGAAAAAGATAACCTTTAACAATTCAAAATTCGAATTACTTCAAAACTATGTATGACTACCTACCACAAATCTTTACGTATAATTTACACTAAAATACTTCTTATATCCTTTTAGAGTACAAATTATTTATAAAAATTTGTATAACAATTTACTCCGACTTTCATATATATTTTTATTTTATATCGAAATAGTTAACAATGAAGGATATTATGTTTAATAATTAAACTATGATATGTTATATTTTTCATTTTATTTGTTTTTTCTTAAAAAAAATGATGTAGAATTTGTTTAGAATGATATGAATTTTTTTAGGTGATGAATCAATTTATATTAATCAATATTTTAGAATCAGTGACCTAATTACACCATAAATAAAATTTTTTAAATTTCTTTAGAAATAATGAATTTACATTAAAAAAATAATGTAGTCTGTAAACTAAAAAATATTTAGAATTTATATTTAGGTATTTATAGATAATTAAATATATTAAAATACTAATAACATTTATATGTTTGTTATAATACTTAGTTTTTCTTTATATTATTTTGTTTATCAAACTTATATTTGTGAGACTAAGTTTCAAAATTAGACTTGATATAAAAAAGTTATGACAAAAATTTGATTAATGTTTTTATAATTGATTAAAATTTATAAATTTAATTATTTCATATATATTTAAATGAAATATTTATATAAAAATATCTTATTATTAATTAATAATGTTTGAAATCTATGATGTTAATTGTTAAATTCCTTATATTTATATAAGATTATATTTTAATTAGTTACACATTTTAAAATTATTTAAATTTCTTTAGTAATATTATAATATGTCAATTTTTATTAAATATTATTATATATACAATCAAATAATTTATATTATATAGTTTTATATTTCTTAATATTTGAAATGATAAGTATATTTACTACAATTTAAAAACACATACTTAATTTTCCTTTATATTTTTTAGTTTATCAAAACTGTATTTGTGAGATTAAATTTTTAAAATTAAGCCTTGTACAGACATGAGAATTAAAATTTCATTAAATTTTTATAGTTCACTAATTTTTTAAAATTTGATTATTCAATATATATTTTAGATGAAATATTTTTTATTTAAAATACGGTTAGTATATTCCTTATGTTGATATAGGATTATACTTGTAGACATAAATTTAACCTAAATTAAATTTATTTAATAATATTATAATAATATTTATTAAAATATATATACAAAAACTGCTTTGGGAGAGACGCTCTTAATTGCCCTTGCAGATCCTCAAGGGATTAGTATTGAGTCCAATGTGGCCTGAGGATACCCTGGTTATCACCTAAAAAATATATATACAAACAAATACTAATTTATATTATATAGTTTTAATCAATTTATATATTTTAAGTGTAATAAATTTTTTATATTTATATTTTATAGTTTAATTCAATTTATATATTTTAAGTGTATTAAATTTTTTATATCTTTTTAAAATATATATGTAGATTTTCTCAAGATTTTATTATATTAATAGTTAGATTTATTTTCTAAATATAGATATTGATTACGTGGAAGGTGAGTTGGAATTAGTCAGCGATTAATCAGCGATGATGTGGATTAATTGTAGCCATTGATTATAAAATAGTGGTATAATTACTGATAAAGTCCCAAAGATTAAAAAGAATCAGTTATATTTAATAAGGACAATACAGTCTGCACAAGCCAAAAAGTATTCAGGATTTATTATATAGATTCATGAATATGTCATTGTGTACTCCGTTTTTTTTTATTTGCTATGGACCCACCTTTTACGCAGTCCAATGCACATTTTGAACTACTACTAACTCAAGTTCGGTATTTGTAAAAATTCTAAAAGTTCGATATTTAAAAAACTACACGGTGAGACGAATCTAACATGATCTCACTTGATTATATTTTTACTTGTATAATTATGATAAAATTTTAAGTCAATCTGCCTGAATAATATCAATTTAGCCAGTGTAGCTATTAAAAAAACAAAACGGAGTGAGTATACGTTATTTGTGGGATCAGTTTGATCTATAAGGTTAAGGATCAAGGTGTATCAAAGAATGAATTTTAAGGTTTAAATGTGAGAATGAATCACTTTGATCCTATAAGGTTAAGGGTCAAGGTGTATCAAAGAAAGAATTTTAAGGTTTAATTGTGAGAATGAATGTTGGAACTTTAATAGGGAGGGAATTGAGTTTGTGATGATGAAGTATAATTGTACGAAGGTGAAGGCTGGAAATGGTGGGTTTCTCTTGTAAATGTAGTTTGTTTTATTTTTATTTTTTATACAACAAAGCTAGAATTTTTTTATTTTTTTTTTGGTGGAAGAAAAAATGGAAGATGGATTATTTTAAAATTTTCGGGTAAAAAAGATGGAATATTTATATTTGATTTGATTAAGTATTTAGAGTATTTTATTTTATTTATTTTCAATGAAAGATGGATTATTAATAGAGAAAAAGAATGAGAACTTATCATAAGTGGTTAAATTTCTTAATTTCCAACTTAATAATTAGAGGTTCGATTACCCGGTATTAACAGTCGTTTTCTCCATATCGCATTTTCATACACAAAACTAAATTGCAATTGGAGGAAGAAAATGTGAAAAAACTTATATTTTTAACAACAATCCCTTTCCATCATATAATCCACTTTGCATCCCAAGAAAGAAAAAAAGAGAAGAAAACTGTGAAGCTATCTTATAGAGGTAGGGTTTTGGATTTCGGTGGAGGAGAAGGAGATAGGGTGTCCCTAAGATAGTGAACGTGCCCATGTGTAATTTTGCGTTCTATTAGGTATTAAAGTATTAAAGGTATTGAAGACATTTTGAAATACCAATTGTGTGCCCAACAATTTTAGTGTGTATATATCGCGGCCTTCCTAGTTATGCCAATTCGCAATGGCGCGAGGCCCCGGACTGGAAGTCCCTTCTTTTCACATCATCATTCATCTCGTGTCCATACCATATGCATTGCATACGACGACAAAACAAAATCAATCCATTCGTGACCGAGAAAACCGTTGTGCGGAAAACATCGATCCTCTTCCTCTGGAAAACCTTTTCCCACAATTCTGTAAGCGCACGCCGAGGTTGATCTTTTTGGATGTTTTGATTGTTGATTTCATTTGCTGATCGATTTATAGATGGGGGCGGTGACGTCATCGGTGGCGGCGATGTTCGCATTTTTTCCTCCCGATCCTCCGTCGTATAGGGTAAAGGTGGATGAGAGGACGGGGAAGCTGAGGATGACAGGGGTGGATGAGAAGGAAAACGTCGACGTCCTCAGGTTGAAAACGAAGCGGGAGACTAAGATCGTGGCGCTGTACGTTAAGAATCCGACGGCGAAAATGACGGTGCTGTATTCTCACGGCAACGCTGCTGATATAGGGCAGATGTTTGATCTCTTCACTGAGCTCAGTCTCCACCTCCGAGTCAATTTGATGGGGTATTTTCTTAATGAGATATAACATTTTGGTTTTGTTTTTCTTTTTTCAAAGAAGTGGGGTGCGTTTGGGGCGTTTGTTGGCATATCTCTTGATTTTGGTGAATGTCTGTGTGCCTTTCATGTGGTAGAGTTGGGCAGAGACTTGAAGATGTGGGTTTTGATTTTGAAACATATGTCAACAATTGTAAAACATTTTATTGAAGGTTACATATAGATGTACTACATGGTACTCACTTGGCATTGGGTATTTGGGTATCAAATTTGGAGCTCTTTGAATAAAACTGTGAAGTGGGCATCCAAATCCAATGGAGAAAATGGAGTTGATGAATTTAATGTAGTAGATGAAGTTAGTGGAGTTGATGGATTTTGTGCCTATAAATACCAAGGCCACTCATTTGTAAGATCATCCCAACACAAGCAAAGGCAAGAAGCTTGCCTTTGATCTCTCTTCTCCTATTGTAGTTTTTAGCCTTTGTGAGTGTTTCTCGTTGAGAGGGTTTTGTGGTATAGGATTATTTCCTATAACCTTTTTTGTAATATTATTTCATTTCATAGTGAAATAATAGTTCGGTGGGGCCCGGAGGACGTAGGCATATTTGTGCCGAACCTCGTTAAATCTTGGTGTTCTCTTTATTATTTAATTAATAGCTCCATTATTCCACAACAATTGGTATCAGAGCCTTGGTTGCATAGTATGCTCTGTGGTCGCAGCTAAGCTGATCTTCCACATCAGAAAAGCATCTCGGTTGAGCTACCGTTTGTGATCTATTAATTAAACTTTGAAGCAGAAATGGCGGATAGGTCCGGTGAAACGTCAACTTCAGATTCGAAGCCGTTGGTGACATCGTCATCACGGACGATGGTTTCAAATGCCAAATTTGATGTCGAAAAATTCGACGGTACCAATAATTTTGGTATGTGGCAGTGCGAGGTGTTGGACATCTTGTACCAGCAGGAGCTGGATGTGGCACTTGTAGAAACCAAACCAGATGGTGTTGATGATAAAGACTGGACGAGGATCAACCGTCTTGCATGTGGTACAATTCGGCTATGTCTCTCAAAGGAGCAGAAGTATCCGCTTATGAGAGAGACGATGACGCACAGACTGTGGAAAGAACTGGAAGATAAATTCATGAAAAAGAGCACGGAAAACAAGCTCTACATGAAGACGAAGCTGTATCGATTCCAGTATTTGCCCGGTACCACGATGAATGAACACATAACAAGATTCGATTCTTTGGTCACCGATTTATTGAATCTCGACGAGAAGATAGATGACGTTGACAAGGCGTTGATACTGTTAGCTTCGCTCCCCGATGAATACGAGCATATAATTGTTAGTATGCTGACTGGAAAAGAAACGATATCTTTTAAAGAAGTTGCCACTGCCTTGTATTCTAACGAGATCAGGAAGAAAGATAAGTTAGAACACAGAAGTTCGACTGGTGAAGCCCATATCGTTCGGGGCCGTAGCCAAAAGTACAAGTCGGACAGAAGAGGCAGATCCAAGTCAAGAAGCAGAGTGGCAAAAGACGAATGTATCCTTTGTCACGAGAAAGGACACTGGAAGAAAGACTGTCCTAAGTTGCAAAAGAAAAAGGGGAAAGCGGTTGCAGAGGCCTGTGTTGCTGATAGTGATGAGTCAGAGTTTTCCTTAGCTTGTGCCTCATCAGTAACTAGCACTGACGGCTGGTTGCTAGACTCCGGATGCTCATTCCACATGTGTTCCAGGAAGGAGTGGTTTGTCAACCTTGAAAGTGTTGACGGTGGAGTTGTCTACCTAGCCAACAACGGATATTGCCAGATAGCTGGAGTTGGCTCAGTATATCTGAAGAACCACGATGGAACAACCAAGGTGCTGACGGAAGTTCGGTACATATCGAAATTTGCCAAGAACCTCATATCAGTGGGAGCCTTGGAAGCCAAAGGCCACTCCATCCACATTGAGGATGGGATTATGAAAGTGATCTCGGGAGCACTTGTCATCATGAAAGGTATAAGGAAAAATAACTTATACCACTTCCAGGGCAATACAGTGGTTGGCATTGCAGCAGCAGTATCAGAAGCAGACAAAGAAGAGAAGATGACCAAGCTATGGCATATGAGGCTTGGGCATGCTGGGGAAAAATCCTTGCAGACTCTGGCAAAGCAAGGATTATTGAAGGGTGCAAAGACTTGCAAACTTGAATTTTGCGAGCAATGTGTTCTGGGAAAGCAAACGCGGGTGAAGTTCGGAACAGCAATCCATAACACTAAAGGCATTATGGATTACATTCACTCAGATGTGTGGGGACCTACCAAGACGGCTTCTTTGGGAGGAAACCATTATTTTGTAACGTTTGTTGATGACTTTTCCCGGAGAGTATGGGTGTATCCCATGCGAACAAAAAATGAAGCATTCGGGAAATTCCTCACTTGGAAGAACATGATGGAGAACCAGACCGGGAGGAAGATTAAAGTGCTTCGATCTGATAACGGCACAGAATATCGAAATGACCCTTTTTTCGACTTGTGCAAGAAGGAAGGTATTTCCCGACATTTCACTGTGCGGGACACGCCACAACAGAATGGTGTGGCTGAACGGATGAACCGAACATTGTTGGAGAAAGTTCGGTGTATGTTGTCCAATGCTAATTTGGGCAAGCAGTTCTGGGCTGAAGCGGTGACATATGCGAGCCATCTAATCAATCGACTACCATCAACTGCTCTTAAAGGCAAGACACCTTTGGAGGCATGGTTTGGCAAACCTGCAAATGATTATGATTCTTTACGTGTGTTCGGTTCCGCTGCTTATTATCACGTGAAAGAATCAAAGCTGGATCCGAGGGCGAGAAAAGCTGTTTTCGTAGGGATATCTTCTGGAGTCAAAGGATATCGCCTATGGTGCCCGGAGATGAAAAAGGTGATCTTTAGCAGGGATGTTACGTTCAACGAATCAATAATGTTGAATAAGGTAACCAAGCAGCAGACGGATAGTACTCCTCAGCAGGTGGAGCATTATCCTCAACAGGTGGAGTTTCAGACATCTACAACCAGAGAGGTAGATGGTCAACCAATAGAAAACGATGGTCCAAGTACCGAAGAAGAGCCCAGTGAAAGTGAGGTTTTAACCCAAGAACCTCAGGAGCAACAAGATTTACCAATTGCAATTAGGAGGCCAAGAAGAGAAATTCGGAGACCTGCTCGATTCGAAAGTATGCTGGCCTATGCACTTCCTGTTATTGAAGAAGGTATACCACAAACTTTTCTTGATGCAAAAATTAGTCCGGAGAAAGAAAAGTGGAAGAAAGCCATGGACGAGGAAATGCATTCCCTTGAAGCAAATCACACGTGGAAGCTAGCTAAACTCCCAGAGGGAAAGAAGGCAATTGGTTGCAAGTGGGTCTATGCTCAGAAAGAAGGATTTCCAGAAAAGAATGACGTGCGCTACAAGGCAAGATTGGTAGCCGAAGGCTATGCTCTAAAGGAGGGAATTGATTACAATGAGGTATTTTCCCCTGTTGTAAAACATTCCTCCATTCGAATTTTGTTGGCCTTGGTAGCACAGTTGGACTTGGAACTAGTTCAAATGGACGTAAAAACGGCATTCTTACATGGTGATTTGGAAGAGGAAATCTACATGACCCAACCAGAAGGATATAAAGTTGCTGGAAAAGAAGATTGGGTTTGCAGACTGAAGAAATCGCTTTATGGATTGAAACAATCACCAAGACAATGGTATAAGCGATTTGATCAATTCATGATGGGCCAGAAGTACACCAGGAGCAGTTTTGATCATTGTGTATATTTCCGTAAGCTACAAGATGGATCTTTCATTTATCTTCTTCTATATGTAGATGACATGTTAATTGCATCTAAAGATAGAGGAGAGATAAACAGATTGAAGTCTCAACTCAGCAAGGAGTTCGAAATGAAAGATCTCGGTGAAGCAAAGAAAATTCTCGGTATGGAGATAACGAGAGACAGGAATAGGGGCACTCTGAGTTTGACTCAGAAGCAATATCTGAAGAAAGTATTGCAGCGCTTTGGCATGACAAACAAAACCAAACCTGTAAGTACACCGTTTGCTCCTCATTTCAAACTTAGTGCTTCACAATGCCCGAAGACGAAAGAGGAACGAGAATACATGTCAAAGGTTCCTTATTCAAATGCGGTGGGTAGCTTGATGTATGCAATGGTGTGTACAAGGCCTGACATTTCACATGCAGTTGGAGTAGTGAGCAGGTACATGCATGATCCCGGTAAAGATCATTGGCAAGCCGTGAAATGGATTCTAAGGTATATCTTGAAAACCTTAGATATTGGGTTGATATTTGAGAAGACTAATGTTACTGGTCAGCATATAGTTGGGTACTGTGATTCAGATTATGCAGGAGATCTGGATAAACGTCGATCAACTACTGGATACGTATTTACTCTTGCAAACGCACCAGTTAGTTGGAAGTCTACCTTACAGTCAACCGTTGCTTTGTCAACAACGGAGGCAGAATACATGGCCATTACAGAAGCTGTTAAGGAAGCCATTTGGTTACAGGGATTGCTGGATGACTTAGGAGTGGGTCAGAAACATGTAACAGTGTTTTGTGATAGTCAAAGTGCCATTCATCTAGCAAAGAACCAGGTATATCATGCTAGAACCAAGCATATCGACGTGCGGTACCATTTTGTGCGGGAAATAATTGAAGAAGGTGGAGTTAAGGTACAAAAGATCAAGACCATCGAGAATCCCGCAGATATGTTGACGAAGGCTGTAACATGTATCAAGTTCGAATATTGTTTGAACTTGATTAATGTCTCAAGAATTTTAAGTTGGCGCTGAAAAGCGCATTTGGAGGTCCTACCGAATTTCGTGACGAGAGAACCTTGAAGGGGATAATGTGATTTGAGATGCACCAAGGTGGAGATTTGTGAAGTGGGCATCCAAATCCAATGGAGAAAATGGAGTTGATGAATTTAATGTAGTAGATGAAGTTAGTGGAGTGGATGGATTTTGTGCCTATAAATACCAAGGCCACTCATTTGTAAGATCATCCCAACACAAGCAAAGGCAAGAAGCTTACCTTTGATCTCTCTTCTCCTATTGTAGTTTTTAGCCTTTGTGAGTGTTTCTCGTTGAGAGGGTTTTGTGGTATAGGATTATTTCCTATAACCTTTTTTGTAATATTATTTCATTTCATAGTGAAATAATAGTTCGGTGGGGCCCGGAGGACGTAGGCATATTTGTGCCGAACCTCGTTAAATCTTGGTGTTCTCTTTATTATTTAATTAATAGCTCCATTATTCCACAACAAAAACTGCATTTAACGTTATAATTTTGGCAAAAAGCTAGTATCTGCAGAATGAAGTTTTGTTTCTACATAATTTCTCATGGATTTTGTTCTAGCTTGACAGGTATGATTATTCGGGATATGGGCAGTCCACGGGCAAGGTAAGAGAGTTAAGGAGGCTGATTAATCTTTGTAGAACTAAATGTTTGTGTAGGTTTTCTTACTTTTGATAGTGTTTTTCTTCCAAAGCCAACCGAGAACAACACATATGCAGACATAGAAGCTGCATATGACTGTCTTCAAAAGACATACGGAACGAAAGAAGAGGATATAATACTGTATGGACAGTCTGTTGGGAGTGGGCCTACTTTGGATTTAGCATCTCGTTTACCAGGACTAAGAGCTGTAGTTCTCCATAGTCCAATTCTATCTGGAGTTAGAGTTATGTATCCTACTAAGCGCACATATTGGTTTGACATCTATAAGGTAAAGATAACATGCATGCCATCTTAGTTGATTTTGTTCTTACAATGGAGATTGTAGTGTCTATCTGGAAGATTGTTCATTTTGTGACTGTCTTCTATCATTTGGTGCAGAATATAGACAAAATCCCATTGGTACAATGTCCGGTCTTGGTTATTCACGTAAGTTCTATCCTCAATTACATAACCAGCAGGAGTATGATTTTGCCGAGGTTTTACAAAATTTCTGTATTGTGTCAACACAATGCTTGCTTGGGCCTTGGAGAGATGGTTGATTTGTAATTCTTCATTTTATTTATTTTCATCTACTAAATAAATGCATTGTAACGGAGTTGAATTCCATGTGATTGTCCCAGTAGTTGGAAGTATATTACTTGTAAAACAAATTTTGAACTCAAAGAAACCTAAATGCCAATGGGTATCCATGTTCCTTATTTATTTTCTAAAATTTTATTCTAAATCAAAGAAATCTAAATGCCATAGTGTATCCATGAGTTTCTTGGTGCAGAAATCACACACTAAAAGCTTTGATCCAAGTTTATTGAATGGATTGTCTATTCAGGTTAATATAATAGCATACTGTTGAATTATACATCATATTTCATCACGCAAGATCTAATGAGTTTCTTTGCAGTGAAAGAAGTTGCCATGAATGCAGAGCTTTTTATTTTCTGGATATTATTTTTTAACTAAAGAAATATGAATGCCAAATGGCAGGAGTTTCTTGTGCTGAAATGGCTCCCTAAAGACTTTGAGCCATGATTTTTTAATGGAGTATTAATCATGTTAATATGGTAGTGTATACATCATAGTTCACCCTAGAGGTGATTCCAACGGACAGTTAGATTACATATTTACATATTTCCACCTGATGTCTACATGCAAGATCTAACTAGCATTCTTTCTACTAATGTTTTATATGTCTAACAGGGGACAGAAGATGATGTTGTTGATTGTTCCCACGGTAAGAAGCTCTGGGAACTTAGTAAAGAAAAGTACGAGCCTCTATGGGTTAAAGGTGGCAACCATTGTGATTTAGAATTTTACCCTGAATACATTAAACATTTGAAGAAGTTTGTATCAGCTGTTGGAAAAGCAGGAACAACTATGGATCAGACAGGAAATACTTCAAGTTCAAGAAACAGTGATTGACACTCCATTTAAAAAGCTGATTAGAATGAGATACTCAGTTCAAGCACTGGGTTGTGTATAAGATCCTGGGCCAGTTTGGAGAGAAAATAACGTGTTAATCAGCTAAAGTATGAGGAACAGCATTGATTTGCCCGCCCATGTTTACACGCCTTAAAAATAACTTCAGTTTTCTTATATAGTTGTGTTATACAACAAATCTTGGTATATAGTATTTGTCTGCACATGTGTATATATGTTTGTCATATGAAGATTCAGATATGTGCTCATACTTCTCTGTATAGTGTGCAGATGATGATGTACGGGCTGGTCATAGACTTTTTTGAATTCAATAAGTTTCAACAGCTTATGCCGTTTGCTGTTTGTGATGCCTTTGACAGAATCTTTGTTGTATAATTTCTTTGTAATACTACTAGAATAAATGGATTGACGTGATAGGCGATGGCAGTTTGTTTTGAGTTTGGAACTTTGGATAGGGTTGAATTTGAATGAAAACCCAATGTTTGGTATTACAAAATTGGGCTACTCCTGTAAGGAGCCCATAGGGATATGGGCCATAACATAGAGCCCAGAAGAATTAACAATCAACGCCGAAGTAGTCCAATAAGGTTTTAGTGGGGTTTAAACTTCAAAGTCGGTAACTTTGGAAATTGGAATGGGGAGTGTATGTATTCGAATTTCTGACGCGACTGATATTTCTTCTCTTCTTTGCCTTCTCTCGAAAATTGATCTGTCATTTTCTGGATGAATTGCTTCTGCACTTGGTGGAATCGATCATTCGATTCAATTCCATCATCGCCATTATCAGTTCTGATGATTTTTGTTCACTCGAGGGTTGCCCTCGGTGCAATTTGATGTGTACCAGCAAAATCCCCTTTCATTTGAGTTTAGAGATTGATAGTTCGAGGGCGCCAGTTCCCGCGCTCAATCCGCACAAGAATTCCAGAGTCATGTGGCGGAGCATCGCCAAGCAAGCAAATTTGAGAACTCCTTCAAAGGTCTGCACTTGTGGTTTTATAGGATTCTCGGGGGATTTAGTTTTTTCGGGAAATGTAAAGTTCAAACCCTTATTTGACCTCCATTCTCGCTCCAAGGCCGGTTTTCCGGAAGTTGCCAATTTCTCCGCACCGGATGGGTCCAACCTGATGAATATTGGTGGACTCCGCTGTCGGAGATATGCTAGTGTGGCGGAGGCGGTGGAAGTGTCTCACATTGATGTGGAGGACGATGCTCGTGGTAATTGTAGAGTATCTGTAGCAGAGGAAATCCAGGAAACATCGAAGCAGGGGAGAAATGAGGCGAGGAAACCGTTTTATATGCAATGGAGGCATCTTAATCTTAAGGGATTGGTGAAAGAAAATTATAGAGTGCTAAAGCGGAGGCAAGTTAAAATTGAGACTGAAGCATGGGAGCAAGCGGTGAGAGAATACAGGGAGCTTTTGAATGATATGTGTGAGCAAAAATTGGCCCCTAATTTGCCATACATGAAGACTTTATTTCTGGGATGGTTTGAGCCTTTAAGGAATAAAATTGCAGAAGAGCAGGATCAGATAAGGGAAGGGAAGAGCAAGACAGCATATGGCAAGTACTTTGAGCAGTTGCCAGCGGATATGATGGCTGTTATAACCATGCATAAGCTACTCTCGATGTTGATGAGTGGTGGTGAACATGGATGTGCTAGAGTTGTACACGCTGCTTGCGCAATAGGTGATGCAATTGAACAAGAGGTAGGTGGCTAAGATGCTGCCTCTATTTTCTGGAATCAGTTACTCTCTGTCGTACAATCAAACAATTTAAGTTTCAATGGGGTAGTTTTTAGTATTACGAGAATGATACCGTTGTGTCTGTTAAATATACACACCTGATACCTCACTTACTAGAAAATGTAGTTAATGCTATGGTACTTCTTGGGTCACGTGTGACCGATTAAGTGGTTCATGACAATAAATGGCAATGTGATGTTAAAGTGCATTATTTTGAAGTTACATGTAGTTTCTTAAGTGACCCCTGAATGATAAATGTTGATATGGGCTAACATGCTCTTTAGATGAAGGGAAATTGGTAGTCTTTTCTTTGTGTTTGATTCGTAAGGTACAAGCATTGTTTGATGTTCCTGTACTCTGGTTTTTGCGATATTAGTAGTTGAATATTCGGTAATTCTATTTTCATTGTTCAATCTGTTGTCTCACTGCGCCTTGCTATATGTTGTGATGCTGTCAAGTTATTAATATGTGACTACATAATGTCTTTTTGTTTCTTACTATTATTTTTGGGGTTTGACCATTGTTTTGTTCAAGTTCTGAAACAACCTTTGCTTATAGTACACTTATATTGTTTCCTTAATCATTATATTTGACAAAAACCTACAAGAATTATTCTGAATTTCTTCTGCATAAATATGTATATGTGTGTGTGTATATATGTGTTGATATCTGCACTGCAGTGTAAGGTTGACTGGTCCTTCTCCTCTACTATATACTGATGTCAATAAGGAACACAATTAAGATCCACATTGTGATTAGTGAAGCTTGGCTTACAGTCATGATTACATTTAGCAGGTGAGGTCTGTTTCTCACTTGATTGAACTGCAAAAGGTGCAGACAAAGACAATTATATTTTTATGTTTAATTTAGTTAGCATGTTCTCATGTTGGACTGTGAAATTGATATTTTTTAAAAATATTATTATTATTATTTCTCATGTTGGACTGTGAAATTGATTTTTTAAATTATTATTATTATTATTGTTGTTGTTGTTGTTGTTGTTGTTGTTGTTTATTTGTTTTTACAATTTCATGATCGATAAGGTGAGAATACACCATTTCTTGGAGAAAACAAAGAAAAAAGGCAAAAAAGCTGTAGCAAAGGAAGAAGACAAATCTGATATAAATTTCCTGGAACAAGGAAAATTGCGAGAAAGAGTAACTACTTTGATAAAAAGGCAAAAGATGAGAGCAGTGAGGCAATTGGTAAACAGACAAATCGTGTATCAGCCATGGGGCCAAGATGCGAGGGCAAAGGTGTGAATACCCTTCTTGTTAATTGGTTCCAGATAACAAGTTAGAAATTTCAGTTTAACAAGTTCTGTTGATTTTCAGGTTGGTAGTCGTCTCATTGAATTGATTATGCAAACAGCCTATATACAACCTCCAGTCAACCAGTTGCCAGAGGGTCCACCTGATATTCGTCCAGCATTTATACACACTTCCAGAACTGTGACTAAAGAAATAAAGTAATAAATACTCCCTCATGTTAAATCCACCTTATACTATTTTGTTTCCGAGGAATGGCTCAGCCTTTATGAATCTCTTGTTTGAACAGGACTCCCGTCAGAAGATATGGTGTTATCCAATGTGATCCTCTTGTTCGTAAAGGCCTTGAGAAAAGTGTAAGTTAACCCATTATTTCCCACTTTATTCATTCGAAACTTCAAATATTGTTAGTCAACAAAAAAGAGTGTTTGAAGTATGATTTGAGATATGTTTTATAGCTTATGTTGTGTTTTAATCTCTGCAAGAGGAGATAAGATGCTTATAAACACATGTCAAGACTTTCAAGTGGAAAACGTTTTCGTTGACTTGAATCTTATTATTTTCATCACTGCCTTTTAGAATAAACTCTAAGAGACATTTATTTCCAGGCCAGGCACATGGTGATCCCATATATGCCAATGTTAGTGCCTCCAGTCAAGTGGACAGGGTAATAGTAACTTGGTTTTCCTTTTCTCTTCCTGGCCTCTAAATTTTCAGATGCCATTTGTTTGCTTCATTAAATTTCGATTGGCTTGTACTCATTTATATAATTGTATTCATAGTTTGTAATTTACTTGCTTTGATTTGGTTTTCAGGAAGTTTAAAAAAGATAATATTTGAGTGAGATTTGACAGAAAATCAAATATAGTAACTCTATACGGGATTGTAACATATGATACATGTTAATAAAAAGTGAAGTGAATATATAGATTGACTAATTGAGAAATGTTTAGAGAAATAATAATGTATTAGGATATGTTATGGTTTGACCCTTGGCTATGCATTTACATGCTAATGCTCACAGGGTTAAATCATGTTTCAATGATAGAACAAAGATTGCATATTTATATGTGTGAATATCTGTAAATACTTAGCTTTTCAAATTTTACGTGTTGCAAATTTAGATAGGCATGTTGTAGGGATCTGTGATCCTAGAGAACATTCTTTGTGTCCAGGTCCCATTTACCAACCCCGACTGTTCATGTTTGGCTTTCTTGGACCAAAGGATTATTCACTGATTTTCTTTTGTGAACATACATCTTTCTATAATAGGTATGACAAAGGTGCATATTTATATTTGCCCTCATATGCAATGCGCACTCATGGAGCACGACAGCAACGTGAAGCAGTTAAGAGTACCCCAAGGCGACAATTGAAAAGAGTTTTCGAGGTTTGAATACATAGGGGCCTGATTTAGCTAACAAAGGGTTGTAGAAACACTTCATTTTTAAAATCTAGATTGGACCACCTCTGCAGGCACTGGATACTCTTGGAAGCACCAGATGGAGGGTGAATAAGCAAGTTCTAGGCATTGTCGACAAAATATGGGCTAGCGGAGGTCAGCTTGCAGACTTAGCTGACCGAAATGATGTATGTTCAGTAAATATTGTTTATTTTTTTTTTTTATTTGACAAGATTTACTGGTTGCCTCATTCCAAAACCTTGCTTAGCCAATTGTTCCATTTATTAATCAAAAGAGCTTTTGTTCTCTTTCTCACAGATCCCCCTGCCAGAGCAGCCAGATACAGAAGATGAAACATTGATTAGGAACTGGAGATGGAAAGTTAAATCTATCAAAAAAGAGAACCGTGAGAGACATTCACAACGTTGTGACACAGAGCTCAAACTGGCTGTAGGATTTATCTCAGTTTTTTCGTGTTAAGTCTGTATAGGATTCTGCAGAAATAAGAAAGTAATATCTTCTCTGTACTGCTCAGGTTGCACGAAAATTGAAAGACGAGGAAGGTTTTTTTTACCCTCACAACCTTGATTTCCGGGGCCGTGCATACCCTATGCACCCACACTTGAATCACTTGGGCTCCGACATTTGTCGAGGAATTTTAGAATTTCAAGAGGGCCGGCCTCTTGGAAAATCAGGCTTACGATGGCTCAAAATACACATAGCAAACTTATATGCCAATGGTGTTGACAAGTTATCTCATGAGGACCGGATAACATTTACTGAGAATCACTGGGATGATATACTTGATTCAGCAGATAAACCACTTGATGGAAAGCGCTGGTAGTTAAATGCTGAAGATCCCTTTCAGTGTTTAGCTGCTTGTTTCAATCTTGCTGAAGCCTTGAGAAGCCCGACACCTGAGGCAACACTTTCACATATTCCAGTCCACCAGGTATTGTTTTGATGTGGTGCAGAATTGTCAAAAAATTGAGCTTCTGTATTTCAAACATCTGGAATCTAATAATATTATAGCATTACCTCTTGACCTGCCTTCAAAAATAAAAAATACTATTTGCCTTTTCTAGCAAACTAAAATTGATTCCCTTATAATTTTAGTGGTAAATGTTGATGCATGAAGGGTCCTTCAATCAGTTGTGTCTTGTGGTTTTTCTTTGCTCTCATTCAGATATTTTAAATGATTTAAAATGTTACAACATTGTTGGGATATTTTAAATAGTGGAATTGACACTTGTTTATATTCTGGTTGTCTTACAATGTGATCAGCTATATTTCTTTGCTTCATCTTTACTTTTCTTTTTTCTAGGATGGCTCATGCAATGGTCTGCAGCATTACGCTGCCCTTGGTAGAGACAAGGTTATGCTTCTTATTTTGTTTGTTAATATAATTTTATTTGACTTTGTCATAAGCATTGTTTGCTCTTATCAGTGCTTAGATGAGAAATATATTATGGCTAGTACACTGGTCAGCAGTCAACATGCAAAATTTATTACGGTCGCTCATCGTCAAGCTCAAATTAAGAACTAGATTGAGCTAGATATAAGTCGGAAAGTACCTTGTGAACCGTGTGATTCCTTGGTTTTGATAACTCTGCATAGCCTCTGCATATATGGTGTTTTAATACACTATCAGTTGCTACAGTTTTTTGCTTTGTTTTTCACATAATACCTCCTTATCCCTGAAATCTGTCTGATTCTGTCTCATTGAAATTGATTTAGCTGGGAGCAGCTTCTGTTAATTTGGTTGCTGGGGAAAAGCCTGCTGATGTTTACTCAGGAATAGCTGCCAGGTCTGCTTCTTACTGCGCTCTTTGTTACCAAAGATAGTTTCACATTTAGGCATTGTTGGTGAAGGCAGTCACTATAAAATCATGTTTCATCGTTTTCAGCAGATAGCCAAAAAAAATGAAGTAAAGCTTCAAGCTTGTATAATACTTTAATATCATAGTAATATTTAACAGTAATATAATTTTGTTTCAGGACAGCCAGAGTATTCAAAACAGCATTGTTATAATTTCCGAATATCTAGTATAACTCATTTGGTGTTTCAAAAGTGTGATTATATACATGAAAGACACTGAAATGATCATTTTCTATATGATATTCATTAAAGCCATAGAGGCATAGACTGCCATGTGGGCACTTTATTCTCCTATTCATTTTCTAAGATAATTTTGTACTTCGTACAGAGAATTATATATAGGCTCACAACATTTTTTTTTGTTTTTTGAAGAAGCTGGAATTCATTATTCATCACTAGCCTAAACTATTTTCTTTGTCATCCTTCTTGCAGGGTTCTTGCGATCATGAAGGAAGATGCGCAAAAGGATCCTGAAGTATTTCCTGAAGCTCTGCGTGCAAGACTATTGATAAATCAGGTCTGTTGCTGCTATTTGACACTTGACTTAACTCCTGTCGTTGTTGTACTCAGCTTAGGATTATTGGGATCATGATTGATTTTGATAATAGTAGTAACATTCTAGGCTTGTCCATAAATTTATTTTTTATTCAGATGAATACTTATTTCAGCAGTTAAGGATTGTCAATAAAATATGTTTGAATGATTCTATTTTTGTACATCTGATTTTTGTTATCTTCCAATATTTCCTTCCTATGCCCATCTTCATAATGTATTCTGAAAATATTCTAATTACATTTAAATGTTCAGGTGGACCGAAAGTTGGTTAAACAGACTGTGATGAACTATTCTGAAAATATTCTAATTACATTTAAATGTTCAGGTAGACCGAAAGTTGGTTAAACAGACTGTGATGACCTCAGTATATGGTGTAACGTATATTGGTGCTCGAGATCAGATAAAGAGAAGATTAAAGGAACGTGATGTGATGACAGATAATGCAGAGCTTTTTGGCTCAGCTTGTTATGCAGCCAAAGTATGGAATAATTTGAGATGTTACATTTATATATGAAGCTTTGGATTATACTCAATAATATTCATCATTTAAGTTATTTTCAGCATTCCCCATCCTTTTCAGAAAATGCTTTTTCAATTGTTGAGACAAATTATCACTGTTTTTTGTTTGGTGCATTGGAATATAGTATTCATTTGACACAAATACCAGTTAGCTATCTAAGGCATTTTCCAGTATCTGCAGTAGGCTTGTGTCATGTAACTGTATACTAAACTATTGTACGTGGTCTGTCCTCGTTAGTCATTCCACTTCGTATATGATCAACGTTATTGTTCTCTTGGCACTGCACATGCTATTTGAGAGTTGTCCAATAAAAAACTATATAAAAAATGTGAAAATAAATTATTGCATCAAGTCATCAACCAGTACAAGGTTTGTCTCTTTCTATTTAATTCAGTAGTTATCCTAATTGTACTCTTAATTGTTGTGCTCTGTAGGTTACCTTAACTGCTCTTGGACAGATGTTTGAAGCTGCTCGGAGCATCATGACCTGGCTTGGAGACTGTGCTAAGGTATATACCATAGTTTACATGAGCGCTTAACTATATGTTATGGCCTTATGGGATGTGTTCATCTGGCCATCGTGAGCATAATCCCCTGCTGGAACCATCTAAATTGCTTCTGATATATCTTAGTCTATGATTTAAGTTTGATTCTCTAGATAGTGATCGTGTTTTGCCTTTTTCTTTCCTAAATTTTGAAATTGGATTTGGACATGACTGCACGATTGAGATGATGAACTCTTTTTCATTTTTGTCCTGTTCCATCTGCATATTATGATCCTTTAATAATTTGAATATTGAACAAAATATATAAACGAGCAATACTATCCTGTCCCTAAAGGTTTCTCTCATTAGGTGTTGCTGTAGTCCTCTGATGTGGCCTGGCTCTGGTTGTACCCCTACTTTACTATCTTGTTAATTACTATTATGAATGTTATCTTGAAGGATGGACTGCCTAAAATAACTTACCTCATATATGTTACAGCGTCATCCGAAAAGAAGACATTTCATTGAATGAGTAAATCTTGGATTTACAATTTACTGTAACAGTGATTCACACAATTTGAAAATCTCGGATTGATTGGAATTCATGTTCCCTAATCACAATCCCCCGACAGATTATTGCATCAGAAAACAAGCCTGTTTGTTGGACAACACCACTTGGACTCCCTGTGGTTCAGCCTTACCGGTTAACAAGAAAACATATTGTAAGTTTACCAAACCTCTGTAAATGCAGTTCATCATTCTGTCTCCTTTGTAGAATTTTGTTGAATCAAAACTCACTGTATGTCAAGGATTTCTTTTATGTTTATCGCAGGTTAGAACTTCTCTCCAAATTTTAACTCTGCAGCGCGAGTCAGAAAAGGTAGCTTCCCATCATCCTCTTGGCTTTGGGCACCTTTCAAAATTGTCAATCATGACCTCGAGAAGATTTTCATCTTGAAAAGCAACCATGAAAAACCCCTTTTTTATTTTCCATTCCAATCATTTGCCTTCCCTGTTTGTTTTTTTGGTTAATAATGTAAGCATGCCTTTATTTATTTATTTTATTTATTTAACATTTATTTATTTTATCCTTTTGTAGATTATGGTTAAGAGGCAGAAAACAGCTTTTCCACCAAACTTTGTCCATTCCCTTGACGGGTCTCACATGATGATGACGGCGATTGCCTGCAAGAAGGCCGGATTGAATTTTGCAGGTGTTCATGACTCTTATTGGACTCATGCCTGCGACGTTGATGAATTAAACAGGATATTGAGAGGAAAGTTTGTCGAACTATACGAAGAGCCAATCCTAGAAAATGTAATGTTCCTCAATACACTCACTTCGTTTGGTTTAAAACCATCACAGCCTCCCCAATTTTATTTGCAAAATCCATGTCACACGGTGCTTTATCTTTTTCTATATACAAATACAATCTCACATGTCACACCACAGGTGCACACCCATTTTCAGTCATAGCACCTCCGTCAAAATCCTAACATTTTCTTTTCTAAACAGTTACTGGATGGATTTGAAAAGTCCTTCCCTTCACTATCCTTCCCTCCACTGCCAGATCGTGGGGACTTTGATCTTAGAGATGTACTTGAATCTCCCTATTTCTTCAACTAAACAATGCTGAAGTTACTTACACCTACATCAGATCATCATTTTATGTTGCTTCATGGTTGTCACTTGCCAAGGCAGAAAAATGACTCTCAAATCCTTGGTGGATTTTTTAAATCGTAACTTACCTACAAGGGCAAACTAAGATTCCTTTAGATGCAGAGTCAATCATGCATCTCTCACACTAGAAGCTCCCAGATTCTTCCCCACGTGTTGTGACTTTAGCAAGTAAATGCTCTACCCCTTTAGTGTAAAACTTCACAGATATATTAGGTTAATACTCCATGGTAGGGGAGACGTAGGGAATGTCAGGGTATGTATAGTTTAGGACTGCAGTGGTGTTGTATATGTAATTACAGTGCTCAGACATTGTTCTGAAATTGAAGCTGATCACGGTGTTGTAAATAGAAACTTGAGATGTCTTGGAAATCAAATTTCATGCTTTATATATATTTGCTTATTGTTATTTTTTTAACAATCTACTTCCCTGTTTACATTATTAGAGATGCGAATGGTGGAAAATATTACTCCCTCCATTTTTTTTTTCTGTTTTGTTTTTCTTTTTATATATTAATTGTCCATTTTTATAGTTAATACTATTCATCGAGTAAATTTTATTAAATCTTTTAACACAGTCGAGTGAAAATGTTGTTGAATTTGTCTGATAACGTAGTTTTATTGTATAGTTAACACTATTCATCGAGTAATTTTTATTAAATTTTTTAACATAGTCAAGTGAAAATGTTGTTAAATTCGTCTGATCACGTAGTTTTATAATATTATTTTTTTATAATTTTTATTTATATACAAAATTAAATTATTAATGGTTAAATGTGCTACTTATTAAAAAAAAGGAGTGGAGTATAATTTAAGTTATTATATGCTCCATGATATATAAGTAAACTTGAAATGGTAAGAACAGTGGAAGATTCTAAGTCGTGGTCGAGTTGAATTTGATGAAGATTCTAAGTCGTGGTCGAGTTGAATTTGATGAGGGAGTATAGTAGTACAAAATTCGAAGGTTGTGCTTGAGTTGGATTTGAGAATGTGAACTCAAAATCTGGAATTACATTGGCAGTGGCGGATCTAGAAAAAAATTTAAGCGGGGTCACAAAAATAATAATTTAAATTTAAATTTAAATATATTAAATATAATGTTTAAATTTAAATATATTAAATATAACAATTAAAACATACTACCTCTTACAAATACTCTATATGATCTTTCATACTTTGGAATCGACTAATAACCGCTTCATTCATAACATTGAGGAGAGATTCTTTCTCTATAACATAAAATAAGAGAATCGTTGATCAAAAAATCATCACCTATTCGATTTCCCAAACCAGATTTCACAAGTTTTGGGGTCCCTACAAAAATTTAAGCGGGTGCACTAAACTAAGCATAAATATTTTTTACCTTACAACACAAATTTAAGCGGTGTCCCGTGCCCCCGGTACTCATAACCTACGTCCGCCCCTGTACATTGGGGGTTGAATATTTTTAAGATAGCAAAAGAATTTTAAAAAATTTGAGTTGCCAAATGTTTCTATCATGTTAATTCCATTGTCCGGATATTTTAAATTGGAAGGCTTTAGCTGGTCTGGAGTTTGGGATAAATGCTAATTAATCCTTAAATGTTTCTATCATGTTAATTAATCCTTAAATGTTTCAAGCATGTTAATCTTTTGGTATTAAGGTTAATTAATCCTTAAAAAGTAGAGAAAGGCCAAACCATACCCCCACCCCCCCACCCCCAGGGGTAGGGATGGCAATGGGTCGGGTCTGGGTCGGTTCCGCCAAGACCCAAGACCCGACCCAGGGCTCGGGTTCGGTTCGGTTCCGGGTCTGACCCGGACCCATTGCCATCCTTAGGGATGGCAACGGGTCGGTTCTGGGTCCATTTTTGTAAGACCCAAGACCCGACCCAAGCTCGGGTCTTTCTCGGTTCTCGGTTCTGACCCGGACCCATTGCCATCCCTACCCAGGGGGCGACTGTCTATTAACACAGTAACATTGCACAGTAGTCAGGCACTCAGGCAAATGTCAACCTTACCTTGAAAAGTAGTATACGTGACAGACTCCATGAACATGAAGGCTTTGAATACAAATTTTTGAAAATAAGTATAATGCCTTTATGCTGGAGGAATTTGGTGAACAGATTGCATTTTTGATTCCAACAGAGAGACATACTTGTCAAGCATAGAAATCACAGCTTCAAATTCTGTGACTTGCTGTTCTATGGCGTCAAGCTGCTGGATGTATTCATCGAAGTTGCCGCTTTTTGACTTCAACTGTTCAACAAATATTCTTAATCCTGAAGCTACATCGCCAAAGCCTTTGTATTCTTCTGCTACCCTTACATTCATTTTCTCCAAAAGCCCTAGTACATTATTTGTTCCCTGGGGAATAACAAAACCAAACGGTATGATGTATGGGACAATAATATATTCCAAAAGGAATGTTTTGGCGATAAGAAACAAGAGAACAATATATGAAATAGTTCAAATCATTCTGGAAATTCCCACGCGGGAAGCTCAGACAATGTGGGGATTTTCTACTATACAAATTTCCCAGTGGAAAGCAGAATAGTCAAAACTGTACCATTGCATATCATCTTAGCACATTCATGTCAGTGTCATGTGCAATCTATTCATGTGTAACCACCAGACCACTATTTATTAATTGGTGTATTCAAATCAAACTTAACTAACACAGCATAACACCTTTCATAGGGCCTTACCTGGAGCTCGCCTTTGACCATGGCTGAGACACTGCTGAAAAGATCATTCAGAGATGCAGCCAGTTGATCTTGCTCTTTCTCTTTCCCAGAAGCCATCTTATAAGAAACAGGTTAACCAAGCTATCCTCAATGACTTGTGTCAGTCAAATCGAATGAAATTTTCCTGCGATACAGTTCATTGATTTTCAGTTGGAAATGCAACCAAAATCTTGTCCAAAATCCAAATACCAAAATATGCACCACTTGCTAAATAAAATTACTTTGTAAATGTAGAAAAACGCAATCTCAAGAGTCAAGATTGAACAATAGTTCACATTGTGATGAGATTATCAGTTAAGCAGGGGTATGGCCCAATTTAAGACTGTTTGTTTCTATCATTCAGTCATGCTGAATGAAAAGTCGGACTGAGGAGATTGTGTCCCTCACACCAATTTAACAGTTCTTCAAATTGTACTTGAACCAAATTATTGTACTTAAGGAATTACAAGGAAAGAACAGAAGTGCAACATTGCGTAAAGCCAGAGATAACATCTTAATAAAGAAACAAGTGTCCCAATTTTCTAGCCTTCCTTTCTACCATCTCCAGTACTACTAAGGCTCAATACACATTTACTACATCTGCAAAAACATGGTCCGGCAGTAGTCAATAAATTGCTTAGTAGGTAGAGATGATTACGTGAGTACTCAATGGCATATCATGCAAACATCCATGCAAATTTGAATTTCAAAGAAGATTGTGTTTTTTTTATAAGGCATACCTCTATCTATCCTATTTAAATCAAAATGCATCCTTTCCAAAATTATCAAACTTAATTACATGATGAATGGGCATTTTTAATCTATTTTCAAAGCAGGCGTGGCATTCTCTTTTAGAGAATCAAATCCATGGTCCAACCCATCGGTTATTAAACCCGACCCAAAAATTTTGGGTTTAGGGTTGAAACTCCATCCCTCCCCTGCGTTCAATCCACGCCATTTTCACTCCACAGCCCTCTGCAATTCGCCATTTTCAGTGGAGAGCTTCGCACTCCATTCCAATTGAGACCTCCATTTTGCACGCCTCTCTTTCAAAAGTTGACGACTTGACGTCTTTCGAGGAAAGGTTCAGGAAATGAAAAAAAAAAAAAAAAAAAAAAAGCTTGCTTCTAAATCCCACTGCTCACAGTTACTTCAATCTCAGTTTTCAATTGAAACAGGCACTTTGTATTACTCCCATAATCAAATTCCCCTAATAAGTTAATTTGGATCCCCTCGGCCAGAATTACTTGGTTATACAGAGATCCAATGCTACATAATTCAAGAAAACCAAAATTTCTTGAGGTTACCATATCCATATTTGGTATACCATTTTTCTAATGTTCTAGCTTCTAAAATGTACCATTCCGAACATATGGCACTCACGTTCCAAAATTTTGACATAATAAGAGCTTAACAAAACAATAAATACCATCTAGGTATTCCAATCTATACAGAAAATGTGGCAAGCCAGAGAAATATGTACCTCTGGATAATTGCGTGATCGGCTCTTAGGACAATTAGGCGCAATTGTGCGTTTACCCCCAGCTAAAACGCGCAAAAATGGGCCCTACCCATGAGCATAGCGAATTAGGGAGGGGAAGGATTGGAGGGCTATCCCAGCGTCGTTCGAATTGGAGGGTTGGGGAATGACGTTCGAATTCGAGGGCTTCACTGTAATTCGAGGGCGAAAATGAAGGCTTCACCGGAATGGAGTGCGAATTCGAGGGCGAAAATGAAGTCTTCACTGGAATGGAGGTCTCCGGCGTGAGAAATGGAGGTCGGGAATGGCGTGCGAATCTGTAGAGTGGAAATCCGGGAGTAGGCAGGGGTTTTGGAGTCGGTTTCATACCCTGAATATAAGGACACGTTTTTTTTAATTTTTTTGGGTAAGCCATAGCGGCCAGGAAATAAAAATATAAGGACACGTTTGGTTTCATTCATTTTACTCCCTCACTTTACCCCTTTCTTTTGGCACAGTAATTTAGATAGTGGGTTTAGTAATTAAAATAGTATAGGTATTTTGTGTTTAAGATTTTAATTTAGATTTATTGTTTAACTTTGACTTAATATTATATAATGATACAATTAAAAAAAATATTCAAGTGTGATCTTGTTAGTATCGTCTAATCGTGTAGTTTCATAATATATAAGTATTTTATAGAAGTACAATTTTTATCCTTAGTTTTTGGTTCATGCCTATAATTTTCATTCAAATGTTTCACAGGTGCTATAGGGGCCACCTTAAGACAACAATTTAGTCATGTTAGTGAGTTTATCCAAATGTGGATTAATTCAGATATTAGTTAGAGATGTAAACAAACTGCTATGGTCCTGTTGTTTAAATCCGATGTGTGGGAAGGGGATATAATACCAAATCTTTTTTGCATTTTAGGGAGATAATCAAACTTTCTGACGTTCTGCAAAAGCTTTCTTCTTAGAACATACTAGATGTAGCAGCTGCGAAATTTTTCGGATTAAGCCTGCTTATTAGATATGCATTTATTTAAGAAATTGAATTCCCTTCTAATTTTGTGTCGAGCTGCTTTTTCTCTCTACAGGTGTAAGTTGTGGCTCCATTTTTTTTTATATCTTTCTTAAGTTTATTAAATTCAAAATTAGTTAATCTGTCTATTGTTTTAGAGTAAAAACTATGATGGGATTGCGAGTTTATAATATGAGATTGGACTTTTATATCTTTTCATGCTCCAAAATCATTCCAGGCGATATAATCTCATCTTACCATTTGAAATTGCTGAATGATCTTTCAGTTGTCGAATGATAATTTCATGGTAATGGTTTTGGCTTCTCATAGGTAGTGCATAGGAGTTAAAGTTTGATTGTTGTGCTGTTTTAGAGTCCATTCATTGAAACATCTGACAATTAAAGCTTCTCTGACTATAGCAATGTGTATCATCAAAATGTAAAACCAAATGCTGACTGCATATAGGAGATTTATGATTTTGGATTGGTTAGAGTTGAATTCAATGACACATCTATAACTATATTCTGGATGTATGAAATACAAATTGTGGATGTTAGGTTTGTTCCACATTTGCTGGTTTCTGAAAAAAAATATTTTAAGATGTAACATACAGGGGTGGACTTGGACGAAAAACGAAGTAATTTGGAAAATGATGGATGGTCAGTGAGCAGGGATATTGTTCGAGATATAAAGGGAATATTCCCCACTGCTGTAAGAAAGATTCAACAGCTGTAGACTTACTGCCTGGTACTGCTTACAACCAATATGTAGCAGATTGCTGCAAGGGATGGGTGATCAGTTAATGGGTGCAAGATCCAACAATTGTGGCCAGCTCTTTGTAAATCAGTGTCGGTGTAGATGGAACCACCAATAAAAATGTTCGGATGCCCAAGAATTCCACCCTGAAAATGGCTGGCTATACCTGTGGACCTGCAAAATATGTGAAACCCATAAGGATTGTGAGTCAATATTCCTTTTTCTGCAATATATCTAATTTTGGGTATAATGATCAATCATCTCATTAACTTATTCACTGATCCATTATGTTAAATACTGTATTGGATTATTTATGGTGTTTCTCCTGTTATAGTGATATGGACTGTATTAGAAAATCTACATCCAATAAAAGCACCGTCAAGGAATCCTTTCAAACAGAGGAGCACCAAAGTTCCGTATCGCTTCCTGTAGTATACAAACATAATCTTCATATCGGTTTGATCTTGAATTGGAGAGTATAAGGGAGAAAACGAGCCATTCTAAATCCTGCAAAACACAATAGATGAAGAAGAGGTTGGAATTGTTGTTGCATATATGTAAATGTATAGCGGTGCGGTGTTGCTGTGTAATTTATTTTGTGTCTAATATATTAGGTTTTATTGGACGGTAACCAACTGGTCTAGATATACTTATGTTTCATGGTTTTTCTTGCATTTAAGAAACTATATATTTTAAGCTGACACTTAGTAATTTGAAGAAGATGTTCTAAATTTAAATTTTGCATTTATGGTACTGATTCATACTTTAATTCATAAATAATTAGAAAAGAAAACCAATCACAGGTTGAGAATGAGACTTGATCCCAGTGGTCATCTCCCTGATTTCCAATCTCAAAGTTGGGGGTTCGATTCCCACTCGGTCCATTATCCCTCCCCTTTAATCCTTTGTAATTTGTATGGTTTGAGCTACCACACTTTTACCGACATATGAGTATCAATGTTTTAAAAAAAACAAAACCAATCACACGTTAGATTATACAATTAAAAAGTTGTACAATCATAAACGCTTATTGGAGAGCAAGTTTGATTAAATTGATTTGTTAATATACTGTATTTTTTCAGTTTATAGATGTACCATGCAGATGCTGCAGCACAGAGTTTTCTTAGATTCACTATTGAAATTGATTATTTAAATTTTTCCCAGCACTTAATAATGATAATACTATACGCTGCTTTGTTGAATTTGATTGTTTAAATATTTTTCAGCACTTAATAATGACAATACTCTACGCTTGCTTTGCTGAAATTGATTATTTAAACTTTTCCAAGCACTTAGTAGTAATAATACTCTACACTTGCTTTCCTTAGTTTTTACCTGAAAGTTATGATAAATAAATTATTCATAATTGTTACTTTGTTCTAAATGTGTTGTTGATTTCCGTAGGTGTAGGAGTTGCATCTTATTTCCGGGTCTCTAGGTGCTTTTGGGGCAATGGAGAAATGAGTTTTTATGTCTTTTTACGTCTGCTCATAAGTTGAACTCAATTCTCTACAAAGACATTCAACCATTTTATTCAATAACAAAATTATAACTGGTGTAACATATCTCTTCAAAAAAACTGCCCATACTATAAAATTGAATAAATTATCAAAAAAATTAGAGAAATACTTTACACTCCCAAACTTATTTTTCATTGAATAACTCTATCCATGATTTGAATAATCGAAAAATTATTAATTTCATATTATATATATTGAAAAACCAAACACGAGCCGTGCGCAACGCGCGGGCAAAAAAGCTAGTGTATAATTATTATTTTAACGATGGATAGGGCATATTTTAGTGATATTGTGTATAATTTAATATTTGGGTGAAAGTGTGGTTTTAGACCATATATTGGGGAGTTAGGGAGTTAGAAGATTTGTTAGCAGATAGTAGATTCGGAGAGAGAACTACGAGACAATATGCTGTTTTAATCCGCTATATACTTGTAAATATGCTGACATCCAAACATGATCAATATTCTTTTCACTCTCTCTTTCTCCGAATTCCGTCGAGCAGGTCTAGGCAGGTGGCAACATATGTTTGTTTTTGATGTCCTTAATTGTGTCTTGCTTTATTTATTTATTTATTTTTCTTAGTTTTGCTTATTGGTTTGTTCTCAAGATTTGGAGTAAACGGGTGAATTGGAATTGGAGCATAAGTGGTCCGTAAATTGAAAGAAAGAGGGAAGAGAATGTATGCAATCTAAACCCCATACTTCACCTCGATATTAAATTATACATCATATCTTTTATTAAAATAATACTTATACATATATCTAAAATATGCCAAACACAGGTATGCATTATTTTTATGTATAAAATAGTACAGCCTAATACATGAAAACGAGACGTGCCCTTACAAGTGTAAAGGGTTGGATAGTTGAATGAAGACAAATGAAGCAAAACACAAATGAAGGGCTCGGGGTATGGCTTGTATGCTTGTAACAACATCTACTGTTATGATCCAAAGTTAAAATATAATGTGTTAATATCATAAATGATGAACACCAAAAAAAAAATAATGGATAACGCGAACATTAGTTAAAGGCACATAAATATCATTTTTTCATGATACGACATCATCCGAACAACACAATCTACTATATGTAGGTGGGTATGAGTGAGTGCTAGGATGCCTGCACCGTAACTCGGTTGGAACGACTCTATTTCATTTTTAGACTTATTTCTTTCGAGAGGCAATTCATATTATTATTACATCACGCAAGCAAATTAGACGAGGTAGTGATCAGTTCGCTACATGTTATTGGCACGACAAAGTGAACACATTGACATGGTTATAGACATACTAGTAATTTGCAGCGTCAAGCGTCAACCTTGGATTCTATCATCTCATGTCGACATGCTTAAAAAGATTACAATAACAATGCATCAAGACTTATTTCCAACATCGTCTATTGTCACAAAGAGTTAAGCATAGAATTGTATTGATATTTGATTACTCAATAATACTTATTAATTGTTTTAGATATATATACGTTCGCTAAAACAAAAGAGCCGCTAGACATTTGTGTCATCATCATGAGTTTTTTTAGGTAAATGCCAGGGTATTCCCATGCCTCATTGGACCCAAGACCGGAGACCTTTGCTTAAGCTACCAGAGCCCCATACCACTCAGGCCAACTGCGTTTGGTTTATACTTACGACTTTTTACCGATAATAAAAGGAATTTCACATGGGAGAACCGGGCGGGTCGGCCCCATGAAATGAACATGGACCGAGGCTGACCCGGAATACGGCTGGCCCGCATCTTCAATGCCCAAAACAGTCGTACGACAGCACAGCATTGTAATAAAAATAGAACAGAGGAAATCCATGTCGCGGTCGACTCTGTTGCCTTGCCCCAATCCAAATGGAGGAAAAGGATTAAGAATTTACCAGCAATCAATGAAGAATTATTCATTACGTCAATTCGCATAAGGTACATTACCGACCTCCCCTATTTCTCCGGTTTAGATTTAATGATTCCACTTCAAATATATGGTTTTATATGCAGTAGATATAGGTTTACTTCTGTTTCAATTGGATTACAGTGTTGAGCCCCTCTGCAAATCGCATTAAGCACCGCCCTGCCAATTCATTTTTCTTCTTTTGTGCTTGAAAATTGGACAGTTTGTCTTGAATTTGGATCATGGCTGGAGAAACGACAATGTTAGGGCAGAGGTGAGAATTTTTCAGTTGGGAGTTGCGTGTGCTTTGTTAATTGGGGAAATTGGGGAAGATATGAAGGCTGGGAGTGCGGCGAAGCTGATTGTTGACGCGCTGCTGCAGCGGTTTCTTCCTCTTGCCCGGCGTCGAATTGAAACTGCTCAAGTTCAAGTAAGGTTCTTCTTTTGTCTTATGTTTCAAGTCAGCGGTAATTCAGTTTTTTTTACGAATTAGGATTAGTGTTACGTTGCCCCAAAATTTCCTCTTGCCACTTAAGTTTACTCATGGCCTTGTTCAGAAACTTAATAGTTTGTAGTTAGTAAAGATTGTATGCACGGAGGCTTGTTGTGTCGTAGTTTGTAGAAAGGTGAAAAGTGTTGGAAGGGTTTACGCACTTGGGGGAGTGGTGCCACGAATCCTTAAAATGAAAGGAAGAAATTATGGTGAGGAAAATTGGTGGGTTGTAGCATTTTAAATCCTCTGTCACAATCCCATTTCATGTAGTCGAGGGCTTTTGATATGTCATGCTGTAGTTGTGGCTGAAACTTCTGCTTAGCAATGGGTCTTAGCAAAGTGTGTGGTGTGATTATCTGCAGGATGGGCAATATCTCCGACCATCAGATCCAGCTTATGAACAAGTGTTGGATTCTTTAGCAATGGTGGCACGCCACACCCCTGTACCTTTATTGGAAGCTCTCTTGCGATGGAGGGAAAGGTTCTTCTCTCTCTAATTATATGATATTACTTTTTAATAGCTTTCGAATTTTGTTGTTCTTTTTATTTTATACATTTCTTGAAGGTGTCTAAATATTGCTGCTATCTTATGGGTTTTTATGCTATATAACTCCTTAGAAACATGTTAGTGGTCAATTGGTTTATTTTCTTTGGAGTTTCATTATTATATTCAATCTCAAAGTGTGACTTATTGACTGGGTGGATGTTTTACGAAATACTCAGTGGATGTTGTTTTACTTGGGACTACTTGTTTTTGATATTATCATTTAGGGTTTAAATTTGCTTTGAAAATGTAGCTAGGCCAAGATCCCAGTATTCTCAAAGGCAAGTGGGTGCTGTCCCAACATATTGCTTGTCTAATTTATACTGTTTTGCACTACATGCCTGACAAGCATTGTGTACTTTTAAAAATTTTCATTTCATGCTATATGAAGTATTTCCTTGGTGTATTTTTTAAAAGTTATTACAGGCTCATGCCGGCTTTGAGGTAAAACTGACACAGTCTAGATTGTAGAAGTTGGGCATCAACTTCTCTGCTTGACTCCTAGGCTTTAGTGCCATTTTTTAACCTTTATATGCGCCAAATAGAAGCAATTTCATTATGTGTATGCCATTTCTAAGGCTTGCACGAGTAAAAGGTTCCACAAGAAGAAATGTGTTTTGGTTGTTCAATTGACAACATGATAAAGGTTTATTTCTTTGAGTCTTCCCAAAGTTTGACTCGGAACTGGTTTATTATTTTGATTTAACTGTTCTTGGAGCATCACAAGCGAACATGTTGTAAGACCGGAATTACTGCATTTCTAAAGACACCGGTCAGGAATTTAAGGTTTAATCATAGTATGATGGTTTTCTTAAGGGCAAGAGAGTTGTTCTTCCTGTTGAGTGGAATAACTAGCATGCTTCTGTTCCACTCAAAATTTCCTATTTTTTCCCTTCTCTTTCCTGTTCTATCAACTCTAGCTATATTCATTTAAATAGCACCTCAAGTAGACAACCTGACCCATCCTTGCCATTGATTTTTTGTTTGTTTGTCGTGCTGAAGTTTTCTGTCAAACTTTCTTGAGTTGCCATTGATATTCAAATATTGCTTTATATCTTTTGACTCCCGAGAGAGAGAATTTAAGCTGTCATTGTAGTTTATTCATTATAACTGGACATAGATTTTTTACTGTTAGTTAATGAGATTTATACCAATGTGCTCCATCCCCTCTGCCATCTCCCTCCAAAAAACAAAAGCAATAAAAATTTTAAAACTTGAGTGTATGGGATTGGGAACTTTCCAATATCGAGTATATGCATTTAGAAGTTAGAACATGTGAATACACATGAATATCAAAACACGGCCCAAAGTTATGTTGTGACATATTATTTTTTCTTGTTATCCTATGGGTTTATTGATGATTAAGTTGGCAGAGTTGTTTTCCATTAATCAGACTCTTTTAGGGACATGGTGTACTCAAATGCTTTCTTTATTTGAATTTTGTTGTGTTACTATGCAGTGAATCACCTAAAGGCGCACACGATGCATCAACATTTCAAAGAAAGGTTTATTTCCTTCCCTTCTGACGCATTATTGGTTCTAAGGCCATAGTTCTAAATTTCTGAATAACTGAGTTATCATGTTGTGCCTTTTCATATGTGTTTACAGCAACATGTTAGTGCCAAACTAGTGCAACTAAGTGATAAGTTGGCCCAATTAAAAATGGGTCTGAATTAATTTGAAATATCACGACTGAAATTACAGTTGAAGACTTAAAATTGTTTTGTACTTGTAGTGCTTAGTTTTATACTTTTATTGGACAACAAAGATGTCTTTGTAAGGCAATCATCATAACTATGAAACTTTTCTGTCTCTCTTGGGTTGCTTATACCGCTTTCTGGATGCAGTTTATAGAAACTGAAACCATGTGGTGTGCTGTAGTCATAAGTTCTGTTGAGATGCAATTTTTATCAACAATATACTCTTAGTCAACCCATGTGTACGAAGATATCAACACATGTGTCTGAAGATATCCACATGCGTGTCCACTCCAAAATCATTTTTCAGTTCTGGGATTTTTTTTTTTTAAAAAATTTTAATTTCCAATGGGATATGTCTCTAAATTGGACTATTTAAAAAAAAAATTATTCTCTCGAATTTGTAATTGGCATAATTGAGTCCCAAATTTGCAAGCATAACAAAAAGTGCAACACTTTATTGTTTAATCATTATTAAAATGTGTTGGATTTATTGATATCCCAATAAGAAGGCAATATGCTTTGAAATTTTGAGCCATAGTCATATCGTTTCAATGATTAAATTCAAGGCAAAAGGGGGTTAAATTTTCAACAATTTTGATGCTGAGAGACTTGAGATTATTGAAAAAAAAATTAGACATTGATTCTGAGGAAAAAAGTTATTCTGAAGTATTTATTAGTTGTTCCAAACTAACTTGAATATTAATGTCATGTTTTCATTTCACAGCTTGCAGTGGAGTGCATTTTTTGCTCAGCATGTATTCGGTTTGTGGAGTGCTGTCCTCAAGAAGGGCTTACAGGTTTGTTTATGTTGCCGTTTCGGTCAATTCCTTGACTGGCTGAAGATAACATACTAATCTACCCAATTACTGCTGTATTCTCTCTGACTGGACCGCTATGTCCATCCATCCTGATTCCTGACACATGAAATATGCATCTGCAAATGTAACATGGGGTTCCATACTTGCAGAGAAGCTTTGGATTGGACTGGAGAATTTTGTCTTTGATTGGTTAATTAATGCAGACAGGTAATTATGATCAATGGATCTAGAGAATTGTAGAAACTTACCTTACCTATTCTTGCTAGGTTTTCCACATTTAACAACCTCGTGTACATCATAAGTTATTTTCTCTTTGGTTGATGAATGCATGTTAGGAGTCACAAGTAAGATATGTGATATAGTTGGGTACATAAATATTGCACAAAGCATAACACTAAATATGATCCTGCTTAGCCATATTTGGTATTGATTTAAAGGATGATGTTGGACTGTATGGTGAAAATCCTTGTGGGTGAAAATGAAATGATGTTTTGGCATTCTCATCTCATGTTATCCCTAAATGACTTGCATAGGTTAATAAGGTACTGAGAAGATCAGATTTGTCGTAAATAATGGTCTTCATCTTCCTGAGGTGTATATTTTCTTTCTCCGAGCTACCATGTAATATGTGTTATTGTAATAATCTATTAATCTTCTAATCATTGAAATTCTATGCATCAAATGATGAAATCAAGAAACTAGTTTAGCCAATGACATATCTGTTTCATCTGACAAAATGACGCAATGATACTTCTAGAAGATTTCCATGTTTCTTATTTATCAACCTATCTGGGTTAAGACTTATGCAATTGCTTGATTTCATTAAAAATGATTGTCTGTAGATTTGTTTTGCTAAAAGATCAATATTTCCAATGTCAGAGTTGTTAGCCAAGTTGAGTATCCTTCCCTTGTTGACTTAAGGGGTCTTCTTTTGGACCTGGTAGCACAGCTGCTTGGGGCTTTATCGCGTATAAGGTAAAACTACATTCTTCCATTGCAGATACATATAAAGATTTGATGCTCTGATGCTAAAACTTTATAGCCACACCTTAGTCACCTCCAAAAAAATTGTTTTCTTTAATTATCGGAGATTTCTAGTTCTATTTTGCATATACATTGAAAACCTTGGAAAAGATTGCTGGATTTTTCCTGCTAGATATCTGCACTATTCCTTGCTTTCATTTCTCAAATTGTCTCTGATGTAAACTGCTGTTCCTTATAATTTATTTGGGTGTGAAAATGCTTGTAAAATTGGAAGAATTCAATGGATAACTCCAAACTAATTTGATAGGCCATTATAACTTTGTTATGAGACTTCAGTTCGCAATTAGAGATGTGTAACATACTCCCCAACAAACATTCTATTCCCCCTAAATCTTTTTGCGTGCTTGTGTGTGCATGGGTCAGTTCTGGCCTTCTCATGTTAACTTCACTAATCTATGAAAAATCATGATGGCACTACTTGTTACTTGCACCCGACTATTCGATGGTGAAGCTTATGCTTTATGTTGGACTTTTAATATCTGATTAAATATTTGCATTTGTCCTTTGACTCAACAGATTTAGTTCTGTCACTGAGCGCTTCTTCATGGAGCTCAATACGCGAAGAATTGATACTAGTGTTGCACGAAGTGAAACACTCAGCATTATTAATGGGATGCGCTACCTCAAGCTTGGGGTATGTGTAAAAGGGATTTGTTCTTTTAACTTACTAAATCATTGAATGATTGGGAGATGGTTTACAGGTAAAAACCGAAGGCAGTCTGAACGCATCAGCCTCCTTTGTTGCAAAAGCCAATCCCCTAAATCGTGCTCCTCACAAGCGTAAAAGTGAACTTCACCATGCATTATGCAACATGCTTTCTAACATATTAGCGCCACTTGCTGATGGTGGGAAAAGTCTCTGGCCTCCTTCTGGTGTTGAACCCGCTCTTACCTTTTGGTATGAAGCTGTTGCACGGATAAGGGTACAACTGATGCACTGGATGGATAAACAAAGTAAACATATAGTTGTAAGTTCCAATCTTGTAGGTTACCGGTTACAGAGAACTGCATATTTGTTTATATTATGTTATTAGTGTGTTCATGTTATAATAACCTGATCAAATTGTAAGTCTACAAAATTACCTGGTTGATCTATTTAATTGCTTGGAAGCCATAATACCTACTAGAGATATTCATGTTTGTTAAGAAGCAAATACAATTACTGGCTGTAAGGTGAGGGATCCAACATTGATCCGGGATCAATGGTTTGGGAAGGGAGATGTAATCCAGTTACCATCTTTGTGGTTTTTTGTTTCTCATCATTTTTATTTTTTTTATATTATTTTTTGAAAAAATTTTGAGGACTTCTTGGTTCTGTTTCATGTTGTGAAATGTGCTTTTTGTCAGTTTGATTCAGTGGGCCCTCCAAACTAAAAAGTAATCCTTATCGTCCAGAAAAATACCTTTCTTTGAGTTTCTGTTATTGCTTTCGATGATAGCTCCTAGAATTTTGTATTGTCTTCAGGATAACATGGGATTAGAATCTCTTGTTTCCAGATCATGGATCTGAGTTGATCTGGTAGAGTTCATTCAGACAACTCTTCTTTGACGTGGAATGCATTAATATTTATATTTCTTCCACAAGATTGGATAAGTTCAGGATTTATTGGAACTTCTATTTTGTTGTGAATTATCTTGTGAATAAGTTTCTGTAATCTGTGAGTGGATGCTAACCTTTCCATCTCACTTTTTTAGGATTAGTGTTAATTTAACTCAAACTTTATTGTGGAAGGTGGAAAGGGAAATTTTATGTGGTTTGCATTACTAATTACATTGGTTCATACTTGATGCCAAATCATTTTTTAATCTATCTGTCAGTCTTGGTTTTTATCAATCAAGCTTTACCCGTTTTAATATGTTTATCTTGGATATTTTGTCTGATCTATATATGTTTTTTTCCCCGCTAGGTTGGTTACCCGTTGGTGACTCTTCTCCTCTGTCTCGGGGATCCTACTGTTTTTCTCAGTAATTTTGGTTCTCACATGGAACAATTATACAAACATCTCAGAGTGAGTTTACAAACATAATGTACATTTTTTTGGATTTTAACAAGCAATGCAAACTGCTTTACTATGACACTCGGGTTTGCCTCCGAAGGTTTTATAGTATTTTAATTATATTTTTTAGGATAAGAATCACCGGTTCATGGCTTTAGATTGCCTACATCGTGTTCTGAGATTTTACTTGAGCATCCATGGCGACACACAACCACCAAATCGTGTATGGGACTACCTAGACAGTGTTACCTCTCAACTTCTGACAATCCTTAGAAAAGGAATGCTCACTCAAGATGTTCAACATGACAAACTTGTGGAGTTCTGTGTAACGATTGCAGAACATAATCTTGATTTTGCAATGAATCACACTATTCTGGAACTGCTGAGACAAGACAGTCCAGAAGCAAAAGTCATTGGTCTTCGTGCCTTGCTTGCAATTGTTATGTCTCCTACCAGCGAGCATGTTGGCTTGGAAATTCTTCATGGTAGTTGTTAGCTAATATATTTTATTTAATGATTTCTTTTGGTTTGATCTCTTGAATAACTAGCTGAATTGTGTTGTCTTTTTCAGTTCACAATCTAGGTCACTACATTCCAAAGGTGAAGGCTGCAATTGAAGTTATTTTGAGATCTTGCCATAGAACTTACAGTCTGGCTCTTCTGACTTCATCAAGGACCACTATAGGTAATATTTTGCATTGCATGAATTTTTTCAGGTCCAAGACCTTTTTTAACTCTTGAAATGCCATTGAACTGTTAATAAGATATACACGTTAACTGTTAATAAGATATACACGTATCTATCAAAACTCTAATTTTCTGGGACAGCTCAGGTGGTATTGTAAACCAGTGGAACCCAAGCCAGATTCAAATAAAATACTTCTGTTCAGATATAGTTGTCCACTTTGATTTTACAGATGTTATGAAATTTAATAAAACTACATTCCTATATATTGGGTATGTAAGTAATAGTTTAGCCTTGAATGCCATTTCTTTGTGTAGTTAATGAAAAGGGTATGTTAGGCACGCCGTTAAAAATCATTGCTAAAAGAAGACAAGTAATTTGGATATCCGAAAAGAATAGTGGGTATCTCTGGTCGGAGA
This sequence comes from Hygrophila difformis, assembly GCA_030278955.1. Classification (NCBI taxonomy): domain Eukaryota; kingdom Viridiplantae; phylum Streptophyta; class Magnoliopsida; order Lamiales; family Acanthaceae; genus Hygrophila; species Hygrophila difformis. The sequence goes on along the minus strand of JAOANR010000005.1, from coordinate 58,746,272 downwards.
GAGTAATAGTTTTATTAGATGAATTACTGAGCCATGTCAAAATTCTGCATGTGTATTTCGGCTGGAAATGGAATTGGAATTCTTTCTTTTCTGAACAAGACCCAGAGTAACACTTAATAAAAGGTTTCCTAATAAGTTAATGAGATAGATTTCCCTGCAGAGATGGCATTCTTTATTGAACCGCCACCTGAATACATGTTGCTCTTTCCAATTTGTTGCAGACGAAAATATTTTATTTTGATAAGAATGATGGCTAGGAGTGGCCAGCCTGCTCAATGAAATTTTGGCATCATGCTGAACATTTAAATCCTATGTAGCAACTTAGATCATTTAAAACTCTCTTTAGCAAATGTAACTGTTGTTTAAAATATAGGAATTCTTTAAATTCTGTAAAGCAATTATTGGTAATTGTTTAAAACTTAAATCATCACGGAGCTGAAAATATCCATTCAGCAGACTAACCAAACCAGTTTAAGTAATCAAGCCCAAAGTTGTCCGACCACATCTTATGGACATCAGATTATTGCCGAGTTGCTGTTCATGGTAGCTGTTAACATATGTGCTGTCTACATCAATTATTTATCTCCGCCGACTCTACATTTCGCACTCTCAACAATTCATCATCATGAAGCCTGCCACTACACTCATTTCAATGGTCGTTTTCAATCATTAGTAATAGATAGAGAGTTCAGGCATTATTATATCATTTGCTTTTGAATCATCAATATGGAGCCAACCTAAGCATTGCACTTTTGTGAAATGTGATTTGATTTATTAAATATTTCTTAACCAGTAGCATAACTCTTCTGAACCAATTAATGGATAGCCTAATTTTTGCTTTCCAGATTCCATTACCAAAGAAAAGTCTCAAGGGTATCTTTTTCGCTCGGTGCTGAAGTGCATACCGTATCTGATTGAAGAAGTAGGCCGGACTGATAAGATTACTGAAATAATTCCTCAACATTGTATTAGTATTGATCCGGGTGTCCGTGAGGAGGCTGTGCAGGTTCTAAATCGGATTGTAAGATATCTTCCTCATCGCCGCTTTGCAGTTATGAGAGGCATGTCAAATTTCATTCTACGTCTTCCAGATGAATTCCCTCTTCTCATCCAAACTTCACTGGTACGGCTTCTTGAACTCATGCGGTTTTGGAGAGCTTGTCTAGCTGATGAAAAGATAGAACGTGATTCTCTGGATGCAAAGCGTCTACAAAGAAATGAGGGATTAAAGAGATCATCATTTCGTCAGTCTCAAGAGGCAATTGAATTTCGTGCTTCAGAGATAGATGCAGTTGGTCTTATATTCCTTAGTTCTGTTGATAGTCAGATAAGGCATACTGCCTTGGAGTTGCTGCGTTGTGTCCGTGCTCTGCGGCAGGATATACGAGAGCTCTCTATGCCAGAGCGACCAGATCATATTTTGAAAAATGAAGCCGAACCAATATTCATAATTGATGTCCTTGAAGAGAATGGGGTGGGTTTCACATTTTGGCATTGTGTTTGTTTGATATATTCTGATTAATTTGCTTGCTCTTTTGTTTTTAAGTGTGACACCAATGTTTAATGTAGGATGTACTTTCTGCAGGATGATATTGTGCAGAGCTGTTACTGGGACTCTGGCCGTCCTTTTGATCTGAAACGAGAGTCTGATGCTATACCGCCTGATGTGACTCTCCAGTCCATATTATTTGAAAGTCCTGACAAAAATCGATGGGCTCGATGCCTAAGTGAGATTGTAAAATATGCTGCGGAACTTTGCCCTAGTTCAGTTCAGGATGCAAAGTAAATATCTATTTTCTGCTATCTGACTTTCAATTATGCTTTCAACCTTTTGTCTGAATGTTTCTTGAAATTCTTGTGGAGGGTCATGCTGAGTATTCAGGGAGTCGATCACCATTAACAAACTAAATACAAACCTTTCCTTGATTTGCATTGTCAATAGTCTGTCGAGTCAGATCTTGTCTTTGCTTTCATTTCATTTACTTATGTTATGAATTCCGCCAGATAAATATTTGACTATTTATATGCAGGTTAGAAGTAATCCAGCGTCTAGCTTATATCACACCAGCAGAGTTGGGTGGAAAGGCTCATCAGTCACAGGATACAGACAATAAGCTGGATCAATGGCTCATGTATTCTATGTTTGCATGCTCATGTCCACTTGATGGTAGGGAGGGCGGGGGGTCAGCAGCAACCAAAGAATTGTTCCGTCTGATTTTCCTTTCCCTCAAATCTGGTTCTGAATCAAATGTGGTAAGTAATTTCTGCCTGCTGAAAACTTTAAATATATCAGGATTTGAGTTTTGATGGTATTTTTGCTAGAGAGTTTCTTACACATATACGCCCCCCTATGGCTGGATCGTTGATCTTTCAAACTGTCTTGGGAGTTTGTTTAGCATTATGAATATGTTATGTGGTTATGTCAAATATATGTTGATTTAAGATGCGGCAAATTTTCCTCATTCCTCTATATTAAGCTAACAGCTGATTAAACCACTGAAAAAAGAGACACTAGTGAAAGATTTTTAAAATGTATGATTTCTCGTGCAGCACGCAGCCACCATGGCACTTGGCCACTCACACCTGGATATATGTGAAATAATGTTCAGCGACCTAGCTTCTTTTATAGATGAGGTTTCTATGGAAACAGAGGGAAAACCAAAGTGGAAGGTACGTTTATTTATCAGATAAAACACCACTCTTTTTTCTTCTTCTTTTTTTTTTCTATATTTTATATTTCCTCTAAACACTATTCCTGTTTCTATGCTTCTGTTTTTTTTTGTTTGCTTTTCCAAGAATGAACATCTATTCACATCATTGCATTTTGAATAATCTGCAAAATGCAATTGTGGATTCATTTTAAGGATAGCCACTTGGCCGCCATTATCTTGATACTTCCAGAGAGATCAATCTTTCTCATCAAAATTGGTTCTCAGTTCTGGAAAGTATTGTATAGATTGTTCATTTTGTTCTTGATTTGTTTTATTGAAGTTGATTTTAATTTTCCGTTTTTCCCATTCTTGCCTGATTGGTCCGACTGCCACTTACATTTTTCAGAGTCAAAAGTCCCGCCGTGAAGAACTCCGCATCCACATTGCAAATATATACCGCACAGTTGCTGAAAAAATATGGCCAGGCATGCTGGGCCGCAAACCTGTTTTTCGCCTTCATTACTTGAAGTTTATTGAAGAAACAACAAGACAGATTTTGACAGCATCTGCAGAGAGTTTTCAAGACATGCAGCCTCTCCGATTTGCACTAGCTACAGTTCTAAAATTTTTGGCTCCTGAATTTGTTGATTCAAAGTCAGAGAAATTTGATATTAGAACTAGAAAAAGACTTTTTGATCTCCTCCTCACTTGGGGCGATGACACTGGCAGTTCTTGGAATCAGGATGGTGGCAGTGATTATCGGCGTGAAGTTGAACGTTACAAGTCTAGTCAGCATTCACGCTCCAAGGACTCTGTTGATAAAATTCCATTTGATAAAGAATTGAGTGAACAGGTTGAAGCAATTCAATGGGCATCCATGAATGCAATGGCTTCTCTCTTATATGGACCTTGCTTTGATGATAACGCAAGAAAGATGAGTGGCAGGGTAATTACCTGGATCAATAACCTGTTTATTGAGCCTGCACCTAGAGCACCTTTTGGCTTTTCCCCATCTGATCCAAGAACTCCATCTTATTCAAAGTATGCCGGTGACGGTGTTCGAGGAGCAAATAACCGTGACAGGCATAGAGGTGGTCACCATCGAGTTTCTCTTGCAAAACTTGCTCTGAAAAATCTTCTCCTCACCAATTTGGACCTCTTTCCTGCCTGTATTGATCAGGTAACCTTGATATCTTTGTGAAAAATGAGTTTTACACAGCATGTGCACATTATTTTCATATTGGGTATCATGCAGTAGAATTTCCTGAACACCACATAAAATCCACTTTTCAGTAGTAGTCATCCATTACTATGTATGCTTGAATAACATATGATTTTGGTCATTTCATCTAATGTCTGCATGCTCTTGCTAATACCATGGTCCTATTTACTGTTCCACTTAGAAAAGATGCAATTCACTTTTTTTCTGAATCATTTGCCATAGTATTCTTTCTATTCTACTACTCAGTGGGGGATTATTATATCCAGAATAACTAATAAGCTCCTATCTTTACACAGTGCTATTATTCAGATGCTTCTATTGCTGATGGCTACTTCAGTGTTCTGGCGGAAGTCTACATGCGTCAAGAGATCCCAAAATGTGAAATTCAGAGGCTTTTGAGTCTGATCCTTTACAAAGTAGTGGATCCGTCACGGCAAATCCGTGACGATGCTCTTCAAATGCTTGAGACACTCTCTGTCCGCGAATGGGCCGAGGATGGTATTGAATCCTCAGGTAGCTACCGAGCTGCTGTTGTTGGCAACCTTCCTGACTCCTATCAACAGTTCCAATACAAGCTCTCTTGCAAACTAGCAAAAGATCATCCTGAACTGAGCCAACTTCTTTGTGAAGAGATAATGCAGAGGCAACTTGATGCTGTGGACATAATTGCACAGCATCAAGTTTTAACTTGCATGGCTCCGTGGATTGAGAATCTCAATTTCTGGAAGCTGAAGGATTCAGGATGGAGCGAGAGACTGCTGAAAAGTCTTTATTATGTAACATGGCGTCACGGGGATCAGTTTCCTGATGAAATTGAAAAGTTATGGAGCACAATAGCTAGCACGCCAAGAAACATTAGTCCAGTGTTGGATTTTTTGATCACCAAAGGAATTGAGGACTGTGATTCAAATGCATCAGCAGAAATAAGTGGAGCATTCGCCACATACTTCTCTGTTGCCAAGAGGGTCAGTTTATACTTAGCTCGGATTTGCCCACAACGCACAATTGATCACTTGGTTTACCAATTGGCCCAGCGAATGCTTGAAGATACTGCAGAAATGTTGAGACCTACTCCTAAAGGTGATGCCGGGGGTGGCATTGTCTTGGAATTTTCTCAGGCTCCCGCTGTGGCTCAAATTGCATCAATCGTGGACAGCCAGCTTCACATGTCACCGTTACTTGTCAGGGGCTCTCTTGATGGGCCACTGCGAAACACAAGTGGCAGCTTGAGCTGGAGAACAGCTGCTGTTGGTGGGAGAAGTGCCTCGGGTCCACTGACTCCTATGGCTCCAGAACTAAACATTGTTCCAGTATCTGCTGGTCGCTCTGGGCAACTTCTACCAGCACTTGTGAACATGTCTGGTCCATTAATGGGGGTGCGGAGTTCTACTGGCAGCTTGCGAAGTCGCCATGTATCTCGAGACAGTGGAGATTACCTGATTGACACTCCTAATTCTGGGGAAGATGGGTTGCACTCAGGAGTTGGAACTCATGGTGTTAATGCTAAAGAACTTCAGTCAGCATTGCAAGGCCATCAGCTACATTCCCTGACGCAGGCAGATATTGCTCTGATCCTACTAGCTGAAATTGCCTATGAGAATGATGAGGATTTTCGGGAGCATCTACCACTGCTGTTTCATGTCACGTTTGTCTCAATGGACAGTTCAGAAGATATAGTGTTGGAACACTGCCAGCACCTACTGGTCAATCTGCTGTATTCTCTTGCTGGTCGTCACTTAGAACTGTATGACATTGAGAATAGTGATGGTGAGAATAAGCAACAGGTGGTGAGCCTGATCAAATATGTCCAGTCAAAGCGAGGCAGCATGATGTGGGAGAATGAGGACCCCTCGCTTGTCAGGCCAGAGCTTCCAAGTGCAGCACTTCTATCTGCTCTCGTGCAGAGCATGGTGGATGCGATTTTTTTCCAGGGAGACCTTAGAGAAACTTGGGGAGCAGAAGCACTTAAATGGGCTATGGAATGCACATCAAGACACCTTGCTTGTCGTTCACACCAAATATACCGTGCTCTACGGCCACGTGTCACAAATGATGCATGTGTATCTCTACTTCGTTGTCTGCATAGGTGCCTGGGCAATCCAGTACCATCAGTTCTGGGCTTTGTTATGGAGCTTTTGTTAACTTTGCAGGTGATGGTGGAAAATATGGAACCCGAAAAGGTTATACTTTATCCCCAGCTCTTCTGGGGTTGTGTGGCGATGATGCACACAGACTTCATTCATGTATACTGCCAGGTCCTTGAGCTTTTCTCCAGAGTAATAGATCGCCTTTCATTTCGCGACACCACAACAGAAAATGTGCTTCTTTCAAGCATACCTCGGGATGAGCTTGACGCACATGGATTAGATAGTTCTGAATATCAGCCTATAAGAGGCAGAAATGTCACCGAAACATCAACCTCGTCTTCTAAGGTACCTACATTTGAAGGCGTCCAGCCTCTGGTGCTTAAAGGGCTCATGTCCAACGTGAGTCACGGTGTTTCCATTGAGGTTCTGTCTCGCATAACAGTGCCTTCTTGTGATTCGATCTTTGGAGATGCAGAAACGCGTCTGTTGATGCACATCACAGGGTTACTTCCCTGGCTTTGCTTACAACTCGGCCAGGATGGCGGTGTTGGACCTGCTTCACCTCTCGAACAGCAGTATCAGAAAGCATCCACCGTTGCCACCAACATTGCTATTTGGTGTCGAGCACAATCCCTGGACGAGCTAGCAACGGTATTCATATCTTATTCTTCTGGTGAGATCAAGGGCATTGAAAATCTACTCGCTTGTGTATCGCCACTGTTGTGCAATGCGTGGTTCCCAAAACATTCAGCTTTGGCTTTTGGGCACCTCCTCCGGCTTCTGGAAAAGGGACCCGTTGAGTATCAGCGCGTCATCCTACTAATGCTGAAGGCACTGCTTCAGCACACCCCTGTGGATGCAGCCCAGAGTCCACATATGTACGCCATAGTCTCACAACTGGTCGAGAGCACCCTCTGCTGGGAAGCTCTCAGCGTTCTTGAAGCACTCTTGCAAAGCTGCAGCCCTCTTCCCGGATCCCACCCCCACGAACCAGGGTCCTTTGAGAATGGCTTTGGTGGAGCAGAAGACAAGATACTCGTCCCTCAGACCTCTTTCAAGGCTCGAAGCGGTCCTTTGCAGTTTGCTGCAGCACTTGGATACAGTACAGGATTCAACACACCCGGGCAAGTTAATGTAGTTGAATCTGGTGCGTTAACTAAAGAGGCAGCCCTGCAGAACACCCGTCTTATGCTGGGACGTGTTCTTGATAACTGCGCGCTGGGTAGGCGCAGAGATTACAGACGTTTGGTTCCCTTTGTAACAACCATCGGTAACCCATAGGTGCACTAGCGCTGGCACATTATTTATTTGACAGCCGCTGCTGGTAAGAATGTTTGTTGTTGAGGTCTACTGGTAAATGTAAATATATCATATGTATTTACATAGGTGAAATTATTGTTTCCTGTTGCAAGTTTGGCAAGTCTTTTTCATTATTTTTTTTTTAAATATATCTTCTCATAGCTTGCAGGAAGCACCTAAACTTCAGTCCTCATGATAAAAATGCCATCCTTGACTAGTTTTGTAATACACATTTGTATTTTTTGTCAGATTCCTTCTAGTTGTGGGTGTGTTTTCATCTGTTATCTTTGTTTTGGTACTGGCATAAATTTTCCTGATTCGAATGCTATCATTGCTGTGTACATAATTGACAATTTTTTTTTACTTTGATCCTGGATTTGTGTACGTCCAAGTCTTGGTTTGCCTGAAGCACCAATCAGGACTGAATGCAATAGACCTTCAAATGAAGGATCTTTCTTTAAAACATTAAAACGTGGGGATGGGCTCAATTGAGTTAACAAATTTGTGGGTTGAAAAGAATACACCAGAAGTTACTTGTTTAGCCTTTTGGACATGCTTAAGAAATTTCTTTATTTACTAAAAACTCCTATTAAAATACAAATACTATATTTAAGGTATTGTTTCCTAAACAACTTCTTTGTTTTGTAAAAAATACACTTTCGCACGGAGGGAGTATTTGTTTTCTTGAGGTATTTATCGAGCACCGTAGCATCTCACAAATTTATACTACCTCCGTTCTCATTTATAGACCTTCGTAGGAAGTTTGTATTCTTGAAGTATTTGAAAAGTTCGTCTATGTACATTTCACTTTTCTGGTAGAAGTAATTAGAGAAATTTTACCATGGCGGAGGTTTCCAATGTCCCCCGCCGTGAAGAATTCGACCCCGAAGACGAATCCGACCTCCACCCTAGCAATATTGACGATTTCGCTTCATTATGCCTGCACAATGATATTTGGAGTCCATTGTCCCTGGAATTGGATGACCAGGAACCGGAAAATCCGGAATTCGAGTACGCATATCCAGTTTGGATCAATTCCACCGCAGATCTTTTGGAAGAAGCGCTCCTGACGGACGATCCTTTTCCGGAGCCTGATCCCTTCGGGGTCGAGGAGGATTCTGGTTCCGATTTTGGAATCGGATCGCGGCGCGGGTACGAACTGCCGCTGTTGGGCATTGATTCGGCTTCCGTTTCCGAGGAATTTGAGGTTAATTCACGAATTACAAGCGATGATATTGTTGATGATGATAGTAGTTATGTTGGATTTAGGGTTCATGATGATATATCTCAAGTTAGTGGGAACGAGAGGGAAGAATTTGAGTGGGAGGAGGTTAATGAGAGGATTCATTTTGAAGATAGGGAGACGCTGAATTATGTCGATCAAATTGAGGAAATTTCTGTGTCAGCTGATGTTATGTCTGAAGGGGAAAATCCCAATTTAAGCGAGGAGGATGAACAGGCGAATATCGGCTGGGAAGTGCTCCTGGCAATGGATGATTTGGAAAGGAGCATCGGGTTGGATTTTACGGAGGAGAATAGTCACTTCGAAGTTCCTCGGATTCATCTTCCTGAAAATTATATATTGACAGTGGAACATGATGCGCTTTTCAGCCATTTGGTGACGAATAATGCTCTGTCGAATGGCAGGCCCCCAGCTGCCAAATCTGCAGTAGACAATCTGCCTGTCGTAATATTGACAAATGAAGAGTTGTGGAGTTGTGATGAGGTTGTTTGTGCAGTTTGTAAGGATGAGGTAGCAATAGGGGAGAAGGCGACTAGGATGCCATGTTGCCATTTATTCCACGGGGAGTGCATTTTGCCGTGGCTTAGGATTGAAAATACATGTCCTGTTTGTAGATACGAGTTGCCTACAGATGATGTCGATTATGAGAGGATGAAGAGTGCAAGAGGAGGCCGGAATGGTCCGAATGGAAGTGTTCACGGGTTGAGGTAAAATTTTGAGATTTCACTTTGAAAAGGTGTGTATGTGGTAGAATTGTGGTTGAAAGATCGAGATGATGTCCCTGTTTGTTTTGGTATATGAACTTATTCATTCTTTGGGCGACTTTGAAATGGTGAGGCTGCAACTTTTATGTGAAAAATGTAGTATGATTGATTTCCTTCAAAATTTTGTTGAGATGAGTAATAGTTATGATCTGTAATGACATCTATCATTATGGGATTTTGTAATATTCTTGAAATGTTTAGTGTGGAGAACATGACTAGATACTGATCCGCTTTCATTAGTCGGAAAAACCAGATCCATAGTGTGACCTAGCAACTGGAATATGTTTCGCCTCATGTGATTGTTCTCTGTTTTGATTCTTTGATAAATTTCATGAAGTGAGTAATAATGAGCTTAAAGTTGTTGGTCTTCAGGATTGTTGTTATATACTCCATTTGCGATGAATTTAGTATCAAGAATGTGATTGGATTGGGATTTGCTGTCAAGTAGGGGTGTGTTGCCTCACTTGGAGGTTTATGGTTCAATGCTTTGGAAATTTTCTAGATATTCATAAGAAGCTTAATGATGTTGATCATCTTTGATAATTGGGAATTGTGTATGTTGTTGCAATGAATTTAGTTGAGAAAATTACTTAAATTCTGCTTTGCTATTGATTAGTAGTGAAATATTTGTGGGCTCCTGGGATAGCCTACCAGTTAAAATGTCTGCCGAGTTGCTGGAGAGGTTCATGACTTTGTGGGTGGTTTATTTGTGTGCGTTGTGAGATTTTGTAGTAGAAAGGTAGAATCATCTTTCTATCTAGGCTTTCCATTTCCCTTTTGAATAGCCTTATCGTTTGCCAGCCAGGGTAGGCTTTTAACGAAGTATTATCGATAAGTGTCAAGTGATATGGCTTGGAGAGAAGAAGATTGACATTATTGAAAGAAGAATTGGTTTGTTGAGGATTTTCAAACTTGGCCATTCCATTCTTCATTCAATTCACCATGGAAATGCTCTGTGCTGTTTAATTTTAGCATCTGTAGTTGCTCTTCATCTACCATGGAGAAATGCCTTTCTATTACTGTCATATTGATTTCTGATGCAGTAGCTATTTGAGCCTGTGACTCATGTAAGACAAAAACAAGGTACAAGCCCTAACCAGTTCAGTGATTGTCGAACACAGAGCAATATAATTAAAGATGTAATGGCATTAAAGAAAATAAAACAACATATGCATCCTCCTCCTAATATTCTAGCATTTAACAAAGATCCTCTCGAAACCCCACCCCAGACTCTCTGATTATGCAGCTACGCCGCCAAGAGGATCACAAGGGTGGAAAGTAAAGGGGTTGGCACTTGACATGCAAATTGAACAAGAGGATGATGATAATGAGTATAAAAAAATACTGGGAAAAATAATCCTACATGTGATGTGATGATAAGTTCATAACTGAACAAATATTTATGTACCCTATGCGCAAATACAAACCTAAATGCACTTTTTCTATCTCCTCGGTGGATTTCAAGCAAACTGTATACTAGTACTTATGCGTGTATTCCATTTAAAAAAAAAGACATGTATAGGTAATTTATAACAAATTAAATACATTATATACTTATAATATTATATATCCATTTCAAAGATACAAAATTAAATCAATTCACTTCGTCATAAATCTAGGACTCCTCCAATACAAGATTTTAAGGCATGTGGTGACCAAAGGGTTATTTTGTAGTATGAAGGTTATCCCCTTTTTATGTGACGATATGCACTGTTGACTAAATCTCATGCGGGTGCGGTGCACGTACACAAAAATATTTGACCACAGAAAATAATGTAAAAAAAATTATTTAAATAAATATATTGTGGCAGTGGGCCAGTGGCACGTCGGACTAGAACTCGCTACTGCTCCAGCTCCTCCCTTCTCCAGGCTCCAGCTTCACAAGATCTCTTCCATTCACAATCCACGCAAATTTACCTGTAATTATTGCCGATGCCGTACTCAAATCCATAATTCCCTGTTCAATTGAGCAATCGATCGATCTACGGTAGCAGGATTTTCGAATTCAAGAGGATCATTGATTGATTCATTGATTTCATTCGTGTTTTCCTAAAATAGCTGCAATTGAAGATCTATCCTGGAGATTTTGGTATGGCGGTGGTGGTGCGGGGCGCTCGCGTCGGATCCGGTGGCGGATCCATGCTTCGGAGTTTCTTCAGCTACCGGATCTTCGTTTCCGCCATGTTCACGCTCCTCTTCCTCGCCACTGTGTCCGTTCTTCTCTCATCTGATCCGTCTCACAACGATTCCGTGAGTATTCTCTACAAGTCGCTCTCTCTCTGCATGTGTTTTAATGTTTTCGGGGGGAGATTGTGCATATCTGGATTTAATTGGAGTCCTTGTGCTATTTGGACGGAGGAAGTAATTGCTGGTTTGGTTCCGCATATTCTGTGCTTTAATTTCGATACATACTTGGAAAAATTGAAATGTGTTCTACACTAATAGATTTCTTGTGAAATTGATTGTTTGAGGCATTCTGGATGTGTATGGATATAATGTGAATTTTAGCTAGCTGTTTGTTCCTTTAGCATCAAGTTCATCACTGTTTTGAAACAACAGCTCACAGCTGGATTTGAATTTGATTGAATGATGCAGCAAAAATGATGTGTTTAAGCTGTTGGGCTGAAACTTTTTTATTTTGCAGAAAATGTCTCAAAGCTGCATTTGGTTTTTTCATGTTAGGAACAGGTTTCGGAAACAATGGGGAATGTACATGTACGGCGAACGTTTTTAGCTTGGCAGTCAGATCCACTGAGGACTAGGTTGAATTTGATACATAACCAGGCAAACAATCACATTGCTTTAGTTAACGCATACGCTACTTACGCGAGGAAGCTAAAACTCGAGACGTCTAAACTGCTTAAGATGTATGATGATTTAGCTAGGAATTTGTCGGACCTTCAATTGAAGCCTTCCTACCGCACTGCGTTATTTGAATCCGAAGGGCCAATCGATGAGGAAGTTTTGAGGCAATTTGAGAAGGAGGTTAAGGACAAGATCAAGATTGCTAGGTTAATGATTTCGGAGTCTAAGGAATCCTATGACAATCAGTTGAAAATTCAGAAACTGAAAGATACAATTTTTGCTGTCCACGAGTCGCATTTGAAGGCCAAGAAGAACGGTGCCTTTGCCAGTCTGGTTGCTGCGAAATCAACTCCCAAGAGTTTGCATTGTCTTGCAATGCGGCTTATGGAGGAGCGAATTGCTCATCCAGAAAAATATAGGGATGAGGAGCCTAAACCTGAGTTTGAAGACCCAAATTTATACCACTATGCTTTGTTTTCAGACAATGTGATCGCGATCTCTGTTGTGGTGAACTCGGTTGTCAAAAATGCAGAGGAGCCGTGGAAGCACGTTTTCCATGTGGTTACCGACAGGATGAATTTTGCCGCGACTAAGGTTTGGTTCAAGATGAGGCCAATACAAGGAGGAGCTCATATTGAGATCAGACCAGTGGATGATTTCAAGTTCTTAACTCCTTCATACGCACCAGTGCTCAAGCAGCTCGAATCCCCAACCCTGAAGAAGTTTTACTTTGAAACGAGACCGGAGAACGCCACCAAAGACGTGAACAACATGAAATTCAGAAACCCCAAGTTTTTATCAGTGCTCAATCATCTGCGCTTCTACTTGCCTGAAATGTACCCAAAACTGCACAAGATTCTGTTCCTAGATGATGACGTTGTAGTTCAGAAAGATTTGACTGCCTTGTGGAAAATCGATATGGATGGAAAGGTGAACGCTGCAGTCCACACCTGCTTCGGATCATTCCATCGCTACTCCGAATATCTGAACTTCTCTCACCCCCTCATCAAGGAGAAGTTCAACCCGAGAGCTTGTGCCTGGGCTTATGGCATGAATTTGTTTGATCTTGATGCTTGGCGACGTGAGAAATGCACAGAGGACTACCATTACTGGCAAAACCTGGTAATAATTCATTACCACTTTCACACCATCGGATAACCCCCACGAATCTTTATATATCCTTCCAAAATACTAGTTCATATACAGTGTTTTTTTAATTTTTTCTATTGAACAAGCAGAATGAAGACCGTAGCTTATGGAAGCTGGGGACTCTCCCAGCTGGGCTCGTCACATTTTACTCAACAACCAAGGCGTTAGACAAATCGTGGCACGTTGTGGGTCTTGGGCTCAATCCAAGCGTCAGCATGGAGGAAATTGAGAAGGCTGCCGTCATCCACTTCAGTGGAGACATGAAGCCATGGCTGGATATCGCCATGAACAGATACAAGCATCTCTGGACAAACTATGTCGACAATGAAGTTGAATTCGTGCAGATGTGCAACTTCGGCATGTAAAAGGCGTCACAGAAACCAACAACAATAACAGCGCCAGGAATGACAGCTATCAGTGATGACAAAGGTAACAAGCCTTTTTGATTGCTCTTACATTGTGTGTTGGAAGCTTTTCTCAATATATAAAGGTCCCGGAAAAGTCCACACAAGTTTTGTTTTCTTTTTCTTTTGCTCCCTCTATAAGTCATTATTTTTATTTATTATTACTAATATGGAGTGACTTGAAAGATTCATGGTTAATGGTACATGAACGCATGTTATTCTTTCTTGTGCAATAGAAAAAGCATCATATATACAATCACATGGAAACGAGAGGGTCTTGATTCATTGTTGGTGAGAGCTTTCAAAGAATGGTGCATTAAGCTTGAGATCAAGAGGAAAACACATGATTTAGTATTTATATTGTTATTTTGGACTCAAAAATATATGTATAAAAGGGTGTGATGCTGATATTAAACATTGGGGAAAAAATAAAATAAAATAAGACCAAACTTACCATTTTCTCCATTTCTAAATTTCTTCTTCACAGTCAAAGATTAATCAAAACTCAAATACGGGAGTTTCAGATTCTCCATGACTCCATATATACATTGAGTTGGCTCATGTATTGAAATAGAGATGGACATCGGCTTATACATGCGTGCTGTGAATCTATGATAAACGAACACCACGCCCGATTTACGACAAATTAGAGTAACAAACCAACAAGGGAAACCTAGACGAAAAAGAGAGTAACAACTATCCAAGATATAGTAGTATATAAGATGCATATATTTAAAATAAGGTTTGTGTCTTCCGTTCTTCCTCCATCCATTCAATGTTCAGACATTTTGTGCCCTTGTCTGCTTCATTCCACCCTGAAGTGCATTGATACATCATACAAACCTTTTTAGTTTCAAGGATGACCTCTTTATGTTATACAGTAAGTATTAAATAATACTCCTATTATTATGAATATAAACATTACATGAGTCATGTTTGCATTATTCTTGATTGTTAGTTAGTATTACCTGCGGCTTGGGTGCTTGTTGTTGAGCCTTGTCCTCACGCTGTGGCTGCTGGTGGACGCCGCCCTTTTGCTACACTCATTTTTTTAAAAAAAAAACTTCATTTTATATTTTTCACAGACAAAAAAAACTTATTCTCGAGGGGAACACCTAACCCAACCTACACCTACCTCATGTGTCTGGTTGGGGGGCTTGTTGGGTTGGGTGGCACCTGCAGTAGGCTGATTCTGCTTGGTGTGCTGCTGGGGATTATCCATTTCAAATTCACTACACACAGCGCACAAATTAGTATAACATACACCTGCTTTGTAGAAGAAATTACTTTTTACTAGTAGTAGTATTGGATTCTGATTGTGGGGCTGGCTGGGGCAGCCAAGAATTTATAGCAGTTGGAAGGGAGGGATATATGTTGATTTCAAATTCCTTGGGGAGTCGGGAGAATTTCTCCCCAACTTTGTGCAATACTATAATATATTGTGCCCTGAAATCGCGCCACGCAAGCTATCTCAATAATGTTGTGTACTGAAATGGCACCACGCATCCCATTACAAGAGATTTGTGTCCTGAAATGGTGCCACGCAATCCAGCACAGTGATTTTTTCATATGGTTTTTCTAGCACTGCTCCAATTATTCGGTTCCTTCCATTATTCTTGCTTCTTAATGCGTTTAGAACTGTATGTGTTGTTTCATAGATATGACCTCAAAGACAACTTTTGTGTTGAGTCCCTCCTCCAAATTTAAGAAAATAAAAGGGGCTCTGAATTTTTTTTATCGTCTTTAAAACCTTGATAAATCCTTTTTTTTTTGAAGTGCTACTATTGCTTGCATTAACGATCATTATACTAGAACTGTAAAATGGAGGAATGAACACACAACTCTAAAGAATTTCAAAAGTAAGTAATTAAATGAAAGAGGTGAGATAATTCTAATCAGTAGCAACACAGTACTGGTGAAGGGACTAAAAGAGAAATTACGAAACACAAAACACAAGAGAGAATTTCAGATGGAGAAAATTATTATACTGTATTTATTTATTTATTCATGACTTTGATGAATAATGAAACTTGGAAGACAAAACAAGACAAGGCACATGTTCTTCTGCATGCTCTTGCCGGATTAAACAAGTCCTAAACATCAATTTATTTATTTTTTTGGGAAAAAAAAAAAAACTAGAAGAAACACAGAATATATAAATATACTACATTTTATTATAAATGCAACAACATAAATGAATAAATCACTTGTTGCCAGTTGCATCCTTAATAGCATCAACTGCACCTTGTGCCTTTGCCTGCACCTGTTGTCCTGCCTACACTCACACATAAACAACAACGACAACAACAACATTAAATTAGTCGATTTTAGATGCACAAAACTATTTCCAAATAATGGTTAATTATAGATTCATAATGGTTAATTACCCCCTGAATGGATTCCTTGGCAGATTGGGCAGCATTGGCAGCCTTGTCCATCATCTGGTTACCCTTTTCCTGCACCACATACACTCCATATATATCATATGATCTGATCCCCATCAACATTATCATTTTTTTTTATCAATATGTATAGATATTAAAAATACATATAGTAATGGTGAGATAGTGAACCTGTGCTTGGCCCTTGGCTTGGCCTGCCTGGTAGCTCATGCTCTGAGAGTTATCCATTATATTAACTCTTAAAATAAAATAAACAAAAATGAAATGAGTTTGTACAATTACAAAATATGAAAGATTGCTAAGTTGTGGTGTGAGGATTGGAGGGGAGAATAATTATGGTGGTATTTAAAGCTCTCCAGGTTATTCATCAGATCTTACTATGTATTATAACCGAACGATAAAGTCGGTACATTGGTGAAAAATAAGTGTGCAGTTAAAGATTAAAAATGGAAACCATCAATTTTGTGGATGAGATTCAAAACATGATGCTCTTTTTTTTTTTTTTTTCTCGTCCTTGTGTTTAATCTGTCCTAATTATTAGGATCTCTGTTGAATACCCTAAGCTATAAGTACCCATTCCCAATCCTCAGTTCCTCAGCACAATTACAAGTTTCATTTTCAGCAATCTCTTTGTACTTTCTTGTTTGTAAAAAATCATTCAATTATCACTTCTTTTTTTTTTTTTTATCGTTTTAAGAACTAAAACAAATGGATAACTCAGAAAGCATGAGCTACCAAGCAGGCCAAGCCAAGGGCCAAGCACAGGTTCATTACTATCTCTCCATCACTATATGTATTTTAGCATCTATACATATAATTGATTAGGAATGATAATGTTGTGGGGGATCAGATGATATGTATATATAATATATGGAGTGTATATATGTGGTGCAGGAAAAGGGTAACCAGATGATGGACAAGGCTGCCAATGCTGCCCAATCTGCCAAGGAATCCATTCAGGGGGTAATAAACCAAGATGATGAATCTATATAGTACTTATTATTTTCAAATTCATTTTTTTATGGGAATAATGTTTGGAGATTTCAGGTCGACTAATCTAATGTTGTTGTTATATTGTAGGCAGGACAGCAGGTGCAGGCAAAGGCACAAGGTGCAGTTGATGCTGTTAAGGATGCAACTGGCACCAACAAATGATTCATTCAATTATGCTGCTGCTATAGTTCTAATAAATGTATATTTATATACTCTATGTTTCTGTTTGGTCTTTTGATTTAATGTTTAGGGGCTTAGTTGTTTAGTTTGGCAAAAGCATGACATCAAGAACAGATGCCTTGTCTTCAAGTTCTATTATTCAGCAAACTCATGAATAAATAAACATAAGCAGTTTCCTTCATCCACATTCTCTTGTGCAAAATGTGCTCTCTTTTTTTGAACAAATAAAGATGAAAATTTGAGTCTTGTTTTCATTTGTAATGTGTGACTAGGGGTGTAAACGAGCCGAGCCGAGCCCGAATAGTGGTAAGTTCGGCTTGAGCTCATAAGAATTCGAGCCGAGCTTTGACCGAGCCGAGCATTGACCGAGCTACTTCGAGCCGAGCATTGACCGAGCTTTGACCGAGTCAAGCCGAGCTCGAACTAGTATCATTTTCATTCTTACATAATTTATAAAAGATTATATTTAATATATTGTATATATTTAATTATATTTAATCGTCTAATCTACATATTAAATAATTTTAAAAATATATGTTTAATTAATAATATATTTTTAATTTAAAAATTAAAAGATATAAACAATAATAATACTATACTTTTAATATTTTATATAATTTCTATATTTAATAATAAATAAATATATGTATAAAAATAAATCGAGCCTATTATCGAGCTTTCGAGCCGAATAGTGGTTGGCTCGGCTTGAGATAATATGTGTTACGAGCCGAGCTCGAGCTCGAACCGAGCCATTTCGAGTCGAGCTTGAACCGAATTTTGACCGAGCCGAGCTCGAACAATTCACGAGCCTATCAGTCTCATTTACACCCCTATGTGTGACTGTGTGTATAGTTTGTGGCCTTGTGGGTAAACTTGTATGGCTATTTTTGACATTCATGTGAGCTCCACGCCCGATAAGTGGCTATTAATGTGGTTAGGACAAATTGTCGTCATTAGTATATATGGGTCAAGATTTATCTAGAATTAGTATAAAATAAGGACGAATTCAGAATACTATTTAACCCTCGTTAATATACTGTTTAACCTTCATTACTTAAATTTTTATTTCGAAATTATTTTTTTTGGGGGGAAAAAGAAGCTGGATTTTATTCCTTTTATGTCCAAATTATTAATATTTACATATTTCATGCTATCTAAATTCCCATACCCAAATTAAGGTCACCAAAGTAATTTCAACGGAGTTAGTTTTTTGGAACCTTCATTAACTATTTAAGTTACTAAGAATTAAAAAATTAAAAACCATTTTAATTCTATTTTTCAAAAAATGTTCAATTTGGCAAGAATCTTTTGTAAAAGCATTGTACAATAATTTTTTTTTGATTTTTTTCTTTTTCTGCTGAAGAATTTATTCAGATTAGAAAACGGGTGATGAGAGCCAATAGAAATTAAAAAATTTAAAACCCTTTTAATTTTTATTTACTAATAAAATAAAAAGTTCAATAGTAACGTCGTAGAATGACCGTCACAGCAATGCCATTTCAAGTTCGTGGTATGCAATAGAATAATCTTATTAGGATGATTTCTTTCAAAATGCTGATGGATTTTGATTGGGGAATCTGTCTGGGACCTGCAGGTTCAGTTGTAATTTAAAGAGAGAATGGGTCTTGGGCTTAAGAGTTTTTCTAGGTATATGGGCAGCATGCTGGATCGGTTTGAATTGAAATGGAAAAAAGGATAAATAGGTCATTTTTCTTTTCAAAAAATTCAAATCAGTCATTTTTCTATTTTATTACCAAAACAGTCTTCTACAAATGCTAATTATGTTCAAATCAGTCCCTTTTTCACTAATTATATTCTAATTGCTGACGTGGCAAGGGTTTTAATTTAAACCTGACACGTGTGCATAATATTAGTCCTTTTTCTTTTATCTTTTGCCAATTCAGTCCTAAACTTTTATTTTGTTCTATTTAGTCCTCTACCCCAATCACTCATTTTATATTAATTGGCCTCAAACCTTTCAAATTATTTCATTTTAGGCCCAGAACCTTAAATTTTTTATTATTACTAATACATTTATCAAATAAATGCCCAACATACTTCTGTAAATAAAATTAAATACCAAACCTCATACATTGGGTTTGACCGCCTTGTTACCGGGTCTTCGAAGTTCCGAATTTTACGGACTCTCTCTAACAACCCGACCGTAACGATGGTTCATTGGTTCTGGTTTCCTTCAGCAACAATCAGCACAATCATACTTTGTGGACAATAAAATTCAGGCTATTTTTTTAATATTTTTAATAATATCAATATTTCAATAAAACCAAGGCTTCCTGTATCCATAACCTTCCAAAAATTCAAGTTAAATCATTTACTCAAATATTGCTACATCCTAAGGTAGGACGCAAAGTAAGATTCTGTTGATTGTTACTGAAGGAAACCAAAACCAATGAACAATCGGTTGCGGTCGAGTGGTTATTAGAGAGAGTCCGTAAAATTCCGGTACTTGAAAGACCCGATAACAAAGCAGTCGAACCCAATATATGAGGTTTGGTGTTTAATTTTATTTATGGAAGTATGTTGTGCATTTATTTGATAAATGGATTAGTAATAATAAAAAATTTAAGGTTCTGGACCTAAAATGAAATAATTTGAAAGGTTTGAGTCCAATTAATATAAAAATGAGTGATTGGGGTAGAGGACTAAATAGAACAAAATAAAAGTTTAGGACTGAATTGACAAAAGATAAAAGAAAAAGGACTAATATTATGCACACATGTCAGGTTTAAATTAAAACCCTTGCCACGTCAGCAATTAGAATATAATTAATGAAAAAGGGACTGATTTGAACATAATTAGCATTTGTAGAGGACTGTTTTGGTAATAAAATAAAAAAAGGACTGATTTGAATTTTTTGAAAAGAAAAAGGACCTATTTATCCTTTTTTTCCGAATTGAAATTATGGGGTATTTATGATACTCCTATTTGAGTTGGAACATCGTGTAGCCTGAATCTTCTCTTAATCATTTGATTCTCTTATTAACTTAAAGGGTGGTTATATACACGTCTTGTGCTTGACAAGAGCTCACTAGGTCAAAAAATTGCCTCAAAGAAATGGCATGCAAATAATTACGCACACGCAACTATCACTATGCATCCCACCCTCATAGAGTACACATAATCTGAAAATCAAAACATTACTAGAAAACAGACATAAAACATCAAAGGTAAGTAAAACAGGGGAAAAAAAGAACATTATTAACTTCCTCATCCTTGTTCTCACTCCATACGTGTAGTAGGACACATTCAATTTAATCATAACACGAGACACGGGAAAAAGACACTGATAAGAAACCTCAAATGCAAGAGTTGATCCTTGTTTTCACTCCAAAACACAGCAAAGCACATGGAGAAAGGCCGATGAGACAAGCACTTCATTCTTTCTCGCGCCAGACAAACAACAAAATGATTAAAACCTCAAAGAGACGAGTAGATAAAGACACGGGCATCAGATTTCTTGTGCTTGTTCTCACTCTCATGGCTTTCGATAATTGACTTCAGGGATCTATAGACCCCACTGCAACTGAAGCTACTATAGAGAACCAATCCTCCCCCTTCTCCAAGTGCCTTGCAGCTCCTTTCTCTGCGGACATATCCCTTCATGCCCAGATTGAACATGGAGTCGAGTGGCTTCCCATTACCAGAAATATGCAATGACACAGAAAACTTCGCAGGTTGGAAGCATTCCAAAACCCTCCCCAAGAGAGAGGCAAAATCCATTTGGTTAAAGTCATAGCCCACTGCCTCAAAGCTTGCATAGCTGAAACCATCTTCAGGTGTGATGTGAATATTAGATATAGCACTCCCCTCTATAGCATTCATAGAGTAACCGCAGGGATCAAAATCAAAGTCGCAAATATTGGAATTTGGAAGGATTTTTCTGATACCAGAAAACTCGGTCATGATTGCTGCAGAGCTTGACCGATCTTTGAAAAATACGGATGCCTTTTTCTTGTCCAGATTGGTCATGCACATTTCTAAGGTGTACACAGGAGTCTTATCACTTGTTAATTTGGCACAGGCAGAGTAAACATGCCATTTCTGATTTGCATCTGCACCACCCATCACATAAGCTTCGCTGCTAAGGCCAAGTTTGGTAAAATGGCCATCAAGAACGGCAACTTCTTCAGAGAAGCTTCGATGTGGAGAAGGCTGAGCACCTGGAAATATGAAACTTCCACGGGTATATCGAACAGAACGGACTGTAAGCCCAATGGCACCAGCCAGCCTAAGGATAGGTGGGATTGAATGCAGCAGTTTAGTAGTCCCACAAGTTTTCAGAATGATCTTATATGGGTAAATGAAAAAGCTAGACTCCGACAAGACATAAGAGTCAACTTCATCATTGGCTAAAGCTGAGACAATGGTGCATTGTGCAGGCTCCAGAATTTCATCCAATTGGACTTTAGACAGAGCACGGAGACCACGGCAGTGAGGATCAGAAAACTTTCCAGCCTCAAAGAATGATATCTCAAGCCTCTTCTCATAACCTTCAAAACCAATTGCGGAGGCAGGCAAGGCCATTATGGCTCAGTAACAAGGAGTGTTGCTTTGAAGTGAGAGTTGCAATGATGAGGAAAGAAAACAAACAAAAGAAAACTAAAAGATGCTGATGAAATAATAAAAAGAGAGGAAGCCAGAGATATAAGTTGGAAAGCTTTTATTGACTGCTTAATGGAAAATTTCGGCTTGATGAATCTCAGGATGGTTTCCGTGCACACTGCAAATCAAGCAAAAAGTAAACATTAGCAATAAAAATTCATGTACCTAATACATATAAATTGACGAAAAAATCCATATGCAGACAAGAAGCAAAACTCACGTTAGAGTATGCAGCAGATCGGAATTTCTTGATTCCTCCATGCGGTCGAACGTCTTCAATGATGTATTCAAGAGGAGCTTCATATGATAAGGTTTTACTACTAGACTTCTTTTTACCTCCGTTAGACTCCATCATGTCATTCGGTTCTACCTAATGATCAAGGAAATAGAATTCAGAGAGATAAGAAATGAATAAATTGAACAACTCAATGGTAAATACACACACAGACAGTTCTTCAGAAATAGAAGAGGATAAAATAAGGTAAGAGACAACTGAAATTGACAAATCACATCTTCGATAAAGGAATGAAAATTTCCAGGATCAGATGACAAAAGATTGAAATTTACATGTTTGTGTCCATCAAACAAGATCCAGCAATTTCCCATAAATAGCAAGGCATCGGACAAGGAAAAGAACCAAATAGAATAATTTAATCACAATCATATAATAATCAAAAAAATCAATTGCATAATAACCATCTCAGCAACATGACAGAAACAGCACGTATCATCGTCATTATCATCAAATAATCAAATAATAAACCAAAGGGTTGAAACAAAACTTAGTCACAAGTTAATATGTTCCTAGACAAGAATGAAAATTGCAAGGACCAGTTGAGTAAAGATACTGAATCAGTACTCACAGTAAAGTGTGGAAGTTATAACTACACATATACGGAGTATTTTTCATTTACCATTGTGCACGTTTATCAAAACCAGATCCAGAAATTCATCATAAACAGCATCGCATTGAAAATAACCAAAGAGAAGAAAATCAAGTAGAAGAATTTTCATTGCAGAATCAAACAGTATCCAAAAAACCCAATTGCATAACAACCAACACCGATCGCCACCATCATCATTACCATCACATAATTAATATCCAATCCGATATAAATGATGCGGATGTATTCTTGTTTATGCGGGGTTAATTAAAAATAGGCCAATGTAACCGTCGGGAAAAAATAATAAAAGGTTTAAAACAGCACTAACTTACAATTACAAAGCGTTCACTATATGAAAAACTTCAGATGCCAATGAAGATCTGCTTGCTTTGAGGACAACTCCTAAAAGGCCAACCCTGAAAATTCGAAAAAAAAAAAACAAAACAGAACATCGTGAATAACAAATACGAGCGCGTCGAAGAAACACCTCGAATCACATAAGAATCACAATTCCAATAAAATAGATTAAATGAATGATAACATACAAAATCGAAAGTAAGAGTCGAAGAGATGAATCGGCCAAAGAACCCTAGATGAAGAGGCGAAGTATATCAAGTCCTGGAGAAAATGCGTAACGATCACCACCTACGAATTAGTAACCTAGTAGGAGATGCAGCGCTGGACTTACTTTAAATAGGACGGATGAAGATAAGTTTGCCACGCCGTTTTCATCTATTTACGATCCTGCCCTCACCCCATCCACCTCAACCATAGTGTGAGCCGGCGCCGGTCCGGCACGAGCGAGATGCTTTCTGGTTGCGCATACACGTCGGAAGGGATCAGTTTTAATTAGTTGTGCTTGGACCACAGCGGTAGTCTATCGAGAGGATAGGTGCACCGTCGGTTTTCACACTGGTTGGGAGCTGATCCCATTCCCCTAATGAGGCCACGAGAGGCCGAAACCAGTGAAGCATCGGAGATGAGAAAGGCTGGAACCTCGGGTGTCCGAAGAATATCGAGGGAGCCCGAGGTACCGCACGGGTGATGTCCGAAACGGAGCGGTCACCCCGCGACAGTTGGTATCAGAGCCAGATGTGTGCTAGCTGTGGGTTTGCTCTTGCCACACAGAGATTCGAAGAGGGCCAAGCACTTGTATGCCGAAGGGCGAAAGGCTTGCCAAAAGCCGTATCAATCGAGGAGGCAAGCGTTTGCGCAATGAGAGAGTAGGCAAGCACCCAATGAGTATGAGATCGAGACGGGTGGCCAACCGCTCGTGAACATGAGATGAGTAGGCAGGGAGCTTACGTAAAAGCCTATTGTAAAGCTTCTATCAGTATAGGATGATCGGAGTTAGCAGTGGGCCAAGCGGGAAGCTTGCCGAGCGCTCATAAGAGGGCAAAAGCATGCAACAACAAAAGTTCGTCATGCACCCGACACAATTGGGTGGAATGCCCGAAGAAGTCCAATAGTCATGCAGAGGTGGCCAGGCCGGATGCCAAAGATGCCAGGACTGCGGCTAAGTCGGAGGCATGCTACGTTGTGTGGGTATGCTACGGGAATTGCACACAACCTTCGAAGAGAGAGGGATGAAGAGACGGGTACTCCCCAGCATGCACGAGGACGTGCATCGAGTTAGCTGGAGGAGAATGTGAGCCGGCGTCGGTCCGGCACGAGCGAGATGCTTCCTGGTTGCGCATACATGTCGGAAGGGATCAGTTTTAATTAGTTATGCTTGGACCACGGCGGTAGTCTATTGAGAGGATAGGCGCACCGTCGGGTTTCGCACTGGTTGGGAGCTGATCCCGTTCCCCTGATGAGGCCACGGGAGGCCGAAACCAGTGAAGCATCGGAGATGAGAAAGGCTGGAACCTCGGGTGTCCGAAGAGTATCGAGGGAGCCCGAGGTGCCGCACGGGTGATGTCCGAGACGGAGCGGTCACCCGTGACACATAGTATCTACTTATCCCTGTTATTAAATAACTGTACATTTTTTATATTTTAAACAATTTAATAAATATTTTTAATTAGTAATAATTTTTTTTGTTAAACGACCTATACATACTAAAAAACGGGTGGAGTTGATGGGGGATCGAACCTCCAACCTCAATGAACTTAACCATTTGAACTAAATTTTCATCCCTTCAATCAGTAATAATCCATATTATATATAAGTAAAAAAAATATAAATAATTATGATTAGAGAAATTTAACAATATCTTACTTGATTTTTTTTATATATATAACTATGTAAAAAAATTAATCAAAGATACTTATAAATAGTTATTACTATGCAAATGACTCAATGAGAATGAGGAGGAAGTACTAAGCAATTACATAATTTTTGTTTTTATAATTATAATGCTAGTGGTTGGGTGGTGATATCATGACTTTACCTAGTTATATTTCGAGAAAGAATTAGAGTATAGAGTTTTGAGTTTTGAATTAATAATAAAAATTAATTAAAATTTAAAATTAGATTTAAATATTGAAATTTAAAAAACTAAACACTAGAAGATTACCATTTAGAGTTTAAAATATTTGCATAATTTTTACTATTAACTAAATAAATTTAATTTATTTTTTAATATATTTATATAAAATAAAATATAGTTAAGTGAGATGCTAGATTCGTTTAATCAAATAATTTTAAAATATTAAATTTTATATATGTTTTATTTTTATATAATTTAAAATATTATTCATTAATATTTTTTTAAGAACGGATATTTTTTTTAAAAAAAAAATTAATTTGAACCAAAAATAACTTACTTAGCTTTTTGAAAGAAGATATGATTGCAAGGGAGAAAACGCCAAAATATACAGAATATAATACTCCATAATTGGATGAACTTTTAAATAATTATTGAATCCTTAATTCTTAAATATAGAATTATTTCAAGACAAGGTTTTTTTATTGTGCAACTGTGCAAGTTGTTGGGTGTAAATATGCTATATTTATTTTTGTCGCGATACTCTTTTTTTTTTTTTGAAGTGGCAAGAAAAGTCCCCACCTAAAACAAATTAAGAAATTGTCGACCGCCAATAACTCATTTACATACCATGGGTTAGGGGTGGGCACGGTTCGGTTACCCGGAGTTTTGCAGGTATTTGTATTTGTATTTGAACCGGGCAAATAGTTAGATGAAGTATTTGTATTTGTAACCGGACTCCTCGGTTAACCGGGGGTTCGGTTTCAATTCGATTCAGCGGTTAAGCGATTCGGTTCGAATATTTTGTCTAAGCCTGTTAAATTTTATAATCAAATATTTATTTCTTAATTCTTAACCTTTGCAGGTTTATTTTTGAGGTTATTACAATACAATAATAAAAAAAAAAATCATATAACTCTCGAATTCGGTGGTTCCTTTTAGTGTTTTCAAAAATATATTAGTATATTTAAAACATCTTAATTAGTGTAGTGTCTATTTCAATATTGAGTATTCTTAAGGGTAAAAAATCAATATAGGACATCTTTCTTTTAATTATCTTTACTTTCTAATATTTATTTTATTATATATTTAAATAATTTAATAAATAATGAAATATATTATTAATATATAATTATATAGCATCAAATATGTATAATATATACAATATATATAATTTTTTAAAACATTATTAATATATTCGGTTCGGTTCGATTAATCGGGGAAAAAAATTAAAGTATTTGTATTTGTATTTGAACCGGGCAAATACTTAAATGAAGTATTTGTATTTGAACCGGGGTCCTCGGTTAACCGGAAATTCGGTTCGATTTCGATTCGATTTGACGGTTCAGCGAATCGGTTCGAATTTTTTGTCCACCCCTAATGGGTTGGATAGGAGATTAAATAATGTAGTATACGGTACAAAATCTCACGGATCAATCGATGTGGGACACCATTAATGGATTAGAACTTAGAAAGGTCAGAAACTAATTTAGAGACAAAATAGTCTCAACTATCCAAAATCAAGGCAAAAATGAATTTCCTAAAATAAACCAGATCTGTAGAAATTAAATGATTTCAAAACATAATTAAATTAAGTATCACATGAGAATTAGGGATCCACTTTAAAATTGTAGTACTATTAAGCACAATGAATTATGAAAAAGAAATGGTGATTCGGATACTCGGCCCACCCTAAAAACTGGAGAGGGTTGGGTTTTTTATTTTGAGGATGAGGTAATAGTAAAATGCCGTTCCAATGCAGAGGGATCCTATGTGGCTGCACATGCAGTTATCTTGTGTGATGTAAGAATTACGTTATGTGATGGAAGAATATGATGTAATGTATATGTAATTGAAGGGATGTTTTTTTTTTCTTTTTTAATAAAAGAATATGGGATGGAAGTTGTGTTTTGTGATGCGGGATCAGTTTAAAGTGATGTCTATGCAAATAAAAAGGTTATTTAAAAAGCTATTCACTTTATTCCACTAAAACTATTTTATTTTTTGTTTTATGAGCCATTTTGACTTTTAATGAATTTCCACTAAAATTTTGACATAAATTAATAATATTTATTGATCAATTTGACTTTTTAACTTTTAATAATGTTTATTGATCAATTTTGACATAATGCTATCACAATTATATATGAAAAAAGAAGTATCTTCAAGTTCGATCTTTTTAGATTTATCTGATCATTTAGTTTTAGAATATATATTTTACATAATAAAAATGTAGTTTTAGAATATATATTTTATATAACAAAAATAATGGGACAAAACCCAATTGCTTTGAATGTGGATAAATATTGACATGAAGCATTGTCATCAAATGGACAAGTTATGATTTTTGAATGGTTCAATTGGAGAAGGGAGCGAGAGAATATTTGGATTGAATCGATGTGGCTCCACGTACACCAGATCATGCATGCGTGTCCCATGAATCCATGATAAGTGCTGCTCCAGTAGTAGCTAAGCTAGTCCACGGATACAAGCTCCCCAAAGGTCATTGTACAAACTGTTGTTGTCTTTGGACTTCTGAGACAGGACTGGCCACCGAATCCTCTTTTTATTGTTATTACTACTCCCTCCGTCCCAGTCAAGATGTCTGGTTTACTTTTT
This sequence comes from Hygrophila difformis, assembly GCA_030278955.1. Classification (NCBI taxonomy): domain Eukaryota; kingdom Viridiplantae; phylum Streptophyta; class Magnoliopsida; order Lamiales; family Acanthaceae; genus Hygrophila; species Hygrophila difformis. Next base: position 58,718,519 of record JAOANR010000005.1, on the reverse strand, counting down.
GGCACTGTTTATTGTTTAACTTTGATTCAATATTATTCCAAGTATATGTTTGAAAACAATAGTCGAGTTGAATCTTGTTAGAATCGTATAATCAAGTAGTTTTATAATATATATTTTACATAATTTTTTATTGTATATATTTTGAGATATTAATGATTTAAAAAGTGCATTGGATTGTGTGTAGAAATGAAACAAGACATCTTAAATGGGACGAGTATTATTTATTTATTTTGTCCTTAAATAAATGAAGTCCAGCCGTGTAGATGATGGATGGATGAATATTATATTATGGCTGTGGACCACATTCCCGGCGACAGTCAATCGTCAATGTCATGTACCCTATTCTGAATAATTAGCTGATTTCAAATTTATTTGTGTGTGAACCTCTACTTGCTGGTTTCATCCAATCAATCTGTAGTTATAATTCACATACTTGATGTTGATGCCGTCGTGGAATACTTCGTACAAATAATGAAACTGAATTCCAACCACGAGCCATATCTACTGTGTCGTACTACTGTTGTAGTCTCTAGGAATATTAACTAAAACAAGTTACTAGTAGTTTTAAGCACCGTTACTCTTCCGTATTCAAAAAATGTTAACATTTCTTATTTTCACGCAATCCAATACACATTCTTAAAGAGTAATATCTCAAAATTTATAAAATAAAAAATTATAAAACTTTAATATTATAAAACTACGTGATTAGACGAATCTAATAAGATCTCACTTGACTATGTTTTATCTTATGTAACTGTATGAAAAAATCGAATCAAAATTACTCAATAAATAGTGTTTACTATGCAAACGTTAACATTAATAAAATACGGATGAAGTATATGCTTATAAGTGATGACTCGTTTTAAATTTCGAACCATTCTTATAAATATAGAGTAGTATATAACTACTATACTAATTTTATAAATGAAGAAGGGGAAGCTAAGACCATCTCCAACCATAACCTCTACTTTTGCAGGAGCTACAGTACAAATCTCTATTTTTATAGGATAGCTACAGTAATTTAATTTTCAACCCAATCCTCTATTTTTGCAGGATACATATTCCCTATATATATTCTATTTTATAGTACTTTTTAAAATTTATAAATAATACCAACACTCTTTTATACAAAATATTAACCATATTTTTATTTTTATTATTTTTTAAAGAATATACAGAAAATTTAAAAAAAAAATGCAGGGATGAACAGTGTTCCGCCCATTTGGACGGAACACTGTAGCACCCTCTCAAATGAGAATTTGAGAGGGTGCTTCCCATTTTTGCGGGTGGGATTGAGCCCCACCCTGCATTTTGCACCCTGCAAATTTGCAATTTACAGGGTGCATTGGAGATGGCCTAAGGCACGAAGGGGAATAGGGAAGGGCTGGTGGCTCAAGTGGAGGGTATCTTTTTTTTTTGGAAAAGAAGTGGAGGGTATTTTGAATGACACAACAATTCCTTTGCATCATCAGCATTCAGGAGTTGTGCAACATTTTGGGAATGTATAGTATTTCAAAGAATTAGGCAAAGTAGTAGTAGTTACTTCATTAATTACCTAAGTGTCTCGTGGCAGACAGGAGAGGAGGATTATTGTTCTCCTTCTCCCCACCCTTCTCATTTAGCATGGATGATTTGTTCAACAGATTCAAATTGGATATACTAGTAATGCTAAATCCAGCATTTCTAAGGCCAATAAGAGAGGGCATCAACCATTCTATAGAATATACTAGCAAAATGGAGATTTAGGTTGTCCTTTTTGATCCCCAAACTTTAAAAAAAAAAAGTAGTGTTCCATTTTATTCGGTAAAATGAAACGGGCCTCATTAGGTATCCGAGGAGGGATATAAGGTTATTTGCCAGTTAGTTCCCCAACTCAGCTTAATAGAAACAGAGGAGGAGGATACTCTCCCTATTGGATCATCCTATGTTACGCCTTAGTCCAATCCCTATTGGATTCATATTTTAGGAAACCCAGTCCAGGTATACAAAGAAGAAAAGTGAACTACTTGGGGCATCTTATTATTCAGTTATTCTTTTACCAAAAACCGAGCAGACAAAACAAAGAAATTCAAAACCATCCTGTCCCCATGTTTCCACTAATGTCCAAAACAAACCCATCCCATCATCACATCACATGCATAATGCATGTTGGATACCAAACCAAGTTTAACCAATCAAATAAGGACAAAACAAATCTTGATCCCAGTTTGCTACGCTATCTGTGGAGTGAACCCTAAATTGATAGTGGGACTGGGGGGGAATGGTTTAATTTGTGCTGATGAGTTGTTGTGCTATATCAAAGACCCATAAGGCAATCAATCAGTATTCAGGATTCAGCATACGGCAAAATTGCGGTTTAACCAAACAAGAGCTAAGATGGCTGATTCAATTCCAGTGATTGATCTGCAAGAATCCCCTGCTGGAGACGTAATAAGGGCCTGTGAGGAATGGGGTTGTTTCAGGCTCCTGAATTTCCAGGAAATTCTTCCAGAATCCCTGATGCTGGAAATGAAGGCCGTCGTGCGCTCCCTGCTGGAGCTGCCGACGGCCGTCAAGGCCCGAAACAAGGCATCCGTGATTGCCGGGAGCGGATACATGGCCCCATCGGCCATCAATCCTCACTACGAGGCTCTCGGGCTCTACGATATGGCTTCGCCCCAGGCCGTCGAGGCATTCTGCTCCGAGCTGGAAGCCACGCCCCACCAAAGGTTCGGAATATTGTTCAATTCTCTGTTTTATTACAAGATTTGTATGTAGTCTACAGATGAACAATGACTATTACAGGGAAACAATGTTGAAGTATGCTAAAGCAGTGCATCGATTGATGATGCAAGTAGTGCACAAAATAGGACAGGGGCTTAACATGAAAGATCTTTCCTTTGAGTTCGAGGAGTGGAGCTGCCAATTTAGGATTAACAAATATAACTTCAGTCCAGAAGCTGTGGGCAGCCGCGGCGTCCAACTTCATACGGATTCTAGCTTTCTCACAATCCTTCAGGACGATGAAGCTGTCGGTGGCCTTGAGGTAATGAAGAGGAATGGCCACTTCCAAGCCGTCGATCCATGCCCCAGAACCCTTATCGTCAATCTGGGAGATATAGCCACTGTAAGTAAAAAAAAAAAAAAAAAAAATTCTAACAAAGTAGTAATCATTTTATAATTACCTTTTAGCTTTAGCATCTTTAGTACTACTTATTTGATATTTTTACAACTCGATCTTTTAAATGCATAGGTGTGGAGCAATGGGAGATTTTTGAACGTGAAACACAGAGTGATGTGCAAGGAAGCTGCAGGGATAAGAGTGTCAGTTGCTTCGTTTTTGTTGGGACCGAAGGAGGGTAAGAAGATACAAGTGCCAGCAGAGTTGACTGCAGATCCCCAACATCCTTGCATGTTGACAGATCCTTTCACTTACCAAGATTATAGGCACCTACGGCAGGCCAATAAATGGCATACCGGTGAAGCTGTCGACTACTATTTTCGAGTTCAATCTTAGAACGTAGTAGAAGAAGAACAGTGATCGCTGATCATTTGAATTTGCATTGATGTCCCTATCTAATATTCGGTGGTTTTTTTTAATTACTACTATATTGTGTGCCAAGTTGATTGAGTATTTCTTTCTGAATAGATCGGAGTACAATTTTATAGTAACGATTCGGAATTAGAAATTGAATTGAATTATACTACCTCCGTTCCTTTTTAAATGCACGTTTTAACTTTTGGTACTGTTCATTGAGTAGCTTTGACTCGACTTTTTAATACAATTATATAAGATAAAATATAGTCAAGTGAGATCTTGTTGGATTCGTCTAATCACATAGATTTAGAATATCAAAATTTCATAATTTTTACTTGTATGCACTTTGAGTTATGAAGCATTAAAGATATGTATTGGATTGCGTGAAATGTGGGTCCGTAGCATTTAAAAAGGAACGGAGGAAGTATAACTTTAGTTAAATAGACTCCTAACGACCGGACTTCTTTCCTCTATAATGGAAAATATCCACAAAAAAATTTAAACCGCTGTATTGAATCCATTCTCCACCATTCCATAAGTCAATTTTGTTCCACTACTTTTGGTATCCTTTTTACCCTCTTCTTTTTGTGCTTTTGTTTCCCAGTTTTGAGTCCATTTGAATTATTTGGGAGAGACAAAATGAAGTTTGAAGTTACTATAGGAAAGCCACATTCCGTAGCACGTAGAAGAACAGCCAGGCTTGCTCCGGTCGTGGCCCTTGCCATATTTGCAATCCCTTTGTGTTTCATTATAATACACTATTCTTCCAACCAGACATCCGAATCATCCGAAACAATTCATCTGGAAGCCTATAATGTGGACATTATTGATGATGATGAAGCTTGCAGCGTTGGATTCAGGCGATGCAGGGAAGGCGAGAAGGGCGACAATTATAGAGAAAAGGAGTCGGAAGGGGCCATAAAAGAGCCCGAAAGGTTCAAATTTGATGAGGAGGAAGAGGAGGCGATGAGAATGCCTGAAAAGCTTGAATTGGATGCAATAAAGAATCCCGAAAAGCCTCAATTCGAAACAGAACAAGGACCAATTCAGAAACCTGAGAATCCCGAATTTGCCATATTAGAACAAGAGGCAATTCAGAAGGTTGAAAATTACAAGCATGTTGTTGAGACGGAGCAACCAGCAGCCAAGAATGAAGAACATTCCACCAGCAACAAACATGGCAATGCCAACAAAAAATCACGCAAACACAAGAAGACAACGAAAGAGAACAAAAATCCAACGGTATGGTTCAAGATTTTTGTTGCTTCAAATTTTTTGGGTAAAAGAGATGACTCCTGCTCAACTGTGTGTTTTTTTTGTTTTTTTTTTTTCACAGGTGCAAGAATACAAAAGGATGCCAGGTATGCCCGTTCTGACATTCAGAGGAAACTATGACCGTTTAACAGTTCGATCAAGACTATTAGATGAAGGCAAATGCGACATCTTTTCTGGGGAATGGGTGCCCAACCCGGAGGGCCATTCTTACACGAACGAGACGTGCTACGCCATTCAAGAGCATCAGAATTGCATGAAATTCGGGCGGCCCGATAGGGAGTTCTTGAATTGGAGATGGAAACCCGACAACTGTGAACTGGCACTGTTCGACCCCGAGAAGTTTCTGGAGCTTGTCCGAGGGAAATCAATCGCCTTTGTTGGGGATTCTATTGCTAGGAACCATATGCAGTCTTTGCTCTGCCTATTGTCCAGGGTAAGCTGATCGATCAACATTGGATTCTGGCGATTCACAACCTGGCCTTCTTGATTATGGACCAATCAGCACTAAATTCAAATTGCTACATTGTAAAAAAGATTTGATTTTTATAAAAAGATTTGATTTTTATTTTTGGCCTCATCAGGTTGTGTTGCCTGTGGACCAATCCAACCCGATGGACCAAAACCAGCGCTACGAATACCCAAAATACGACTTCAACATCTCCATGCTGTGGTCGCCCTACTTAGTTCGAACCGAACTGACCGTACCCGATGATGAAAAGCGTCCGTTCAAGCTATTCCTGGACGAGCCCGACACCCATTGGACAACCAAGATCCACAATTTCGACTTCGTCATCATCTCCGGCGGCCACTGGTTCTTCCGCCCATCCTACTTCTACGTCAACGGCAAACTTATAGGTTGCCTATACTGCCAGGAGCCCAACGTCAGCCACCTAAAAGCGCACTTCAGTTACCGCCGCGCATTCCGCACGGCGCTGCACGCAATCATTAGGGAAGAAGGATACCATGGGACGACGTTTCTGAGGACGTTCGCGCCGTCGCATTTTGAGGGGGCGGCGTGGGATAAGGGCGGGGATTGCGTTCGTACGCGGCCGTACAGAAGGGATGAGACGGCGATGGAGGACTACAGTGGGGAGATGTATTTGGTGCAGCTGGAAGAGCTGCGGATTGCACAGAAGGCAGGGAGGAGAAAGGGGAGCAGATTTGTGCTGTTCGATGCAACAGAGGCGATGCAGCTGCGGGCGGATGGGCATCCGAGCAAGTACGGGCGGTCGCCGACGGAGGAGAACCAGAAGCTTCCGAATGATTGCGTGCACTGGTGCCTGCCGGGCCCGATTGATGCGTGGAATGATTTCTTGCAGGAGTTGTTGACAAGGGAAATAGTACAAGGTTGAGGCCTAATTTAGGGTTCATTAGTCATTACTCATTACACCACAATTTTGGGTTTTGGTCTGAAGTTGGAATATTCCAACTTATAGATCAGGACTTGTTTAAAAGAGTGTAAAACATGTTACCTTTGTAAGTACTACTAGTATTAAATTTTGATATTAGTCGGCTATTCACAATAAATTTAGAATAAATTTAATCCCACCATCATCATCATATAATAATGAGACAATCAGACAAATCAATTGCATAATAACAAAGAAGTCCTATCAGTACAGAAACGATACCGATAAACATCATTATCATCATTTAAATAGGACGAATTGATAGTATAAGTTTGCCCACGCCATTTTCATCTAATTTACGAGATCCTGCCCTTCTTCCAATTCACAACCACATCCACCAAAATTTTAAAGCGCTGTACTGTATCCATTCTTGATAAAGTATCCACAAAAGATTTAAACCACAGTGTTGAGTCGATCTCCACCGTTCCTTGAGTCAATTTTGTTCCACTAATTTGCGTTTCTTTTTACTCTCTTTTTTGTGCTTTTCTTTTCCCAGTTCTGAGCACATGTGAAATACTAATTGGGAGAGAAAAATGAAGTTCGAACTTCCCAAAGGGAAGCCACAATCCGTAGCACGTATAAGAACAGCGAGGCTTGCTCCGTTCCTGGCCCTAGCCATACTTACAATCCCTTTGTATTTCATTACAATACAGTATTCTTCCAACCAAGCATCGGAATCGTCCAATACAAGTCATTTGAAAACCTATAATGCGGACACAAGTGATGGCGGTGAAGATTGCACCTTTGGATTTAGGCGATGCAGGGAAGGCGAGAAGGCCGACAATGATGATAGAGAAAAGGAGTTGAATGGGTCAACGAAAGAGCCCGAAAGGTTCAAAATTGACGAGGAAGAGGAGGCAAATGGAATGCCTGAAAACCTAGAATTCGAAACAGAACAAGGAACAATAAAGAAACCTGAGAATCCCGACCTTGCCAGATTAGAACAAGAGGCAATACAGAAGGTTGAAAATGACAAGCGTGTTGTAGAGACAGAGCAACCAAGAACCAAGAATGAAGAACATTCCACCAGCAATGCCAACAAAGAATCAAGCAAACACATGAAGGAAATGAAAGATGATTACAAAAATTCCACGGTATGGTCACAAGATTTAAAGTGATTGTATCTTCTTTTGTTGCTTCAAAGTATTGGGAAAATTAGATTACTCGAGCTCGATTTTGTTTGCAGCTGCAGGTGCAAGAAAGCAAAAGGATGCCCGTTATGACATTCAGGGGAAACCATGACCGATTGGCAGTTCGATCGAGACTATTAGATGAAGGCAAATGCGACATCTTTTATGGGGAATGGGTACCCAACCCGGAGGGCTTTTCCTACACGAATGAGACATGCTCTTTTATCCAAGGGCATCAGAATTGCTTGAAATTTGGGAGGCCAGATAGGGAGTTCTTGAATTGGAGGTGGAAGCCCGATAATTGTGAGCTGGCATTGTTCGACCCGGAGAAGTTTCTGGAGCTTGTCCGAGGGAAATCAATAGCCTTTGTTGGGGATTCCATTGCTAGGAACCATATGCAGTCTTTGCTTTGCCTATTGTCCAGGGTAAGCTTATTAAATAAACATCAACAACTCACATTTCAACATTGGATTCTGGGCTCTGGCGATTAACAACCTATATATCCTTGCAATATTGTAGACAGCATTATAAAAAAAGATTTGATTTTTGCATTTTGGCCTCATCAGGTTGTTTTGCCTGTGGACCTATCCAACCCAATGGACCAAAACCCACGCTATGAATACCCAAAATACGACTTCAACATCTCCATGATGTGGTCGCCCTACTTAGTTCGAACAGAACAGACTGCACCAAATGATGAAACGCGTCCGTTCAAGCTATTCCTGGACGAGCCCGACACCCATTGGACGAGCAAGATCAAGAATTTCGACTACTTGATCATCTCCGGCGGCCACTGGTTCTCCCGCAAAACCTACTTGTACATAGAAGGCAATCTTGTTGGTTGCGTTCACTGCTACGAGCCCAACGTCACCCACCTAAATGTGGACTTCAGCTACCGCCGTGCTTTTAGGACGGCGCTGCACGCAGTCGTTAGAGAAGAAGGATACCATGGGACGACATTTCTGAGGACATTCGCGCCGTCGCACTTTGAGGGGGGAGCGTGGGACAATGGTGGGGATTGCGTTCGTAGAAGGCCGTATAAGAGGGAGGAGACGGCAATGGAGGGGTGGAGTGGGGAGATATATTTGGCGCAGCTGGAGGAGCTGCGGAATGCACAGAAGGCAGGGAGGAGGAGGAAGAGGTTTGTGCTGTTTGATGCAACAGAGGCAATGCAGCTGCGGCCGGATGGGCATCCCAGTAAGTACGGCCGCGATCCCACGGAGGAGAGGGGAGCGTGGAATGATTGTGTTCATTGGTGCCTCCCGGGCCCGATTGATGCTTGGAACGATTTCTTGCAGGAGTTGTTGAGGAGGGAAATACTACAAGGGTGAAGTATTAAGGAATACAATACCTGTGATCTTATGAACCATGGTGGTTGCGTAGTGTATGGTGCACACAAAGTATAGATCATTTAAAAACACACACAATTTTTAAAACTATTTTCCATACTAAAGCGTGGCAATAGAAGTAACTAATTTCTCAAGCCTTCAATGGCTCATCAAAAAAAATAAAAAATATAAGTAACTAGTGGGCCAAAGAACATCCATTCTTTCGAGAACATGTTATGTGTGACCCCATCCAGTCCAGTGTTTAATCTAGTTTTGTTTCCAGTTTCACCCAATTTTTGAATTTTCGGTCTCAGAATTTCAAGCTATACTATTTGAAATTGGTAGAAAATTATGAACTTTTCAATTTTGCTCATCCCTAACTTTAACCTTTGACCGACGACCAAAAATATACATGCTGTACCCTGAACAGCCTGTCTGAAAATAATGCCAGGATATTGAGCAAGAATAAAAAGCTTTTCAAGTATATCATCATCTCGACAGAATTTAATCTGAGCTAACAAATCCTTATGATTCTCTGATCGACCATGGCAACAATGAACCCCATATATCACTCCGACAGATTTCATCAGGACATGTCTACAAAACATGCATCCTAAGTAAGTTTCAAATCACAAACATGGGCACACAAAAGTTTTGCATAAGCCAAATTTGTTTAAATATTGAAGCGGTCATTTGTAGCACAGAAAAAATGTTCTTTCACGAAATAAAAAGTACAGAGCAGCCGTAATGGGTAATTGATCACATGAAACTGGGACAGGGTGGTCCTTTAGACAGCCCAAGGCGCACTTCCATTGCATGATGCATGTCAACGGGACGAATTGATTCAGACTCCCTAGGATCTGAGATGTAATAAACAAATGAGAACCAACACTCAAAATATATGCATCACAGGAGGGAAATGTACAGATGATGATGTGTATTGCCTAAATAATGACATTGCACTGCACAACACTAAGTAAATATAAGAACTTCTCGACAACAACAACAAAAAACCAAAAAAAAAAAAAAAAAGCAAAAAAAAAAGAAAAAAAAAACACAAACAAACAAACTGCGAATCAGGACAGCATATTTCTCACTGTACTGAAGTGTACAAATAATGGCTGGAGGGGGAAAGTAAGTTGTTAATTATGTACGACACTAAGGGCATTTTCACTTTGAGGAACGACATTGACTAATTTAATCGGGATAGGATTAAATTAATCCCACCTATTTCAAATAGGATTATTATCCCATGAAGTTAGTTCATTAATCAGGGGCCCTTGTATAATCAAGGACCCTAATCATTCCATGTGCATATGTGATTAACTTGATAAAATAATTTATTAAGGCCAATCACCCCAAGTGAACAAAAGCCTAAATGATAACATTCAACAAATCTGTCAGGGTTAATATAGAGCAGCTTCATACAGTAATGAAAAAAACTGCATCAGTGTTACATTACCATTGAGATAATCTTCAAAACCAAAATCTTCCAAACCTCCAGTCATGGCTTCTAACCCAACAAAGGAAGATGGTATAGTTCCAGGTGGTCTTTGAAACCTACACACAAAAGAAACAATTGTAAGTGGATATGAAGTAATAAATAAAGACACAGTTATTAGCTACCGCTTGTTAGGCAAAATCATTCAGGAAACAACCATAGTCCATAGCAAACATAAATGAGAAAAAAACAAGTGTATGAAACATAAAACTTAGCTGCACTTCAGATTCATTCAAGATCCTCAACCCAAGACACTCTTTAACATTGTAATGGTGTCTCCCAAGAAGAAAACTCAAGTAATTCTAGCTGGTAGCATTGAAATAAACTACCAGATGATTATCATGGTCCATATACGATAACAAGAAGTGCTTACTAGCACCAACCACAAAGGCAGGTCAATGGTAAAGAAGAAAATGATGGAAGTACTACAAAACTAAAAGCATATCTATATTTCCTCATGGAGCTAATACTATATGCACAAAAGAGGTTCTTCATTCATCCATCCAATATAAATACAACTTCATAGCAGTTCAGCAAGAGCAAATATTTCTACGCTCTAGAATCTACAAATCAAGGCCAGTGACAATAATATAAGCTGAATATGCCGAGCAAATACATCTGTATATGCCCCACTTCTGCTTCAAACTAGGAAGGAAAAACTCAATAATCACTTTAACTGAAACTTGTAACCAGTTATTAATCATAATTACAGAGACTGAGATGTTAAAAAAAGCATGGTTCAAAATGTACTCAGAGACAGCCTAAACCTTTACTTTTCTACTACGTTTAAAAAGTATTACAGTTTCTTTAAACATCCATTATGTTAAATATTACTTCCTCCGTCTCGTTCTAATTGTTATGTTGGACTTTTTGGCACTATTCATTGTTTAACTTTGACTCTAATATTTATCATAGTTATGCAAGAAAAATATAGTCAAGTGAGATCTTGTTAGATTCGTCTAATCTCGTAGTTTTATAATATTAAACTTTTATAATTTTTCATTATGCACAATTTAAGTTATTAACCGTTAAAAATGTGTATCGGCATGCATGTCAGAGAGTAATGTAACAATTCAAGTGAGACGGAGGTAGTAATGAAAAGAGTACCACAGCACCAGAATCAAACCAGCACCTTAACTCTAATATAGCAGAGTATAATTATACGTGTCAAACTTCTTCAGAGAAAGTAAATTATATTATTTAACATCAAGGTCACAATATATAAGGATTTTGATTCCATATAATATAGTCCACCTTAAATATGGCCAAGCCCAAAATACACAGTTCCCTAAAATTAAACAATTGCGTAAAGTTTAATCAATCATAATAATTTTGATCAATTCTTTTTATTCGTACATTTTGCATTGATCTAAATCAATACACATTACTAGAGTCAGCTAATTTCCTTAATAAGCAATATTATGCATGAGCTTACTTCCCATCGATCAAGAACACAATTACCACTACATTGATAACGAGTCTCGAGCCTGAACAGTGTAATTCGAGCTTGTACAGTAATAAAATTTAAAATTCTAGCCTGAATTTAACTAGGCTAGATAGTATATAATTTGAATTTAAATTGACAGTTTTACTTATTATGCTGCAAAATATAAGTCTGTTAGGCTTTTGAGTTTTGTGTCTAATAGTTTTCTTATTTTTATATTTTTAAACTTGAGTCTGAACAGTGTAATTCGAGCTTGTACAATAATAAAATTTAAAGTTCTAGCCTGAATTTAACTAGGCCAGATAGTATATAATTTGAATTTAATTGACAGTTTTACTTATTATACTGCAAAATATAAGTCTGTTAGGCTTTTGTGTCTAATAGTTTTTTTATTTTTATATTTTTAAAATTTAATAATTAAATGAGTTTTGATTGAGTATGGAATCGAGTTTTCCTCATCCCTACACTACAATGAACATCGCCAACTATCGAAACAGTAAGTCCGAAAGACGATGCATTAAAGTAGCAAAAGAGAAACTTTTACCCTACAAGACGCAAGCACATTCGAACCTAAAATCGAAAACCCTAATTATTAGTATTATTTTTCTTATAAAAAATAACCCTAGCTCCAATAGCTCGCTAGAACTACAAACAAAATCAAGTTAGAAAAGAACAAATAACACAAACTTGGAGAGAATCTGGCGATCAAGCTGCATCTTCAACGGGAACGCCGCTCCATAAGTATTGGCCAGGATCTTCTTCTTCATTTCGTCATGCCTCGCTTTCGCCTGTACAACAATAAAAATGAAAAATGAAAAAGAAAAACGAAATCAACTTCAAATAACGCACAAACAAGACAGCAGCAATTAAACAGAATCCGCCCCCCAAAAAAAATGAAAAATTACAGAATGATAGGCAGATTCAAGTGGGTGAGGTTCAATGATATCGCTCTTCACGCCATGGATCCCGTATCGGAGTGGATCGTCCACACGTCCTTCGAGCGGAATCATCTTCGGCGCATCCATTGCCAATGCCTTGTCAAAAGTTCCCCTCTGTATTTCGCTAAGTGAAAAATCAGAAACCGAGCAATGGCTGGGCGAACGGAAAATCTGAATATGAATATAAAATGACAGAATAAAAGGAGAACGGAGAAAACTTTTTCAACAAGAAAATAGGTGGGCCACAAAGCCCAATAAATGATTGTGAGATAGGGCTAAGGCCTGATTTTCATTAATATTTTAATTGGGCCTTTAGCCCAATAGGAGTGCTGAGTTTAATTTACTAGTACTGGTATTCATAGTGCTTTTTATGCTCATCAGGTGGGAGTTCCAATAGTATTAATTAATAAGTTGGGGTTGAAGACAAGATCCCACAATTTACCATTCTTAATTAATAATCATTGGGTTCTACCGGCAGTGGCGATTCCACGATTCGAAGTGAGCGTGTGCAAACTTTTGAAAAAAAATCTACAGTCGCCTTGACATTACGTGAAAAAATTCATAACTTAATCTACATCTATTTCATTAAGTATTTTTTATTCAACATAAAATAATAGTGAATTATTTAACATGTCTTCACCACTTAAAAGAATTAAACTACATACACACAAGCATATAGGTGAAGTCAGGGCAAACCTTCTCTATACAAAGGCCGGGCTTAGGTAATTTTGAAAATCTATTCAGCTAAATATGTTCAAACCAGACTTTATAAATAACCTATTAGTATGCTTATTGTATAGGAATATTTGGTATTATTATTATTTTATGTAAAAGAAACTATTAATTTGATCTTATATAAGTTTTTCAAATATTTATAAGCTTTTTTCAAATATGTAAATATGTTATATTGGGACATATGTATGAAAAAGAAAAATTTAACATGATTTACTTGTAAAAGACTTAAAGTGCCGCATATTTATATAAATAGGCCAGCTTAGACCTATAATGTAGGCTTATCAAAGGTATAAACTGGTCTCAAGCCTTAGAAAATTGAAGTAGACTTATGTCTTTAAAATCAAAGCTCGGCCTAGCCTATTGCCATCACTACCCATACTCGATATAAGCACTAAATGGCAAAGAAGAGCTTCAGGCGACCATTTTAAATAATGTGTCTTAGTATTCGAAACACTAACTATTTCAAGAAAATGCTCAATAATTTTCCCTTATTATTTACATACTGTAAAACAATTATCATTTGCTCTTAGCATTTACTAATCATCAACACCGCTAATATGCATTAATAATTATATATGATGATGTTCAAACATATATTCCGAACTAAGCTAGTATATAGATTTTTCAACACAAATCAACAAAACAACTTAAATGTTAACATATATAACAAACTAATTATTATATATTTTTTTTTTAAAAATAATTTTTTTTTTGAAAATTCAGGGTGACCACCTGTACCCTCTAGCTTCGCCACTGTCTACAGGAAATTAGAATAACATATGCATGGTCCACAAACATATTCTAAATGAATTTAATATTCACAGTATATAGTGAAGATAAAAGTTGGGGAAGTACTCTATGTTAAATTCATTCTATATATGAGCAAATGAACAATATATATAGGACGGTTGTCAGAGACAATTTTGGAAGTATTTAAGTCTTAATTAAACAAATATCGTTATCGAATTTATCAAACAATATAATGTAATTATTTCACGTGCATGTAATATCTATATACAGTCCTTTTCCGGGGGGCTACTAATTTATTCAAGGGAATATATGTATGGTCTATAGACCAGTACTACATATATGTGCATAGATAAATATAAATATTACCTGCACATACCAATTTTATTCAAATATATCTATATAGATATATATTATGGGTAAGCAATAATAAGCTTTTAGGTGTATCTTTAAATGTAGTAGGTGAGCATGTTGATGTACATAATATTCAAATTTAGATTTCAGTAAATATGATACTATCGTTCAATTTTATTTCCTGCATTGTGTTCATATGTAAAAAGTAATTAAATTATTTTTTCGTGTTATATCATTTCTCCCCTCCTCTTCTTTTGTTTAATTTCTATAAGAAAAAAATAATGACCTAACACAGACACAGACACACAAATTACAATCTACTACACTTCTACATAGAGTAGGTAAAAAGCATGATTATATGGTAGAGAGAGATTTGAATTTGAGAACGCCTAATTTTTCATAACTTCAACTCATGATCAATGTATTACAGTATTAAACTATAGTATATCGCTTAGTTAATTATGTTATCAATTCTCCTCCCTCTTCTTCTGTTATATATGTAGTTGAAATTGGTGGCATTCAATTAAAACAGAATAAAATGTAGAAAAATCACATAGAGAAAAATTATTGCTCCTTGGAGACGTCTTGAATTAGTTTAATAGCCAGAAGAAAGTAACATATGGAATGATTAAGAAATGTGGAATTTGTGTCTGAAGAATATATATGTGTATGTATAACTTATTCTCAGAAATTTGTGAATTATGGTGAACAAGATCATTCACAAATAAGTGGAAATGAAGAGGATATTATTTCCAGTCACTGACAGGTGTATATATATATCTCTTTCACTAATCAATCACGATGAATGCAAACCTATATGTTCTTACCAGGATTTCATAGAACAATCATAACACACAGTAGATTTCTGGTACTGATGTAAAATCATATACTAGTATTTTTAGTCAAACATTCACAATAATACCAGATACACATATGTATAATAATTTGTCTATGCATGATTTCAATCATGATATCTAAACCCTAGAGAATGTAATATATATTTCGAATTTATATTTATTAGATTTAATAAATAGAATTTTAGTTTACAATAAAATTTTAGAAGAAATAAATAAGCATTAATTAATAGTATATCTTTCTTAATACTAATATTTATATATATATATATATATATTAATGACATAATTATACACACTGTATACACATATCATTTGTTATTTAATTTACTTGCATGCTTATCTTAGAAAATGGTTCATCTGCGCCATTTTATGTAATTCAACCTTAAATTTACTGATTTAGAGTATGAAACATGCATACATTAATACATATATTCAGTCAGTATTTGTCAACAATTCAAAATGTTGTCACCATGAATGATTTGGAGTTTGAACTCGTGTATACTATTTTGATAAAAATAATAATTTAGGATCACACACATAGATAGAAATATGATAGAATCACCAGTAAGCCTGGATTTACCTTCAAAATCCTTGTAAAAGTTAAAAGGTGTTTTTGAGTAAGCTAAGGCAACTTGAAATACATATTTTTTGTGTGCTTTGATGTTATATGGAGTATATAGCTAGTTTATATATACTGTTGAGCCTTAAATTTGATTTCAGATATAAGTAACAAACTAACATTCCTTTTGAAATAATCAATATCAGATTCATCAAATTCAGAATATTAAATTAAAATAATAATGACAAGACATCAAATATACATATATATAATCCACAGTGAGCATTGCCTGTTAGGCTGTTATGCTCACTGTACAAACCATGGGTTATTGACCTCAACATTTAACCAGAAGCAATGGCTGCCATTGCCAAACAGGTTCACCAACAATGATGCAGAATTTCCACCAACACTTAGACAGAAATGTCAATTACATCCTGAAAAAAGAAATAATAATATATTACCATCATTGGAATATAATCATCTCAAGCTAAAAAATAATGGAAAAATTATATCTTACATTCTTTCTGACCTGACCTTAGATATATTGGCTGTTCAGCACTCCTAAAACAGTACTACTATATTTTTTTTTTCTTCTAATTGTTTGAACTGCTGGCGTGAAGAAAGAAAACCCCCAAAACATTAAACTTTATATATGATCATATATATATATATGTGTGTGTGTGGGTATGTATATATATTTTAATTGCATTAAACTTTTACCTATTGAGGAATCTGTGCTGATCCAGAATTGCATACAAGTTGGTCTGTGATGAAGCAATGCTGCTGAAATCCCAATTCTCAGTGGAATTATTGTAAGGGAATGGGACAAGGTTGCAATTAGGGTTGCTCAGTTCCCTGGAATTGGGTAGGTTTTGTTGAAATCCCCAAACTGATGAGGGATTTTTCATCTTCTTCCTGATTTCGGATGCTCCTCCCAAATTCGGGGGGAAATGGAGGATATCTTGTGGATTCATCTTCATGGTGGACGAACTGCTGCTGCTGCTTGAGCCAGATATTCTGCAGAAATCATTCAGCTGATTGTTCATGTACTGAATAGGGACCATGGAAGGATTCGACGACGATTCGCTAACACTGTTCATCTGCTTTATGTACATCTTCTCCCTGGTTCGTTCCCTCGCCCGTGCGCGCGCCTTCACCCTGGATTCCTTGGCCAGGTTCATTGCTGCAATCTGCTGTGGATCTTTCCCTGGTTTGTGCTGCTTGTCGGGATTGGCAACGGATTTCCCTTTCCCTGGATGGGAAGTTTCGGCATTGTTCTCCGGGATTCCTGAAGAATCGACCTCGGAAGGGGAGGAGTATGGAGAAGGGTTTTGAGGATCAGTTTGTTTGGTCTGCAGCTCCGTCAGGTCTTTGATGGCGGATTTCGATTCAGTCAGGAGCCAATCCAGTGTTTTGCTTGGCTTGTCGAAACCTAGAAGCTCCTGGAGATCGAAGAATTTCCTGGCGATACCAATCGACAGCCTCACTCGCCGGTCCCTGGGCCCCTGCGACGTGTAGATTTTGCTGTGGCGGTCGCGTTTGGCAGCCGCCTGTTTCTTCGCCGTGGTCACCCCCGCCATTGGATCTCCGGCGGAAACACCCTGGTTAACGCCTGCCGGAGCATTGGCGGCCAAATAATGCCCGGCTAGAACGTCGTGGTGGATGGACAAATCCAGGTCGTTGAGATCGACGATACGGGAGTGATGAATCTGGGAATTTGCGGAAACCAGCTGAGGGAACATGTACGTACTGTTGTTCTTGCCGAACATTTTTGCAGAAATGGGGGAAATTTTAGAAATCGAACAAAACCCTAATTCCCCAAAAGAATCAGGAATGCAAACATCGGAAATTGAAAACCCTAGTAAAATTCTATTGCCTAGAAATTTCAGACCAAGCCTTAAATTGGACAAGGGTTTTCAAGGGAATACCTCCAAGAGACAATTTTTTTACCATGGGCAAAAGAACTCATCTATTTACTTTATTAAACACGTAGAAAATGACTTAGCCCTGAGAAGAGAGGACTGTAGGCTACAGTATGAAGAAGAAATGGAGAAGAAATAGATATATCTTATATATATATGAGAATGAATATACACATACATGATCGATAAAGTTTTCATCATTGTACCTTTTATTAAATTCCAAGGAGAATTGCCGAGACAGGGGGCATTGATTGCCCACAAAACCACTACCTTTAATTTCATGCATCTTTCAGAATTTTGGTACTATTTTTTTTCCCTACATCTACAGTAGAAATCAATTTGAAAGCACCCCATATTAAGAACGGGCTCATGTATTCCTTTTTGGAACAATGCTTAAACAAATCAAACAGGTTTAACCATGGTCAACCCCCACGGTCAAATGTAACAGAATACCCTAATGACCCCCAAACTGAAAATTAAGTTTCTGTGATTAAAGACCTTTGACAGAATTAAATTTAAAAGCTGTAATAAGAACAGGTTTTAGGCCTCGCCTATATCTGCTTGACTGCTTTTGTCCATCGCCCTACGCAATGGACAAATTAAAATCCCCAGTGGTGCTGCTGTCTCGAAGGGGGGGCCCCATTAGGTTCGTGTCATCTTCTTACAATCACTTGGGAAATAAACCCTCATCGTTTTTTTTGGGGTTTCTCATCAAATCAGATGAAATTAATTAATCCCTCTCTCACACATTCACCTCTTTGAGTACGGCCTCTGATATCTACATTGATCTTTGATTTAATCGTTTGTATTATTTATTTATTTTTATTTTCCTTTCCAATGGCGAAAAGATGAGATCTTCACTTTTAGCTTAGGTTTTGATCTGTTTGGAAGCAGTACCAGGGAAAAAGAAATAGCTAGCTTAGGGAATTTTCTTTTTATGAAAAACCCTAATTCATGAAGGGTTGCTTTCATTCTGCCCTAACTATATTCACCATCCCCTTCATTAAATTCTTTCTATCTTCTTCTTCTTCTTCTTCTTAAATTACTGTAAAATCTTATACATATAATATATATATATATATATATATATATATTCTTGGTAAGGATGGTTGAAGTTATTATTAATATGATTTTTTTATTTTTATTTTTTTGAAATTTTTGGGTTGAGTTTTGATTTGGTCTGAAACCAGACAAGGAAGGCAGTTTGTAGAGCGGTTCTTGGTCGATGAAACAATAAATGGGGGAAGAAAAGCATGGGAATGATGTTAAGTGAGAAGTATTGTAAATGTGCTTATATAAATCTGGGAAGAAAGAGCAGAGGTTGCATTTATGAAGATGTTTGTGTAATTTTTTGATACAGTAGTAACCCTAACGGCTGTGAAGTTGTTTGGATTGTAATATCGCGTGTTCTTTTTTCTTGCTACATTTTCATTTTGTTTTAATGTTTTTGGAGTTCTTTGGGGAGAAATATAGATATATACGCACATATGTATATCTCAAGAGGGATCGGACAAGAGGTTTGGTTTTCAGTCACATCTTTTCTGGATTCATTTTATTGGAATATAATCGATTTTAGAAACAATCACAATTATCTGTTTTAAGGCGAAATAGACGGTACTTAGCTTGTTAAATTGTGATGAGATATATAATTGAATCTGTTGTACAGAAAAATAAGAGACCATCAACAATAAAATCTACTACTACTTTAAAAGATTAGATAGGTTTGGCGCTTATTTACATCATATTGATTTGGGGGTTTAATTGAAATTGGCACTTAGCCAGTTAGCCTTGTGTTATTTCTCTTTTCACTTTTCATTTTTGTATTCTATACTAGAGATTTTTTCATAAACCAGAAATGGAAAACAAACATCTTTTACAAGGTGAAAAGGAGTGGTGATAATATATGGATGCTGGGATTGAATACTCAATTGTTGGATTGGGAATGGGAGGTGAACCCCAATTGTATTTTCGTACATAATTATTACACCACCGCACCACCTTACAGGCAGGGAATTAATTCAAATTGATCATCCAACATCTATTATAAATCCTTTTATAAAAAGTGCTGATAATGACTCCTACCCATTCAACCTTTTAAAGCTCATTCCATCCTCGAGGAGTAGTGGCACCGGATACCCGGTAATTTACCAAACTATAGGAGTTGTGGCATGTGTATATCCAGTAATTTATCAAAAATATTTGGTTATGTTATAAACTAGAATTCTCTGTCTGAAATTTTAGTTCTTAATATTTCCAATTTCAATTATTAAATTGAATTATATGT
Source organism: Hygrophila difformis (assembly GCA_030278955.1). Classification (NCBI taxonomy): domain Eukaryota; kingdom Viridiplantae; phylum Streptophyta; class Magnoliopsida; order Lamiales; family Acanthaceae; genus Hygrophila; species Hygrophila difformis. Next base: position 58,698,519 of record JAOANR010000005.1, on the reverse strand, counting down.
TCAGAAAAATTCCAAATTCACTACAAGAAAAAACCTAATTACCGACCCCAATTACCGACCACCATAGTCCAGGTCGGATTTACCGACCCCAAAATGGGGTCGGTAATATGTAGCCATTTTTGGGACCCGGGGCATTCGACAACCAAAACACCGACCAAAATTAATGAGGTCGGTGTTACCGACCCCATTACCGACCCCAATTTGGGGTCTGTAGTTGTTTTCAATTTTTTTTATTTTTATTGTTTTTTCCATTATTTTATTATTTATTTTATATTTTTATTAAATATTTATTTGATTATTTATATAATTTAATTAATTATTTATTAATTTAATAATTTAATTATTTATTATTTATTAATTTAATTATCAAAATTCAAGAATTTATTTAATTAATTTTATTTTTAATTTTTTGACTCATAGTATTTTTTATTAAAAATAAATTTATGTTATTATTTATATTTATTTTAATTTTTGAATTATTTTATTATTTTATTTAATTAATTGATTTCAATTTTTTTGATTTAATTAATTTTATTTTAAATTTTATTTAATTAATAAATTCTTTAATATTTAATTAATATAATTTTAGTTTATATTTTGTATTTTAATTTAATTAACTACAAGAAAAAGTCAACTTAATGACCAAAACTCGCGATCGAACATATTGGGTCGCTATTGCTGATCAAATTAGCGACCGAATTATTCATATTAATTATTAAATTTAATAATACATAAGTTATTTTTAAATTTTTATTTATGGAATTTAATTTTTTTTTATAAAGTTTCTAATTTGATTAATATTTAGTCATATTGATTTCTATTTTCTTAATTTTAGTTAGTGTTTTAATTAATTTTACCCATTTAATTTAATTTTATATTTTATTTAATTAATTAATTATTATATTATATATTTAATTAATATCAATTTTTATATTAATAATTAAATTATTAATTTACACATTTATATATAAAATATTATATATATTTAAGAAATTGCATATGATAACATGAAAAGTTGTGTATCCGGATGGCACGCGCGCGGGTGAGAAACCCACTTCACCTGGGTTCGAATCCCTCTTCAGCATTTGGGGATGAATTAATATATATATATGACACGTGGCGGCTTCCCATTAGTGGTGCAAAGGGTAGCCCAGCTGGTTAGGGTGTGGCTAGGTGATGCTGATGTTGTGGGTTCGAGCTCTCCTGATCTCATTTTATTTCATATTAGAGATTTACCGACCCCATTTGGGGTCGGTAACTTCGGGTCCCCGAGGTCCCTAGACCTTGCTTACCGACCCCACAATCTTTGGTCATATTTTGTAAAAAAGATATAAATATATATATATTTTAAAATTTTTGTGTTTGCATTTTGACTAATTCAAAATGGCTCCACGAGGACTTATCCAAGTGGATTAATTAATCACTGCCCGCCCCCATCCATCCCTTTATCATTTTGTAATTTGTGTGGTATGAGCTCCCACTATCCTTTCTCTGGCTTCGGGCACACAAAAAAACAAAAAAAAAATGGCTCCCTGAGGTTCCAATATTTTCATATTAGAATAATTTGAGTTAAAATAAAATTGGGCGTGAGTTTAGAATTAGAATTTGAGTTATTAAAATCTCATCCCTGAGTTTGATTGAGTTCAAAACAATAAACATACTAATTTCGAAGATATTCGATTAAGAAAATTAAATTTAACCCCTCCCCGCCCCCCCCCCCCCCCCCCCCCCCCCCCAAAAAAAAAGAAAGAAAGCAGCAGCAGCCGAAAAAATCTGGATAACGATTATAATGTAGAAATTAAATAGTTAAATATACAAATTGTATATTAAACTACTATAATTGGAATCGTCTGTACTCGGTACTCCTATGTACTTCCTCCACTTAAACTATGTACTTCCTCCACTTAAAGTTTTACATAGGTATATAAGTTAAAATATAGTCAAGTGAGATCTTGTTAGATTCGTCTCATCGCGTAGTTTTTAAATATTGAACTTTTAAAATTTTTTACTTGTACTGAACTTGAGTTATTAATAATTTAAAATATATATATTCCCCACTCGAACCCTATTTCCCCTTTATCCCTTTATAATTTGTGTGACATGGACTCTCACTACCCTTTCTCTGACTTCGGCTACAAAAAGAACTTTTTTTTTTTAGGGGAAAAGAAGTATTTTATTTCATCCCAACAATAACAGCATACATCAAGAGGTTGGAAAACTTCAACCAACCGACTTATCACAGCATACTAGACACCACCAGATACCGCAACAAATGGAAAGGAATTGAATCAACGATAGCATCAGATTTGCAGGACATCAGCAGTATCTCCGATCTAACAATTTTAATTTAGAAATTATACATAATCATATCAGGTGGAACCTCTTTGTTTATATGTCTTCTTGCAGTTTAAAGCAGCAATTATGTTACTTAGCTTCAGTGCACCTGCTACATGGTATGAAACTATGAAACATGATCGGATACCACTCATTTCTTCATAAAACCATTGAGTCCGAAAATTAGAATTAGGTTCCAGTTACCTTAAGAAAAATCCTTAATTTTGGATATAACGGTTGTATTGATTATAAAGCAACTACACATACAACATTCAGAATAGGTTTACTATAATAAGGTGAGTTTTATTCAATAATAAAACAAAATTGTCATTTAATCGGGATTATGGATAAATCAACACGATTTTTCCTTTACTCGAGATTCTGGCTTTCTTATTCAAATTAATTTATGACATAGACATGTGATACACACGATATATCATCATATCAATTTTCAGCTTTAAATCACCTCCCCCTTAGATGCAAATACAAACCAAAAACTAACAGTACATAGACAACAAATAGAGATGGAGAACAGATTAACTATAAATAAAATCATCTCTTGACAACCATAAATCAAAAGTGTAATCAAAATCCAAGCAAGATCATCCGAAGTCAATAAAAAATGTTCTTAAAGATGATTAAAATCGAGAATGGAGAAAATAGGGAAAATGAAAATTCTATCCAATTATCCATAAATACTAATTACCAAGCAAAAATCGAACAATGCCAAATTAATACAAATGAATTAAAATTAATCACACTTGAACGCATCACGCATTCGAAACCAAACATGTAGTTTTATGAGCAATGCCAACAGAAGAAACTGGGACACAACTTGTTCTGTAAGATGATCAAAATCGACAATGGAGACAAAGAATATCAAAACTATATCCAGTTATTAATTAATATAATAATCAAGCAAAAGTAGTAGAACAATAAAAAAAAAAATTAGAATATGCATCTTGTTACCTTAAATGCATTAACAAAACACCAAAAGTTTTAAAAATTGGTGTTTGAGATATACACAAATCCACAAAAATAACAGAAGAATGATGTTGGAACATGATTTGATCAATGTGGAGACCTAAATCTATTCTTTCTCAATGCCACTAAAAGAAATAAAAAGTATGAGTTCCTTTTCTTAGCCAAAAATTTTAAGCCTAATATTATAACTTCTGGTGATTATTACTTAATCTATTTATAAAGCATAATTTAATTGGTAGAGTTCAAGAAGTAGTAAAAAAAAAGAAAAGAATAGATGGCGTCTGCTCTGCTCCCTCCCCCTCCGGATGAACCTCCCATTGCCCCCCCGGCTTCTTTCTTCTTCAAAGGAGGACCCCGACCTTCATTCCGTGATATGGTGCTAGAAAGCAAACCTGCTCCCCCCGCACCTCTGCAACACGATGAGCTTACTGATGACTTGGTTAAGGTGGACTTCATAGATGGAAATAGACTCAAGCCTCGGCTGACATTGGCACCTCAGTTCAAGGAAAGGCTTTGCAAGCCTTGGGAAGACTCCCTCATTATTTCGGTGCTAGGGAAGAAAGTTGGCTACCTTGCTCTCAAATACCGGCTTGGTAAAATGTGGAAGTTGCAAGGTACGTTTGAGCTGAGAGACCTTGATGGAGGCTTCTTCCTCCTCAAGTTTGACAGATCTGCGGATCGAACCAAAGTGATGAATGAAGGGCCTTGGTTAGTCTTCGACAGCTACCTTATGATAGCTCCATGGAGACCCAACTTCTTGGCATCAGAGACAGCTCCTAAAAGAACCATAGTATGGGCTCGGCTGCCGGGATTATCCTTAGAAATGTATGATGAGGCACTGATCACCAAAATGGCTTCAACATTGGGCACTCCGGTCCGAGTGGATGATATGACGAAGAAGATTAACAGAGGCAAGTATGCTAGAGTGTGTGTTGAGATTGACTTACAACTTCCGGTGGTTACTAGTATTCTCATTGATGACCATTGGCAAAGAGTCTCTTACGAGGGCTTGCATCTCCTTTGCACCTCATGCCAAAAATATGGGCATGCTAGTCATGCTTGCCCGGAAAAAATTTCTCCGACGCCGGTTGTTCCTAATGCTGTGACTCTCCGGCAGACTGACTGCATGGGGAGTGAGGTAGGGAAAGTTGGTGGCTTTGCAGAAGTCAAAGAGACCTTGGGAAGTGGTGATACTTCTTTCACCAAAAAGGATATTGTCCAAGGGGAGACTTCTTCTCCTGTGGATGAACTACCTAATCCTGATAAAGACAAGACTGATTTGAGGCAGACAGTATCTTCCCATGATACTCTTTCCAACATGGATTATCAGAAAGAGACACCAGAGCCTAGCCTACCTCTTTCCTCCCAGACGGATGGTTGTGAGGCTCCTGTACAACCTGCATGTGGCGACTGGATCAAGGTCTCAAAAAAGAAGAAGAAATCCAATGGCCCGCCCAAACATAAGATGGTGGTGCAGCCTGCTAAGCCCATTAGCCCAGCCGCAAAGCCCACTCTCTTGGGGACTATTTCTAAAGCTGGCCAGCTTGGGCCTAAACCCCTCAAGCTGATCACCAATACTATGGATAAGAGGAACATTTCCGTGAAGGCTAGCAAAGGCAAAGCCCATTTGAAAGCATCCCAGCAGGGAGATAACGGATGCAAACAGGATGGGGAACTCCTCAATGCCAAGAGGCCTAGGGTCTTGATAAGCAAAGAGGAAAAGCCTGAAGTGGCTCATAGTAATAAGATTGTTCCCAAGGTTCTTATTACTCAGCCCACTGACAAGGATAAACATGACAAAGATGATGAATTCATGAAGGAAGCGGGGAGTGAAAGAGAGGTAGGTTCTTCCATAACCGCTGTTTCCTTATGATAGTGTACAAAGATTTTAAAATTCTTGCGTGGAATATTCGTGGTGCCATGCAAAGAAACACTCAACGCCACATGTCCGATGTTTTACGTTTCTATAAACCTGCTCTGGTCATTTTCATGGAGCCAAGGGGGGAATTTGCTCGAGTTAAGAATCTCCTGTATAAACTTAACTATGAGCCTGTGAAGATTATTGAATGTTGCGGGCAAGCAGGTGGTTTATGGGTGTTGAGTCTGATTGGAAATCCTATTCCCATATCGGTTCTAATCACTCATGAACGCATTGCTACTCTCTCTATTGGATCTGGCAACACTTCTTGGCATATCTCGGCTGTCTACGCCAATCCTTGTTCTAGCAACAGATATAGAGATTGGATTAACATGCGTGAGATCTCAGCTTTGATCAAGGGTCCTTGGTCTGCCATCGGGGACTGGAATGATATAGCCTTCTCCTCTGAAGCAATTGGCATGAACCCGAGTCCACGGCATAGTGAGGCCTTCCGTGACATGCTGTCCGACTGCGGGTTAATGGATATTCATACTGTGGGAGAGCAGTTCACCTGGTTCAAAAACACTAAGGGTGGTCCTCTGGCATGCAAGAGACTTGATAGGGCCGTTGCCAACAGTCAATGGATATCCCTTTTTCCCTTTGGCTATGTGGAAGTACTCCCCAGGAGGGTATCCGACCACCATGCTCTTCTCCTCCATTGCGCCCCAGAATCATCTACTCCAAGTATTCGGCCGTTTAGATGGGAGCTTGCATGGGATTCTCACCCTCAATACCAGCATATTGTGAAAGAAGCTTGGCAAGGGACGGATGGGAGCCTGGACCAGTGCTTGGCCCAGGTTACAACTTCCTCTATCCACTTCAATAAAGTCACCTTTGGGCATATAAGGAACAGGAAAACCAGGCTTTTGAGACGCCTTAAAGGTATTCATCGCTGTCTCTCCACTGTTGATTCTGCTAGACTTTGCCTTCTGGAAAGCAGCTCAATATTAAACTTGAGGAGGTTTTGAAACAAGAGGAAATCTTTTGGTACCAAAAATCTAGAAACAAGTGGATCTCTCATGGTGATCGGAATACAAGATTCTTTCATACTCAAACTATGATTAGAAGGCAAAAAAGTAAAATTGTAGGGCTTGAGATAGAAGGACATTAGAATACTGATGAGTCCACTCTCAAGGAGCACACTCTCTCACACTTCAGACATATTTTTGGTCTCTCCATGCCCATTGCCCGATCCCCCACCTCACTCAAAGCCCTCCCTCCATCAGAGGATGCTGCTCAGGTGAACTGCTCAGTGGACTTGGAAGAAGTGTCTCAGGTTGTTAAGGACATGAAAGGCCTCTCTGCTCCTGGGCCGGATGGCTTCCCGGCCATCTTCTACAAGAATCATTGGACAGAAGTTAGTGGCACGGTCCTGGATTTTATCAAGAATGCCATGTCCACTGGATCCTTCCCTGCAGAGTATGCTGCCACATTTATATGTCTCATCCCAAAAATCAAAGTGCCTAAAGTGATCTCTCATTATAGGCCTATCAGCCTGTGTAATGTGGCATACAAGATCCTCACCAAAATCATTGTAAAAAAGCTTAGACCGATTCTCCAAGGGTATATTAGCCCCTTCCAATCGGCCTTCCTCCCCGGTCGTGGCACCTCGGGCAATGCTATTATTCTTCAAGAAGTCATCAATGCCTTCAAGAATAAACACCGGCATGCCCAGGATTTCCTTCTAAAGGTGGACCTTGAAAAAGCATATGACCACATTCATTGGGACTTCATTGAGCAATGTCTCATTGATGTGAACTTCCCTGCCATGCTCATATCGATCATCATGCACTGTGTTAAATCTCCCACCTATGCTATCCTTTGGAATGGCACTCCACTGCCTCCTATTACTCCTACTAAGGGGATTCGTCAAGGTGATCCTTTAAGCCCATATCTGTTCATCCTCTCTATGGAAAAGCTTTCCCGTGCTATCAGTGCCAAGATTGAAGAGGGTAACTGGCTGCCGATCACCATTGGGAGAGGTATCACGCCTTTATCTCACCTCATGTTTGCGGATGATCTTCTTCTCTTCTCCAAGGCCTCTTCCTCCAGTGCTCAGGCTATTGACCTTCTGCTCACTGAATTTGCTGGTCTCTCCGGCCTCAAGATAAATGTTAAGAAATCAGTGGCGTTTGCTTCTGCTCTAGTCCCTTCGAGCCTCAAGCAACAGATTTCTACCATTCTTAACATCAAGTTTACCACTGATCTTGGAAGCTATCTAGGCTTTCCCCTCTTCCATGGTGCTGTCCGCAAAGAGCATTTCGAATTCCTTCTTGAGAAGATGCACTCCAAGATGGGTATGTGGAAAAGGGAATTGCTCAATAGGGCTGGAAGGATCACCCTTGCAAGATCTGTCATTTCCGCTATACCAGCCTACATTTTCCAGACTGCTTGGGTTCCTACCTCCATATGTGATAAACTTGATAGGACCATCAATACTTTTATATGGAAAGATGCGTCCAACCATGGTATCCACTGGGTCAAATGGGATAAGGTGGCAGTCCCTAAGAAGCATGGTGGTTTAGGGATTCGTAAATGTAGGGATATGAATATTGCAATGCTTGGCAAGTTATTCATGGACCTCAAGAACCCCTCTAACAAGCCTTGGGCTCAAATGCTAGGATGCAAGTATAAGTGCTCCAACGGGGACTTTATCTCTCGACCAGCTTCCTCCTCAGTCTATCGAGCCATTGTCAATGCGGCTGCATACCTGTCAGAGGGGACTAGGATTCGTATTGGCGATGGCAATAGCAGTTTTTGGTACAGCAGATGGCTCCCCAATGGTCCTATCGCCTCGCGTGTACCCTTCGTCCACACATCGGACACTGATCTTAGGATAAAAGATGTGTTTGTTAGGGACTGCTGGTGCTGGGACGCCCTATCTACCCAGGTTCCAGACCATATCCGCCAGGAAGTCCAAGCTTCTGGTCCAGCCAACTTCCACAGTGCATGCCATGATAGGTGGTGTTGGAATGGCACTCCAAATGGTAACTACTCAGTCTCCTCTGGTTATGAGTGGATTATTGACAATAAAGGCCTCTCCAAAGACAACTCCACGTCTTGGGTATGGAAGTTAAAGATCCCGGAAAAATTCAAGTTTCTGCTATGGCTTTGCTCTCATAATGCCCTCCCTACTAATGCTACTCGCCATAAACGTCATCTTGCACCCTCCCCTCTTTGTATCATATGTGGTGCTCATGAGGAAACTACTCTACACCTCTTCTTTCTTTGCCGTTGGGCTGCTGAGGCGTGGAAACGAATTGGTGGACTGCCACCCTTCCATCCTGACCTTCATGGTAGGTCAGTTGGCAATCTCATGAATAAAATTTGCAACCACTGGAATTTCAATCAATGGGCTTTGTTTTGGACTATATGGAAGATGAGGAATGCTGCATGCTTTCGAGGCGAGCGTGTCTCCACCTGCTCGGCCATCCATTCTGCCCACTCGCTTGGAGCTGCGCTTCAACTCACCTTTATTAAACCCCCCAGACAACTGGAGCCCAGGCTAGTTAACTGGAACCCGGACAACTCTACTGGCTTCCTTCTCCATGTCGATGGAAGCTCCTTTGGGAACCCCGGGCGTGCAGGTTATGGAGGAGTGATCCGCACGGGCGATGGCCAATGGATTAAGGGCTTTGCAGGTTATGTAGGAGTGGAGACTAACTTGACGGCTGAATTACATGCAATTCTGAGAGGGATGCAAACTCTTCACAGCATGGGAATCTCTATGGCCACCTGCTTCTCGGACTCCCAAGATGCGCTGAGACACGCCAGGATCACCCCGGATAATACCCACTGTCTGTCTCCTTTACTCCTCAACATTGCTGAATTGATGGAAGGCCACCCTGGTTATACTTGGAAACACCTTCTTAGGGAAGGTAACTCAGTGGCGGATGTTTTGGCCAAGCGTGGTGCTAATATGGAAGAGTTTTTCACCTCTTGGGCCTCCCCCCCGGATGAGGCTAAACCACATGTGATCGCGGATGCTGCCGGGATGTGCTTCCCCCGGCTCTAACCCCCTGTCTCTTCCTGTCACCTTCCCCTCCCCCTGCTGTTCTTGTTTTGTTGTTCTTTTTTGTTTTCCTATTTCCCCGACGTGTATACGTCCTAGTTACCAAAAAAAAAGAAGTAGTAAAAGATTCAGTAAGTGAATGGTTTTTTAATTATCTTTTATGTCCAACATTAAAAATTGAATTTTCCTTAAAAGTAAACTAAGATCTCCTTATGATATATGTCTGGACATGCACAACCACATCTAATTTTTTTTAGACATAGTTCATATAGTGAAAGTGTATTCATCTAAATCAGATTTTCCCTTAAATAACACCAAAAGTGGCCAAGCATTGTTTATTTCCTTGAATAAAGAAAATTGACGGTAACATAAACAGTGGCGGATCAAGAAATTTTTTTAAGTAATGTCCCAAAAAATAATGTAAGTTATATTTAAATAAGGGATAATAGTCACAACAAAAAAAAATATTGAGAAAACCTAGATTTAGTGAATGATTGTGATGTCACCACAAAAATTGAGTGGTGTCACCAAACCTAGTCAAGTTAAATGCAAAAAAATTTCTACCTTAAAATAGTAATTTTATCAATTTAAGTGGTGTCATGTGCCACCACCATTCCCTTAATACATCCGCCCCTGAACGTGAATTTGAGTTTGTTATGGCATTTAGCATTTAGCATTCTACATCAATTTAAGCATGCATAATCTTATGGTATCTTTCTCCCTCCCCCTGCTGTAGTTTTTTTTAGTTTTTCCCCTTTGCCGACGCCTCGGGCGTCACCTTTCACCAAAAAAAAAAAACATACATAATCTCATGGAGACTTACTAAAATCAAAGTAGGAACAAAAAACGGGCCCGAATTCTAATTGGTGGCCTAAAACTGGATATTCTATCTATCATGGTCCAAAAGTGAATTAGACTTCTCTGTTGGCCTAAAAAAATTATTAACGCTATTATTAAATATACTTTTTGAAAGATTGACTAAATTCTAAATTATAAATATTATATTATTAAGATCATTAGAATTATATTATTATATAGTTTTTGTTTGAATATAATATAACGCTATATTTTGTATTTACATTATGGCTTCTTTTATAATGCTATGTTACATCGATATATTTTGAGTAAGAAGTAAAATAAAAACTTTAAATAATTTTTTTGTTAAATTTTACTATAATTGATTAAAAATTTTAGATTTAATTATTAAATATATATGTTCAAAATACTTTTTTGAATAATTATTTTTTCTTTATGTTATGTATTTTATTAAAATTATTTTCTTATGGCCAATAGTTTTTGGCTTGAGTGAGTTGAAGCTCTAGTAGGATAAGCAAGATCTGGGTTTGAGGCTTGTATATGCGAAAAACTGAATTGGGTAAGGCGCCTTTAATTTCTTATGTGGCTTGAGGATACCCGATTTCACCAAAAAATATTTTATTATAATAAAAAACATTAAATTAAAAATTAATCCCAATACCAAAAATTAGGATTAAAATTTGATTAAAATTTTCTACAGTTGAATAATTTCTTTTGAATATACATTTTTCTAGTCTGTATAGTTAGTTGTGCCTGCTTTTAGGCTCAAATATTAATACAACTAATATAATATTTTCGGCGGAACTAACAAATATAATATTACATATATATATTGAATTAAAGAATTTATTATATATAGATTTAATTAAATTGTAGATTTGTTAATCACCAAATATATTATAATTTATTTAAAAGTTATATCTTTAGAAAATATATAGAAAGATTTTTTAAAGGTTTATTTATAATATAATATAAATTTATGATTTAAATGGGTGTTTGGATAAGCGATATGAAATAGATTATCTGATTATTGCGTTTTCAAAACGCAAATAATCAGGTTTGCAGCACCATTTTTTAACGGTTAAACTGATTATTTGCGTTTTGAAAATGCAATAATCAAATAATCACCTTTCTTACCGCTTATCCACCCACTTAAATAGAGTATTAAAAATTGATGATATGGGATGTATGATATGACAAGTATAATTAATTAGCGCTGACGTGTATCATGTATGATTAATCAGCGCTGACGTGGATTATTTATAGTCATTGATTACAAAATGGTAGTATAATTACTGATAAAACCTTAAAGATTAAAAAGATTTAGTTATATTGAATAAAGACAATACAGACACATAACAAAAAGTATTCAAAATTTATTATATAGATAGATAATTTATTCATTTTCTAATAATTTCCTCATTGCTACTTGAGAGTTCTGCTTCATGTGGATGGGAGTTCTTGTGGAAACCGGGTCCTGCCGGTTTTGGCGGGGTTCTTCGGGATTATTCTGGCAGATGGTTGGATGGTTTTTCTGGATCTATCGGAGTCGCCTCTAATCTTGAGGCGGAGCTCCATGGCATTTTGAATGGCATGAATCGGCTTATGGACTTGGTATCTCTTCCGCTTATTGTTATTCCGACTCCGAGGAGGCCCTTTGGCTTATCAAGCAAGTGCCTAGCCCTAGGCATATTTTCTTTCCATTGCTCAAGATTATTGAGAAACTTCTTCATGATCTTCTCGGAGTTAGATGGTTTCACACTCGCCGGGAGGGGAATTCTGTGGCTGACGGACTCGCGGTAGTAGTTATATTTTCCTTGTCGTTTTTTTGTTATTAGCCGACGCTTGTGCGTCACCCTACCCAAAAGAAAAAAATAAAAATATGAGTTTGTTGGATGATGAAATAAGCCCATTATCATCCTCAATGGGCCAATGCGAACAACCATTTTGGGCTAGTCAGCCCAATATTTAATTCATTTATTTGTATATGATTGGGCTATATATTGTCTGTTCACTGTATCAAAACACCCCGTTTGTGGTATCACAAATTTGTCCGATCTGGTATTTATTCTTTTCTTGACCACCCAAATTTTTGAAAAAGATCCCATTCATTCATTGGCATTGACTAAAAGTCCAAAACAATCATGGACAGCATTGTAAATTGATTGAATACTATAGCAATTAGCAATCAATGAAGCAATTCCATATGTCTATTGCTTTCATTAAATTCTAACCTGCTTGCCTGGAAGCTTCAATGAAGCTCCCAGATCAAATCGCCACCGTACAATTCCTGTCGGAACACCTGATATACTGTATACACAAAGGATGAACGGCACCAGTCGTCGTCTCCTCCTCTGAAGTCAGTCACGAAATCAGTCTCCGACCGTCGCGAAATGGGCAGCCAGATGAGCCGAGGAATCCGCCGAAGCAGCAGCAGCAGCAGCCATCACCATCCTCCTCCTCCCCCTGCGCGCACCGTTTCAAACCCCAATTTTGGCTCCAATTCCAATGCCAATGGGATAAACCCTACGGAGGCTGATTTGAGCTCGTACGAAGCTGCATCGCGGTCCGATCCCGATCTACAGACGTTTGATTCCACTCTCCAGCAGCGCACCAGCCGCGCCATAAACTCCATTGCCGTCGGCCTCGAGATGCGCGCTGTCTCCCTCGATTCACTTCGCGAGGTTACCGAAACGCTCCTAGCGATGAACCAAGAGGCCGTCAAGATCATCCTGCAGAACAAGCGCGACATCTGGAAGAATCCGGAACTCTCCGATCTCGTCGACGATTACTTCGACAACAGCCTGTTAACTTTGGATTTCTGTGCCGCACTCGACGCGTGCCTCAAACGTGCCGGCCACATCGAGTCCATCATCAACGTCGCCCTCCGTAAGTTCGAGGAAGAGCATTCCTCCCTTCCAGAAGGTTCCATGAAAACCTACTCCCGAACCCTGGAGGAATTGAACAACTTCCGATCCGCGGAGGCTCCTTTCTCGCAGGAATTCTTCACGGCCTTCAATTCAGTCTACACGAAGCAGATTTTGATGCTGCAAAGACTGCAGGCTAAAAAACGGAAATTAGATAGCAAATTGGGGAAATTGAAGGCCTGGAGAAAAGTCTCGTACGTGATATTCGTCTCCACCTTCGCCGCAGTTCTGATATGCTCTGTTTTGGCAGCCGCCCTCCACGCCTCCCCTGTCGTGGTGGCGCTGGCCGCCGCCGCCGCCGTGCCATTAGGGTCAATTGGGCAGTGGCTCAATTCCCTCTGGAAGAAATGCGAAAGGGAATTGAAGGGGCAGAGGGAGATTATAACCTCAATGCAGATTGGCAATTTCGTCATCATCAAGGATTTAGACAACATAAGAGTCTTGGTGGACAGGTTCAAGATCAAGATTGAGGCTTTGTTGGTGAATGCCGAGTTTGCAACAAGGGAGGAAGAGGCGGTTGTGATCGCCATGGAAGAGATTAGAAAGGAAGTGGATGTGTTTGTCAAGACTATCCATGAATTGAGTGAGCACGCCAATAAGTGCGTGCAGGAAACAACTATGGCGAGGACATTGGTACTGAGAAGAATAATCAATCACCCCAACAGTTCGAATCAGGACGGCGGTATGTTTTCCTGATTCCTGCCTGATATTGTTGCTGATAGTTTAACATTATTTGCAGCTTGAATAACATATAGAATATCATCATCTTGTAATTGAATATTGATACATTCTTCCTCAAGGAATGCTATTAATTCATGGTTAATTATAGAATATCCAGATATGATTCTCACTTTTGTGTATTGTACTATCATGTATAGGACGCAGGGCTTATTTTTGTTGTGCATTAGAGCTGTTACAAAAATTAAGGGTATAATCTATGGTAGATTCTAGCTGTGGGATTATTGTAGTTGTTCATGGGTATGTTATTTATTACAGTAACTGGGAAGCTGCTGCAGCGTATATTTTGCATCAATAATTAAGACCTATCCCGAAATGCCATTCCATTTTTAAAAAGGGCGTGATAAAGATTGGGATTTAGAATGTGATTTTAAAACAGAGCTGCATACTTTCATTCTTAAAGTTGTGTCTTGGTGGATGGATCAAAGTTCAAACATGATATTGGCAAGTTTTCATGGTATGATGAGGAATGGGCGTTTTAACTTTGAAGGCTTGTTTTCATCAGTGGATTTGCATTTCAAGTGAATGAATTTGGGTCCTGCTTCAAATCCAAATTAAATCCCCAACCAAATGAGCCATGAAGGATATGCTATATTGAGAATATTTCCAGGGAGTATATACAGCTGTGGGAATTGGGATCATGTACAAATATGACATATGCAACATTGGGCATTGATCCTCTAGGATTGGATATTTAATCAAAATGGTCCCATCCTTAATTCGAGTGTTGAAATTAAAGTTCACCATTGGTTGGGTGACCTCACCTTACCCCATCACATTAGATGTGTCGTAACAATTCATGGCCATGAAATCAATTTACCATGTCATTAAATTTAGACAACAATCATAAAAAGGTAAAAGTTGAAGATTTGACCACTATATTAATTCTCAATCCCACACTGATCAACAGAAGTGCGCTTCAAGACACTTTCATTGCCGTTCTTTTTTTTGCCCTTGTAACTCATTCAATTCCTTCAGCTGGGTGAAAAAATTAATATATTCACACCTTTCAATAAAAAGTGAATTTATTAATGTACAAACATCTCATTATTTATAAATGAATATAAAAAAATACTTTATTTTGTAAACAAATTTACAACTTGCACAAAAACATTTGACATTCTCAAAAAGTTGCTGTATTATTTTTATGTAGCCAAAACAATAAATGTTGCATTACAAAACTTTTATAGTTCATGCCCATTGATATGTTCCAGCATGATGAATGGAGTGAATTCATACATCAAAATGTTTTCAAAATCGGGATGTTAGTTAGTGTTGTTTTTGTTTTTATAAGATTAAAATCATATGATCGAATTGGATGCATTAAGGAATGGAATCAATTATGCATGCTAATAACTAATAAGTGAAAAGTATAATTTTGCATATTATCGATTCATTTTTCTCAAATAAAATACATTATTTTTTATAAACCAAGCACATCTCATTATTTGGTATGTTTAGAAATAATTATCATTCGTTATGGTAAACTCACATAACATAAAGTTATAGACACATTTTTTTATATTCCACCAATCACCTCTGATTTTTTTCCCCCTTACTTCATCCTATTTATATTTTCATAAACACAATTGTACAAAAAAAATACATAAGCATGAAGCACATACATACGAAGTATACTATATGTAGTAGTATTTCTCTAGACATCATATATACATAAAAAGTACTATATGTTCTTAATTAAACTCAAAACTAAAGTACAAAATTCATTTTCAAGCCTATTGCATGCAACCAGTCATAATGATTTTTATGCATATTCGTAGGCGGTGTGTGAACTTCGCTTGTTCTTATATAGGCCTGACCATTTTGATTTTAGGCAAATTTACTTTGATAGACGAATTAATACAATTAATAATGTAACACCCCGGTTTTGGTAACCCAGGCCGTGATGCCACCGCCACACCTCCCTAGCAAGACACGGTTTCTCCGAGCTCACTAAAGAGATGCAAGGCTATGGTTTTTCAGAATTTAAAATATTCAAATAGCCCATTCATATATAATTTAAAAATAATACATCAAAGTTGCAGCGGAAATATAAGTTGTGCAGCGGAAATAAAGTATAAGGGCCGACATGGCCAAAACACGGGTTAAACAGTCCCGTTCATGCAAGTCGTAATTAAATGCAGGGATTTAAAATAGAGATTTCCCCAAATGTTCCCATGTATGCATATGACGATGCATAATCTTCAGACTCTGTAAGAAAAAGGGGATAAATGGTTTGGGTCAGCAAAAACGCGCTGAGTAAGTTAACACATAGCATGATTTAGGGGTTTCAAATCCTTTAATTAAATTTAATAAAAAGATGTTTGTAGGTAATACACAATTTAAGTTAATCATCCACTAATAAATAAATGGCATGATTTAAAATAAAGATTTCCACGTGATCATGATTCAACTTACATAGTAAAATGATTTGCACGGCATAGTTAAGATAAAACTTTTTGTCATGCATAAAAATATTTTATTTTAAAAATGCGAATATAATTGCATACTTTAAAGACACATTTAATTTCATAATTAAAAACTTAAGCATGGGCAATTATTTAAGACATGATTTAAAAACATGAATAATGCCGTAAGTAAGTAAATAAAAATTTGAGCTTTTAAAAATTCTCCCCGATACGCCACTATCTCAACAATATTTAATTTAGCCGGCAATCCGGCGGCCGCAGCCAATTTCATAAAATCTGAGCCTTTTTAATTTATTTCCCGTTACGCCATCATCTCAACAATATATCATTTAGCCGGTGATCCGGCGGCCGCAACCAATATCAAAAGTATCATTTAGCCGGTGATCCGGCGGCCGCAGCCAATATCAATAGTATCATTTAGCCGGTGATCCGACGGCCTCAGCCAATTTCATAAGTATCATATCTCATTTAGCCGGTATTCCGGCGGCCGCAGCCGATTCGCCATACCCAATACCACTCCGTCGAGCCTCGAGTAACCCATACGGATACACTCGAGAGGGTAGGCCGTTGGTCTCTTGTGACCAAATACGCCATATCCAGTACCGCTCCGTCGAGCCTCGAGTAACCCATACGGATACACCCGAGAGGATAGGCCCAAAAATATAAGATGCCGTTTTGGCAATCTTTCGCGCGTAGTAATCATTGCCGTTTTGGCACAAAATGAATAATTAGGAGGGCACCCTGCAGAGCACTCACCCCCTAATTTTATGTAACCAATGTAACCGATATCGTTTCTGTAACACTCCCGTTTTCCTACTCTTAGTTCCGCGGCGGAAGCCTCAACTAGGAATCCGGGGTTGTTACCGCCACGCCCCTTAATTAAGCTCGCTTAGGTCTGACCTTGGCTAACTTAATTAATTGGCGCTAAGGCTAATTAAATTAAATTGCTTACACATGCTTAAAACAATAACTTTATTATTTACAAAATATAATATATCAGAGTTCGCAAAATATGACGACTAAGGCTCGTCGCCCCCAAAAGTAACTTGACATAACATTAAAATATAAATGAAAACTAATAATATGATATATATGTATATATATATGTATATATATATATTTATTTATTTTGCACAAAAGGTTTGATACCCATGCCCGTGCCCATGCATTTAGTCATCTCCACATATGTCAAATCCTGAAAAGAGTGCACATATAATTTATCAGCACACCGGCTGAGTAAATAAATTTGTACTCATGGGACAAAATTAAATATAAAGACTCAAGCAGTAAATGACATGTCAAACCGTTAAAAATTCTGATTCTCTGTGTCATGTTGCTCGACTATGACGTCTACACCCGGGGTATCCCATAGGACCTAACATGCTTTCATAGTGACCGTAATCAAGACTATGAGTATACAAGGGCGGCCCTCCCTTGCAACTAGAACTGATTGTGAGACCCTTGGCCTAACACAATTCTTTTTATAATGCTCTTACGAAGATAACCCCAATTGGAGTATATCCCGTATAATAATATCATCTCAATAATTTACATGCCATACACTGGAAATAAAATTTTCACATGCATGGCTTAGCCAAAAAATAATTAAACTCATACTAGGGCATTTCCTCTGCATAAATCATTTGCATGAATAATTCTAAATTATTTAAAGCAATAAGGAATTAAACATGCAAAAATTAAATTTTGGGACAACGCCCGCAGAATATAAATTTACTTACAATCTCTATGATGATAGCCTACCGAAATTCTGGACTGCTACTACTCCAACACTTCCCGTACTACTCCACTCACTATTACCTTCTACCACTATTAACTCTATCCCGATCTCTCTACTACTATTTTTCTCAAACACACACTCTCTCTATTACTGCACACAACTCACACCCATGATTAGTCACTCAAAACTCACTATGCTCTCTACTGCATTTGCATTTGGTGTGAATAAATGAGATGTTTCATCCTCTATTTATAGGCAAGATGCCCACCTCCATTGCCATTATTTTATTATTTTCCATGTTCACGGGTAGCTACTATATGCATCATGTGAACTTTTTTTTTTTTAATTTATGCATATAGCCCATGCCACATGCATGCCACCCTATCCTTCTTTTGTCTTTTCAATTTTTTTTTTATTTTACTTATTCATTTATTTGGCTCTTTGATAAAAGTTTCAAAACAAGTAGGATTTGAACACACAACCTTTAAGTTATGAGCCCACTTGACTAACCAATTGGTTATCAAAGTCTTTATGCCATATCTTAATTCTAACTAAATTTATTTCAAAATATTAGAATCCTTATTGTTAGTAATTATTTTTACCCATCTATATCTTTAAATCAAATCTTATTATTTTTTTTTTCTAAAATATTACTCTTCCAAACATTTAAACTTTTCCATACTAGAAAATATTCCCTATCATCTACTTTTAAACTTGGAAAAATAGTTCATTGTTTACAACATTCTTTTAATTAATTAAAACCCACTTCCTATTAAATTTTAATTTATAGCAGACAATTAATTATTATACTATATTTAAATTTAGCGGGTATTACAATCCATCCTCCTTAGAAACAAACTTCGTCCTCGAAGTTCATTTTAAGTCATATAATTACTAAGGAAAAGTAAGGCAAGGTATTGCATAACAAAAGTTTTCTAACCGTACTTGACTTGGGCTGTAACATTCTCTCCCACTTGATTTCACAGCTATGTCCCCATAGCTGTATCATGTTGAAGGAACAACTCTGGATACTTGCCCTGCATTTCGGCCTCAGTTTCCCACGTGGCATCATTCTCATCATGGTTTGACCATTGTACTTTGACCATGCGAATGACTTTGCGCCTTGTGGCTCGTTCTTTAGTATCCAAGATCCTGACCGGTCTTTCCTCATAAGTAAGGTCTTTGTCGAGTTCGATAAGGTCTGGTTGCACTACCCTTTTTGAATCATGTTGATATTTCTTAAGTTGCGACACATGGAATACGTCATGGACTCGAGACAACTCCTCTGGTAAGTCCAATCGGTATGCCAAGGTACCAACTCGGGCGATAATGTCAAAGGGTCCAATATAACGGGGACTTAGCTTACCTCGTTTTCCGAACCGCATTACGCCCTTCATGGGCGATACTTTGAGCAAAACTTTATCGCCGACTTCGTATTCACCATCACGCCTCTTTTGATCGGCATACGTCTTCTGTCGATCTTGAGCGGCTTTCATCTTTAGTCGAATTTGCTCCACTATTCCTATCGTTTCCTCGATTAATTGTGGCCCAACAGGAATCGGATTTTCGCTTTTAGTCCAACAGAGTGGACTCCGACATTTCCTACCATATAGTGCCTCAAATGGGGCCATGCCAATACTAGCATGATAGCCATTATTATAGCTAAATTCTATAAGTGGTAGGTACTTTTCCCAACTACCCTTGAAATCCAAAACACAGGCTCTCAACATGTCTTCAAGTGTCTGGATCGTCCTTTCAGTTTGACCATCGGTTGTTGGATGAAATGCTGTGCTCATTTTTATTTTTGTTCCGAAAGCCTGTTGGAGTTTCGTCCAGAATGTAGAGACAAATCGACTATCTCTATCTGAGACGATATCTTGGGGAATTCCATGCCTTCGGACTACATTCTCAATATAAGATCTTGCCAACTGATCCATACTCCATGTTTCTTTCATCGGTATGAATATGGCTGTTTTAGTTAATCGATCAACGATTACCCAAATCTTATCATTGCCTTTTGGTGTTTTTGGCAATCCTGACACAAAGTCCATAGAAATGCTATCCCATTTCCATTCTGGAATTTCTAATGGTTTTACTAACCCTAGTGGTTTTCTTCGGTCAGGTTTGACCTTTTGGCACGTCGGACACTTTTCCACAAATTCCGCTACCTCTCGCTTCATTCGTGGCCACCAAAAGACTTTACTTAAGTCCTTGTATAACTTATCCCCACCAGGATGCACAGAATATGGAGTTTCGTGTCCTTCTTCTAATATGCGCCTTTTAAGATCCTCGCAGGCCTTTGGTATACACCATCGACCCTTAAATCGGATAGTGCCATCTTCGTGGATTTGGAACCCTATAGCTCCACCTTGAGCTATCTTTGTCTTAATCCTTTCTAATTTGACATCACCGGGTTGTCCATTTCGAATCTCGTCGAATATAGTCGGTTGTATTGTCATGGCATGAATCTGTTGAGCAGGTGTATCTTTATGCACCAATTCAATACCTAACCGAGCCAATTCCATATATAATGTTGGTGGCAAGATTCGTGTATTATCTAAGGGTCTTGTCTTTCGACTTAGTGCATCTGCCACTTTATTAGCTTTACCCTCATGATAAGTGATACCTAAATCGTAGTCCTTCATCAATTCCAACCACCGTCTCTGTCGCATGTTGAGCTCTTTTTGAGTGTAGATGTACTTCAGGCTCTTATGGTCTGTGTATATGTTACATCTCCGTCCGTACAGGTAATGTCTCCATATTTTTAGGGCGAAGACAACTGCAGCCAATTCTAAATCATGAGTCGAGTAATTCTCCTCATATGGCTTTAGTTGTCGAGAAGCATATGCTATAACTTTCCCTTGTTGCATTAGCACGCATCCCAAGCCAAATTTGGAAGCGTCGCTATAAACTTCAAAATCGCCATCTTCAGTGGGTAAGGTAAGTATTGGTGCCGTGGTCAACATTTCTTTCAAAGTTTGGAATGCAATTTCGCATTCAGGTGTCCAAATCACCTTTGATCCCTTCTTAAGGTTCTGTGTCAGGGGTCGTGCAATTTTTGAGAAATCCTTAACAAACCTCCTGTAATAGCCAGCTAGACCGAGAAAACTCCTTATCTCTGTTTGCGATGTTGGTACAGGCCAGTCTTTTACTGCGGATACCTTGGCTGGGTCAACTGAAATTCCTTCGGCTGAGACGATATGACCAAGGAATGCGACTTTGTCTAGCCAGAAATCACATTTTGACAATTTAGCGTATAACTTGTGATTCCTCAGAGTTTGCAATACTCGATGTAGATGTTGTTCATGCCTCTCATTGTCTATGGAATACACCAATATGTCGTCAATGAAGACTACTACGCATTTATCCAACAGTTCTCGAAAAAACATTATTCATGAGACTCATGAATACTGCTGGGGCGTTGGTTAGCCCAAACGACATCACGGTGAACTCGTAATGTCCATACCGTGTTCTAAATGCCGTTTTTGGGATATCTTCTTTAGCTATCCTTAGCTGGTGATATCCGGACCTTAGATCAATCTTTGAAAACACCTTTGCTCCCTTTAGTTGATCAAATAAGTCATCTATTCGTGGCAAGGGATATTTATTCTTGATGGTTACTTGGTTGAGACCTCTATAATCGATACAGAGTCTTAGTCCTCCATCTTTTTTTCGTACAAATAGTACAGGTGCTCCCCACGGAGATGTACTAGGACGAATGTATCCTTTTTCTAAAAGATCTTCAAGTTGTTCCCGTAACTCGTTCATCTCTGTTGGTGCCATCCGGTATGGAGCCTTTGATACAGGTTCGGTACCCGGAATCAAATCAATCGTGAATTCTATCTCACGTTCGGGTGGCATTCCCGGAATATCATCTGGGAATACATCAGGATACTCACGCACTACTGGAATATTGTTTATGTCTATCTCTTCTGCTTGAAGGTTCATAAGGTAGCAAATGTAAAGGGGATTTCCTTTTCTCATCAATGTTGCTAACTGCACCCTTGACACAATTTTCGTGGTTGGCTTCTTTGGCTCAGCATAGAAAGACACACGCTTCCTGTTATCCCCATAAATTGTTATCTTTTACTGAGAACAATTGATATTGGCTTGGTAACGCGTTAGCCAATCCATTCCTAAGATAATATCAAAATCTTGTAATTCAAATTCTACTAGATTTGCAAGGAACTCGACGTCACAAATACGAATGGGAACTTTTTCGTGACGCTTTGAGCAGCTAACTATCGTTCCGTTGGGCAACGAGATTCTTAGTGTTATCTCCTGAGGGTTATCGAGTCCTAAATCGGGCAATTTACTACGAGATATGAATGAACATGTGGCTCCAGAATCAAATAGAATGCGCACTTTATACCCATTAATTTCGAAAGTACCTTCGATCACATCTCCAGCACCTGGCATGTCAGCTTGGTTTACCACGTTCAACCTTCCTTGATTTGGCCCACCTGGATTCTGTGGGTTTCCACCAGTTGTCCTTTGATTGTTGGGAAATGGAGGTCGTTGTCCTTGATTATTTCCACCAATGCGGGGTCCTTGGGGACAATAATCCTCCTTTCGTAAGTCTGCTCGAATTCGGCTAGGATCGAGTCTTATGCGACAGTCCACCGCCTTGTGTCCCTTCAGTCCACAACGATAGCATTCATCATCTTGAGGACACTGTTGCATAGTGTGCTTTTTATAACAGTGACGGCACGGGGCTGGTATTGGTTCTCCGTTCCGATTGGTGCGAAACACCGTACTATTCCAGTTATTCCTTGGGAAATTCCTCCTTTGGTTTGGATGATTATCCTTACTCTCTTCAATTTTCCTCTTTCCCTTGTCATGTGGTGCAGATTTGGAGTTTTCTCCTTTATGCTCGTGTCCTTCTACCAACTCGACTGTCATAGCTCGATTATAGACTTTTTGTAAGCTAGTGAATTGCTTCCCTCCAAATGCCTTTCGTATGTTTTTATTCAAGCCAAGCTCAAATTTTTGGGCTTTAGTTTGCTCAGTTGCCACCAGGTCTGGGGCGAACCTCAAGAGTTCTGTAAACTTAGCATAGTATTGTTGAACCGACCGATTACCCTGTTGAAGAGAAATGAATTCTCCATACTTGGCATTCTTGAGGCTAAGTGGATAAAACTGCTCCCTCAAGCTTTTCTGAAACTCTTCCCAAGTTACTTGGCGGTTCTCTTGTGACCTCCACCAAGTGTTTGCAATGCCAGTTAGGAAAAAGGTAGCCACTCCCACCTTTCTTTCATCTGGACACTCAACTGCTTCGAGCAGTTTCTCAAATGACTCAATCCAACCTTCCAGCTTGGCTGGATCTTCTTGTCCAGCATATCGAGGCGGTTGAAACTTATTAACAGCTTCTATAAAATCTCATTGGGTCTCTCCCTGGCTTTCCCCTTTCTCCGCCTGTTGCTGAACTACTGCTCCAAGGGTGATTAGCAGTTGTTCTATTCGTTGTTGACGATTGTCGTCATCGGCCATACTTGTCTTAGCGTTATCGCTATCGCTTTCGCCCCTAGTCGATATATGTTAGTTAGTTAGTCACTTTAAAAATCAATATAACACACCATACTAGTTTATTCAAAGTCTAGATAATAATAAGGCAAACTTTATTTCATAATACCGAGTTGGAGTACAACATTGAAAATTTCCAAGGTTTAAGATAGTCATAATTCTTAATACCGACTTGGGTACAATATTTAAAATTTCCAAGTTTTAAAATAGTTATAACTTTTACTAGTAGTAAACAAACGATAAGCTAGTACTGGGCACCGCGAGGAGGGCTGGCATGATGGTACACTGGAGATGGGGTTCGCTGGCGCAAACAGACAACATCTTCATCGGGATCACTTTCTTCGGCACGTGCACCCTGGGCGGATGATCCTGGGAGGCGTCGGAGATCAACAGTAAGGTCTCTATAGAACTTATTAACTTTGTGCCCCCTTCTCTCCATATACGCAATCTCCTTGTTTAGGCGTCTTATGGTATCCAGGTGAAGGCTGACTTGCTCCTTAGTATCCTTCAGCTCCTCATTCAGTTCGTCTATCTCCTCCACCTGCTCAGCACACAAGTGATCTAGTTCCTCCTTTTCTGTTTCGGCCAAGACCCTTCTATCGTATTCATCTTTATACTTATTTTCGAGTATTAGCTCCTCGTTTATATGTGTCGTAGCCTCTAACGCCAGTCGGTTCCTTAACTGATCATTTTTTGTGCTAAGGTGCTCGGCTCTAGCCCTCTCTCGCTCGCTGGTTTTTATTAATTCTCGAACCAACTCTGGAACTAGTTCGGCTATCCTATTGTTATCCCCCATCTAACAAACAAAATAATCATAAATATTTGCAAATATTAAAAATGATAATAGCATGAACTGTGCCTAATGTCAGTGCATCGTGTCCCCCGAAAATATGCAACAATTCTATTTTAAACCGATAAGAAAACATATTTTACTTTTCTTTTTTTTTAAAAAAAAAACATCTTTTTTTTTCAAATGGCCTCTGATACCACTCTGTAACACTCCCGTTTTCCTACTCTTAGTTCCGCGGCGGAAGCCTCAACTAGGAATCCGGGGTTGTTACCGCCACGCCCCTTAATTAAGCTCGCTTAGGTCTGACCTTGGCTAACTTAATTAATTGGCGCTAAGGCTAATTAAATTAAATTGCTTACACATGCTTAAAACAATAACTTTATTATTTACAAAATATAATATATCAGAGTTCGCAAAATATGACGACTAAGGCTCGTCGCCCCCAAAAGTAACTTGACATAACATTAAAATATAAATGAAAACTAATAATATGATATATATGTATATATATATGTATATATATATATTATTTATTTTGCACAAAAGGTTTGATACCCATGCCCGTGCCCATGCATTTAGTCATCTCCACATATGTCAAATCCTGAAAAGAGTGCACATATAATTTATCAGCACACCGGCTGAGTAAATAAATTTGTACTCATGGGACAAAATTAAATATAAAGACTCAAGCAGTAAATGACATGTCAAACCGTTAAAAATTCTGATTCTCTGTGTCATGTTGCTCGACTATGACGTCTACACCCGGGGTATCCCATAGGACCTAACATGCTTTCATAGTGACCGTAATCAAGACTATGAGTATACAAGGGCGGCCCTCCCTTGCAACTAGAACTGATTGTGAGACCCTTGGCCTAACACAATTCTTTTTATAATGCTCTTACGAAGATAACCCCAATTGGAGTATATCCCGTATAATAATATCATCTCAATAATTTACATGCCATACACTGGAAATAAAATTTTCACATGCATGGCTTAGCCCAAAAATAATTAAACTCATACTAGGGCATTTCCTCTGCATAAATCATTTGCATGAATAATTCTAAATTATTTAAAGCAATAAGGAATTAAACATGCAAAAATTAAATTTTGGGACAACGCCCGCAGAATATAAATTTACTTACAATCTCTATGATGATAGCCTACCGAAATTCTGGACTGCTACTACTCCAACACTTCCCGTACTACTCCACTCACTATTACCTTCTACCACTATTAACTCTATCCCGATCTCTCTACTACTATTTTTCTCAAACACACACTCTCTCTATTACTGCACACAACTCACACCCATGATTAGTCACTCAAAACTCACTATGGTCTCTACTGCATTTGCATTTGGTGTGAATAAATGAGATGTTTCATCCTCTATTTATAGGCAAGATGCCCACCTTCATTGCCATTATTTTATTATTTTCCATGTTCACGGGTAGCTACTATATGCATCATGTGAACTTTTTTTTTTAATTTATGCATATAGCCCATGCCACATGCATGCCACCCTATCCTTCTTTTGTCTTTTCAATTTTTTTTTTTATTTTACTTATTCATTTATTTGGCTCTTTGATAAAAGTTTCAAAACAAGTAGGGTTTGAACACACAACCTTTAAGTTATGAGCCCACTTGACTAACCAATTGGTTATCAAAGTCTTTATGTCATATCTTAATTCTAACTAAATTTATTTCAAAATATTAGAATCCTTATTGTTAGTAATTATTTTTACCCATCTATATCTTTAAATCAAATCTTATTATTTTTTTTTTCTAAAATATTACTCTTCCAAACATTTAAACTTTTCCATACTAGAAAATATTCCCTATCATCTACTTTTAAACTTGGAAAAATAGTTCATTGTTTACAACATTCTTTTAATTAATTAAAACCCACTTCCTATTAAATTTTAATTTATAGCAGACAATTAATTATTATACTATATTTAAATTTAGCGGGTATTACAATCCATCCTCCTTAGAAACAAACTTCGTCCTCGAAGTTCATTTTAAGTCATATAATTACTAAGGAAAAGTAAGGCAAGGTATTGCATAACAAAAGTTTTCTAACCGTACTTGACTTGGGCTGTAACATTCTCTCCCACTTGATTTCACAACTATGTCCCCATAGCTGTATCATGTTGAAGGAACAACTCTGGATACTTGCCCTGCATTTCGGCCTCAGTTTCCCACGTGGCATCATTCTCATCATGGTTTGACCATTGTACTTTGACCATGCGAATGACTTTGCGCCTTGTGGCTCGTTCTTTAGTATCCAAGATCCTGACCGGTCTTTCCTCATAAGTAAGGTCTTTGTCGAGTTCGATAAGGTCTGGTTGCACTACCCTTTTTGAATCATGTTGATATTTCTTAAGTTGCGACACATGGAATACGTCATGGACTCGAGACAACTCCTCTGGTAAGTCCAATCGGTATGCCAAGGTACCAACTCGGGCGATAATGTCAAAGGGTCCAATATAACGGGGACTTAGCTTACCTCGTTTTCCGAACCGCATTACGCCCTTCATGGGCGATACTTTGAGCAAAACTTTATCGCCGACTTCGTATTCACCATCACGCCTCTTTTGATCGGCATACGTCTTCTGTCGATCTTGAGCGGCTTTCATCTTTAGTCGAATTTGCTCCACTATTCCTATCGTTTCCTCGATTAATTGTGGCCCAACAGGAATCGGATTTTCGCTTTTAGTCCAACAGAGTGGACTCCGACATTTCCTACCATATAGTGCCTCAAATGGGGCCATGCCAATACTAGCATGATAGCCATTATTATAGCTAAATTCTATAAGTGGTAGGTACTTTTCCCAACTACCCTTGAAATCCAAAACACAGGCTCTCAACATGTCTTCAAGTGTCTGGATCGTCCTTTCAGTTTGACCATCGGTTGTTGGATGAAATGCTGTGCTCATTTTTATTTTTGTTCCGAAAGCCTGTTGGAGTTTCGTCCAGAATGTAGAGACAAATCGACTATCTCTATCTGAGACGATATCTTGGGGAATTCCATGCCTTCGGACTACATTCTCAATATAAGATCTTGCCAACTGATCCATACTCCATGTTTCTTTCATCGGTATGAATATGGCTGTTTTAGTTAATCGATCAACGATTACCCAAATCTTATCATTGCCTTTTGGTGTTTTTGGCAATCCTGACACAAAGTCCATAGAAATGCTATCCCATTTCCATTCTGGAATTTCTAATGGTTTTACTAACCCTAGTGGTTTTCTTCGGTCAGGTTTGACCTTTTGGCACGTCGGACACTTTTCCACAAATTCCGCTACCTCTCGCTTCATTCGTGGCCACCAAAAGACTTTACTTAAGTCCTTGTATAACTTATCCCCACCAGGATGCACAGAATATGGAGTTTCGTGTCCTTCTTCTAATATGCGCCTTTTAAGATCCTCGCAGGCCTTTGGTATACACCATCGACCCTTAAATCGGATAGTGCCATCTTCGTGGATTTGGAACCCTATAGCTCCACCTTGAGCTATCTTTGTCTTAATCCTTTCTAATTTGACATCACCGGGTTGTCCATTTCGAATCTCGTCGAATATAGTCGGTTGTATTGTCATGGCATGAATCTGTTGAGCAGGTGTATCTTTATGCACCAATTCAATACCTAACCGAGCCAATTCCATATATAATGTTGGTGGCAAGATTCGTGTATTATCTAAGGGTCTTGTCTTTCGACTTAGTGCATCTGCCACTTTATTAGCTTTACCCTCATGATAAGTGATACATAAATCGTAGTCCTTCATCAATTCCAACCACCGTCTCTGTCGCATGTTGAGCTCTTTTTGAGTGTAGATGTACTTCAGGCTCTTATGGTCTGTGTATATGTTACATCTCCGTCCGTACAGGTAATGTCTCCATATTTTTAGGGCGAAGACAACTGCAGCCAATTCTAAATCATGAGTCGGGTAATTCTCCTCATATGGCTTTAGTTGTCGAGAAGCATATGCTATAACTTTCCCTTGTTGCATTAGCACGCATCCCAAGCCAAATTTGGAAGCGTCGCTATAAACTTCAAAATCGCCATCTTCAGTGGGTAAGGTAAGTATTGGTGCCGTGGTCAACATTTCTTTCAAAGTTTGGAATGCAATTTCGCATTCAGGTGTCCAAATCACCTTTGATCCCTTCTTAAGGTTCTGTGTCAGGGGTCGTGCAATTTTTGAGAAATCCTTAACAAACCTCCTGTAATAGCCAGCTAGACCGAGAAAACTCCTTATCTCTGTTTGCGATGTTGGTACAGGCCAGTCTTTTACTGCGGATACCTTGGCTGGGTCAACTGAAATTCCTTCGGCTGAGACGATATGACCAAGGAATGCGACTTTGTCTAGCCAGAAATCACATTTTGACAATTTAGCGTATAACTTGTGATTCCTCAGAGTTTGCAATACTCGATGTAGATGTTGTTCATGCCTCTCATTGTCTATGGAATACACCAATATGTCGTCAATGAAGACTACTACGCATTTATCCAACAGTTCTCGAAAAACATTATTCATGAGACTCATGAATACTGCTGGGGCGTTGGTTAGCCCAAACGACATCACAGTGAACTCGTAATGTCCATACCGTGTTCTAAATGCCGTTTTTGGGATATCTTCTTTAGCTATCCTTAGCTGGTGATATCCGGACCTTAGATCAATCTTTGAAAACACCTTTGCTCCCTTTAGTTGATCAAATAAGTCATCTATTCGTGGCAAGGGATATTTATTCTTGATGGTTACTTGGTTGAGACCTCTGTAATCGATACAGAGTCTTAGTCCTCCATCTTTTTTTCGTACAAATAGTACAGGTGCTCCCCACGGAGATGTACTAGGACGAATGTATCCTTTTTCTAAAAGATCTTCAAGTTGTTCCCGTAACTCGTTCATCTCTGTTGGTGCCATGGTATGGAGCCTTTGATACAGGTTCGGTACCCGGAATCAAATCAATCGTGAATTCTATCTCACGTTCGGGTGGCATTCCCGGAATATCATCTGGGAATACATCAGGATACTCACGTACTACTGGAATATTGTTTATGTCTATCTCTTCTGCTTGAAGGTTCATAAGGTAGCAAATGTAAAGGGGATTTCCTTTTCTCATCAATGTTGCTAACTGCACCCTTGACACAATTTTCGTGGTTGGCTTCTTTGGCTCAGCATAGAAAGACACACGATTCCTGTTATCCCCATAAATTGTTATCTTTTGCTGAGAACAATTGATATTGGCTTGGTAACGCGTTAGCCAATCCATTCCTAAGATAATATCAAAATCTTGTAATTCAAATTCTACTAGATTTGCAAGGAACTCGACGTCACAAATACGAATGGGAACTTTTTCGTGACGCTTTGAGCAGCTAACTATCGTTCCGTTGGGCAACGAGATTCTTAGTGTTATCTCCTGAGGGTTATCGAGTCCTAAATCGGGCAATTTACTACGAGATATGAATGAACATGTGGCTCCAGAATCAAATAGAATGCGCACTTTATACCCATTAATTTCGAAAGTACCTTCGATCACATCTCCAGCACCTGGCATGTCAGCTTGGTTTACCACGTTCAACCTTCCTTGATTTGGCCCACCTGGATTCTGTGGGTTTCCACCAGTTGTCCTTTGATTGTTGGGAAATGGAGGTCGTTGTCCTTGATTATTTCCACCAATGCGGGGTCCTTGGGGACAATAATCCTCCTTTCGTAAGTCTGCTCGAATTCGGCTAGGATCGAGTCTTATGCGACAGTCCACCGCCTTGTGTCCCTTCAGTCCACAACGATAGCATTCATCATCTTGAGGACACTGTTGCATAGTGTGCTTTTTATAACAGTGACGGCACGGGGCTGGTATTGGTTCTCCGTTCCGATTGGTGCGAAACACCGTACTATTCCAGTTATTCCTTGGGAAATTCCTCATTTGGTTTGGATGATTATCCTTACTCTCTTCAATTTTCCTCTTTCCCTTGTCATGTGGTGCAGATTTGGAGTTTTCTCCTTTATGCTCGTGTCCTTCTACCAACTCGACTGTCATAGCTCGATTATAGACTTTTTGTAAGCTAGTGAATTGCTTCCCTCCAAATGCCTTTCGTATGTTTTTATTCAAGCCAAGCTCAAATTTTTGGGCTTTAGTTTGCTCAGTTGCCACCAGGTCTGGGGCGAACCTCAAGAGTTCTGTAAACTTAGCATAGTATTGTTGAACCGACCGATTACCCTGTTGAAGAGAAATGAATTCTCCATACTTGGCATTCTTGAGGCTAAGTGGATAAAACTGCTCCCTCAAGCTTTTCTGAAACTCTTCCCAAGTTACTTGGCGGTTCTCTTGTGACCTCCACCAAGTGTTTGCAATGCCAGTTAGGAAAAAGGTAGCCACTCCCACCTTTCTTTCATCTGGACACTCAACTGCTTCGAGCAGTTTCTCAAATGACTCAATCCAACCTTCCAGCTTGGCTGGATCTTCTTGTCCAGCATATCGAGGCGGTTGAAACTTATTAACAGCTTCTATAAAATCTCCTTGGGTCTCTCCCTGGCTTTCCCCTTTCTCCGCCTGTTGCTGAACTACTGCTCCAAGGGTGATTAGCAGTTGTTCTATTCGTTGTTGACGATTGTCGTCATCGGCCATACTTGTCTTAGCGTTATCGCTATCGCTTTCGCCCCTAGTCGATATATGTTAGTTAGTTAGTCACTTTAAAAATCAATATAACACACCATACTAGTTTATTCAAAGTCTAGATAATAATAAGGCAAACTTTATTTCATAATACCGAGTTGGAGTACAACATTGAAAATTTCCAAGGTTTAAGATAGTCATAATTCTTAATACCGACTTGGGTACAATATTTAAAATTTCCAAGTTTTAAAATAGTTATAACTTTTACTAGTAGTAAACAAACGATAAGCTAGTACTGGGCACCGCGAGGAGGGCTGGCATGATGGTACACTGGAGATGGGGTTCGCTGGCGCAAACAGACAACATCTTCATCGGGATCACTTTCTTCGGCACGTGCACCCTGGGCGGATGATCCTGGGAGGCGTCGGAGATCAACAGTAAGGTCTCTATAGAACTTATTAACTTTGTGCCCCCTTCTCTCCATATACGCAATCTCCTTGTTTAGGCGTCTTATGGTATCCAGGTGAAGGCTGACTTGCTCCTTAGTATCCTTCAGCTCCTCCTTCAGTTCGTCTATCTCCTCCACCTGCTCAGCACACAAGTGATCTAGTTCCTCCTTTTCTGTTTCGGCCAAGACCCTTCTATCGTATTCATCTTTATACTTATTTTCGAGTATTAGCTCCTCGTTTATATGTGTCGTAGCCTCTAACGCCAGTCGGTTCCTTAACTGATCATTTTTTGTGCTAAGGTGCTCGGCTCTAGCCCTCTCTCGCTCGCTGGTTTTTATTAATTCTCGAACCAACTCTGGAACTAGTTCGGCTATCCTATTGTTATCCCCCATCTAACAAACAAAATAATCATAAATATTTGCAAATATTAAAAATGATAATAGCATGAACTGTGCCTAATGTCAGTGCATCGTGTCCCCCGAAAATATGCAACAATTCTATTTTAAACCGATAAGAAAACATATTTTACTTTTCTTTTTTTTTTAAAAAAAAAAACATCTTTTTTTTTTCAAATGGCCTCTGATACCACTCTGTAACACTCCCGTTTTCCTACTCTTAGTTCCGCGGCGGAAGCCTCAACTAGGAATCCGGGGTTGTTACCGCCACGCCCCTTAATTAAGCTCGCTTAGGTCTGACCTTGGCTAACTTAATTAATTGGCGCTAAGGCTAATTAAATTAAATTGCTTACACATGCTTAAAACAATAACTTTATTA
Organism: Hygrophila difformis; assembly: GCA_030278955.1. Classification (NCBI taxonomy): domain Eukaryota; kingdom Viridiplantae; phylum Streptophyta; class Magnoliopsida; order Lamiales; family Acanthaceae; genus Hygrophila; species Hygrophila difformis. The sequence goes on along the minus strand of JAOANR010000005.1, from coordinate 58,666,469 downwards.
TTTACAAAATATAATATATCAGAGTTCGCAAAATATGACGACTAAGGCTCGTCGCCCCCAAAAGTAACTTGACATAACATTAAAATATAAATGAAAACTAATAATATGATATATATGTATATATATATGTATATATATATATTTATTTATTTTGCACAAAAGGTTTGATACCCATGCCCGTGCCCATGCATTTAGTCATCTCCACATATGTCAAATCCTGAAAAGAGTGCACATATAATTTATCAGCACACCGGCTGAGTAAATAAATTTGTACTCATGGGACAAAATTAAATATAAAGACTCAAGCAGTAAATGACATGTCAAACCGTTAAAAATTCTGATTCTCTGTGTCATGTTGCTCGACTATGACGTCTACACCCGGGGTATCCCATAGGACCTAACATGCTTTCATAGTGACCGTAATCAAGACTATGAGTATACAAGGGCGGCCCTCCCTTGCAACTAGAACTGATTGTGAGACCCTTGGCCTAACACAATTCTTTTTATAATGCTCTTACGAAGATAACCCCAATTGGAGTATATCCCGTATAATAATATCATCTCAATAATTTACATGCCATACACTGGAAATAAAATTTTCACATGCATGGCTTAGCCCAAAAATAATTAAACTCATACTAGGGCATTTCCTCTGCATAAATCATTTGCATGAATAATTCTAAATTATTTAAAGCAATAAGGAATTAAACATGCAAAAATTAAATTTTGGGACAACGCCCGCAGAATATAAATTTACTTACAATCTCTATGATGATAGCCTACCGAAATTCTGGACTGCTACTACTCCAACACTTCCCGTACTACTCCACTCACTATTACCTTCTACCACTATTAACTCTATCCCGATCTCTCTACTACTATTTTTCTCAAACACACACTCTCTCTATTACTGCACACAACTCACACCCATGATTAGTCACTCAAAACTCACTATGCTCTCTACTGCATTTGCATTTGGTGTGAATAAATGAGATGTTTCATCCTCTATTTATAGGCAAGATGCCCACCTCCATTGCCATTATTTTATTATTTTCCATGTTCACGGGTAGCTACTATATGCATCATGTGAACTTTTTTTTTTTAATTTATGCATATAGCCCATGCCACATGCATGCCACCCTATCCTTCTTTTGTCTTTTCAATTTTTTTTTTTATTTTACTTATTCATTTATTTGGCTCTTTGATAAAAGTTTCAAAACAAGTAGGGTTTGAACACACAACCTTTAAGTTATGAGCCCACTTGACTAACCAATTGGTTATCAAAGTCTTTATGTCATATCTTAATTCTAACTAAATTTATTTCAAAATATTAGAATCCTTATTGTTAGTAATTATTTTTACCCATCTATATCTTTAAATCAAATCTTATTATTTTTTTTTTCTAAAATATTACTCTTCCAAACATTTAAACTTTTCCATACTAGAAAATATTCCCTATCATCTACTTTTAAACTTGGAAAAATAGTTCATTGTTTACAACATTCTTTTAATTAATTAAAACCCACTTCCTATTAAATTTTAATTTATAGCAGACAATTAATTATTATACTATATTTAAATTTAGCGGGTATTACAGTTTCAACTTTAGTGTAACGGGATTTCCAAAAATATATCTTTATCATATAACAAGATTTCGATTGTTTGTTTAGAAATTTCAAAATCTCACAAGTTTAAAACCGATCGATGTCACAGTTTACGCCTTTTCAGTTTAAAAATCCATTTCTTAGGCGATTGATCTGAAATTTTCACAGTAGCTCAAAAACATCCCAATGAACAACTTTCATGTTTTGAGTTTTTCGGAAAAACGATGGGAAGCATGTCAAAAATCAAGTTTTCTATACAAATAGTATGCTGTCAGGATTCAGGTTTGATACCTCTCAAAGATTTGACTTTTTAACATATCAAATGAACTTCAAAAATTCTGAAATTTTATATGCACATACTAGACATGATTATATACAACTTTTGTTTAGATCATGAAGATTGGTTCGGACTAGATATGATAGAAATAAGCTCATCAAGATTGGTTATGAAATCTGTCAACCTTTGAAATTTCTTTAAAACGCAGAATATGTCCGACTCGATTTGGGGTATGAAAACTCGATGAAAATATCTGAAATTTTTACACAGTATAGGTTAAGATCTTAGGATCAAAATCCTAGTTTTGAGTTTTTAAGTTTGAACTCTTGAAGTGGGGGTTTTGGTCCAATTTCAAATCTGTCACAGTTTCAAATTTGACTTCTAGGGCAGGTTTGTTGGAGGCCGTTTTCAGATATCAAAACACAATGAAAAATTATGAACATTTTACAGAAGTTAGATCTATGTCTTAGGAACGTTTTTCATGTTTTGAGTTTTTCCGTTTGAAGACTTTTAAGGGTTCGAAAAATTCATACGAAAACGCTGCGCCGGGGGTTTTTCTTGTTGACAGATTTTAGAGTTTCTAAATCTCTATGTTTGGTTGCATTTTAAGTCACCCAAAACCATAGTAAGGTTAACTTACAGTGGGGATAATGTCTAGGAGGTCACGAGGTCGTCCGGAATCCACGGGATGTCACGAACGAATCTCTTCCACCCGATTTATTCTTCCTTTGGCTCCGATTTGTGTTTGAATATGAAGATTCATAAGTTAGGATGATGGTTATGATCTTAAAACAATAAGGAAACCTGATTTACATTTAGGAGTATAGACTCTTACAATCACTAAACCATAATAACCATATTTGCCGTTTTGGCTACAAGAGGGGGCGGCCCAACGAGCTCCACCAAGTGCACTTACCCTCAAGAAATAATTAAAGCATCCCACTCGATCATATTTCACAAAGTTTCAAAATCCACATTTTAATAATTTCAAAATTTACGCATTTGAAAAAGAGTGAGAATCAACTCATCTTCATCGAGAACACAACATGGATTCTACCGGAAGAATTTAAAACTGTGGCAGAATTCAGAATCGCCTTTGGAAATATAGCAAATCATTTTCAAAAATTCCGAAACTTTTACAGGAACTAGAAAACACCAAGATGAACATTTTTCATAGAAATAGGCATCTTCAAATTCGGATTCTAAATAGGCCATTTAAATCGATTTCAGAAAACCCTGATCCAAGGATTTTAAATGCTTCAGGGAATCAGACCATAGTATGTTCAAAAATTCATAACTTTTACGAGAGAGTTTCTAAAATCATAAAATTTGACGGAGACATTCTAGACACAATATGGAACAAAACTCCTGAAGACATCAACCAAAAATAACCAACATAGGCTGATCTAAAAAGCACCACAAAACCGAACTTCTTTTAAAAACCGAATCTGACAGCAACTTAGAACAGAATACCAGATCGAATTTGGGTCAACAAATGAACTCCAAAAATTATGAAAATTTACAGATCTCATCTTTAGAATGTTAGGAACAATTTTCATTTAGGAAATATTTTCCAAAAATGCTCGGATCTAAGTCAAAAATGCGAGACAACAGAAACTAGTTATGAAAAACCCTAGTTGACAGATTTGCGGTTGTGGGTAAGGATGATGGATTTCGATTTTTGTACACTTAAAACTTGGATTGGGATCTCCAAGACTTGAAGTAGAGAAGATTAAATTACCATCTATGAAGTGGTATCAAGAAATTCTCAAATCCAAGCCTTTAGGATGTCCAAAGTCCACAACTCCATTGCTATTCCTCCACAAAGCTAGGTTTTGGACACATGGAGAGAGATTCTTAGTTATCTACCCAAAGATCTCAATCTAAACAAGATATGTGAACTTAAAAACATCCTTACCTACTGGATGAAGAGATTGGATGTTGAAGAAAGCCTTCCTTGCTTGACCAACTAGAAGAATACTCATAAATCCCACCAACACTTTCTCAAGTTTTTCTAAAATTTGCAATGATGGGAGTGGAATCCAAATGGCTGCCTTTGGTAGCTAAATGAGGGTATTAAATAAACTTTCACAAGACTTCTATCCACCCTAGAGTGTTATAGGAGTCACAAGTCACATGGGAGACACAAGTCACAAGTCACAAGTCACATAGGAGTCACATGCACAACCTAACAAAGTTGGCACTCACTATGGTATATGTCCAAAGACAGAGATGCTGGGACTAAATGGCTTGGCCAAAAATTCTAAAATTTGACGTGCATAATCTAGACACAATTTGGAACAACTTTTGTGTTGAACACTTTAAGTGATTCCCACTGTAGGTAGGTCAAATAATTCGATTCTTATAGCTAAAAATTTCTGTCAGCTTGTATCCTAATGGTAATGGTGTGATAGACTTTATCACTTCATAATTCAATCCTTATTACTCTAATTGTGGCTCCAATACCTTATAATAATAATAAGAATAATATGTATATATATTTATATATATACTAAAATAAAAATTAAGTGATCTTGTAAGTCATACATAGCTCCAAAGAGGAATATATTCCTTATTTGAAAATGACAAGATATGATTAATACTCCACCCTACAATTTCAAACAATAGTCAAATTATTCCCAATTATATTATGACATTCTAGAATAATTCCATAAATAAAAATATGGGTAGAATGATTAATTAAGAATATATAGAAAATAGATAATTCTCATTATAATTTAAACATATGAATATATACATGTATATACATGTGTACATGTTTGGAAAGATTATTTCAAGACCAAGGTATATATATGTGTATATAAACTTGTATATGGATTTAAAATATTCTATGAACCATATACTTATTACAATTGATATTGAAATCCATATATTTATTTGAAAAGACAAATATATATATAATTTTTCAAAGTATGTTTTGTAGAAAATAATATACTAATCTTTAAGCAAATATTTGAACATATAAATATATATAGATTTGACTAAAAATCTACTTAGTGAATTAATAAAAAAATATATATTCATATATATATTTCGGGCAATTTCTATGGTATTACAAATAATTTCAAAGTAAATTAATTTTATATCAAAATGCTTAAGCCTATATACTTTGTACTTACTATAAGAACATTCTAGTTTTCTTTATACTACTACAGATCGAAGAAAACCAATTGACGCCGGACTTGGTCACCCATCAGATTTCAAGCAAGGCCTTCTGAGCCGTCCGATCAATACCCCCAAATGATAGCCATAGAGACACGTGGACATATGTTTCAATATCCGGTTTCTCATTCCACAACCATTTATTTACATCCGTACGTTTACCAAATTTCAGGCCATGTTCGCCAATCGCCCCTTTCCTGCTTGTGGTTCCTATTTCCTAATATCCCTAAATCTTTTTTTATTTTTTTTCCCAACGTTTCTTTATTTACTTATTTAGCTGTATTCCCAAACCCTACAATTACCAATGGTCTCGCTTTCGCCACCTTATATATAGTACATCCATATCCATCCATAAAATATTCAGCGTAAATTCAATCCCTTCTTCAATTCCGTTGGAACAAATTCAATCAATCCATTCCACGCTTTCAATTGGAAATCCTCGGAATTTGTTCGATACATCAATGGCGTTGTTGAAGAAATCCTTTGCCCCGCGTTTGCTCGCCATGCCCGGAATCAATAACCGTTCCTTGACCAACTGCCGCACATCCACGGCGGCAGCCGCCTTCCATCGACCCACGTCGGCGCCGGATACGGGAGATGACGGAATGTTCCGCCGATTCCTCCACCGTCAGGCGGCGACCGTTGCATCCAATCCCGCAGGGCTAGGGTTCGTTCCCACGGGGGAGAAGCTTCTGGAAAAGCTTCGTGGAATCGACATTGCCAGGGAGAGGATTCGGCTGCCGGAGGTGAGACCGCCTGCGGCGACGGAAGGGGAATTGACGGTGGCGGATGCTAAGAAGATTCTTAGGTTATCGCAGTTGGAAAAGGTGAAGTCGAGGTTGAAGGAGATGGAGGAGGATTTCGTTACATATCCAGAATTCGTTGAGATTTGTGTTGGAGAATCATTGAGCGTCGATCAAGGATTGGAATTTTCAAAAATGCTGGATGAATCAGGGACAGTCATTGTTCTTGGAAACGTTGTGTTTCTTCGGCCGCAGAAGGTTGGTTTTTTTGTTTTCCTTCGCGATCCCCTAAATTTCTTTCGGTTGATTCTGCAATTTGATTTGCAATACATGCGGCTTAATTGATTTTCTGATTACACAAAGGCTAAAAAAGTTGGATGATTCCTGAATTAACATAGATTGTAGTGTGTGCATCTGTTAAGATAAGAACTCATTTAGTTCATTTTTTTTGTTCACCATCAGTTTCGATTTAAAGACTACTGAGGACTGATGAGCATTTCATGTGTTTGTTTTCTCTTTCTTCCACAGGAAAGTAAACAATGTTTGGCACCCAGACCTCTTAGAACAAGATGGTGACCTTTATTAGAGAGTGGATCATTCATCATTCTTTCATTCATCAATGCAGAATTACATTACATCTATTCATTAAAAATCTCTTTTATGTTATATTGCTCCGTTCATAGCATACTAAAAGAGAATTTTGGCAAACAAAGGGGAGTTGAAGGGGTTCGATGTTTGTTGGGGTGATAATGCTTTGTCTTGTTTTGTGGTGGGGTAATGGTAGTGGGCACCAAACATTTTGGGATTTTGTTTGTTGTGTTCAAGAGAAAATGACAAAAGAGTTGGATGGAGAGTTGCATGATAGGTCCAATTTCTTGTCCATGTATTTAGTTGAAACTTCAAAGGGGAAAAGATATAGTATGATTTTGTGACAATATGTGTTTCTAAAATTCTCGAGTTAATTAGCACACTAGGAGAAGATTTTGAGGTGCACTTATTAGGGCTAGGTGGAGATTTGAGGAGTTGATTAGGGGAAAGAAAAAGTTTACTTAAAAGAGTCTTGCTAATATAAATGCAGGTGAAAGTGGTATTATATTTTACCCAAATGTTGTGTACAATTTCTTTGTTACAGGTGGTGAAAACCATCCAAGGGTTAATCCCATCCTCCTTATCACCCTCAAATCCCAATGATCCAAGAAATAAAGAGCTCCAAGAATTGGAGAAACAGAAGTCAGAAATTGACCTTACAGCAGCGACATCTGTAAAACGGGAGCTTTGCTGTGGATTAGTGTTTTTGGTTCTCCAAACAGCAGCCTTTATGCGGCTAACATTCTGGGAGCTGACGTGGGATGTGATGGAACCCATTTGTTTCTTCGTGACATCGATGCAATTCATAGGGGGTTACGGCTTCTTCCTAAGAACGGCCAAAGAGCCTTCCTTTGAGGCATTCTTCCAGAACCGGTTTAGTGCCAAGCAGAGGCGACTGTTCAAGGCTAAAGGGTTTAATTCTGAGAGGTACACTGAGTTGAAGAAAGTTTGCAGTTCGTCACAATCACAACGGTCATAACAAATTTGCGTTGGCGTGTGTAAAGTCTGGTAAGACAATCGCACACTCGTAATATTAGAGAACACAATTTTGAATGAATTTTGGTAGGTTTAGGTATGCGGCTTCTGTACCATAGTTTGTTGAGGTTTTTATATGGCTTATACAAGGAAAAGTGAAAAAAGATATTCTATTCACAGTTCCATCCATTTACATAAATACTCTTATCAGTGAAATGTGTTTTATTCACAATGGTCACTTCCTTTGTAGTTGTACTACTACATTGGCACATTGCTACTGGGGGTGGGTGGCTTTTGTCCAGAAGTAATTTACTGATTTGCTACGAAGCTATGAATGCCACATTTTGTTCCTTTTTCTTTTATTTGCAATTTTAATATCATGACATAACCGACATTACAGGTCCATGTTAAATCCGGAGATTGTAATACTACTATGAAGTACTTGTTGGATGTTGTCGGCTATCTATTTTATGTCCGTATTCTCATCTACACCTTGAAATTTGCATATCCTTTTACACGTTTGGAATGACAATGTCATGTAGTCCAAGTACTACGTAATCTTAGCACCAACCATCTACTTCCTTACCTCCTAAGCTTAGTTTTTCAAAAGATCTATTTATGGTTCACGGCCCATGTCATTATTATTGTCTTCTGTCGGCTACTGTCCATCTTTCTTTAACATTTAATAATCTCAACGATTGCCTATTAGATTTCAACCATTTGAACAAACCATTTTGATTGAAAGATTGAAAAACAGGCAACTTAAGAGTTATCTTAAACTCTAAAAAAAGGCATAACGATAAGAATTTGGGCGGTGCAATTAGTCATCAGGTTTTTGCTGTTGATTTATGTTAAACAATTGCATGGTATTGTAAGACCATTAATTTTTAATAACCATTATCAAATGATTTATTCATAGTATTATTTTCATCTAACAATAGCCTTACTTAATAAAAGGCTTCTAACTTTCTGAGTTATGTACACATTCATGCTATTGCTCCCCATTCCCCAATACAATCATATTCTCAATCATGTATACACTTACTACCTCCTTATTAGTTATTGTAATAACTGAATTTAAAAATCCTAAATTTATATAGGCAAAAGTTATTAAAAAAAGTGAAGGTCAGACCTCATGTATCTTTATCTTTGACCGCCCCCAATTGATCGGCACCGCCACTCCGAAAATGCATTTTCAAGTAGAAATTCAAGAACAACATCAGAATCGCGGCGTTGAGAATCGAATTTAACCCCCAAGCTCCGATTCCATTGCAGCCACCCTTGATATAATGAAGCGACAGCACTCCGACGTGGCAGAGGAGGTTACAGGCGAGGAGGATCATCTGGCAGTTAACGACGAACGGCGAACAGGCGCTGGGGAGTCCGACGGCGGTCCAGAAGCGGTAGCCGTAGACAACGGCGTAGACGAGGGACGTGAGGAGAATGGCGAGGATCTGGAACGATTGGGAGAATTCGAGCCATAGGAAGGACATGAAGATGAGGATGGAGTGGTTGAAGAGCTTGAAGAACGGCAGGCGGCGGTGGCGGAGGACGGCGAAGTAAGACCGGATCGCGTGGAGATAACGCGAGAGATAGTAGACGTAGGACCAGAAGAAGACACGGCCCGAGGGGCGCGTACCGAGCGGGAAGCAGAGGAGCCACTGGAGCGGGGTGGTCCGGGACCGGGAGCGCCGCCACAGCCACCGCGTGTCTCGGATCTCGGCGGCGGTGGAGAGGAGAATCCCAGCGAAGATGGTGGCCGAGATGAGGGCCATCAGGAGGGAGTGGAAGGCGGGGAGTAGACCGAGGGGGACAGGACGGCGGCGGAGGAGGAGTAGGAGGAGGTGGGCGCCGACGGCGGTGGCGATGTAGAGGGCGATGGCGGTGAAGAGGAAGGACCACGTGGAACCCCACGATTGGGCGGGGCTCCACCGGAATCCGACGATCGACGGATGTTCGGATAATGTTTGGAGGAAGGACGCCATCATCAGCAGCCGGCGTACACAACGCCGTGGAAATGGACGGAGTGCAGAAAAGGATAGAACGTCGGAGATGGAAAGGTGTTTCGCGGTGAGGAAACTGGGGAAATGGCCGAGCACTCTCACAGTCTCACTGTATCCATTTTTATTATTTTCTTCTCAAATCTCAAGGATATTCGCATCTCCACGTGGATGAACTCTATTGGGCCGTCATTTTCAGCGCGTTCGCACCCTGTTGCGTTAGTGAAAAAGGGAAATTTGGAGGAGTAGCCTTTTTCTGTCTTCAACTTTTGGATTAGTATGTGTGCGAATCATTGGGCGCTCCCTCTCCCCTCTATGGATTGGCAAATACTGTGCTACTTTTTGTATGGTCTCTAGAAAAGCACAAATAAATACTTCCACCGTTCTCAGATATTTGCAACGTTGCAAAATACTTCCACCGTTCTCAAATATTATTGGCAAAATTGACACTATTTATTCAATTGTTTTGATTTCAATTTTTATCATAGTTATACAAGTTAAAATATATCTAAGTGTGATCTTGTTAGATTCGTCTCGTCTTGTAATTTTAAATATCAAAATTTCAAAATTTTTACTTATACCGAATTTGAATTATTGATGATTTAAAATGTGCATTGATCTGCGCGCTGTGTGGGTACGTAATAAATATTGAAAAAGGGAGTAAGTAATAAAGTGAAGTAATTCCAAAATTATTTTTGTAGAAAATGGTACTGGACCATAGCAATTATCACGTGCAGTGTTTTGGCAGACAGTGGAAGTTAACAGCAAACCGGTGCAGTTACAACAACTCTACAAGCAGGTGAAGAATAAAAATTTACACATGTTGGTATTCCTCATAGACCAGATATTATTACTTCATACTAGTATTATTAATCTATTGAACCACTTATTACTAAATGTAGTTTGTGAGAAATGATATGCCATTTTTTGAAACTCAAAGTTTCAAAGGTGCCGACTGCCGAATACTACCTGTGCCGAAATGAGAAATGAAATGTTGTCACTCTTTTCTTAATTGATCAAGGCGGTGCTGTTCAACGTTAATTAATGGAAGCAAAGATAAAAACTCAAGTGATACAGCAATGGACGTTTTTATGGCTAAGATTACTAAGTTTATTAGTCAAATTTAATCAAAAGAAAATAAAAAAGTCCATTCAATTCAATCTTATTCAAATACTCGTAGCTGGACGGATTTATTACAGCGACATAGGTGTCCGTATAATATTTACTATTAATGGAGTAGGAAGCATATGCTCTGTTGGCCTCAATTTCAATAATTGAAACGTCATTTTCAACGGATAATGGAAATTGGAAAGGAGAGATTTGTGCAATGTGCTAACCTAACAACAATTCAATTCTCCAACCATTACCTTTCTTCAATTTAATTAAGCTTTTGGAAGCTCGGCTCACAGTTTTTTCATTTTTTTAATTTAGTGCGGGTTTTCCTTAATTTAATTATACTGAAAGGCTATTAATAAATTATGTGAACTGATGATTAAAATATTCAAAGTAGGGATGAATTTTAGGTTCCCCAGTGCACCGTTTTCACCTCTTCAAGATTAAATTTGGGTGGTTTATTCAATTGTACAGTGACGCGATTTGGACGTTGTTGCCATTGTTGAATTTACTGTTGTTCTTTGTTTAATTTTTTAATTGTTAAATGTTTCCGGAATGTTATCTAGTTCCAGGAAAGATGTGCCATATATTCAATGCAATCCTGTGGTTGAAAATGTCTCATGTATTTGTATAATCTTCTTTAATATTAGTAAGGATGAGATCCGACATTTTCTTCTAATATTTGGAGTCCATAACGTCCCCATCGTTATGTATTTCTGGATCTTTTATACAATCTGTCCAGTTTGGTCTTCTAATATATACTTGTCGACCAGCTATAATGAAACGACAGATTAAAGACTTAAGACACGTATACATAAAAAAAAAAAAAAATGCAAACGAGATCAACAAAGTGATATTATATTTATTTATTGATGAGTTTGATGAATAATAGAGCCTGTAATGAAAAAAAACAAGACAATGCATATGTTCCTGCAAGATTTTTGCCAAATTAAACAAACCCTAAACAATAGATGAAGAGTTGAAGACCAAACAGCAACACACAATATATATAAATATAAATTTATTGGAAATGCAGCAGCAACATAAGCAGCATATATAAATGAATATTGGATCACTTGTTGCTAGTTGCATCCTTAACAGCATCAACTGCACCTTGTGCCTTTTCTTGTATCTGTTGTCCTGCCTACACACACACACACATAAAATAACAACAATAATATTAAATTAGTTTGAGAATGAGATACACAGAAAGTTAAATTATTTCCAGACATCATAAATTATAAAATAGTTACCCCCTGGATGGATTCCTTGGCAGATTGAGCAGCATTGGCAGCCTTGTCCATCATTTGGTTACCCTTTTCCTGCACCACATACAGTCCATATACACATATATGATCTGATCCCCACCAACATTATCATTCTTAATCAATTATATGTATATATATTAAAAATACATATAGTGATGGAGAGATAGTAATGAACCTGTGCTTGGCCCTTGGCTTGGCCTGCTTGGTAGCTCATGCTTTCTGAGTTATCCATTTGTTTTAGTCCTTAAAACGATAAAAAAAAAAAAAAGTGATAATTGAATGATGTTTTTACAAACAAGAAAGTACAAAGAGATTGCTGAAAATGAAACTTGTAATTGTGCTGAGGAACTGAGGATTGGGAATGGGTACTTATAGCTTAGGGTATTCAACAGAGATCCTAATAATTAGGACAGATTAAACACAAGGACGAGAAAAAAAAAAAAAAGAGAGAGCATCATGTTTTGAATCTCATCCACAAAATTGATGGTTTCCATTTTTAATCTTTAACTGCACACTTATTTTTCACCAATGTGCCGACTTTATCGTTCGGTTATAATACATAGTAAGATCTGATGAATAACCTGGAGAGCTTTAAATACCACCATAATTATTCTCCCCTCCAATCCTCACACCACAACTTAGCAATCTTTCATATTTTGTAATTGTACAAACTCATTTCATTTTTGTTTATTTTATTTTAAGAGTTAATATAATGGATAACTCTCAGAGCATGAGCTACCAGGCAGGCCAAGCCAAGGGCCAAGCACAGGTTCACTATCTCACCATTACTATATGTATTTTTAATATCTATACATATTGATAATAAAAAATGATAATGTTGATGGGGATCAGATCATATGATATATATGGAGTGTATGTGGTGCAGGAAAAGGGTAACCAGATGATGGACAAGGCTGCCAATGCTGCCCAATCTGCCAAGGAATCCATTCAGGGGGTAATTAACCAATAATGAATCTATGTAATGGTATTTTTCCAGTAATTTGTGCATCTCAAATTGACTAGACTAATCAAAGTCGGTGTTTATAGGCAGGACAGCAGATGCAGGCAAAGGCACAAGGTGCAGTTGATGCTGTTAAGGATGCCACCGGCGTCAACAAGTGAATCATTCATTTATATATGCAATTATGCTGATGCATCTCTAATACATTTATCTATTTTTATAGTATATTCTTATGGTTTTGTTTACTCTTTGATTTGATGTTTAGAGCTTGTTCAATAAGACCAAAGCGTGCAATCAACAATACTGTGGATCTTCCAATTTATGTAATGAGAATTCTCAAAGTTTCTAAGAATTGATTAACTTTTTTGTGGCCTCAATTGCCGAAAAGCGAGGAAATGAAATCTAGAAAACACAACTATTATTGAAATCGATGCTCCTTATGAAGTTGCAAGAAGATAAACTCTAAATAGGACTCGTTTTCATTGAGCTATATATTATAGTATTATCAATATGGGACATTTCCACAGATTCAGAACCCGATGTGCAAGTCCTGTCCTATATCAAAGAAGTCGATTGTATCACAACACGTCCGTGAATTCGCCAAGATCGCCCAACTTAGAGCATCATCGATGGGGTAACCGAATTCCAACTGAGGATCCATCTCACACGGCCAAGATCGCCAAGTCCATTAATTGAAAGACTAATTCCCCAGCGTAGCCAACATTAGCAAATTCAAGTCAACCCAATTTTAATAGCTTAATGAGGAAAACTTATATCCGATCGAGTTAAGTTCGTATCCACTTTTTGAACATAGCAAATAGCTTGTAGCTCAACTAAAATGTAAAGCTTAACTACAAATAGAAGTCTAATAAAAAAAAAAAAAAATAGCCTTAACAAGCTTCACTATATGGCGTATATAATAAAGAAAATTGGTTACGTTTGGTGTATGACACTTTGTTTGTGTTTAACATGCATCCTCGACCCTCCCCTGTACTGAAACTACAGTTTTACCAGCCAAAACCAATATAAAAATAAACTCACGTCAAATACCTACACATTTATTCTTGTATTTGTGGAGTTTTGGTATTATTGATGTACCTTAGTGTCCAATGTTGTTTTTTGTCTCAAATTTTCTGTTCCTGTTCAATTCTTCTGTTCCAAGGGAAGAGTTGTCATCAGTCAGGGAAAGCAACCGGTGATCAAAATGTGGTCAAGTGTCCTCTTTAGGCCATACTTGTCCACTGCTTTAATTCCTTCCCTGAAACCATCTCCATATACTGTTGAAGGGTCTGATTCAATCTGGTGCTTGAAGTACTCCCCAAGCTTCTTCTCGAATTCTGACCGTTTTCCCTTCTTTGAGGATCCTGAAGCTTCCGGGTCTGCATTGGAGGATGACGGCCCAGAAGAAGATGAGGATGATGATGATGATGATGACGAAGGCGCATCACTGCCTGATGCGGGAACAATTTCAGATTCCAACCACATGTGACCCAGCACTTGGCAGATGCCTTCCTCGACATTTGGACTCAGAGTCCCGTAACCTGAAATGACACACCTTGTAATCAATAAACAACAGCTACACTTGGTGAAGAAGGCGATCCCAAAGCAATGTGCCTGAGGTTAAACTAGATCACCTTTAAGTCTGAGCCAAGCATGCATCATCTCATGAGCTATAATTGATCCCGTCAATAGTCTGAAATGAGGCGATTCAATTTTAGTTTGTGAATTGAAGATGAGGATGTTGAGAAAAACAACGCCTCACCTGGGAAGACCGTATAGAATTAGAATTGCTGTCACTTCACATTTGCGGACCAGCTTGTAAGGCTCCGTGAACATGTCTATTATCCGATAACCTCCTATTCTTGGCCTTCTTGATATCTAGTTTATTGCAGGTAGAAAGATAACATCTCCCAATCTCAGTAAAATTTGATACAAGGAAAATAAAATTAGTCAGGATGCTCCCACTTACCGTTCTAACAATTTGTTCTTCGGACAGGCAAAGTCCTCTGGTCTCAGGCCTGTGGTGATGACCCTGCAGACAATGTCATGTTGTCATGGTGGTTTCAAAACTGGTCTGTATACTTAAGTCGAAAATGTTGTCTCCAAGCATAAAAGGTTTTACCTTTTTCTCTTCTTCCATAGCCTCATTCAGCGCTTCTCTCTCGACCAAGAGTAGAGGAATTGCCTGCTCCACCTTCATGTTAAGCCCTTCGTAAAACTGTTGTATCTCAATGTACAGCGGTTGGCACTCATGGGTCTCCATTATCGAAGAATCCAAGCACTCCAGACACAGCTTCCTTCCATCTTCAAGGACCAAATATTGTGTCTCCACTGGCTGCAATGATAACTTTATTTTTTGCATCAGTAGTTCTTCTTTGTAATTCTCTGCATTCTTTCAAGTTGAGTTTTGCAATATCAGCTTTACCTCCATTCTTTCACAGCTGCAACAGCGAGGCGTTCCATCATGCTCATGTGATGGGCAGTACTTTTGAGGCCAAAAAGGATGTGCTCTGTACTCTATAAGGCCATCAGAATTCACCGGTATCTATGATTGAAACAAAATCAGTAAGCGCCATTCAGTTGACATTGTTCCTCTGAAACTCAAACACTTACAAAATTTTTGCAGACGTCGCATTTTGGATGGTGCAGCTCTTTATAGCAAGATCTATGGTAAGGACGATTCTCGGACATGGAATACTGCAATAGAACTCACAATCAATATCAGAGAGGAATACAAAGGGATGTCACCGAAACAGAATAGGCTAGTTCACTCAGCACCTCAGGTTCAGAAATCGGAAGATCACAGGCATAACAACGGAAACATTCTGGATGCCAATTAGCTCCCATGGTGCTCAAATATCTTCCATATATTTCCCTATTGCAGCGAGCACAAACTCTACAACAGAACTATTACAAATTCAGGAAATATCCAAAGAATTTCATTCACATAGGCAATAGTCACCATACGCTAACAATGCAGCTTCTTTCAGATTTATATGTTTATCCCTAATGCTCAACTACTTTACATTTGTATCAGTAACAAAAATCACATCAGGAGAATATACATGAACAGTCCTGATTGCAGAGTTGTGCAATTACCTGTCTCCTTGTGGATAAAAGAATGGATTAGGCAAGAAGGAACTTCCAAAATCGTATGGAGATGCTCGAGGAGGAGACTGTCGAGGGGGAGATTCCATGTTCAGACTCTCCTGAAGAGCCCTAGCGAGCTGTGCGTCTTCTTCCAACTGAGATTCGGACTCTTACAATGCACAAAATTCGATTCAATAGTACAAAACCAGGCTAGATTTTACAGTCAGTTATTCATGGATTGATAATTACCTATAATTTTTTTGCCTTTCTCATCTTCCTCCGCGATGGAGAGTGCGATCGCTCGCTCGATCTCGTCTTTGTCAAAATCAGACGATTGGCGGCCCTATGTTTCAATTCAAATTACGAGTTCAAATTGGGAAGAAATTTACGAATTAGGTATTGGAATGATGAGAATCGGCTATTAATTACCTCCGAAGCAGGAGCTCTATCTGAATCCGAATTCGCATCGCTGTCGTTGTTCGAAGCCGCAGTCCTATCCGAATTTCTGTCATCATCATCTTCGTGTTGCCTACCGTGGTGATGGTATTGACCTCGGGAGACTTTGTGGCTTGATCCTTTGAGAATTTTCGTAAACCAACCCATATATACCAATCGATAATTGCCTCTGCACAAATGGATGATGAAATCAAACCAAATCAAATCCAATCAATACTCGAAACTGCAATCAGAAGTAAAACCTTAAATCAATACACTCACGCACACACAACCAAAATCCATACGTTTACCCCCAAATGCAATCACTACCTGCTGCGATTTGAAGAACCCTATAATCATTTGAAAGGCAGCAAAAAAGAGTACTTTCCAATTCCCCACATAACTACTCAAAATTCAGCAACAAACGCATCAAAATCACGCTACCGTGAAATCCACAACACAGAATTCCAGAAAGAATACTAAAATGGGACGGCAACTACAAATTGAACTCTGAAGACTGAAATTTTCAACACCTCACAACCGGAATAGCCTTACAATTGACAAAAGGGTGCTGTAATTAAAATGGGAAATTAAAGAAAAGGGTAGGTAGAAAAGGAGCCAACATGCAATTGCAAGGAAAATACAGCCAATTATTTCATTATCCTAATCAATAATCTTGCCTTGACTTTTGATTAAAGTATACACACACACATATACATACATACATGCTGCATACATATGATCAAATATCCATCACATGTTTATCCATCTGGACGCTTCTCCATTGATAATTAATGCATTGCATGGTTCCTATTTATTCTTGCGAAAAGTCGCTGTTGGAATGAAAACCTTATTCATCAAGAATCTGGGGGCAGGTTGGAAGTTGATGTCAATTGTTACTTTATTACAAGTGGCTGAAAAGTTAAGTGACCTTTTGGCAGTTGGCTGATGAAAAGGAACAGAGGGTAGAGGGTTTTGTCCTAAGGTATTGCTGGATCAAACACTCAGCAATTATTGATTTACAAGAAACTCACTCATCGGGGTGGTTGTGCGTTGGTTGCACTCTATAGCCCCATAAATTTATCACACTAGCTGTGCAATTGAGCGACTGATAGTTCCTAGCACAGTCAATTTCCCTTTTAAAATTTTGGTGGCTTAAGAGCAAGTTTAAACAAAACTTGTCTTTGACCATTGGAAAGAATGAAGATAACATGTTCGTAGCTTGCCCTGCACTTGGCTAATAACAATATTTGGGTTGTTTATTCACAGTCCCGGGCAAGCAGCCCACCTGGTCAGGCTCAGAGCCTGAAGGTCTTAACACTCTTACCTGTCGTTTTTAGGGGGCTATGCCCTCACTTATAGTACATAATAATTATAATGAGGATTATTTCAAGGTAAGTATATTTAACTTATCACCTAGCATTTTTTTCAACCATGAATATTGGTTGAAAACAGTATATTTTGTAGACATTCCATATCTGCAGAGAATCATAATGTCAGCATCAGGTTCATTGTTATTCTTGAATATGTTCAGTGCCCAAAAAGAGCAGTATAGAAGTTCCTGATTGGGCAGTGACTTTTCTTGGGATGTTTTATGATAAAAGGTAAGTGGCCTTTGGTGTTGGTGTTTGTTCTTTTCCCTTTTTCTTCACTCAAAGGCGCCTGTGGGGTTCATGTGTAATTTGGCTTCAACCCCACTTCATCATTATATTCAAAATCAAGATCTGGCTTTAAATTTGACTCTGGGAAAATTTTTCATTTCTTTAATAGTATTATTATATAAATATATTAATCATTCCGTACCAATTCATTAGAATGTTGTTTACTATTCATACTATTTATTAATTAATTTTCACATAATATTATCATAATTATATAATTAAACGAAAATAGTTTACTGCAATCTTTGTTAGATTTGTCTTCCCGTAGTCTAGAACATTCAATTTTACATAATTTTTTTATTTATATTTATTTTAAAATATTAACTAATATAAAAAAATATTTTGAGATGTGTTTAAACCACAATTGCCTTCACAAATTCAGAACCATGGTCAATGGCTCCTCAAAAAAAAAAAAAAAAAATACAGAACCATGGTCTGGACTCGGGAGATGGACTATTAGGGCTGTGAATAATTTGGGCCACTTGCATTATTTTCCTGATATAGGCCTACTACTGTATTATTTAAGCAGTAGATAGTGGGCCTTCTTTAAGTCAAATCCCAATGAATTTCTAGATCAAACATTTCAAGGCCCAAGTTCAAATGGAAATCATTTCATGTGGCTACAGCCTACAAGCATTCATCCAAACACAAATTGAAATTGCACTTCAACGATTTTTTATTTCGTCTATTTAATTCGGTTGCTTTAACATTTAATAGTTATCACTTGATCCAAAAAAACATTTAATAGTTAACATGTTTAGGTTTTGAATTCAGTCGCTAATCTTCTTATTAGTACCAAATTTTTGGAGATGGATGACCGAATATTTGGTCACTAAATTGAAATATTCTTATAGTAATATTTATAACTTCTCTTTTTTGTTTTTTTTTAGTGAAGATCAACTATCAGTTCTTACGGGGATGAGGACTTAACCCAGGTGGTTAAATTCCTCGATTTCCAACGGAATGTTGGAGGTTCGATTCCCCACCGGCCCTCTATCCCTCCCTTTTATCTCCCTTTGTAATTTGTGTGGCATGGACTACCACCATCGATTTTCTAACCTATATAGGTTGTTCAGCAAAAAAAAATATAAGTTCTTACCAATTGAGCTAAGTAATCTGGCTCAAGTGAGAAAATCGAAATGGTTTCATCACGAACTCTACTCTACTCATACTTATTTATCAACCTATTTAAAATGGGCATGTAAATTTATACTTTGAATTTAAACTGCATAATAATAAATAAATTTGCACTAGTTGTTTCAAAACTAGCTATTCATCAACAACAGTTGACTTGAATGGATTGGGGTTCTATTCGCTTAAGCAAGGTCTCGGGTTTACATCTTGTGTATGTAAAAAAAACTGCTTTAGGAGAGACACCCTTTATTGTCCATGCAAATCCTTGATGAGTTAGTCTTAGGTCCAATGTGACCTGCGATACTCGGTAATTCACCAAAACTAGCTATTCCTTCGGCCGTAAAATAAATTAGAATTTCTACCCGCTTGCAGATGTTAAAGTGTTGTAGACTTGTAGTATATAATGAAATTATAGTATTTAACATATAGACACTTACTATACGCTTTAAACTATAATTGAAAAGAAAAATAAACATCTTAAACCTTCAATTTGAATCCCATGAATTCTCAGTTAATACTTGAATTGTGATTATTTAAATTTGGCATTGGTGGACCAATAAATCTCCCACTCTTTGCTTTCTCCACCGATTATTTCCCCTTTCCCTGTGTTCGAGCTTTGAATGAACGGAAGTAAATAAGACAAATATATAATTATATCAAACAACCGAACCATCTTGAAAATAATCATATCACAACATCCTTAAATTTAAATCTGTATCCAGACAAAACTTTAGGTTTATTATGTGGACACTTAATTATTGCATGGGAACGGTTATGGTGCTTCTAAAATATTTAGAAGTACGGTCAAGACAACAATATCATCCGTTGAATTACATCTTACGGCTATAAATTAAAAAAGGTAAAATTGTAAATAAAAAAAGTGTAATGGTTTCTTTATTTATCATTTCGCTAAATATACTATATTATGTCGCTGAGATATGCATAACATGTCACTGAGATGAACATAAATATGTCGCTAAAATATTACTACAGCATGTCGAAGAGAAGCGGTCGCAGTCCCAACAAGAATTATTTTCGAATTTTTTCTCAACAATAATGAAACAATTATCAAATTGACCATATAGCAAGTTACAGAACTAAAGTCGCTCCTTATCGAATTTTGTGTTCTTTAATTTCATAATATATACCCTCTATTTTTCTGAGGCTTCTTTTTTTTTTTTAGCGCGATGTATTAATATTATTAAGCTTTTAGATAGAAACATTTTGGTAGTTTACAAATCTACCATTCATTATTTAGCAACTCAATGTATATGCAGTAATAGTAAGAAATACTGGAGTAGTATAAGTTTCTTATTGTCAGCATCTAATTAAATTGGATCATAAATTTGGAACCATCTAATAAAATTCAAGTAACTGTCATCAATTCCTATTCAAAATCATGGTCCCTACTGCATACCATCAAATATGAGAAATTTAATACGGTAGATATCTTGCAGCGCCAATATAATGTCGGAATTTTTTGAAAAATTTGGGGGGTCAATTGGAGCCGGGCCTGGCCCCTGAGTAATTGCAATTTATAAAGTTTTTTTTCTCTCTCTAGCCCTGGTTTTCTCTCGAATACCCTTACTCTCATGTCCCTTCCTGCCACTCCAGTGAACGGCGATCCTCCGAATGCCGATGCGTTGGGTTACTACTTCTCAGCACAGGATAGCAAACCTTCCTTTAGGGATATGGTACTAGATGACAAATGTCCTCCACCTAGTCTTCTGCTGGATCAAAAGGATGTGGATGAAGGAGTGAAGCTTGAGTTTATCAATGGGGATAGGCTCAAACCCAGAATCACTCTTGGCCCGCAGATCAGGAAAAAGCTAAGCTCTCCATGGGAGGATGCGCTCATAGTCTCTGTCTTAGGGAAAAAGATTGGTTACATAGCTATGAAGGATAGGATCACCCGGGTGTGGAAACTTGCCGGGAGTTTTGAGATGATTGACCTAGACCAAGGCTTCTTCTTGGTGAAGTTTGAAAGGGCAGTGGACAGGCTCAAAGTCCTCAATGATGGGCCATGGATGATCTTCGACAGCTATCTTACCATTATGCCTTGGAAGCCATTCTTCTCGACGTCGGACAAGACCCCATGCAAGACCATAGTGTGGGCTCGACTCCCCGGTCTCTGCCTCGAACTGTATGATGAACAGCTGCTGCGCAAGCTGCAACTAGCCCTCGGGACTCCAGTCAAGGTGGACGATGTTACGAAAAAGGTACACAGAGGCAAATATGCCCGGGTGTGTGTTGAGATCGACCTCCGTGAACCGGTCGTTACTAGTATCTTGATCGACGACCACTGGCAAAAAGTGCAATACGAAGGGCTCCATTTGCTCTGTCCCAAATGCCAAAGATATGGCCATGGGGCCAACAAATGCCCTGAGCAGGAGAGCAATTCCAACAATCTGAACACTGAAGAGGTCCTCCGGCAACCTGACTCCGGCGAGGAGATTGGTGACCAGCCCAAGGTGATCACGGGCACTGTGGTTCTGAGGGCGTCTGTAAAGCCTGTGGAGGAGTGCCATCCCTTGGGGGCTGCTAAAGTAACACATACTACAGGGGTTGACTCTCCAGGTAGCACTAAAGTAGGGAGCAAAGAGGATGAAAGGATGGAGTGTGAGTCCGATGTTTTCCCTTTTAAGACAGACAAGGATGAGGGCATTAATTGTGAATCCAAATCTTTGGCTCTAGTGCAGTCAGAGGATCTCCCAAGCCAACCCCTCAGTGGGGATTGGATCAAGGTAACACGCAAGAAATCCTTGGGCCTGAAAAAATCACAGGTGGCCAGCAGCAAGTCCTTCTCACCTAATTCGGCCCAAAAAAGGACTGGGCCTGTGCTCAAGGCCAAGGCCCCAAAGGCAGGCGGCCGCCCTCTACGGACTATCACCAACACGCACTCTTCCAAAGACAGTAAGAAATCAAGGGGAGGTAAATCCCAAGTAGGGGAGGTCGGACTTTCAGGAAAGATATCTACTCCTCAGGACGGTAACCCTCTTCAGGCTAAGCGAGCTCGCCCTTCTGCAACTGAGGAAGAGGAGAGTAGTGGAGGCAATTCAGAGGACCATTCTAACTGCAATGGGACAGCGGGGGCAGGGAATTCCAAACCCAGTGTGGGTAGTGATATCCCCATGGCAGAAGCGAATTCGGAGGCAGGGAAACAGAAGGAGAAAGCGATCTTCTCCAATTGACAACCAATTGGTGTACATTCTAACCCCCTATTTAGTTTTGTTATGGATTTTACAAACTATAAAATATTGGCATGGAATGTGGGAGGGATTTACAATGGGAACACTAGGAGGATTTTTCTGGAGCTTATTCGACAACATTGTCCTGAGATTTTACTTCTGTTTGAACCTCAATCTCTTTACCTGCAATCTCATGATTTCCTGTACAAAGTTGGTTACAGTCCAATTTGTATCCAAGAAGCCGTGGGGAGGTCTGGAGGGATTTGGGCACTTCAGAGAAATGGTATTAACGCTCAAATTCAGGTGGCGGACATCAGACACCGACTGCTTACCTTTCGTTTGAGCTCTGGGGATTGCCACTGGTCGCTTTCAGCGCTATACGCCAGTCCCCAATATTCGGACCGCAGGGCTAACTGGGAGGATCTGATTCAGCTTTCATCGAGCATTACTGGAGCCTGAACAGTGATCGGAGATTGGAATCAAATATTGTACGCTAATGAAGTCTGGGGAGGTCTTCACAATGTGACCCGGGCGGAGGAGTTGGGGAATACCCTCCACGAATGCGGCCTCACCACTATTAACACACAATGAGGAAACTTTACATGGTCGAGACCAATTGGGGACTCCAGAATATCGAAGAGACTCGACCGTGGTGTCATGAATTTAGAGTGGCTTTCCCTTTTCCCTCTCGGCTTTGTTCAGGTGCTTCCAAGGATAGGGTCTGACCACTGCCCTCTCCTCCTCTGTTGTGGCAGATTACCCCCCAAACCACCGTGCAAGCCATTCCGGTGGGAAGCCTATTGGTCCACTATACCCGAATATGGTCACACCATTGCAACGGCTTGGGATACACCTTGTGGTGACATTCGGGAACAGATGATCAATGTCAGGACGGCCTCAATGGAGTTCAACAAGAAACACGGAACTAATTTCAAGTGGAAGAAGCTGAAACTCATTAAGAGAATTGAGGGGATTGCTCGGACTCTGGAAAGGGTGGACTCGCTCCGACTAATTCTGCTCGAATTTGATCTTAAGAGGGAACTTGAAGCCCTCCTATTGCAGGAAGAACAATATTGGGCCCAACGAGCGAAGGAACATTGGGTCCGTTTTGACGACCGGAATACTACATATTTTCATGCGAAAGCCAGAAGTAAGAGCCACCGGAACCGGATACACGGGCTCTTCCTCCCAAATGGGGACTGGTGTGACGATGACACTACACTCCAGCGACAAGCCAATTTATTCTTCCAGGGCCTGTACGAGGAAGCTGCTAACAGCAATGGTACGGTTGATGATGCTACTCAGATCATTCCTCCTATCCCACCTATATCAGCTGAGGCTGTTGAAGCGCTTAAAGGTGACATCTTGGAGAAGGAGGTTGGGCAAGTGGTGATGGACAGTAATGGGAATTCAGCCCCTGGCCCGGATGGCTTTCCAAATCTTTTCTTCAAGAAATATTGGGGATTGACTGGTAAGGCGGTAACAAGCTTTGTCAGGCAGGCCTTCGCTACTCAAGCCTTTGACAAAGATATTGCTGCTGCTTACCTGTGCATTATCCCGAAGTCTACAAATCCTACATCCTTTGCCCATTTTCGCCCTATTACTCTTTGTAATATGCTCTACAAGATCCTAACTAAAGTAATTGTGAACAGAATTCGTCCATCTCTGCAAATGACCATCTCTAACCACCAAACGGCATTTTTACCTGGGAGAGGCTCTATAGACAATGCTTTGGTGCTGCAAGAGTTGATCTCTCACCTGTCAGGTTCACGGCCTTGTGCCCCGGCCATCCTTATTAAAATAGACATTGCAAAAGCTTATGACAATGTCAAATGGAGCTTCCTCAAAAGCTGTTTAATTGAGATGGGGCTCCCTACCCATCTTGTGGAGCTTATCATGTTTTGCGTCTCCTCCCCAAAATTCTCCCTTCTCTGGAATGGTAAGATCTTGGAACCGTTCACCCCGAGCAGAGGATTACGCCAAGGAGATCCGCTTTCTCCCTATCTATTCCTAATCGTGATGGAGAAGCTGTCTTTGGCCATTCGGGAAGCCGTGAGACAAGAGAAATGGAACCCTATTCGTCTGAAGAGGGGGGGTGTGGGTACCTCGCACCTTATGTTTGCGGATGACCTCATTTTAGGGGCCTTGGGGGATAGAGGGAGCATTGCCACCATGGGCCTTATTCTGAACTCTTTTGCCTCAGCCTCAGGCTTGCACCTTAATCCTATTAAATCATCCATGTTTATATCAAGTTCTGTCCCTGACAGTGAGAAGACTTGGATTGAGAATAAGCTGAATATTAAACGAGTGGAGTATCTGGGAACTTATTTGGGCTATCCCCTATTGGTTGGCCGGAAGCGTATTCGCGACTACGCTTTCATCTTGGATAAAATGGACAAAAGATTGGATGGATGGAGTAGTAATCTCCTCAACAAGGCGAGTCGCATTACTTTAAGCCGGGCAGTTTTGGCCACTATCCCCTCATATTTCATGCAATTGCTTTGGCTTCCTAATGCTGTGTGTGAAGCCATTGACAAACGAATTAACAGATTTATTTGGAAAGATCGCCAGGGGAAGGGTATCCATCTCGTTTCTTGGGACAAAGTGACGGCACCTAAAGTTGAGGGTGGTCTTGGCCTGAGGCGAGCGAAATGGATGAACATAGCACTGTTAGGCAAGCTGTTGTGGGCCTGGATGCATGATTCTGATAAAGCTTGGGTGAAACTTATGAGAGACTGGTCGTCGGATTGGCAGTTTCCCTCCCCAATCCACAAAAACAGTCGCTCCTACTGTGCCAAAATTCTGAACAAGCTGTCCTCTATCCTGCAGGAAGGTTTTGTGTTGCGGATAGGATGTGGTGATTCGTCTCTATGGTTTTCTAGGTGGTTCCAGGGTGCTCAGATTGGACCACGGCTTCCCTTTATTGCTACTCATGACTTTGAGCTCAGGATTAAAGATATCATTACGGATGGGGGTTGGAATTGGAAGTATGTCCACTCAATCATCCCCCCTGACCTACTCACAGATATAGGTTCCTCCCCTCCACCTAGACTGCATGAGGCTGTGAAAGACCTTTGGGTTTGGAAAGGAACCACAACTGGTAAATACTCAGTGAGTTCGGCCTATAACCTTCTATCTAAGAGGCCTTGCTCGGCAGCAGACTGGAAGTGGTTGTGGAATCATTCTCTCCCTGAAAAATATAGCTTCCTTTTGTGGCTAATATACTATGACTCACTCCCGGTAAACTTGACCCGTTTTAAGAGGAAATGGCCTCTTCTCCCCTTTGCACGGGCTGTGGAATGGAGGAGGAAAGTTGGTACCACTGTATCTTTTACTGCACCTGGGCGAGCCACCTTTGGAGGGCAATTCACATCACTATCCCCCCAGATTGTGATTCGATCACCAAAGAGGAAATTAGAGTCTTCCTTCATGCTATGCTCAAACTGTATGGTAGCCTATTTGTGGTGGCGATTTGGGTCATATGGACTGAAAGAAACTCTCGTATCTTTAGAGGCAAGAGTAACTCGCTGTGGTTTCTCAAGCGAGAGGTTATGCGGATCAATACTGAAGTTATCAGGGCAGGAGGACAGTCGAGCTACAGACAGCGTTGCGCCCGTATGGTCCACTGGAATGAGCAAGCAGGGGGGGATACCATCTTGCATGTTGATGGGAGCTGCATAGGGAACCCGGGGCGTGCGGGGTTTGGATTTGTGGTTAGAAACAGTGAGGGACAGTGGCTTGGAGGAGGTTGCGGATATCTCGGTCATCAAAGTATTGCCTTCGCTGAGATAAGTGCGCTTGCTGTGGGTTTGGAGTTTACAGCCAAGATGGGATATAAGAAAGTGTGTGTATACTCAAATTCGACTACAGCCATTGCCAGCGCGGAGAATATCCCTAATTATCAGCGGCTTGCCGCCCCTCTTGCCAGAATCAGAGATTTGAAGACTAAATTTGAGGTGTGCAATATCTATCATGTGCTTAGGGAAGACAATAAGGTTGCGGATCACCTCGCCAAACATGGTGCTTCGGCCGAGGAGTTCTATACGACGTGGGCCTTCCCACCGGATTTCGTGAGTAGGGAGGTGTCAGAGGATGCATTGGGGGTCTGCTTCCCCCGTTTTCTGCCTCCGTAGCTGTGCTCCTCTCTAGGATCTTTCAGGGTTTATGTGTGTTTGAGTGGTTTTTCCTTGGATAGCTGCTAGTCTGCTCCTTCTGTTTTTTTTCTTTTTTTCTTTTTGCCTTGGCATTCTGTACCTTTTCCTGGCCTTTGGGCTTTGCTAAAAAAAAAAAAAAACTCCATATTTATAGTCCAAATACCATTGTAAAAAACCCATAAATATCGAGCCTTATTATTCCTGTATTTTTTATAGTATAATAATCAATCATCAAAATTCAAACATACTGCAAAAACAAACAAAAAGCCAAAATCTTATTCACCCAAAACGAAATTTCATACTACAACACATATGTAAGGAGATGCCAAGAAAGACCACGAAGATGATGGATCATGGTCATGGATGTAACCAATATCTCATTTTGTAGCCCTACAGGTCTTCCACCTTTACGGTCGTCACCACCTCGTTTTCCTCCTGCTGCTGCACAATAATTCCACCAGCTGCTGCTGCTGCTGCCCCTTCAACACACGGCCTCACAAACGTCCGCCTCCACCACACCTCAAACGCCCGCTGAAGATTCGGACAGTTGTCGCCCGTCTTCAGAAAACTCCCCAGCCAGGATAGCAGGATGCTCTGCTGATCTTCCAACGGCAGTGTCAGGATCGTCCTCCCTATTCCCTCCTCAACCACATCTCTCTCGAACCACCTGCTGCACCACCCATGCTGCAGCCACTTATAGTCGTTCATCAACGCCTCCAGCCACGTCTTCAGCAACGTGTGCCGCGCATCCTTACACGGAAGAACTTCCCCTTTCCCTATCAGAACAAACACCCTCGCGCTCACTAGGCTCGCGTGGTGCCGAATCGCCACAGGAAGTCTCGCGTGCAGCGACGCCAATTCCTGCTGGCTCGCCCACATTACTGCAAAATCGTCCGCTGCTTGCCTGTCGGATAAAATGTCGAGCAGCCAGACGAGGTTATCAGCCTCCAGCGCTATCAATTTCGCCACCGGCTCTCTGATATTCGCTTGTCCGTCGCTAAAATCAGGTCCGGCCGCTTCTCTGAACAGAGACAGCAAAGAATCCAGCGCGGTCCTGCAAGAACTGTAAAGTGCTTCGTTACACTGGTCGGATGAAGCCGAAGAGCTGGGAACACTGTTGCTTTCCCGGAGGAGTTTGAGCACGACGGATTTCATTTCGCGCCTCCCTTTTTCCTCTCTGCTCTTGAGCACCGACTCCAGTATGTGCCGGAAGGTGTCTTCGGGCAGGTTTGTCGCATCAGACGACACCCGTTTTAGTATCGGCCGAACTCCATCAATAATGCCCTCGCGTTCGAGACACAAGACGGAAGAAACCACTTTATCCTCTTCCTCTTGTCCCACCCAAGGCACCGCCTCCAAGTACTCTAAACACGACTGGATGCACTTGGCAAAGCCGAGGCGTTCCCCTACCTATTAAGACATGTTTTCGCCAGAATCATTACAACCAGATAGCAAGACATGAGTATATGTGTACATTGATGAAATTAAATTACCTACCTTAAGGATACGCAGCACGCGGGGAACGCTTTGCTTGATCAGCTGCTGCTTCATTTCCCTACAATACATGAGGCCAATGGTCTCCGCGTATATCTCAACATCATCGCAGTTGTCGATCTCGAGACAGGGGAAAACGGTCGGCTGCTCGGATATTTTAGCGGAGAAAAAGATGCTGTTTTCTTCCAGCACGGTTCTGTGGACGCTCAACTTCACGGTAATCCCCTGCTTTCCGAGCAGAATCAGTTTTAGGTCGCTCGTCCCGGCCTCGCCGTACTCGATGGACACCTTCCTCGACGGAGGATTATCGGCCTTCTGCTTCGGCCTAGGCGCCTTTTCGTTCGGCAGTGGGTCATTGAGCACGATGGAATCAGACGCGTTGGATATTTTCTCATCCAAGTCGGCCTTTGTCGTCTGGTTTATCGAAAGTTTCTTGCTTTGTAAGGATTGAGACGATGGTTTGGGCTTGTTTGGGGAGGTTTGAGATTTGAAGGACTTCTGGAAAACAGCTGGCGAGGGGCAGCACCAGAACCCCTCTGGGGTTACAGCGATTGGGACGTTCTTGAGTTTGGTTTGCCCCTTTTCTAACCTGGGAGGCCTGCTGATTTCCGACATCGGACACGATTTCAAGCCCCAATTTATTACAACATCGGAGCAATTAGCAAAAACCCTAGAATTTGGGGGGAAATACTTCAACTAATTAAATTCGAGTAATTAAGCTGCAGAACTGCAGAAGCAGAAACCCCCCCATTTAGCTTCAAATTAACAATCAACACAAACTTCATCAGAGATCAATATGCAAATGCAAAAAATAGAAAAAAACAGAAGCAGCAGATTAAAAATGCCCAAGAACAGTGGAAGAAGTACCAAGTTTGATATACAGTAGTTAATATTTTTTTTTCTAAAAAGCTTCTAAAGACAGGGAAAATAATTTGGGGATAGCTTTGATGTCAAGCATCAAGGGAACCACTTTAACAAAGGATTTGGGAATTTGGAATGATGAATCATGAATGAGGTGGGCTAACATATTTCCCCTTTACAAATAGTATACTACTACTACTACTCCAATAAAGAGTTGCAATATAGTGTAGTAGTACTTTATAATGTATACAGAGAGTATCACATGACAAGGAGTATGAAATACCAATACTCAAATAAAAGCTGGAAATAAGATGGGAAAACGCTGGAAGCAATGGCTGATTTTGGGAAGTTGTGAAGTTTAGGCCGGTTGGGGTTTTCTGTATTATGAATTGTGCTAAATAGTGGTGGTATACTATCATCCTGTATATGGTATGTGGGAAATAATTAATTGGAAATGTGTGGGACACACTGAATGAGTGAATCGAAAAGAAAAAGATAACCGTGACTGTCCTGAGGACTACTACTACTATGTAATAATGCATCTCTCTCCATTACACACATAATAGAATAGAGTTGTGACTTGTGAATGCTGGGGAAGAGAGAGAGATGGATGCTGATTTCTGGGCATGGCTTTGTCATCTTTGTATCTTGTTCCTGCCCTTTCTTTTTTGTTGGATTTGTCGTGTCTCTTGGGAGGGCTGATTTTCGAGGTATACCTTTTGATTAATGTATTTTTGTGATACCCTCGACCCAATGTGGTCATTGCGAAGTCATGGCTAAGTGGAATAGGAGCTGGTGTCGTGATGAATATGAGATTGAAGATGGGAATTTGTTGGTCATGTTAAGCAATTAAGCATCACCTCGTGCTCTTTACAATCACCACCACTTAATTGGTTATTACACATAAAACAATGATATTTGTTCAATTATCATTGGCATAAAGGTTAATTCTTGAGAGATTCGATTTTAATGATTGAGGAACTGGAGGATTGATTTCATTTTATCTTTTTGGCAAAAGAGAGATAGAGAGAGAGAGAGATTTTAATTTTCACGTGGACATTAAAATTGATTAGCAATTAATAATATAATACTACTATATTGACAAGATAAAAAAAAAAATACTCCTAGCAGCTAATAATGAATTTTTAATATATGAAAAATCTGTGGAAGGATTTTATTTTTTCTTTTCGGCAAATAAAAGGGATTAATTTACATTCCAAGTTGGAATTAAAAATAAAAGTTACACTAGAAGTTAACAATTAATTCTTATCTTGTATTGTTACGATAGAATTTTGGTCCTTGAATTTCTAAACCGTATGGGTGAAAAATATTTGGCGTGATTAAGCTTTCAATGTTCAAACTTCAAACCATGCCAAAAAGAAAACTACTATACTACTCCCTCTGTTTTTTAGGATTGCAACATTGTACGCATGCCGATGCATATTTTTAATGATTAATAAATTAAATTGTGTACAAGTAAAAGTTATAAAATGTTGATATTCGAAAACTACAAGTTTAGACGAATCTAACAAAATTTCAATTGATTATGTTTTTTCATATATAACTATGATAAAAATTTGAATCAATATTAAATTATAAATAGTGCAAAATAGTAGAGTGGTGCAATCTTAAGAAAACGGAGGGAGTATTAATTAATCTATTAATTTATCAGCCACTGTTTGCCTTTTCTTTCTCTTCCTCTCTCTGTCTCTTTTTTTTTTTTTTTTTTTTGGGTAAGTTCTTGTTTCTTCTAATCTGTAACGTATTACATATGCATGATATCCGGATCAAATTAAATAGTTCAACTGGCTTTTTCAAGTGATTTTTTACTATACAGAAACAAAAAATTCATGTTTGTGGTTTCTTCAACTATGTGTTTTTAGCCATTTTCCATTAACTATTAGTACTATAATTGTGATTGTTGAGTGTTTTTCTTTTTCACAATATATGTTACCTTGTTTCTTTTTCTTTTTTCTTGCACCACAGTAATTTTATTCTGAGTATTTGACATGGTTGTAAATTGTTCAACTGGGACAAAAACTGAGTAACGCTGCGATGGAGTTGAGTTCGCAAAATTTATATAAACTTCATCGAGTTCTGACAAATCTGTGGTCTCTAATACAATGCCTATTTTTCCGTTTGCCACTCAACTGTCCTATCGTACTCTTCTCTAAATGGCTCCCTGGAGAGCCCTGCAAGACCTTAATTGCCTCAGGTGGCTAAAAAAATAAGTTGAATAGGAACAATTGAGCTCGAATTGAGAAAGATGTGTGATTTAAATGGATCATAAATTCATAAATTACGAATTTGTTAAAAAAAAAAATGTAGAAATAAAGAATTGAATGAGCCATTTTTCATTAGTTATAATTTGGAATAAAAGCCAAAATGGTCCTTTATCTTTGCTAAAAAACCAAAATAGTCCTTTATGTTTCAAAATACCAAAATAGTCCTCTACAAATGCATGAAATAGCCAAAATAGTCCTTTTGTATTATTAAATTGGGCTAGTGGACATCCACACTTTTATATTTAACCCCAAACTTTCAAAAACTTTCATTAAGGCCCTAGGAAGGTTTGACTTTGTACAAAAGGTCCTCTTCCAAAACTTAAATAATTTTATTATCCATATGACTTCGGATCCGCATGTAAATTGGTATCAGAGCCTAGGTTTTAATGAAGAACATATTAATTATATTATTTAAAATATTTTATCTCTTAATGGTGAAGACTTAATTATTTAATGGATTCATTTAATTTGAAACCAGTGAGTTATTTCCAAATTTTGGAAACAAAAAATATAAATTTTCAGAGGAAATTCTTGAACTTGTCTGGAAGACAAGATTTTATTAACAATAATTTCTTTCATCAAGATGAGAGGAACTGATTGGAAAGAAATTGATCCGGATAGCTCTAAGTTATCAAAAGACTTAAGAGAAATCCAAAAGACGATTCAAGATTTTGGTAACCAGGTCTTAATTATACCTGGGAAAATAGATAACTTGAATCAGTCGACAGAGGAGATCTTGAAAGTATTTCAAGATCTAAAGAAAGAGATTTTGAATCTGAAATTTGACATTTCAGATATCAAGAAAAGGCAGAAGGATATTCCTGGATCTTCCAAGAATAACCAAGCCAATATTAGAGATGCATTCGGACCAGTACAAGCTTTACATCAAAAGGGTAAAGCAACTATGGTTCCAAAGCAGAAATCACAAGAAGAGCTTATGATCGATCTCCTGAAAACAGTCGAATGAGTGTTTCCAGGGCAGATCTATCAGATCTACAAGAATTAGCAGAATCATTTTCCCAACTTGGGATTATGGATCTGGTTAATGTAAAACCCAATGAAGTTCTTCAATTGGGTTATGCGGAAGGATCAGGATCCAACGTGACCCACGATGGACCGCCTGATGTCCCAATGAGAGAAAGTACAGACTTCTACATGAACAGGTATCCTGAGGTGCATCTCAATGCAAGACGAAACCCAGGACGGAACCCAAGTAGAGCACCAGAATCCACACCGTGGGCCAAGACGATGTTACAACCATTAAATCCATATGGCATAACACTGAACCTCGACGTTATCGACTTCCGAAACATCGAAGACCTGATCGATGAATGGGTAGCTTCAATGAAGATTGCAGCAACCACCCTGGAACTCGATAAAGAAAACTTTGTCAGATTAATAGAGCTGAGTCTCGAAGGATCGGCAAAGCTGGGCTGGAAAAACTCCACGACTGCTTTAAAAGAGCAGATACTCGAGGGAGAATCCAAAAGCACAATCTGTGAAAGATTTGGCCTCTTATTCAAAACCCATTTTGTGGGAGATGGTTATTTTGAAGAACAGAGAACCGAAAAAATCAAGGTCTATACCCAAGCATTATTGGGTATGGAATTAAGAAGTATTTGCGCAGTAGACGAATACATCTACTGGTTTCGTAAATACTATTTTCGGAGTGAGATGACAGCTGAAGTAGCATGTCCCATGTTCTTTGCAAAGATCTGCAGCCCATGGAGAGAGATGTTGATCCAATCGTACACAGTACCCTCTGGTACAGTGGACTCAATAGCCCGGAGGATGTCCTTCTTAAAGGATAAGCTCAGGGAATGGTGTCAACAGGCAGCAGCCCAAAAGAACATCAAGAGACTAAGAGGTAAAATAAAAAGAACCCCTCTTTGCTGTGAAAATAACGATTTTCCAACAATTATAGGAGAATCAGAAGAAAAGAAGAGAAAGAAGAAGAGTCGAGGCTCATACAGTAGGAGTTTCAGAAGACCTCCATTCCGAAGAAGAAGAGCATGGTGGTCCAAGGGCAAGGCCAGATCATACAAAACTGGACAAAGAACGGGAACGACGAAGAGTTCATCCCAAGGTTCAACTAGCTCAGCATCAAGGAGCACGGGGAGAACGGCGTCCAAGAGAACATTCAGACGAGCCCATACCCGAGCCAACGAAAGTTTCAAAAACTGCAACTGTTGGAAGTGTGGAGCCAAAGGTCATATCTCACCCGATTGCCCTCAGAATCGTGAGATACGAAGGTACGAAGCCACGGAGGATATCGTGGAAGCGGTCTACCATGGAAAGCTGGTACCAGTGTATCAGTTTGAAGACATCTCCTCTGATGAAAGCATCTACGAGGAAGAATTAAGAAGTGACTCGGACTCATATTCAGATGGATCTTCAACCGAGTCTGACTGAAGAGGACAGGATTCAGACCACTGAAAACCTGTCTGGATTCTTTTCAAGGATGACGATCTCAAATCGAACCATGGAAAGGATAATGCGACAAGATTCCAACCTCAGCCCATATGACGGATTCAGAATTGGCGGGATTGGACGAGTTCTTAACCAGATGGGACTCAACCAGAGAAGACATAACATCATCTACAAGGTAAGTGCAGGTGAGTTTGCCATACCTATGGAACTGACTTGTAATGTTATGGATATGCAATTAATTCCTAAAGAAGAAATTCTTGAGGAATTAAGCAGAATGAATGAGGAAATCGCCATTACTATGAAATGGATCCACATAGGAGCCATTGAAGTAGTAATTAAGGCAACCTTCAAAGAAGGCATTGATTCTGAATTACATCTATCAGTCACTGATAGAAGAATCAATAACCTTAGAGATGGTCTTCTTGGAACTATGGTAGGAAATTTATATGCTGGGAAGTTAATGTTTGACATACATCCCAGAATTTCCTATAACTTAGCTGACCAAGATTTTAGTAGAGTTCTAACCCTTCATCAGGATTTTAAAAGAAAAGATCTGATGAAAGAAGGGAACAGGCCATATTCTATAACTTATAGGATCTCTTATGCACTTTCCAATAGTCATCATTCTGACTTATTTCTCAGGAAAGAATATATAGAAATTCCTAGAATTTTCAAGGAATTTGCTAAAGTTATGACTCCAAATCCTACCCAGATTCCAAGGTTAGGAGGAGTAGACATACAGATAAGAGATCATCCAATTCTAGACAGATCAACGAGTGCTAGAATTGAGTACGCAAGCCGTATGTCTTTTTCAGAAGACAGAATTATGGCATATAAAGGGAAGGAGTTCATCAAAGATCTAACTCCTCAATCCATTGGGGTAGATAATATAAAGATTAAATGCCCTGAAGGATGGAAAGAAATACGAGTAATATTTGACATCACTGAAAAGATTAATCGTTTTCCATGTGATGACTTATACTACTTGCAACAGCCATCAATTGGAACCTATGAAGGAACAATTGAAATTGCAGGACACGAGATCAGAGTCTTAGGCACCGCCGGAAAAGACAATGGGGTTATGATTTTGGGATTAAGTTTTCTCGAAAATCATAAACCATGGGTAAGAAAGGATAATGGTATAGAATTTAATCTGAAGGGTCACACCATCAGAATTAAATGACAAGTCCATTCTCCATTTATATATCAGTAGGTATAATATATGAAGAATATAAGTCAGAATATTTCGCAGCTTATATTGATTCAGGATCAGGTATTTGCACGGCAAAACCAGGAGTTTTCCCTAGCGAAGCTATGGAATCATTACCCATTATTGCAGGAAGAGATTTTTCCCAAAAAATCTTAGTACTAAATAAGGGTATTCGACAAGCCAATATCATGATTGGAGGAGTATTTGGTACACCTTGGTATAAGGTAAAAACGCCTCCTATTTACTTTCATGACACAGGAGCGGATATTTTGTTAGGAAATAATTTTATACAATCCTTTACAAAATATGTTCAAGATAACAAAAGAAATTTATTAATATTTACCACAAGTTGTGGAAATGAGATACAGGTGTTGCGCAGGGAAAAGGCATTCAACAGGTTAATGCCTATATTATTTCGCAGCAAACGTGGTGATAATGATGCCAAACTAACCCATCCAAAAATGCAGGATAAAAGAAAGTTTGTTAGGCTTTGTTGTCTTTTAGACAGCAAGGATTCGATGAAGCTTCTATTGGGGAAATTATAAACCTCAAAGAAGCAATGCAGGAAATGAAGTCATTGAATATAACTTCATTAGACATTGAGGGAGAAACTAAATTGTCCCTCGAAAATGTAAAAAGACTTATCCAGAGAAACTTTAACGAGGATCCTCTGGCATGGTGGGATAAAAACAAGATCGAAGCTACTCTACAGGTAAAAGAACAATATAAATATGAGTATGTTCGATACAAACCCATCCTAATGAATATGCATGATAAGAAAGATATGCAACAAATTATCAAGGAGCATATCGATCTTAAACTCATCCAGCCGGGAGTCTCAGCCTATAGTAGCCCTGGATTCTTGGTAAGAAACCACGGTGAAATAAAAAGAGGTAAACCCAGGTTGGTAATAAACTATCAAGGTATTAATAAAATAATACAGTTTGATGGTTATTACATTCCGAGTAGAGAACACTTAATTGATTGCATCAAAGGTGCTAAAGTGTTTTCTAAATTTGATTGCAAATCTGGTTTCTATCAGATTAAGATGGAGAATGAATCGAAGAAATTCACAGCATTCTCCACCCCACAAGGGCAATATATTTGGAATGTTATGCCAATGGGGCTTTCTAATGCCCCTCAGATATTCCAAAGAAAGATGGATAATCTATTTAAGGATTATTTAGAGTTTATGTTCGTCTACATAGATGACATTCTGATTGCATCTCGAAATATTAAAGAGCATATTAAACATCTTGAAATATTTTCAGATGCATGTCACAGGGAAGGTCTAGTTCTCTCCGAGAAAAAGGCCACTATCGCTGCTAACAAAATTGAATTCTTAGGAGTTCAAATTGATGAAGCAGGAATAGAGTTACAGGAGCACATTGTGGAGAAAATCCGCAATTTTCCTGATGTATTAAAAGACAAGAAACAACTTCAGAGTTTCTTAGGAGTTGTAAATTTTGCGGGAATGTTTATTAAAGACCTTGCAAAATATAGAAAGGATTTAGACCACTCCTTAAAGAGACTGAAAGCTCTAGATGGAAATGGGATGAAATCCATACCAAGAGAATTCGTGAACTAAAGCAAGTCTGCAATAGCTTGCCAAAACTCGCGATACCTCAAGATGATGATGAGCTGGTAGTCTACACAGACGCCAATGATTTTCGATGGGCAGGAGTGCTCATGAGAAAAACAACTACGGGTCAAGAACCCTGTAGATACACAGGAGGGTTGTTCACTGAACAACAAGCCAAACTCTGGCACATTAATGAAAATGAATTCTTTGCAGTATGGAAAACATTTAAAAAATGGCCCTTGTTCTTACTTGCAAAGAAATTTGTATTAAAAGTTGATAATACTAATGTTAGAGCTTTTCTAAAAAATAAACTTGAATCAAAAATTGAAAAAGCTCGTATTATCAGATGGCAGGCTGATGTCAATATTATACTTATAATATTGATGTTATAAAATCTCATGAAAATGTTCTTGCAGATTTCTTGACGAGAGATGGAAGCATTTGAAGCTGATTCCATCATTACGAGATTCAGGCACCTCAGAGAAAACCTAGAGGAGCTATCAAAGCATTTTGGACAGCTCGAAATCAATGCACGAGCAGCTGGCCAAATACAACAGAGCGATGTGGACATGGTCCGCAACAATATACGAACCTCCCATATAGCAATGACAGCACTATGGGAAACAGTATTAGAGCCAATCAGGAAAGCGTCAGCCTCCCTGGTAAACAAAGAGAAAAGTGCCCAAAAAGCTAAAGTGGTCACATATGAAAAAGCAGACTCAAGTACTGCTTCAAAGGAACCATTGTCGGATACTGACAAAAATGTTGAGCAAGATGAGAGTCACATTTCCGAAAGCTCAAGTCAACCCACAGCCTCTGGGGTAAAAGAGGAAGAAATTAACCTTAGGCCCATGACAGGCACCTCTAAGGTTAATTCAGAGGAAAAGGTCATATCTGCAGCCTGGCTGGATTACCAAGGAAAATGGGAACAACTGGTTTCCAAAAAGGGAATTAACCCAAGCAAAACAGTAATTGAGACATCCGGGAGATACAACAGGGTCTGGATGCTCGAAGGATCGAAGCCAGAAGAAGTTCGAAAGTGGTATGACTTTGGAGCATTAGCATCTGTTCATACTACATCACCAGGGTTTCCGGAAATCGAAAAACTTCCGGGATGGATAAGTAGCGCGGTGCATGAATCATGGCAAAACAACCCGCACCTGCAAAGAGGAGATATTCTGGAGCTTAAGTTCATTTCAGCGGCACCAGAGATAGTCGGAAAAGGTTCTTATCCGGTCTTCCAATTCATTAAATTACAGAGACCTGATATGATTGCCTTCAACAGAGTTAAGTCTATGGATGAGAAGGCACCATTGGTATCTTCAATCAGCGAAGATGAAATCTCCACACGACGAGCATGGGGATTCTGGGTCTGTCTCACCGAGATGGAAAAGGTTAAATATCCGTTTAAAATATTCTCAAACAATTTAAATGGATCGTTCCTGGTTAATTCTTTAACAGGGAAAAGCACAGAGTTTGCGGAAACCTCCTTCGAAAAGAAGAGGTTACTCATCTGGAAAAACAAGTTGCCAGCAACCGAGTCTACCAGAAAAAAGGCATGCAACATGATGCATGTTGGCCAATGGGATAACCACATATGCCCATATTGTGCAGAACAGGAGAAACCCCTATTCGGTACAAAGATCCGGGTAACCCAGAAAAAATCCGGACCCGAACAAGACAAAGGGAAGAAACGTCCAAAAAACTTTCACAAGCCAAAGTGAGATTAGCTGGATGTAAAAGAAAGAGAGGTGTCGGCAACACTCATAATTAAAAGCCGACAAAGAAGGGCAGAGTAGCTGACAGAAAGTGGCCGACAAGAGAAGGTGGAGAGTTGACAAAAAAGCCACCTAACGCAATAATTCCAAAAGGACAATAATGTAGCCGGTGGAAATTAAGGCCAAGTGACGAACGCAGTGACGTCACAAGGATTTAGAGGAAGATTGGAATCCGGGGTTGAAGTCCGCGGGCGCCTATAAATAAAGGAGTTTGAAGCAGATGGAAGGCATCGAAAAATCCTCCCAACTCTTCAAAACATTTGTAATATTTCATTTATGCAAATTTTCCTTTCTGTGTCTGTAATAGTATGGGGAACATCCCCAAGAGTCTTGCTTCCTCCATGAGGAGCTAAGTGTTTGTCTTCTCCATTAGGAGAAATTATGTTTAAATAATATTTTCAATATTTCTTCAGTAAAATCCAGGCTTCATATATCTATAATCTTCTAAAATTAGAATTAAACTCTTTTGCCCCAAACCTCGCTACGTCCTAAGGTAGGAAACGAAATAGGACTGTGCTGACTGTTGCTGAAGGAGCCCAGAGCTGGTGAACCATTGGCTGCGGTCGTGTGGTTGGAAGAAATCCGTAAAATCCCAGACGGAAGACCCGGCAACAAGGCGGTCAAACCCGAGGTATGAGGTTTTGTTTAATTTTTCTTACGGAAGCATGTTGGGCATTTGTTTGATGTATGGATTAATAAAAATCACTATTTAAAGTTTTGGGGCTAAAATGAAATGGTTTGAAAGATTGGTGGTCAATTTAATATAAAAGAGAGTCAAGTGGAGATTATTTTATACTCCCTCCGTCCCACTAATTCCGTCCCATTTTCCTTTTTAGTCCGTCCCACACCATTGTCACATTTCCTTTTTGGGAAATAATTATATACTTTAATTACCAAATTCTCTTTCATCACATCACATCAATAAATAAATATATTAAAATTTCAAACACACAATTATCACATCACACATAAATAAATCAATTAAAAATTCAAACTCATTACAATCACATCACATAAATTCCTAATTTACCCCCATTTTGAACACAAATCTACCCTTACATTAAATACTAACTATCCCCACATAAAATACCGTGCCCAAAAGTTTTGGGACACTATTAGTGGGACGGAGGGAGTACAAAAAAGGACTAAATTGGACATTAAGGCAAAAGGTAGAGGACTAATTGGGTATAAAAATAGATAAAGGACTGATTTGGCCAAAAAGGAAAGAAAAAGGACTAATTGGACATTTATTCCGTTATAATTTTAACCTTCACTTCAAAGCCAAAAGAAAGTAGAGAGGGAGTAGTAGGTCTTCACAATCACATGTTCCTCTTCATCAGTTCAGTAATCTCATCACATGATTTTGAAAAATCTCTTTATCACTTTCTCTCCTTTTCTTGCATCATATTATTATTTCTAGACATGCATATGGATGGACCATCTACACTGTCTACATGGGTTTCTTAATCTTGCTACTGTTGAAGACATAGACATGGAAAGCATACAATGGAAGAATGCAAGATTTGACTGAAGTGTCAAAAAAAAGGCACCAACATAACATTCCATCACCATCTCTATTATGTTTATTGTCCTCTTTTCATGAAAAGAACTGCCTTCTTTGTCTTTCTCCAATTCATTGATCATAT
Source organism: Hygrophila difformis (assembly GCA_030278955.1). Lineage (NCBI taxonomy): Eukaryota > Viridiplantae > Streptophyta > Magnoliopsida > Lamiales > Acanthaceae > Hygrophila > Hygrophila difformis. Next base: position 58,626,809 of record JAOANR010000005.1, on the reverse strand, counting down.
TAAAAGAACCCGATTCGACTCATCAATCCGAAGCCAACAAGAAAAAGGAAAAGGAAAACATTTAATTTGTTTCAACTTGTAGAAGTTTTTGAAGCTTAGGCCAACTCCAACGGACCCTGCAAATTGCAAAATTGCAGGGTCCAAATGCAGGGTGGGGCTCCAACCCACCCTGCATTTTTGCAGCACCCTCCCTCCCAAATGGGAGGGTGCTACAGTGTTCCTCTCAAATGAGAGGAACACTGTTCATCACCCTGCATTTTTTTTTTTGTTTTTTTTCTTTTTTTAATTTTCTGTATATTCTTTACATAATAATAATAAATATATTATTTATATTTTGTATAAAAAATGTTAATAAATATTATTTATAAATTAAAAAAGAATAATAAAATAGATTATATAGAGAATATTTCTTCATCCTGCAAAAATGAAGGGTTGGGTTGGAGATGAAATTACTGTAGCTATCCTGCAAAAATAGAGATTTATACTGTAACTCTTGCAAAACTAGAGGGTATGGTTGGAGATGACCTTAGCAAGTCTCAATCCTGAACGCAAGGGGGCGAAATAAAAATATTAATTTTGGAGATACTCAATCTGAAACAAATAAAATAAAAATTCAGAAACACAAAAGGTCAAAACTCTACCCTGTACCAACAATCAATCCCATTTACCACTTGTTGGAAAAATAATGTGTAGAATTATTTAAAATTAAAAAAAATAATATCATGGTTATGAATTGAATTTACCAAAAGCAAATTGAGAGCAGGGAAAAAATCTGAAGAAGCTAGATTCAAGAGTATTTCAGTATTTTTCATTTCAAATGGCTTCAGGCAGAACTAAATCATTACAGGGAATTTGTCATCTGTTAATGGCTGCCCTTTTTGCTCTATCAGCCTCTTTTCAATTCGACGATCCAGGTGAAATCCAATACCCTAATCCTCGGATTTCTGTAGTTAATTTTAATTTCCTGGAAAGTCTCGTGCTCTCACCAATTGTGTTTGGTTTCCAGATTGGTATTTTTGGATTCCTCTGTATGCCACAGCCTGTGTTGTCAATTTGGCCAATTGGGAAAAACCCAATTCACGAATCAGAAAAGCGGCTAAATTTGCATTCTGGCTTGGCGTCCTCTTGTTTATCAAGGTTGCAATGGAGGGATTCCTTAAGGGGACACGCGGTTCTTGGGCGCTGGACATGAGGGAAAGGATTCTGAGGGAGAAATTGGGGAGTGCCCTCGTGGTTGGCTCCATGTTTCTGTGCCTGGGATATCCATCCGGACCAAATAATTCTGCAAGAATCACGAAATATGGTAATTTCTTGGAGTCCCTGAGGTTGTCTTTATTTGTCCTTTTGCTTCTCGTCCTGATCTATGGTTTTTTATGAGAATCTTAATTAGGGGACTAATTGATGTTACAGGTATGCCGATGCTGGTGGGTATTGCCTATGGCCTGAGCTTCCTTTTCTTTGCATTTCAATACAGTGAAATGAGATATTGATTAATGTGACTTGACTATTTTGTTGTTGGAAAAATGGTGTCTTTGTGCTTTGCCTCCTCATTGTGATGTCTCAGCTGTGGATTGGAATTTTATTTCTGGTGGATTTGAAACTTCAAATATTGAGAGCAGACAAGATGTATGATGAAATTCCTGACTCTAGATAATATTTTGCAAAAGTAACGGAAAGATAATGCTGGAGCCTGGAGGCTAAAGAATAGGGGCGACAGATGCAGTGCCCATTGTTTTAAATATCCCGAAATTTTCGAAATTTCGACCGTTCGAAATTTCGGGTTTCGGGACATTCTGAAGTGAAATTTCACATTCAATATTTTTTTGTAAAATTTCCATCGAAATTTCGTCCGAAATCCGAAATTTCCCGAATTTTTTTAAAACAATTTTTTAAAAAAATTAAAAATTAAAATTTATGTTTCAACCCATATTGATGATGTTATTCAATTAACTTGTTTATCAATTTTAAGTCTCTTATCAATCAATATGTTGAATGATATCAATAATATTACTAGCATATTATATCATTAAATAAGTATTGTTAGCATATTACTAATTTATATAGCAACAGAGACGAAAATTTTTGAAATATCTTCATTTTCATCATCTCAGAAACTCGAATTAGTTTTCTCAAAAAATTATAAATATCTCCGAAATTTCCCTCAAAATTTCAAATATCTTCGAAATTTTCCTAAGTTTATATGTCCGATATAGATAGCGAAATCGATATTTAAAATCTTGGCTGTGACTGTGAGAGATGTTAGAGCTAGGGATGGGCAAAATATTCGAACCGATTTGTTGAACCGCTGAATCGAACCAAAATCGAACCGAATTCCCGGTTAACCGAGGACCCCGGAGCAAATACAAATATCATATTCCAGTATTCGTCCGGTTCAAATACAAATACAAATACTTTAATTTTTTCCCCCGGTTAACCGAACCGAACCGAATACATTTATTTTATTTTAAAAGTTATATATTGTAATTATTATAGGCATTTGATGGTATAAAATTATATATAGATAATATATATCATTCCTTATTTAATTATTTAAGTATATAATAAAATTAATATAAAAAACTAAAGAGCTAATCATCAAAATATATCACCATAATAAGCCTATATTAAGTTTTATCTTTTAGAATATCTATTATTGAAATATACTTCTACACTAAGATTTGTTACATATACTAATGTATTTTGATAAAATTGAAAAGAACCACTGAATTCTATAATTATATATATATATATATATTTTTTTTCTATAGTGTAATAACCTCGTCCGACACTCTTAAAATGTATAATCAAGTTTTCATTTCTTAAATCTTTGAGTTTCGAAGATTTTAAATATTCAAACCGAATCGTTTAACCGCTGAATCGAATCGAAACCGAAACCCCGGTTAACCGAGGACTCCAGTTACAAATACAAATACTGAAATGAAGTATTTGCCCGGTTCAAATACAAATACAAATACCTGAAAAATTCAGGTTAACCGAACCGTGTCCACCCTAGTTAGAGCATTGCTGGACTATCGTTGGAAGTGTAAAGTGTTCCAACAACAATTTTCATACTTCCAATAATAGTTTAGCGTACTAACATTTGACTATCAAAATATGCAAAAATTCAGATCAAGGAATGGGAAGGAAATGCAAAAATATGCAACATAGTACAATAAGTGCAAGGAAGTAGTTTGTTCTTCCCCAGCCCCCAGCAGGTAAGGTTGCTTAGAGCATGTTCTTCTGGACTTATTTCCAGGACTTATTACTTATTCTTATTAAAATCAGACCAGATCAAATCAGATCAAATCAGATCAGACCACACTATATATATAGTTGTAATCAGATCAGATCAGACCAGACCAGACCAGATCCAACCAGATCAGACCAGAAACATTCAGATCAGACCACACCAACCCAGACTACATCTTATAAAATTCAGATTAGAACATCTTATTTCAGGCGAATGGAACATAGCCTAGTAGCTTCTTGTATTGCAGTCTGCATAGTGCAGAAGTTGCAATGAAGCCCATTAAAGAGGTGGGCTTGCCCTGGTCTTGTAGTGGTTAGGCTGTTCTGCGCTCATGATTGGAATAGAGACTGTGCCCAACTTCCGGCCCATATGGTCAAAAATATACTAAAAATTAAGGAAATTAGATTATTTTACTATTATTATCAAGGAAATTAGGACTTTGGGATTCCATTAATAATTGATATTGAATTAAGAAAATTAAAGTTATTAGACCCAATGCATTTAAATGGACCTCTTAATAAGTTAATATGAATGATTAAACGGGTCACTCTGTGTAATAATGAGGTGCAGCATTGTCTGGCTAAACGGGAGATTTTGTTTGCCTTAGATCCAAATTGCTTCATTTCTTGATATTGGAATTGGAAGTTTGTGCCTCCCCACAAAATTAAAAAATCTATTAAAAATAGAATTTTAAGAGGGAAAATGATTGAGTGACTTTTAAGATTGCAAATCCTTAAATAATTTGAGGTAGACATCGAGTATATACAGTATGAATATATTTTTGAGGGATTGACCATCTAAATATTAGCCAATCACTCGTTTTTAAGTGAGTTGAAACGCAACTTGTCTAGCATCAAACCATGCGCTTATACATTTAAGACACAATTATGGAGCATTTATTGATATTCTCGTGGAGCCATTACAGCAGTACAGCTCAATGCTCTTTAAGCAAGAAAGCATTACAGTAGCTAGTAGTATTAATTACTCCCTACGTCCCATTTAACTTGTCCTGTTTGATTTCTGCACACAATTCAATGCACTTTTTCAACCGTTCATATCTCAAAATATAATAAACAAGAAATTATATAAAATATATATTCTTAAACTACATGATCATACGATTCTAACAAGATCCAACTCGATTATTTTTGTTCAAATATATATTAATAGTATTGAGTCAAAGCTAAACAATGAACAGTGCAAACAAGTCAAACATGACAAGATGACTGGGATGAGTATATGAATATCAAGTACAAAGAATGAGTGGAAGGTAAAGGACAAGGACAACCGAATATGTATGCAGAGATTTCTTTTTATTGCATTTATGAATTCTGTGGCCCATCAAATATATTGGTGGAAAGATGTCACATTTATTTTATTTGCTTTCATTCATGAATCAACATGAAGTGTATAATTGGTGGAGTCACGATCTAAACTGATATAGTATGTGGTACATTTTGTTGTCTCTGTTTATCTTCTCTTTTAATTCTGGCTAAGAGTATTTATTGCATCGAGATCTATATGGTAAAAATATTTCAATTTCATATGTATTTTTAACTTCTACACATCCAAATTAATTATGCTCTTTCAACCTGCCAAGAAGAATAGCAATTGAGGGATATATTACACAGCCTGTTCATTGCAGAGAAGGAACATACATGGAGTCACTTTACACAAAGAGAAAAGAGAGTACGTGACCCTATTTGTTTTTTTTTTGGTAAATATTGACACCTATGTATCGGAAAAAGTGTGTAGGAGCCTAAGACACACAAATTATAAAAGGGATAAAGCGGATAGATAAATGACCGGATGAGAATTGAACCTCCAACCTATGGTTGGAAGGCATGGGGATGACCACTGGGGTAAAGCTAAGTCCCGGTCCCTAACTAACCATTAATTGTTAGTTTATGATATTAATTATTAGCTGGTACTCCCTCCGTCCCAATATAAGTGGCCCCTTTCTTTTGGGCACGAGAATTTAGGTAGTGGGATTTAGTAGTTAAAGTGGTGTGAGTAAATTTGACTAATTCATCCATCTAATTTATAATGATTACATTTGACTTTTAACCATATTTCTTATTTAACTTTGACTTAATGTTATCGTAATGATGTAGAAAGACAAAAATAGTCAAGTGTGATCTTGTTGGAATCGTCTAATCGTATAGTTTTAGAATATATATTTTATATAATTTTTATTTATACCCATTTTGAGATATTAATGGTTAAACATATATAGGGACTTTGTGCAGAAAGTACAATTGTCATTATTGTGGGGTTTTTAATCATGTTTATGTTAATCTAATTTACTTAAAAGGGAAAGTGACCACTTTTAATGGGACACCCCAAAAAGGAATAGTGGTCACTTTTAATGGGACGGAAGGAGTAGTAGTTAGTTGATTAAGTAAGCTGATTTGATCGATGATGCATTTCTTAAAAAGTCTTTGATAAAAATTACTCCCCCGTCCCACTTCCAACGTCACATGTTTGACTTTTTGGTATTGTTCATTATTTAATTTTGACTAAATATTATTGCAAATATATATTTTGAAAAAAAAATAATCGAGTTCGGTCTTGTTAGATTCATTTAATCGTGTAGTTTTAGAATATGTATTTTACATAATTTTTACATGTATATATTTTGAGATATATATTAAAGATTTAAAAAGTGAATTAGATGGTATGCAGAAATTAAATAGGACATTTTAAATGGGACAGGGGAGTAGATGATAATGAAAATTAGTTGATAAAAGTTAACAAAAGCTAACAATTAAAGTTAAAATGCCGGAAAAAACAGCATTTTTCGAAACTATTCTTTGGACCCATATCATCAATTCTAAAACTCTATTGGTTTGACCCGACGAAATAGCTAAAAACCCCAAAATCAACTAAAAATTAACCTATCAACTAGTATATACCAAATACATCGAGTGAAATCTAGCCAATTTTTGGCATTTGATAGGGGATACGTAACAGCACACGAATGAATTTAATTCGAAGGGGAGCCCATCTATTATGGTGATACTACTGACTGGTTTTTGTGTACATTCATGTGATGTGGTTATAAATTCAGTATGAAATTGTATTCCAATAAACAAATAAACAAAGAAAAAGAAAAAAACAAAAGAAAAACAAAAAAAACTTTGCCAATAAACTTTGTAAGGTATTTTTAATTAATTCATCATGATTTGTATTTTTCTTTTTCACGCTCCACTTGTATGGTTGTATTGCTGCGCAATAATTTATGGTACTCGTGCGTGCGTACACTTTTGGTGGGAGACAAGAGTTTACTGAGTGAGCAACACTCTTTAATGCAATATGAAGGTACTACATCTGAAGGGTTACATTCTTACATGCTGATTCGATGAGTGTGATGAGTATTAATGAGGTGTGTGATGTGTATTTAATAATATTTGTGTAGTATAAAATCACTTTGCACATAGCCACATACAAAGGACTCATTCAATATTTCATTAGGAGTTGATCAGCTCCCAAACCAAATCTCATATTAGAATAGTAATAACGGAAATTTGGATACCATCATTACCAATATAGCATCATCCAATTTTGACTCTTGGATTGGGAGGTGAAGTTGATCACTAAATTAAATTATACTAATACACAATGTGTGTATTCTTTGAATAATCAATATTATTTGCATAAAACAATAATTATTAATATTCTCCATGACTCCATCCACGGAATTTTTTTTTTCTTTCTATTTTTTTATTTTCCTACATTATTTTTCTACTTTATTTTAACCTTAATCCTATATATATTTTTATAATTTTCGAACCCGCTATTATTAATACTCATAACAAAATGATTCAACTCTTCTCAATAGAAAAGTACTCCTATTTGATGAAATGAGATCAAAAGGTATATCAACAAAAATTTACTTGAAAACGTGGGAAGACGATGACATACTAGTATTTTATTTGTTTTTGATTCTCTACTATCACTTTGCCATCCTATCTATTGATGTACTTTAGCGTTAACATAGCTAAATTTATGAATTTTATTGGTTATCAAATTTTGTAGGAAGACGACAGGTGATTAACTGTCACCTTATTATACTCATATAATTATTCACAAAATCCCTTTAAAACATACTCCATCCGTTTAGAAATAATTGTAACATTTGCATAGTTGTTATCATTCATTGAGTAACTTTGATTCAAATTTTTAATACAGTTATACAAGATAAAACATAGTCAAGTGAGATCTTGTTAGATTCGTCTAATCGCGTAGTTTTATAATATCAAATTTTTATAATTTTTACTTTTACAAATTTGAGATATTGAGCATTAAAAATGTGCATTGGATAACGTGAAACGCAGAAATGTTAGAATTTTTAAAAAACGGAGGGAGTATATACTAATTTATACTTCGTATATCAATATACTGTATTAAAATATTACTTATGATTCTTGAATTCTTGATTAATCTTCAATGGATCTCCACTTACATACGTGGCGTACATTACGAGATACTTCTACTACTCTATATAAATTATATAAGTAGTACTAGCTCATAACAAAAAAAAAGGAAAAAGAAGAAAAGAAAGAATTTGTTTTCCTTGTTTCTTTGTAAAATGGCAACTTTCCACAATCCAAACAAACCAATTCAAATCTCTATCTAATGACCAAAATGCCCCTACTCTGGAATCCCACTCAACCTCGCCGCCAGCTTCACTCTCCCCCCGGCGAGGCCGCGGCGCCTCTCCCCTCCGGCAGCCTTCAAGCCCTGATCTCCCGCATATTCAAGAACGTTCCGGCAGCTGCAGTCCCCGCCGCTAACCTGACTTAGCGCGGCGCTGGCCTTGACCGCCAATGCCGCCATATCCTCCGGGCGGAGGCGGCGATTCAGCCGGCTCAGTGGCAGCGCGAAGTAGAGCTGACCGGGCTGCAACTCCTCGTCGCCTCGGACAGCCGACACGACGCCGTGGAAATCCATGTCGTCGGAATTGCAAATGAAGCAGTTATGAAGAATATTCTGCAAAACGTAAGCAGCCTTAACAGGATAGGAAAATTCCTGCATTCCGCCATCTTCTAAGATTACTTTAGCCGTCGGCATTCCAGAATTGGATTTGCAAAATTTGCATTTGCCCATATCACTTGTTTCTTGCTTGTTTGTTGTAGTCGTGTAGAACGTACATACAAAGACATGTACATATATGTAAAGGCCTGGGTGGGAGAGGAAATGCCAGCTGGAACTTTTGGGGTGACAGGCTGTAATGGTGGTTATGTTCTATCCACATCAGCTAATGCAGAAATTTCTTAAAAATCAATCCATTATCCATCAAATCATATTAGTGAAGGAACCGGGAAGGTTTAGTTGTATTTATGCGTCCCAATTATTCTGTTTATTTACCAATTTCAATGTTGATTAATTAACAAAAATATAAGTAAAACCGATAAATATAACTGTATAAGCTAAGGTTTGAGATGAGAAGGGAGAATGGGCAGCGTATGAAGACGAATTCGATTGTCATTAGTATATACTACCTCCCGTATTTGTATGTTTTTGACATTGGAATAGTTGACGCTTGGCACTATTCACACAGATTTTCCATAAAATTTTATTATAGTTATATAAGTTATAATATAGTCAAGTAATATCTTGTTAGATTCGTCTCGTCATGTAGTTTTTATTTATTGAACTTTTATAATTTTTACTTATACCAAACTTGAGTTATTAATGATTAAAAATGTGCATTGATTTGCGTGAAAAATGGGAGTGAGAGGAAGTATGCATGAGCTTTAATATGGAATTAGTAGTATTGAAATAAGGATGAATTCGGAATACAAGAGTGTTTTGGTTTTTTATGTAGATCCCATATATTGAATATATAGTGATTAAAGTGGGTGATAACGAATCTAGTAATTGTCGTTATCATGTCGTTATCATATTCTGAATTAGCGATAAAATAAGTACGGATTTGAAATTGAGTTTAACATACTGTCTGAATAATTGTTTACTCACGGATTTAGAGTAATGAGTATAGCCATAAAGTTACTGTAAAGTCAACATATTTGACAGCGGTTGAAGTGATGTGTAGACCTTATAAAGTGATGTATAGATGATATATTATTTTTTTTGTTCGTAATCTGCATCTATTAATTTTTTATACTCACGCATCAGACATTTGAAAGTTTATTTTTGTACTTAAGCACATTTGACCACTTCATTAGCTTGTCGGTGTTGATGTCATAATATAATATAATACGTGCATGATGTAGATGCAAGTGGTGGGGAAGAGGGAAGATGAGAGTTTTTGAAGATTAGAAAGGTGATAAGATTTCATATTACACAAATTACTACTATAATAATGAAGAAATAAAAGAGACGAACAAAGAATTGGATAGAAATTTCATTTAAGCATAAGGTTGAAATCTAGGTCCCATTCAATTACCAAAACGATAGAGTTGCTCAGCTATCGACATTAATTAATTGGTGGATTATATATATGGGAATATAGCTGGCCTGGCCTGGTGGACACCCTCCCCTCACCCACACTTTCTAATCTCTATATTATACTATTACACATCTATATCTTAAAGTATTAATATAATTGCGCGTTTAATTAAATCTCTAATGTGACACATGTCCGACTAATACATTGAGAAATCAGATTCGATTATCACTGTTTCGACAAAAATGATAAATAATGATTGGCTGAAATCCATTTAAAAATATTAAATAAATCAAGAATTTCCATGAATGCATGCATTTGTTGTTTAAATGTGTATTGCATTATTTATATAGGTTCATGTCAATTTATAATAATGTGCATCTTACTTTGTCCGTACACTTAAAGGGGAAAAAAAAAACCCCTACTATAACACCACTATAGCCTGATATACACTACTGCTAAATTTAAAGTGATAAAATGACAAAAAGATAAATAAATAAATAACAATAAAATAAAATAAATAAATAAAAACACAAAAAAGAAACGCACGTAGTTCAGCTGTTTTATTACTCATAACAATGCAAGTATTTACAACTTCCTAGTATTAATGATTGAGGATTTTCGAATTTCCAAAATATTCCAATATCAAAAGTTGCTATCGATCATACTCATACCAACACATAGGGATGTTTGGAAGCCGGTATATTTAGGAGCATATAGCGGATTCAATCAGCATATCCTCTCACAATTCTCTCTCTGAATCTGCTAGCGGATCCGCTGACTCCCAAACATACCATATGAGAAAGAGAGAGCAATTACGAAAGGGGGCTTCGTTCAGGATTTCCTTTTCTACTTTTCTTGCGAGGTCGCGGTGATTCAAATTGTTCATCTGCACCACCACGACGAGGCGGCGGCCCCATTCGAGGTGATGCTTCTTCAAGTATATTATTTTCACCGGCGGCGGCCGTTGCTTCCATTGCAGAACTTCCTCCTCCGCCGATGCTGCTATCGATCTTTGCACCTATCGTATGTTTGCCCGCTGCTGGCCTACCTTCCATGCTAGTATTACTATTCATCTGAAATGTATATAGTACAAAACATGATCCATTAATTACAATAAGACAACAAGAAGAATGAGGAAAATTATTGTTTTGATTTTCTTGTTTTTTAATACATGAGGAGTATATTTATAATATACTACTATTATTACCTTGCAGGCAACTGAACAAAACATGTACCCAAACTTGAGAAGTTTCCTATGGCAGTGGTGACATGTGGAATTAATGTTCTGATTCTGATTCTCATGATGTTCCCGGGCGCTACTCGAAACACCTTTACAGTTTACGAACACAGATAGTCTGCTGTCGCATGTGAATGGTTGGATGTCCGACACGTCGAAAAATCTTCCTATGTCTTCCACAGAAATCACCGTCCTCTGTAAATGTCTAAGAAACTACATATATAATCCATGATGATTATGGATTGATCAGTAAGTAATTCAATGATGAGTCATTATGAATATAAGGAAAACCAAAAAAAAAAAAAACCCTAAAACAATGAAGCAGTAGGGGGAATCATCATGCAATTGCAGATAAAACTGAAATTGAGTAATCGTTTTCCATTTTATACCTAATAATTTAACACTTAGCTTAGCTTGTCTGTTACCTGTAAAACTAGATGACCTTTGTGCTGTTCCAACTCATTTTCCCAACAAATATCGCAAATGGGGTTTCCCCTACAGGAGAGGCAGAAATATGTGGGATATTCCGAGACATGGATGGTGCATTTTTGGTCAAATAATTTGATCGGTAACAAGGGACGTTGGTGGATCTCAGAAGGCCCCTCATGTTGTGCTTGTGCTTCCTCATTCTGAATCCACGAATGGTCTATATTTTCGCCCAGACCCTGGTAATTGCCTTCCATGCTATATATATATATATTTCTGAAAGGTACAAAATTATTTACTACTGTAACTTTCATCATCCTTCAATTACAATAGAAAAAGAACTGAAATAGAGAAATTATTGGTTAGATAATTTTATACATATACACCTTACCTTGCAGGCAGGCTATTGAACAAAACTTGAAATTGGGATTGATAATCTGGCATTGAAGACATTTGTGATGGTTTAGATTCTTAGGGCTACATGTAACTTTAGAACTAGTTTGATACACAGTCTTTTTGATAGAAATGTTCCCATATTTCTTCAATAGGAATTGCTGCAATTTAGTCTTAAGCTACGAACCAATAATCAAATCATCATGGATTCGGTAAATTATACAGTACAACCATCAAGTGTATATACATAATCAAAGGAATGAGAAAAACCCAAAAAAGTAGGGAATCAACGGCAAAGATAGACAAATAATAGTATAATCATTCAAGAACATCACTTATGTACACCATCAAGTATATACATAAGAACTGATCGAATGAAAATTAAAATGGAATCATCTTTTTTTTTTTTTCTTTTTCTTTTACATAATCATTGTTAAACATGGATCTATCTCATCTTTTATTTTCGGAAGACAACAACAAAACTGAGGTAAAATGAACATAACGCAATGCATAGAATCAACTCTAGATGGGCAAAGAAAACTTGATGAGATGTATACAAGAATTTTCAAATCCAAAAGCGGTTTCCGAAATTATTGAAACCAATTAATAAACAAAAGCAATACATGTTCAAGATATAATCGGAAATATCGATTGATTGTGTGTTACCCGTAAACGTTGATGCCCTTGGTGATGTTCCCGTGTATCACAAATTGGGTTGCCGCCCCCAACAGACGAGACACTAATTTTTGGAATAGTACCGATCAACATGAAAATCGCATTTTTTGTCGGTAAAATTTGATCGCTGGCCAAGGGGTGGGGACTGTTTGGGGTTCTCAGAACTCAAATTTCCGACGACCATTGTATTGAAATATTCACCAAGAATAAAGAATAGGGTTTTGGGTTTCATAACCACCTGTGATGAGAGTAACTGTTTTCTCGGGAAGTTAGTGTGAATCAAATTAAATAGGTGGAAAACGTACAAATTATATCTTTTTACTGGTACAGAACAAGAACAAATTTTGATTAAACTTGATTTGTTAATTAAGAAATCAAGTAAATTTTCTAACCTCGCTTCAACTTGGTTCAAACTAACCCATTATATCAAAAAAATCTAGCTAGTTATTATTATCCCAATAAAGTTATCAAATAATTCTTTTGTTTAACTTTCCTTATATATAAATATCTATATAATAAATCCTAAATATTTTTTTTGCATGTGCATACTTTATTGCCTTTATTAAATATATTCCATCCTTTTTAATTTTAAAGGTTATATTGTAATTATGTCTTGGATTTCCACGTAAGCGCTGATTAATCATCCAGAAACATACAGTCATCCAAATTAATTATACGTCACTGAATCATCCTACTTGTCAAGTTAATCAATCTTTTAAATCTTATATCTAGGTAATAAATCTATTTATTAGTATAAGAAAATCTTGAAAAAATCATTTTATATATTTGAAAATGATATAAATTGCAAATAAATTATAATATATTGTGATAGATTCAGTAAACCAATATATTCTTTAAATTTTGCTCGACATATATTATTTAATTGAATATGTTATATTTTCAAATATATTATATTAATTATATAAAAATTTGAGCCTGAAATATTAACCTCCATCAATATAATAAATTAAAAAATTAATTAATAATAGCCATAATTTAGTTAATTTATCAAACTATATATAGTTAATAAGAAATTAAAATCCGTTATAAAAATATAATCATATTTTAATTTTAATTTTTGGTATCATGTTTAATTTTTAAATATAATGTTTAATATGGTTTTAATAAACTACATAATATAAATTAAAATAATTATTGATTTTTTAATTATAGGTATAAATATAATTATAATTTTAATATTAACAATTAACATATTCCCCATGTTCAAGGATTGACATTTACAGGGGTGTATTGGATTGAGACTCTATAGGATTTTTTTGACTTTGAATGTTGGGGTATATTCAATCTAGATTTTAAAAAGTCTTTAAAAATCTAGATGTATTCAATATATATTTTAAAAAGTCTTTAAAAATCTAGAGGTATTCAATACAGATTTTAAAAAGTCATTAAAAATCTAGAGGTATTCAACACTCTATGGATTTTAATTCTTTATAGATTTTAATGGATTCTCTTAAAAATTATAACTACACGAAATCTCTCTAAAATCAGCCACTCTTCATGGACTCTATACAAATCAGTCAACTCTATGTGGAGTCTATGGACTTTCTAAATCCACCGACTTTTTCAAGTTCATAAAAATCTAACAAAATCTCAAACGAATACACCCCTTAAATTGAGTGAATTGTATTCACATATGACTAATTTTTAATTTAGTTTGGCTTTTAAAATTTTGGTAACAATTATTCTAAATAATTTCTTCCATCTTTCACATGAACATAATAATAGTACTATTATGAACATATATATATATACTGCCTTAATTTCTCTTATGTCTCAAATACAAATACTTATAAACATAATAATAATTTTGTATTCTCAAATACATATACTTCAGGAGCCGATAGGGTTGAGGTGTGGTTGTAAATCTCGTGTACTGCTTTGATCAAATTAAATGAGCTGGTAGTTTCTGCTTCTTTCACTACAAGGAAAAAAGGAATCGCCGACCGAAATCGCCGACCGACAACACACGGGTCGGATTTCCCGACCGCTCCACCAACCGCATGGAGCGGTCGGTAAAAAGTAGTCGTTTTTGGGGCCCCCACACAGAAACGACCAGGCTACCGACCGCATTAAATGCGGTCGGTATCACCGACCGCAGTGCCGACCGGATTGCGGTCGGTAACCTAGGGCTCTATTACAGCCCCAAATCGCTGTAAACAACGACATATTTTCCCTCCCCCAATTCTTACTCCCCCCGTTCCCTCCCACAAACCACCACCGCCCCGACCACCACCCCGACTCCGTTCGCCGCCGACCATCCCCCGACCACCGCCGACCAACCTCCATTCGAGCGGGACGAGGTTCGCTCCACCGAAGGGCGCTCGAGAGCAGCCGCTCCACCACCATCACCGCTGCCCCTGTCCCATTCGAGCACCGCCGTCGCCGCGACCAGCGCCGGCCGCCGGAGCTCCGCCCCACCACGCAATCGATCAGGGTCCGACTGCCCTCCCTAGCCTCACGCCTCCCGCTGTCCGGCAGCCACCGAGCCGCCACCCCCTGCCCTGCCCGTCGGAGGACTTCGATCCGAGTGCAACCTTCCATTCGATCACTACATTGAGGTATTCGATTCACAAATTATTTCCATTCGTTGCATACAATCGAATTTCTGGAC
This sequence comes from Hygrophila difformis, assembly GCA_030278955.1. NCBI lineage: Eukaryota > Viridiplantae > Streptophyta > Magnoliopsida > Lamiales > Acanthaceae > Hygrophila > Hygrophila difformis. The sequence continues at coordinate 58,611,781 of JAOANR010000005.1, read as the reverse complement.
TGTTATATGGTTTGTTTTCTATGTGTTTTTTGTTGTATGTTGAATTTAGTTGGCTTTCTCATTCGCTTAATTTTGTCGTTGCTCGTAACACCTAAAATTGACGCACTTCGGTTTTTTTGGATTGAAATTGTGTACTCAAATGTGTTTGAAGGCGAAAATGTTAAAAATTGAACTTTTTCGGACGTCTCAAATACCCAATATGGCTGTTTTGTCGTATTACGAACACATTATTTGGAATCTTGAAATTGTAAGCTCATATGTAGAATACTCTCGTCGAGTAGATGAACTTTCATATATGTTATGCTCAATTTGGATTCCGTATGAGAAAGATATGCCATTTTCAAATGTAAATGTTGATTTTGTTCGATTTGAGATTCTACGTGCATATGTTGTCGTTGTATGTTGATCTTGTATTGAAAGTTTTAGATGTATCATTCCTAAAGTTGATTTTAGATATAGTTTATTTGAGTTGAATTGTTTAGGGTAAGTGAAACAATTTATTATGTCGACATAGTTTTTTTAAGTTGAAATTAATAGCATTTATCTCACCCAATTGGATAATTCTTATAAGTTATGTTTAGGAGCCTTATTTGAATGCACCAACCTTTGATATATATAACTAATCTCCTACCAAAACGCATAATGTAATTAAATTTACTTAAAGAAATGACTTTGCTTAGAATAGGTCATACAAGTGATTTAATTTAATCATAATGTCCTAACACTATCGTCACCAAAGATATATATGTTAAAACACTATCGTTCTAGGATGTTGATAAAAGTGTGTTCTGTCCAAAGTGGCATATTGCCGTAATTTGTAGGTGATGGGCCGTAGTTGGATGTACCGCTCCCGTCGAGAAGTTGGAGTACTGACACCAGAGTTTAAAGCTGGAGTTGAATCGTTCATACGTATGTCTCATGGAAACTCAAATGTCGATAGGTCCCAAGGAAAACTTAGGTGTCCGTGTAGGCAGTGTAGGAATAAATGTTACCTACCCGATGATGACATCAAGTATCATCTACACTGCAATGGATTTGTCCACAACTACGAAAGGTGGACGTGTCATGGAGAGCCACACCAATTTACACGGTACTACGATACCGATGCGGGCAGCTCTTCAGTCTCTGCACAGGAAAATGATTACATACAAATGGTGTGCGATGGAATGGGAATTGGTATTCCCGAAACAACACCACCAGATCAGGGTGAGGAACCTAGGCCACCGGAAGAACCTAACCCACAAGAGAGCTTATTCTTCCGTATGTTGGCGGCGGCAGACAAGGATCTGTGGCCCGGGTGCAAGAAAATGACCTTGCTGTCAACAATTGCTAGGTTATTAAACATTAAAGCCGAGCACAACCTTTCGGAGAAGTGCTTCGATACATTGTGCCAGCTCATCATAGATACACTACCCGAGGACAATGCAATGGTTAAGAATTTTTACGAGGCGAAAAAACTACTTGAGGGCTTAGGGCTACCTGTTGAGAAGATTGATTGTTGTGTTAAGGGCTGCATGTTATTTTGGCGTGAAGATGAATCATTAGAGAAGTGTAAGTTCTGTGATGAGCTACGGTATAGGGAAACAAACTCTAATTCAAGGATTGGACGGAAATACATGTTCTATTTCCCACTTAAGAATCGATTAATTATACTTAATATGATATCAGGTACAAGGATTACACTCTCGATATCAGAAGCAAGAAGACGCCATATCCATCAGACCAACTAGTGGCCGAGAACTGGAGGCGGATTTGGGAGTCAGCACAGTTCAAGGAGAAATCGAAGAGAGGGAAGCTGAACAGACGTCGGGGACAGGAGGATGCACCGGCACTCCCCACACACACAGTAGGTTCGAAGACTTTTCGAGCCACAAAAAACAAATTGGTATGATGTACATATTTACTTAAATTACTTCAATATGTGAAATGTTACTCACAAATGGTAGGACTTCTAATATTCGAAACAATGCAGTCCCAGGACCAGAACAGGCCTGTTCATTTGCATGAGCTCCACGAGCACACCCACACAAGAGGGCATGAGAAGGACCAGTGGGTACGAGAGAGGTCACGGCAGTTGAATGTAAGCATCGTAAACAAAATATCAAATTTAGTTATGTATAAATTTAGCATTTGGTAAGCATAAATTTGTCTGTGCCCTAAATTTTCAATTTAAATACAGGATGAGTTCGCAGCAGTGGCCGAATCCCTGAGCCAGAACCCCGCGATTGGTCCTGATTTCGATCCCGATCCTGTTTTCTATGACCTCGCCGGTGGGCACGATAGGCGCAATGCCGTATACGGCATGGGATCGATTGCCCGATCACTTAGGCCCGGGGGCGATCCTATTTCCACTCCTCCACCATCCACTTCGGAGTACGTCACACAGCAGCAGTTGCAGGAGCAGTTGCAGCAGCAGTTCGCTCAGTTCCAGCAAACTCTTCAGCAGATGTCTCAGAGGCAGGAGAGCATGGCTGAGCAGATGCAGAGGTTGCTCGGATCTAGGGGTCCTCGGTCCCCAGGCGATGGGGACGGTGATGATGATCTTGGGGGCGGCCGGGGAGGAGATGGTCTTGGTGTTCATTGACTGTGCTTGGCCATCTTGGGTTAGTATCATTTGGCCTTGTATTTTTTATGCATAACTTGTTTGAACCAATTGTGGATTTATGTAAGTTGTGAGTTATCACTTTGGACACAATAGTTTGGATTTGTGATTTCATATTTACATTTGGAGTTTGTTTGCAATTTGGGATTGTTTAACTTGTTGAATTGTGAGTGTGTACGAATCATGTGATGTTATAATTGGAGGATTTTGGAATTGTGATTGTATTAGTTTGTTTGGACATTGGATTTGGTTGTTTGTTTTGGTATTGCAGCAGGGATGGCTGTGATAACAGCCATTTCTGCTGCAATACTCTGTTGGGTACCGACCGCTGCGCCGACCGCAGGCCGGTCGGTAATTAACCGACCGCGGTGCCGACCGCATGCGGTCGGTAATTGTCAGGTCCAGAAGGTCCCAAAATGTTGGGTATCGACCGCATATTCGGTCGCTGCCGCGGTCGGTGATTGTGCCGACCGCAATGCGGTCGGTAATTGGTCGGCAACTTTACCGACCGGAGTGTGTCTGGTCGGCATCTGATTTCGGACCAAGAGATTACCGACCGACACCTCCGGTCGGTGGTGCGGTCGGTAACCGCGTCCCTTGTTTACCGACCGCATGTGCGGTCGGTAATCAGCATTTTTCTTGTAGTGTTTTATTGCGAATGGACCTGCTGGGCATTGTAGCCAACCTGTGTGACAGGATGTGTGGAGGTTTCCATGTAGTTACGTTGTATGATGTTTCTTTGCAATAAAACTCCATTCTCCACAAAAAAAAAAAATAAAAAAAAAATCATTTTCTTATAAATGGGAAAAATGGACCTGGGTAGCTTATCGGACTCGAAATGCCCAACACAATAGCGGTTAGTTATATATACCTAGTTCTTAAACCCTAGTTGCCGCTTATGTTTGTAAACGCTTCAATGGCCGAAAAATTCGTGTTCGAGAAAACGCAGTCGCCGTGGGATTTCTCTGCCTATTCTGAATCCGTAGCCGATGAACACTCGCGGCGGACACTACTTCAGTTGATGACTGTTAAGGATGATGATATGCATAATAGTATGCAGGACAGAGCTGAAAGGAAGAAGGATGAAAGTGGTGTTGGCTAGCCTGCTATTTCTGCTACTGCTCGATTGATTTCCTTTATTTTGTCTTTTGTCTTAGTTAGGGGCAGGGTAGTCTTTTCCTTTATTAGTGCTATTTACATTGTAGAAGCGTGTCTACGTTTTTAGTATAAATACTCTTCTTCCTCCTTTGCACTGTACTGTACTCATTTTACAGATAATGAATAAGAATTGAGGTTATTTAGGTTTTCGGCTTTAGCTCGTTCAACAATGACCAGATATCCAAAGCTCTCAAGCGATGCCGCATTGCCACCGCCCAAGGTACTGACTCCCATGGAGCTCCTGATTCCGAACCCCATCACCAACTAAGTGACCCCGATGGAGATTATAATCTTGAAGAGAACGATGCAAAGTCGTCTTTTTCAACGGCAGAGGGTGTAACATACCATGCGAACTCGTTTCTTGATTTGTATCTTTCTAGGCCGCGCGCTTCTTCGGGCCTGTGAAGCTTTGGGTTATGCTAAACCCACTCCTATCCAGGCTGCTTGTATACCATTTGCCTTGAATGGGCGTGATATATGTGGTACTGCTCATATTGGCTCCGGGAAGACTGCTGCCTTTTCTCTTCCAACACTGGAAAGATTGTTATACATGCCAAAGACCAGACCTGCTATCAGGGTCCTAATTCTTTCCCCAGTGAAGGAGTTGGCTATTCAGCTTCATGGTATGATTAGTAAGCTTGCGCAGTTTATGACTGATATTAGATGTTGCGTGGTCGTTGGTGGTCTTTCGCTGAAGACTCAAAAAGCAGACCGGAGAATCACTGCCAGACATAGTTGTTGCCACTCCCGGACGTATGATAGATCCTTACGCAACTCCATGTCAGTTCACCTGGATGAACTTGCAGTTTTGATACTTGATGAAGCTGATCGGCTTCTTGAGTTTGGATTTGCTCCCGAAATTGATGAGCTGATGAAAATGTGTCCTAAAAAGAGGCAGACCATGTTATTTTCTTCCACCATGACAGCGAAAGTTGACGAGTTTGTCAAGCTTTCTTTAAATAAGCCACTGCGCTTGGGAGCTGATCCGTCAACAAAGCGACCACTAACTGAAGAGGTGGTGGTGCGTATACGTCGAAAGCATAAAGGAAATCAGGAAGCTATTCTTCTGGCACTGTGCTCCAGGACTTTTAGGTCCAAAGTGATTATTTTCAGTGGAACCGAGAAGGCTGCTCATAGATTGAAAATTTTATTTGGGTTATTCGGATTTAAAGCAGCCGAGCTTCATGGAGGCCTCACCCAAGCCCAACGTCTAGATGCTTTGGAACTATTTAGAAAGGAGACAGTCCATTTTCTAATTCCGACGGATGTTGCTGCTTGGGGTCTTGATATAATGGGTGTTCAGACGGTCATTAATTTTGAATGTCCACGAGACCTTAAAAGTTATCTTCATCGACTGGGCCGTACTGCCGGAGCTGGAGAACATGGATGTGCTGTTACCTTTGCTACTGATGATGAGTTGTCTATTCTGAAAGCTATTATTAACAGAGCTGACTCAAGGCTGAAAAGAGTAAAAAGACGCATTATAGCTGAGCAATCAATCATCGAGTGGTCTCAAAAAATTGAACAGAATGAGGAGCAAGTGTCCTTGATATATCAAGAACGGGAAGAAATGTTGCTAAGTGAAGCAGAGATGGAAGCAATTAAGGTACAATGCAAGTAGCTTCAAACGATGGACTCACCAAAGATAATGCCGACATTTGACACAGTTTAAGTCTTATGTGATTTAACTGGGCTCCTTTTTGTCGGGTTATACTAGTATTAATTTAAAAAAGCATTTTACTCTCCCTTATTTTTTTATTTATTTATTTTTATTGTTGCAAACACTTTATCTTGAAAATGTTTATTGGTTGGAGCTTTAATAGATGTTTTTGGTATAGATTTTAATTTCTAAATATAATGTCACCCAAAAAATACAATTAAAAAGTAGACAAAATGAGGATCCTACTGGACCATTTAGATTTCATACAGTAAAATAAATAATTAATAGTTGAACTATAAATTATAGACACTTGTCTTATGGAAATCAATGTTGGTAGCAGACAACATGTGCAATGTATCTATACTGTTCCCTTTACCCTAATTATATTTTTGTTCAGAAATTGTATCTATACAAAAAAGATCTCACTTAAAAACTAAGGACTACACATTATGCACTAGGGAGGGATGAGCAAATACATTCACAACAAGCAGCAACATGCCTAAATGTTTTCGATCTTAATAAAAGATAGAATGTCTCCACAACAAACAACATGTCTAAATGTTTTCGATCTTAATAAAAAATAGAATGTCTCCCCAACAAGCAGCAACATGCGTAAGGGTTTTCGATCTTAATAAAAGATAAAATGATAGTTTTTGTGAACACACTGATTGCACAATACATCATACACTTATTCTTATATATTTCAACCTTATATATTTCAACCATCTGAACTGCAATTTCATATGTAATTTCGTTGCATATTTGATTTGAGATATTGAAGAGATCGTTCAGAGATCTATAGTTGTTCCATTCATAATTTTATTGACCACGAGAAAATGAAATTAAGAGGAATACATATTTTTAACTTTAAATGGAATCGCTTTCATTATTATTATTATTTTGGATAAGCCCAAGCCAGAGAAGAAAGGAAAAATCAAAAAAGGAAAAACAAAATCGCTTTCATCATTTGATGTGCAATGATTATTGATTTCCTCCTGTGGCCTTTTATCTTGGAGCTATGTTGAATTGTGATGAATTATATAATTATATTTTGGTATTTGAAAAGAGCTCACATTCATACATATTTATTTAGATCTCATCCTTCTATTTTTATATATGTTACTTGAACCTGTAGAACTACATCCACCAATATTCCTCTAGCCTTATCTTATAGTATATGTTTTTTTTTAGATCTAATAAATAAGTTAAGATATTTGAACTCTGCTATGTTATAAACAGGTGCACCTAAACACTTTTAACTATAACAATGCCACAAAAATTCTTGATTTTGTTTACCTAAAAAGTTATGAAGAAATCGCCGGTACGTTGCGGGCAAATAGTCCTAGTATATAATTAAATCATCCGAAGAACAAAATGATAAACTATTTCGATTCGGTGCAAATATTAAAACAGTAGTATAAAGCAATATGAATTTTATAGCAGCAATTAATACTGATTCAACTCAGATTCAACGTTAGGAGAATTCAAGACCTGTGGTCAGGAATTAAAAGGTTTGAACTAATTTGACAAAAATATAGAAGAGAAAGCAAAGAAAGACAGCATATACATATGTTGACGATAATCACATGAGAGGGCTTCGTACAGGAATTCCTTTCCTAGGTTTTCTTCTAGGACGTGGCAATTGATCCCCCTCTCGTTTAGAAGGTCGTCCAACTTCTTGTGCCTGCGTCCTATTCTCCTGATCTTGTGCAGAATTAGGCATCACTTGTTGTGCTGGCAACCCTTTCACCACTTGAGTAGAAGGCCCGGGTTCTTCTGGTGTACAAGGCCCAACTTCTTCTGTTCTCTCCATATTCCTCTGGTGTAGCCTTTCCACGATATGTTTCTAAGAGTACAAACAATACAAAATTAGATTCATATCTCTTTATTTCCAATACAAGTAGTCATTCATCATATTTGGAAAAGATGGTAATACTAGCTAAATAATAATATTATTAATACATTACCTTACAATCAATGGAACAAAATTTATTTTTTGGTTCCTTGAGCTTCCAATAGCAACGTTCACACATTCCATCCTTGGGTTTCTGATTCTCAATTTGGCTATTATTTTCATCTCCTCCATTATTGCCTGTGCACTTTGGGGGTTTAAGGAACACAACAATTTTTCGATTACTGATGTATGTTTGGATCCCCCATATATCTAACAGATGTTTTATGTCTTCTACCCAGATTGCTGTCCTGGACGAAACTGTGCAAACCTGCAATTTGTATCTCACATTGATTTTTCACAAAGAAAAAGATTACAACTCGTTAATAATAATAAAGGATAATCATAAACTGGAGCCCTGTATATGTACGTATTTCATCGATTAACTTGCAATGAAAGATCACTTTAATTTTACCTGTAAAAATTTATGGTCATTGTGATGCCTCGGCTTAGCCTTCTTCCAACAGAGGTCGCATAAAGGGTTACCCATGCAGGTAATGCAGTATACAGTAGCATACCTGTTGACATGAACTCTACATTTTTCCTTGAAAAAACCGATCTCGAGCCACTCCAAGAACCAGGATGGAAATGGAATGAAAGGAGTTCCGACGCTCAAAAGTTTAGCCATCGTACGTCTTCATCAAGAAGAAAAAACAGGAGTGAGGTTTTTATTATTTCCTGATCAGGAGAGGGTTTAGGATTTTTGTTATAAGGGTTTTGGAATGGGGATATTTATTTACTACTGTAGCTTTCATCATCTTCAATTACAATAGGAAAGAATTGAAATAGAGAAAATTATTGGTTATCTTTTTATATATATATCTAATACTCTATAAGAGCGGTACCTCCAAAACGCAACAGGGTGAATTGGAATATGGACCGTTCGATTGGGCTTCAATTTGAATGGTGACCCTTGGATTGTCAATTTCATAGCTTAGCGTCTCCAATTGCTTCATGTTTGCTATTTCTTCTACATCCACACTACGCGTCGAACTGCACCTTTCTCAGTGTTCTCCGTCCTCCGCCGTTGCTGCTCCGAAACACAACTCTCTTCGAAACGTAGCTCGGCCCCGTCGCTGCTGTCCTGCGCTGCTGCTCTGGCCTTTTCTTCCTTACTCTTCAGCTGGGCTCCGTTCGTTCCCAAGCCCTAATTGAAATTTCTCGGGTGCGACGACGGTGCTCTCGATGTTACCGCTGGCCACGGTGCGCTCTCTTCCGACCGTTGCCGCCTCCGCCGGTCCCGTCTCCCCCGTCCGCTCCTGTTCTTACACGGTGGTACAGTACGTGGTGCTGCGTAGGGACCTAATCGAGACGTGGCCGCTGGGGAGCGTAATAACACAGGGGTGCCATGCCTCCGTCGCCGCAATCTGGCTCCACAAGGATTATCCCCACACTCTCGACTACTGCGCCGCTCCCAATCTCGATTCTATGCACAAGGTCAGTTGCCGCAGATCCAATTGTTATTTTCCCTCTTTCTGATTTTATATAGTTGCCTATATTGTTTGGAGGATTCACAGCTACAATTAATTTCTCTATATGAATCCCAGTGTACCACGCTGTGTATTTGCCTATATAATTAATGGAGTTAAGGTCTGGTACATGAACCTGAAGGCTTTTTTTCATAAGGTATAAAAGCATAATTTGATTGGGTGAAATCCAATAAATATTGTATAATAAAAACTAAAATAAACTATAAATTACATTAAATTATTATAACCTCCCATGTGCAGAGGAGATTTTATTACTATCAGAAATTCAGAAACAACAACCACAGATCGATCAGAGTAGGTTATGGACCATTACATTATTAGCCTAACTATATTTATACTTCTATATATAATCGGCATTCCTGACAATGACGACATGCATATATATACTTCCTTGCTTGCTTGTACGTATATATATATATATATATATACAATCCGGTTACGGTATTCTACTTCAATCTTCTCCCTTTCAGATGGTCTTGACTTCTGCTGGAGTGATCTACTCAGCAAACTAAAGTCAAAAACGGCCCTTCAGATGATCGAAGTATGAATTTGAAGAAGGTGTTAATCCGGTGAAAGTTGCTGTGCATCCCAGTGGAGAAAATCTGGATAAATGTTAGTGTTCTTCCAGATTCAGTCACTTCACACTCACTTTGTTTATTTATATCTGAGAAAATGTTAGTGTTCAATGGAAAGTCTTCTTTAACTGGTTCGATCTTCAACAGCTTCCATTCTGATTGTTCATCAGTTTCTGTACACAAAGGCTTATACATTTTTGTGAATTACTTGTTCCGATTTGAAACTCTTGATTAGGTATCTTTTTCAGTTTGTATACTTCTCGCCTTTACGTAATTGTGCACATTGAAATTCAATGATGAATGTTGGCGCAGAGCCCTCACTTTATTGGAGCGTGATATGATTCTCTTTCTTGAATTTGCAGTCTGTGTTTTCGTTGCCATTTGACATTGCAACTGCTCTCATTGCCTGACTAGATCATGGGTAAGTTGTGCTGTTAAATTCAGTGTAGAGTGTTTGCCCGTCTGTAGTACATAGCTAATGTGTAATGATAATGAAACTTGACCATCCAATCCAGTGTGAGCTATTGAAGTTTACATCTCTATGTTGCTGATACTGTCATACAGTTTATCCTTGTGCACCATGATTGAACTATTTCTTTCCTAAAAACAGTTAGCTGAAAAGCTTGGTTCTATGTAAATTTAAATAAAGCTGTGAAATAAGAATTCACATGAAAAGATATAGCAGCCAAAAAGTCAAAGCATATGCCTGTGCATCTTTCAATGTGTAAGTCATCCCATCTAAATCGTTAGCAGTGATTCCAGTTAAACAAATCCAGTTTATCCTCGTCTAAGTTTGGGTTTATGACTTTGTCAGGCTTAACCTGACATTAAACAAATCCATTTTAAATCTACTGTCTGTCTGTATGTGTTTTGGGGTTGGGGGGTGGTTAAACTAAAAACACGTGCCACATGTAAACCTGTAAGTTTCTTTCCTAAAAACAGCGGGCTGGAAATAGTAAGTTGTGCTGTTAAATCCAGTGTAAAGTGTTTGCATTTCTTTTCTAAAAACAGTGAGCTGAAAACCTCGGCCCCTTTTAACAGGAGTATCTTTGTGTTGTCAAATTTTAAAATAGCTAGGGGTTTATATCTTGATCTCCTTACAATAATTGCTCATGTTTTTTAATAGACAACAATATAACATGGGCTAGCAGAGCAGAGTTTCCTCAATCCGACTGAGCTTGTTTGTTTGGTTGCGTACACAGGTACGCCTTTTTTGGTTTTTCTGGGTTATAACATGCTAGATCAATCTTTGCCCTTGTAGTACATAGTTTTGTAATTCATTGATCTTCGACTGGAATTTCTTTTACAGTTTCCATTTGTGTTGAATCATATCAATTTCATGATGGCCTGATATGTATTTTGCTCCTCGCTATAGTTGGTCTCTACCCACAGCTTGCCACTTCAGTTATTCACCAAATAACTTCGACTCTTGGTATTGGCGCTTCAGGTACAGAATTTTGGCATCCATTTATGGGTACTTTCTTTTTTTGTACGTCGACATTTTAAAAATAATTCTGCGGTGCTTTATATTAATTTAGTTATCTCAATTGTCAGTTTAAGCTTCAACTTTCAGGATTTTAGGTTTTGTGGGTCAATTGTATAGTGCATTTGCTCCGCTGGATATTGTTCTTTGTTGTTGTTGGCCCTTTATTCTTGGTAACATTGAAATCTTCAATTCAGATTATTGGTGCCCAACCTGGATGTGGACTATTCTCGCCGAATTGCATACGATAAAGCAGTTGTTCATTAGGACCTTATAATGTTTAATTGTTCGTTCTTTTTAGAGCGTCACAGAAAAGAAAAAGGAAACGTATACTAAAAGGATGATTGAAAACAAAGTCACGAGAACAACTACCCTGTCTAAATTTTATAATGGTAGGTTAATTTTATCGTAAGTATTCACTTCAAAACACCTGTCTACATTTTAACTGATTTAGACAGGTTACTTTGAACTGTCATCAACACTTGGATTATTATTCACTTGGATACTAATAGAACAATATTCACTTGGAAGGTTGATTGTGATAATTTAATGTAAAATTGGCCACACATTAATAATGTAAAATTTTCCCGGGTTGACATTGTGGAATAGTATTTTACCCAACAAGACATTATTTTGATTTTTGGTGGCCGTTGGGTTTATCTGTGTTCAAGAATCGAACCATGGGTAGTATTTTCCAATATTATGAAAAAAAGTAGTTTTAAACTAATATATCATATATATTGTTTAACAGTATATATGATATATCCTCAACTTTTTACTCAATCATATCACAGATTATTAACAGAGTTTGAAAGTTATCCTTCTATATAATGATTTGATATATTTCCTTTACTTTTTAGCTTTATTGTTCAATATTGCAAATTTCATTTCTTGCTAATTCATTCCAAAAAACCATCATATATTTTTCTTTTTCGATCCATGTTTATAGTTGTTGCTGTATCTAATCTGATCACCCAGTTACCAGTTGCTTTTTTCAGTAACATGCTAACATTGTTTCCATTGTAAAACAGTTTTCAATTACATTATGGAAATAATTGTTTGTTCCCTTGTGCACAGGTGCTACTTGGTGTAATTACCTGCTTTTATTATGGATTGTTCGTCATCTTCTCTCTTTGAAGACCGTTTGGTTGATTGCTTTGTTCAGTCTTGTCCACCCATGTTTGATCTAAGTTCCTCTTTGTAATTTTTCCCTTCTATAAGTCTTCAGAATCGGAAGCACATAGAAGAACCTAGAAAGATAATTCACAATACTAATCCTAAATAAAATCAGGGACTAGGGCAAACCTTGGCCTTAATCTGACGATTGTGCTTGGTAATATTTGATGTAGCAGCAGAAATCTTTTTCTTCCATGCCTGGATATCCTTTTCACAATCCTTTGCTTTTGAATCCCACTCTGAATGAAAATGCAGAAAAGGAATCATGTTAAACTGGAAGTGTTTTTTTGTTTATGAAACCTAAAAAGTATAAAATGATTTTAAAAAAATACCCACTGCATCTACCCACCAATCAAACTCCCTAATCAGTTGTCAATTCATTGGGTGCTAACAGGGTGGTTTTGGGTGGGGCCCCTTTTAAATAATTTGATTAAAAATTAAAATAAAAGTTACAACCTGAGCTATTTGTCCTGCGTGTCTTCTATTGTTATGCCTTTGTGTCTTCAAATTGTAATGTGCTTTATTTTTATTCTCTTTTTCTTGTGTGTCAAATGGCATTGTGAATGTGTGGGCAAACACAATGTTGGTGTGTACTTTTTTCTATTGTGCCGCATAATGGCCCTCCTTTAATTCACTTGAAGTATATCTCTATTTATATGTGTATAATCATCCAATGATTTCAATTTCCCAGGTTTCATTGAAGCACACAAGGAGGCCTTGCATCTGTACAAGTACTTGCATGACACTGCTGGATGGGAGGGTATCAGATGAGGGTATTATTCTGTAGCTTGCTAACATTTTGCTGAATTTGTGCTGTACCTATTTCTTTTCCCAATTTAATTTCGCTGTTCGGTTTTTTATTTCAGTGACACAAATCCCCCTGCTCTAGACTCCCACGTTTTGCCTTCGTGCCTGCCCTCAAATTGGTTGCCGTTATGGCTGTATAAATTTCCCGGGGTATTATTTTGATGGCTGATTGCGGTTGGGGTGTATGTTTGTGCTTTAGATTTTTGCTTCAGTCGTAGCTGTTTTCCATTTGTTGGTGATGCACATGAAGATCCTTCCTCCATCGGCAGTTGCTTCAGTCGTAGCTGTTTTCCATTCTTAAAACGTATGCAAAATCCTATATTTTTGTGTTAGACACGTTCGTTGGTGATGATTGTTCATATATTTATATTCTGCTCAGTCTTTGGTATGCTATAAATGTTTGGATTATTGTTTGGAAGGGGAGCTGCCGTTTTAAACCTGGAGAAAGCATTGGCGTCCCCTTTTCCTGAAGGTGGTCAGTATTTTATATGTTGATTTCATTCTTGTTGCCGGTTTTCATGCTTAAATTTTGCCACTTACCTTTGCACATGGATATGCCTTAATTCCATTGTTTTATGTACTCTTTCATTTTCTATTGTTTTCCCCTTTTTTTTCGAAAATATCTGATTGTCCTCCTTTTACAGTGTTATCTAATTTTTTAGACTTATTTCTTTATGAATAGTAATGCGGTTCCGTTGTTTCCAGGCTGGACCAGGGTGTCACTTCGTCTGGTGTTTGGTCAATTTGAAGTGAATGTTGTGATTGCAATTCGTGCTTTATGTTTTTGGGATCATCCTGGATTTAGGGATTTGAACTGCAATTCGTGGTTCATGTTGTGGTTGAACTGCAATTTACTGAATTAATTTGGTTCTTGATTCAAGTGGATTGTTCATTGGTCAATTTGAAGCAAATATTGTGATTGCAATTCGTGCTAGAATACGTGGGATCATCCTACTGCTAATCCTCATATTGAGCTATGTTTAATTCGTTCCTTGGGATGTGTTTCCCGATTATATTATGTGGTTTCTTTTTTTTTTAAGGTGGCCTCTTTTGTGTTTCGCAATTATATCTGTCTGATTGTTGGTCTTTCTTTATTTAGTAGGTTACATTGCCTTTACCCATGGATCCGTCTTCATCACCTGCCGATTTGGATTGTTTGGTTGATTGCTTTGTCCAGCCTTGCCCATCTATGTTTGCTTTATCATCCGGTGGTGATCTTGCTGGTGCTGAATCAAGTGCCACTGTTGATGGGGGAACCTGTGTGTTCTGTGTACTTGTCTTTCATTCCCTTCCGAATTTGTTTTGCGGTGAAATTTTCTTACGTTCTTCCTTTTTTTTTTTTTTTCTTTAAAAAAGGCGTTGTTTCAAGAATTGATCTAGCAACAAATGTTCCTGTTTCTGTTACCCATGTTGGTTCTGCCTCATCACTAGGTTTGTTGAAATATTCCCTTTTCCCTTCGTGGGTCTTGTCAAGTATTTTTCTGTGTTAGTCATTGTTGTTAACTATTGTGTGTATGCTTTGCTTTTCCGTTTGTTCCTTCCTTTGCTGTGCAGATGGGTCTTATGTATAATTTTTGTTGAAAGATCTTAGTGGACTTCATTAAATTATTGATATATTGTATTTAGGAAAATACAATAGCACAGCCGCCCATAGCAAGAGGCCTGATTTTTCATTACTATATGCACAATGAGGATGTTATATAAAAGTCAATTACTGAATTTACAAAATAGGATGTTGTTTTTATTTGTTAAAATGTGGAATTATTCTGAAAATCCTTCACTAATAGAAGTCAATTTGGACTTGGACACTTAATGAGATTTTGGCATTCAGATAATGTTAGTACTGTAATTCTATTTGTGTTCTCATGGCTTATACTTTTTTTTTTTTTTTTTGGCTGCACAGCCTATACGGGCTAGAGAATGGCTTGTATACTTTTCAATCCATGCACATTCTTGTATTTAATTGCTTCTATGCGAGCTAATTTACCACCTGTTAATTATCACCAGAACCTGATGAAGATTTTCTCTTTTGCAGGGAGGTACGTGCTATCCAATTCTATATGCACACTGAACCGTGCGGGTTATTTCAGATATCGCTTCTTCTCCCCCATTGCGATTGCAATTATGTCCCCATAAAGCCAATGTAAGTTGCTTCTTTTCCTTCTTATCTTTCTTGATTTATGAATGTTCCATTTGATGTTATGTAAACTTGTTTTTATTTGTCCTCAATATGTTGGGCTATATGGTGTTAGCTATGTTTTCGATGGAGAACTGCCTGATTTGAAGGCCCATGAGCTTTCAGAAAGGTATTTTGTGATGTCTTCATCATTTTACTGATATTCAATCATTCGGCATGGTTGGTAATTTTTAATTGAGATTCGATTATATGACTGTAGGAAGAGCTGATGCAATTAAAAACTTAGATCACGCTCTAAAGGTTGAATTTCTTAATATGTTCTTGCAAACTAACTCTATTTCTTGAACTTTCTGAGAGAAAATTTTCTCTGCCCGACTTATTTCTGTGTTCCTTCCTGGCATTGTCAATTTAAGGAAATCATAATTGTATGATCGTATTTTCCCATCTCCTGTTTTGATTATTGCAGATGGGAACCAAGGAGGATATTCAAAAATTTAGTAAAAGAACCGTGAAGGTAAGTGTGCAGTTGCTTTATATTACGGTGGAATTTTATGACCGTCATGCCCATCCTGTCGTGAAGACAATATTGTAGCCCAAGATTTTCGGGGCAACTGGTCATCAATATCAGAAAATTGGGTGGAGCCAAATTCATGTTTTTTACACACAGGTAATAGTATATTAGAGTGCTGAGGACAAATTAGTTATTCCTTACCGCTTATGATGCAATAGTAATTACTGTCTTAATTTTCAGAGATGATATTACGGATCATAACAAGTGGTCAAAACAGTTGGGTTGTCACCGTATTTTCCATTCAGCAGAGGTAGGATTGCTCACAGTTTGGGCTTACGCGTATGTGTGGTTTGCCCCTCCGGTCTATCTAATATGCATAATTTATTTATTTATCTCTGTCAAACGTGACTTGCATCATTGGGAGAATTTCTCAACATAACGATAATGAATCCTGGTTTTATGTTTTGCCAGCTTTTGCAACATTCGTGATTCTGTAATTATGCACATAGTTATTCTGCTTTCTTATTCTTCCCCAGTTCTTATAGGTTTGTGCTGGTTCTTAGTTTTTTGTTTATTGCTGGCTTTTAATCCCTTTGTTGCGCATTTTGTTTAGTTACTTCTGATTTTGGCCTAAAAAAACATTTTCATCTTCAATGTGTTTGTTATGGGATGATTTATATATTGTTCATCACAACAAAAAAACATAATCACTGAGGGATTTTTAGACTCAGAGATTGTTGCCTCTATGATAGACCAAGCCTCCTACTTGGATCTACGGAGCTTTGATGGTTATTGAAGTCGGTGAATTAATAGAACAATACAATAAATTCCTTTAAACATGTCACATGAATTCCCAGTTGTAGTTTTTATGTGCTTTTAATATTCAACCCCTTTTGTTTTTGTTAGATTATATCAAGTTTGAAATTCTGTTGTTTCTTCTTTAGTTACATGGGCTTATTGAATTCTTGGAAAATTGGTATGCAGATGAACATATGGAAGAACAAACAGTGTGGCATGGCCTGAAGCTAACCCAATGGTCAATTGTGTTTCTGATCAGTTTAGGGGTTAGGCTGGGCTGATTTCCATCGCCTGCAGTTCCACCAACCACCTCTGTCCACCTCCCACTGACACCTTCAATCTGGGTAAGGAATTCTCCTTACAGTTAATTTTGGGTTGTTCTGAGGGTGAGACCTTTGAATTCATGTCGTTTATCTTGCTTGGATTCGGAATCCAGGGTCGCTTAATTTTGCCCTTAAAAGTTAAAATCTGATTTTGAAAATTATATAACATTCGAGCCTTTGCAGTTTGAGTAAGGTATTTTTTCAAATATATGTTGTGGTTCGTTGTGTCTCTCTATTTTTGATTATCATATTTTGTGCATTGCTTAAGCTATCGGTCTTCTTAGATTTGTTCTATTAAACTGGTTTAAGTTGTTTATTTTATAGATTATTGGGGACCAAAATACTCTGCTTTTCTTTATGAGGTCTTCGTTTAGTTAAAGTAGCTTATTTCAATCCGCCACCACCTGTAATTCTACAACCATCTGATTTGCTTTTCATGTGTTCTTGTATGCATCCTTATTAATTTTCCCTTTATCCTGGAGTGTCTTTCGTTGAACCAACAGAACTTTTACCTCATACCTGCATGTGTTCGTCATTATAGCATTCACGGCATCTAAAATACAGGTACCATTCACTTTTGATTTTGCTATATTCTTTATTAGCTGTAGGTCCTTTTTTGCCCTTCAAATGTTTTTGGTATTTACTGGCAATGCCATTCACAGGCCTCTCTCCATACCCATCCTGCTTCGGATCCTTCTCGTTGGGTTTTAGATCCTCGGGTGCCTCTCAAAATCAAGCCTCCGTTGAGCCCTCGAAACTTGGTTTCCTCTACTCGATTTCCATGCTTTTCCGGCTTCTCCTGGTTTTGCTCGCGTCTCTATACTTTTTCTTAATGATGCATTTGCAATCTATTCATTATTTTAGTACGAGTTTTGCAATCATATCTTTCCTTTCACTCATATGTTAAAGGTGTCAAACCTTTCAGTTGTCCATTTCAAAAGTTCTCATTTATTTTTGGCAAAAAGTGATAAAATTATTGCTTATGGATTATTGCCACAGGGAAATACTTTAGTAGATGGTAGTTAAATTATTGTATTTGCATTTGTAGATGTTGGTATGTGAGCATGTTTTGTAATGTTATTATTCTGGCACTTTGCATTCTATCTCATTAATAAAGTTAAAAAAAAATACTCTTATTTTTAACAGGTTATTCCGAAAATATGGAAGGCCCTTCTCACACTCCCCAAGTTAAACACACATCATCATATGCCAACCCTTCTGATTCAGCACAAAAATCAATTGGCATCAACTCTACCAATGGGGAGGGCTCTAGAATCAGTGACTCCTTTTGCGAGTAGAAAGAACAAGTTTGTCGAACATTCCACAATTAACGAGAATTTCAGGACACAAACAATTAAAGTTGAAGAGGATCATACAGATTCAGCTGATGACATTATCAACAGAATTTAACCCAGCCAAAAGTGTTGGGTTTGTCATTTACATATGAGTGCTTTTATATTACTCTGGGGAGCAGCATGGTTTAGGTTACTTTATAGCTCTTTAGAAAATTAGTTTATGACTACCTTGCACTTTTTGCTATTATAATCGAGGGAGTGACTTGGTTGAAAGAGGGTTCTAGGGAATCACCATTTTCGATTTGGTTTTCTAAGGAATCATTGTCGAATGTGGCTCTCCCTATCTCACTCCCAGCTCATCTGCAATTTACTTGAGTTTTTTTGTTCCTATACAAGTGTTTTATCATTATTTTGTCTCTGAAATATTGTGCAGGTGAAAAGTTATGCCTTGCCTCCACCTTCATGACACTACAAGCTTATTGCTCAGAAACATCCAATATACAAGAAGTGCAGGTATTTATATGGATACAATAATCTCTACTCATTATGAAAAATTGAAAATATCTATATTTTCTCTCTCTTTCCCTTGCCTTATTCTCTTTTATGTCTATTTCCCTATGTAGTATTTCTTATGTAATTACTTTCTCTTATTTTAATACTTATTGCTAAGGACTTGACATGCTAAATACTAATTGATGGAGACCATGGACCCGTGTTTCTACATTATTTTTATGTCATGGTGATGAGTGAAATAAATATGAGAAAATAGCAGTTGGTTTTATTTATTAAGCATTTTGTCATTAACTATTCCATGTCAATTTCCTCGAGTTATCTGATGCAGATTCAATATCTGAATTTGAAATTTTATTTGTCTCAACCAAAAAAGTTATAAAATTCACTTAATTGAGAGATCATTTTATTTATTTATTTAATTTTTAATCTTTACTATTGTTCATTATTAGGTTGTTATACTCTGTTTTGGACTATTGACTTACTGTGGACTGATTACTCAGTTTGTTCATGCCAAACAATTCTCAACGATTAAGATACTCTTATATTAGGGTTTAGGGTTTCATGGTTTTACGGTTTTAGGGTTTAGATCTTCCTAATCCTGCTTTATGATTGTTGGCATGTGAATTTCCTTATATTCCGATATCTAAACATCTGGATTCAGTTGTTGCAGAATTTTTTTATTTGTTTGCTTCTTTTCTTATAATAAGATTTGAGTTTGAACCTTTTAATTGGATTACAGTGTCCAAAACAAGTAAAAAATGCCTTGGAGGTGGAGCAAAAGTGCAGTGTCATTTGCAAGCCTGTCTATGACATGTGGAGTGAAGTTATCAAGTCCATTTCTGATTTTCGGTTGACTGATGTGAGTGATTATCAAACCATTTCTGAAATGAATTCATTCTTTATAGTTTGCACCAGGAAATCATTGTTGACATGCAATTTGTATTTTACATTCCCTTTAGATCAGCCATATTGGATGATGTGAACTACATTGTGATACTCTGGCTCATACTGTTGTGTTGGCAGACACAACAAAAACTGTTGAGCAGATTGGAGTTTGGTGCGAGCCACGTGTGTTGTGATTCAATATATGAGTATTTATTTTGAATGGGAGAATATCTGAGGTATGTGAGGTTGATGGACATATGCGGTCTACATTGGATAACACTGGCATGTGGAATGTGTATTTCATTAATATCACTCGGCCTATCTGACTGGAACATTGTCAGTAATACAGATAGATATGCATTCAGTGTTGTGGTTACAGTCACATGAGCATCTCACATAATATCTTGCAATAAAAGCAAGCAAATGCAAATGTTTTCTCACCTGTGCAGCCAATTTTTTAACGGTCCTACACTTGTGCAAAGGTTAGGTAACAACTAAGACTCTTTGAACATAGTGAGTGTAATATAAGGAAAATACAAGCACTCACCTAAAATTATTTTTGCTTTTTCCATGGACAGTTGTATATCCAAAATAGGATATATCAATACATAGCGAAGTTGACGATTTTAATTCACAATGAGGATGTAAACAACATAATCCATGCATAAAGTTGACTATGTTTTGTTTGACTGGTGTAGGTCCATATAAGATTGATGTTGTTCCTAGCAGGCGTTTGAACCAGGCCTATGTCATTGGAACCTCCACAGAGGTTGACATTTCAGGTGTTAGTGTGGAGAAATTCGATGATAAATACTTTGCCAAGAAAGTTGAGAAGAAGAAGAAAAAAGGGGAAACTGAATTCTTCGAGGCAGAGGAAAAGGTTTGATTTTATATTGAGAGCATATTTTATTCAGGTTATTTACCTAGCTGATGGAGGAATCCGTCTTAGTGAAGAAAGTATTCTATTTTTTTATTTATTTATATAGCGAGCACCCATAATAATGATGAAGTGGTATTTGCAAATTGCCTTTTGATGCAACTTCTTGTTTCTTTTGCCCTTTTAAACAAATTATATTGAATTGATCAATCAATGAAGAGCTGAATGAGATCTGACACTTACACCATGTTACTGGTGAATGTATTTTAGTGCCGGTAAGATTTTTTTCTGAGTAGGTTTTATTTAGGTAGAAAAATGTGTGTAAGTGAATGGTGATGTTCCTCGGTTGATTTAATGATCAAAAGATGCAACTATTTTATCTAATGTTGTTCCTGCATTCTTGGCCTACATAATTTGTTCTGGAGTTCTGAGTTATAGCCTTACCCTTGCTGTCCATCATTCTCTAGATTTTTATAGTTTGGGGATTGCTTATGTGTGATGATAATGGGTTCTTTTAATCTAATTGGTAATTCTTTTAGATGTTCTGCATCCGATGAGTGTCTGGCATGCACCAAGAAATGGGGATCTTCAAGAGGCCATGGCTCTCTTGGATAGTAATCCCAGCAGTGATTCTGATATAAAGCGGTGAGCTGTGCATAAATAGCCCTTCCTTTCTAAGGAATACTTGACGCCACCTGAGGTATTTATACTTAAAATAGCTTTGTTTAGCTTTCTTTCCCTCAAATCTTCCAAGCGTTTGAAGCCTCAACCTGAATTCTTATTTGAATTCTTAACATTAATTGTCAAGTTACTAATCTTTCATGCTTACTGTAGTGGAAGGGGTTTCTTCGTATTTGTGTTGTTTGTTATCATAAATATTTTCCATCAAACATTCACAACTACCTCTCCTGTCTTTTGGCACGTTGAAGAAACCACCGGGTTATAAAGTGTTTGCTCATTTATGGGCTAAACTTTAGGTCCCTCTAATTGTAGATATGGCCAGAAATCATCAACATCTGGAGAAATTTCTGGATACCATGAACAAATTAAGGCCATTATTGAATCTGTCCTTCCAGCATGGACACAACCAGATCCCATAACTGGTGAATCTTTCAGGGCTCGGGCGATTCTTGCAAACCCTCCTGCGTTACCTCCTTTTATATCTGTTGCTTCTCTATAGAATTTTGGCTTTGAATTAATTAAGCCAACCCAAGACAGGCATTAAAGACCAAAATATTTTAGGCCTGTTTATTGTTGAAATATTAAAGTGATTAGATTAGATTGTCACTTACAATTATTTTCACACAATCATTTAAGAAATAAAGGTCTTTGATTGTAAGGTTGCCGAGGATGGATAGTTTTGCCGTTTGTTTTCTCTTCTATTGATGCCAATTTGTTGTTAGTTAGATTACTGTTTTGATAGTGTTTTGTTGGATTGAAGATTAATGCAAAGAGGGAGGATAGATAGTTTTGGCATTAATTTTGTGTTATTTCATAGAATTTGTTGATCATAGGTTTAGAGGCTATCTGTTAGCGAACTTAAAAAGCAAGTCATATAATACTTTTTCAGGTAGACTTTTGAGTGTGCCCCATTGGTACGGGGGAGGGGGGTCTCAAGTTTCCTGAAAGCCATCCGTATTTTTTCCTTGTTGGTGTTTTAGTATGTAAGAATATCCTTTTTGACAATTTTTTTGTGTGATGGATTGGAAGGTTAGACTTTACAGCATGTGAAAATGTGGTATGCAATCTATGTGGATAAGAAGCCTTGATTTCATCTTATATTCTTAAGAATTCTCATGGCTTGTGGAAAACTTCTGATCCATTAAATGCCAAATGAGTTGATGTGTGTTTATTAGTGGTTTTGTGAGATAATGGTTGTTGTAAAGCAAGTAATAATCACAGGTATTTGTCTCTATTTATGATTGAATTATATTTTAGCAATGCTTTAAATTTAGCTGTTGTGCGTAGATGATGCATTGCCATCAAACTTTTTGACATGTTGTTGACTCTTTGTAATTTTAACTCTTCTGCTCTATTCAGATGCACGATGCTGCTCATGATACTGGTGAAAGGGATGAGGAGGACAACCCTTTGTTGAGAGGCATTAGGAATAAATGCATGACACAGCAGTTACTTCTTGGTGTTATTGATGGTATTCAGGTACAGCTGTACTCCAAGGGATTAGTCTTTTGGTGATTTCATTTTTCAGAAAATAGAAACATCTGTTTGTTTTATTTGATTGATCAGTTCTAATTTCTTAGATGATAAAGTCTCTCTTTTTCATTTTGTATCACTTTGTTTGGAGTGAACAATTTGGTTTTATGAATAATTTAAAATGAATGAATTTACAATTCATTGTTTGGATTGAATTTGAATTTGCATATGAAAATTGGAATGACAAGTCGAGAGGTGAAATGACAGTGTTGTAGGGGGTATTTAAAATCCACTAAAGTTTTGGGAGCTAAAATCCTCAATTTGGATTGAATGAATTTACAATTCACTTTTGAACCAAGGGATTTGGGCTACGCATAAAATCCACTAAGCCTAAATCTCTAAACCCAAATAAGGCCTAGAAGATTGAAATTTTCAGGGTGTTATCGGTTGTCAACCAAATGTCAATGCCAATGTCCATATAGAAACATAGTGCTTTCTTTAATGTGGAGTTGGGAGTTACTCTGTCATAGAAGTTGGCTGAATGCATTTTTTGCCTGTGCTTTTGCCATAAATTTTGGATTTATAGAGTCATTGTCTATGCTTTCACTGTATTATTATATGGCAACAAATAGGTGAAGGATGTTCCATCCGATATATTGACATGATTTAGTATCTTCCTTGTACACAGATCCTGGTACAACATATTAAAACGGTTCTTCCAGGGCTGAAGAAGCGCATTAGTTCTGCACTTATTTCTGTTGCAGAGGAGCATGCTAGCTATGGAGAGATCACTGAATCAAAGGTTTACTTGATGTTATATTTTAATATATATTTTCTTGATTTTTTTGTTGTAGCCTTAAATGCTGAACGCTTGATAAGAAACACATGCATTATCTCTATATGGTTTTTCAGTTTTCACCAATCTTTTGAGTGGTTGATTTTGTTCTAGGATGTAGCGTTAGTAAGTGTTTAGGCGGTATTTGGTTTCTTTGCTAGAGATATCCATCATTTGTCTTACATAATGATCATTGACCATGTTCTCATGAACAGCTTGGCCAAGGAGCTCTATTACTTAACATATTGTCAAAATATTGTTAAGGTGCTTGCCCTTTCCTCTGGAATTTTTGTGTGATATAGTGCAATATCATTTTGTGTTCAATGATAAAGTTGTGCGTTGCACAGCGTATTTGAGACGTGTGATATAGTGCAATATCATTTTGTGTTCAACATTAATTATTAAAACTGATGCAGTGAAACAATGAAAGGCCTAAAGTCGTGCGTTGCCTTTCATGGTTCAATATACCTATCAAATCATTTGGTTATCTTTAACTCACTTTTATTCACTTACACTTGATTCTTCTTTTGGTATGGGCAGCTGTACGTGCAAATATGCTGTGCGTAGAACAGCACATTTTTCCTAGTATATATATATATTTACATATACACCTTGCAGGCTATAACAAAACTCAACTTGCGAATTGCGAATGATAATTTGGCAATGAAGACATTTGTGATGGTTTTGATTCTTAGTGCTTCTTGTAACTTTAGGACTAGTTAGATACACAACTTTTTTGATCGAAATGCTCCCATATTTCTTCAATAAGAATTGCTGCAATTTGTCTTAAGCTCAAACCAATAATCAAATCATAATGGATTTTGGTAAATTACAGTACAAGAATGATAGAACATGATAAATACAAGATAAAATGAAAAAAGAAGATGAGAAAAACCCCAAAAAAAGGAAATCGACGGCAAAGATAGACAAATAATAGTATAATAGTTCAAGAACATCACCTATGTACACCTAGAATCAACCCTAGATGGGCAAAGAAAACTTGATGAGTTGTATACAAGAATTTTCAAATCCAAAAGCGGTTTTCAAAATTATTGAATCCAATTAATAAACAAAAGCAATACATGTTCAAGATAATCGAATATAACGATTGATCAACTGTTACCCGTAAAAGTCGACGCCCTTGGTGATGTTCCCGTGTATCTTTCTCAACAATTATCACAAATGGTGTTGCCCCTACAGACGAGACAGAAATTTTTGTGGAATACCGATCAACATGAAAATTGCAATTTTTTTGTCGTAAAATTTAATCACCAGCGTGGGGACTGTTTTGGGTTCTCAGAACTCAAATTTCCGACGACCACTTTATTGATTCCCAAAGAATATATAAAGAATAGGGTTTAGGGTTTCATAACCACCAGTGAGAGTAGTTTTTTATACGGAAGTTAGTATGAATCAAATTAAAGAGGTGGAAAACGTACAAATTACTTTTTACTGATACAGAACAAGAGCAAATTTTGATTGAACTTGATTTGTTAATTAAGGAATCAAGTAAATTTTCTGACCTCGTTTCAACTTGGTTCAAACTGACGCATTAGGTCAAGAAAATCTAGCTAGTTATTATTATCCCAATAAAGTTACTAAATAATTATCTTTTGTTTATCTTTCCTTATATAAATCTTCTATCTTATAAAAGAGTAAGAAAAATTTTCTGCCAAATCCCATTTCATTTTCGACCGTTCGATTGAGAATCTAATTTCAATCCTGACCGTGGATTTTCTAATGATTTCTTATTTGTCTTCCAGGCTTCCTCGGTGTTTAGGATCAAAACCCGCAGGCTGCAATAATCTTATAGGGTCTGTTCTGCGCGCAACTTTTAGGAGCTTTTGGGAGCTTTTGGTAGCTTTAGCTTTTATTTCAAAACAAAAGCCATGTTCTGCACACTAGCTTTTGGTAGCTTTTGGGAGCTTTTGGAAGCTTCTTTTTAGAAGCTACCTGTAGTAGCGTTAAAAAATAAGCTAGGAGCTTATTTTTGAGCAATCACAATTTTAACCCAATAACCAACTCACTACCCAATAGTCTTCATAAATATTTGTCCGTTTATGTTATTTCATACATTTTTTCACAACTACGGGTCTGTTCTGCACGTAGCTTTTGGGAGCTTTTGAGAGCTTTTGGTAGCTTTAGCTTTTATTTTAAAACCTAGCCCTGTTCTGCACACTAACTTTTGGGAGCTTTTGGGAGCTTTTAGAAGCTTCTTTTTAGAAGCTACATGTAGTAGCGTTAAAAAATAAGCTAGGAGCTTATTTTTGAGCAATCACAATTTTAACCCAATAATCAATCCACTATCCAATAGTTTATATAAATATTTGTCCTTTTATGTCATTTCATACATTTTTTCACAGCTACAGCTAGTTGTACAAAACACCTAAATAGAACTCACAGCTATAGCTCTCACAACTCCCTCTAGCTCCCTACAGCTCCAGCTTGCAGCTACTCTAGCTCCCTACAGCTCCAGCTTGCAGCTACAGCTCTAGAACAGACCAATAATCTCTAATTGCCACTCCTATTCCCATTCCTCCTCAACCCGCTCCAGTTCCTCCTCAACCCTAATTCCCACTCCCGTTCCCGTTCGCTCAATGTTTTCTTCTGTATCTCTAATTCCCGTCCCCAATAGTGAATGCACGCCGCGTTTTCCATCCAGCCGCACTGTCGTCTCCTCGCCCCGCTCCTCTTGCTGGCGCACCAACCGTATCCCCCTCACCCTCGCGGACAACCCGCCCTGCCCGGAAACCGGTGGTTTCTGCCCACCCTGCACTCCCTCTGCGGCCTTGCCTCTGGTGGTGGCTTAGGTATGCTTCTTGTAGTTAGATTGTCACTGATTTTGTTCCCATTCCATTCTGATTCGGTTGTTCCGTGTGTCAGTCGTTCACTATCCCCTTCGATTCCACTTATTGCGCTGCCCTTGCAGCCCGTGTCGGTCCGGTTGCCCCTTCGTCCACATTTTCTTCCTGGAAGGTTTCTCCCTTGACCGAACCAGCTCAGAGGGCACTTGACTAGGCAGTTGAAGAGGGGGTTCGTATCTATGTCTAATTAGTTTACTATAAATTATCAAGTTTTTATTTCATATCAGTGTTTTCTGTCGTATGGTATGCCTCTCTTGCCATAACAATGTTGGGGTTGTGTGTGTTGATTTTTATGTTTGACTATGCTTTTTCATTAATTACATTTTTGTGGGAAAAAAACAATGGACAGAAGAGAAAGAAACGTTGAGAAGATATAACAGTACTTGCCAATCAAAATTAGTCAGATTTCTATAGCTTTTGTAGAAATCTTTATATTCTCTTCTAAGATTTAATAGATTGTGGCCTTGAAAATCGATTGGTCAATTGGTAGGGTATATGGAATTTGAATTCTTTGTTGATTGATGTTTGCTGGTTGCCTCATTTTGATTGTGCCTATGTTGCTTTTCCATAGAAAGGTTATGACTATGAGTCAAGCTACTCCAAGTCCTCTTGATTGGATTTTGGCTTTATCCAAAACCATCTACCCTATTTCTAAATTTTTAGTATGATCTGAAACTCTGGTACCCAATATCAAACTATTCAATATTTCCAGTACCCAATATCCATCATCAATATCCTAATTGTGAAACTTACTTCTCCATAACTGTTATTCTGTAAGAACCAAGTAAAATCACATCCAAAACGGAAAAGAATCAAGGTTCTTTACTTGTCATGCTAAGAATGAACACTTTTATTGCAAAATGGAGACAGGATAATGTTGTCAGTGCCTTCTTCAAAAATGGAAAGATTAATTCGTTTGTATGTCTGATTGTTTTGTTCTTCATATTTACAGGATGCCATAATATACACAGCAGACAACAAAAATATTCACTCAGTTAGTGAGGTATCTTTTGTGTTTCTTCTCAGTTGATCTGATTTATGCTGTCCAACTTTCATACCATCCATGTGAGATTTACCTAATACCTCTTACTTTTACTTTTGAGACAGAACACATTCCTTCCATTCTATTCTACTCAAGGTGCATTTCCCTTTAGTTTGTATTGTTGTTAAAACCAGGTGTTGGGATTAAGCAATGTTGTTTTCCAATCATTTTTGTTTCCACGTATACGCTGGACGTGATTACTTGGGCTTTCTTTTTTCCTTTGTTGATGCCTTGCTAACGATTTACTTATGCGCATTTTAGTTTGCCCCTATTTCCGTATGCAACCAGGGAATAGGTTTAGTTCCTATTATTCATTGTTTTTCCCAGTGGACAGGGCACTACTTTCTATATGAAAAATATGCAGTTGACAGCGAAGTTTTTGACAATGTATGATTATCAGGAAACGTTAATGGTGATCATGTTCCCATCATTTTTCCCCGTGAACCAGATGTTCTTCTGTGATTGATTTTGATCTTGTGTACTGCTTATTTGGATGAAGCAATTTCCATTGACTTTATTCATTTTGATCTTAACAGGATCCACCAGTCCCTTCGGATCTTCAGGAAACAACTTTTGTGCGTTGGTTGGAACTCATAACAGGTGCCAGTTATAGCTTGCCTCATTGGTCATGCCAATATTTTGAAGTCCCTATAGGCAATGCCACAATGTCCATAAGTTTAAATATTGGTGCATAATGAATATAATCTTACTATTTTTCAAGAAATAGAGGAAAAATTCGAAAATGTGAAATTTTATTGAAATCTTGGGAGGTTTTATGCAATAATTTTCATCTTCATACTTGTGCTTGTCGAGCATATATGCATTGATGAAATTTTATAGTGTATTATTTTGAACAAAGGCTAAATGGATACAAATCCAAGCAACCAATACATACCATTTGAACTAAAGCAGGAAATCTAATGATTAATGTTGATTGCAGTGCCTTGGAGCTTATCCTGATTAAAAGGAAAATTAAAGGACCTTCTTGGCTATCAAGCTCAAAATTTACCTGCTCAGCTTCGCAACGGGTGAGGCTCTTGCAGTTTCATGTGCAATGTAGATTGGCGATGCTCCTGTTGTATCTTATATTTTAACATTTTGAACAGGTGGGCTGGTGTAGGTTTGAGGTTACCAGTGATTTCCGAAAGAATATCAGACTTTCATCCTCGGCAAAGAATACTTTGGAGATCCCTCCAGTAGTAGTTACTGCAATCAATATCAAAACTATCATGAATGAGAAACAAAATATTAATGACATCGGTTCTGCATCCGTCATTTGCTACCATAAGGCTAAGGTATGGTCTTAGAACTTCTTTTTATATGCATTTGCCAATACATTCCTTTTTTGCTATAGTTCTTAATCTTCACGCTAATTTAATGTAGTTCTCTTGTTTAAATGATAATTGTTGAGATCCCACAATGGATAAAGGATGGGGATTTCTCAACTTATATGGTGCATGGGTTAATATGCCAATTGCTTTTGAGTTGGAAGCCATGTCCCTTTTTTAGCATGGTATCACTTATGTGTTGGGTACTTTACTGATCCTTAGTGGGATTCAAGGGATGTGTTGAGATCACACACCGGATAGATGATGGGGATTCTTCCCATTGCCATTTGGATTTAAGTTTCGAGCCATTAGTTTACCCCTCCTTCTAATGAAGTCTTGGTTTTGTTTTTTCCAACCTTTTCCCTGTAAAAAACATTATATCAGAAAGAAATGTCAATTTTCCCTTAATTTGGTATTTTGCTATTTGTCACCTGTGTTCTAGCAATCAGGCCATTAATGAATCCTTCCAAGCAGTCTACATGCATATTTGAATGTTGGTTATTAAACTGCTTTATTCTTGTCATTGTGACAGAATAAGTAATTAGTGGAATATAGATACACCCATCATGTGCTGCGTAAGCTTCAGGGAGGCATATTCCCTATGGGCTTCACAAAGTAGGCTGATGATAAAAATACCAAGGCTGGGTCAAAGATTATTTCATACCAGAGTAGGCAAGTTTTTCCCTTTATTTGTGTCCATCGGCCAATTTGTTATTTACTCTTTCTTTTTTTTAAAAAAATTTATAGTCATACTCTTTCAATTTATTAATATGCAATCTTTTATCTGTATTTTACATCCCAGTGAAAGGCCTTTGCTAAACCACTTCATGATTGAGTTGCACAAATTGGATAGCGGTGTTTTAGTTGGACACAATATATCTGGGTTTCATCTAGATGTTCTCCTTCACAGAGTCCAGGTATTTTTATATATCAAATGTTCAATCATGATAGTTTTGTTCAGTAATTATCATAATATGAATATCAAATTCGAGGATCTGCATCCCATCTCGAGTTGTTTTCTCATTATTCCATCGTGGAAATGTTTAAATTTACCCAGTTTTCTCCTGTCAAGAATAAGTAACCAATTGGTAAAAAACAAACCAAATCTATGAAAATGAACAAATTCTGGGTAATTGTGATGCTTAAATTTGTCGTTTGGGCCCATGTGCTAGGTGCTATGTTCAAATTGCATAGGTCTGCCTATTCCATTTGTTAGCAATCGGCTTGTTAGGTTCACGTAAAGTTTGCTTTCAAATAGGATGTTGTTTGATTCGTTCCGTCATGTAATTTTTAAATATAGAATTTTTTGAATTCTTCCTTTCACCAAACTCGAATTATTAATAGTTTAAGATGTCATTGGACTGTGTTCAAAATTGTCGGGGGCTTTTCTTTGGAGTGCAACATGGATAACTGCCACGCATGTCAATACATATTTTCAACAATTAATAACTTAAATTAAAATTTAACAAAAAATAATATTCGAAAACTACCGGTTAAATGAATCTAACAAAATTTCACTTTATTTTATTCCTCCTTATATAAGTATGATAAAAATCTAAAGCAATGTTAAACTATGAATAATGCAAAATAGTGTAGTCGTCCAATCCTAAAAAAAACGGAGGAAGTAGAAAACTTAAGAGTGTCTTTTAATTGTAAATAAAGCCTAACCTACATTAATAAATCCTAAGGTACATAAACAAAGCCATATTTTATCTTATGTAATTGTGTTAAAAATTCGAAATACGGTTACTCAATGAATAGTATTTACAATGCAAGCGTTAATTTTTTTTAAAAAAGTATTTAATTCACCATTTTAAAAACCAATTCATTAAGCTCTACGGATTCAATATGTAAGATAATACGATGCCAATAAGAACCACATTGATTTGTAGCAAATACATAGTTGCCTTATAAATTAAATATAACTACATAAGATGCAGTTTCTTGTTAGGAAATTTCGGCTCTAAATAAATTTAATATTGTTTGATTTTGTCTTCTTCCACACTACATAGTTGCCTTATAAATTAAATATAACTAAACTTATTTGAGCGTAATAAGTATTATATAAATAAACCACGTACACTTACCTACAATTATTTTTCCCTCCATGGGCAGTTGTAGACCCTAAATACGCTGTGCATCGCACAGCTATTCTAACTAGTATATATATATATATATATATATATATAATTAAATCATTGGAAGATATCTGTAATCAATTACTTTCAGTAGAGTTCGGGTACAGATTGAATTTTCAACTGCACCTGCAGTCTTGAAGATGTGTTGTCCAATTCCTATATTGTGATGTTTGTGTAGTTTAAGACATCACAAATTTTTGACATCACAAAAATAATTATATCCATCATAAATTTTTTAAACATCACAAATCTCCTGACATCAGAAATATTCTTCCCACTGCCAGCACAAGCGGCTGCACCATAGCAGCATCCAATTACTTTGATTGGGTGCAAATATTAAAATACTAATATAAAACAATATAAATTTTAAAAGCACTTATCAAACAACGTGTGCAGTCACCAACAGCAGTTGGCTTGAGTGGATGGGGACTCTAGTCGCTTAAGCAAGGTCTCGGGTTCGAGCCTTGTGTATGCAAAAAACTGCTTTGGGAGAGGCGCCCTTAATTGCCCTTGCAGATCCTCGAGGGATTAGTCTTGGGTCCAATGTGGCCCGGGAATACCCTGGTATTTACCAAAAAACAACGTGTGCAGTCATTATGACATATAGGGATTTTGTGACATTTTCAACTAATAAGCCATTAACCGTCGATGGCAAGCTGGCTAATATTGATGGCAAGCTAGTTAGAATTTTCAACTAATGTGCATGATATATTTTGTGAAGGGAAATATAAATTTTGTGATGTCACATAGAAACTCATTTACAAAAAAAACTGAAATTTTTAAAAGTTAAAACCAAAATATTACAAAATATGATCCCGCACATCACACTAAATAAAACCATTATTACAAAAACATAACCTAACAGCAAAGTTGTACTGTGCAACTGGTTGCACCGTAATCACACCCCTAATTCAACTTAAATTCAACGTTGGGAAACCTCAAGACCTGTGGGGTCAAGAATTAAAAGGTTTTAACTAATTTGACAAAAATATAGAAGAGAAAGCATAGAATGACGACAGCATATACATATATTAACGATAATCACATGAGAGGGCTTCGTACAGGAATTCCTTTTCTAGGTTTTCTTCTAGGACGTGGCAATTGGTCCCCCTCTCGTTTAGAAGGTCGTCCAACTTCTTGTGTCTGCGTCCTATTCTCCTGATCTTGTGCAGCATTAGGCATAACTTGTTGTGCTTCCGACCTATTCACCACTTGAGTAGAAGGCCCAGGTTCTTGTCTTCGCGACGACACGGCCTCGGGTGTAGAAGGCCCAACTTCTTCTGTTCTCTCCATATTGCTCTGGTGTAGCCTTTCCACGATATGTTTCTAAGAGTGAGTACACACACAAGACAAAATTAGATCCTGAACTCTTTATTTTCAATTCAAGTCACTCATCATATTTGGAAAAGATGGTAATACTAGACAAATATAATTAATCATTACCTTACAATCAATGGAACAAAAGTTATTTTTTGGTTCCTTGAGCTTCCGATGACAATGTTCACACATTCCATCCATGTGCTTCTGATTCTCATGATCAATCTGCAGGCTATTGTTTTCATCTCCTCCATTGCAGGTGGCCTTTGGGGGTTTAAGGTACACAACGATTTTACTATTATTGATGTATGTTTGGATCCCCCATACATCTAACCAATGTTTTATGTCTTCTACCCAGATTGCTGTCCTGGACGAAACTGTGCAAACCTACAATTTGTATACCGCATTGATTTTTCACAAAGAAAAAGATTACAACTTGTTAATAATAAAGGATATTCATCATAAAGTGGAGCCACGTATGAAACATCACTTTAATTTTACCTGTAAGTACTTATGCCCATCGTGATGCTCCGGCTTAGCCTCCTTCCAACAGAGGTCGCATAAAGGGTTACCCATGCAGGTAATACAGTACACAGTAGTATACCTGTTGGCATGAACTCTGCATTTTTCCTCGTAAAAACCGATGCCGAGCCACTCCAAGAACCAGGATGGAAAAGGAACGAAGGGAGTTCCGACGCTCAAAAGTTTAGCCATCGTGTTCAGGGTTGAGGTTTTAGTTATTTCTTGATCAGGAGAGGGTTTAGAGTTTTTGTTGTAAGGGCTTTGGAATGGGGAAATTTATGAAACTGAATTAAATAAATGGGCAGACAGAAGTCTTTATTTTGTGTTATTTCCTTGTATGATTTAGTTATTTATGTAAAGTAGAACAAATATATGTGAACCTGCCTTAATAAAGATTTGCTAAGGTCCATATTTATAGTGAGATATATTAGTGTTCACACCAATATTTGTTCTAAAATCTAGATTAACGTAATTTATTCTTGAGATGTCAATCCACTATATACATTCTATTTAATCTTTACTTGATTACATGTAAATTGGTGATTGGTGAGCTTATCAAGCTCGACAGTTATACAAAATACTGTAACACAAAACAAAAAGATCTGGAATGATGTAAAGTAAGTTTTAAATTAAATATCGATTTTGATATTTATAAATTTACGAAAATTTTAAAAATATTTGAAATTTCGCAAAACAAAAAGATTTGGAATGATATAAAGTCAAAGTTTTAAATATCGGTTTCGACATCCATATTGGACATGTAAATTAACGAAAATTTCAAAAATATTTGAAATTTCACAAAACAAAAAGATCCAGAATGATATAAAGTCAAGGTTTCAAATATCTATTTCGATATCCATATCAGACATGTAAATTTACGAAAATTTAAAAAATATTTGAAATTCACAAACAAAAAGATTCGGAATTGAAAAAGGATTCGGAATGCTATAAAGTTTTTAAATATTGGTTTCGATATCTACATCGGACATATAAATTTGCGAAAATTTCAAAAATATTTGGAATTTCACAAAACAAAAAGATCCAGAATGATATAAAGTCAAAGTTTTAAATATCGATTTCGATATTTATATCGGACGTGTAAATTTACTAAAATTTTGAAAATACTTAAAATTTCGAAAGAAATTTAAAATATTTGAAGAAATCATATAAATTAGTACAAAATATTGGAAAGTTAAATTTAAATCTTAAATATTTTTTCAAAATAGATATTTTAAAGTAAAAAAGAATGTCTAATATAAAAAATAAATAAATTAAATGTAATTATTACACTACGAAAAAAGATTTCAGTGAGGAAAAAATCGTCACAAAATTCCTTTTAGTGATAATTTTTGTCGATTTTTTCCTCACTAATATTTTTTTCCCGTAGTGTAAAAAATGAGTTATGTTGACGAACATAATTAATAAAAATTTAAACAAAATAATTAACTTAAATAATAATTTAAGGGTAATTGCCAGATTTTAAAAATGCAAAAGTGGCAATGGGAGATCAAGTTCCAACATGTTTCGGTGTTAGGGACTTACTTTAGAGGTCAAGTCTCCCGTCTCGCAACCAATAGGTTGGAGTTCGATCCCCACCCGGTCGGCCCCCTATTCATCTCCTTTATCCCATTGTAATTTGTGTGACTTGGGTTCCCACCACCTCTTTCCAAGCATGTATAGGCTGTTACTCAAAAAAAAAAAAAAAATCCAACATGTTCCTAGAGAATGCAATAGAGTAGCGGATGCTCTAGTATTTTAGAACTCCTACAAGACGATGTAGCTTGTTTGTGCTCAGCACAATAATTTTCCGAATAAAATGCTTCGTCCCTCCTTACTCCCGAAAAATAATAATTTAATTCCATTAATAATATTACAATAAAATTTATACATTATTTATTAAATTTAGTATTTAAAACCACATCGAATTTCTAAAATGATGAAAATGGAGATCATTAATTTTGAATTTCCTCTTCTGTGTTGCTATATAATTAATAATATATTACAATATTCATTCCATGAATTAAGTACTATATGTTAATAATATTGTTGATAGTATGCGTTATATTGATTGAGAAGAGTTTAACTCAAAGCCGATGAAACATAAATTTGTGTCCAAATATAAATTTTAATTTCTTTGAAATTTAAAAAATAATTTTATTTTTTTTTTAAAAAAAATAAAATTAAAATTTCAATCAAGCTTCGGAAATTTTGGTCAAATTTTTTAAAAAGATACTCCTTCTGTCCCTCAAATATTGGCTCGTTTCTTTTGGGCACGGTGATTTATGCGGTGAGGTTTAGCAGTTATAGTGATGTGGGTATTTGTGTTTAAGATTCAAATGAATTTTGACACTGTTTGTTGGTTAACTTTAACTTAATATTTCGTAACGATGTAATAAGAGAAAAATAATCAAGTGGGGTCTTGTTAAAATCATTCAATCGTGTAGTAATTAGAATTTTATACAATTTTTATTTGTATAAATTTTAAAATATTAAGAAGTAAAGAAATACAAGATTCTAATCATATTTATATTAATTTAATTTATCTAGAAAGGAAAAATGGTCAAATTTTGTGGGACACCCCCCCCCCCCCAAAAAAAAAGACGAGCCAACATTCGTGGTACGAAGAGAGTATTATAGATAAAATTTCACTTCGAGGTACCCGAAATTTTGGGATTTCAAGTACTCCCTCCGTCCCACGAAATTTGGCCACTTTCCATTTTTAGATAAATTTAAATAATATAAGTTTGATTAGAATTTTAATTGTTGTCAAATTACATTAAAAGTGTTCACTTTTACTATTCTGCACAAATTTCAATGTACTTTAACTTTTCTATCCAAAGTCCCTAGCATTTCTTTAATTCTTAATATTTTAAAATTAGTACAAATAAAAATTGTGTAAAATATATATTATGAAACTACACGATTAGACGATTCTAACAAGATCAAACTTAAATATTTTTCTCTAATTGTATCATTACATAATATTAAATCAAAGTTAAACAATAAACAGTATCAAAATTCATTAGAATCTTAAACACAAAATTCCTACACCACTTTAACTACTAAGAGCATCTCCAATAGCCAACACTATACTCAAACCCATTTTACAGTAAATGTCACATCAAACAGTAACTCATCTCCAACCATTTACACTAAACTCAAAAGAATATTCTCTATATATTCTTTCCTATACAAACTTATTTATCTTTTCAATCATACCCATCATTTCTTATAAATTATACATTAACCCACACAGATTCAATACTCATTAACTATGCCAATATAAATCAGTTATGTTTGTTTAAAATCTATTTTATAAAATTAAATTCTTAAAAACAAAAAAAAAGAACTTAAAATCTTTAATCTAATTAGATATAAAGTAAATTTAATAAAAAAAAATATTGTATAAATTATAAATTATTAACCATAATACAAAATTACAATAAAAATTCATTTTCTATTTTTAAATTAATATGTTATTCAATTTGCAATAATTGGAGGGATGAAATTGTAATTAATTTAATTCCAAAAAGTGATATAGGTTTATGAATAGTAAATACTCATAAAACTCAAAAAACTTAAAATAGGTTTGGTTTTAGGGTATTGTTGGAGAGAAGATGTCAACCCATTTTAGGTTTTAGTGTACCATTGGAGATGGCCTAAACCCCACTACCTAAATTACCGTGCCCAAAATAAAGTAGCTACATTTCGGGGGACGGAGGAGTAATATTTAAAACATTATACTCCGTATAAATAGTACTCCCCCTCTTTAGACATGAGGCTGGCAACCACACATAGAGGAGAGGATAAGGATATCTTTGAGGCTTCAGCATCTAATTTGGAGAAAAGAACAGAGCCAAAACAAAGAAGAAAATAAAAAAACGCATCGAAGATGTTCGAACACATAACAGCAAATGAAATAGCAGGTTATACAGTGGGAGCTCTGCTTCTTACCGCCACCATTTCTGCTCCAAAAATTGATTCACTCATTTCCTCCTCTCAACGCAGGTAGTATATCTCATCAATCCCAGTCAGTATTCATCCTTTTATTATTTCACCAATTCTTCATCTGGGCTCAAGCTAACATGAAACTGAAATACTAGGTCTCTCGGAATGTGCAAGAGATGTGGTGACCTGAAGCTGATAGCATGCTCCAAGTGCAAAGGCTCTGGATTCGTCAAAGAAGGAGGGCCCTTCAGTTTAATTCTTCCAATTCTTGATGATAATCCCCCACCGCCCACCTTCCGGGTTAAAACAGACAGGCCCTCTCGCCCTTCTTGCAGGGATTGTGGAGCAAAAGGGCATTTCCCTTGTCCTCAGTGTTCAGAGTTGCTCCAAGCTTGACCATTTTTCAATCCCCATCTCTTCAACAGGTCTCTGTGTCCACCCTGTTGATTTATTTTTTTCTTTTCTATATTTCATCAGTTTATACTTTACACAGCATGTAATTCAGTGCCTACATGTTATCTATTATTAAAAGATAATGATTGCTTCATAATTAAGATGAAGGGGTCGATTATAAAGATATGGTCGGTATGAAAAAGGGTTTATAATGTGGCTCAAAAGTGCTTGAAAATTATCATGGATACTTCCCAAATGAATGATTGGGAAGGATACTCAAGTCAAGTCGAGTCCTCAGTTTTTTTCGACCTCGGCTGGAGGTTGGAGCCTAACGTTGCCCAATAATTAAATAAATTAGTTTTAGTTGAACTCAAGCCTGATTTGAATTTGACCTAATAAATCAGGGATAGAAACTCTGGACCTCGAGACTTAAGATTAGAGGTTTGATGGTATTTTAGGAGGCCAGCGGCGGCTTGTGACTTTTGTGCTCTAAATATGTATTGGTGTTTTGTAAAGGAACCAACTAAATTTTGTTATGTTGAATGTTGATAACCCGAAGTGGGAACAGGAGCTCTATGAATTTGGAGTTGAGGGTATCCCTCATTTTGCATTCCTGGACCGAAAAGGTAACGAAGGGTATGTAGTTGGGCGTCTTCCCAAGAAATACCGGCTTGAAAATGTTGATGCCCTTGCAGGGGTGAAGCCACCGTGCCTCATGCTCGTGTTGTGGGACAGTATTCAAATGCTGAATCCAGGAAAGTTCGTGTGGCCACTGATCTAAGAAGTCATGGCTAGGAATCGATCATGATGAATGAACATCTTTTCATGTGTTCCAGAACAAATGTGCAATATGTACAAACAACCAAGATGTATCAATCTGCTTTCACTAATAAAAATGCCGTTTCTTGTTTGGGCAAACTTACCTAAATTTCATTTCTGCACATTTTATGTCTGCAATAGTTTTTAGCAAGAACCCAAATGCACCAATAACTGCATCAAGTTTCTATTATATTCACAGATTGTGACATAACACAACTTTAGGCCAACTTGAGTGTCCATGACAAAATTCATAAGACAATATGAAGGTATAGAGGTTGAAGATACTATTTTACCGAATGATATTTGCCTAGTAAGCTGTTGGATGATGGTGAACTATGCTCGCTCTGCCATGGATCTTGTACTGAGACTGGGGAAGTGTCACTTATCTCTTCTGTTATGGGAATATCAGCTGTGCCTGCCCTCTGTGGAACAATCACCCGTCTGCTTCCAACCACCGTTCTCTTACTTGTCACAATGTTGACTGATTTTTCACTCCCTTGGTATGCTGATGAGCAGTAAGAAACCACTGATGATCCCATGTGTATGGTATCGTCCATCGGTGCCCAACCGCTGAGCCTGATCTGTTCCAACTCATCTGCCACTTCCATCATAGAAGGTCTCATGTCTCTGTGGAAAGCAAGGCATCTGAAGGCCAGCTCGGCCATTTTGTGAATCGATGAGAGCGTCCAGGCATCTCTATTGGGCTCTAGGAATGGATCTATTATCTCGTCGATTCGACCCTTTCCAATCCTGTCAGTTGCCAGGGCAGCGAGGTTGATTTCACTGTGTGGTCGTGAGAAGTCCACCACTTTCATTGCGGTGATTATTTCCACAAGAACCACCCCAAAACTGTACACGTCACTCTTATCTGAGAGGTGGAAGTTCTGATGGTATTGAGGATCAACATAACCTGGAGTGCCTTGTGGTGCTGTGGAAACATGGGAGTCATCCGTCATGCCAAATCTGGAGAGGCCGAAATCTGCTACCTTTGACTTGTAATTGTTGTCCAACAGAATGTTGCTGGATTTGATATCTCGGTGGTATATTGGAGGGTTCATAGCGGAGTGAAGATGAGCGATGGCATGAGCTGTTTCCGCAGCAATGTTGAGGCGTACCGTCCATGGCAGGGTAGTGCCCTTCTCTCTCTGCAAGTGCTGAGACAGAGTGCCGTATGGCATGTACTCGTAGACAAGAATCTGTTCACCATTCTCAATACAACAGCCCAGAAGACGAACCAGGTTCGGATGACTAACGGCAGATAACAGCTTTATCTCATTCATTACCTGTTCAACACTCTCATGGTCCCGATATCTTATCTTCTTGATCGCTACCCACTCATCATTGTGGAGCTTTCCTGCGTAAACTGTGCCATAGGCACCCGTTCCCAGCCTCTGTTTCTCGGAAAATCCATTTGTTGCTCTCTCAATATCCTTATATGTATAAAATGGCAAACTTGAGTTGCCTGCTGCTTCGTTTATCAGTCGCTTTGCACTCAGCCGGCTCTGCAGAACTATACTTCGTCTCCTTATACAGTAGCAAAGGACAGCAAAAGCAATCAACAGAGAGACGACTCCAGCAATAATCCCTATAAACGCAAAAAAAGATGGGTTAGAATTTGTTGTCACAGTCCAGTCCCGGAGATGCAATTACGCAAGTTCCAGAAAAACTGTAGTGAGAAAAGCACTAGTACCTCCAATAAGCAGACCTGCTTCTAGCTCCTGAACTGATGCATCAAAAATTACAAATAGAGAAGGTTAGGCCTTTAGACGTTTTTCCTTCTATCCATTTGTAGAAAAACAATAATTTCTTTGACAGAGTACAATCTTTTCTGTTGAAAATTGTCTTATTTTAAAAAATAAAACACACAATTTAATGGGAACTAAATCATTTTAACTCAGAATAATTTAGTACACTATTTATTAACACAAGACAACATTTAATTATTAAGTACATCAGATTAGGTTCGACTTTTTCCCCATAAATACAAAGAAACAAAGTCCAGTATATTTTGAATTCAAAATGGTGGTGGCACTTAAACAAAATAAGTAATTTTCCAACAGTGGAATCAGTTTTAGGAGAGCAATCCTGGAACCCAGTTTCAATTTTTTCTAAGCAGATGAAAATTAAATCACACATCATAAATTAATGTCTCCTTTGGTTTGTCCAAAGATCAAATTTTGCACACGACATGCATTCCCTCTCCAGAAGCTAAGAATGAACAACCAAAGATTAATCCCGCGTTCTAGTTTGATCAAATTTTGAGGTTTCTCTTTTATCTGGCATTCCATGTACAGTAATTTCAACTACTTTCTCCAGTGACACTTTATAGTATGCTATTTCTCATGGTTGCAAACTTGCCATTGATAATAACATCACAATATGAGTTGATTCGGATAAGTTTTAAATTTGTGATGCTATTCCAATTAACCGCAACTTAAAAAATGATCAGCAGCATATCATATTCGCATTATATGGCCCATATATTATCATTGCCCTACTTATCCAAAATAATTTGCCGAAACAACATGCAACAGTTATTACCCATCACAAACTCCATGATTATCATATATTTTTCACCAATTGCTAACCTGTCAAGCGTCAACTATTAAAAGTCAAGTAAGGCAGCTTCAGACAAGTCAGCTTCGCCCTCCCAATTACTTAATCCACATGCCATATTACACCAAATGCTACCCTATCAATTATAAAAGTCAAGCAAGAAAGATTCAAACCAGTCACATCCCCCAGCCAATGACTTAAGAACACACACCCCTCTTGCACTACTTTAATGAATAAATTGCTTTTGAGTACATTTTATCAATCACTCTTGCCTTATCTTCTTCAGTA
The DNA here is from genome assembly GCA_030278955.1 of Hygrophila difformis. NCBI lineage: Eukaryota > Viridiplantae > Streptophyta > Magnoliopsida > Lamiales > Acanthaceae > Hygrophila > Hygrophila difformis. Next base: position 58,571,336 of record JAOANR010000005.1, on the reverse strand, counting down.
ATATTGTTCAACCATATTAAACTTAGGATGAACTTCCTACTCTATCCTGGAAAATCTAATTTCAGATCCTATAATAAATACGTGAAATTTCCAAATACCATAAAATGCCAGCCAACCAGAAACTCGGTGCAACGAGTGATGGGTGCAAAATAGGTCAACAATTTCCACTATAATCAGATTTTAGAACACTTCATAGAGGCTGTTCTCATTGCACCTATTCATTATATGCTTGTTCAACTACATACACTGTTCAGTTCACATTGGTCAAATTCAACAATTGAATTCCAAAAATTACAAACAAGAAATGTAATACTCAAAAATTGACATAATCAAATCAGCAACGAATAAAAGTAAGGGAAAACTGACCTTTCCGGCAACCAATGCTCCCAGTGGTGTTCGCAAAACCATCGCCGGTGTAGCCTGTTTTACACTTACAGCGCAGCCCTCGTTTCTCTTCATGTACGAATAGAATCCTGTCCGCGTGGGAATCACAGGAAAAATTCGTATCGACCCACCATTTGAGCTCAATCGTCTGAAAATCCAACAAAGCCGACATATTTGCCTTTACTCTATTAGCAATTCCGTTCATATCCACCAGGAACGAGGAAAATAAGAAGCTGCAATTGCCCCTCGCCTCATTAAATTTTAAAAACTCAACATTCCGATCCGAGTCTCCTGAATAACATCCCCCGTTTTGTTGGCCAATGTTCATATTTGGCCCAGTACAGTTTTCAATACCGAACCCTTCACTAAGAATTCTGCCAGGAATCAAGCAGTTATTAACTGGCGGACTGCAATTCGCTAGCAGAAGACCGTTATTTGTCGTCGGAGCGAAGTTCGAGCCGAATAGAGGCAGTAAATCTTCAATCGGACGGTTGCACTGTGCAGGAACTCTAACTAAAATCCGATCCGACGTCACTTTCTGAACAGTAAAATTCCCGATCATCATCATTTCCGAATTGGTACAATTCAACATGATTCCACTTCTACATCCAGGGCCGGAGAATCCAAATGGAAATGGAACGCTTTCACGGCCACATTTTCGCGTACAATCAGACGAGTTACTACTCCGTACTGACGATGCGACGACTAAAATGGCAATAGCTGAAACCACGAAGAACTGACGGTGAACAAGAACAAACATCTTACAAAGATAAGGTCAAATTACCAACCCTTCATTAGCCCGCAGCAGCAGAAATACACACACCACACAGAACAACAAATATACCCAAAAAAAATTAGGGTTATCAACCTGCAATTCTGATAGGCGGTTGACTTGAATCGGGCGTACGTATTAATGGATGAAATTAAGAGGTGCAGTTGATGTTGGTTGGGGGGAAATTAAATGCCTTTCAACAATTCTCACAATTGCTCCATCCGTCACTTCAAAATCAAAATCACAGAAACTTTCAACCAATTGCCATCGACCAAAACAATTTCTTGAAAATAAATCTGATCTGTTGAAACGAATTGAGGCGCAGCAAGATGGAGGAGGAGGAGAAAGCGTGTGAAAATTCCGGGAAACAGAGAGAAGCTTATCTGTTGCACTAAATACTAAATACGCGGAAGGAACATGGCCATGGCGGAATTGTGAATGACGCTTATGCCCCCGTAAATTGTGGATTTATATTTGTAGTAGTACTATTACTTTTATTATTTTTAAAAGAAAGTGATTAATGGGTTTGACTGCCTTTTTAGATTTTTTGAATTAGTCACACTATTGTGGATTTTGGGTTAACAATTTTTCAAGTCAAACAAGGAGATATTCGAATTTTGGAGGATATATTTATTTATATTGGTTCGTCAATAAATATTTCTTGGATTTTTTATTTATAAATAAATTGTCCACCATCGCATCCTTTCACATAAAAGCTTTTAAAAGAACACAAATGTTCTTTTCTAAAAAAAAAAAAAGGAAATAAGGAAACAGGATCGGAATAGATTGACAATAAAAAAAATCATACCATCCAACTCAAGAAAAACAAAGCTTTGCAAATCAAATTAATAGCTGCCCATTCAAAGAATGCTTACATTCAAAATATAAAACACACACAAAGTAGCTAAATATAACATCCAATTTAGCTAAAGATTAAAATTGATGAGTCAAGGGATCGGAGTTGAAAACAAAATTCTGCATTTACTAAATTCCGGATTAAAACTGACGCAGAATTCAAACGCCCAATTTCCAGATTGGAACTAAAAACAAAAAATTGTAAGATAAAGGCCTCCTCCAATAAAAAAACCTTACTGAAGTAGGAATTCAAACTCCATTTTTTAGAATTAATTTTTAAAAATATTGAATTAATTTTAAAATTGTTATATATATATATATACTACCGGTTTCCAAAAATGTGAAACGTTTGAATTTTTTAACACTATTCATTATTTAATTTTGATTCACGTTTATACAATAGTTATTAAGAAAAAACATAGTCAAATGGATCTTGTTATAATCGTCTCATCTTGTAGTTTTAGAATATCAAATTTTTATAATTTTTACTTGTATATAACGTGAGTTATTAATTGTTAAAGTCATGCATTGGATTGCATGCGCAGAGTAAATGTTGCAGATTCATCAAAACAGAGGAAGTATATATATTTAAAAAATATATTTGTTTATTTGTAATATGTATCAATCTTTGCCGACACATGAGTATCAATCTTTTTTAAAGCAAAAAAAATTATTTTTAAGTTGATATGTTTCTCCGATTTGTATATATCAAAAAACTTTAATTATTTTTTTAGAAAATTCATGATTTGTTAATTTGAAAAAGAATATTTTGTAAGTAATATTTAGATGTAATTATATACATATATTGGTGAAAATATAATCTAATCATGTATGCCAGATAGGGTTGCAAATGAATCAAATATTTTTGGTTCGAGTCGTGATTCGATTCGAAATTATTCGAAATTTTGATATTCGAATAATATTTAATTCGATTCGATATTCGATTAACATTTTATTTTATATAAAATAATATATAAATATATAAAATAATTTTGTTAGAAAATTTAAAATTTATTTTTAATGATTACATTTACTAATTAATATGAATATATTAATATATGAAATTAAAGTACTAAATTTGATATATAAATTGAACTAAATATTTAATTTCAATAATTAAAAATTAATTTTTTTAATATAAATTACCTTATAGAATAATTCGATTCGATTCGATAGTATTCGTGAAGCTTAACAAATCAAATCGAATACTGCAGTATTCGGTTCGATTCGGTTCGTTTGCAACCCTAAATTGCCAGATAGCAGGGTGTTTTTTTATTTTATTTAGGATATATTCTGCATGCAGTTTTTGGGAGCTTAGCTTTTGGTAGCTTTAGTTTTTCTTTCAAAACAAAAGCCTCGTTCTGTACACTAGCTTTTGAGAGCTTTTGGAAGCTTCTTTTTAGAAGCTATTAGAGGTAGCTTTTGGGAGCTTTCGCAAGCTACTTTCCAAATTTGATTAATTTTTTTCTTCAAATTATAATTTTTGACAGCTGCAGCTACTTGTACCGAACATTTATGCAAAAATTGACAGTTACAGCTCCCTACAGCTGCAGCTCGCAGCTACAGCATGCAATTTCAGCTCGACGTGCAGAACGGACCCTTAGTCTTATAATTCTGAAGTAGGATCAATAAATTCCTTAGTGTGGGGATGGCACTCAGCCCAAATGGTTAATTCCCTCGACTTTCAACGAAAGTTGGAGGTTCGATTCCCCACCGGCCTTCTATCCCTCTATTTTATTCTTCCCATTTGTAATTTGTATGGTATGGACTCCTACTACCCTTTTGTTCAGCAAAAAAACAAAAAAATATTCCTTAGTGTTTTTCCGCCTCGCTAATTCACTAAACTAAATAAGCTGTCTAGAAAGAAAAAAAAAATGCAATTGCACTTTTCCAATAAATAAATTTCAAAAAAGGCAGAATGATAACAACACTCCAAAATCCACTGCCCATGGATCATATTTATAAATTACGCATCACTTGGGTATTTAATTTTGATATATACGCCTGCATCTTATTTTAATGTGGAAATTATATAAATAGAAAGTAATTGACAGTGTCGAGATCATTTACTTACATTGGGCATGCGTGTGATTACGTGTATTCGAATGGATTGTAAGATAACGAACATTGTTTGGGATCGAAAACTAACGATAAAAATATACCATCACGATAAGATGTTTGGACTTTAATTTGGATACTGCAGCAAATTGATTTATGGATAAAACCTAAAAGACAAGCTAGAAAAACCTTAACAAGTCAATTTTACTTTACTTATTTCATACCTCAAAAAATTTAATTAGAGACACCTACTTTGAATCGATGTGGGCCACTGAATAATTAATCTTATTGCATATTTGCATTTTTTTTTCCCCTTAAAATGATTGGGCATTTTATGAATATTTGAAATTTCAACGCTAATATCACTACAAGAAATTGTGAGAATACCGACCGGTATTCCCGACCGTCAAGATGCGGTCGGCGCTGCCGACCGCTTTACCGACCCCAGGGTGACGGTCGGGAAAAAGTGACCGTTGGGGCTGGCAGGGGGTAAAGGCGACCATATTGCCGACCGCGAGATAATCGGTCGGCATCGCCGACCGGCTTGCCGACCGCATTTGCGGTCGGCAACCTAGGGCAATAAACCTGATTGGTAACAGCGAATTACAGCAAAAAAGATACCCCAATCCCCAATTTCACTCTCGCGATTCACCACCCCCACCGGCCAAACTCCGACCCCCGCCCCGACCAACATCCTCCGCCGACCACCGCCGCCGACCACATTCCCTCCGACGAGACTCGACGAGTCATTCGAGTGAACTAAGGAGGTGGGTGGTTTTGCATTTGGAAGCAGCAGCAACGCCGTTCCCGTCCGACCGCCTCCGTCCGCCGCCCCCGCGTCGAGGCCACCGTCCGCCGCCCTGCCTCTCGCCCGCCCGCCCACGCCCACGACGACCCTCGCCCGCCCCTGCCCCCTGCCAAACCTCCGCCGCCCCTGCCTCCTGCCAACCGTGGGACGCCGCTGCCACTCGCCGCCGCTGCCAGTCGCCGCCGCGCCGTCTGCCGCCCTTGCCGATAAGCATTTCGAGCCACCCACGAAAGCCCTTCCTTGAGCCACCTCAGTCGAACAAGGTATTCGATTGACCAATTACCTCTTCGATTGTTGCCATTTTTATTGCATTGTATTCGATTGATTTTTGGTATTGAACTCATTTTATTGGAATAATGGATTGATGCTCAACCTGTGCATTTATTTTTTTGGTTTGTAGTTGTTGATTGTATGTAATTATCCTCTAGTTGGCAAAATCATCTTTTCTTTTATTGTTGACAATTTTTTGCTTGAGAAAAGCTGGAACAGCTTTGATTTGGTGCATAATTGGTACATTTTTTTGTATACTTTATTTTAAGGGCATATAATTGGATTACTCTCGCCGGGTAGATAAATTTTCGTATATCATGTGCTCTTCTTTGAATTGAATTCGCCGGGTAGATTTTTATAATTTAGGATGTTATATTCGATGTTCTTATATGTTTTTTAAAACTGTTAAAAGCATATGGTTAGATGTTCTTATATGTTTTTTATAATTTCGAATATTGCAATAACAGATACACTTGGTCCCGAATTTAGGAAAGCAAAACCCCACTCAATAGGCGATCTGCATTGGTCTCTTGCATAGCAAGGTAATATATAATTCGATACATGTGCATTAAATGTGTTATATGAATTTTAAGATGTAGCTAATTTAATGGTTTGTTTGCATGAAATTGTTTTTTCGTTTTAATGTTGCTTGATATATTATTGAATTGTCTTTTATTTGGTTATTTGTAGTTCCGCAACAGTTGGTGGTTAAGAATTGATTAGAACTTCTGTTAGATAGGATATTTAACGAAAATATAAGTAAGTAGGTGTTATATGTACTATTTTAGTTGAATTGAGCATTACGACCTCTGTAAGATAGTATACACCAAAGAAAACATAACTTATAGCTCAATTGGATTATCCTAGGATCGGTCGATACGACGAACGTGTAACATGTAATAAGTCATCCATTCGATAATATAGCCATATTTGTAGGTGATGGATAGGAGTTGGATGTACCGCTCTTGCCGTGAACTCGGAGAACTCACTACTGAATTTAAGAATGGAGTTGAATTATTTATACGGATGTCCCATCAAAACCCAGATGCGGATATAGCCCAAGGAAGATTAAGGTGTCCGTGTAAGAAATGTAGGAACAAATGTTATCAAGTAGATGATGACATTAGATATCATTTAAAGCGTTATGGATTTGTCTCCAATTACGAGAGGTGGACGTGTCACGGTGAGCCACATCAATTTAGTCGGTACTACGAGGATGATGTGGGCACTGCGGGGGCGTCGGGACATGAAAGTGACTACATACAAATGTTAATAGATGGAACGGGATTTTGTATCCCCGACACAGTATCACATGAGGAGGAAGATGTACCGAGGCCTCATGAGGAGCCTAATGCACAGGAGAAATTGTTTTTTCGTATGTTGGAGGCGGCAGACAAGGATTTGTGGCCTGGCTGCAAGAAAATGACCCTACTGTCCACTATTGCGAGGTTGTTGAATATTAAGTCTGAGCACAACTTATCGGAGAGGTGCTTTGATACTTTGTGCCAACTAATTATTGACACACTCCCCGAGGATAATTCCATGGTTAAAAATTTTTACGAGTCTAAGAAACTACTTGAGGGATTGGGGTTGCCCGTTCAGAAGATTGACTGTTGTGGCAAAGGGTGTATGTTATTCTGGCGCGATGATGCGGACTTAGATAGATGTAAGTTTTGTGACGAGTCTCGATATAGAGATGGGAGTTCTAATTCACGGATTGCACAGAAATATATGTTCTTTTTCCACTGAAAAACAGATTGAAGAGATTGTATGCTTCTGAGGCGACTGCGAAGTATATGACGTGGCATGTCGGACACCATCATGGCGCGTCCGGGGAGATGTGTCACCCTTGCGACTCGAAGGCATGGAAGGACTTTGATACAGTACACCCAGATTTTAGTACGGAGGGTCGGAATGTTCGATTGGGCTTATGTACGGATGGTTTTCAACCGTTTGGTCAATCGGGCTCCCAATACTCTTGCTGGCCAGTCATATTGACACCTTACAATCTCCCTCCCGATATGTGTATGAAGGATGAATATATGTTTTTGACTTGCATAATTCCTGGAAAATCAAGCCCAAAACAGAGGATCGATGTTTACCTACAGCCCCTGATCGACGAACTCCGGGAGTTATGGGAAGTTGGGATCACAACATATGACACCAGTAGAAAACAGAACTTTCAGTTGAAACCGGCATTGATGTGGACGATTGGTGATTTCCCGGCGTATGCTATGTTGTCGGGTTGGAGCACTTATGGGAAAACAGCGTGCCCAGTGTGTATGGAAGAAACAGAATCTACACGGCTTAAAGAGGGTGGGAAACAGTCGTGGTTTGATGCGCATCGGAGGTTCCTCCCTTCCGATCATCCTTTTAGACTGGATAAGTCAAAATTCAAAAAGGATCGGGAGGAACATGGACTGCCACCGAGGCATAGGACTGGCGAAGAAGTATTGAATGAAATAGAAACACTTGGCCTACGGCGTGTAACCGAAATAGGGGGAGTTGAGGAGAATACAGTAATAAGCAAGACATGCGGATGGAAAAAGATGAGTATATTCTGGGATCTGCCATATTGGAAGACGAATTTGGTTCGACACAATTTGGATGTCATGCACATTGAAAAGAATGTGTTTGAAAATGTGTTCAATACTGTGATGGATGTGCAGGGGAAGACCAAAGACAATGTGAAAGCACGCGAGGACATTGTTGCCATGTGTAACAGACCCGAATTGCATAGGGACCCCCGGACAGGGAAATATCCGAAGGCAGTGTACACAATGGATAAGGATAAGAGGGACGTGTTTTTGAAATGGGTCGCAAGTTTAAAATTTCCGGATGGTTGTGTATCCAACCTAGGTAGATGTGTAGACATGAACAAACATCGAATGTTTGGCATGAAAAGTCATGATTGCCATATATTCCTGCAGCGGCTTCTACCAATTGGATGGCGGGAACTACTCCCTAAAAGTGTGTGGGAACCAATTACAGAACTGAGCAATGTTTTTCGCACCCTAACTGCGAAGACATTGAAAATGTCGGATATAGAGAGGCTATCCATAGATATTCCAGTAGTCCTTTGTAAGTTGGAGACAATCTTCCCACCAGCCTTCTTTGATTGCATGGAGCATTTACCTGTCCACTTGCCTTTCGAAGCTTCACTTGCCGGACCCGTTCAATTCAGATGGATGTACCCGTATGAAAGGTATTATTTATATGTTGTTATTTATAAAATGTATTGCATATTGCTCACAGAATTGTCCTACATTTAATCCATATGTACCATTCTTATTCTAGATACCTCAATCGATTAAAGCGTACCGTGCGAAACAAGGCACACGTTGAAGGTAGCATTTGCAATGCATATATGGTTCGTGAGGCATCAATTTTCTGCTCTCATTACTTTGAGAGACATGTATTCACGCGCGAGCGGAATGTGCCAAGGAACGATGATGGAGGGACAATTCAATACGACGAACGTCTTCCGAGCATATTCAAATATGCGGGTCGAGCCCAAGGAAAGTCTAAGAAGAGATTGTTGTCGGTACAAGAGTTAAAAGCCATTCACAATTACCTCCTCATGAATTGCAAAGAAATGGACCCTTATCTCGTGTAAGTAGTAGATAAAATTTGTTTTTATAATGAGATATGTAAATTAATGTTCCAATATTTTCTGTATAATAACAATGTCCTCTTCATACAAATAGGATGTACGAACAACATCTACACAATATCAGGCCGAGAATAAGCGAGGTAGATACGCAAACTGCAATAGCGGACGATTTCCCTCGTTGGTTGGAGGAGCATGTGATTCAAAATCCGCCCGAAAATCCATGTTTGAGCCATATAGCACAGGGGCCACTTCCCACGTGCAATCCATCTCAGGAGACTTCGGATGAGGATTTCCAACTTTGAAATGTGATTTACGTCTTATATACTTGCAGTACATTTCACTATCTTTGTACATGTTTTATTTGGAAATATCGCTAATTCCTTATAAATTTGGCCTTGTACAGATGTCTGACCGAGGGGGGGGATCGTCTTCGAACACGCCGCAGCGAAACATTACACCGGCCGAGGAGGCGGAGAGGATCCGGAGGGCGAGGGAGGCTTACAGGCGACGGATGGCGGGTAATTGTCACGATAGTTATCTCTATTACTATTTGATGAAGACACAGATTCCTAATTATTACTTCTTGTATTTCAGTTGCTAGTGCCGGCGCGGAGGAGCAGACCGGCGTGCAGGATTCCGATCAGGCTGTGCCAGAGACACCACCCCCACCCCCACCTCCACCCGCACACACACCAGGTATTATCTGTTTTAAAATATAGTTACCTTAAAAATTGCATATTAATAAACCCATTTGTTCGGTTTTATGATCGGTTGGCTCTACGCAATCTACTCCTCCCTCTGCTCAGCAGGGGAATGACAGGGTGCTTCTGGCGCCGAATGCCACTGATGGGATGTAAGTCATATTACATTAAATTAAATTAATAATCTGATTTGTATCTTTATAGAAAATGTGTATTCATCTTATGTCTGTCAACAACTTTCATTGTATTACAGTATTGACTTCCCGAACGCAGTCGTGAGGAAGATTACGGATATATTTTCCCAGGCGTGCAGATGTAAACGGGATTAGCTGGGGGAAGGTTTCAAAGGAGACAAAGGAGTTCTATTGGGGAGAGTTCCAGGTATGATGTGTAATAATGTGTAATTTTCACACCACTTATTTTATTGAATATTAACTCAATCTGCAGAAAGTTGCTCGTTGGGCTCCCGAGCATGCTCTTGCTGTAAGGAAAGAATGGGAAAAGAAGAACATAGCACGGTGAGTTGTAAATTACAGGATAAATGAGTTTTATTGTGTAATACGTGGGAGTATCATTACCTTAGTTGCAAGTAATTTAACAGGTACAAGGATTACACGTTGGACATACGAAGTAAGAAAAAACCGATGCCGGGCGATGCAGTGGTGGCTGAGAATTGGAGACGAATATGGGATTCCCAAGCCTTCAAGAATAAGAGCAAGACGGGAAAGCTGAACAGACGGTGCGGTCAGGAGGATGCACCGGCCCTCCCCACACACACTGCAGGATCCAAGACATTCCGTGCCACCCGTGATGACATGGTATTTTTTTAACCTCACTTAGTTCTAATTTTATAATATAGTTGAATGACATTGTCTTATTACACTGATGATTTATGAAATTTATAGTCGACTGCTAAGGATGGGCCAGTTCACTTGCACGAGCTCCATGAGCACACACATACAAGAAAGCACCAGAAGGATAATTGGGTCCGAGAAAAGTCGAAGGATCTTCAGGTACAAATTGTAAATATCGTGGGAGGATTATGGTTTGCCTAGATACTAACTTATGTAAATTCAATTTTTTATCTTATTAAACAGGATGAGTTTAATGCCGTTGTTGAGACTTTGACCCAAGATCCGGAGATTGGTAGCAGCTTCGATCCAGATCGCCTCTTCCTAGACGTTGCTGGTGGCCAAGACAGGCGGAAGGCGGTCTATGGCATAGGCTCAGTAGCCAGGTCGCTCAGGCCTACGGATGCAGTTCATTCCACCCCTCCACCGCCTACTTCTCAGTATGTCACGCAGGCACAGTTGGATGCGCAGTTTGAGGAGTATAGGGCGACTCTAGATCGGCTCGCACAGTCACAGATGACCATGGCGGAGCAGATGGAGAGATGGCTGGGAGTTCGGGGTCCTCGGTCTCCTGACCGCGGGGATGATGGATTGGGAGGTGGTGGTTCTGCTGTTCATTGACTTGTCGTTGATTATGTCATTTTACTTAGCTTGTCAACTTTGGATACTTGTCGTCTTTTGATCATTTTGTACTTATGTTTGTGACCTTGTTTAATTGAACTTGTTGTTATCGGACTTGAAGTAACGTATTATAGTGATCGTTGACTAGCAATCATATGTACTTGTCGTCTTTTCAAACCTTTATTGTTGTTTGGAAGTTTGGCATGAATTTAGATTAAGAATTCTGGCTTGTTGAGATTGTTGGTTGTTGTCTGCTTTGATTTGCAGGGTGGCATGAAAAAAACCAGCCAAAACAGGTTGCTGTTTCAGGATTACCGACCGCATATGCGGTCGGTAATCGGTCGCTAAAGAGAGGACCAGAAGGTCCTGCAGGCCGAATTACCAACCAAACGTTGGTCGGGAAGTCGGTCGATGAATATTGCCGACCGAATGTCGGTCGGCAAAACGGTCGCCAAACTCACCGACCCCTCAGCTTTTGGTCGCCCCACGGATGCATACCAGGAATTTACCGACCGTCGTTTCCGGTCGGTAAGCCGGTCGGCAACTCCGGAAACGACCCGTCCAACGGTGTTGCCGACCGCATTTGACGGTCGGTATTCCCGCTTTTTCTTGTAGTGTATCTAGATGAATGGATAGATATTTGGTATACATAATCTATAAATATACTGTATTTACTTTTTTATAAAATGAAAATATTTCTTTAAAATAAGAATTATTAATATATTACACAATTTCACATTTAATATTGAAGTAAAGGTATTTTTTAAAATATAATTTAAAAAAAACAAATATTTCTAACAGCGTCCATGCATATATTTGCTGAAATATTTTGATCATGTTGTATATCTTATTTTATTTTTGCCTTTGATTCTCTCTTCTTCTTTTTTTTTTTAAAAAAAAAGGGGGTGTAAAATGATCGTTTTAAATATATAGAAATTAATATAATTACAATTAGGGATGCGGCATGGTAACATTTCTTTTAAATTTTATGGCGTGATTGGAGTATTTTTTTTATAAAAAAAAAAAACTTATACTATTATTTAAAATACATGCATGGCATGTTTCGTCCAGCAATGATGGGTAAGCTAGCTGAGTAACGTTGAAGAAAAAGTGGCTGTCAAATTTTAAACATTGGATGAATTAATTAAAAAGTCAAAAGTGTGGGCTCACTTGAATATTATTGATGCGACTATAGTAGTATTATTACTAGTACTAGTATAGTACTTCCTCCGTTCCTAAATAAATGCAACATATTCACATTTTACGCAATCCAATGCACATTTTTAATCCGTAATAATTCAAATTCCACACAAGTAAAAATTATACAAATTTGATATTCTAAATCTATGCGATTAGACGAATCCAACAAGATCTCACTTGACTATATTTTATCTTATATAATTGTATTAAAAAGTCGAGTCAAAGCTACTCAATGAATAGTGACAAAAATCAAAACGTGCAAATAAAAAGGAAGGGAGGTAGTACTTAGTAACAGTGCAGATATTTTAGTTATCACAAGTTGCATGTGAGAAAGTGAGATTATATATGATATTGACTCTGTAGACGACTCAAAAGCAGAGATTGGGAATTATTATGAGGGTAAAGGGAAGGAATCCTCCTCATAATATTAGAGCTTGTTGGTTGTTCCAACACCACACAACCTAATGGCAATGCAGCCTCTACCCCTACCGGCCGGTGGGTTAGGGTTTTCATTACCAACTTGCAAATATCTCATCTCATCAGCTTTATTATATTACAGCAGCACCCCCAATTAATGTTTTTCAATACACATGACATGATCACATATTTAATTGAAATAAATCATTTTGGGAAAATTTGGAGAGGGAGGATGATCCCTTCGCGTTTTTTGTTCTTGGCTCGGTTCCTAGCTATATGTTGGCCATATCTTTCATTTCATTTCATCCCAATGAGATTACTGTCATCACTAGCTAGCATGCGTGTGTTATTGGGTTTTATTTTAGATTAATGAAAACCCTAAATTTTGATACTGTACAAACTATAATATTCATAATGCATTAGTGCAGATGAGCAACGGCACAGATTTAATTTTTTGATGTGTACTTAGGAAATTGGTGAATTGTCCACTTTTTCCCCTCTTGATGATTGGATATTTTCAATTTTTTTTTTTTTGGGTGTTCAAAAATCAAAATCAAGGCTGAAAACTTGTTCCACTTAAATTTACAAGCATGATGAGATAGGTACATAAAAGCTTCACTTGTTTGAAACATGATGAGAAAATTACAAATAAACCAATCGATAGTATAGTAATTGACCGGCAATTTTAATATGTGTGTGTGTGTGTGTTTTTGTGTGTGTATTGGAGCTTTGTTGATTGTACATAGAGCTTGATTTGTTGTACATATGTGAAATGTGTATGTGAGCAATTGTTATAAAACTTTAGACTGCCTAGCAAAGCATGGCAAAAAACTGTTCTTGGTTGACAGTTAGCAGAGTTGAATATATGGTCTAGTTTTGGTGTAGAAAAGATTTAATTGCATTGGTGTGCCGTTATTGGGATATACTCCATCATATATGCATGTGGAGGATTTGACAAGCTTTGCCTGTTTCCAATTAAAATTAATTTGCTATGTTGTTGATTTTAGCAATCTTCAGTTGTTGTTTTGTTTCGTTGGACTCGATTGTGTCAAGGAGATGCATATTCAGACATGGAGTTGACAGAAATGTTTGGCCCCCAGGATGGGATGTTAACTTACTACATGTCTTATATCTTGGAGTGGAGAAACGAATCAGGTTTATCAAAGTACATTTGGAAACATTTGGTTCCTAATCAAGCATTCCCATACGCCAGTACTGTCTTCTCAATTAATTGTGGGTACAGATCGACTAAGCAATAAACCGTGGAGTCAGATGTCTTGATGATCAATTCTATCAATGTGCCTCCTGGCTGGCCTATATGTGGGAGACAGACTTGAACCATTATTGTTTTCCTGTGGATCTCCATTATATTCCTAGCTTGTGGCAAACAAGGGTTCATTCAGTCCATTCTGATTGATTTCATTTTGGTGGCCCCATTGGACATAGTTTTCAAGAATTCTTGCATCTCTGATCAATGCCCTTTCAGTTTCCGTAACATTCCCCAACGGCGGCATGTTCATGAATTATGATTCCGTTTTACCATTCACTGCTTCGTTCTCAGTTCTCTGTTTGCAGAGGTTAGTGTTCAATTCTTTTAAGTTCGTTGCTATGCGGCTTTAATTACATTTTCCTGTATTTTAGCACTGTCTTGTTTCCTCAATCATTCCTCACTTATTGATTTGGTCTTGGCTTTTCTTCTGCTGCATTCTGCTAGTTGGTGTGTAATGTGTTCCCTGTCCATCAGGCGATTCCTTTGTCTTTTTCCTAATATAGAAAACCCGTGTACACAATTTTCTATGTAATATAAAAATGGAGTAGAAAAGAATTATATCACCTGGATTCTCAACATAAAAAAACTTGTGTGGCCTGTTTTTTTCGTGGAAGCATGTACATATGGGATTTTTATTTGTTTAATCAGGTTGGAAAAAAATAAAAGTTTATATACGCATGTAATGAAAAGTCTTACCCTGTCCAAAACCACATGTTTTGTACATTACATTTGCCAAGTTTATTGTCGTCCCCCAAATTCTAATTTTACTACACTTGGATATTTACAAACCCCACAGATCCACACACATCATTCCATTATTCCAAATATTCAAATAACTCCAAAGGAATCCATGAATTTGAGAGAGAGCAGAGTGTCCTTTTCTCTTTTCCTCATCAAACTAACTGTCCAATTTCACCATCAATTCTCTGAGGATGTCAATTTTACTTTGTCCATTCATAATTCCAAATATTTCACCATTTCCCCTTCTTTCCCTAATTGCATAAATAAATCTATTACATATCAGCACTCATTCCATTCCCCCGCCACCCCTTCTCATTGTAATTTTCTGTAAATTTTTCCGTTTGTTCGTTTGGTTCCCTCTCCCCATTTCCCTTCTTCCCCTTCGAAGTTGTCTGAAAAAAGATTCAAAATAAGAATTCCCCCTGATGAATAATTCAGACACAGGCTGTCACAACATGGTGTCCGATTCGGACACCATGAGGAAACCAACCTTGAACATCCTCCTCAATGACCCGGGAGAGGAACCCCCCTCTAATTTCCCCGACAGGTCTTCCCAGGCCACCTCCAACCCCACCTCCGTGTCGCCGACGTCCACGGCAACTCTGTCCCCAACGTCGACCATGATGTCCACCTCGCCGCTGGCCAAATCCCCCTGGTCAACCTCCCTCATTGTCCCCGATTCCAATTCTTACACAGGCCTGATAGGCTCCCTTATCCGAGAGGAAGGCCACATTTATTCGGTGGCGGCTTCCGCCGACCTTTTATACACGGGTTCGGAGAGCAAGAACATCAGGGTGTGGAAAGGCCAGAAGGAATTCTCCAGCTTTAAATCGAACTCGGGATTGGTGAAGGCGATCATCATCTCAGGCGACAGGATTTTCTCGGGCCACCAGGACGGGAAGGTCCGGATTTGGAAAGCCTCCCGAAAGGATCAGAGACTCCACAAACGGATCGGGTCGCTGCCGACGTTCAAGGCCAGGATGAAGAACACGTTCAGCCTCAGCAATTACTGGAATTCGAAATGGGTGCAGCACACCGACGCGATTTCGTGCCTGTCAATGAGCGAGGATCGGACCCTGTTGTATTCCGCTTCGTGGGATCGCACGTTTAAGGTGTGGAGGCTGGAAGATTCCAAGTGCCTGGAAACAATCAGGGCACATGAGGACGCCGTGAACGCCATTGTGGCGTTCGGTTTCGACAGCCTGGTCTTCACGGGTTCCGCGGACGGAACCGTCCGGGTGTGGAGACGGGAGGTCATCCGCCAGGACGGGAAGGACGTGACGATGAGGAAGACGAAGCATTACATGACGCAGATGCTGTTGAAGCAGGAATGCGCGGTGACGTCCCTGGCGGTGGACCCTGCCGCTGGATTCTTGTACTGTGGGTCCTCCGATGGGATGGTGAATTTCTGGGAGCGGCGGAAGGTGCTCTGCCACGGCGGGGTGCTGAAGGGGCACAGGCTGGCCGTCCTCTGCCTGGCCGTGTCGGGGAAATTGGTGTTCAGCGGATCGGCGGACACCAATATATGCGTGTGGAGAAGGGAAGAAGGGAGGCACGTGTGCCTGTCGGTGCTGATCGGGCACACGGGGCCGGTGAAGTGCCTGGCGGCGGTGGAGGAAGAGAATGTGGGGAACAGGCGCGGCGGCGATCGGCGGTACACAGTGTACAGCGGCGGCATTGATAAGTCGGTGAAGATTTGGAGAGTTACGACGCAAGCGACGGTCGATTCGGCGGAGGGTGCCATGCTTACGCCGGCGAGGAGGAGAGGAGAGATTCAGCATGTGGGGAGGTTGTTGAATTGAAGGGGAAGGGCATTTTGGGAATTGGCAAGAAATTGGATTCAATTTGTTGTGAAGGTCAAATTGGGATTTGTGGGAGAGTACAAGGTGGAGTATTTGGAATTGTGATTCATAACCTTACTATTGGTGTTCAATTGTTCATGGTTTGGTATTGTGAGATATTCACAGTGCCCACACTGACTAATTTTTAACATCTTTTTTTCCTTCTATCAGATGTTTGTTTGGATCTCAATATATTTCAGATTTTGAATGAATATAATGCAACACAGACATCTGGTATGTATGCATTCCATAAGAGCTTTACAGGAAGGTTTATTGAGCCCAAAAATGTTGTTAATTTAGCAAGGAATACAAACCAAGAACTAGGGATCCAACATTGTTGTATGCAAAATCTTCAATTAATTAATTTTCTGGGGAAAATTCTTTTCTTCATAAGTTATTTACTTGTAAACTACTATTTGGAAGAATGGGTAAATTATATCTACACAAAATAAATACAGCATCATCTTCCTACCTACCCTCTTGGCCTGCCTGTGTGCGGAAAATCTTTGGGAATTTTTAATCAGCAACAAAACTGTATCTTTCCTGCTCCTGTGTGGTCAATAGAACATTTCTACAAGCCCATCCCAATCCTGACATCCCGTCCATCATCGTATTGAGATCAAGTTGGGCGGCTCTCTTGCTTTCTTCAAATAATGTGTGCCATTCCCCATGAATCGAATCCAACCAGTCAAACCCTTCTAAACAATTCTTGTGACTGAATATATCTCCCAGGAGTCTCTTGCGAATATAACATGCCTGGAACCCCACAAGTTGTAAGCCAATAGAATTTCATGAGCTTTATTGTTTTCACTTTCAATAACTTAAAAGGGACAAACAGTTAGTTACCTGCAATAAACCCATGATAACATCGGCAGTTCCAGCTCCCTCCCGAAGACAAAGGAGAATTCCGACCTACAAATTGTATGCGGATTAATCGTAATTTTTCAAAAGCAGTGGACAGAAAACAGCAAGGATTCATTCAGCATAACATACATCATCAGGTCCAGATCCATGACAAAAGCCCTCAGTGCATATGAAGTAAAAATCCTCTCGTTTTAGATATCTCAACATCATCCTTGTTAATTTTGGCCTTTTTTGATTGTGCTTCAGGCATCCAATCCTAATGGGCAGTAGCTCCTTACCTAATCCAGAACTCACATATGATTGGTTTTCAATTCCAACAACACTAACATTAAATTCACAATCATCATTCCAAGAAAAACCTCACCTTTTCTGCTTAAGAAACCAATACCTTCCTTTTCGCTCACCTCAGATGGTGAGGGAGCATATCCTTGCCGAATCCAAATTTCAATAATTACCTCAAGCCTATCCTGCATGAGATAGTAATGGAGAAGATGCTTATTGCAAACAGAACTATACAAGAACTTGGATATCCTTAAGATTAACAAAGGTGGAAAAATATAAGCGTGGCTAAAGGACTGACCTTAGTCAATGTCTGCAAATGAATGTGCTTTAGTCCATTATAAATCCCATATAGGTCTAAAGCAGAGAATATTGGATACACGATAAAAGGGAGAGCTTCAAACAATCTTTCACATGATAGAGGAGTCAGAAAATCATATTAGAAATGTCTTACATGGTGGAAACCAAGGATAAGATCAATATGAATATTTGTTGAAAGAAAATTTGAACCCAAACTAATCAATTAACTTATCATTAAATGGTTAAAAACATACATAAAGTAAGGATGTTCATTACGTAGCTTGATACCAGACGAGTATCAAAATTGATGATTGAGCTTGACATGATAAGCAAGTAGAGCATTGAGCTCAATATTGAGTTGGGAAATTGTCAACTGAGCATAAAATAGAGCTGCTCAACTTGTTCTTCATCTATGGTGGAAATAGATTTGAAATTGCTAATAACCATTATTTCCTGATTAACCTAACCATAATTGTCCACTTTACTTCATTCAACTAGAAGTTGTATGACCAATATATATCACTCATAATATTGTGATATTTTGTTTGAATCCACACTAAATCGAAGAGAAACAGAGGATGCAAGGGTGATAGCAGAGATGGAAAATAGGAGTATAGCAGCAACCTTTGATGATTTCTGAATACTATGTTCAAGCTAGCCGCAATCAGAAGACCAATATTATCAAAGCATACCGTTTGAATCTGAAAACCACACCAAGAATCAGATTCTTATAAGGCAAACACTTGGTTATGAGACTTGAGATCCAACAGACAGGATCATAAAATACCTGAGACTTTGCGGAAACTTCACCAAGATTGTCCGCAATGGCAAAACTTCTGTGAACAGTAGACTGACAAAATGTGATGAATCAGATTATGTTTTCCATAGCCTATGTGGGATGGAAATCAGAATGGTAACCATATGCAAGCTTATGATATCAAAGCAACTTAAGTAGCCAAATCATGGGCTGCCAACTGCCAAATATGGGATTAATTATGACCTAATAGATATGCTCTTGGAAGGCTATAAAAATTTCTTTGAATTCATGTTCACTTCATAATTAATCAAATTTTGGATGTACAGACAAATGCTCACTCATGTGATTTCAGCGCTAATTCAATTGTCGAAAATGGAATGTAAGAATGCAGATATCAGGAAACTTACACCAGTCGATATGTGGCAAGCTAGGCTAATTTGCTTGGCAATGTTGGCAACTGTTGCAAGAAGAAGAAAGTATTGTGGAAAGATGGGAGTCAAGAGCTCAACTCCAATGCTCAAGCTGAACAGAACTGATGTCGAGAACCTAACTCTCTTCAGGGAAAATAAATAAATAAATAAATAAATTAAAATAAAATTAAAATTAAAATAAAAATTCAACAATTAAAGACAGAAACTACAAATGCTTTTTTGTTGACAAAACAGAGATTAGGTAATAATAATAATAATAATAATAAATAAAAAGCACGCACGCACACACACACAAAAACAGTTGGTGAATACCATGAAAGTGAAAAATATGGCAGATTTGACGAATGTCCCTTTCCTAGAGGGCCAGGATCTATACCTTCAAATTAGTATCAAAAGCCAATGCAAGGTTAGCAGTGTAGATACATTTGCACAACCGCCCTAGTCCATCCTTCAGGATCCAATTCAGCGCAGCAGCCGATGGAAGAGAACGAGAATAGCCGATTCCTATAGCCCGAAACATTGCCTAAATACAAGCAATCATAGAAATATCTAGATTAATCCTAGCATATACAGATGCAATAAAGAATAGTTTGAAAAGACACAAGTTAGAAAAACCATGGGGAAAAGAGAAGAGATATAGTGTAAAGCTGACCTCCACTAACCCAGGTTAATAGAGCCAAAATGAATGATGGATCATGCATAATCACACACAAGCACATACATGTAACAGTTTACACCAGAAATCTGTTGAGGAAAGTGAAATAGGAACTATGTAAGGCCATGAGTTGAGTGTCTAAGGAACTTTTAAATTGTATAAGATGGAAACAAGATTCTACTTTATTATCAAAGCATTCAAAAGAAACCCACAACCAGAGAAACAATAACTAGGTCTTCAATAAAACCACAACCAGAGAAACCATAACTATTAAAAATAAAGTCTTTTCAATTTAACACAATTAAATTCTGGAACTAGAAATTTGGCGCCAAATCCACAAATATTTGCCTTAAATCCAAGCAGGGGTAATAAATCCATGAAATTCAATTACCTGAGTAGCAAGAACTTGAAGAGCAGAGCTGAATACTCTATGCAAAAACTTCCACTTCACATATTCCAAATAATTCAGGCTCACTTCCCTCGGCAGAAAAAAGTTCCTCATGGCATCCCGACAAACCCTAGCAAATTTCCTCATCCCATCCTCATAATTAAGCACAAATTCCCGCAACGAAAATCCATTAACACCATCGACGGAGACCAATTTCAATTCCTCCCCATCCCAAACGCACCTGGAAACCCTCCCCGAGTGGCGAACCACAATAGGGAGGTCGAAACTTCCCGCGTATTGGCCATTGATGAGGTGGGGGGGCTTCAGCTTCTCTTCCTCCTGAAATTCGTGGTTGAGGCTGAAGGAGATGTTCAAGGAATTCGACAATGCTGAGGGTTTAAGCGAGGGTTTTGGGGTACGGGACTTGGGGATTCTGAGGTTGTCGTTCGTTGGACAAAAAGTTGGGAAGAATTGAGAATTTGAAGAAGTAAATATTGCTACTTTCATGATTACGAAGCTCGGAATTAGTCTGCAATCTGTAGATTGAAAATTATTCCCCCTGATTTGGGGTTTCTATCAATTAGGGTTTTGACGCTTTGATCGGTGTCCACTGCTATTGGTAGATGGTAATTCATAGAGAGAGGAACAGAGATTGGCTTAAGTTTCCACTTCCTCCTCGTATGAATAACATATCCAGAGTTCCAAGGAGTTTGAAGGCCAACAACCTACTTTGGCACATCAATGGTGTGAATGCGTCTGGTGTTGCAGCACCCTGGACTGGCACATCAAAGGCTCAGTTGGTAAATTAGCGGTACACATTAGGGCTCCCTTATATACACTCACCCTTTTCCCTCATACACACAACATAAATATTTTTTACCCAAATTACCCTCATTCCTCTCACATAAGGGCACACAACTTGAGAGTCCAGGATCAAAATTATTGGGGCACACAACAACACTCCATCGGGCAAACACTCCAACACTCCAATCGGGCAAGAGAACGGGGAAGGGGGAAGGGCCGGAGACTGACATGCCGAGGACGCGTGGAGGAAGGGCCTCTGGCCGCGGCGGGCGTGGAACCACCAGCGGCGGCGGCGAGGATGGTGGAGGAGGTAATTCTTTTTTCACATCTAGGGTTAGGTTTTAATTTCTATATTTGATTTTTGTGTTAGATTTGAATTTGACGTACTGTGTAGAAATTATTTGGGTTATTGGTTAAGATTTTGAATCCTATTTTTCTGGCTTTGGGCACAACTACTCCGGTGACTAATCCACCGGAGAAGAACGAACGTGCAGCGTTCGATTTTTTTTTTTTTTTCTGTCACTTGCAGCAAACGGCCATGGATTTCCATGGCCGTGGAGAAGCGAACGTCCAACGTTGGACGTTCGCTAGGATTCACAAACGGCCAACAGTGGCCGTTTGTGAAGAGTTCCAAACGGCCAACCATGGCCGTTTGGGAAAAGTGTCAAACGGCCAGAAGTGGCCGTTTGTAAATTATGTTAACAATTAAAATATTGTGGAGTATGTTAACAATATGAAGTGTTTTTCAAATTCAAATAGTAATTTATAATTTTACAATATTCTCATTTCGAATCATTACCTATTTTTGCAGTATATTAATGTTAATAAGATTCCAATCATACTTAAAACTTGCGTTTTAGCAAGCTCAGAGGTGCCATACAACTTATTTTTTAATTCGAGATTAAATTCAAAAAGATTTCATGACATGTCATATGGCAAAATGCGCATTCAATTTAGTAGGTGTTAAATTGTACACTGCATTTTATATAGAGTGTGTAGCAATAATTTTTTATGGATTTCAAATCCACTGTATTTTGACCCATAACAAATTCTTCCTTCAAATTCAAATCTCTCTACTTCATACAAATAGAGCCTGCCTTTTTGCACACTGTATTCAAATCCACTGTATTTTAAACGGCCACACTTGGCCGATCAAACAAAAAGACAAACGGCCATGCTTGGCCGTTTGCACAACTTGAAGAACGGCCATGCTTGGCCGTTCTGTAGCCAATTAGGACGGCCAGTAATGGCCGTCCATGCTGTTCTGTCTCTCTGTATTGTGTAAAACCCCAAAGAAATCGCGAGAGAGTAGGGTTTTGTTTCTGTTTAATGGAGTGAGGGAAAGAGTGCCCCAATCCTGAAAACTTGTGTGTTTTAATCCTAAGAAAGAGTGCCCAATCCTGAATTTTTAAGTAGGGATATATTTGACATTTTATTACAAGATTGTGTGCCCCTAACCATTTTGATAGTGTATATAACCGTGGCCACACATTAGTGTTTCGTGTTTGAGCGGCAGAGGTACGAACTCCCGAGGTTGGGCTGGGAGTGGGAGAAACTTCTCTTCTCTCCTCTTTTCTCATCCTACTAGTACAAATTATTACAGGCCCAAACTTCCAATCAGCCCATTATTTACATTAAAATTAAGGCCCAATTCCGTCCACAAAGCCCTTTCTGATTCCTTTTTCTGTAATTTGAATAATTAATATAGTATTACTCCTATCCTAGTAGTATATCCCAAGGTATTAACTACTATCTTCCCTCCTTATTTAAAAAATTTAATATTATAAAACTACGTGTTTACTATCCAAACGTTAACATTTTTTAAAAATAGAGGAAGTACTAGGGGTCGGGTTGGGGACTTACCATAGTGGTCAAATCCCCCAACTTCCAACCTATAGGTTGGGGGTTCGAATCCCCACCCGGCCCCCTATCCCTCCCCTTTGTTCCATTTGTAATTTGTGTGTCATGGGCTCCCGCTACTTCTTTCCAGACTTTTAATGGCTCCTTAAAAAAAAAACTAATACAAGGGGTGGAAAAAATTACTGAAAATTCGACATACCGAGCTTACCGTATCGAAAATTACTGAAAAATATTAAAATTTAGGTATGCTGAAAAAAAATTGTACGGTAACGGTACGGAACATACGGAATTTTGGGTATTTCAGTATACCGTAATACCGAAATATTAATTTTAATATTATTTTAAAATTTAATGTTTATTGTTGTGTTAAGACATTTGGAACTTAGAAGGGCCAATTTATGTAATTTTCGGCATATCCACGATTGGAACATGTTCACGGTATTGATTTTTTTCCGGTATGGTTCGGTATGCCCATTTTTTAACAGTATGTAACGCAATTCGGTATGTAAAATTTTCGGTATTTTTCGGTACGGTATAATTTTCGGTTTGACAGCGGTATATATTTATAGGATCAGTATATCGAAATATTCGGTATCGATATCGGTATCGGTATCGATATAGACATATAGTTTTTACTCATATCGAAAATTTTAATATGATAATGGTAACGATATTTCGGTATACCGTATTTTGAGACCCCTAGCTAATACACTACACATTAATTAGGTAAATTCTCCCAACATTTGGGATTGGGATTGACTAGTGATTATGTTCTCAACCTTAACCTTATGAATTATAAGTATATTGCATATAAATTCTCACTACACATTTTTATATGTATCCACATATATATACAGTATATAATATTAAATATTGAACGTATGTCTTTCTTTCCACCCACTTTTATCTGCGTTGATGGAATATTTTTACATTTTTTCAAGATTCAAATTATTTTTGCTAGCTATCTACTGATGGCTATAAAATAAATACAACTCGTTTATATTATATATATACACAAATAAATTTGTAGTATTTATTGTTTAAAGGTGTCCAGGTTCAATAGGGCCTCGGGAAGAAACAGAAAAAGGTGTCCAGGTTCAAGCAGCTGAAGTTGAATGTTATTTAAATCAAATATCATTTGGTACTCCTATTCCTATATAGCTAGTAATAGAATAAATAAATTTAAAGGGTGGGACCCCGGGGATGAGTGATGACGAGAAGTGCTTATAGTAGTGTCCAAATCTGTGCGCTGGAATGAGTTTCTGTTTCTCTGCAACTGCATGCAATATGCTTAATTATTTATATATTACTCCTACTATTATTAGTATTATCATGATCAGCATCAATCTAAGAGCCCATCTACAACTAATCATGGAATGGAAGAGATACCCACCCCACTTAAAAGTCGTTCAGACAAAGACGAAGATGACTGAGAGCAAGACAAAGGAGATATGTCTTGGAAAGATTCTGAATCGGTGAATCCCATCATTTTTACTGAATAATATTAATGGCCTGTTGGAAGAAAGTTGTAATATGTTATGCTATATATGCAGAATCGTCGTCAAAAGTTTACAGCTTTCTGTTATTTTTCTGTTTTGTTCATTCCTTGTATGATCTTATGATGTCGGACACCCAATCCAAATTACTACAACCATCGACTGAATCAAATTCACCCCGCCACAAATCTATAATGCTTCATATGCATTATCTGTATGTTCCCTTTTTTATTTATAGTACTATTAATTACACTATTTTCAAGACACCACGTACGGTACAATTAACTAACAATGAGGATAGAATGATCTTGACCTGATGACCTGCATTAGCTAGCTAGGCATTTACTTAGGGCTTTTAAGTATTTGAATTCAATTGGATTATACTTAATTATTTTGAAGACAAATATATACTTCTGTGATCTTCTACTATCTAGATCGATCTCGTGTTGTTTCACAGTTTTAAAAATTTATTTTGTTGCTTAATAATTCATTAAATGCAATGCATATACTACAATTAAGACGATATTTGAAAAATATTTACAAAATAATTTATAAATTATTTACGTTATTATTGATTGTTTAAATTATGTAAACTGTATTTAACCAATTTTTTTTTAGTTTATCTAATTTATATATGTTTAATAGTACTAATTATTTTGCCAAACAGTTATCTT
Organism: Hygrophila difformis; assembly: GCA_030278955.1. Taxonomy (NCBI): domain Eukaryota; kingdom Viridiplantae; phylum Streptophyta; class Magnoliopsida; order Lamiales; family Acanthaceae; genus Hygrophila; species Hygrophila difformis. Next base: position 58,546,426 of record JAOANR010000005.1, on the reverse strand, counting down.
TTGTCTTGTGTTGACAAACTTAGTAGGGTGTATTCAATCAAGATTCTGTTGGAGTTTTTTGGATTTCTAAAGTTGGGTGTATTTAATCTAGATTTTAAAAGTCTTTAAAAATCTAGAGATATTCAATACAGATTTTTAAAAGTCTTTAAAAATCTAGAGGTATTCAAGTATTCAACAGTGTATGGATTTTAATTCTTTATAAATTTTAATGGATTCTCTTAAAAAAATATAACTAAACGAAATCTCTCTAAAATCAGCTAGAGTACTCTTCAACACTCTTCATGGATTCTATATAAATCAGTCAACTCTATGTGGAGTCTATGGACTTTTTAAATCCATCAATTTTTTAAAGTCCATAAAAATCTTATAAACTCTCAATCGAATACACCCCTTTAAATTAACTGAGCATAGAGAAACTGAAAATCTTTATTGGGGTGTTACATAATATGAATTATAAACAATGAATCAATTTAATTGAATTACTGTAATGTGTACGGCATAGGCTCCCACCACCAATTCCTAGTCTGCATAGAATAATGTTCAGCCAAAAAAAAAAAAAAAATTTAATTGAATTACTCTTACAAAACATAAATAAAAGATATAACTATAAATTTACGTTTTGCTAGGTAAATGTATATATCTATATAATGTGTATGTACCGAGCACATCGTAAAATGCATATTTAAAACAACTAATCTGAGTTTTTTTTTTTTTTATTAAGTGTTTTACCCAATTTAGAGTATTGTACCATTTAGTCCGTTTGATTTGTTTTATTATAAACTGTTATTAACTCCTTATCAAAATAATTTTGCACTAATAAAAAGTTAATAACACTCATTCAACACTAATTAAACGGGCCTCAGTTTTAAGGTATCATACTTTTAATAACTTGACGTTTGATTAAATAAAAATGTGATCAGCTTAACAGCTTCAATTATCATCTACAGTAGTTAATTTAAACAACCTCAATGGACAACGAGACTCTTGCCGTTTTATAATTGGAAAAAAGGATAAATAGGTCCTTTTTCTTTTCAAAAAATTCAAATCAGTCCTTTTTCTATTTTATTACCAAAACAGTCCTCTACAAATGCTAATTATGTTCAAATCAGTCCTTTTTTCACTAATTATATTCTAATTGTTGACGTGGCAAGGGTTTTAATTTAAACCTAACACGTGTGCATAATATTAGTCATTTTTCTTTTATCTTTTGCCAATTCAGTCCTAAACTTTTATTTTGTTCTATTTAGTCCTCTACCCCAATCACTCATTTTTATATTAATTGGCCTCAAACCTTTCAAATTATTTCATTTTAGGCCCAGAACCTTAAATTTTTTATTATTACTAATTCATTTATCAAATAAATGCACAACATACTTCCATAAATAAAATTAAACACCAAACATCATATATTGGGTTCGACTGCTTTGTTATCGGGTCTTTCAAGTACCGGAATTTTACGGACTCTCTCTAATAACCACTCGACCGCAACCGATTGTTCATTGGTTTTGGTTTCCTTCAGTAACAATCAACAGAATCTTACTTTGCGTCCTACCTTAGGATGTAGCAATATTTGAGTAAATGATTTAACTTGAATTTTTGGAAGGTTATGGATACAAGAAGCCTTGGTTTTATTGAAAAATATTAATATTATTAAAAATATTAAAAAAATAGCCTGAATTTTATTGTCCACAAAGTATGATTGTGCTGATTGTTGCTGAAGGAAACCAGAACCAATGAACCATCGTTACGGTCGGGTGGTTAGAGAGAGTCCGTAAAATTCGGAACTTCGAAGACCCGGTAACAAGGCGGTCAAACCCAATGTATGAGGTTTGGTATTTAATTTTATTTACGGAAGTATGTTGGGCATTTATTTGATAAATGTATTAGTAATAATAAAAAAATTAAGGTTCTGGGCCTAAAATGAAATAATTTGAAAGGTTTGAGGCCAATTAATATAAAAATGAGTGATTGGGGTAGAGGACTAAATAGAACAAAATAAAAGTTTAGGACTGAATTGGCAAAAGATAAAAGAAAAATGACTAATATTATGCACACGTGTTAGGTTTAAATTAAAACCCTTGCCACGTCAACAATTAGAATATAATTAGTGAAAAAAGGACTGATTTGAACATAATTAGCATTTGTAGAGGACTGTTTTGGTAATAAAATAGAAAAAGGACTGATTTGAATTTTTTGAAAAGAAAAAGGACCTATTTATTTTTTTTCCTTTTATAATTATTACTAATAAAGTTGTGAATAACAATTATCACCGTACCAATTTGCCGAGTGGGTCAATTTAATTCTCATTTTTTGAATAAATGAGTACAAACAATATTTGATGTCAATTCATTAATTGGACCAACCAGTCCAAAAATCATTAGCTGTTTATTGTATTTATTCATGGCCAAAAAGTATTAACATCGACTTTGGATTCGAATCCTCATAGAAAATTAGAAATAGTATATTTTATGTGCTTCCATTATTCCTTAAGCAAAGCATCTTGCACATTATATAAAAATGTACAAGAAAATCAAAATGTATATGGTGCACTTTTACGAGAGTGTTCACTCGTCTTGGCAGAAGAAAGTACTACAAGTCATCAGTTTTTTTATATTATGCAGTGTTCTAGAAATCGTATTAATTAGTTTGATATACTCCATCCGTCCCACAATAATGTTTCCATTCGACTTTTTGACACTGTTCATTGTTCAACTTTGACTCGATATTATTGTAATTATATATTTGAAAAAAATAGTCGAGTTCGGTCTTGTTAGATTCGTCTAATCGTATAGTTTTATAATATATATTTTACATAATTTCTACTTGTATATATTTTGAGATATTAACAATTTAAAAAGTGCATTAGATTGTGTGCAGAAATGAAATGGGAACATTATTGTGGGACGGAAGTATATCGTCTTCAAGCAACCAACACATTACACAGTACTGGCCAATCAATCAATCCAAAATAGTAGTCTTGCTTCATCTTGTCTCTTTTCATTTAATTCTTGTACATATGAAATACTACGATTCTTAATTTATGGACACTTTTAATTTTCAATTTTTGTTTTAATGGCATTTTAAGTCATCAATCATGTCACTAACTGCAGCAGTACTTTCTTTATTGCACCCAATCTACGTACTAAAGACATTGGTGTAATAAAGTTTTCGAGGTCGTCTATATTTGCAATCCATGTACTATACAGTCATGACATTTGCCTGTATATATACACATAAATAAATGATATTGCTATTTATTTGATTGTCATCTATCAATTACTACCCATCATTTTTCCAAACGCATACAACATTCCCATCTTTCCATAATTTTTTGGAGGATTTGGCATCACATCACTGCATATCATTTTTTTCAAGCGCACACATCATTCATTATCTTACCATTATTTTTTAGGGGACTGGCATCACAATTGCCACCAACCTACCAATTCATGGATATTTGAACATTAGGGCATCGACAACAGTAGGGTAGCAATGCATGTGCTACCACTACTTCACCATTGAAATTGGGCTTGTTTGGAAGCCGGTATATTTAGGAACATATAGTGGATTCAATCAGCATATTATTTCACAATTCTCTCCGAATCTGCTATCGACTTCCAAACATCATAATGTTCATAAATGAAATAGCATATTTTGTTGAACATACATTTGCAGCTTTTATTTTTTTTAATGATGAAATGTGGGTCCGTGCATAGTAGAAGTTGGGTAGTGTACTAGTGTTGTGAAAAATTTTAATAATATAGATAGTAAATAGATAAATGTGATGTGGCGCATATATGAAAAAAAAATACAGTAGTGTTATTGTGGTCTTGTGGATGCCCTTACAAGCCAAATAAATTTCAAAATCGAGTCACTATATTTCAAATACAGTATCATTTTGGAATAAAAATACAGTATCATTTTGGAAAAAAAAAATATTTGTTATTCTCTTGAATAAATTATTATAATACTGTGGATATGATGTAGGCTATTTCGTATGCCAACTAATCTGATCCAACTCATTTCCTTCAAGATATTTTGATTTTTTTTTTTTTTAAATTTATGGGAAATTAGTCGGTGTCAAAGTGAACAAGTGCATGTTTGAGTTGCCATTCCTTAAGCTATGGCTGAAATGCCTTTACTCAAAACTCTATAAATACCCACGTTAGCCCACCCCAATAGTCAAAATCAATCACTATATACTTGAATACATACATATATACTTTATCATTTGGTTTATCTGGTGAGATTTTAACTAAGAGATGCGGAAGGGAATGGGTGGTTTCATGGCTAAACATGGAGTTTTGATTGTGATGGTGGTTCTGGTGCTGAGTTTGTTTGTGGCCGATGCGCGTCGGATGCTGCTTAATGAACATAAAGATGGTCTTACGGTTGGTCCAATAGGTGTTGGCGTTGGTGTAGGTGTTGGTGTTGGAATTGGTGTAGGTGGAGGTGGTGCCGGTTCTGGACATGGAAAAGGATATGGGGGCGGCGGTGCTGCTGCAGGTGGTGGACACGGAAAAGGTGCTGGTAGTGGACATGGAAGTACAATAGGTATTGGTGCGGGAGTTGGTGGAGGTGTTGGGGTTGGAGTAGGCGGACATGGAGGAGGTGCTGGAAAAGGGTCGGGTGGTGCTGGTGGATATGGAGGCGGTGTTGGAAAAGGGTCGGGTGGTGGACATGGAAGTACAATAGGTGTTGGAGTTGGAGTTGGTGTAGGTGTAGGTGTAGGTGTTGGAGTAGGAGGAAAGGGTAAAGGACATCCGTAAAACAAGTATGCATGCGGATGATGGACTGCCGATCGATCGATAGCCGAATGCCGAATGCATGCATGTTGCGCTTTTCTCTATAATGGACTACTGGTGTGATTGTGTGTGATGATGTCCTGCTTTATTATTTTGTTTTTTTCTTTTTTTTTACTTTCCCCTTCCTACATTATGCGTGCATGCAAGTATGCACGCCTACATGTCTCCTGTGTGCTGTAATTTGTATTAAATTTATGTTTCTATTTAAAATTTCCCTCTGGATATTATTGTTTTAATGCATGTTTTGCGTATTTCCATTATATAAACGGAACAAATAATATAAATTTTAAAATGTACTCCCTCCGTCCCACTTAACCTGTCTTATTTAATTTCTGCACACAATTCAATGCACATTTTCAATCGTTAATATCTCAAAATATGTACAACAAAAAATTAAATAAAATATATATTCTAAAACTACACGATTTTACGATTCTAACAAGACCCAACTCGACTATTTTTTTCAAATATAGAATTGCAATAATGTTGAGTCAAAGTTAAATAATAAACAGTGTTAAAAAGTCAAACATGACAAGTATGCTGGGACGAAGGGAGTAATAATTCAAACTGCAACACATATGTTTTCTTTTCCTTCTAAATTCTGAACATTTCAGAAGTATATACATAAAAAATGTAAAAACAAACTTTTATTTAATAAGCTCCCTTAACCACATCAAATTTGTTAATGGGCATTTAGATGCTCACATGTGGAAAGGATGAATTAATACTTGTGGACAAAAATATACATGAGAATAGATTTAGCTACTAATCTCGCTAAATTGTATTGGTACTAATACACTATGATTGCTCATTTATTAAAACTGAAATTTAGAGTACTTAGAGTATATAAGAACCGAATTTTTCGATCACTCAAAAGAAATGCTTATTGTCCTTAATTAGCTTGTGCGTGTTTGCATAAATTGGACAACTATCATAAAACTGAATAAATTTGGGGCTGCAATTTCACCCAACAAATACAATAATGATTTTATAAAAATGTGATAGATAAAGTCCACAGCCCAAAACTAGTTAGATTAGCCCAATCCATCGAAGCCCATATTCTCTACTGGAGGATTGGAGAGGGGAATTCTATTTTCCGTCTCAATTTATACGGAGTATTTTTTTCTTATGAGACAAACGGCGCTAACAACCCTAACACAAACATATGAGCCGAGGGATAAGATCAATAATTTATTTTTAATTTTTTTCCAAAGCCAAAGCGATTGATCAATTTTATTAAGAGATGGAATGAAAAATAAAAACATTTTATTATATAGAAAGAAATTCGTGAAAGAAAAAAAAAAATGACATAGGGCTTGATTTGACGTTCTTCTACCGTCCTTGGGTAGTTGGATACAATATTTTGTGAGTACTACAATTGCCCATATTAGTTAAAATGAAATACCCTATTCAAAATATCATAAACCCTATTATAAATTAATAAAATGTGAAGTAAATGAAAATCCATGTTGATTGATTGTACACATAAAGTATACTATAAGCCTGGATTGAGTTCAATAAGCTAATTAAGGAACGCGAGCGCTTAATTACTTCGAGTAAGTAGTAACTATGAGTCTATGACATACATCTATTTTCTAGTTAATTATTTTATGTCCTTAAATCTTAAATTTCTGATCAGAAAATAAATAATCAGTCAAAATAATTTATCATGATTAACTACGAGATTATTATGGCCCCGTTTGGAATAAGCGGTCCAAACGCTAAAAACTCATTCTCAACTCTAAGATATTCATATCTGTTTGTTTTCCTGGAAATACAAGATTTGGAATCGTTGATTATCTCCACAAATTGTGGTTTTGGGAACTCTAATCTCTGAAGCCAAACTCTAATCTCTGAAACCAAACTCTAAACTCTAAAGTCTATTTATTTACCAAACGAAGCATATATATATCCGTGCACGTTTTTGGAGTACTTTATATACGCATTTTTGAAAAGCTTCTTGTGGATATTATTTAAAGAGCGAGCTACAAAACTAATAAGTAGAGAAGAAAAGGTCAACGAAGGAAAAAAAAAATAAATAAAAATCGAAAAGGAAAAAGTAATTAAGGAAGATGCAATAATAATAATAAGTATTAAAGGGGAGAAAAAGGGATGTATAATTGTATAAAACATTATTTGGAAAGTGGTTGAGGCGTTAGCGGTGGATAATGCAATGAATCCAAATCAGAATTGGCACATGCATGGTGGGACTTTATTGGGACTTTGAGCGAACATAATATTATTATATCGTCAAATTTTCCCAACGCTGAAAATATTTCCATGAGATGGACTTGTTTTAATTAATTATTGTTGTCTAAAAGGTTACACAGACAAATATAAAGGCGCGTCGTCAGTGTCTCAACTGCATGCATTAAATAACGATGAGCCAATTGTCTTCCCATGTGGCCCATTTCGATCCCTATAAATGCACCAGTCGATTATCCACAGATACAATTACTACAAGTGAGCATCAGTTGAGAAAGTTTTATTATTTGTTCGTTTTGTGATAGGCATTGAGAGCGAATTGAAGATGGGTTTGGTTAAAAATGGCGAGGTGGTTGTGGTGGTTATGGTTTTGGGATTGTTTGTGGTGTCTGGGATTGTTGATGGGCGGCGGATGCTTGTTGAGAAAGATTCGTTGTTTGGTGGAGGGGGTCTAGGTGGTGGCGGGGGATTTGGAGGTGGTGGAGGACTCGGTGGCGGTGGGGGATTAGGTGGCGGGTATGGAGGCGGGCATGGTGGTGGTCTTGGGGGAGGATTTGGTGGCGGCCATGGAGGTGGTTTAGGTGGAGGGTTTGGAGGAGGTGCTGGTGGCGGCGGCGGTGCAGGTGGTGGATTTGGTGGTGGGCATGGAGGTGGTTTGGGTGGAGGGTTTGGAGGAGGTGCTGGTGGCGGCGGAGGTGCAGGTGGTGGGTTTGGTGGAGGGCATGGAGGTGGTCTAGGTGGTGGGTATGGAGGAGGTGCCGGTGGTGGGTATGGAGGGGGTGCCGGTGGAGGGTTTGGAGGGGGTGCTGGTGGTGGGGCAGGAGGTGGATTCGGAGGGGGTTCCGGTGGAGGATTCGGAGGGGGTGCTGGTGGTGGCGCAGGAGGTGGGTTCGGAGGAGGTGCTGGTGGTGGTGCTGGGGGAGGGTTTGGTGGTGGCGCCGGAGGAGGAGGTGGGTTCTGAGGAGGGAATTAATTAAAATTTGGATGGCAAATTTATGTAAGCTAATCTTGAAAATTTACTATAGTAGAGTGTGTGCATGGAGTGATATGATGATGTACTATCCCATGCATCAATCATTTTCTCCATATATATATGTTCCTTCACAAACTAAAGTTGCAATATGTGTAAGCTGTGGATGTAATATTGTTTTTCTGTATGTTTATGTTGCTCCCAAGCTAAGTGGTCTATCTATCGTCATATGAGAATTATTAATTCATGCATAATGCATCACTGCTGCCATGCGAAAAACAAAACAAAAAACAAAAAAACAAAAGCAATTCATTCATTATTTCCTCCACACCATATTTACCTACCCATGTCTTGTAGTAGTAGCGTACTACCACTATACACACTGTTTTTCTTCATAATACATTTCCATATCTTACTGAATATCAATCAAGGAGTACGTGCAGTGAACCATCAAGACATGCACAAAATCTGGTATGTATATATGTATAAAGAGATCCCCAATAAACACAAATAGTTCTCTATATATGGCTTCAGAGAGCAGCTTGCTTTGCTCGTGCTTCCACTGCTGCAAAATCTTGGAATGGATTTGGTCGCGTGTTTTATCAGGAGAGCCAATTTATATATTCACATCCCATAAAATAATAATACATCAAACAGCCTAAATTACCCCCCCTTTGCGTTGCCATTTCAACTTGAGACTTGCAGTTTTATAAAACGTTTTAACAAATTGTGACAGGCTATTCCCAGCTAAACTCCTCTAACACTTGGCCCATATTATTTGGGCTTTAAACAAGCCCGGTAGTTTCCCAAAATCCCATTCATTTCAAAACCCAAGAATCAATTTTTAAAGTATAAAAAATAAAATGATACTCCTACTATATATTAACACACCATAAAAATTTGATACTACATGTGATCTCATTTCTTATTATGACACGATTGCATGATGAGTGAACAACCATGAATTAATAGGTTTTGTATTCTTTACCTATACACACAAGCTAGTCATCATAATCAACACCGGTTGAGGCTTAAATCTACATCTATGTTATTCATTAGTTTTTACTTCCTCAAGCATTTGGTGCCTAATTATTTGAGGTTGCATAAATGCCAATCTCATTATTTTTTGCTATCATCTTATTCCTTTCTAATGCTATGTATACAATAGGGACATAAATCATTATGTGGTTGGAATTTGAAAGTATGTGTCATCACATGATACAATAGGTCAATAAGCTGATCAAAAAAAATTGATGAAGCAACATCTGTACCTACTGGATCCATTAATTTAATTAGTTCACCATTATATCACCTTCCCACTTATTTTTCAACCCATGCATAAACCAACCACACCTATAATTTATTGCCACTAGAACAATCTCCCTTTAATTAGTACTCATCCTCCCCAATCAACACACACCCCCCCTATTCATTTTTCATATTATCCCAATAATATTTATTAATGAAAAATACAACATATATATCATATCCATCTTTGACCCTCAACTCCAATATTTACTTGCAATATAAGTAAGTTGCCTTGTTGAGACAAAAGTGTCCAAATATTGATGACCTACCCGCAAATAAACAAAATTAAATTACAAGGGGTCAAACCAAAGAAACCAGTGTCACATACACGTATTTTATATAATGCATACAGCATACGCATGTTCCGTTTTAGTGGTTTTTCTTGAGCTTGAACTAATCTATTGATCAGCAATAATGGCCTTAAAGTTTTATTACAGTAGTGTTGCTTTGGTGTTTCTAGTGATGATCAAGTTGTTGTCCTTAGGGATTTGCCAAAGTACAGATGATGACATAGATTTGACAAAGGGTGCCTCATTTATTTTCGGGGACTCTTTGGTCGATGCAGGAAACAATGACTACTTGCAAACTTTGTCCAAGGCGGATAAGCCTCCCAATGGGATCGATTTCAAGGCATCCGGTGGGAACCCGACCGGCCGGTTTACCAACGGGAGAACCATAGGAGACATTGTGGGTATGTATATATCAGCATCGATATTGATTCATGCACCTATGTATATATATGTCTTATATAACGTTCGCTTTCTGTTTACCGTTTTCTTGCAGGGGAGGAATTAGGGCAGCCGCGGTATGCCTTACCGTATCTCGCTCCAAACACGACCGGGAAAGTCATATTATACGGCGTTAACTATGCTTCTGGCGGGGGAGGAATCATGAATGCAACAGGGGGTATTTTTGTAAGTCAAAATTGATGTCCATGTTTACTTTGAAAGAATGACTTATGCATGTCTTGGTTCGGTTGGTGTATACGTGTCAATAATAATAATTGAAATTCATGAAAACCCCTGCTGCAGGTAAACCGGCTGTCCATGGACATTCAAGTGGACTACTTCAATATCACCAGACAGAAAATTTACGGGTTATTAGGTGCATCAAAGGCTCAACAGTATCTCAACAAACATTCCATTTTCTCTATTACAGTTGGCGCCAATGATTTCCTCAACAATTACCTCCTACCTGTTGTGTCCATGGGTGCGAGAATCAGACAATCCCCTGATGCCTTCGTCAGCGACATGATCAACCATCTTCGGGGCCAACTCACTGTACGTAGTATTACACCCGTGTTTTTTCCTTTGATAATTAATGCTGGGTTGTTAATGACTGTCACTACTAATAAATGTGCGCGTTTCAACAACAACAATGTATAAATTAAACAACGCTATACATAAATCATTGTTGAAAAAACTAATTTGTTACGTGTAGAGGCTTTACCAACTTGATGCGAGGAAGTTCATAATCGGGAATGTAGGGCCAATCGGGTGCATTCCATATCAAAGAATAATAAACGAGTTGAAGGAAGACGAGTGTGTTTCGTTGCCCAACGAACTTGCAAATCGATACAATGGGAGATTGAAGTCCCAGGTGGAGGAGTTGAATGAGAATCTGAAAGGGGCCACATTTGTCCATGCCAATGTTTATGATCTTGTCATGGAACTCATCACCAACTATGCCAAATACGGTTAGTATATAAGTATATACTCCCTCCGTTCCTTATTAGTAGTCGTTTTAGGAAAAAACGTGTTTAGCAAGGATTGTAATCATTATTCTGTGTTATTTCATTTTTATCCCTATGTGTTTTTTGGGGAATAAAAAATAGAATTGGAGTTGAGAGAGAATGCACAGTATTCTAGAAATATCTTTTAGGATAAAATAGGGGTAATATTGGAAAAGTATGAGATAAATATGTAAAGTGACAACTATTTTGGAACGCTTTTTTGTTTCTAAAAAGACAACTAAAAAGTAACGGGAAGTACTGTTTCAGGGCTATAGTATAGAAGTACATTCCATTTTCTTTTCCTCAAACTATATCATCCAACTCAACTTATGTTATTGGAGCTGAAGTTTCTATGCGCATCATGAATGCACTTGAGGATTTGGGACAATATTTATATATAATATATATTTCTTTCCAACTTTTTACTTCAATAAAACTATAATGACATGAATTTTAAGAGTGGAATTACACAACACTGTAAAAGGGGCCGAAATTAAGTTATTATTATAAAACATAAAATGAAAGAATAAAAAAATTAAAATTTAAAAATTTTACAAGGGTGAGTAGCCCAAATTAACCTCTCAATCTATCTCTATTGATAAACTTAATACTACTACTACTATATGAATATGCAGGTTTTAGGACAGCAAGCAAAGCTTGTTGCAGCAGCAATGTGGTATCGGGACAGTTTTCAGGGATGATACCGTGCACGCCGACATCAAGCCTGTGCTCGGACAGGGATGGTTATGTGTTCTGGGACAATTACCATCCAAGTCAGGCCGCAAACCTCATCATCGCCAAGCAGCTGCTCGATGGTGGCACCCAATATGTCTCCCCCATCAATATCCGCCAGCTTCGCCAGCTCTGATCGATGCATTTCTTGCTGCTGTCCGGATCTCTAATTAGTTACTACTGCATACATGTGTATGACGCTTTCATTCTGCCTTGTTTCTAATACTGGAGTATGTATGTACACACGACTTCTTTTCTCATTCCAATTAACTAAATTAAATCATTCAGGATTTCATGTACTGTCGGCCGTTACGGCCTAATCAAGGGCTTCCTCAATATATAATGCTTCCTTCAAGATATTTCAACATAGTACTATTCAAAATTGATACATTAAGTTATTAATGTGTGATGTGTCCTACAAATAAAGAGCAGAAAAAGAAAAAAGTTTCAGCACATATTAAACTGAAACGTAAGTGGCGGGGGGTTTAAACATCACCTGAAGTGTTACCCAGGCTGCATATTCACAAACTTAGGGGTTCGATTATGTTTGGTGTTTAGGTAATACTCCAATGCGGAAACGGATATAGTAGCAGTTAAAAACGAAAAAAAAAAAAGAAGAAACTCCACTCCATGGTGCTCGAATCCCGAGATGATCCACACCATTATCGATAAACTCGAACCAGCCGCAGGAGGAGGCAGCAGAGCATGCAAATAGGAGTAGCGTCTACTGTCTAGTACCGAAAAGGACATGATAGTAGTAGGGGTGATCGAGTATCGAGTATCGAGCTTGAACAGTAACAAAACTTAAAGTTCAAGCCCGAATTTAATTAGGTTAGATAGTATATAATTTGAATTTTAATTGGCAGTTTTACTTATTATGTTGTAAAATATAAGTTTGTTAGGCTTGATAAAGCTTAAACTGTATCTAATAGTTTTTCTATTTTTCTATTTTTAAAATTTAATAGTCTAATCGAGTATCGAGTTGAGTTTTCATGTAGTACTACAATAGGAGTATACAGTATACACTTGACACAGTTACTTGGTTGGTCAGTGGTCAAACTGGTGGATATTCCCGACCAAAATTAAAGTGTTCCTTGGCGGGGCCTGGACCTCGTACAACCCGACATCCATCCTGGCCCTCCGGTCCGGCGTGCTTCAGCCTTCACTCTTCATCAGCTGCTACCCAACCAATAACCATAATTCCACAAGTCCCAACCCACGCATTTGTTTCACTTTCAGCTACTTTTCGATCTCAGCCGTTGGATTAGAGGGAAACATGGCATTTACAGTGGGGACGACAGCAGAGGAACAAAATGGTGGTAATAATTGAAGACGCACGCTATTCCGACCACCCATGATTCTGTCTGTCCTCATTCAATCTTTTCACTCTTCTTACACGCTCATACCATCCCCATTCCATTCTCTCTACTACTACTCTCTGTCTTTTCTTATTTGTCTTCTTCTCCCCGCCTCGGGGCCCTTTTGGTTTTACATTCCCAAAAATTAAATAAAATTGGTACGAGTACTGTAGCAGCAAATCGAATTACTATTAATATCCGTTGCACGAAATTTGTCTACTATTCCTTTTGAGGTGTCCCATAAAATTTGGCCACTTTCCATTTTAAGATAAATTAAAATAATATATGTTTGATTAAAATTTTAATTATTCTCAAATCATATTAAAAGTATTCATTTTTACTATTCTATACAAATTCCAATATACTTTTACTTTTCTACACAAAGTCCCTAGCATTTCTTTAATTCTCAATATTTCAAAATTGGTAAAAATAAAAATTTTATAAAATATATATCATGAAACTACACAATTAGTCGATTCTAACAAGATCACACTTGAATATTTTTATGTAATTGTATCATCATTACATAATATTAAGTCAAAGTTAAACAATAAATTAAACAATATCAAAATTTATTAGAATCTTAAACACAAAATATCTACACCACTTTAATTACTAAACTCCACTACCTAAATTACCGTCCCTAAAAGAAAATGGCCACATTCCGCGGGACGGAGCGAGTACTATATATATTATGGCCACGATCCCAACGCATTTGAAAAATCTTTATTTAAGCTCCACTAGGTAGGCTTTATTTTATTATCATAATACTCTAGCCCTAATTATATTGTTTACATTGTGAACATCGATGACCTCACTCATCACCACTCACCACTCACCACCTCACACAATACTCAAGGACTCACTGAATCCGTTTTAAAAATCTGTACATTTGCTAACCCAATATGATACGATTTATCTGTGTGTCCCTTTTTAAACAAAATTTTGTACTCCTTTCATTCCACCGTAGAAGTAAAACCAACAAGGACTATAGTGTAATTAAAAACTCTGGATATGTTTCTCATTCGCCTCACGCTTCTTGTCGCATTTTCAACCGTTTTGAAATCTGCTATATATAGCATTCCTCATCATCTTTACCCTGTTCCAATTTTACAAGAATCTAATAGATCTAAATGCAATACGTGCAGTATGCTAGTAGTATAATAGTAAAGCCGAGCCAGTAAAAAAGATTGCCACGTAAACCTTTTTTTTTTCTTTTAACTTAAAGAATACTCCCTCCGTTCCTTTTTAGTTGTCTTTTTAGAAACAAAAAAGCGTTCCAAAATAGTTGTCACTTTCCATATTTATATCATACTTTTCCAATATTACCCTTATCTTTTCATAAATATTACTCCTAGAATATTGTGCAATCTCTCTCTACTTAAATTTTACTTTTTTATAGAGTAGGGGTAAAAGTGGAAAACTAACCAATAATAATGGCATTCCTTGATATGTGTGATTTTTGATAAAACGACATCTATTAAGGAACGGAGGGAGTAATATAAATGCTTTCCACGAATTAAAATTTAATTATCTATGAATATCACTTCAATTATGAGGTTTGTACTACAATAATTGACCTGGGGCAGTTGAATATAGCACACTTATTGAGGCCTGTAATCATAACTCAGCCACCTAAATTGTTTCAGTTTTTTTTTTTTTTATTTTTTTAGAAGCAAATTGTTTGAGTTAAAATATTTTTTCTTGAAATTCAAACAATTTCTACTTTTCTACTCCATCCGTTCCATTTTAGTTGTATTTTTAGAAATTAAAAAGCATTTTCAAAATAGTTATCATTTTACCCTTATACATTATATTTTTCCAATATTATTATTGTTTTTACATAAATACTATTACTTCTAGAATACCGTGCAATCTTTCTCCACTTTTTAATTTTAACTTTTTATACGTAGGAGCAAATATGAAAATTAGGGAACTAATCCTTACATTTTCTTGGTATTCTAAATTTTGCATAAAACATGTGGGAGTATAAAATTTTATTTAAGAAAATGAAAATATTTATATAAAAAATAAATAAATTACTATAAAATGCAAATATAATTAAATAATTTAACAATAAAATTATATAAAAAAAATTATGATTAAGAATGAAATTCTGGAGGTGAGGCGCCCACCCATTTTAGTTCGTAGATGTTCTAATAGTAAACCCTAATACTCACATAGAGCTCCATTAAAAGACTTATGTCAAGTAGCTAGTATTCCTTACAGAATCCAGGTACTCCAAAACCCTATTCAATCTTATACCATCATCGACGGCCCGCGTTCATTCGGCGCCCGATTCCTGGACCAATGGAAAGTACGCCTAAAAACGGAGGCCACTCTGTCTCTATATATTTATACATTTGTAAGTTCTACCAACAAAAACCCCTGCAAAAAGCTGGTCACCCGACAAATCCTTCCATGGAATCTCCCTGCAATAACCTGTAATAGAATCCCCATTACTCTTACAACCTTAATTTTATTTTATTTTATCCTGCATAATTTTATTCTGATTATTTTTCTACATTTGTATATATAGATAAAGGCACGATCTTTTTGATTCCACTAACTAAACCAGACAAAGAGAAACAAAATGGCGACGGAAACACACTCCAAGGCGACCAAGGCAGGACACGGTGTCGCGCCGCCGCAGGAGCCGGAGCACTTGCCGTGCCCGCGTTGCGATTCCACCAACACCAAGTTCTGCTACTACAACAACTACAACTTCTCTCAGCCGCGCCATTTCTGCAAGTCCTGCCGCCGTTACTGGACTCACGGTGGCACCCTCCGCGATATCCCCGTCGGCGGTGGCAGCCGGAAGAACGCCAAGCGCTCCCGCACCAGAGCTTCTGCTGGAAATCATGGCGGTCCGGCGGTTTTCCCGTCGTCTCGGCAGGACTTCCGCCACTTGCCGGCGGGAGCCGCTCAGCATTTGGTCCCGATCTCCGCCGATCACGGCGGCGCTGTGCCGTTTGTGAGCGATGCTAAAATGGGTGGGAGCTTTACCTCGCTGTTGAACGGTGGTGCCGGGAATGGGCTTCTGGCGTTGGGTGGGCTTGGGCTTGGGCTTGCAAGTGGACTTGATGATATGGGCTTTGGGCTTGGAACGGGTTTTTGGCCCATTACGGGACTGGTGGAAGGTGGTCCGACGAGTGCTTATAGTAATTCAAGCCTGGTGGGTAACACGTGGCACCTGGACAATGTAGAGAGTGGTTTTGTTGGAAGTGCGGATTGTTTTGCTTTGCCGGATCTTGCTATTTCATCACACGGGGGTCTTTTAAAATGATTTTTTTAATATTTTTTTGCTACTTCAGGATTATTGTTTTGGTTTATTTTTGTCGGTCTAAATGTGTTTAATCATATCATAGGTTGTTGCTCGTTGCTGGTGAAAATTTAGACGTTGTGGGTTTAAATGTTTTTAATCAAGTTAAAAATTTATGTATAATTATGATTAATACTTTAGAACTTCAATTTAAAATTCAAAGTCTGAATCAGCCTAAACCAAGAGCACCACGACAAATTTCTAAGGAGTATTGAATTGCTTAAGCCTTAGGATATTAAGCAAAAATAATGCTATCATATATTTGGTGTTTTTCAAGAGCTGTATAAATATTATTTTAATAAAAAATTTGATGTACTACTATTATTTAATACATTGTGGAATGGTTGGTTTATGGTGTAATAATTTTTATTCATTCTTTTTTCTTTATTCATCTCGCAACTATTAAATACTCTCTCCGTTCCTTTTTAGTTGTCTCTTTCAACTCAATTTCAATAACCAATATTTGTATTAATTAACTCATAAATTTATATTTTTACCCTTCACCTAAACTCATTCTTAATAAATGTCAACAAATAGCATTTATGTAAAGTGAAGGGCAATATAGTAAAAACATAGCATAACTACCTATAACTACCTAAAAATGACAACTATTTTGGAACACTTTTTACTCTCTAAAAAGACAACTAAAAAGGAACGGAGGGAGTATTATCTTTTATATATTATTTATTAATATATTAATTATTTTTAAAAAAATATTTTTAATATATTACATATTATTTATTCATAAATTAGAAAACTAGTTTTTTATTTAATTGTTTAAAATATAATACATCATGAAGTAATACAACGCCAACACCAAACATTGTATTGATATTAATTTAATACAATATATTATAATACAATACACCCGTATTAAATAATACAATACTTCTACATAATAATACAATACAATGTTCCAAACGTTAATATTTGAAATTTTACTCATGTTAATATGGGCATTTTTTTTTCACAGAACCTGTATCAAAGACTGATTTATTGTAAATGATGATGAGCAAACAATTTTATAGGGAGGAAGAAAGGAGAGACGATCATATTCATGATGATGAAATGAATGAAATAAATATACTATATATGAATGTATACAAGATAAAGTATATATTAAAAATAAACCTCAAATCTAATCGAATGGTCTATATTTTCTATGCGTAGCGAATGGCCTATATTTTCTTTGAGTAGCGAATGGCCTATATTTTTTTGGCTAAACAACGAATGGCCTATATTTTAATAATCTCCACAAATAACTATCTATAAATATTTAAGTGAGTCAAGATATTTTTTAAGATTTTGTGGGTGGAGAATTTTTTAATTTATTGCTATGTGTAACCAAAAACTTATTAAATTTTAAATTAATATATATTTTTTAAGAAAATATAAATACATAGCTAAATTTGGGAAAAGTAGTACTCCAAGAGTGGAAGGATTGATTAACAAGTTGAAATGTTCACCAAAAAAAAAAAGTTGAAATAAATATATATGTTAAATCGTGTTCCAGTCTTTGTATATGCAAAATTTTATTTTGAGAGAAGTAATTTTTCAATGTTCACTCGATCCTCGAAGGACTAGTCTTTAGTCCAATAAGGCCTGAAAGTTCTCCGGTATTCACTTAAAATATATATGTTAAATTGAATAAAAAGGAAAATACAGGATCAAAATTGAAAAAATACTACTAGCTAGGGTATTATGAAAGATTGTAGTAATTTATAATTTGTGTGTTTGAGTTGAACTACCATATACTTGACCATCTTTTTTTTTCTTTTTTTTTTCTTTCTTTTTTTTTTTTTTTTTTTTGCTTCACAGCCTTAAAAGGCTAGAGATACTTGACCATCTATTATTCTTCTTTATTCTTTTTTTATAATTGGTTTGAGTTTCAATAAATAATTAGGGATGTTTGGGAGTTAGCGGATCCGCTAGCATATAGCGGATTCGGAGAGAGAATTGTGAGACAATCTGCTCTTCGAATCCGCTGACTCCCAAACATCCACTTAGTAAATACTACTCCCTCCGGGCCATTAAAAGTGGATCCTTTTGACTTTGAACACTGTTGATTGTTTAACTTTAACTCAATTTTATTGTATTGATACAAGAAGAGAAAAATAGTCAAGTGTGGTTTTGTTATAATCGTCTAATTTTATAGTTTTAAAATATACATTTTATATAATTTTTACTTATACTAATTTTGAGATATAAAGCCTTTAACAATTGCATTAAATTTTGTGCAGAAGAGAGAGGCCATTTTTAATAGGAGGGAGGAGTACTAATGAAGGTTAAATAGGGCATAGAAAAGAAATGTTCACCCAAAAAATGGTTCACCCAAAAAAAATAGGGCATAGGAAAGAAAGAGAAAATATTAAAGAACAATTCTGAACCCATACGGCCATATTTCATTCACAGCAAAAATCACAATTCATTTTCAAGAAACACTTCATCAAGTTCCGTCTGCTGCCAAGAAAGGTCAAAGCTTTCAACCTCTTCTGTAAGTTTCATTTTCGCCTCCCTTTTTTTTAAAAAAAAAAATTTATTTCTCTATTTCATCCTTTCGAAGTCTTTAACCTGCCAGCTTCAACATCACTACTTCTTGCCAATCCTCCGAACTGCCCTTGTAATGATTACTTTTTTATTTGGATTAGTGCCTGAATCTAGGCTAGTTTGGAAGTTTTATTTATTTAGGAAACAGAACACAATTAGGGAAAACGTAAGAGTTGGAAGGTGGATTGTTCTTTCCCCATTCTAATCGAATTTCGACCTTAGCCTTTAAATCAAGACATGAAAGGAAAAGAAATGGACAAAGATCGAACTTCTATTGCTCCCAGGGAAATTGGTTCGTTTGTTATTGTTAACTCTTTAGAGGTCTCACACATTCGTTCCCGGGCGAAGAGTCCTTTTGTGTATAAAAGAAATCAAACATGGGTTGTTTATACAGTATGCGTTAAGCCACGGTTGTGTGTTGAAGCTCTGTAATAATTGTTTCCTCTTTTTAGTAGAGGGTGCTGTTTGAATGAGCAAGGGTTGCTACCATTTCGTTTTTGTCCATGGGGTCTGCCACGGGGCTTGGTGTTGGTACAAAGTAGTGACTCTGCTTAGATCCTCGGGTCATATGGTAACTGCACTTGATATGGCAAGTTGTGGGAGGGACACCAAGCAGGTGGATGATGTCCCCACTCTTGCCGACTATTACAAGCCCCTGAGGTTGTTCTTTCAAGTCCTCCCTGAAGATGAGAAAGTCATCTTGGTTGGCCACAGCAGGGGTGGCATTGACATTTCCATGGCCATGGAAAGATTCCCAGACAAAATTGCTGTGGCGGTTTTTGTTACGGCATCCATGCCTGGTCCGAATCTAGATGTTTCAACTATCTCTAAAGAGGTAGTACTATGCATTTAATATTTTCTAGGGCGTGCTTAGAATTGCTTCATTATTTGATACTCATTGCTTAGAATTTTGAAACATGTTGATTTATGAGCATATTTCGTGTAAATTGTTTACGGAATGATTAGTTTGAGAGAACACAAGATTCTCCAATGGACAATGAGTTCACTTATGGCAATGGAAAAGAAAAACCACCGACATCAGTTCTTATTGGCCCCGAGTTTATGGCAGCAAAAATGTATGACCTTTCACCACCGGAGGTTTGGTCTTTACAGATGTCATTTCAAAGAAGTAATGATTTGGAGCAGGAACCATTCTAAATATAATTTCTGTTTTTTACTTTTGTTCATTAGGATTTGACACTGGCAACATTCTTAATAAGACCTTCACCGTTGTACGAAGATTTTAATACCCCCTCAAAAGAAACTGTCCTGACAGAGCAAAATTACGGTCGTGTTCGTAGAGTGTACGTCGTTACTAAGCAGGACAAGACTATGAAGGAGGAGATACAGAGGTGGCTGATCGAAAGCAATCCACCGGATGAAGTTAAAGTGATCAATGACTCGGGTCATATGGTGATGATGTCAAAACCTCAGGAGCTGTGCACCTGTTTGGTTGAGTCCGCAACCAAATACTGCAGTTGATTCGGAATTTTGATGTGGAAAAGGTGACATTATCTTTATTTTAGACATCGTTTGGTCATGGGTTTACTTTGCAATCTTAAGAAGTTAAATCACATCCACCGTTGATTCAAATACTTTGCTGCTTCTGTAATTATTAATGAGTTATAAATTGCATGTTGTACTTAAAAACAAGCTTTCTGATGGGTGGAGGAATAGTCTTTACCATTTTGTTTTGGTCCATGGGATTTGCCAATTGCCAGTTGCATCTTTTTTTGCTTAAGATTGCTTGCAAATACAACCCTAGTTGTCATTCATGATCATGGGTTGTGTTGCAAGGAATTCGAAGTTCTTTTGTTTAATTAAAAGCTCCTTGGTTATCCTTGTCTTTGAAGTGATTGTTAAGGTTGGAATAATACGCACTACAGATCATATGATCTATACTTGATTTCAATTATGGAAATTTCAAATGTAATTGTTCAATAATGGAGTATTACACAAATACAGAATCATAAATGACCTAATTAATGCAATGGAGATACAAATAATTGTTACCTGCCCAGTCAACCTATTATGACTGCAAATCAGTAAAGGCATAAAGTTCATGCCAAGTATATGATCACGAAACTAAAAATATGAATAATAATACCCTAGGAGGTAATTAAGGGTGTGTCCTTCCTACAGCCTTTCCACAAAGCAAAGCATTGGTAGGTATGTTGTATTCATTGGAAAGACTTGGGATAGGGTTGTAAACCCTGAGGTAAAACTGCTGCCCAAGGTACTGTCTTCCCCACATTGCAGACCTCAAATTCCACATCCCCTGATTGTCCAATGAAACTAATATGGCTGTCCAAGAATTGGGGTATACCTGCAAGGAATGTCAAGGCGAAGTTGTAGATCATCACCAAGGAAAACAATGTCCAGAAATGAGCGTGCATTGTTAGTGAACATCAGGTTATTATTACCTGTGTAGTGTGTCGTGTCAAGGCATCTACCAGGTTGTATCCTTTTCTGCTGGCTTCTGTCCACGGTCCCGTCCCAAACCTGTTGACAAATAACGTTGTCACTTAAAACGTCGTTTAAGGGGTGATATGAGAAGGTGCGTCGTTTACATGTTACTAATTTCTTAAACGATCATGGGAGATCAACGTACCCAACAACCCAAAAATCGTAGCCATCAAGATGCCAAGATTGGATTGTACCCTCATTGTTTTGGAAGACAATTTCGATGAATTCATGGAGAGAAGCGCCCAGGACGGATGAGGTCTGGGTGATACCACCGCCGCCTGATGGACTGGTCGGGATGGAGTTCAAGCTGAAAACGCCAGCAATGTTGAAGTAATCGGCCAGCTTCAGGGGAGTGTCGGAGTTGATATAGGAGATGCCATTGACAGCATATCTCTGCTTCCCGTTGATAATTGGAGCCGAATTGGCCAGGATGATCCTTCTCGATATTGGGATTTTCCCGTAATGGAACGAGCCCTGAATGTTCGGCCTTGCTGCATTTGAAGTCAGATTCCACCTGAAACCACAAATGCATCAAAATTAGGCGGCTTTTTAACAAGACTTTTTGAGACAAATGTCAACAAGTTGTAAAATGATTCAAACAAATTGTGGAATCATACCTGTAAGTTCTAGCTTGTCTCAAGGACCATCTAACAGTATTAGGTGCTGCAACCGGTAATGGTCCAGAAACGGGAGCTTGGGAGTTGGTGTAGTGCAGAATTGCAGCGGCGGTCAAGACCTTGGCAGTGAACTTTGTCGAGGCGACAATGTAATAGTCCTTGGGCAGCTGATCCAACGTGACCAGGACGGAGACGGATTGACCGACGTGCACATCAAGAGAATCGTATAAATTCTGAATGACATTGGACCCTTCGACCTCAACGAGCTTCAATTTGTGCCCTTGAATCCTGAAGTTGAACGAGGTGGACAACCCCACATTCGACAACCTGAACATGTACGTTTTACCTGGATCGCCACTGAAAGAGGATCGACTCTGCCCATTTATCAGAATGCCATCCGGGAAAGGCAATGCCTTCCCTGAATCGAGTATTTGGTGCAAAGCCTGCAGCAATACACAAAAGAATCAATCAAACACTCGCCACACAAAACCGAATGTGTGTAATAGTAACTGTGATGATGGCGCTAACTATCCACCTTATGACCAGTTTTGTACCAATCCCCAATGAGCAGGTTGAAATCTCCGGCAGGCTTGGGGTACGGAACAGGGATAACAGATCTTGCATAGACGTTGAGGGCGCCGAACCCTCCAGCAGCCCTGTGCAGCAATGTTGATGGGAAGTACGTGTAGCCACCAATTTGATCCTTGGTTTGGAACTTATACGTGTAGTTCGAGTTTGGTGGGATAGCACAATTTGTACCCAACACACCATCTTGCCAAGAGTTCTTCCTCTGCTTAATCCCACTCCTGAAACCACAAGAACATTATTTTCAATTAGAATCCATATATGTATATCCTCAGTGCCCGCATGCTAGAGTAGTAACGCCAGTTGTTGAATTCACTATTTCAACAATAGCCTTTAAATAGTTCAACAACAACTCCTCATCACCATGTCAAAAGGAAAGGCTGATCCAATTTGTTGATGAGGTTGAGGATTATGTTGTCATTGGTGACGGTATCCAGTCTAGGGCCGGGAAATTGGCCATTGATGAGAATCACCTGATAATTCCAAATTAAAACGTACAATTAAACAATGAATACTCCCAAATGTTAATGTTAATAGCTAGAGTATATATATTAGTACTATTCATTCACCAACCTGTTGGGGAAATCCAAGAGGGGAAGCAGTTCCATAAGTAACTGTCCAAGTGAAGTACTTGTAATCATCCTCCGATTGCACTAAAACCACACTCCATAATGATGGTTTTTAGGATATGGGAATATAGTGTTTATGTATGTGTATAGGGTTGGTGATGGGTAGTTAGTGTGGGAAGTATGTGTTTGAATGTTAAAGGAAGGTTTGGAAGGAGGTTGAAGATAGAATTTTTGGAAAGGAATTTGTATTACTTGAATGGTGGTGATCTTGATGTTGGTGTTGTTGTTACAAGATTACAATGGCTCCATCTATTTATACTACTCAATGGAGCTTCATAGAAAATTCTAGGTCATTCAATCTCTAGATCATTCTCTAATCTTCTATTTAATCACATGCCTATCTAGAATTTTCTCTAATCATGTTTACATTACAAGAATATTCTAGAAAATTATACTTAGTTCAAGACTATTCTAGAAATATGCAACACAATTTCAATACTCCTCCTTGTTGCATATTTCTATAACTCCAATGAGTTCTCGTAGAGTCTCGAACTTGCCTCGTGGTAGTGCTTTTGTAAATATATCTGCAAGTTGGTCTTCTGTCTTGCAATGCTCCAGCTCAATTTCTTTGTTTGCTTCTGCTTCTCTGATGAAGTGATACTTGATCTTGATATGTTTTGTTCTGTTGTGGAACACTGGATTTTTCGTCATGGCTATTGCAGACTTGCTGTCGCAATAAATTTTTGTAGGTTCATCTTGTGGCTCTCCCATATCTTCAAGTATTCTCTTCAACCAAATTGCTTGGCTAGTAGTCATTGCTGCTGCTATGTATTCTGCTTCGGCTGATGATTGTGCAACTGTTGCTTGCTTTTTAGATGCCCAAGAAAATATTCCTGAACCGATTGTAAATGCGTAGCCTGATGTGCTTCGCATATCATCAACTGATCCTGCCCAATCACTGTCAGTATAGCCAGTTAGTTTAGAGTTTGGTGTTGATTCATACCAGATGCCGAATGTCTTAGTTCCTTGAAGATATCGGAGTACTCGCTTGGCTGCTCCATAGTGAATTTGAGTTGGTTCTTGCATGAACCTTGATAGAAAGCTGGTTGCATACATTATGTCTGGTCGAGTTGCAGTCAGGTAGAGTAGGCTTCCGATTAAGCTTCGGAATTTTGAGTTATCTGCTTTTGGTGAGCCATCTTCCTTTTGTAACGCCTTATTATTGTCAAGTGGAGTTGCTACGGCCTTGCAACCCTCCATTTTAAACTTCTTTAGTAAGCTCCCAGCATACTTCTTTTGAGAGATGAAGATACCATCTTCTCTTTGATCTATCTCGATGCCGAGAAAATATTGCATCAAGCCTAGATCAGTCATCTCGAACTTTTTCATCATGTCTTCTTTAAATTCTCCAATCATTGTCTCATTGTTTCCTGTGAATATAAGATCGTCAACATATAAAGAGACAATGAGTTTGTCATCCGTACCTCGAGTCTTGATGTATAGTGTTGGCTCACTCATACTCCTTATGAATCCAAGCTTAGTGAAGTAGTCATCAATTCTGCTATACCAAGCTCGTGGCGCCTGCTTTAGTCCATATAACGCTTTCTTTAGTCGGAGGACTTTATCTTCATGCCCTTGTATCACGAAGCCAGAAGGCTGCTCCACATAGATCTCTTCATTAAGATATCCATTAAGGAATGCTGATTTCACGTCGAGCTGATATATCTTCCACTTTTTCTGTGCTGCTAGTGCAATAAGTGCTCGTATTGTGTCGAGTCGAGCTACTGGAGCGAAGGTCTCATTGTAGTCTACTCCATATTGTTGTGCATATCCTTTAGCGACAAGCCTTGCCTTATGTTTTTGTATTGAACCGTCTGGGTTGAGTTTTGTCTTGTAGACCCACTTAACTCCAATGGCTTCTTTATCTTTGGGAAGATCTGCCAGCTCCCATGTTTCGTTCTTTTCAATCATATGTATCTCCTCCTCCATTGCTTTTATCCAAACATCCTCTCTGGAAGCTTCTTCAAAGTTGTTTGGCTCCATAGTTGTAAAATTGCATCTCTGATAAACTTCCGTCAGAGATCTGAATTTTCTTGGGATGGATTCTGGAGATGTGATAGGATCTTCTTCTACAACTTGTCTTCGTGCGTCCTGTGAGCCGCCATCATCTGATTGTTGTTGGACCAGTGCCGGTAGGTAGATATTCTTTTTCTCTATTTGGTTTGTCTCCCAGTTGTAAGCAGCATCTTCATCAAACATCACGTCCCGACTAATGATGAGCTTTTTATTTTCCAAGCTATACACTCTATAACCTTTTGATTGAGTGCTATAGCCCAGAAAAATTCCTTTCTCTGTCTTCTCGTCGAGCTTGCTCCTCTTCTCCTTTGGGATATGGACATAGCAGATACATCCAAAGACTCGAAGATGCTTCGCAGATGGTTTCCGTCCGCTCCATGCTTCAACTGGTGTCTTGTCTTGTACAGCTTTAGTTGGACATCTGTTGAGGAGATAGACTGCAGTACTCACGGCCTCCGCCCAGAAGGTTTTTGGAAGACCTTTCTCTGTCAGCATGGATCTTGCGATCTCCATCACAGTCCTATTCTTTCTTTCAGACACACCATTTTGTTCTGGTGCATATCCGACTGTGAGTTGGTGCTCCATGCCTTCATCTTCACAGAATTTTGTGAATTGATTGGAGGTGTATTCTTTCCCTCGATCACTCCGGATAGTTTTGATTTTATAGCCACTTTGGTTTTCGACATAGGTCTTGAATTTTTTGAAAATATCGAACACCTGGGATTTTTCTCGTAGAAAGTAGACCCATGTCATTCTAGTAAAATCATCAATAAATAGGATGAAGTACCTGTTTTTGTCATGAGATGGGGTGCGCATTGGACCACATATATCGGTGTGCACGAGCTCCAGAGGCTTCTTAGCTCTCCAAGATCTCCCAGATGGGAATGGTAGCCGGTGTTGTTTCCCGAGCATGCACCCTTCACAAACTCCGTTGAGCTCTTTGATTGGAGGAAAATCACGCATCATGTTTTTCTGGTTTAGGAGTTTCAATCCTTGTAGATTGAAATGCCCAAACCGTTTATGCCATAGCCAAGTGTCGTCTAATTGAGCTTTCATGGCAACATTGTTTGCATATCTCCATTGGATTGGGAAGCATCTATTGTCGCTCATTTGGACTTTAGTGATTATGAGGGATTTATCTTTTTTGTCATAGATTGTGCAAGTATTTCCCTCAAAATGTAAGGAATATCCTTTTTCTATCATTTGTCCCACACTTAGTAGGTTTTGATCTATTGTGGGGACTAGAAGGACTTCACTTATGTACCTTTTTCCTTTATTGGTATCTATGGCAATGGTTCCTTTACCAGTTGCCTCCATATAGTCACCATTTCCCAGTTTAACTTTTATATTTATCTTTTGAAGTTCACAAAAGATACTCTCATTTTTAGTCATGTGATTGCTACAACCACTATCCAAATACCATGTATCTTTATCCTTAGTAGATGCAGCTTGGCAGACATAAAACAAATAATCCTCAGATTCTGTGTTTTGAGAGAAATTAGCTTGGTGTCTTCGATTAAATCCTTTAATTTTTCCTCCTCGTCCAAATTTATTATAATTTTGTTTTTGTGGTTTATCCTTAAACCAACAATCTTTCTCCAAATGATTTGTTCTTTTACAAATACCACAAGGAGGGAACTTATTATTCTCTTTTGTTTTCTGAGACTGCATATTAACTTTAGATTGAAAGGCACTATCTATGTCTTTTTCATAACGCCTTTCTAATCTTTTCTCATGAGCCTCTAATGATCCCATTAACTCTGTAGCACTTAATTTATTTATGTCCTTAGATTCTTCAATGGCAGCTATTATGGGATCATATTTTTCTGTGCAAGTGATTAGAATTTTAGCAACAATTTTGTTGTCAGGGATGTCTTCCCCATAGGCTCGTAGTTGAGTTACTACTTCATTAACTCTAGCATAATACTCTTGAGCAGTCTCAGAATCTAACATCTTCAAGTTTTCAAACTTCCTCCTTAAAGTTTGAAGTTTAGTGGAGCGTACCTTTTCACCACCTTGAAACTCCTCCTTCAACTTATCCCACGCTTCTTTAGATGTTTTTGCTCCCATGATCCTTGGAAAGTACTCGTCTGCCAAGCTCATCTGTAGAGCGAGAAGTGCTTGAGAATCCTTCTTTTGGATCTCAGAGAGTGTGGAGATATTGTCAGGCATAGTATATCCATCATTAACAATATCCCACAAACCTTGAGCACAAAAATATGTCTTCATTTTGATTGCCCAGAAATCGTAGTTTTCACCACGAAAAACTGGAATTGGAATAGTTGATCGGAATGTGTCGGCCATGGTAACGCCCGATAATCTCGAACGTGGCTCTGATACCACTGATGGTTTTTAGGATATGGGAATATAGTGTTTATGTATGTGTATAGGGTTGGTGATGGGTAGTTAGTGTGGGAAGTATGTGTTTGAATGTTAAAGGAAGGTTTGGAAGGAGGTTGAAGATAGAATTTTTGGAAAGGAATTTGTATTACTTGAATGGTGGTGATCTTGATGTTGGTGTTGTTGTTACAAGATTACAATGGCTCCATCTATTTATACTACTCAATGGAGCTTCATAGAAAATTCTAGGTCATTCAATCTCTAGATCATTCTCTAATCTTCTATTTAATCACATGCCTATCTAGAATTTTCTCTAATCATGTTTACATTACAAGAATATTCTAGAAAATTATACTTAGTTCAAGACTATTCTAGAAATATGCAACACAATTTCAATACATAACGCTAAAATCGAAACTAAAAAGATCGAAATTGCGCTCGCCATTGGAGCACCACGTACGTACGTACCAGTGAGAAGAAAAAAAAAATGAGTCTTTTGAACAATGCAAGGAAGGAGGTAGGCATCAGCGTGGATTATATATATATAGATAGATATATAGGGTTGGGAAATGAGGAGAAAGACTAGGGATTGGGTAGAGAGTACATACTGAGGGAGGGTTCATCTTCATCCTAAAGTAAAACCAAAGAGTGTTTTACTGGGACCTCCATTGCCTGCCGCAGCCGCTGCCAGCTCCGTTTCACGCGTTTTCTCGTGATTATGATTATGGGAAGAAGATAAATTTACATGCATTTTTTTCCTGGCCATACTCATATGCATTGGTATTTGTAAATTTTGTGAAAGCTAAGCACGCATGTGAATAATAAAATAGTCCCACTGTTGGAATGAACTCAATGAGTGCAGTACTGGTCAACTGCTTGCAAATTGCAGAGGATCTGAATAGGCGATAGAAGAAGAAGAAGAAGAAGAAAAGGAGTTGTTGAGTCCCTGGAGCGCGCTGGTTAAAATCATCTGTCCTTGAGCGATTAAACTAGTTCGAGTGGACCTGTATTCTACTACAACATACTAGTACAGTAGTACTAGTATTATAGTATTAGTGAAGTTGGTTGGCTAAATGAATAACTTTACTCAATCATAGTCTACTTCTTTAAATAATTAATGATGGTGCGTAAAAAAAATACTTCTAGTAACTTCGTGTATAGTTGGATGCAGTTTTTCCTTAAAATCTACACATTGAGTCCTTTTGTAAATTTTGAAAAAATTAAGGGTTTGAATGTTTTAAAAGATAAAACATGGTACCGAAATCAAACTATCAACAAATATTACTGTAAATGAAGTAATTAACAAGTCCAAATTTTATAGAATCTATGAAGCAGCATTGACTTGAGCAATAAAAAAAAGGGGGAGTGGGTTTTTATTTCAGCTCACATTATGGAGGAGGTGTTACTTATGGGGAGGTGACAATGCTGCCCATATACTTATTACAGTACATTATTAGCTAGATTCCACCTCACATTGATGATTATATGCAAATATCGTTACTACTACATTAATATTAAATGGTATAGAAAATGTAATAACTATAATGTGCAATTTACTACATATATTAAAAAATGTGCAATTTACTTTCTAAACAAAAAATATTAGTACAATGCAAATACATAGATTGAAAAATGCAATAACTACAACGTATACATTTCTCTAATTTTTTTTTTAATTTTTTTGCGCTGAACTAATCAATTCTTGTTTTAAGCTTCTTTAATTTAATTTTCCTCAAAAAACAGACCGTTAAAGTCAAGAACAACATGCAATAAAAGCCAAAACATGCTTACCCAAAAAATTATCTGTGATTGATTTAAAATTATTTTGTAAAGGTATTTTTAATTGTGTTCGTGGATGTAGATGTGATTGGTTAATGTCTATATAATGACGGATTGTAATCACAAAATGTAAAGCTAATGATATCGGACCAATAATTAATTATACGCTCTAATTATTTAAAAAAATGAACATGATATTAGGTTGAATAAATTGATGGTAGGATTTTAGAGCTGGAAAAAGAATTATCAAAATGAATTAACTTATAACCACTGGTATAAAAGTTACATTGTCTAATTGATCGGCATGATTAATGAACTAACAAGTGCTACTTTAATTGATTCAAGAACCAAACTGGCATCGGTTTTATTGACTTGGATTATACTCTACTAGTCCTTTTTACATGTTTAAATTATTATTTTTTAGAAAGTGCCAGTTCGTCAACCTTTTCTACTTTTATTTATTTAATTATTATTTTTAAATTGGTCCTATTGAAAATCTGTCTCCAGCACTTTTTTGGGAAAAACCAGTTCATTTTAGTCAATGTAAATTCAATGTTAAAGATTTGTTAAAGGGAATAAAAAGCTTCATCTGGTGTTCAATTATCTAATTTCTAATCTTATGATTGGATTCTTAAATGATTGGAAGTAGTTTTTTAAATGTTCGTTTAAATTAATGTCAATTTCTAATTCCACATTTCAGTTCTTTTAAAATATTTTTTTTTGTCAAATTCAAATCCAATCATCAAAACATAATCTTATTAAATTCAAATATATAATAACTTTAAATATATGGGTCGCTTAATTGGAATTTGTTCTGATTAAGAAATTTATTTAGTTAGAAAAATGCAGAATATACTTAGACCGAATCATACTTGTTCTATATTACTATATTTTATGATTTTTAATAAATTAAAACTATTAAAGTGTATATTAGCATATATAACAAGACTGCGTTTTTATAAACAAAAAAAAAACATAATGTAGTATTATAAACATATACGTAGTAAATTGGTTATACCAAGTTGACCATGTGAAGTGCTGTTGACTTCCTTTCAAATACTAGTAGTATTTATTTAGAATTTCAGGGAAATTGTGTTAAGTAGCTGTATTCTAAAGAGCAAATCTCCATTTGCTACGGCCTGCCGCACCATCAGCCATAGTAAATAATGTATACTATTTAAATTCATTTTGTATTATAGAAGTATTTTTGTACTGAATATATATACTGCTCTGTAGTCTGTACTATATACACAGACCATAATTTAATAAATGTGTTGGTATCATAGTTAGATAGGAGTATTTAAAAGATGATTTCTTTGTGGCATTACGTCGAACGTCTTCTTTGCGTCTGAAACAAGATCAATTCTGCATACCGTGATATGTTTTAAAAGTTCCAATACCATAGGTCTTTTCGACGCATTCCATCAAATACTATCTGTGTATGTAAATACTCTTGCATTTGCCGTACAATCGAGAATCTTGTGAGCGTGTACTCTTTTCCCCTTATCCAAAGCCCTCTTTTAAATGCAAAGTTGCAAAAGGTGCGTGCTAGAGAAGAATATTGGAACAATGGAAGAAATAGTGTCAGAAAGTTCAACAATTGCTTCGATTTCATTGATCCTCATTTAATTGATTGATTCAAATTCATTCAGAGCTCTAATGGCAGTTGGGGAATATTAATTCAAATCATATATACGGCAATAATAACACCGGATCCGTGGCGCAATGGTAGCGCGTCTGACTCCAGATCAGAAGGTTGCGTGTTCGATTCACGTCGGGTTCAAACCCCCGGTCAAAACGGATTCAATTTTTTTTATAATGGGCCGCATGGTCGGTCGGTCCCATTTTCAATGGGCCACTTATAGATTCCATAATTTTCTTTTAATGGGCTGCTTAACTTGGGCTACGGTATACTGTTATACCACAATGCTCCAGTGTCAACAACTTTTGGGTGTCCGTCGCTCGACGTTCGGCGTTCCCTCGTTCGGCAATGGCGAAAAGCAAACGAGGAATGAGGGAAGAAAATACAGCAAAGCAAAGTTGAAAAATTGAATAGGACCTTCACCAGTCCACTTGAGCACCTTTTTCTGGAGCTATCCGTAATTCCCGACCATTATCCGCAGCTTCGCACCACACACCCTGTGATAGCATCCTCAATTAGCTATTCGCAGGATTAATTACTAAAGAGAAAGGTAGATGCAGAGAGAATGGATCCGCCGGAGGAGCAGTCGATTGATACTACGGGGGAAAACCATCAGATGCCTGGGAAGGACGAGCAGGATGTAGTGGTGGTTGATGACTGGTAAATCTTTTCTGTTGTCAACTTTGATTTTGTTTGTGGCTTTGGACACTGTTTCTGATGAAGTTTGTTTTGTGTTGAATGATGCAGTTGCTCCTGCTTCTACGAGTGCATGGATACCTGCTTTGATTTTTTTGTTCTGTAACTTCTGTTATGTTTAGTAGTTCTTTGTAGAAAATTTCAGTTCACCCTTCACCGGGACACCGACTCTGAATGTCTAGTATTTTGTTCAGGTTAGGATTTCTTTCAAATTATGAGGAAGGAATACCATTGTTTCTCCAATTATATTGTGAAAATTTTAAATCTTTTTTTATGCCTGATTTGTATAATTTCCAGTGGAAATTATTGATCATTTTGATTTTGTATGACAATAGCATGGAATTGTATGCAAGCATATTTAAAGAAGGGATTTTCTGGACTCTGTTTTTGCTTTAATTTAGTGATGGTTTCTTGGAAAAGCAATTTTGATTTGTGCTATTAATTTGAAATGATTACAGTCAGGGTCTCAGGGCCATCAATTGTGTGAAATGCAAGTGTCAATTAATGGCTATTGTTCTATGGGTTTCACCCAATTCTCTTAGCTTTCGTTCGTCTGAAAGCAGCTTTGCAAGCCGAGTAAGAGCTTCTTCATTTGTGCCCTCACTTTCCACTTCTTCAAACTCTCCTGTCTCTAGATTCACTCTTGAAATCCTCTTTTTCAGCCGTTCGTTTCCAATATCCACGAGGGCGTGCAGGTTCCTTGGAGTTGCAATATCTAGAGAAGAAGAGTCACCCGATAATGTGTCATCCTATGAATACCATGCATACAACCATCAAGTACTTTAGTTACACTGTCTGCCAATGTTAATGTGGCATAATGGTAATATATTATTTCTGCAGCAGTTCAATTTGATCGAGGTTTATTTAACCTGGATACGGAGGTAATTGTTCTTCGTGTGATGGGATTGAAAGAAGGTAGAAACATGTATGTCAACCATGTCCGAACCTGCATCACCGAAAACATCCAGCAAAGGTGTGTTACCTCTGTTGTACACCCATCCAAGTAAGCCCCATCTCGCTGCTGCCTTTGCACTGTACTTCTCTGCCTGCTTGGGTATGCCCGTGCCAAGAGACAACACCACTACTTTGCTGGTATCTATTTGGTCCATCTTCACATATTCAGAATCGCCAGCCAAGATCCCACTAGAAATATGGGATAGCGCTATTAGAGTCTGCAGAATCCAATCAACTTTGGTAAGTGAGTTTTGGTTGATCTTATTGTAGTTCGAGAAAATCATGGACAGGTATGTATCTGACTGCAAAATGGCCTATACACATGTATATTTCTTTATTGACTATTTTCTCCGTGACAAGTCCGTATTTTTTTTACTGTTGGGAACTTACAGGATTATTCGCTGCTACTCCTCCATCAATGAGATCATATGCGATCGTCTTTCCTTGCTCATCTGTTGATTCAAAATAGTGGGCAGGGAGAAAAGTTGGTGCTGCAGAGGTTCCTATGCAGATATCAGATAGCTTTACATTTTTGTAAGCTTTTTCCTTTGCCTGCCAATAGTTTGAAGCATAAATGAACTTCATTTACAAGTAGAATTTGATTAATGAATATTAGTAAATCTTTTCTTGTCTAGGAAAGATGCTTACTTCAGTTGTGCTGAAAATGACTGGCTGAAGTTGCTTGATATCGAAAGCTGGAATCACCAAATTTGTTAAGGTATCCTTTATTGTTAGCTCTCCTAGCTGCGTCCTTAGTATACTTCTCAGGTACTTCCCGTTGTACTTTGGCCCAAATAAATTCTTAAATGTTTTCAGCAAGTTATGCCGGCTTGATCACAAACAATACGGTTAGTAACTTCGCGGACTTGCTTCAAACATACTCGTCATGAAAAGACGAGTACATCCAGCAGACTGGGTGGGAACTCTTATGTTCAACATTCTTGGCTAATCAGAATAACTGGTTTTTTTAAAGGGCAGATTAAACATTCAACAGTAGGTTCAAAAACCTCCATAGTTACTTGTGGCATTGATGTTGTTTAATCTGTGTATATACCCACAACTGGTTTTAGACTAGATTGCGAACAAAAATGTACTTCAATCACATTCTTGACAAGATCACTTACTTGCAGCCAGGAAAGAGGTGAGGGCAGTGGTCCAAGTAGAAGTCAACAACATCCTTTGCAGTATACATTGGTAAGTTATCCTTGTTGGGTGCAGCGATCATCGTGGCCAGCAAACCTCCCGTGCTTGTCCCAGCAATTATATCAAAGTAATCTGCAAGTCTTGATTCCGGGCCATCCAATTCCTGCAAAATACGTTACAAATAATTTAATCTATAATAAAATTCTGGGCCATGAAATTTTTTTTCTCATCCTTTTGAACCTTTTGCAGGTGAGATGGAATTCAGGGCAAAAATGATGGGGAAGAAACCTGGAGCTTAGATTCAAGGAAGGCGAGAAACGTGGCCGGAATAATCCCACGTATGCCACCGCCATCAATACTGAGGACAGTCACAATGCTTCCTGTGGCTGGATCGGGTGCCATGAAAGGTTTCTTGGAAGCAAATGTCCTCCTTGCCCTGTTAAATGGTTGAATGGTTGGATATATCCTGCTTGATAGTATCTTCATGGTTTGATAATTGAGGTAATTACTGATTCCTTTCTTCAATTGGAGGAGAGGATCAGCTTTGGGATTAATTAAGTCTTGGCTTGGATTGAGTTTGACGAATTGTGCTTTTATGGAGTTGTCTACGTTCAAGTATGGCATTTTCATGAGGTATTGCGCATGACGTCCCAAAAGCGACACATATGGGATGAGACTTAGCCCAAGTGGTTAACCTTCACTTCCAATGGAAGGTTGGAGGTTTTATTCCCACCGGCTGGGCTCCCACCACCTCTTTCCTAGGCCTTCAATGGCTCCTTAAAAAAAAAAAAACAGACACATACAAAATTATTTTTCGGCATTCTGTAACTAATTTTTTGCAAAGACATTCGGTAGCTAATTTTAGGTAGACAAATATTTTTTATACGTACCAAAAAATAACTAGAAAAATATTTTTGGGTGGACCAGTACTTTTACCTAGAAAAAATTTAAGGTTGGACTTTGACTTTCTTTTAACTACTTCTAGAAGTATTATCTTCTGTCCGTAACTACTTTAATTTTAACTAGAAAATTTCTCGCCTGTAGTCCGTAACAACATTTAGTGTAACAGTTTCAGGGCCTCTTTGTTTGAACTTAATTTTTTTTTTAAAAAAAAAAGAAAATAATAATAAAAATAATACTCCCTCTGTCCCATTTAAGATGTCTTGTTTAATTTCTGCACACAATCCAATGCTTTTTTTCAATCGTTAATATCTTAAAATATATACAACAAAAAATTATGTAAAATATATATTATAAAACTACATGATTATACGATTCTAACAAGATCCAACTCGACTATTTTTTTTCAAACATATACTTGAAATAATATTGAGTCAAAGTTAAACAATGAACAGTGCCAAAAAGTCAAACCAGACATCTTGCCTGGGACGGAGGGAGTATAAAACTAAATTATTTTATTAATTGGTGATAATTAATTACTTCTTTATAAATATATTTATGTGTATAATTAAATATACTAAAAGTCATTAGCTGGCTTCAGCTCATTTGAAAAAATATTATACTAAATGTCTGCCTCTAAATAACTCAATCAAAAATATTTGTCACGAAAAATATGTTCGATGGTTAATTTAATTATTATGAAAATATTTATGTAATTAAAATAATTAAAAATATTCGAAAAGGCCACCCTAAAATCTCTCATTTCCAAAATAATCATCAAAAGAACTTGCTTGATTATTAATATCAAAATTATAATACCCAGTATTTTTTAAAATGGGAATGGGAAGTGGTAGGAAATGAAATAAACATTTTAGTTACATGTAAAATCAAACTAATGTACCAATGATGGCTAGGTAGTGGGTAGGGAGGAAGAAATCCTTAATTAACCATTTCTTATTAACAAAAGTCTAAACAAACAATTCAACAATTTTAAAAACCAATTAAAAAGAAAAAGATAAAAATAAAAATAAAAAATAAAAAAAAAAAACCAAAACAAAAGTCCAAACAAAGCTCTTAATTAGAAAATTATTTTCAAGTAGTCAGTAAATGATTATTGTCTTAACTCAATAAATTAAACACTCGCTAGTTTCTTAAGAACCAAATTTGATGAGTATAAGAGCTACTGATGAAAATGCCACTATGCCAGCCCATAATTATAGAGTATTTTTTTCTTTTTGTTTTTCGGTTTCTTTTCCATCGTGTTTGATTTGCACAAGTTATTGTAATGGTGAAGATTGATGATATTTGAGAAAGATGCCCACCTTCACGGGTCTCGTTTAAGGGAATTTATTTTCTCTTTTGAAATTCCCTTTATTAAAGGCGCCCTGGAATTTGCATATTGCCTTCTGATCATTATTTTTATTTATTCCATTCCATGAAGTATTTTAAAAAGATCAAATTTCCAGGAGCTTCATGATGATGACGTTGACCTGTTGGAAAAATGAAAAATAAAACCTTATTCTATTAGTGTAACAAAAACAATGTGAGAAAGTGTGAATGATCATCGATCATCATTTCCGAATGTAAAACAGCTGCTTTGATTTCATTGCAATGTTCATAGTTATATACTTCATATCCTTTCATGGAAATGGTCAAATGGAGACGACGAAGATGTATTGGGCTTCTTTTTGGACGTTGTAGGGACGCAAGTTTTAGTAACGTCATGGGCCATTTAATTGGGTCCAAATACAAATATTCATCCAAAAATGGGCATTATAGAATATATAGAGTGATTGGATTATAATCACTGTTATTTTTTTTTTTTAAAAAAAAAATATTGTTAATTGAATTTTGGTTATTTAACTTTTTTTTTCCAACATTTAAAATGGCCTTTTATTACTTTAATTTTTTCACAATTTTTTTTTTAAAAAAAATTTGCCGTTAGAGAAAAGAATAAGAAATAATTAACTTAATTAATACTGTGATTGAAATTGAATGATGTTAAGACAGAGAGTTCGAATTTAGTAGAGTTCACAAGTATCATGCATGCATGTTCACGTGGTCCATTTCTCACAAGGAACGCTCTCTCTCTCTCTCTCTCTCTCTCTCTCTCTCTCTCTCTCTCTCTCTCTCTCTCTCTCTCTGTGTGTGTTTTTTTCTATTTTACCTTTTATATTACTATGTATTTATATGTGGAAACATGATACTTATTCTAAAAACATCCAAAAAAAGGAAAAGTAAACAATTAGTTGAGAATAGAGAGTAATATTTTGTGCAGGTTATTAATGAAGTATTATAGTAATATATATATATATAGTAAAATAATAAAATAAATTAGTATAAGACTAGCTTATTAGTATTTGATTTGGAGTATTGTTTAAAAATAGTAGTACTTAATAAAAATGTTGCAATAATAGAATTGAAAAGGGGCTCTGCGACTGCTAGGAGAAGGTAGTGGATTGAGCAAAGGGACCAGCAATATACTATAAGGGAGGTCCATATATATATCTTTAATTAATTTCGAGAATTCATGTTTGTTTGTTTTTGGTCCATCCCATAATATATTCCATTCCCATTTTCTTCTTTCACTCATTTTTCTCTCCTTTTTTGACTTTTGAATTGAAACTAGGGAACATCATCCTGCACTAATAATCATCATTCCTGCCATTACCAAATATCCTACTTCAAACTCATCACTCGTATCAATTACTCACTCGAGGTTTTATATTTATCTTCCAGACATGAAACGAACATATGGCATTCTAATAGCATCTAGTTTAGGGTTAATTGATGAAATATGGAATACACACTGCCATTGATGAGTTAATTATAAGGATAAGATGATGTTTTAACTGTTACTACTAGTTTAGGGTTTTTCCTTTTCCATGGTGACACGTACAAATCTCCAAATTGCTAGTATATAAATTCATAATTGTCATCACCTGCCTAGTATTCATGCACTTACTTGTGCGCACACATTTTTCAGAATAATATTGTTTAACCAAACTAATAATTCCAACGTGCACATTATTATAACAACAATAAATTAAACTGCGTTACATTATTGATTAATTAATTATGTAAAATGCAATAACACTGATCTGAATCAACCACGCCCACACCTGCCTTATTAGTTAAACAACGCAATAATTACTACATTGAGTTACTGTAGTAATTGGAGTACTAGTATTAATTAGTTCTCTGATATGTAGTATATAATTTTGGTTGTAGCATATATATGATATAGGGTTATATAGGGACCATTTTCTTAATTAGTTATTGAAAAGGCAAAGGCAATATGATGATGATGATGAAAGGGAAATTTCAAAGACAAAAAAGTTTCATCGCTATACAATTGATGAATATTGATGCCATTTTGCATTTTGCAACACATCCTTTTCATTATTAATACTAATGGGGTACGTCTAACAATACATTCCATTTCGCTTCAATTTATGACACTCAATCACTTTCATTTTTATTTTTATTTTCTATTTCAAACAATTATTATTGTATGTATTTGTGGGCGTCATTTGGTGATCTACATCATGATTATGCTTCTATATATTTTTATAACTTAATAATTGTTGCTTCTTTGGGATGACCAGTTATGAATTATGAATGAATTAATCCTATCGATTCACCAAATTTAGTCGGGCATCTTTGTGGTATTTGAACACTCATCACACTTCACACGTGGGGAAAAAATATATAAGTAATCAGACAAACTTATTTTTTTTGTGTCTATATAGTATTTAATTTGGACATTAAGCAAAAACACGAACACACAATGGGCTTTTTTCTTTTTAAAAAGAAGAAAATAAATACAATCTTATTATCACAGATCTAAAAAATATAAGGAATTTATATATCCCTGCAAAACACCAAAAAATAATTCCGAAAGTTAGTGGATCTTCATTTCATAAATCCGTTAATTCTGACTTCTTAAAAATAAACTAGCAATATAATAGTAAATTGTTGAAGCGGCGTTCAAACACCAATGACACATTATGTCCAAAAATAATCTTTAGTAATAAATGTATTGGATTGGCATCCAACAATATATCAACTGTATTCAATTTTATTTTAATTGTTATTCAACAATTTGAAATTAAAGTTGCTAGCTATGATACGGTATAATACATACTATCACCTTGATTATTTTGCAGTGCCTCTATTCCTCTTATGCTTGTGAATTAATCAATATGTGTGATAAATTTGTTTAATATTGAAAGGAGGCTTGACCTAGTGGTCAAATTTCCCAACTTTCAATATTATAGTATATGGTTTGTGGTTCGAATCACTATCAATTTTTTTTATCACTTTTATAATTTATGTGGTATGAACAGTCATCGTTTTTTTTTTTTAATACTGATGTTCGAGCGTTACTCTAAAAAAAATGATTTAACGTTGTAACAAGATTAATGGTAGAGGAGAAGATTATATTTATATATTGTTATAGAAATAATGATATATATATATATAATGATATATATATGTGAGTATAAATTATATGTGTAATAATATGTTTGTTGTGTATATATATAAGCTTGAGCTTAGGAGTGGTAATGACTATAATTATCTTAAGAAAACAATAATGAACAAAAGAGCAAAGGTAGAGAAAATAGCAAGATGAGGAGATTGTATTTATTTTTTATATCATCTCAATGAACAAACTCATCTATTTATAGGCAAATATAATCCACCTTGTATTACATTAAGAGCCACCTTGTATGACATTAAGAGCCACCTTATATGACATTAATAGCCACCATATTTTACTCTCTCATCATAGCAAGACATTCAATATGCATGTTTTTAATGCATGTATCTAGAACACTCCCCCTGAATGTCTTGAATACAAAGAATATGCCTCGGTAAAACCTTACTAGTGTAATGACCCGATTTAATTAAATTGGGTTGTCTAAATATTTTGGTATTTGGTTATTTTGTGTTCAAGTCCGGAGGGGCTCAATTTGATGTAATTGAGAATGAGTGGGGGGTCATTTGTAATTACTAAGAAGTTGGGAGTTAAATGGGTTTTTTTGCACATTTGGGAAAAAAAAAAAAGAAGATTGAACGGGAGAAAGAAAGGGAGACACGACCGAGAGAGAAGAAAGAAAAGGGGTGAACTTTGACTCTCCCGAATCATCCCGTGTTCTTGAAGATCGATTAATTGATTGTTGGTAAGTGATTCCCCTCGTCCTCCTCTTCGATTTGAGTATATATTTGTTGATTTTGGAGTTGGTTGTTGATTTTAGGTTTTGGGTTGATTTTGTTCGATTGAAGCTTGTAATCGACGAATCGGAGGCCGATTTTTGTTGGAAGACATCAGGCAAGGGTTTATATTGCTTAAATTACGTGTTTGGGGGGTATTTGGGGTCGGATTCCGGCGAAATCGCCGGAAAAACCGATTGGAAAATCGGAGAAGACGATGAACAGTAACTGCTACAGTAACTGCTACAGTACTGCTACAGTAACTGTACAGTAGTTACCGCGGTAACTCGCGTAGTTACCGCAGTAATTCGCCACAGTATTTACCACGGTAAGTTGAACAGTAATTACCACGGTAATTTGAACAGTAACTACTACAGTAACTGTACAGTAGTTACCGCGGTAACTCGCGTAGTTACCGCAGTAATTTGCCACAGTATTTACCACGGTAATTTGAACAGTAATTACCACGGTAATTTGAACAGTAACCACCACAGTAACTTGTACAGTAGTTACCGCAGTAACTCGCTACAGTAGTTACCGCAGTAACTTGCTACAGTAATTGCTACAGTAATTGCTACAGTAATCGCTACAGTACTGGGCTGCGTATGTCACGCGTTTTACGCGCGCGGGTGCGCCGTGAGCGCAGAAAGGCCCTGTTTGGCCCCCTTTTTGTGCGATTTTGATCCTATAATGATGTTTTCTTTGCACCAATTATTGTTATGACTTCCCCAAATATTATTGGTAAACCGTGGGTTAATCAATTGGCCCGTGTGGGTTGTTGAATTGCTTAGGGAAACTGTTGAATTATTATATCACTAATGTCTTAGCCTTGGGGGCTATGTATTGAATTCCTTATATGTTGAGAAGCATGCGAACCTAGTGTGTAGGTGCTTGAATATCACTGTATTGTCATATGCATGTTATTGCATTGGAATTGACGGTTATTAACCCGATGGGTTGTTATGATATTTATGATAGATCGGGCAACCTTCACAGGTGTTGTTGAGTCCCGAAGGCCCTGCGGGGTGTATTATTGACTGTTATATCTGTTACCCTTTTGGGGTGGTTATTATAATGCATGATATTGCATTATGAGATTACGAACATATTGGAAATGTTCGATCGGGCAGCCTTTACCGGTGTTGTTGAGTCCCGATGACCCTGCGGGGTGGATTATTGGTTGTTATTCCTGTTGGCCCTTTTGGGCTGGTTATTATAATGCATTGTATTGCATTATGGATGGATGGGCATATTGGAAATGTCCGATCGGGCAGCCTTTACCGGTGTTGTTGAGTCCCGATGACCCTGCGGGGTGGATTATTGTTGTTATTCATGTTGGCCCTTTTGGGCTGGTTATTATAATGCATGGTATTGCATTATGGATGGATGGACATATTGGAAATGTCTGATCGGGCAGCCTTTACCGGTGTTGTTGAGTCCCGATGGCCCTGCGGGGTGATTATTAGGCTGTGATGCCTGTGATTTGGCTGTGATGCCTGTGATTTGGCTGTTATGCCTGTGATTGGGCTGTGATGCCTGTGGTCCCTGCGGGGATGGTGTATGTTACCCTGTAACGGGTTGGAGTTGATGATATCCTCACCCGTGGGTTCATACCGCCCGGGTTTAGGTTGCCGGCTAGGCATATTCATTTGCATTTGCATATAGGGTAGATAGGTGTATGTTAGGCCATGCATCACGTGCATAAATTGTATGATTGTGGTTGAAGCACCGGTATGGGACGGTGTGATGATTTATTTATGTCAATTGTATGATCGTGGTTGAAGCACCGGTATGGGACGGTGTGGTGTTTAACTGCTTTATTTATATTCTGCCGTTATTAATATGTTTATTTATCACCTATATTTACTACTTGAGATGTGGTTCTGTTTTCCCTTACTCCCCGGCACGTAGCCTTGCTCAGTACGTTGTACTGACCCCCTTTGCTTTTGTCTGTTTTATAGATCCTGCTGGAGGCGCTGGAGCATGATTTGGGTTTGGGGTATTGAGAGATCACATAGATAGGACTTTTTATGTTTATCTTACGTGATTATGTGATACTCTATTGTTTATCATGACTTGGATTTTATGCTAGTTGAGGCCTGTGTGCCTAGAATCTGCTTTCTGTCGGCCGGTGGCCTTATGTGATTTACGCTTTGGGCTGGTAGCCCTGTTTGAGATATTGGTATGCTGTTGGGAGGCTTGTAGCCTGGTTGGGTCGCTGGAACTGTTATTTGATTATGATGGTGAGTCCTCCTATGTGCTTATATGTTTTATTTGTTTTAGCTTCCGCATTAAAACGGATTAATCAGATGATCACTTTAGGTTTACCCAGTGTTGTACTAGCTATTTTAAATTAGCCGGCCACTAGTTTATGATAGTTAGTACAGCGGTAACGTTTGCGAAAATCAGGTTTGAATTTTCGGGGCGTTACAGAGTGGTATCAGAGCCTGTGTGCTCTTTTATCTTATTAAAACTTGTGTAGACATAGGTGGTGAGCTGTGTGTGGGGTACATATAGCATTGAATTGCATTTTTACTATATCTGATTATTTCTACGGACACCAGGTTAATTCACAGTTGGGGAACTGTGAGGAAACCATGGTACTCCAGTCAGGATCCTTGTTATCTCACAGTCATTGAGGACTATGAATGACTTTTGATCGGTTATTTAATTTTGTCGTTTATATATACTGCTTTGTATATGATTGGTGATTTCTGCTAACACTGTTTGTTGATGTTGTAATCTAAGTTGGATGAGTAGTTTGGAAAGGCCTCATGGAAGCCTGGGCTATTCGAATGGCGATCCAAGCGGGATCAATCTGTTGAATGGTGTACAGATGGGTTTGACGTACCCTCGAGAGTGAGATAGGGTACTGAGAAAGTCTCCATTGTGGGATAACCCACTGGGGTGATATAGATATTTGCAGTCCGCCTGCATGCGAAGGATGGTGGAAACCATTTCGAGGCAATGCCAGTGAGGGTATAGTCGGATTTGGTTAAAACGAATAATGATATGAAGTGGCATAGAATTGACACTGGGTCAATCAAAAGAACATTAGATGGTTCTCGAAGCGTTGAATGCCTGTCGCCTGAGACGAGGCAAGGTGACTGTTTTGCATAGAAAGATCGGTAACGTGAAGGGGGCTGATATCACTGGGGCGAGTCCGAACTAGGGGACTTCCTAGTATGTTGTCTTTATGTGATGGAAAAGTTACGTTGATTGGATAACGTTTTGGCATGTGTGTAATTCTTGTATCGTGGGTGTTTCTTCTTGACTCTCTGGTTGAGAGATAAACTCGTTTCCCTGTTTTGGGAATTATTTATATCGCATTTTGTGTTGCGATTATTGTGTTTGATTCTGGAGTCTTATGTTCATTTGAGACTCTAAATTTCATTCGTAAGCATGGAGTAAATGCTACCACTGCTGCGAATCCTTCTGCCTTAGTACTGTGCGATTCAGAAGCCTCGTGTTCTTTAGTGGCTTTGCGATTTGTGCGAGAGCATGGAGTAGGACCGTTGGCGCCCTACCAGATGCTAGTTTCTTTACCTTCGGGTGATAATATTTGAAGTGATCGTTTGATGCAAGATGCTGTGTTGAGCATTGAGAGTCGCGAATTCAGGGCTGACCTGGTGGTCTTTAGCCCGGCTGGTTTTGACGTACTATAGGGCATGGATTGGCTGTTTGCCATCGTGCTGTGATTGATTGTGGTGTTCCACGAATATCCTTTTAGGATTCTTTGGGTAACTGTGTTTCTTATCGACATCTGTTGATTCCACCTGTTATTGGTGTGGTTTCTGTTGCTTTGTTGTGTGACCTGATGCGCAGGGGGTTGTTCTCTTTCCCTGTGGCACATGAGGGATCTTCGAGCAGAGGTTCCTGCTGCTTCGAGTGTCCCTGTTGTCTCTGAGTTCGGGGATGTATTTCCCGACGAAATTCATGGTCTCCCATCTGCTCGGGAGATTGATTTTACTATTGAGCTGATGCCTGATGCAGCTCCTATTTCTAGGGCTCCTTACCGTATGCCTCCTGCTGAACTGAAGTAGTTGATAGATCAGTTGACTGAGTTTACTAGTGAGGGGTATATTCAGCCGAGTAGCTCGCCTTGGGGAGCTCCTGTTTTGGTTTGTTAGAAGAAGGATGGGTAGATGAGGATGTGCATCGGCCACAGGGGTTTAAAACCAAATCACGGTGAAGAACAAGTATCCTCTACCTCGGATTGAGGATCTATTTGATTAGTTGAGATGAGCCAGTGTATTCAGTAAGATTGATTTGAGATCGGGCTACCGTCAGATAAGGGTGGCAGAGGCTGATAGGCCTAAGACAACATTCGGAACTCGTTATGGACACTGTGAAATTCACGGTCATACCTTCTGGTTTGACTAACGCACCAGCGATCTTCATGGATCTTATGCATAGAATATTCCGTCCCCTGCTGGATGTGTGTGTGGTTGTGTTCATAGACGATATTCTAGTCTACTCGTCGACTCGTGGGGTACATGCGGGTCATCAGAGGACAATGTTGAGTACATTGCGAGAGCATAAGTCGTATGCTTTACTCTCTAAATGCGAATTCTGGTTGGAGAAGGTGTCTTTTC
The DNA here is from genome assembly GCA_030278955.1 of Hygrophila difformis. Lineage (NCBI taxonomy): Eukaryota > Viridiplantae > Streptophyta > Magnoliopsida > Lamiales > Acanthaceae > Hygrophila > Hygrophila difformis. Next base: position 58,501,868 of record JAOANR010000005.1, on the reverse strand, counting down.
TGGGACACATCGCTTCTGGTGAGGGTATTGCAGTTAACCCTGCCAAAGTGGAAGCAGTATTGAGACATAAGATTCTGGATGGTAAGACTCCGGGTTTCAGCATTGATGATAGGGGCATTGTGAGTTATGGTGATAGATGGTGCATTCCAGAGTGTTGTGATGACCTGAAGAGAAATGTCATGGATGAGGCACACACGACTACTTATTTTATTCACCCAGGGGTCACAAAGATGTATAAAGACATCCGACAGACTTATTGGTGGAACAACATGAAGAGGGAGATAGTTGATTATGTAGCTATGTGTGCAACCTGTCAGCGAGTGAAGGTTGAGCACATGAGGCTGATGGGTTTGCTACAGCCTTTAGCAGTACCTGAATGGAAGTGGGAATCTATTTCCATAGATTTTGTGACAGGACTGCCACAGACAGTGAGGAAGATGGACACTGTCTGGGTAGTGGTGGATCGTTTGACAAATAGTGCAGTGTTCATACCTATGAGACTGACATGGAGTATGAGTCAGCTTACTCAGGCTTACATTCAGCATGTTGTTAAAAGGTTTGGGATTCCAAAGGAGATTGTGTCTGTTCGGGGTTCCAGATTCCTATCCAAGTTTTTGAAGGATGTGCAGGCAGCGTTTGGCACGTAAATTAGCATGAGTACTGCATGGCATCCTCAGTCAGATGGTCAGACTGACAGGACCATTAGGACATTAGAGGATTTGTTGCGAGCTTGTGCACTGGACTTTCAGGGTAGTTAGGAGAATCACCTCAGTTTGAACAATTATCATGCAAGTAGTGGTATGGCTCCTTTTGAGGCATTGTATGGGAGGAAGTGTAGGAGTCCTTTATGTTGGAATGATCCAACAGATAAGGTGAATGTGGATCCTGAGATGATTGAGCAGACACTCGAGTTGGTGAGGATCATCAGGGATCGAATGAAAAAGGCTCAGGACAGACATAAGAGCTATGCGGATTAAGCTCGTCGAGATGTGGAGTTTGAGGTTGGTGATAGGGTATTACTGCCGGTATCACCTATGAAAGGGATACGCCAGTTTGGTAAGAAGGGCAAGTTGAACCCAAGATACATTGTTCCCTTGCTTTTGATTTTAATCATGTTCTTGATTGTACATTTCGGGGACGAAATGATCGTAAGGGGGGACGAATGTAATGACCCGATTTAATTAAATTGGGTTGTCTAAATATTTTGGTATTTGGTTATTTTGTGTTCAAGTCCGGAGGGGCTCAATTTGATGTAATTGAGAATGAGTGGGGGGTCATTTGTAATTACTAAGAAGTTGGGAGTTAAATGGGTTTTTTTGCACATTTGGGAAAAAAAAAAAAGAAGATTGAACGGGAGAAAGAAAGGGAGACACGACCGAGAGAGAAGAAAGAAAAGGGGTGAACTTTGACTCTCCCGAATCATCCCGTGTTCTTGAAGATCGATTAATTGATTGTTGGTAAGTGATTCCCCTCGTCCTCCTCTTCGATTTGAGTATATATTTGTTGATTTTGGAGTTGGTTGTTGATTTTAGGTTTTGGGTTGATTTTGTTCGATTGAAGCTTGTAATCGACGAATCGGAGGCCGATTTTTGTTGGAAGACATCAGGCAAGGTTTTATATTGCTTAAATTACGTGTTTGGGGGGTATTTGGGGTCGGATTCCGGCGAAATCGCCGGAAAAACCGATTGGAAAATCGGAGAAGACGATGAACAGTAACTGCTACAGTAACTGCTACAGTACTGCTACAGTAACTGTACAGTAGTTACCGCGGTAACTCGCGTAGTTACCGCAGTAATTCGCCACAGTATTTACCACGGTAAGTTGAACAGTAATTACCACGGTAATTTGAACAGTAACTACTACAGTAACTGTACAGTAGTTACCGCGGTAACTCGCGTAGTTACCGCAGTAATTTGCCACAGTATTTACCACGGTAATTTGAACAGTAATTACCACGGTAATTTGAACAGTAACCACCACAGTAACTTGTACAGTAGTTACCGCAGTAACTCGCTACAGTAGTTACCGCAGTAACTTGCTACAGTAATTGCTACAGTAATTGCTACAGTAATCGCTACAGTACTGGGCTGCGTATGTCACGCGTTTTACGCGCGCGGGTGCGCCGTGAGCGCAGAAAGGCCCTGTTTGGCCCCCTTTTTGTGCGATTTTGATCCTATAATGATGTTTTCTTTGCACCAATTATTGTTATGACTTCCCCAAATATTATTGGTAAACCGTGGGTTAATCAATTGGCCCGTGTGGGTTGTTGAATTGCTTAGGGAAACTGTTGAATTATTATATCACTAATGTCTTAGCCTTGGGGGCTATGTATTGAATTCCTTATATGTTGAGAAGCATGCGAACCTAGTGTGTAGGTGCTTGAATATCACTGTATTGTCATATGCATGTTATTGCATTGGAATTGACGGTTATTAACCCGATGGGTTGTTATGATATTTATGATAGATCGGGCAACCTTCACAGGTGTTGTTGAGTCCCGAAGGCCCTGCGGGGTGTATTATTGACTGTTATATCTGTTACCCTTTTGGGGTGGTTATTATAATGCATGATATTGCATTATGAGATTACGAACATATTGGAAATGTTCGATCGGGCAGCCTTTACCGGTGTTGTTGAGTCCCGATGACCCTGCGGGGTGGATTATTGGTTGTTATTCCTGTTGGCCCTTTTGGGCTGGTTATTATAATGCATTGTATTGCATTATGGATGGATGGGCATATTGGAAATGTCCGATCGGGCAGCCTTTACCGGTGTTGTTGAGTCCCGATGACCCTGCGGGGTGGATTATTGTTGTTATTCATGTTGGCCCTTTTGGGCTGGTTATTATAATGCATGGTATTGCATTATGGATGGATGGACATATTGGAAATGTCTGATCGGGCAGCCTTTACCGGTGTTGTTGAGTCCCGATGGCCCTGCGGGGTGATTATTAGGCTGTGATGCCTGTGATTTGGCTGTGATGCCTGTGATTTGGCTGTTATGCCTGTGATTGGGCTGTGATGCCTGTGGTCCCTGCGGGGATGGTGTATGTTACCCTGTAACGGGTTGGAGTTGATGATATCCTCACCCGTGGGTTCATACCGCCCGGGTTTAGGTTGCCGGCTAGGCATATTCATTTGCATTTGCATATAGGGTAGATAGGTGTATGTTAGGCCATGCATCACGTGCATAAATTGTATGATTGTGGTTGAAGCACCGGTATGGGACGGTGTGATGATTTATTTATGTCAATTGTATGATCGTGGTTGAAGCACCGGTATGGGACGGTGTGGTGTTTAACTGCTTTATTTATATTCTGCCGTTATTAATATGTTTATTTATCACCTATATTTACTACTTGAGATGTGGTTCTGTTTTCCCTTACTCCCCGGCACGTAGCCTTGCTCAGTACGTTGTACTGACCCCCTTTGCTTTTGTCTGTTTTATAGATCCTGCTGGAGGCGCTGGAGCATGATTTGGGTTTGGGGTATTGAGAGATCACATAGATAGGACTTTTTATGTTTATCTTACGTGATTATGTGATACTCTATTGTTTATCATGACTTGGATTTTATGCTAGTTGAGGCCTGTGTGCCTAGAATCTGCTTTCTGTCGGCCGGTGGCCTTATGTGATTTACGCTTTGGGCTGGTAGCCCTGTTTGAGATATTGGTATGCTGTTGGGAGGCTTGTAGCCTGGTTGGGTCGCTGGAACTGTTATTTGATTATGATGGTGAGTCCTCCTATGTGCTTATATGTTTTATTTGTTTTAGCTTCCGCATTAAAACGGATTAATCAGATGATCACTTTAGGTTTACCCAGTGTTGTACTAGCTATTTTAAATTAGCCGGCCACTAGTTTAGGATAGTTAGTACAGTGGTAACGTTTGCGAAAATCAGGTTTGAATTTTCGGGGCGTTACAACTAGGAAAAAAACCCTTTGGGAAAAAATCCAAGTTTGGAAAAAGAGTACATGATTCTTGTGTATTTACTTCTCCCCCTGATCAAAGCATCAGTTGAGGTTCTTTAGTTGGCGCATCCCGATACTTTTCACCAACTTTTCGAATGTTGCTGTTGGTAGTGCCTTGGTAAATAAATCCGCAAGATTATCAGCTGAACGGATTTGCTGCACATCTATTTCACCATTTTTCTGTAAATCATGAGTGAAGAAAAATTTTGGTGAAATGTGTTTCGTTCTATCTCCTTTAATATACCCTCCCTTCAATTGTGCTATACAAGCTGCATTGTCTTCATATAAAACTGTTGAGGATATTTTTTCTTCAGTAGCCATGCCACAATTTTTCAATATATGGTGCATCAAAGATCGCAACCATACACATTCTCGACTGGCTTCATGGATTGCTAAAATTTCAGCATGATTTGACGAAGTAGCAGTCAAAGTCTGCTTCATTGATCTCCATGAAATTGCAGTACCACCACATGTAAAAACATAGCCAGTTTGAGATTTGGCTTTATGTGGATCTGATAAATATCCGGCATCAGCAAAGCCGATTATTTCATGTCGAGAGTCATTTGGGTAAAATAACCCAAGATCAATAGTTCCTTGGAGATAGCGAAATATATGTTTAATTCCATTCCAATGTCGTCTTGTAGGAGATGAACTGAATCTCGCTAATAAATTTACTGCAAATGATATATCTGGTCTAGTGCAGTTTGCAAGATACATTAAAGCACCTATGGCACTTAAATATGGGACCTCTGGTCCAAGAATTTGTTCACCTTCCTCTTGTGGTCTAAACGGATCATTTTTTATATCAAGTGACCTTACGACCATTGGAGTACTCAATGGATGTGCTTTATCCATATAAAATCGCTTTAATACTCTCTGAGTATAAGCTGTTTGATGGACAAAAGTTCCATTATTTAAATATTCAATTTGCAGACCAAGACATGATTTGGTTTTACCAAAATCTTTGATTTCAAACTCCTTTTTTAGGTATTCAACAGCATTTTGAAGCTCCTCTGGAGTTCCAATCAAGTTGAGATCATCAACATAAACTGCAATAATTACAAACCCTTGTCCATTTTTCTTAATGAAAATACATGGACAAATTGGGTCATTTGTATAACCCTCTTGTATCAATGACTCACTGAGTCGGTTATACCACATTCGCCCGGACTGTTTCAGTCCATATAGGGATTTTTGTAATTTGATGGAATACATATGTCTAGGATTTGATTCATATGTCTCTGACATTTTTAATCCCTCTGGGACCTTCATATAGATATCTGTATCTAAATTTCCATATAGATACGCAGTAATAACATCCATCAATCTCATTTCAAGATTTTGATGGACTGCTAAACTGATAAGATATCTAAATGTTATTCCATCCATTACGGGGGAATATGTTTCATCATAATCAAATCCGGGTCTCTGTGAAAACCCTTGGGCGACTAATCTCGCTTTGTATCTGACAATTTCATTTTTGTCATTTCTTTTTCTTACAAAAACCCATCTGTATCCAACTGGCTTTATATTTTCTGGTGTTTTGACAATCGGTCCAAACACATTTCGTCTAGCCAGGGAATCCAATTCAGATTGGATTGCATCTTTCCATTTTGGCCAATCTTTTCTTTTCCGACATTCATCAACCGAATTTGGTTCATGATCCTCGTCATCATTTATGATGTCAAGTGCTATGTGGTACGAGAATACATTATCTATGATAATTGCATCTCGATTCCAAACATTTCTGCTTGTGACAAAATTGATTGATATTTCATTATTTTCAAGTTCATTCTCCTCTGGAGCTGCAAGTTCCTGCTCCTCTGGAGCTACTTGCTCTTCAACAGCTTCTTTTTCCTCTGGAATATTTTCTGTAATTTTGTCACTTTCAATTATTTGTGATCCTCTTTTCTTTCGAGGATTTTTATCTTTTGAACCTGGTGGTCTACCACGCTTCAAGCGTGCAGTAGATTCATCTTTGGCACTTGTAATTGGTCCCTCTGGGACATTAATTTTGATTGGAACATTTGCTGCCGGTATATGAGATTTAGTTACTCTTTTAGAGTCGCATAATGCATCCGGCAATTGATTTGCAATACTCTGCAAATGTACAATTCTTTGTACTTCTAGTTCACAATCATTTGTACGAGGATCGAAGAAATCTAATGGTGTTTTCCAGTTGATTTCTTTTTCTTTCTTTGGTTGATTTCTATCTCCCCCTAATGTCGGGAAATGAGATTCGTCAAAATGACAATCTTTGAATTTCGCAGTAAATAAATCACCAGTTAATGGTTCGAGATATCGAATAATCGATGGTGATTCATACCCGACATATATTCCCAATCTACGTTGGGGACCCATCTTTGTGCGCTGAGGTGGTGCAATCGGGACATACACAGCGCAACCAAATATTCTGAGATGGGATATATTGGGTTCATGCCCAAATGTTAATTGTATAGGGGAGTATTCATGATAATGTGTCGGCCTTAACCGCACCAATTTTGCTGCATGTAATATTGCATGCCCCCAAGCTGTCAATGGCAATCCAGATCTCATTAATAATGGTCTGGCAATTAATTGTAAACGCTTTATAAGCGATTCAGCAAGTCCATTCTGTGTATGGACATGAGCAACAGGATGCTCAACTGTTATGCCAATTGACATGCAGTATTCATCAAACCTCTGGGATGAATATTCACCAGCATTATCCAATCGGATATTTTTTATTGTATAATCAGGGAACTGTGCTCGTAATTTAATAATTTGAGCAAGTAATTTTGCAAACGCATGGTTACGAGATGATAATAATGATACATTGGACCATCGTGTTGATGCATCAATTAGCACCATAAAATATTTAAATGGTCCACATGTTGGATCTATAGGTCCACATATATCACCCTGAATTCTTTCAAGAAAACTGGGGCTTTCAGTTCCCACTTTCGTTGGTGAATGTTTGGAAATAAATTTTCCTTGGGAGCAAGCAACACATATATAATCATTATGTTGCAGCAACTTTTGTCCCTTTAATGAATGGCCATGACTATTTGTAATAATTCGCCTCATCATTGTAGAGCCAGGATGGCCTAGGCGATCATGCCATATCATATATTCATCATTAAGCCTATGGCTTCCAATAGACTTCTGGCCTATTTTGGGATGATATATATTAGTGGGACTCTGGCCATTAATAAACCTCTGGTTTATTTGGGGAATATTAGACCTGTGGTCTAAGTGATAATTTTCAATTGTATTTATCTTTGAAAAATACAATCCAGAAGACAGAGCTGGTAATTTTTCCAATATATATTTCTTACCATGTGTGGTATTTGTAATTAATAAATATTCGACATTCTCTGAAGTCGATGTCTCGAGATGATACCCATTTTCTCGGATATCTTTAAAACTTAATAAATTTCTTCGAGACTTGGGAGATAGGAGTGCATTTTTCACAATTAATTTTGTTCCCTTTGGGAAAATAAGGTTGGCTGTGCCAATTCCTTGTATAATATTTGCACTACCACATATTGTGTTTATATTTGTATCTCCCATTTTTAAATTTGAAAAATACCTTATGTCTTTTAGTTTTGTGTGCGTTGAAGCACTATCAATAAGACATATATTATCACTTTTAAAATTCCCCATTTTGCTGGAATTAAAACAAGATATAATTAATATTAAAACAAGATTAAATATAAGTGAAACAACACAATGCATAATAATATAGCAGAAAATAAAAAAATTCAAAGCGTAATAAAAACAATATAATAAAATGTAATGCAGTATTTAAATAATATTGTATCATTGAAGAAATTTGTATATCTTTCTATGATATATTTAGCATATCAATTCATTAGTCGTACGACAAATTATGGGACTATGTCCTCCTGCCATATTGATAGCATTTTTCTTCAATTGCTTCGCCTTTTAGAGGCACAATTTCTGGCAATTATTTTGCCATTTAAGAATCTGACTCTGTCAGTACACACCAAACTAAAGACCCACGAAATCTGTTGGTATAACCGAACTAAGATTTATGGACTCTGTTGGTATTAATGTCATTTTTATTAATATATTGTCATATATCTCAATCGTGACATTATTTTGAACATGACTGATTTATATCATTTACAGACTTATAGTCTTGCAGTCATTATGATGCCTCGCATTTGGGATTTCAGCCAAAAATCTTTATTTTATCAAAGAGCTGCCATTTGCCCCCACATTAAGGGAACTGTCACTATCTCTTATCAAAAATAAGAATTGGCAAAATGCTTATTTCCCATATATAGACCAATATGATCTTTTGACCGTTTTGTTTTTCTAGGTCTTGGCCTGTTGCCGTATTTTTTTTTTGCGGTCTAGGCCTGTGGCCGTATTTTCTTTTATAATGGTCTTTTCTAGACCCATTGTTTCCAAATAAATCTTAATATCCATATTTCAAGATAAATAATTATCTCCAGATACCATCAGTGGTATGAAATCCTGCTTTGTCAAGTTAGCCATAATAGAATTATTGAAATACAAAATATTACCTCAAAGAAATTCCGGCAGAGCTCCGTTCGTAGCTCGTGCTGATAACGTGTTATAGAAATAATGATATATATATATATAATGATATATATATGTGAGTATAAATTATATGTGTAATAATATGTTTGTTGTGTATATATATAAGCTTGAGCTTAGGAGTGGTAATGACTATAATTATCTTAAGAAAACAATAATGAACAAAAGAGCAAAGGTAGAGAAAATAGCAAGATGAGGAGATTGTATTTATTTTTTATATCATCTCAATGAACAAACTCATCTATTTATAGGCAAATATAATCCACCTTGTATTACATTAAGAGCCACCTTGTATGACATTAAGAGCCACCTTATATGACATTAATAGCCACCATATTTTACTCTCTCATCATAGCAAGACATTCAATATGCATGTTTTTAATGCATGTATCTAGAACATATATATATATATATATCTATTAAAAATGAAAATTGAAACACATAAAGGGAAAATTGTGAGTAATAACAGGTTGATGAGATCCAAACCTCTAAACTCTAAAATAAAATAAAAAAATAAAAATCGAACATTAGTTGAAATCCGACACTAAGGACTGATACGAAGAGACTAGATTATGACGAGCCATTGAAAAATTTATTGATGAGAAATCGAATTCAAAATTCAAAATATATAATATAGTTACTTCATCCTATTAATTCATCTGCTATTCTCATTATAAAAACCTTCTACTTTAAATCAATTTATATGAGTCTTATGGTAATGAAACTTGACTCAAGTGGTCATATTTCCTGTCTTTCAATCAAAGGTTGGGGTTTCGATTCCCACCCGGTTTCCTATTTTTCTCCTTCATTCTTTTTTTAATTAGTGTGGTTTGTGTTCCCTACATCTTTGTCAATACATTGTCAATATTTTTTTTTAAAAAAAAATTCGTATAAGTCTTATTATATGCCTATAAATATTCAGAAACTGACGTGAGAGAAATTCACCTAATCCACAGAGAATGAATTCGATTTCTATACGTGGAAGTGGAATCGTGAACAAAAGAGACAAAAGTATAAATAAAATGCCGGTTATTTTTTTTGTAAAGTTTTGCAGCTGATGTAAACTGTCGGCTTACTACATCATTATATAGTTGTCCTTAACACCCAGTTTTGACCGTTGTGGCAATCTCATAGAATAATACTCCTTAGAAGTATTTATTTTTTTATACTATTATTTACTATTATTTAATTTTAATTGAATTTTATTGAAAATATATATGATGAAAAGATAATTAGTGACTAAATTTTATTAAACGTATATGATAAAAGAATAATTATATTATTGAGTATGGTTAGATTCATCTAATAATATAATTTTATATAATTTTTAATTTTACAGTTAATTAAATTTTATTAAATTCATCTGATCATAGAGTTAAATATTGTAATTTGCATTCTTATATAAAATATTAGTATTATTTGGTTACCTAAAGAGATTCATCATACGGTTTGGCTCTACTCTAAAACTTTAAACAGAAAATAAAAATTATAGTAACTATTTGGTTTAATCCCCTTGCTTTTAATATTTTTTTTTCACTTACCTCTTCCAATCCAAAATTTCTACATACATCTTTTTCTTTTTCTTTTCTTTTCTTTTTAGTTTTTTATTTTAATAAAAATTACCTTAAGAGAGTTGACTATTGATAATATATTAAACTCTTGGTAAAGGAAATTATGTCGCTAATTATTTCTATGTCAACTTATGCGACACGCATGCCCAAAAATAACAATTAGAAAAAAGAATAATGGATGAACTTCAAAAAAGTTTAAATTTGAAATAATCGAAAGCTAGCTAGTTACTATATAGCTAGCACCAACCCAAAACACATTTATCCGACCACAAGATAAAGGCTAGTTGGAAATGGCAGCGCCTAATAAGCATATGTATTAGTTTCTCTTCATCAAAAGGAATGGCTTAAAATTTCCACAAATTTGCGTCATAAGTTACTCGTGGACTATAAGGATTATATCCATGTGACCCTCATTAATATGGATTTTAATATTTTTGTTTTTCAAGTATTGACTAACCACAATTAAATCAATTGAAAAACTTATAAAAGGGAATATGACTTTGAAAGCCACGTTAGCTGCTTCCCAGAAATTCTTACAAAACCAAGCGTGCCGTATTTGTTGTAATAATAATAATATTAATAATAATTTAAAAAGCATTACATATTAATTTTCAAAGCAAAGAGTGAGGTATGATCTATCCGTCCCACTTGATTGAGATAATTGCATTGGTACATAAAACTTTCATGTCACTTCCCTTTTCTGTTCTTACAATACCTCCAAATTTAAATTATATTTTTCTACATTTAGAGGTGTATAGTATTTTTTTTATTTTTTATTTTTTTTGACGACCAATAATTGCATCCAATTAAAACCAATAAATTCTCAGCAGCGATGCCTTAGATTGGCATGATTGTTGGAAGTTTATACACTTTTGAGATGAGGGCCAAAAATCTTAGAAGAATTAAACTTCAAAGTAGTTTTGGTGGATAATTTACGAGAGAAAACCACACAAATTACTTTTACCTTCTAAAAGTGATCATCTTTTTTCCTTTAAAAAAATTATAAACAGAGATAAATTTAAAGTAGTATAACCACATCAAATAATCTATTAAATAATAATAGAAAAAAACACTACGATAAATAATTAGGATTGAGGACCTGGGCGGGTCCCCTCGTTAAATATTATCCGTAGTAGGCCGGTCATTATATTCATATACCTGAAGATTAGTTATCTATAGGATATATATATGTAGGCTTGATTATTATTTTTAAAATTTAATTACAATAATAATATTAATTAGTATGCAATGTGTTGCACACTCACAGTAATGAGTGTGAAATGCACTATTACTTTCTAGGCCGACCCACTGTAAGCAAAATAAGTAACAATGTTCAAACATTGTTGATTACCTAATAAAGACTAGACAACAACATTCCATGTGTGAGATGGCTGCAAATCCTTCAAAACAAAAAAGTTAAACACGCAGAAGAATAATACAAAAAAAAACTTTAGTTTCATTGTAGACGCAAAAAATGGATTATTAAAATTTTATGCTCTTTATTGATTATTTTAAATAGAAAGATGCACCATAATCAATGAGCCTTTTTAAATGTCACCACTGCCATTTATTTTATGAAATTTATCAGATACTCTTATTATTTACTCCCTCCGTCCCGCGAATTGTGGCTCGTTTCTTTTGGGCACAGTAATTTATGTGGTGGGGTGTGGTGAGGTTTAGTGGTTAAAGTGATGTGGGTATTTGTGTTTAAAATTTTAATGAATTTTGACTTTCTTTATTGTTTAACTTTGACAAAATATTATTGTAATGATTTAATTATAGAAAAATATTCAAGTGTGGTCTTGTTAGAATCGTCTAGACGTCTAGATTTAGAATATCTATTTTATATAATTTTTATTTGTACCAATTTTAAAATATGAAGAATTAAAGAAATGCAAGGGGCTTTGTGTAGAAAAATAAAAATATATTGGGAATTGTGCAGAATAGTAAAAGTGATTACTTTTAATGAGATTTAGAAACCATTAAGATTCTAATCATATTTATATTAATTAAATTTATCTAGAAATGGAAAGTGGCCACAATTCGTGGGACAACCCAAAGAGGAATACGAGCCACAATTCGTGGGACGGAGGGAGTATTTTAAAGTAAAAGATTCTTCATTTAATTGTAGTTAATGTTTACTTTTAATTTAACAATATTGTTTTGTATAAATAAAATGATTATTATTATATACACAAAACTTCTATGAGTTGAGAATATATTTAATACTCCCTCCGTCCCACTCCAAATGTCCTACTTACTATTTTTGAATGTCCCATTACAAATGTCTTCTTTCTATAAATAGAAATAATTTTCCCCTCCAACAACTATGTGGACCCCACCATATACTCACAAACCAACTCTACCTTAATTCCCGTGCCCAACAGTAACAAGACACTTGGAGTGGGACGGAGGGAGTAGTATATAGTATAGAAAAAATATAAATAGGTATGCTTCTATTTTATTTTTAGTGAACAGAAATACTCTTAATTTTAAATTTAATTCATGAGATTTTTTATTTTTTTTAAAATAATATTCACTCGATGTGACAAAGGTAAGTAGATCTCTGAAAATTGAAACGAAATCGTATAAATATAGAAATTTTTGGTTCTGTATTTTGAATTGTTTTCAAATGATAATAACCAAATCAGTAAGTAATTATCTTACAATTCTGTTCCGCAAAAAAAATTATCTTACAATTTTATTCTTCCAATATTTGATTTTTTCTTACTAAAATCCTACTTGTAACAAATCTACTTCCCTGTCACTTGCCTATAGAGAGATATCCCCTTCAGTGCCACGTGGCTTCCATCTATACGTCCTCGACCACACTGTCCCTTTATATAATGTCCCATTGTCCTATTCTTTTTTTTTTTCCTTTCTTTTTTCTTAATTTTTTTCTTTTTTTTTTTTATTTAATTTAAATTCTTTAAAGCAATATAGAAGTATTCTTTTCCCTTTTTCTTATAAGTTTTTGAATTTTACTGGGTAATGTATTTATTTCCCAAAATTTATTTATGTACTGAGTAAAGTTCCTATCGACGTTCACTTTATATCGTCTTCTTGCACAGATCCTTCCTTCAATTAGTCTCTCTCGCAATCTGATTCACAGCGTATTTTATTCAAAGCTGGATTCGATTTCGAAAAAGATTCAAACTTTCGAAATTTAATTTCACTCTTTTTTGTTACAAAACCTAGAATTTGAGCAGAGCTCCGGAAGCTTCGACACAGGGTGGGGAATTTTGGCGGAGAATCGAAATGGGAGTGTGTACTTCCAAACCCAAAGCCTCTCCGGAACTTAAATTCGATTCCTCGGAGGAGATTAAGCCCAACACGGTCCCAACCTCGACCAAGAATGATGCTGCTGACAATGTCAAAAATTCGGTTGATTTCGAGGAGAATCTGAATAAGAAGAGTGGGGAAAATCACGAGGCGGCCAAGAAGTCGCCGTTCTTCCCGTTCTACAGCCCTAGCCCGGCTCATTACTTGTTCTCCAAGAAGAGTCCGGCGAGATCTCCGGCGCCCGGTGGCGGGACGCCGAGGAGGTTTTTCAAGATGCCGTTTCCGCCTCCGTCTCCGGCGAAGCACATCAAAGCGGTGCTTGCACGGCGGCACGGCTCCGTGAAGCCTAATGGGGCGGCGATTCCGGAGGGGAGGGAGGTTGTGGAGGCAGGGTTGGATAAGAGTTTCGGTTTTTCCAAGAATTTCTTTAGTAAGTACGAATTGGGGGAGGAGGTGGGGAGGGGACATTTTGGGTATACCTGCAAGGCCAAATTCAAGAAAGGGGAGCTCAAAGGGCAGGAACTTGCTGTTAAGGTCATTCCCAAATCAAAGGTGTGGAAAGTATACAAAAATGATTCTGCTTTATTTTTTTGGTTGTTTCTTGCTGTTGCTTCTTGTTGGCGTTTATTTGAGATCTGATCTTTTCATTTCAACGAGGGTTTGAATTGATTGTTTGCTGTTTTTGTTGGAGAGATCTGTTCTATGCAGGAAAATGGTTAGTATGGTAGTTTGCTTGGAGCCCTTTTTTTTCTGTAATTTTCAGTTCAGATAGAAGTTATGTGAATTAGTTGTCATGACTGTGATTCAAAGTTATGGAGATTAAGTTCATGTTCAGGATTGGGTGTTGGGGCTTAGCACATAGCGATGGATCCTTCTTGTTGATGTTGGTTGTGTTGTCTTATATTTTGTGATTCATGAAAAATATAATATTTCACGGACTGCGTATTCATGTACTGCATATTTGACTATTTGTTCTTCGATCATTATTCTAAGCTAATCGAGGTTAGATTCAATTAAGTACTGACAGGTGGGTGTCCATTTTTCCTCCTTTAAATTCCGCATTATTATAAATTTCGCATAGTAGTAGTTGGCAAGGGCTTTAATTATTGCATTGGATCAAGTTGACTGCAAGGAGAATGGTTGTTGAACAAATGAATAGATACATAATGGTGGATAAAATAAAATTGAAGGTCAAGAAACTCGTTGAAGTGGAGATTCCAATTTACAGTTTGTACAGTTGGCAAATTCCAAGGAACATTCTTTTGATTGATTGAGGAGAATCTTCGGTGTGTTTTGAGTTGGCAAAAGATACACATTTCGTGGATAATTATTATTATGATTGGATAAGTCTTGCTTTACCGAGAGTATGGAACAAATATTCACGGATCATGCAATTAATTCTAGCTGCATTGTGCCTTGATAGCAGTAATGCGATTACCTAATGTCAAACTGTGGAACTTTCCTTGATCTAAGATCATTTTGAATTATGCTTTACCTAATGCTAGTTGTGTTTTTGTACTAGATGACCACTGCTATAGCAATTGAAGATGTGCGCAAGGAGGTGCAAATATTGAGAGCTTTGACAGGACATGACAATCTTATCCAGTTTTATGATGCGTACGAAGATCCTGAAAATGTCTACATTGTGATGGAGTAGGTTTTGATTGTTTCATTTGCTCTGAATCATTTTCTTAGTAATTGATCGTGCTAAAGTCCTTGACTGTTGATTGTGCTGAAAACCTTAATGCTTAATATGTCAGGTTATGTGAAGGAGGTGAGCTTTTGGATCGAATACTTTCTAGGTACATACTGGATTTTGACATAAAAACTATATTTTTCTATATGTAAAAAGGGCAATAAATTTATTATGTATCTTCCATGATGATGGTGTTTTTTCGCTCACGTATCATTATTATTATTATTATCAAAATAATTTATGTTTGTTAATTACAGGGGTGGCAAGTTCACCGAAGATGTTTCAAAGAAGGTGATGATACAAATACTGAATGTTGTCGCATTCTGCCATCTCCAAGGCGTGGTGCATCGGGATCTTAAACCTGAGGTAAGTTAAAACATTTATTGACGTGGCATACGACTAAAATGAAAGTCTTAGTCAAATTGTGTGGTGACAGTTAAACATGAGGGGTACTATAATAAATGTTAATTTAGTACGAATCTCAAAAAAACTTCCAATTGAGATAACATTTGGCCGCTGCCTTCTTGTCCTTTTATTGATTTGCCTTCTGTAAGTGCAATAATTTAACTTTTGTTTGTTACTGGATCAGAATTTCTTGTTTACAACCAAAGAAGAAAACTCGGCTTTGAAAGCCATAGATTTTGGCTTGTCGGATTTTGTTAAACCAGGTTTGTCCAATTTTGTTTCATTAGTTATTTCACGTAGCTATTACAGTGAATCGGATTCTAATCATTGGATTCATTGCAGATGAAAGGCTTAACGACATTGTCGGTAGTGCATATTATGTAGCACCTGAAGTTTTACATAGGGCATACAATACCGAGGCTGATGTTTGGAGCATTGGAGTTATTGCATACATATTGCTATGTGGAAGCCGCCCATTTTGGGCTCGAACTGAATCTGGTATCTTCCGTGCTGTTGTGAAAGCTGAACCTACATATGAAGAACAACCTTGGCCGACTTTGTCTTCTGAGGCAAAAGATTTTGTCAAGCGCCTGCTAAATAAGGATCCGAGAAAAAGGCTGACTGCAGCTCAGGCCATGTGTAAGTATTGATTTTAAAGAAATGAAAATATGTTTGGGCTTTTATTATTTGAAATCTGGATGAAAAGTTTCCTGCATCAGGTCACCCTTGGATCAGACATACTAACGATGTGAAGGTGCCATTGGATATATTAATCTTTAAGCTGATGAAAGCTTATATGCGTTCGTCTCCCCTCCGGAAAGCTGCTTTGCGGGTATGTACAATAGCATCTGTTCAATCCGAAAACAAATTAACACCTTATAACTTGTTACAAGTTTGCTCGTTTGTTAATGCAGGCTTTATCGAAAACATTGACAGAGGATGATATGTTTTACCTAAAGGAGCAATTTGCGCTGTTGGAGCCGAGCAAAAATGGCACTATAAGTCTAGATAATGTTAAAACGGTTGGTAGTTCATGAACTTCTCTTTTACTTTGTACTATTATTTGGAACTGTTGGCTTAGTCTTTGGTTCTGTTATTTGCCAGGCTGTGGAGAAACTTGCGACGGATGCCATGAACGAGTCTCGTGTTTTCGATTTTCTTGGAGCGGTGTGCTTCTATTTCTTTATTCTTGCTTTGTGCTTCTGATCGACTTTGTTTTGCATTGCTTCAATGTCACGTGATCGTCTCCCAATCTCCTAATTGACTGCATCTGATGATTGCAATAGCTCAATGCCCTGCAATACCGGAGGATGGATTTTGGGGAATTCTGCGCGGCTGCAACTAGTGTTTACCAGTTGGAAGCTCTCGACAGATGGGAACAGCACGCACGCTGTGCATATGAACTCTTTGACAAGGAAGGGAACAGGACGATCATGGTCGAGGAACTTGCTTCGGTAAATGCATGCAGTTCAATTGCTCACCTACTTTTGCTCCCCTCAACTCAAATAAAAAATCTGTAAGTTTATCTTTTTCTCCTTTTGGTGTCAGGAACTTGGCTTGAGTCCTTCAGTTCCGGTCCATGCTGTGCTGAACGACTGGATCCGACATACTGATGGAAAGCTCAGTTTCCTCGGATTCGTGAAGCTATTGCACGGTGTGTCACCCCGTTCGCTTGCCAAAGTTCAATGATACCAACATTGGGGGTACATTGCAAACCCCATACTTTTGACATCATCCTTGATCTTGAAGACAACACCGGCAAGAAGAGATTGACCTCTGCCGAGTAGCAGGGATGTTCCCTACGGATTGGATGTGTATATATCCATCCAGTTGGATTCTCGGGCAGTATCATTTGCTTGCTTTCGGGAATGCGGATTTGGGAGCGACACGGTGAGTTCAGTTGAGGTTATGTATGCTGCACAGTGTAAAGCCATAGAGTTGAATTTGTGTTGGATTCATCTGTTTGGTCTGTGAGATTAATGCTGACATTTGCACCCTTCTAACATATACTACTATACATATACTATATATTTATTGAAGTGAAAGCTGTCTTGATATTGAAAATTAGCGTCTCTCTTTTTTTTTTTTTTTTTTTATTTTTGCCCCCTTTCCTTTTTATTGTTCAATAATAAAATCAATTATCATAGAACATTTAAACTTGGATGATAAAAATATAAAATCAGTGCAGACGGTTGTTGTTATGGATGGGACAGGGTATAGTAATAGAAGATTCCGTGGCAACAGACAAATTAAATGATGAAATGATTTCACTGGAAGGTTCTTTTACACTTGTGGGCTGTCCTGTGGCAATGGTCTCCCCATTATTTCTGCCAGAAATTCGTGTTCAAGTATGTTTGAATGAACATAGTGTCAGTGCATGTCCGTGTGTAGATCAAGATTGTTTTAGTCAAGGTTTTGGATTTGTTTGGATTCAGCACTGCAGTGATTTCATGTCTTGTTTGGTTGGCATATAAAGAAGATGGTACTGTTAGTAATTGTTTACTTGTTGATTTGCAGAGAATATATAGAATTAAAAACCTATCCCTTCAAGTCTGCCTGCAGGCATGTTTTATACTCGCTCCGTTTTTTATTGTTAGCTACATAGGAAGTTTTGTCACTATTCATTGAACTACTTTGATTTCAATTTTTCGCATAGCTATACAAGTTAAAATATAGTCAAGTGTGATCTTGTTATATTCGTCTCATCATGTAGTTTTTAAATATGGAACTTATAGAATTTTTACTTGTACCAAACTTGAGTTATTAACTATTTAAAATATGCATTGGACTGCGTGTGATGTGGGTCCGTAGCAAACAAATAAAAACGGAGGAAGTACTAGGGAGTACTTTAACTACATTAATGAACAAGAATATTTGGACTCTGACTTTCTACTTGGGCTTCTCCATTTTCTGCTTCCACACATATGACCTCAAGTGTGTATATGTGTACATTATTATTATTATTATTTTTTTTTTGGTCAGCATATGTATACATTATTTGAACCATCGGTTTGATTTGGAGTGCTTTTTATTAATTTGCCTTTGAACTTATTACCTACTGTCTGCTTTGCATCTTGTGTCCTGAATAAAGGACGATTCTCTGGTCCAGTTTAGGGCAAATATTTTAGCAATAAAATGTGGTCACCAACCTTTGGCCAAGTAGCTAAAGATTGAACTTATTAACTACCAAGTTTCTGCAATTATTTGAGGTTACACTAATCAAGGGCGCGGATATTTAAACCCAAAAAAAATATTAGACATGACATGCTACATGAATTTGCACAATTGCCCTCATGGCTCAAATCTTAAAGTTATTCACATCAATTTAAAACTTAGACAAACACATGCCAAACCATCTTTCTTTCCAACCTCTCTCAAACCCTAAAGTCATCCCAAACCATTAAACCCTAAACCCTGAAGCTTGGGAAGAGGCCAAATTAACCCACTCAACAAGTAGAAACAATAATGGCAGATGAGGCCAGAGTTACCAGTTGTGAAAAAAGAAAATGTGATTTTGTTTTTGAAGTTATCATACGTGCCTGATTTTTTAAGGATTGCTGCTATTCGAGCAAATTTCGAACGTCTATGGCCGAAAATTCTACTATATTTTTGGCTGCTGGTGGTTGATGTTGTACATAGCTGGTGCGACATCGATGGACGAAAACATCTCATATGATAGTTTAAATTTAATGGTAGAAGGACAAAAAGATAAACGGTGGGTACGATATGTAGTATGTTTAAAAAGATTGGACGAATCCAATATCTTACTTGATTATGTTTTATCTTATAAACTGCTCTAAAAAGTTGAATCAAAGTTACTAGTATTTATTTCATTATGGATTTGAACAAGACATCTTTAGGTACGGTATCAAATACTTCATAGTGTCCAATAATCTCTCAGTCGATCAAATAGTAATAATGTATAGTAATGATTTTATTTAAAAAAATGGTAATGATTGGTGGCAAAGAGTCGTTACAATTAATTAACAAGATGCCAATAGCTTATGTTAAAACTGGGGAGTATTATTCTTGCCCCAGTTAGAATATCCAGTATTTTCCTTTTGCTTTTTTACTTTTCTTAGCTTAATTAACTACATAATTATCATGAGTAGCCTTTAATCTTTATTATAGTATAAAGTAAGGTTTTTATCCACACACATTTTCCCGCCTAAACAATATTTTTTCCCACAAATCAATTCAGTTTTCATTCTCTCTCACCTACTGCGCAAAATTTAGAAACTTGCTATTTTTATTTTTTTCTCCCTTATTAGACTTCAGAAAGGCATACACACCCACATTCATTGCACTACAGAAATCATTCCTCCTCCAAAACCTCCACACGACTATGATTCCCCTCTACACCGCCGGTGCTTCACTGCTCGACAAACTTCAGCCACCGCCTTCACTACTCTCTCCGTCGCCACTTCTCCACTGCGTTGCAAACTCCAGCCACCGCACGCAGCCCCTTAACTACTCTCCCATTGCCGCTCCTCCGCTGAGTCTATTATTAGGTTTGAATCTTGATTTGTAGTTTAGGTTTTGATAGATTCTGATTTGGGCAGTATAAATGGCATTCTTGATTCTTGATTTAGTTTTAATAGGTTTTAATACCGTAACGGAATATGTTTTTTTTTTCTTTTCTAATTACTAATTCCAGCGATGGTGATCCACTTTGCGAGAAAATAATGCAATCTGATGCGAGGATTCATCCATTGTCTCTATGTGAGTGCTGCTATCTCAGATTTTTTTATTTTTTTCGTTTGTTTTTTTATTTGGGATATTAAGGCGTTCTGAGTATCTTCTCTTTTATGTAATTTTGGGTTTATGAGATTCTCCTCTTGACAAGAGTCCAGAGAACAAAAACTTCCAGCAGGTGAGTAAATAGTCCAATGTATGATGCAATTTTATTTTATTTAATAACAAGGGCCAATCTCGCTCTGTATATTGCTCTGGCTCTTTGGGGTTTCCTCTATCGTCAATGCATATCATTAGTTATAAAATTTTGTAAGTAATAAGTTGCTGTCATGTAAAAGGAATCAAGGGCTATGAGTTTCAGAATGTTTAATTCTTTCAATCTCGATATAAATGTCCTGTAGATTATCACTCACGTTGTGCAATATCCAAGATTGTGGGAAATGAGTATGATTTCGGGTACTATTTTAATAGTTTGTGGTCACTCTTTTAATTCTATTTTATTTTTTGCTTGAGAAATAAGTTTAAAGATGTCACTTTTAATGAATATATTTCATTCGTGAGCTTCAATGTTTAATCGGCTCAACTTTAACCTTCTTTTTCGAAATAATGTGAGTGAGCCCTATTTGTAACTTTTAATTAATATATTTCATTCGTTATGTAGAATATAAGATCGAAGCTAGCAGAAAATGTAGTTTGAATCAGAGGCAGCAAATGCAGTTGAGATCAACTTTGATCGTTTTGCAAAGAAAAAGTATTTCATTTCTTAAGCTTTACTATAATCGTTATCCTAACTTTATCTTAAACTTTGATAAAGAAAACATGGGTTGAGTTTGATGGGCAGTAAGTTTTCATGCTCTCTCTTGATTTCACTCAATCTAAACTCTAAATTTCCACATTTTGTGTAGTATTATGAATATGACTTATTGTTTCAATTGTCTAATGCATAATGCAATCGATTCATTTCTAATTTTAATTAATTTAAAGATATATTTATATGATTTTGGTATGAATTTATTTATTGAGGATATGTTTATATGATTTATGAATGTTGTCACTTTGGTAAGGATATGATTATATCTTTATGTGATTTTTCCAACATTTATATCCATGGAAATAATTTTCTATTAGGATATGTATGTTTTTGGAATTAATTTTAACAATATATTTATATGATTTTGGTGGTCTTTATTAAGGATATGTTAAAATGATTTTGCAATTGATTTCAATTGTCTAATGCATAATAATGCAATTGATTCGTTAAGGATGATTTTGGAATGAATTAAATTATCAAGAATATGTTTATATGATTGTGAAATGCATAATGATGCAATTGTTTCATTTCTCATATTTCTATATTTACTACTTCTTACTTTATATATTTTTTAGTCTTTCTGATTAATCTAATATTTTTCTTGGTTACTCTGTTTAATCTAATATTGATCCATCTTTTGTTTTTTTGTTTTTTGTTTTTTTTATCATGTCCGTGATTGATTTATATGAATCGGTAATGAATATGTTTGTAGCATTTCTTATAAATATACTTTTTTTATTTGTATTTTATATTTTTTGTTATCCGGATTTTGGGATCATCTGATAATGATTTATGGTTTATGAGTGATTTTAATAATCTAATTAATAAACTTCTTCCACCATTTCTTTAAGGAAAAATATCTCTTCCATCCGATTCATGTTCATTTATCAAAGATTTTCTTCATATTAAAGTCATGGAGACAACTTAGGGAAGCTAGAAGGTTGAAATGAGAATGCAGAATAGATTTCTATTTGAGAGAAATTGTTGAATGATTAACATGTTCAAACAATTTGTATTGGCTATTCTTCCTGTTGCACAAATATTCAAGGAAAAGATTAACTTCACCTAGAAAATATCTCAATTTATTAATTTTTATAATATACTGTTGCACAAATATAAAAGGAATAGGTTGGGGGTTGGGGACCTACCCAAGTGGTAACTACCCCAACTCCCAACCTATAGGTTAGGGGATCGAATCCCCATCCGGCTCCTGTCCATCCCCTTTATTCTCTTTGTAATTGTGTGACATGGACTCCCATCACCCATTTCCAGAACTTCAATGTCTCATCCTAAAAAAATATATATAAAAGAATATATTTTGTATCATAGTTGTATTTTTATTCTTAGTTTATAACCAAATTAAGATTCCAACTCTATTCAGACATTTAAGTTTAAATGGTTAAGATATCTATTAAAAGTCTTTAATTTTGTAACTAATAGTCGAATAAAAAAAAGTGTTCCAAAATATAAATTCTATTAATCAAATCCCCAAAATTTTCATTTAAAATTTTATGAATATATGATTTATAATTTATATGTTAACTAAAATATATAACAGTTTGAATATTTATTATAATTATATCCTAAATCCTTTTAAATTATTGAGCGTAAATCATTTTTAAAAGTAAAACTTCTTATTACTATAAATAAATTTAATTTAATGATATCTGAACCAATTTCCATTTATACAAAAAAATTCATCCAAAATACGGTCTATGGAATTGAAATCCTACCTAAAATAACATCTTATTAAAAAAAAAAATGAAAGATACTATTGGTTTATCCTAAACTAACATCAATTTAATAAACTCATCAAAATACTGATTTAATTTGAATTTATGGATCGAATTTAATATATAATTTAAACTTTAATTAAAAACTAAAATAATTTAAAACATCATTATAACTATCTTATTACCTAAACGGGATGACTGCCACTCTGATAAACATAGAAGATTCCATAGAAAATCGAGGTCCAAAATGGCACAATTTACAAAAGAATATCATAATTTATGAGAAAATTTGAAATACATTGATGTTTTTCGTCGCAGTCCAAGGGGTTGGTTTACTTTTGGACATGCTTCGTTTGCTTTGCTTAATCAAGAAACCAAATTAACATAATTTTGAAAACATACATTATTGCCTAACAATCAGTCAAATAAATATCAATTTTCTAAAAATAGTCAGTATTTGATTATTGACCAACTTCCACTAAATAATTATGTTTAACATTTTATTGTTTTAAAGGTTAATAATATTACTCAAAATAGAAAAAATATTCTACATTATATTCTTAAAAATTTTCCTTCCACATATTTTTTTTCTATAAACAAAAACCAACCTTCAACATTTAATTGATTGCCAAAAAAACAATTTAAATTGTATTGATATCTATTTATCTATCGATTTAAAAATACTACAAACTTAAAATAGTGGCTTTAATTGATATAACAATACACAAAACCGTGGCCATTTAGGGAAATTTTCCATCGAAAAATTTGTATAATTGATATAATTTTTAAACAAAACTAAAATAAATTGGTACTTTTTTTGGATAAATAAATTGGTACTTAAATAACTCTTATTCATATGAATGCGTTTATTGTGATATTGTCTGTAAGAGAGTGTTTGGATAAGCTAAAAAAAAATGATTATTTGATTATTATGTTTCCAAAACGCAAATAATCAGTTTAACCGCTAAAAAAAGGTGCTGCAAACCTGATTATTTGCGTTTTGAAAACGCAATAATCAAATAATCTGTTTCATATCGCTGATCCAAACACCCTCTAAATTGATATATATATATATATATATTGTTCAATTATACTAATTGAATACTATTATTTTTGAATTTAATAATTAAACTTATGTAACTATTTTACAACTAATACAACAATTGCGTGGCATATAACTATAATAAAAAAATAAACTTAAAAAATTGATACCAATAAAATAAATAATACGAAAATACTAAAATGTACCAACTATTTTTATAATGTACAACAAAATATAATGATTTAGATGTTTGATTACGTTGTTCTATACATTCAATTTTTGAAACAATATGAATTAATATTCAATCGATGGGATCCTAAATGGGTGCTGCCCACGGGCTGACCCATTTAAGCTCACATCTAATAATAAAGATTATTAATTAGTGATTGTATAAAATGAAATATTGTATAAATGGAAATAATATATATACATATATATATTTTCAAAATATATATAAAATTTTACAATTTTTTTTGTTATGAACAAATAAAATGTTATATTATTTTTCTTAGTATGGTTATGTTAGTTTCTTTTATGTATGCATGTTGTCAAAATGAGAAAGACAACATTATAATTATAATCTGAGCCCGGCGCATCGCGCGGGCGGGTAGTTCTAGTAATATATAATCTGAGGTACATGAGTTACAATTCCAAATGATTTATTTTGCAACTTGCAAGTCATCAGGTAATTAGCCCTCCTTTCACAGGGCCGCCTACTTTGGAGAAACAATGGTGGGATTTTCAAATGAACTTAAAAAAACTCACAATTCAAATTTAAATATATATATATATATATTCCTTAAAATGTTTTTAAATAAAATTATATAAATAGCGTGAATACCAACAAATATTTTTAAAAAAAAGAGAATATTGTGATGAACCATGATTCTGTAATACTTCCTCTATTTTCATGAATCTGCAACGTTTACTCTGTGCGCGAATCCAGTGCATATTTTTTAACAATGAATAACTTACGTTGTATACAAGTAAAAATTATAAAAAAAAATTGATATTCTAAAATTACATGAGGAGACGTTCTAATAAAATCTCACTTGACTATATTTTTTCTTCTATAACTATGATATAAACGTGAATCAAAGTTGAATAACGAATAGTATTAAAAAATCAAACGTTTCACTTTCACGGAAATGGAGGTAGTAGATTGTACGTAGTAATTAAAAGAAGATATATTCTTCTATTTTTCACATTTCCTAGATAAATTATCAGATAAAAATTTAAATCTATCTTTTTATAGTTATAATAAGGCCTGGAAAGTAGATTAAGAAAGTTGTCGAGTAAAGCGAGAGGGAAGAAATATTTATTTTCAGTTGCAATGATGACCTAAACGAATCCAAATCATTATTGTATACTGTATAGTAAAATCATGAACATATAGCTAGGTCCAATAGAATTAACTATACACTATTGATTTTTCAGAAGAAAATTCCTTGTTGGTCTTTGCTAGGTAGTCCACAAATGGGAAAGGCAAAATAAAAGTATTCGTGAATGGTATCTTTTCATTTTAATTTTGTGAAGTAGTATATATTTGAGTCACTATAATCACTTTTGGGAAGCCAGGAGATCATCTTAGGCAGGATCTTTGAGATGTGACAGTAAATAATTTTAAATCTAATCTCTCCATAATTTTAAATGTATTATTCCGATTTTCAACATTCTGGTTGAGGGTTTGATTTCTCAACTGATTAGAATATGAAAAGCTATGAAAAGCTAATAATTTAGTAATTAAAACAATCATTTGATCAATTATTCTAAACTAATTATTTCTAACCTGTCTATTGATAATTTTATGTGTGTTCCGTGCATATTGATTTTAATTATGTGTTCCCTTTTTAATTTGTTAATAAATACTCATATGATTCGAAAATTGGATGCATTTAGATTTTTGTTATTGTTTGTTGATTCATTTTGACTTAAAGTTATGACGATTATAAAATTATCAAAGTGGTGTCTTGTTAGATTTGTCTAATCATATAGTTTTAATATAGTAGTATATTTTATACAATTTTTACTTGTATAAAATTTAAAATATTAACCATTAAAATAATTTATTGAATAACGTGTGCGGAAGAAATGAATACATATTTTATTAAGCAACTTTTGCTAAATGACTGCGATTATTCTTAATTAACTAAGAAAAAGTTAAAGTGGTCTAGCATGGAGTCATATCATATATTCATATATATAGCCTTGCTTAAAAGAAAGGGAAAATAAAAGTTGGCAACGTATATATACCTTTAATTTTTGTTCATTTTGATTAATAGTCGTTTATTGCAATTCCCTCATATTAATTTTCAATTTAACTAAATGAATAAATTTTGGTACTTAACAAACGGATATTTAAATATATGTAGAAAAAACGGTGATAGAAAGAAAATATAATCATAAGTTTATATATATATATATATTAATATATATATATATATCTATGTATATGTATGTGTGTGTGTGTGTAGGCTAGCAACGAAAATGAGTTCATGCAGAATGCATTATTTTACTCGGAGTTGAGTTTGCATACGTTTGAATTTTCTGTAGTCAACACCCAGCAATGTATGAGAATGAGATCCTCAATTCAGAATAGTCATTCTCAGAATTACTTGTTGAATATATTGAGAATATCATCAGGATTGTTGAATCTTGAAGAAGCCACTAGCCATTGTTAGCCGTCATGGATTCAATACAGTAAGTATTTTTTTTAGCAGTTATATAATATACACATTATACATAGCTCAAAAGGCACAGCCGCGCAGCTACATGCATATATAGAGATCGAGATTATTATTAATTCAAAAGGAGATATAATGGAGTAAGTTTTATTCATAGACATGAATCATGATTTCTGAAATATTTCATTCATGTATCTATATAAGTATATTAAAGCTGTTTTGAATAACTTAATAGTACTAAATAATAATCAATTCAGCTTAGTTATAAAATGCTATGACACTTAAATCATAGTTACATTACAATAAATGACCTAAATCCAACATGCATGCAACAATACATACACTCAAATATATAGAGACTTAATTAAAAACAGATATAGAGAGGAAATTAATTAATAATCCCCCTCATGCATACAATCACACAATATATACACACACACACACACACATATATATATATATATATATATACATACATCTAATTAAGCATGGGGCTCCACTGCGTTCACGAAAGAATGTCCAACTCCGGGACTGTGCCCTTCGGGTTCCTTAAGTCCTTTCTTTTGCTCGGTCCCGGAGCTCAATTCCTGCTTCTCGCGTCCCGGAAAGGAATGTCCTACTCCAGGACTGTTCCCCTTGGTAACCCTAATTTCATCAGCTGGACTATCACTGATTGGCATTGGCGCCCCTACATGTTTCTGATGACCCGATTCCATCGTTTTTCTAATATGGTCAAAAAGTTCCACCCTTGTCCGAATCCCTCTTCCATCCACGTACTGAATTTGAATCAATATGGTGAGGAATGTCAGGAAGAGGAGAAACTGGAAGAGGCTCTGGAAGATGGCAGCCATGGACAAATTAAAAGAATAATAATTAAGAAAAATGGGAAGGAAGAAGAAGAAGCTGGAAGACTGATGATCCGATCCGATGAAAATTGTGTTTAATTAGATCGAACAAAATCGGCTAGTATTTATAACATCGAGAATCAAGATCATGTATAATAATAATGAACGACTCACTCTCAACCGTTGAGAGTTTTTTTAAAATGATGTTAGTGGTCGCCTTGTGAATGGTTCTTGTTTATTCTCTAATTTTCATATAAAAAATATTGTTACTGCCAGCCTGCCCACTAACGTATATACAAATATGTGCTCTAATCCCATGTGAAAATCTAACAGCTGAAACGATCAATTAGTTTCCTAAAAACTTATACTACCTCCGTTTTTGTGAATATGAAACATTTGGCTTTTTGGCACTATTCATTGTTCAACTTTGATTCACGTTTAAACAATAGTTATAGAAGGAAAAATATAGTCAAGTGAGATCTTGTTAGAATCGTCTCATCTTGTAGTTTTATAATATTAAATTTTTATAATTTTTACTTATACACAACGTAAGTTATTAATTGTTAAAAATGTGCATTAAATTGCGTGCGCAGGGTGAATGTTGCATTTTCATGAGAACAGAGGAAGTACTATATGTCCAAACATATGTCATTAATTAGAGAAGCCTACTCTAATATACTAGCGCATCCACACATGTTTTAATTTCAACATTTTTGAATTCTCAATGATTTATCTGATATTTCTAAACATGGCCACCTTTAAACATATTTAAATATGCTACAATTACTATCTTTCTATGTAAGTACTTCATATAACTACTTGGGGGGAAATTTTTAACTGTTTTAGTAGAAGACTTTAATTTCAACCTAAATGTTGAATGTTGAATGTTTGATTCTCCAACCGGCCATTATCCCTCCCCTTTATTTTCTTTATAATTTGTGTGGCATGGGCTTTTTCGGATGTCCGGGAAAAAAAATTAGTAGAAGCAGTAGTCGAGTCCCATGTTATAGTTAGTGGGCAATATAATAAAAATATACACGCGCAGACATATATACTCTATGAGAGATTGGATGCATAAATTATTTATTTGTCAAGTTGGAATATTATAATTTTTATAACCAGAATTGAGCTTCAATCTATTGGAGTAATGAGTTAGTTGAGCTATACTGTGTGCAATGGTTATAATTAATTTCTCTTTTTCAATGATGATACAAAAAATTTAAAAAAAATAATAAAATAAAAAGATACTCCTATCTATAAAAAAGAAATGGATCCCGAACCCCGATGGTGAAAATTAAATTAAAGCAATAAGGAAATTAATAATAAAAAAAATTAATTAATTGTACAAGGAAAAAAAAAGACTAGGATTCTGTTGTCCTGTCCACTTAGTAATGTCTAGCCTTTAAGTGGATGGTTCATATGCAGCCCTGAATTTCCTTGGTTGACAAATTCCAACTCTTAAGTGTAGCACACATGTTGATCCTCTTCATTGTTATAATGTTATATAGCATAGGAGTATATATGTATATGTAATAGTAGATTAGTAGTACTAATATACTTCTTACATTACCTAATTTGAATATTATTGAATTGGTTGTGTATTCAACTATGACATTCTTGAATTTAATTAATTTTCTTTCAACATTTTCAACTGCATGATTGTAATGTATGTGGTCGTGTGTTGGTGTACCTACCTGAGTTAAAATTAAACTTACAAGTGTAATTTTACCAAATTCACTTTGGACTTTGTCCATAACGTAACCATCAATGATAAAAAAAAAATAAAAAAAAAAAATAAGTTGTATAACACTGTTCTTGATCTGATTTTCCTTAGCTTGTTTAATTCAGATTTGAGTCCGCGACTTGAGTTGGGTTATTAGATCTTCTGTGTTGAAAAATATACAAGGAAATTCTCGCTTCTTATAGTCACATACTCACATGATGTTCTTGTACGAAATATTCCAAATTAAAGAATTTTACAGTTAACCCAGTGTTCTGATGAAATCTGAATCCATACAACGAAATCTAATTAAACCATGAGGTAATAAATCCATACAAAGAATTAGTTTTTTGGGTAATAACGAATTAGTTAGTGGTTAAGATTCGGCCATTATTATATTAGTATATTATATGAAGCATTTTTATATTGATACCAAGGGGTTGGGATGGACACAAGAATTTATATTAGGGGAATGAATTTTTATACTTCATAAAATTATGGTGACAAAAGTTAGAGTGTAGCTACCAATGAAAAATACTATTATCTCACTATTTGTATAGTAATTACCAGTAATTTTTAAATGAGGGGAAATTGGGTTCCATTTAGCGACTGAAGATGTAACTGTGCTTTTATATTTTCTTCCAAGTTGAAGGGTTGAGAAGAGTAGCCGCAACTTGACCAAAATATGAATCAATGGGCGAAGATAGAGAAGAGTATACGGTTTTTGATTCTGCATTTCTATGTTCATATTCAGCACTTGGGGCTACTTTAGGAATTCCATTTATAAATTGAAAAGAAAAATGAAGATATATTAGCATCAAGTTTGCTGATTGAGAAATAAAATTGGAAGAGAAGTGCTCTAACAAAATTATTGTTATGTTTTATTCTCAAATACTACTTTCTCCGTTTTTTTTAAGGTTACACTTCTCATTTGCGCGTATGTCAATGTATATTTTCAAAGATTAATGACTCAAATTCGGTACAAGGAAAAATTCTAAAAATTTGATATTTAAAAACTACAAGATGAGACGAATCCAACAAGATCTTCCAAATACAAGATGATGCTATATTTTATCTTCTATAATTATAACAAAAATAAAAGTTAAAGTGCTACAATGGACAGTAAAAAAAGTCAAAACGTAACATTTAAAAAAATGGAGGAAGTAGTATTTAATTGAAGGAATTTCAATTTTGTACGGATGTAAAAGATTAAAAAATTAATAACCAAGCGTAGTGGTGTATCTGCCACTATTTTAGCAGTGAATATTTGAAAACAAGTCAAAGGATAAAAATTGATTGTTTTAAGGCAAAGATACCTCAGCCCTTCGTTTTCTTTGACTTGTTGGAGATTCTTTGAAAAGGACCCAATAAACTTCCTTAATTTTTGGAAATTTTACTTTTTGTGTTTGTCGATCTCCACTAATTAAAGACTTTTATGATTAAAATGAAAATTTCACTAGTGCTTTAATATTATACTCGTTTTTAACAACTTTTGATTAGATTCAAAACGCTTTAATTCAACTTCGAAGAAAAGTTTGATTACACCATTCCTCCTGTTTGTCTTAATAAGAAATTTTGATGCAGCCTGTGTTTTCCGTTTTTGTGATATATATATATATATATATATATATATATATATGCTTGATTTATATATTTATTCATGCCATTATTTTTTTCTCCTTTTTAATGTTTGTATTGATTTGTGGGCTTTGCTTTATTAACCTTAAGAATATGTAATTGCACTGACTAAGAGGGTGTTTGGATAAGCAACAGGAAAATGGATTATCTGATTATAGCGTTTTTAAAACGCAAATAATCAGTTTAACCACAAAAAATTGGTGCTGCAAACTTGATTATTTGCGTTTTGAAAACGCAATAATCAGATAATCAGTTTCATATCGCTTATCCAAACACCCACTAAATCATTTGTAGGGAAAAAAAAATGAAAAGTATTTGCAACAGTGTACAATGAATATGATGGCATTCGTGCGCACGAAATTGAAATGCTATACATTGGCCCGGCCTGGGTAGGCCCAAAACTACACAAACCGGGGCAAATTCCATTATTGTAGTGGATTGCGTTTGTTTGGAAAAACTCAACCCGGCCCACCGTGGGCCACAACTATTTTTTTTTTTTGAAGAGCCGAAGCCAGGAAACAAAGAGAAAAACAAACAAAGGCAAAAAGAAAAACGACAGGAAGAAACTAACAAACATAGGGACTAAAACCGGGGGAAACAAACACCAGAAGCATCTGCTGCTAGTTCCCCCAATACAAAATCAGGCGGGAATGCCCAAGTAGTATAGAAAGCTTCAATCCCAGCACCATGTTTCGCCAAACGGTCTGCCACCTTATTCCCTTCACGGAGGACATGGAAGATCCGACAATGCTCAAAAGAATTCCTGAGGTCTCTGATGCGCATAAGCAGAGGCGCATATGGATGAAAAGCATCCCAAGAATCCAGCAAGTGAATTGTGGCCAAGGAGTCTGTGTAAACTGAGATCCTCCGGAGACCCAGATTCTGAACATATTCCAATCCCGACGCCAACCCGACCAACTCAGCGTGATCAATGGAAGTGAAACCCATGTAACCGCATCCACCTCCTGTCCAATGACCATCCTCCTCGCGCACCACAAAACCAAAACCCGACCGACCCGGATTCCCCACCGAGCTTCCATCAACATGGAGAAGCATCCCAGTCACACCTTCATTATTCCAGTTAACCAACCGCACTGGTTTTAGGGTGGAAAAACCCCCTCTGCCAG
The DNA here is from genome assembly GCA_030278955.1 of Hygrophila difformis. Lineage (NCBI taxonomy): Eukaryota > Viridiplantae > Streptophyta > Magnoliopsida > Lamiales > Acanthaceae > Hygrophila > Hygrophila difformis. Next base: position 58,470,083 of record JAOANR010000005.1, on the reverse strand, counting down.
CCAGTATAAGATCGTCCTTGAGCCGATCAATCTCCCGAAGCAGCACCCATTTCGATTTCTGGTTGCCCCTAAACACCCGGGAATTTCTCTCGATCCAAATAACCCAAGCCGCCACCACGAACACAGTCCCATATACACCATACATGGCCTGTAGGAAGCACAGAATATCCTGCTTTGGGATCGATCCACAGTCCGAAGGCAAGGCAATATGAAGGGCATCCCAAATGAACCTCGCCCATGCACAATAAAAAATGCAATGAGCCCAATCCTCAACGTCCTCCCCACACAGCAAACATAAAGGTGAGGAAGCCATATGACGTCGAAATCGAATGAAATTAACCGGGAGCGAGTCATGGGAAATCAACCACAAAAACAGACAGTATTTTTCAGGGAATGACGCCTTCCAAAGCCACTTCCATCCCTCACCTACCACCTGATCATCACGTAAAAAATGATATGCAGAGCTTACAGTATATTTACCTGTAGTGGAATGGTTCTATACCCATAAGTCAGGCAAAGATAGATGCAATCGAGGTGGGGGAGATGCCTCAATCGCCTGCCGCAATGGAGCTGGGATTGGAGAACAGATACCATCCCAATTCCAAGTGCCATGAACAATCACATCCCTTACTTGCAAGTCCAAATCATGCGTTGCTACATAAGGAATTTGGGAAGCTAATTGGTGTCCCTGCCACCATACATCAAACCATAGGGATGACCTACCATCACCCAGCCTCAAAGAAAACCCATTCTTCAAATGAGGAAGAATCTGTTGCACCATTCTGAGAATGTTGGAACGGGGATTGCGAACAGGAACCAAGGGATGCTCCATCGATGCCTCCATGCCCATTATCAATTGAACCCAAGTCTTTTCAGGAGAATGGATTAATTCCCACAAACGTTTACCGAGCATGGCAATGTTCATACCTCGTGCTCGACGTAGTCCCAGACCCCCTTATGCCCGAGGTCTCGCCACCCGATCCCAGCAAACAAGGTGGATCCCTTTGCCATGTCTATCCTTCCACAGAAAGCGGGCGATCTTCCTATCCATCGCTGTGCATATCGCCTCCGGTAACCAATATAATTGCATGACATAAGTAGGGATTGCCGACATCACCGCCCGACACAATGTGAGGCGGCCAGCCTTGTTAAGAAGAGTACATGCCCATCCCTCGATTTTAGCGTCAAACTTCTCGAGAATGTAGGCAAAGTCTTGACAACGCCGACGGCCAGTAAGCATGGGAAACCCCAGATACATCCCAAGATTATTCACAATCGGAATGTTCAAAAGTCCAGAAATCCAAATTTTCTCCACCTCCTCCACAGAAGACGATAGAAACATAGTTGACTTTTGCGGATTCAGGTTGAGACCAGATGATGTGGCAAATGACTGTAACGCTTCAGACATGGCAACAATGCTGGTTCTATCCACAAGCGAACACAAAATAAGGTCGTCTGCAAATATCAAGTGAGAAATACCAATCCCTTGAGTAGACAGACGAATCGGTTTCCACTTGCCCTGACGAGCCAGCTGTTGAGCCAGTAAAGAGAATTTCTCCATGACGATGAGAAATAGGTAGGGAGAGATCGGGTCCCCCTGTCGGAGACCTTTCCCTGGACAAAAACCCGGAAGCGGCTGCCCATTCCATAAGACAGAATACTGTGGGAAAGACACACAATACATAATCAATTGCTGGATGGTTCCAGGAAGCCCCAACTCACCCAAGCATTGGTGTAAAAAATCCCAATGGACGTTGTCATACGCCTTGGCAACATCAATTTTAAGAATGATTCCTTTGACTCTACACCGCGATCCTCTTAACTGATGTAAAAGCTCTTGCAGAGTTACTGCATTATCTACGGGCCCCCTCCCTGGAAGGAATGCTGCTTGATGATAAGAGATCCGAGACTGAAGAATCGGTCGAAGTCGATTGACAAGGACCTTCGTTAAAATTTTGTACAAGACATTACACAATGTAATCGGGCGAAACTGTTTGAGAGAAATAGGAGCAGGCACTTTCGGAATCAAGCATATAAAGGCCTTCATAACATCTCGATCAAAGCTACCTGACAGCAGTGCCTGTTTGACAAAACCATGGACAGACATACTCACTACCCCCCGATATTTCTTATAGAATAATCCTGGAAAACCGTCCGGCCCCGGAGCGGATAGCCCATTAATTTCCTTCACTACTTGGGAAACCTCCGATAAAGCCACCTCGGCCGCCAGAGGACCTGCCTCCTCCACTGTGACAGTCGGTAAAGGAGGTATCTCTGGTAGGGAAGGCTGAGAAGCCAAGGGCTGCGACAAAGTTTCTTGGGGCCGTGCATACAGGTCCTGGAAAAATTCCCTCGCATGGCCTCGGAGTATTGAAGCATCATCACTCTAAGAGCCATCCGGAAGAGTGAGTCCATGAATATGATTACGATGCCCCCTACACTTGGCTCGAGCGTGAAAGTATGAGGTGTTCCGATCCCCTAGGCGCACCCACTTTTGCCGAGCCCGTTGATACCAGTGCATCTCCTCTTGAGCTAAAATGGATTCGTACTCCTTTTTTAAGTCACGTTCCAGAATGGTCAGGCGAATTGAATCCACCCTTTCCAGCGATCGGGCTAGCCCTTCCAGACGTTTTAAAATTTTGAACTTTCGCCATTTCAAATTCCCACAGTGAGATCTATTAAAAATACTGGACGCTTCCTGGACATTACGAAGCTTCTGTGAAATGGAGTCTGGAGAGTTTGCCCATGCTCCTTCCACCACTGGCAGGTATTCGTGCAGCTCAGCCCAGGCTGCTTCCCAACGAAATGGCCTTCCATTCACAGGGGTAAGAGGCGGGCCACATGATAATAGCAAAGGGCAGTGGTCCGAACCAACCTGAGGTAAGACCCGGACACCCCCCAAAGGAAACAAATTCAGCCAAGCCAGATTGATAACACATCTATCAAGTCTCTTATAAATACGCTGCTCATCACCCATCGGCCGTGACCAAGTGAAGCAACCCCCTTGAGAATTGATAGTTGACGGACCACAATCCTGAAGGACCTCCTCCAGTTCCATAGCTCTAGATAGGTTGAACAAACCACCCCGGACCTCAGAAGGACCAACAATCTGATTCCAGTCACCAATGACTGCCCACGCCCCATCCACAATCTCACTAAGCTGACGAAGATTGTCCCAATTCCCCCTCCGTTCAGTATAGGATGGCGCAGCATAAAGAGCCGTGATATACCACGACATAGAAGTATTGGCTAAATTCAATGTAACCATCCGAGGCCTCTCATCAATCACCTGAATCTGGAATAAATAGCCCACACGGACTAGCACCCAAACTCCACCGGACCGACCACTGACCTCCTGAATACACACCAAAGAATATCCCGCCCGTAGTAGAAAATTCTGGGACCTACTGAATACCGATTGTGTCTCAAACAGAAAAAGCAAATCCGGGCAATGACTGCGAAGAAAATCCAGCAACACCCGTCTACTAGAAGCACCAATAATACCCCCAACATTCCAGGAAAAAATTTTCAAATTCCTAAAATCCATGAAAAACAGGGTAAAAAAGAGTAGTACCAAACCCTAGGATTGCATAGCCGTGGCACCATCCGGAGGATCAGGCGCCGGAGCTGACGCTGAAGTTGATGCTGAATTGACCCCATTTGCAACAAGCTTGACCTCATTATTCTCCGCTGAACGCGCACGTTTCGCCTGAGAAGGAGTGTCAGACTTGGATTGAAGGGAGCTATGAGGAAGAACTGGAGCAGGTTGGCGAGGTATAGATGGCGTTTGGATCCCAATTACCGTCCTCCCTCTAAGCCCAACTGTTTTCTGGTCCAGCCCAGACGCTTTAGAAGATCCAGAAGCTTTGAATGACTTAGCTGATTTCTGAACCGACCCAGTTACATTAGAAAGCCCATTAGACTTTGATGGCCCAATAAGTTTCTGAGCCAACCCTTTACCTGTATTTGATCCAGTGTACTTTTTACGCACCACTTGGACCCATTCCCCTCCATCTGGTTGAGCTGGAATATTGGACACTGGAACGTGCACGTCATGCACATGGTCCGTGGAAGCACGACCAACAGTTTCTTTTCCCTTTCCAATATCCATGGGCACGATGTCCGTGCTAGTAACCGTCTGAGAAACCGCCTCATGACCTGAAACAGCGGCGGCCTGTGCCGATTCGGCGGCAGCCGGCGCGGGAACAGTGGCGGGTGGATCCGTATTCGTCTCTACCTGCGGCGCTGCCGTACCCCATGGGCAGTTAACACTCGCATGGCCATAGCATTTGCAAGAGGTACATAACAAGTGTAAACCCTCGTATGCCACCTTTTGCCATTGATCTCCAATGAGAATACTAGAGACCACCGGTAGGGAAAGGTCTATCTCCACACAGACGCGTGCGAACTTCCCTCTATGAACTTTTTTTGTAAGATCATCCACACGAACTGGCGTCCCCAGCCCTGCCGCCATCTTTGTTAAGATGAATTCATCATAATGCTCAAAACCCAGGCCTGGAAATCTCGCCCACACAGTAGTTTTCTTAGGCAGCGCAGCATCAGCAGTAAAATTCGGCCTCCAAGGGATAATGGTCAAATAACTGTCAAAGACCATCCACGGGCCATTGTTCAGGATTCGAACTTTATCTTGTAGCCGAGCAAACTTCACTAAGAAATAGCCAGAATCCATGTCAATCATCTCAAATTTCCCATTGATCTTCCATAACTGAGTAAGTCTTTCTTTAAGCGCCAAGTAACCAACTTTCCTACCGAGGACTGAGATTATCAAAGCATCCTCCCAAGGCTGACAAAGGCGAGCCTGAATTTTACGATCAATCAAAATGCGCGGTTTCAACCTATCCCCATCAATGAAATCCAACACCACAAGGTCGTCTTTGGATGGTTCCGCAGTCAGGGGGGGAGGGACTGCATCCTTGCCCTCTAACACCATGTCACGAAAGGAAGGCCGAGTTCCTCCCGAGAAAACAAAGTTGCTCGGAGGATCCGTAGTTGAGAGAGAAGAGGGAGATGTAGGAAGCGCCATTGGGCCACAACTATTGAGTATTGATAATTATGAAGGCCGGTGTACTGTGTACATAGGCATTAGCCCGCCGCCCAATACCAATTTCTTTATTATTATTATTATTATTATTATTATTACTAGCATACCCGCCCGCGCAATGCGCGGGAAGTAAAATTTACATTGGAAAAAAAATAACATAATATTTTCAGTTTTTAAATATTTTATTACGTAATTTTGGGTTATGCCAATTTTCTAACCACATTATTGAGAAAAATATGACAAAGTGGTTTGTAAGTAAAAATTGACAAAGTGGTTTAGCAACTTTGGCAGTTAAGCTATTTTTATAATCTTCTTATTTGATTGATTTAGCCCATAACAATTTTACATTACTTAATTTATAAATTTACAATAAAAATTTTTGTAATATATTTGATTTTGCATTTTTTTAATATATCATTTTGCTAGATATATTTGTAATCATTACTTAATTTATAAATGTCATCATGTAGTACATTCATCTTTCGGTTTATTAGATTTCTTTTCCTAATTTTCCCAAATCAATGTTGTTCTTCGACTTTATGTGAACTTAAAGTAATGCAAAGAAACATAGCAAAATTATAATCATGAATAATGGTAATAAAGATGGAAAAAAAAGAAAAGAAAAAAAGAAGAAAATATAATCTTATAACATTGTGAACATAAACGTGCAGTGACAAATATAAATTTAATAATTAATTCATAATTCTCATATTATATTTATTCAATTAAACGAAGTTAAAAATAGTTGAATATCAAATTAGTTTTTTCTCTTATTTTTGGAGTGTTATTATACATTTAATATTAAGTAATAACTTACATATAAATATAGGATAACTACTTTACATAAAGATGTCAAAATTGGCTAGGCCCGTTAGCCAGCCCACCCCCACCTTCCCTAAATGTTGTGTTGGGTTGAACAAATAGATGCTCATTTGGAAGCAGACTAAACTCTAAACCTGTCGTCGCTAGGGCAAGCACGCGGCGGGTGCGGGTCAACTATCGGGCCAAGCTATTTTTTTTTATTTTTTTATATTTTTTAAGTTTGCTTTGAAAGTTAAATAACATAATGATTGTATTAATGTTTGTTGGTTATATGTTATTTTAAATCATATAACGTTAATTTGATAATATATAATTTAATTTATACATTATTTTTGTAAAATACTACTAAAGAATTATGAAATTGACTTAATGCAAACTAAATTAAATTAAAACAATTTTTTGGTCGGTACATATCTATTAGTTTATTTATATTACTTTTTATAGTTCCACAAAAAAAATATTACTTTCTATATTAGTTTAAAGCTAATTTTTTAAAAAAGAATATAAAAAAATATTTTAATTTTTTCAAAAATACTTTTAATTTTAAATTAGATAATATATTAAATTTAAATAAATAAAAATATTTTATGATAAAAAATTATTTTTTTAATTAATTAAAAAGACCACATGACCCCCCTCCGTTGGCCAGCTGCCTCAAAACCCCCAACTATTTTAAAATTGGATTAAAATATTTTAGAATAATAACAAATTAAAATATTTTAGAAAAATCACAAATCACTATACCAAATAAAGAGTTGGAAAAAATAAATAACTGTAACATCCCGATTAATTCACGCATAATTGATTTAATTAATTATGGTTAATTAACAAAGGATTTAGTACATGAATATTTTATAGGTATGATTTTAATGTAGTGGAGGAATAAATGGGTTCAAACCCACAAGAGAATAAGATCTCAAGTGCTCAAATGGGTACAATGTGGTCAAGACTAGTGGTGCAACCCTCTAACCCACATTCAAACCCGACCCGCAACCCATGACCCGACCCGGGTCCATTTGGAGGATTAAAAATCAGATTGTTTGTGTAGAAGAGACCCATTTCTCATTCACAATCCCTCATTCCCGTCACTTTGCAAGGAGGAGCTAGGGTTGATACCAAATGCTCTTCAATCCATGATTTCTAGCTCAAATCAAGTGGGGGTTCCATTATACTACCTATGGTAAGTAATTTCCACCAATTATTTCTTGTTCTTGAAATGTTTTGAGGTGGGTTTTGAGAGGTGAAAAGTTGGTGGCGGGATTGAATGATTTTAGTTGGATTTTTGTAGATCGGCTTGAATCGAAGCTTGGAATCAACGAATCGAAGGTTGATTATTGTTGGAAGACTTCAGGCAAGGGATTATATTGCTTAAATTACGTGTTTGGGGGGTATTTGGGGGTCGGATTCCGGCAAAATCGCCGGAAAACCGATTGGAAAATCGGAGAAGACGATGAACAGTAACTGCTACAGTACTGCTACAGTAATTGTACAGTAGTTACCGCGGTAACTCGCGTAGTTACCGCAGTAATTCGCAACAGTAATTACCACGGTAATTTGAACAGTAATTACCACGGTAATTTGAACAGTAACCACCACAGTAACTTGTACAGTAGTTACCGCAGTAACTCGCTACAGTAGTTACCGCAGTAACTCGCTACAGTAATCGCTACAGTAATTGCTACAGTAATCGCTACAGTACTGGGCTGCGTATGTCACGCGTTTTACGCGCGCGTGTGCGCCGTGAGCGCAGAAAGGCCCTGTTTGGCCCCCTTTTTGTGCGATTTTGATCCTATAATGATGTTTTCTTTGCACCAATTATTGTTATGACTTCCCCAAATATTATTGGTAAACCGTGGGTTAATCAATTGGCCCGTGTGGGTTGTTGAATTGCTTAGGGAAACTGTTGAATTATTATATCACTAATGCCTTAGCCTTGGGGGCTATCTCATATGTATTGAATTCCTTATATGTTGAGAAGCATGCGAACCTAGTGTGTAGGTGCTTGAATATCACTGTATTGTCATATGCATGTTATTGCATTGGAATTGACGGTTATTAACCCGATGGGTTGTTATGATATTTATGATAGATCGGGCAACCTTCACAGGTGTTGTTGAGTCCCGATGGCCCTGCGAGGTGTATTATTGACTGTTATATCTGTTACCCTTTTGGGGTGGTTATTATAATGCATGATATTGCATTATGAGATTACGAACATATTGGAAATATCCGATCGGGCAGCCTTTACCGGTGTTGTTGAGTCCCGATGACCCTGCGGGGTGGATTATTGGTTATTATTCATGTTGGCCCTTTTGGGCTGGTTATTATAATGCATGGTATTGCATTATGGATGGATGGACATACTGGAAATGTCCGATCGGGCAGCCTTTACCGGTGTTGTTGAGTCCCGATGGCCCTGCGGGGTGATTATTAGGCTCTGATGCCTGTGATTTGGCTGCGATGCCTGTGATTTGGCTGTTATGCCTGTGATTGGGCTGTGATGCCTGTGGTCCCTGCGGGGATGGTGTATGTTACCCTGTAACGGGTTGGAGTTGATGATATCCTCACCCGTGGGTTCATACCGCCCGGGTTTAGGTTGCCGGCTAGGCATATTCATTTGCATTTGCATATAAGGTAGATAGGTGTATGTTAGGCCATGCATCACGTGCATAAATTGTATGTCTGTGGTTGAAGCACCGGTATGGGACGGTGTGATGATTTATTTATGTCAATTGTATGATCGTGGTTGAAGTACCGGTATGGGACGGTGTGGTGTTTATCTGCTTTATTTATATTCTGCTTTGTTATTTATTATTATTATTATTATTATTATTATTATTATTATTATTATTATTATTATTATTATTATTATTATTGTTATTATTATTATGGTGCTGTTTTCCCTTACTCCCCGGCACGTAGCCTTGCTCAGTACGTTGTACTGACCCCCTTTGCTTTTGTCTGTTTTATAGATCCTGCTGGAGGTGCTGGAGCATGATTTGGGTTTGGGGTATTGAGAGATCACATAGATAGGAGTATATAGGACGCGTTCATTATGCTAATGTGATATTATGTGACTATCTGTGGTTGGTATTTGGACTACTGCTGGTTGAGGCCTGTGAGCCTGGGATTTACATACTGTCGGCCGGTGGCCTTATGTGATTTATAGCTTTGGGCTGGTAGCCCTGTTTGAGATATTGGTATGCTGTTGGGAGGCTTGTAGCCTGGATGGGTCGCTGGGACCGTTATTTGATTATTATTGGGTGACATTTTTATGTGTCTATGTGTTTTTAATTTATTTATAGCTTCTGCATTAAACTGGATTAATTAGATGATCACTTTAGGTTTACCCAGTGTTGTACTAGCTGTTTTAAATTAGCTGGCCACTAGTTTAGGATAGTTAGTACAGCGGTAATGCTTGCAAAAATCAGGTTTGAATTTTCGGGGCGTTACAGAGTGGTATCAGAGCCTGTGTGCTCTTTTATCTTATTAAAACTTGTATAGACATAGGTGGTGAGCTGTGTGTGGGGTACATATAGCATATAATTGTATTTTTATTATATCTGATTATTTCTACGGACACCAGGTTAATTCACAGTTGGAGAACTGTGAGGGAACCATGGTACTCCAGTCAGGATCCTTGTTATCTCACAGTTATTGAGGACTATGAATGACTTTCGATCGTTTATTTAATTTTGTCATTTATATATACTGCTTTGTATATGATTGGTGATTTCTGCTAACATTGTTTGTTGATGTTCTAATCTAAGTTGACTGAATAGTTTGGAAAGGCCTCATGGAAGCCTGGGCTATTCGAATGGCGATCCAAGCGGGATCAATCTGTTGAATGGTGTACAGATGGGTTTGACGTACCCTCGAGAGTGAGATAGGGTACTGAGAAAGTCTCCATTGTGCGATAACCCACTGGGGTGATATAGATATTTGCAGTCCGCCTGCATGCGAAGGATGGTGGAAACCATTTCGAGGCAATGCCAGTGAGGGTATAGTCGGATTTGGTTAAAAAGAATAATGATATGAAGTGGCATAGAATTGACACTGGGTCAATCAAAAGAACATTAGATGGTTCTCGAAGTGTTGAATGCATGTCGCCTGAGACGAGGCAAGGTGACTGTTCTGCATAGAAAGATCGGTAACGTGAAGGGGGGCCGATATCACTGGGGCGAGTCCGAACTAGGGGACTTCCTAGTATGTTGTCTTTATGTGATGGAAAAGTTACGTTGATTGGATAACGTTTTGGCATGTGTGTAATTCATGTATCATAGGTGTTTCTTCTTGACTATCTGGTTGAGAGATAAACTCGTTTCCCTGTTATGGGAATTATTTATGTCGCATTTTGTGTTGCTGTTATTGTGTTTGATTCTGGAGTCTTATGTTCATTTGAGACTCTAAATTTCATTCGTAAGCATGGAGTAAATGCTACCACTGTTGCGAATCCTTCTGCCTTAGTACTGTGCGATTCAGAAGCCTCGTGTTCTTTAGTGGCTTGCGAATTGTGCAAGAGCACGGAGTAGGACCGTTGGCGCCCTACCATATGCTAGTTTTTTACCTTCGGGTGATAATATTTGTAGTGATCATTTGGTGCAAGATGATGTGTTGAGCATCAAGGGTCATGAATTCAGAGGGCTGACCTGGTGGTCTATAGCCTGACTGATTTTTGACGTACTACTGGGCATGGATTGGCTGTTTTGCCATCATGCTGTGATTGATTGTGATATTCCACGAATATCCTTTTAGGATCCTTTGGGTAACTGTGTTTCTTATCGACATCCGTTGATTCCACATGTTATTGGTGTGGTTTCTGTTGCTTTGTTGTGTGACCTGATGCGCAGGGGGTTGTTCTCTTTCCCTGTGGCACATGAGGGATCTTCGAGCAGAGGTTCCTGCTGCTTCGAGTGTCCCTGTTGTCTCTGAGTTCGGGGATGTATTTCCCGACGAAATTCATGGTCTCCTATCTGCTAGGGAGATTGATTTTACTATTGAGCTGATGTTTGATGCAGCTCATATTTCTTGGGCTTCTTATCGTATGGCTTCTTCTGAATTGAAGGAGTTGAGGGATCAGTGATTGAGCTTACTAATAAGGGGTATATCTAGCCGAATAGCTCGCATTGGGGAACTCCTGTTTTGTTTATTAATAAGAAGAGGGATCGATGAGGATGCGCATCGATTCCAGAGGTTTGAACCGAATCACGGGGAAAACAAGTATCCTTTACCTTGGATTGAGAATCTGTTTGATTAGTTGAGAGGGGCCAGTATTTTTAGTAAGATTGATTTGAGATTGGGCTACCATCAGATAAGGGTGGCGGAGGCGGATATGCCTAAGACAGTTTTCAGGACTCGTTGAGGACATTTGAATTCCCGGTCATGTCTTTTGGTTTGACTAACGCACTAGCGATCTTCATGGATCTCATGTATAGGGTATTACATCCCATGCTGGCCGTGTGCGTGGTTGTGTTCATAGATGATATTATGGTTTATTCGCCAACGCGTGAGGCACACGCGGGTCACTTGAGAACAGTTTTGAATACATTGTGAGAGCATAAGCTGTATGCTAAACTCTCCAAATGTGAATTTTGGTTGGAGAGTGTGTCTTTTCCGGGGCACATTATTTCCGGTAATGGCATGTATGTTGATCCTGCTAAGGTAAAAGCTGTATTTAAATGGCAAGTCCCGAAAATGTGGGGAAGATCCGAAGTTTCTTGGATCTTGTTGGTTACTATAGCAGGTTTATTGAGGGATTTTCTAGCATTGCTAGACCTCGGATGAGATTGTTGTGTAACGATGTTAAATTCCAGTGGGATGATGATTGTGAGCAGGCGTTTGAACTTTGGAAGAATGTAATGACAGAGGCACCTGTATTCATATTACCTAATGAGTCAGGTAAGTATGAAGTTTATACAAATACATTTGTATTGACTCTACCTCGTGAGTCAGGTGAGTACGAAGTTTTGACCAACACCTCACTTAAAGGTTTTGGTGGTGTGTTGATGCAGAATGAGAAGGTGATCAATAGAACTACCCGACGCATGATTTTGAAGACGACAGCGGTAGTTCATGTTTTGGAAATCTAGTGGCTCCCTCCGATGCATTATATGGGAGAAAGTGTAGGAGTCCATTATGTTGGAATGATCCAACAGATAAGGTGAATGTGGGTCCTGAGATGATTGAGCAGACAATTGAGTTGGTGAAGATCATCAGGGATCTAATGAAAGAGGTTCAGGACAGACAGTGGAGCTATGCTAATTTAGCTCGTCGAGATGTGGAGTTTGAGGTTGGTGATAGCGTATTTTTGCGGGTATCGCCTCTGAAAGGGGTACGCCGGTTTAGTAAGAAGCCAAGCTGATTCCGAGATATATATATATATATTGGATCCTATGAGATTGTGGAGAGAGTTGGTAAAGTGACTTATAGGGTGGTTTTGCCAGCTGAAGTGGGTCGAGCCCATGATATGTTCTATACTTCCCAACTCAGGAATTTTTTTTCCCAGCTAAGATCATTCAGCTTGATAAAGTCGAATTGGATGCTAGACTTAAGTTTGAGGAGTTCCAGATCGGGTGATTGATACAAATGATGAGGTTCTGAGGAATAAAACCATGTTGATGGTTAAGGTGTTGTGGTCTAGACACGGAGCTGAAGATGCCACTTGGAGAACTGGGGAGCGTATGAAACTGAAGTAGCCAGACTTTAATTTTTACTTCTCATAAAGAAATAACATTTTTCCCTTGATTGTTCATTGATGATCATGTGGTTGATTATGCATTTCGGGGACGAAATGATCCTAAGGGGGAGAGATTGTAACATCCCGATTAATTCACGCATAATTGATTTAATTAATTATGGTTAATTAACAAAGGATTTAGTACATGAATATTTTATAGGTATGATTTTAATGTAGTGGAGGAATAAATGGGTTCAAACCCACAAGAGAATAAGATCTCAAGTGCTCAAATGGGTACAATGTGGTCAAGACTAGTGGTGCAACCCTCTAACCCACATTCAGACCCGACCCGCAACCCATGACCCGACCCGGGTCCATTTGGAGGATTAAAAATCAGATTGTTTGTGTAGAAGAGACCCATTTCTCATTCACAATCCCTCATTCCCGTCACTTTGCAAGGAGGAGCTAGGGTTGATACCAAATGCTCTTCAATCCATGATTTCTAGCTCAAATCAAGTGGGGGTTCCATTATACTACCTATGGTAAGTAATTTCCACCAATTATTTCTTGTTCTTGAAATGTTTTGAGGTGGGTTTTGAGAGGTGAAAAGTTGGTGGCGGGATTGAATGATTTTAGTTGGATTTTTGTAGATCGGCTTGAATCGAAGCTTGGAATCAACGAATCGAAGGTTGATTATTGTTGGAAGACTTCAGGCAAGGGATTATATTGCTTAAATTACGTGTTTGGGGGGTATTTGGGGGTCGGATTCCGGCGAAATCGCCGGAAAACCGATTGGAAAATCGGAGAAGACGATGAACAGTAACTGCTACAGTACTGCTACAGTAATTGTACAGTAGTTACCGCGGTAACTCGCGTAGTTACCGCAGTAATTCGCAACAGTAATTACCACGGTAATTTGAACAGTAATTACCATGGTAATTTGAACAGTAACCACCACAGTAACTTGTACAGTAGTTACCGCAGTAACTCGCTACAGTAGTTACCGCAGTAACTCGCTACAGTAATCGCTACAGTAATTGCTACAGTAATCGCTACAGTACTGGGCTGCGTATGTCACGCGTTTTACGCGCGCGTGTGCGCCGTGAGCGCAGAAAGGCCCTGTTTTGCCCCCTTTTTGTACGATTTTGATCCTATAATGATGTTTTCTTTGCACCAATTATTGTTATGACTTCCCCAAATATTATTGGTAAACCGTGGGTTAATCAATTGGCCCGTGTGGGTTGTTGAATTGCTTAGGGAAACTGTTGAATTATTATATCACTAATGCCTTAGCCTTGGGGGCTATCTCATATGTATTGAATTCCTTATATGTTGAGAAGCATGCGAACCTAGTGTGTAGGTGCTTGAATATCACTGTATTGTCATATGCATGTTATTGCATTGGAATTGACGGTTATTAACCCGATGGGTTGTTATGATATTTATGATAGATCGGGCAACCTTCACAGGTGTTGTTGAGTCCCGATGGCCCTGCGAGGTGTATTATTGACTGTTATATCTGTTACCCTTTTGGGGTGGTTATTATAATGCATGATATTGCATTATGAGATTACGAACATATTGGAAATATCCGATCGGGCAGCCTTTACCGGTGTTGTTGAGTCCCGATGACCCTGCGGGGTGGATTATTGGTTATTATTCATGTTGGCCCTTTTGGGCTGGTTATTATAATGCATGGTATTGCATTATGGATGGATGGACATACTGGAAATGTCCGATCGGGCAGCCTTTACCGGTGTTGTTGAGTCCCGATGGCCCTGCGGGGTGATTATTAGGCTCTGATGCCTGTGATTTGGCTGCGATGCCTGTGATTTGGCTGTTATGCCTGTGATTGGGCTGTGATGCCTGTGGTCCCTGCGGGGAGGGTGTATGTTACCCCGTAACGGGTTGGAGTTGATGATATCCTCACCCGTGGGTTCATACCGCCCGGGTTTAGGTTGCCGGCTAGGCATATTCATTTGCATTTGCATATAAGGTAGATAGGTGTATGTTAGGCCATGCATCACGTGCATAAATTGTATGTCTGTGGTTGAAGCACCGGTATGGGACGGTGTGATGATTTATTTATGTCAATTGTATGATCGTGGTTGAAGCACCGGTATGGGACGGTGTGGTGTTTATCTGCTTTATTTATATTCTACTTTGTTATTTATTATTATTATTATTATTATTATTATTAGTATTATTATTATTATTATTATTATTATTATTATTATTATTATTATTGTTATTATTATTATGGTGCTGTTTTCCCTTACTCCCCGGCACGTAGCCTTGCTCAGTACGTTGTACTGACCCCCTTTGCTTTTGTCTGTTTTATAGATCCTGCTGGAGGCGCTGGAGCATGATTTGGGTTTGGGGTATTGAGAGATCACATAGATAGGAGTATATAGGACGCGTTCATTATGCTAATGTGATATTATGTGACTATCTGTGGTTGGTATTTGGACTACTGCTGGTTGAGGCCTGTGAGCCTGGGATTTACATACTGTCGGCCGGTGGCCTTATGTGATTTATAGCTTTGGGCTGGTAGCCCTGTTTGAGATATTGGTATGCTGTTGGGAGGCTTGTAGCCTGGATGGGTCGCTGGGACCGTTATTTGATTATTATTGGGTGACATTTTTATGTGCCTATGTGTTTTTAATTTATTTATAGCTTCTGCATTAAACTGGATTAATTAGATGATCACTTTAGGTTTACCCAGTGTTGTACTAGCTGTTTTAAATTAGCTGGCCACTAGTTTAGGATAGTTAGTACAGCGGTAATGCTTGCGAAAATCAGGTTTGAATTTTCGGGGCGTTACAATAACTAATTTAAATCATTCTCTATTCCCCAACTACTACTATTAAGTATTTAATAATCCAGTGTTTAAACTCATTCGTTGTGGATTTCAAAATTCAGTTATAATGAGGCGGGTTTAAATGACAGTGGTAGAAGATACTTCCTCCGTTCTCAAATAACTGAACCATTTACTTAGTAATTATTATTTATTGAGTAACTTTGATTAATTCTTTTAATATAGTTATATTAGAAAAAGATAGTCAAATGAGATATTGTTAAATTCATCTAATCACGTAGTTTCAGAATATAAAATTTTTGTAATTTTTACTTATATATAGTTAGAGTTATTAATGGTTAAAAATATGTCTTGGATTGCGTAAAATGTAGGAATGGTGCAGTTATTAAAAAACAGAGATAGTATATATTATTAACTTAAAAAATACTTCATATATGATATGAATAATATCTTTAAATCATATATCTTAAAAGGTAATAAAAATACCATATATATATATTCATAAAATTAAATATAAAAATAAATTTATATTACATCACTAATTAAAAGTAAAAAGAAAGTTAATTAATGCCAAATTAAGATTTCAACTTTAGCCGGATATTTAAGTTCTAATCGCTAATAAGGTATTTATTAATATTTTTAATTTTAATTAGTTGAATAAAATAATTTATGTTCTGCATACAAATCTTAATAATGAATTCCACATAAACTTCCATTTAAATTCTATGGATTGAATTTGAATTTTAATTAAAGCAGATATCAATTTGCCAAAATTTTTAAAAAATTATTATAATTATATTATTACCTAATTTAAATTTTGCAGGGTAAGTATTTAATTTATTGGATTATCTTCCCAATTTTTTCAATTCAATTAAATTGTTGTTGTTTTTATATTTTATAGTGAATTTAAATCAATACAAAAAATATATAAAAATTGTATCCAAAAGACAAAATATCAAAATGTGAATAATCTATGAACAAAAGAAAAAAAATACAACAAATAAATGTCTTGGATTGCGTAAAATGTAGGAATTGTGCAGTTATTAAAAAAACAGAGGTAGTATATATTATTAACTTAAAAAATACTTCATATATGATATGAATAATATCTTTAAATCATATATCTTAAAAGGTAATAAAAATACCATATATATATTCATAAAATTAAATATAAAAATAAATTTATATTACATCACTAATTAAAAGTAAAAAGAAAGTTAATTAATGCCAAATTAAGATTTCAACTTTAGCCGGACATTTAAGTTCTAATGGCTAATAAGGTATTTATTAATATTTTTAATTTAATTAGTTGAATAAAATAATTTATGTTCTGTATACAAATCTTAATAATGAATTCCACATAAACTTCCATTTAAATTCTATGGATTGAATTTGAATTTTTAATTAAAGCAGATATCAATTTGCCAAAATTTTTAAAAAAATTATTATAATTATATTATTACCTAATTTAAAATTTTACAGGGTAAGTATTTAATTTATTGGATTATCTTCCCAATTTTTCCAATTCAATTAAATTGTTGTTGTTTTTATATTTTACAGTGAACTTAAATCAATACAAAAAATATATAAAAATTGTATCCAAAATACAAAATATCAAAATGTGAATAATCTATTAACAAAAGAAAAAAAATACAACAAATAAATGGGAACATCTTTAAATTTACACTCTTCAATTTTTTTCACTATTTTCAAAACACGAATAAAGACAACAAACAAACAAAAATAAAATCAATAAAAAAAAAACTTTATGCTATAGAAATAATTTTGAGTAGTATCCAAATTAGAATGACAAAAACAAATTATAGAATATGACTTCATTACAATCCTGCATTACAGCAACATGTAATCCTGCAAAAGACAATGGAAAAGCATTAAACATATATATTTAACATTACGTTTTTAAAAAAATTTATTAATATTATTCACACGCAGAGTAACAGAAAGAAAAAAAAATCTTACATGAATATAAAGATGAAGAATATTTTGCAACAAAAGAGAGAAAAATTAACCTGAAACAAAATAAATATTAGGAAAACATTGATGTGGGAAAAAAATGTTTAAATATAAAATCAAAGTTAAGAAGACATAAGAAAATAATGGAGAATAAGAATAAAGAAATAAAATATGAGAGGGTGAGAACTTTAAGACCACCGTAAGATTAGATAAATGAATGAAGTATTTATAGAGCAATAGTAGTGGAATTGGATTTGATTTGATCATCTAAAATATATAATAGTATAAATTAAAGATATTATAATATTTTATTAAGATTTTATTAGGATATTATAGATATAAATATTATATATATATATTTATTTGATCTCAATGAAAATGAATTTTATGGTTTCAAATCTTAGAAGAATGGAAGTGATCTTCTAAAAATATGTAATATTATGGTTAAATATATTATCATATTATATTAAGATTTTATTAGGATAATATAGATATAAAATATATAAGAAAGTAAATATTAGATTTTTTTCTTTTAGACTAAGAAATTCAATATTGGATTTAAATTCAAATCCCAAAATATATATCAGGATAATATATATTTTTTCTTCTGTTTAGAGTAATAAATTAAATATAAGATTTTAGATTTAGAATTTTTTAGTTTAATTATTTTTATATATTTTTTTTTTTGGAATAGCCATAGGCCAGCAAACATACAACCAGAAAACAAACGCAAAAGAAAAACAGCAGAAAAGAAGGGTGGATTACTCCCTAGGAAACGCAGTTCCTATGGCATCCGCAAAGAGTTCCTCCCGAGCAAAAGCGGGCGGGAATGCCCAAGTGGTGAAAAACTCTTCCTTGGATGCACCCCATCGAGCCAAGCAATCCGCCACTTTGTTCCCCTCGCGAAGCACGTGGTGAAGATCACAAGTATCAAAAGAGTCCTTCAGCCTCCTGATGCGGGTCAGAAGAGGGGCGAGCATATTGGAATCAGTCCTACCTTCCACAAGCCGGATGGCCATCAGGGAATCCGAGTAGATATGAATGGTGCGAACTCCCCTCTCAACTACATACTCCATACCAAAAGCCATAGCTGCCAGCTCTGCGTATATAACCGAGGCTCTCCCTAGGAAGCCACAACCTCCTCCTAGCCATCTGCCGTCCCCCTGTCTCAAGACAAAACCATACCCCGCTCTACCATAAGTGTTCGACCAACTCCCGTCAACATGGAGGATATTTTTCTGGAATCCGAGCAAATTCCATTTCACCAGTCGACTCCCTTGGCGGTGGGTAGGGGTGGAAATTCTGCTATGATCAACATCTTGGCACAGGAAGTAAATCTCCTTGATGAGGACCCATGGGGGCTTTTCCGAGCCTTTAAAAATCCTAGCATTGCGTTCCAGCCAGAAGGACCAGAGGGCCATCACAAATTTGGTTCCATGGATCTTATACAAAGCTCTGATGAGGGTCCTGATATCATTTTTAGGGATCTGGTTGCAGTCTCCGGGAATATCAATCCTGAGCCTCATCCAGCAAGCTTTCACCCAGCTGCAGTAAAATAAGCAATGGTCCCACGTCTCCCATTCCGAGCCACAGATGGTACAAAGGGGGGACGAGGTGAGCTTCCTGTGGAACCTGGTGGCGTTCACTGGTAGGGAGTCGTGAGAGATGAGCCAGATGAAGAATCCGATCTTTTCAGGGATGTTGATCTCCCACATCCACAGCCAGTCAGATTGAGGCTTGTCCATCTTCAACAGAAAGGTGTAGGCAGATTTTACTGTGTACCTCCCATCTGGGTGGGGTGACCAAACCCAAATGTCCGGCAAGCTGTCTTCCAAAAGAGGAGGAGGGGCAGCCATGATGTTCTGCAGCAGAGTAGTGGGGATTTGCGTTGAGACGCCACTCCAGTTCCACGCCTTACCACTAACCACGTCTTTCACTTTGAGAAGGATGTCATTTGTTTAAACAAAGGGAAGTAGGGGCCCGAGCTGTTGATTGTTCCACCAAGGAGTAAACCAAAGGGACGAGTTACC
This sequence comes from Hygrophila difformis, assembly GCA_030278955.1. Lineage (NCBI taxonomy): Eukaryota > Viridiplantae > Streptophyta > Magnoliopsida > Lamiales > Acanthaceae > Hygrophila > Hygrophila difformis. The sequence continues at coordinate 58,450,701 of JAOANR010000005.1, read as the reverse complement.
ACTTCCCAGTCTCAGCGATAGGCCATCCCGGATGAGGGGGAGAATTTTCCTCACCATGTCAATCAAATGAGAACGGCCTCTGTTCTGTTGGGGGAGTGAGAGGTCTTCAGCCGTGAAGCCTTCCTGTGTTAACCGAACCCAAGGTTTGTCATGGCCTTGGATGAGCCCCCAAAGTAATTTACCCAATAGGGCAATGTTCATAGTCCTAGCCCTCCTAATCCCCAGCCCCCCGGCTGCTCTGGGAGAAGCAATTTTAGCCCACTTGACGAGGTTTAAGCCAATGCCTTTCCTGTCCTTCCAAAGAAAATTCCTGACCTTCTTATCAATGCCCTCGCAGATGGCCTCCGGAATCCAAAATAATTGCATATAATATGTCGGGATCGTTGTGAGGACTGCTCGGCAGAGAGTTAATCTACCCGCCTTGTTGAGCAACTTGGAGGCCCATCCGTTAAGTTTAGCATCCACCTTGTCAATGATGAAAGAAAATTCAGAGTTTCTAGGCCTGTTGTTAAAGGTAGGGAAACCAAGATAGGTTCTGAGGGAGTCAGCCGCGGGGATGTTGAGGGTTGCCTCCATCCACTCCTTTTCTTCAAGCGGCAGATATTTGGGAATGAACAACTTGGATTTGGTGGGGTTAAGCTTCAACCCAGACATCTTCTCAAATTTATTCAAGGTGTCAGCAATGGAATAAATGCTATCTTTGTTGACCATGGAGCAGAGAATCAGGTCATCTGCAAAGATTAGATGAGAGACCCCCATCCCCCCCTGAGATAACCGAATAGGCTCCCACCTGCCCCCTGCTACCTCCTTCAGGATCATAATGGAAAGCTTCTCCATAGCAATCAAAAACAAGTATGGTGAGAGCGGGTCTCCTTGTCTAATCCCCCTCCCTGGTCGGAACTCCTCAAGCGGGCATCCGTTCCAAATGATAGAGTAAGATGGGGAAGTCACACAGTGCATGATGAGGTGGACAACTCTAGCTGGGAAGTCCATTTCTTGCAGGCAGGAACGAATGAAGTCCCAATTGATATGATCGTACGCTTTCTCAAGATCAATCTTGAGGATGATGCCCCTCAGTCTAGCCCTGCTGCCCGTAAGGTGCCCCATAATTTCCCTAAGGGTCACGGCATTGTCTATGGATCCCCTTCCTGGCAAGAAGGCCGATTGGTGCTGAGAAATAGCCCCCTGGAGTATGGGACGAATCCTATTGACTAGGACTTTCGTGAGGAGTTTATAAAGGACATTGCACAGGGTGATAGGCCTGAATTGCTTAAAATTGTTGGGAGGGGAAGCCTTCGGAATTAAACATATGTAGGCTTTAGCAAGTTCCTGTTGAAAGGAGCTCTGATCCATGGTCTGAGCTAGGAAGTTAAAGACTGAGTCCCCAATAGTGCTCCAGTAGAACTTGTAAAAATAGGCGGGGAAACCATCCGGACCCGGGGCCGAGTATGCCTTGATGTCAGAGACGACTGCGTCAACTTCCTCCCGAGTTAGCTTAGCATCCAGCCTGTTTTTGTCCACCTGGTTGATGCCTTTCAGACCGATCCCCAACTCTGATCTGTTATGCACACCCTCTTCCTCCGAAGCGCACAAGGGTGGGGCAGTAAACAATTGAGCAAAATACTTGCGGGCTTCCGATTGAAGGGTTTGCTCGTTCTCACACCATGATCCATTCTCAAGAAATAAGCCATGAACCCGGCTGTGGTGCCTCTGACTGCTAGCTAAGGCGTGGAAATAGGACGTGTTGCGATCTCCCAATTTCACCCAACTCTTCTTAGCCCTTTGAAACCATTTGATTTCTTCCTGAAGAAGCAGTTTGTTGTACTCTTGCTTAAGCTCAGCTTCAAGGAGGTGTAATCTGATGGAGTCAACTCCCAATTATTTTTATATATGATTTAGGTTGTTGAAAAGGGGAGAGAATAGGTGGATGAGTTGTTGAAAAAGGGGGTGGGGAAGTGGGGGAAATTAGACTATATTACTTTTATATATATATAGATTATTATTATTATTATTATTATTATTATTATTATTATTATTATTATTATTATTATTATTACTACTACTACTACTACTATAAGTTGTTTTAATATATATTTTTATTGACATTCCAACTTGTATAATGAAACCATGAAAGTCTCATCCTTGATGTTAAAAGTTAATAAGAAAACTTAAATCATACACGGATTACATCCCTCTGTTCTAGTGTTCTATTCATGTTATAAAATAGTAATTATTTAATATTATAAATAAGAAAGAAAATTTCTTGTTTGGCTCTCATTTTTTCTGGCCTGAATAGGCTGAATTGCAAAAATAATAATAATAATAATAATAATAATAATAATAATAATAATAATAATAATAATTTCTTGTTAGGCTTAAAATAATTTATAATTGAAAATTTGAAATACTCTGCCTAGCAGTACAGCAGGCTACCACGGCGGAAGAACATCTCTTGCTTGCTCTTCTTGTCTAGAATCTTAATATTTCTTCATACTATAATTACAAGAACAGAGCACATCTGTTGTAACAGTTTCAAATCAATGATTTCATGAAATGTTGTAAGTTGTCACCTGATGTCTCTGTTAATTACCTGAACAAGTTGTTAGCATGATGGATGGCAACGATGATTGCGGTAAGCTCCTGCAACTAAAAAAAGTTAGGCTGCTTGTTGTATCAATTTGCATAGTCTTGGTGGATGAAGCTCTCGTAGGCTGTCCCCTTGAGAACACCAACAACTTCGTCCCAGTTTCTGACATGATCGGACAACGATCCTCTGTGTATCTTCACTTGTCGGCTCGTCAACTCCATTTCTGGTAGCCCCAGAAACCTCTCAACATCCCTTAGTTTCTGTTGCAACAGACATGAATGAATGAGATATCCTCAACTGCTACTGTTAATAATTCAGACAATAATTTAAGGATGTTCAGTTGAAGGAACTAGACAAGACCAACTCACGGTTCGATTTCGTACGAGATCTTCATAATAGAGGATAATGTGACGGGTGCTGCTGAAATGCTCCAATGCCTCTAAGACCATCGTCTCCATGAGTTTAAGATCCATCACAAGTGATGTAGAATTGATCACAGGTTTATATCTCGACAGCATATTTGCCTGCAACAAGCCCAAATATTTTGTGGATTTTTTTGTTTGCTACTTTTGTGAAAATAAAATCATGTAAAAAGTTACCTCTTGGTGCGAATGTACGTGGGACTTGTGCGTTCCGTTAAGGAGTTTGGCGTGGCGATCATAGGAGTTCGCAAGGAGGGAAACCATCCGGCGAAGCAGATTTCTTCGCAGAAGGAATATTATGGAGACGCCCTTCTCATTGAAATATTCGACAATTTCTTTATGGTGTGCATCCAACCCCTGAAATTATTAGATATATAGAAGTTACTAAGTCGGGTATCAAGCTAAGGTCTCATAAAACATGGTACATTGTCGGAGTACTAATTTTACCTGATTCAGCATCCATTTGAGGCCGACCGCAGCTGAGCAATCGTTCTTGGACGCGCTAGTGAACCAATCCAAACTGTAAACCCGGTCCAGAGTCGATAGTATTGAAGAAACGTTGGCTCTCCTCTCCTTGACAGAGAATATCTCTCCATTGGAGCTGATGTTGGTGTGGCTGTTCAGCAGAGTCTCGAACCATCCACTTCCCGATCTTTGCATAGACAGAATGGCGAATGGCCTGACCGGATTGCACGCGCACTCGGCCCTGCAACGAATAAGAGGGCGGTGTTATAAATTATAAGAAAAATTAATCTACAACAATCGAAGGAACCAACACTGGGATTACCTGCTAAATGAAGTGGGGTTGGGGTAGTGCAAGTAGGGAGTTTGAGATCTATCAATGCTGGTTTTATGGCAACGCCTTTGGGTAATCTCAATTTTTACAAACTTGGCACTTGTCCGAATGTTGGTTTGGTGTAGACTAACAGAGCATATGTAGACACCAAACGCCATGGCAAATATCAACACGAGCATCCTCAAGGAAGCACGCGGTTTCTTGGGCGGTTTTATGATTACCGCATCCTAACATTTATGGGAGATCGTTTAAAACTACTAGTTCATTGGAAAAATGCAGATATATGACAGATTGAATGGAAGAAGAGCTAAGACAAAGGTAGTAATAAACTTTCAAATTTCAAAATGGACTAGTAAATTTAAGCTCTTAAAGCAAAACCTAAAAGGTTGCAACTTTGAGCTGTGTGCAAAAGCAGCTATGAATGAATGAAAAGGTGAACCCAGCAGCCTCAATGAAACAATCTGTTGTAGTAATAAAAAAAAAAAAAAACAACCAAAAACCAAAGACAGAAACTAAACACAGAGAGCAGGAACGAAGGGAAAACTGACCTTAGTGAAGAGGCAGATTTCTTCAGCCATAATAACTATAACTCCGAAGAAATCAAAAAGGACAAAAAAACAGCAAACAGGCCAAACTACTTCAGTTGCTGGTGATCCCCATTTCCAACTATTATATCTATATATGTTCTACTATAATACTATATGTTTAAATGTGTTTATATACTATAGTACTTCATGTCTGGAAGAATGGATGGATCTAATAAGAGGATTTGAAGGGAATGGAATCTGGAGGACATCGATAAGGACAGAGGTATTAAATGTAAAGACAAACGGCTGATGGGCCGGGGCGGGGGGCGCTCTTCCCTCTGCTATTGTTTACTAATTCATAGCGATTCTTCTTTGTTTGCATTCATCTCAGACTTGTCCAGCGTATGAGTAGAGAGTTCGAGTAACACTAACAGCAGGCTTCGATTTTTTAATGATGCGTAAGAATCTGCAGTAACGTGGGGGGCATTGGGGATTGTGATACTTGTGAGTAAATCGTGAATTAGTAGTAGTAATGGGAATTGAGAATTGACGATGGCTTGGAGAGAGAAAGAGTGTGTGTGTGTGTGTGTGTGTTGGATTTGGAGTAGAGTGGGAATTCTCGGTTCTCGGTTGGGGCGTGCATAAGAGTAAAGCTGAAGCTTTCGCTTTGCTTTGTCTGAATTCTCTTGTCGGAAAGGGGTGTTCAGTTTTTCTTTTTTGGTAATAAAAGGGCTGTTTGGTTTGACCTATGCTTCTGCGGTAAACGCCGCGTTTGGTAAGAACAATTCTTGTGAGGATAATAATTGGGAGCGATAAAATGGGGGTAGGGCCGTGTTAATTTAGACACGAAGAAAAAACGAACCCGACCAACACGAAAAATTTTAGGTTTGGGTTTAGTAATTTTGAGTTTTTTTCCGAAATCAGGTCGACCCGAACCCGATCTGAAATATTACACCACCTACTCAACCTGATACGAACGCGACCCGAAACCTGAAATTATGTCAATTTTTTGCTATAATCCGAAAAAACGAACCCAAACGATACGAAAAATTTCAGGTTTGGGTTTAGTAATTTTGGATTTTTTCCGAAATCAGGTCGAACCGAAATCCGACCTGACATATTATACAACCCGATCAATCCGACACAAATATGACCCGTAACCTAAAATTGACACCCCTAAATGGGGGCGTTATAAATATAGAGCAAAAATGCAAAACTGTTATAGAAATAACTATCTTTATTTATGTATGTGTACAATAAAATGGTATAAGGCTTATTAGCTTGTGTTTATAGTGGAAGTATTGTAATGGAAATTGGGATTAAATGGTGAAAGAAAGGAAGTTTAAAGGTGGGATAATAAAATGGATAAAGTGTAATAATTATGGCTATGAAATGAAACAAGTATTAAGCTTGCATAAAATTTTTCTAACTTCTCAATACATTACATAGGCTATTTATAAACTTTTTTATCCTCTCACTATTTACTAACCTCATAATCAAGGCATATACATTTCAAGACTTTCACATGTCTAACCTTATGATCAAGGCATGAACATGGATGTTGAACACTAGACATTCACATGTTTTGTTTACATGCATAATACTCCCCCTTGAATGTCGTCAATACGAAGAATATGCCTCGTTAAAACCTTACTTGGAAAAAACCCAGTGGGAAAAAATCCAAGTGAAGGAAAAAGAGTACAGTATTCTTGTATCAGATGCTCCCCCTGATTTGGACATCATTTTAAATCTCGAAGCCGCCGCATTCCAATTTTCTTCACGAGCTTCTCGAATGTTGCAGTCGGCAATGCCTTGGTAAATAGATCCGCTAAATTATTTTCTGATCGAATTTGTTGCACATCGACTTCACCATTCTTTTGAAGATCATGAGTGTAGAAGAATTTTGGTGAAATATGCTTCGTTCTATCTCCTTTGATATAACCCCCTTTCAACTGGGCTACACAAGCCGAATTATCTTCAAATAAAATTGTTGGGGGCATTTGTGGTTCAATGATTAAACCACAACTCTTCAATATATGTTGAGTCATTGACCTCAACCAAACACATTCTCGACTTGCTTCATGGATTGCTAATATTTCGGCATGATTAGAAGAAGTAGCAGTTAGAGTCTGCTTCATTGACCTCCAAGAGATAGCAGTTCCACCACACGTGAAGATATAGTCTGTTTGAGATTTGGCTTTGTGTGGGTCTGATAAATAACCTGCATCGGCATAGCCAATTAACTCATGTCGAGAGTCTTTTGGGTAAAATAACCCAAGATCAATTGTTCCTTGGAGATAGCGAAAAACATGCTTTATGCCTTTCCAATGTCGTTGAGTAGGGCAAGAGCTGAATCTTGCGAGTAGATTGACTGCAAACGCGATATCAGGTCGCGTGCTGTTTGCAAGATACATTAACGCACCAATTGCGCTTAAATATGGGATTTCTGGGCCAAGTTGCTCTTCATTATCTTCTTTTGGCCTAAATGGATCCTTTGCAGGATCAAGTGCCCGAACGACCATTGGATTACTTAGCGGATGAGCATAATCCATTCGAAATTGCTTTAATACCTTTTGGGTATAAGCTGATTGATGAACAAATATGCCCATTTCCAAATGCTCAATTTGTAGGCCAAGGCAAAATTTCGTTTTCCCGAAATCTTTGATTTCAAACTCCTTTTTCAGATATTCGACCGCCTTTTTCAACTCTTCAGGAGTTCCAATTAGATTTAAATCGTCAACATAGACTGCGACGATCACAAATTCTGACCCATTTTTCTTTATAAATACACAAGGGCTGATCGGGTCATTTGTATAGCATTCCTTTATCAAACTTTCACTGAGGCGGTTGTACCACATTCGGCCAGATTGCTTGAGCCCATACAATGATTTTTGCAGTTTGATGGAATAAGTTTCTCTGGATTTTGAGTTGCAAGACTCAGGTAATTTAAACCCTTCAGGTATTTTCATATAAATATCATTTTCCAATGAGCCATATAAATATGCAGTAACAACATCCATCAGCCTCATTTCGAGATTTTCTCGTACTGCTAGACTCATTAGATACCTGAATGTTATTCCATCCATAACTGGGGAATATGTTTCCTCAAAATCAATTCCCGGTCGTTGTGAAAAACCTTGGGCTACAAGCCTTGCCTTATATTTGGCAATTTCATTATTTTCATTTCTTTTTCTCACAAACACCCATCTGTAGCCAACATGCTTCACATTTTTTGGTGTTTGAACAATAGGGCCGAATACTTTTCGTTTATTCAGTGAATCTAGTTCAGACTGAATTGCATCTTTCCATTTTGGCCAATCATTTCTTTTCCGACATTCTTCAACTGATCTTGGTTCAGGATCCTCGTTATTTTCCATTACATCGAGTGCAACGTTGTATGCAAAGGCATTATCAACGTTTGTTTCTTTTCGGTTCCAACATTTTCCAGTATTGATATAATTGAAAGAAGTTTCAATAACTTCATTTTCTTCTGGGTGAATATTTTCAAGTTCAACCTTTTCGAGGGTTGAATCAATTTCTCCTTCGGGAGTATCATCTGTGATTGATTTATCACCCATATGGATAATTTTCTTCTTTCGTGGATTTTTATCCTTGGAACCCAAAGGCCTACCACGCTTCAGACGTGCAGTAGGTTCATTTGCACTTGGAATTTGCCCTTCTGGGACATTTATATTGGCTGGTGCATTTGCTGCATCATTTATATATGATTTTGTGACTTTAGCAGCATCATTAAAAGCATCGGGTAATTGATTTGCAATTCCCTGCAAATGCACAATTCTTTGAACTTCAAGTTCGCATTGCCTTGTACGAGGATCAAGGAAATCAAATGGACTTTGCCAAGATATTTCCTTTTTCAGTTGATCATTTCCTCCCCCTAATGTCGGGAATTGAGTTTCATCAAAATGACAGTGTGCAAATCTTGCAGTAAATAAATCACCCGTTTTTGGCTCAAGATATTTAATAATCGAGGGTGATTCATACCCGACATATATGCCCAACCTTCTTTGAGGTCCCATTTTTGTGCGTTGTGGTGGCGCAATCGGTACATAAACCGCACACCCAAAAATTCGCAAGTGGGATATATTGGGCTCCTTTCCAAACACAATTTGTGTAGGGGAGTAGCTATGATAGCTTGTCGGCCTTATTTTCACAAGTGTGGCTGCATGCAATATAGCATGTCCCCAAGCAGAAACAGGGAGTTTTGATTTCATTAACAAGGGTCTTGCAATTAATTGCAATCGCTTAATAAATGATTCTGCCAGACCATTTTGCGTGTGCACATGAGGCACAGGATGTTCAACAGTAATTCCAATCGACATGCAGAAATCATCAAATGCATGTGATGTATATTCTCCAGCATTATCAAGGCGTATTTTCTTTATCGGATGATCTGGAAACTGTGCTCGCAATTTTATAATTTGTGCAAGTAATCTTGCGAATGCCAAATTGCGAGTTGATAATAAACAAACGTGTGACCAGCGTGATGACGCATCAATTAATACCATAAGGTACTTGAAAGGTCCACACGGTGGATCAATAGGTCCACATATATCGCCTTGAATTCTTTCTAGGAATGTAGGGGATTCAATTCCCACTTTTACTGGAGATGGTCTGGTTATCAATTTCCCTTGTGAACATGCTGCACAATTGAACTCATTTGGGTTCAATATCATTTGCCTTTTCAATGTATGGCCATTTGAATTTTCAATAATTCGCCTCAGCATTACACTGCCAGGATGCCCAAGTCTATCGTGCCAGGTAATAAATTCACTAGTAGCTTTCAAGCCTACTAGGTTATGTATTTCTGCGGCACATATTTTTGTATAGTATAAGCCAGAGGAGTAACATGGCAATTTTTCATTCACAAATTTTTTGCCATTTTCAATTCGAGTTATCAAAAGATACTCGTGATCTGCCTCTTTTGAAGTTTCAATGTGATATCCATTTTTTCGAATATCATTGAAGCTCAGTAAATTTCTTCGAGCTTTGCGTGAGAATAAGGCATTTTCAATTGCCATTTTTGTCCCTTCAGGGAGAAATATAACAGCTCTACCGGAGCCTTCAATGCATTTTGCATTACCGCTTATAGTTTTCACTGCGGTCTTTTCCAATTTTAAATTGGAGAAATAGCTTTTGCTTTTGAAAATGCTATGCGTTGTTGCACTGTCAATGAGGCAGATATCATCTCCGACTTTTGAATTTCCAGCATCCATTTCTTTACAAGAATATAAGAATGTTATTAAACATCAGCAATATAAATATTATTAATGCAAAAGCATATTTATATTATACATGGATAATAAAAGGGAAGTACAAGATATCATTATTTATATTAAACAGGAATTATAAAAGACAAGTACAAAATATATATATAGCTATATAATATATTATTTGGTAACAGTATCTGGCTCAACAAAATCATCAGCTTCCAGGTGCGTGATATTATCATTTAATATATCATCATAAGTATCATCGTGGGCATTATGGTGTGCTTCAACACCTGGTCTTTCTTTTCGTTTCGAGGCCTGATACAGTTCAGCTAAGTGTTTAGCTGTGTGGCATGTTTGAGCCACATGGCCTTTAATTCCACAACGATCACAAATTTCATCATTTTGTTTATGCTTTCTTGCATAATTTCTTTGTTGTGGTTTGTAAGGCCTTCTGGTATCATATCTGCGATTTTGCTCAAATCGAGGCTTATTTCGATAATTATTTTGACGAGATGATTCACCTCTGCCTCGATTGTGATACCGATTTTGGCCACGATCATCATTTTGATTTTTAAAGTGCCCACGATCACGCACATATTTCGATGATTGAGCCGCGTTCACCTCAGGGAACGGTTTTGCACCTGCGGGCCTAGATTCATGATTTCTCAACAACAATAGGCTGTTTTGTTCAGCCAATAATAAGCAGGTGATAAGATCATAATATCTCTGAAAACCTTTTTGACGGTATGTCTCACTCAATACTGTGTTTTTAGCATGAAACGTAGAATACGTTTTTTCAAGCATTTCTGCTTCAGATATCTTTTGCCCACATAATTGCAATTGGGCCGTAATTTTGAACACAGCGGAATTATATTCCCGGACTGTTTTGAAGTCCTGAAGTCTCAGGTTTGTCCAGTCATCAAGGGCTTTTGGAAGCACCGTCTTTTTAAGATTATCATATCTTTCTTTCAGCTTTTCCCACAATGCCAGTGGGGATTCCACAGTCACGTACTCCATTTTAAGTGCCTCTTCGATATGATGGCACAAGAAAATCATGGCTTTTGCCTGATTTTGATGGCTGGGATTTTTGCCTTCAGCAATAGTATCTTCCAGACCCATTGAAGTAAGATGCATTTTTACATCTCGGGCCCAGGACATATAATTGCTTCCTTCAACGGTTAAGGGAGCAAATTCCTGCTTTGCAAGATTAGCCATAATCTTATTGAAAGTTTAGAAATAAGATATTATACCTCAAATGATAATCTGGACAGAGTCTCCTCGTGCTGATAACGTGTTATAGAAATAACTATCTTTATTTATGTATGTGTACAATAAAATGGTATAAGGCTTATTAGCTTGTGTTTATAGTGGAAGTATTGTAATGGAAATTGGGATTAAATGGTGAAAGAAAGGAAGTTTAAAGGTGGGATAATAAAATGGATAAAGTGTAATAATTATGGCTATGAAATGAAACAAGTATTAAGCTTGCATAAAATTTTTCTAACTTCTCAATACATTACATAGGCTATTTATAAACTTTTTTATCCTCTCACTATTTACTAACCTCATAATCAAGGCATATACATTTCAAGACTTTCACATGTCTAACCTTATGATCAAGGCATGAACATGGATGTTGAACACTAGACATTCACATGTTTTGTTTACATGCATAATAAAAACTATTTAAATCTCCAAACTTTATTTTATTTTTTTTTGGAATATATCGTGGAACAAACAATTCGGATCATACAATTAATAGGTTGGTCAAAAGATATTTCAGTCCTTGCATAAGTGTACATGAATATTATCCACCTAATATATTCCAAAAACAATTCATTTCAAGTAATAATTATGTGATAAAAGCTTTCATGTGTTAAACTATACTAATATTACTAGATTTTTTCGCCCGCTACGCACGGGTGTTAAACTAATATGACGATATAAAATGAGAATATAGTGTTTTTTTGAAGTACATGATATTCAAAATCGTTTGCTTAAATATTGGTTGAAATGCATGCAACGAAAAATTAAAAGAAAAATAAAAGAGATAATAAGATGAATGAAGGAAATTCAAACCCATGTGGAAATAATATAAAATAAATTATTTTTACTGTTAAAAAATTATAGTATATATATTGTTTTCTTTTATATCTAAAATGATGAGAGCAAGTGGAAAATAAATACCCTTAACTATTCAAAATTAGAAAAAATTACTCCATCCGTCCCACTAATTCTGTCTCACTTCCCTTTTTTTGTCCGTCTCACTACAATTGACACATTTCACTTTTTTAAAAAAACTTACTCCATAAACATCAATTAAAACATTGCATCAACTAATTACTCCGCTTTATCACAATAACCTATTATACCTAAAATACCGTGTCCAAAAATTTTGGACAGTGTTACCGGAACTGATTGAGTATATTTTGCATTATTAAAGTTCTAAAAAAATATTAGTTTTACTCCCTAATATGTTGTACATTTTCACTATTATCCCTAAAGTTTTTTTTTTTAAATATTATTTATACCTTTTTGTTATCTTTTCATCATTTAAAACTTATATTTTATTATGTAATGTATTTTAAATTTTTGTTGTGATTAATTTTTATGGACTAATCTATAATTTTATAAAATAAAATTTTTAATTATAATTAAGTTTTGATTAAATATTAATTTTTAAATATTATTTTTTCCATGATATCTTCTCAATTTTTTCTTTTCCATATTGTTTATGAAAAAAATTTGGTAGTTAATATTTTAATTTCAATTAATGAAATTTTTATTATTTTTAATTCATTATTATTATAAGCTTTAAAATCGAATTTATACCCCGATACCAAGTTTTTGGGGCATGTTTGGCATGGTATATAGTATTAAGGTGTATTGTATTATTTAATGCAGATGTATTGTACTATGATATATTGTACTCCCTCCGTCCCACTTAAAGTGTCCCAAAACTTTTGGGCACGGTATTTTATGTGGGGATTGTTAGTATTTGATGTAAGGGTAGATTAGTGTTTAAAGTAGGGATAAATTAGGAATTTGTGTGATGTGATGGTAATGAGTTTGAATTTTTAATTGATTTATTTATGTGTGATGTGATAGTTGTGAGTTGAATTTATTAATGATATTTATTTATTTATGTGATGTGATGGAGTAAGTTTAGTGATTAATATTTTAATTATTTCCTAAAATGGAATGTGACAAAAGTGTTGGGACAACCAAAAAAGGAAAGTGAGACATAAATAATGGGACAGAGGGAGTATTAAATTAATATTATACGGTGTTTGGTGGTACACTGTATTATAATTATACAGTGTTTGATGCTAATATGTTGTATTGTTATTATTTTATGGTATTATTGAATAGTTTAAATTATTTAAATTTTGCAATTTTATATTTTTAAATATTTATGATTCATAGAAAATATATTATTTCAAAAATTAAAATTAATCTAATTATTTTCTTAACGAATTTAGATAAATTAATTAGCCAATGGGATGGGGAGTAGCTGTGTCTAAGAAATTCACAGAGCAGGGAAGTCTGTGGAAGGGGATAGGTCGGGATTAAAGAGGGAGAAAGAGAAAAATAGTGATGTACAACCTAAACCCGCATTTCCTTCGGGATTAAATAATACATTGAAATCCGCATTGAAATTATACCTGTACAAACTTACAAATGCATCAAGCATGTGTCTGTATTATTCTTTTGCAAAAAAATAGTACTGTGAGGCATAATACACCCGGCCTTAGGGGTATACTCCTTATATTATTTTACATTACAAATTATTTTAAAAAAATTGTATAACAATTTACTCCAAATTTCATATACATTTTTATTTTATACTGAAATAGATGAAGATTACTGGATTAAGGATATTATGTTTAATAATTAAACTATAATGTGTTTTAGTCTTTTTTTTCCTTTTCTTTCTTTTCTTCTTTAAAAAGAAAAAAATATATGTAGAATTTGTTTAGAATGATATAAAATTTTGTAGATTATTAGTCATTTTACTTTATTCAATATTTTTAGGGTCAATTTAATGTTTACACCATATTTTCAATGAAATATTTTTATTTAAAATATAGTTATTATATTCCTTATATTGATATATGATTATATATTTTTTAGACATAAATTTGTAACCTAATTAAATTTATTTAATAATATTACAGTATTAATATTTTTAAAAATATTATGTATATAATCAAATAATTTATATATATATATATATATTTGTAATCAATTATATCTTTTTAAAATATATAGGAAGATTTCCTCAAGATTTTGTTATATTATTAATACATATAGGTTTTGATGATGTGTCCGATGACGTGGAATTAGTCAGCAGATTACGTGTAAACTTATGAACCGTTGATCTATAAATGAACATATAATGACTGATTAACCCTTTAAAATTAAGAAGGATGAATTAAATTTAATAAGGACAAAAGAGTCTGCACAGGCCAAAAAGTATTCAGGATTTATTATATAGATAATATATTTATAATTAACAATCAAATGAAAAACATTTCATCGCTTTGTCACCTAATAAAAATATATTACTACTACTTATCGGTCCAGCGACGGATAATTCGGTTGCGGGTCTAAGATTTTGTTATTTTGTTTTAAAGTATTTTATTATAGTTTGATAATCAAACTTTGGTGGAAATAGTTTGATCAATTTATTTAAGATTATTTTTTGAAAGGCTAGCTTTTGATCAAATTTGAATAGACCAAAAATTTATTTGATGATGCTCCATTCTACATTAAAAAGATCAAACTATATCTGCATAATTTATTGATGACATTTATCGCGTATGGTCATATTATATATATATATATATCTATATTTCATTTTGTTAAAATTTTGTAATTTATAGATGTGTCTTATGGTGATCAAAATTTTAAAATGTGGCCACTTTAATTTGTGAAAAAGGCAAGGCTATATGATTAGAAGGGTTGGAAAGCGGGGAAAAGTGCATTTATGAGGAGCACATTCTGCTTTAATTATTGTACTCTTTGGCTCTTTGCTTGAAATTAAAGACAGGTGCTTCATATTTTTAGCCATTTTCATTTTCAGAGTGGGAGTGTGGGACCTTTATTTATAGTTTTAATGTTTTATTAGTACCTTTTTTTTAAAAAAAAATAAATAAATAAAAATCCGTATTGAAAGGTAGACGACGACAAATTTTATGCCAGAAAAAGAAACTAATGGCATTTTGAGTCAGCGAGAGGAGCTAGTGAAGATCATATCTAGTTGACTCTCTGGATCCATCTCTCCCTGTACTGTATACCATTACATTATGGGTGTGTTTGGTTGTTGGTAGAATAGGGAGCATATAGCGGATTGGAGTAGCATATTCTCTCACAATTCTCTCTCTGAATCTGCTATCTGCTAGTGGATCCGCTGACTCCCAAACATCCTATGTACTCCCATTCACTCAAGAACTCGACTCGACACAAAATAGTACTAGTACTCCTCACTACGTATGTACTATATCGACTAGCTAGGATTGCAGAAACCCCGAAGTCCAGTAACCAGTAATAATTTTTTGGAAAGCAGTAACCAGTAATAATTAGTCATCTCACAAGAAAAATCTGTCTTAGCTTTATTTTAAAATGGTCAGTACCACATAGTATATCATAGAGTTCATCCACTTGATTCCTATCCTATATACTTATAATAGCTGAATTTGGACCATTTATGTGTGCTTTCTTTTCTCCCCTACTGCCTTCTTTTCTTTTGTCATCAGTAACAGTACTGTGTAGAACTAGCTAGAACGACAATATATAATTAACAAGTCCAGTCAGTGGATGTAGTAGGGACTCTCTATTTATGATATATGATAGCTAGTGACCATTTTAAAGGACATGCAATGAAATATATTTTGTGAGATGATGATGATAACAACTGGGCCTGGCCTGGGGCAATTGGGGCTTCTGCAACCCTATTATGTTCCAGTTGTTTCGTATCCCTGGAGACTCCACTACTCTCCAATAAATGTAATGTGTTGTAGTATGAGTTTTGGTAGGAGAGATTTTAGCTAGGAAAGCTCATAGCTACTGTGTAAATTTTACTAATACATGTCCCTGTGGCTGGACTGGACCAGATAGAGTCTCTCATGAGCTGTCCAAAAGCCTCCTGGTACACAGTGAAAAGGTCTCATTAAGGCCTAATTGGGAAGTTGGAGGTATGACTATACATTGACTTGTATGAATTTGATGATTACTCACTGCAATTCCAATGGAAAAAGTTTAATTAATTTATTTATTTATTTATTTATTTTATGGAGACAAGTTTTATACCAAAATCATTCCACAACTTCTGTAATTGGTATTTTCATAGTAGTATATTGTAAACAAAGGGAAGAACATAGATATCCTTCAATGAAAATGAATTCGAATACATAACTAAACTTATTTAATCAACAGTTATGTACTTTCAATGCAATAAATTAAAGTATTTATTAATCTTGTGGGTGTTGGTTTTCCTCTTAATTGAATGATTTAGACGTAATTTTGTCTTTGAACCAACCTCAGATTCATTCAGTGTAGAAATTAATTACAATATCTCTTATGAATTGCTACTATGAGATAAGAGGTGAAACTGAATTGTTTCTTTAGAAAAAAAAAATATATGAACTAAAATAAAATGAATCCAGACTATTGCATCAACCACTACCCAGAATGCGAGTTTTACGATGGAATATATTTCTAGCGCTATTTTTGACAGTTGAACTTTCAGGCAAGGTTGTTAAGATCGGGATCCTATATGGGATCGTTTTTCTCTTTGCAAGATCGGGATCGTAGGATCGAATCAGGATCCTAAGATCTTATAAAATTGCAATAATGGATAAATTCAATTATGCATACTAATAAGTAAAAGCATTATTTTGTGTGTTTATGAATCTTGCAAGTTAATTAATACAATACAGTATAAAAACATTACAATCAAATATAAAATATTTCCACATACATACATATTATGTTTTTTTACACATCATACATAAGGAATACAAGCTCTTAGGTTTAAAATTAAAAGAAACAAGTTACTTTGATCTCAAATCATAAAATACTACAAAAAAAATTTGCGTTTAAGAGTGTAAGATCGTAAGATCGTAGAAGCGTTTAAGGGAGTATAACCATAAGATCGTGACTTTCTACTATCAGGATCGGGATCTTACTAATTTTAAGATCCTACAAGGATCGGGATCGTTTTAGAGAGGTGTGATCGTAAAATCGTAAGATCCTAAGATCAGGATCGGGATCTTAACAACTATGCTTTTAGGATTTAACGACACATTAAACAAGTAGGCCTACGAAAATTTTATACTCCATATTTGTTCTGGTCAAAACTGCCCAAGGAATGTGGGTGATCTAATTCTACATATTATTACAAATAATTCATTCAAATTAGTCAAGGAAGACATGCGTGTGGACTTGACTTGATTATTTAGCATTGTTTTCAATGACACAAGTCTCATTGTCTTTTCTCAAAACTAAGTCGTAGTGTGCTTTTGCAACTAAGTATTCTAAACCTTCCCTATGGAAAGAACTTGCTTCGTCTCCATGAAGATTTTTATTGTACGTAACTAGGATCGATATTTAGACACATCAACGTTCTTATGTCTTCTTAACACCACATGGGCCAAATGGCCAATGCATCATTTCTTAGTCCGCTTCAACTCAACAGGCCGGATCCGCTAAATCCCAAACATCATCAATAGCATTTTTCATGCTCTAGTAATTGTCTTAGCTATTTCACATTCAACAATTTGGATTAATGGCTTTAAATTCTACATACTTGTAGTAACTCCATAATAATATACTTGAACTCGATCCATATATAATAATCAATTGATCACTTACTGATGAGCTATATCTCACCCTCTCTGCCTAGTTTTTGTAGCTACGATTTGCGCCTATTTATTAGATTTTTTTTTTTAATATTACGATTATTATTAGAATTATGATTTTTTTTAATAAAAGTTTTAAAAAGTTAATTTATTGTAGAATGTGTAATATTTTTTGACAAAAATATTCCTATAATAAAATAATTAATTAAGATTATGGGCACACATAATCAAAATGCAACAATAGTAGTTTAGCAAAAAAAAAAAAAAAATAGTAACAAGGGAATTATTTATCTATTTATTTATTTTTTACTTTCCGAAGGGTTTTAGATTAGTCGTTTTGTAAATTTGTACGGAGCGTTTCATATTTTGGGAAAAGATACGAAAAACAAACGCGATACGTTCTTTCACCCTTCTCGCACCTCTCCGTCGTAGCCCTCCGCCACAGCCGGCCCTCCCGTTCTGCCAAAGCTCTCGATTCTCGTCCCGACACTCTCTATTGACACTTATACTTCCCCCGGCCGTGTTTCCTGTTCGTCCGGTTTTGCTTCTGTTGAATCGGCTCGGCGGACTCCTCAACTAGTTGGGAATTGCACCGTTGACGCTGACGTAGAAGGCAATTGTTCCTCCGTGTCGGTCCTTTTTGTTTTGTATTTATCTGTTCTTTAGGTTTGTGTTACGCTAGCTGATGCGTTCAACTGAGATCGTTCCGTTTAGCACTTCTATTTTGCTGAAGTTCTTAATTACAGTATTTCTTATTTTTGTGTCGCCACCTCTGTGACTGTGAAGACTGTGCAGAACGCTGAATAATTTTATTCGCTCCTGAATTTTTATCAGTTTGACTTGGATGTATTGCAATTCGGTTTCAAGATTCTCTTTTTTTTCAAACAAAAATTTATAGTAGTATTTTGGTTTAATCGCGTTTTGATTTAGGGTCACTAACTTCGTTCTGGTGATTTAGTCCTGCTATAGCTCTTTATTTTTATTTTTTGGCGGATCTGTTTTGCTTTTCTTGCTTAATTGGGCTACTTCGTTATCATCTGCAGTTACTTACTAGTTCCTTTTTTTTTTGGGTCATTATCTTCTGTTATATTCGATTGCATAATTTATCTACAATGTTTAAAGACTAGCAATTTCTCTGTGAGGAGATTCCTGTCCTCATCAAATAGGGGGATAGTGGAAAGTTGGACCGATTTTGTAAATCAGTTCCATTCTTTGGTTTGCTTGATGTAAATCCAAACAGATGGGATTCTTTTGGTTGTCTAATGCAGGGCATAAAAAACAAAGCCTAGATTAGCGCCACGTTGGAGAAAATGAATAGGGCATAGTAAACCTTAACTAGGAAACTCTTTGAATGTTCTATCTTTTTTACTTTATCTGTATTACCAACTTACTGTTTATTTTATATTAAATGTTTTCAAGATTTCTGTTTAGCTTTTACATTAACTAGAGTGTGCAGTTAATCAAAGTAATATAAGAAAGCATATCTCAGGATTTGTGTTTAGCTTTGTGTTTATATGGTTGAATTGGGAATTTCTTTATACATTGATTTATGTGTCTCTGCGAGTTTCTTTCTTGCTTAGAAAGTTGTAATCCCTTCAACAAGAAACTTGCCATGTCTATCATGTGCCCGTTGAAATACCTGGTTCCTTAGTTCTTGTAATTAGTCTTTCTGTCTGAATTCTTGAATTGAGTATTTCCAATGGCATTATCACATTTTGTAAGTTTTAACTGTGTTGGAGCTTAGCATCTTTAGTATAGATTTCTGCCGCCCTAGTTGATGGCTGAGAAGCCACTCCAATTCCTTCATCAATGGTCAACTTGCAATTAAAATCCTTTGGGAGTATATTATGTCTATAGATATTCTAGCATTTTCATATGCCATGGCAATTCAGCACAAAATAACGAGAAGAAAAGAGCAAGTGATGTATTGAAGGAATGAAGACTCCATCTTTTTGTGTGTGAGATAAGTAACTAAAACATATTCAGTGAAGTTCATTTATGTTGAGACTTGAGACAATATCTTTAAGTAAAGGAAGATATTGTAGAGATCTATGTTGCTCAGACTCGGGTACGGGTGTTCAACACGGGTGCGGGCATATGTGGCGGATACTTACCATTTTGGATTGTGCTCCAAAAGGACCATTTGTTTTGGTGTGTTCCCACAAAAGTACCCGTGTCCGTGTCGTGTCCGGAGGACACGGCTACTCCACCCATTTAGCTGAGTCCGAGATGCAGAGGTAGAAATGATAATGATATTGGAAAAAAGTTTGCTGATGTTACATTGAATTGATGCTCACATAAGGTTTACGGTGTTGCCTGTAATTCACTACTATTGGACAGTCAGCATTGAACAAATTTTCTAGTGGTAAAGACATAACTACATTGTATTCAAAATTAGCTCTGTTGTATGCAGAGAACTTGCGATGCATCGTGTTGGAAGTTCAGGAAATGCATCTAATTCAGTTCGTGGTCGGAAGGAAAAGAGATTGACATATGTGCTAAATGATTCGGATGATTCAAAGGTACTAGTCTGAATGTAAATTTCCTGTGCAGATGATGAATGATGTTTTGGCTTCTTGATTGTGTCCGGTAGTGGTTATGTTCAATGGTGGATGAACAAACTTCAACTACAACTAAAAAGCCCGGAATCAAAAAAAGAGCCCATATAGACTGTTATAATTTCAGATAATAATTGAGTAATAATTCTGCACAGACTGTTTTCTTATTTCAGAAATATTTTAAGCTTAGTGTAAGTGAAAAATAAATTCGCAGAATGTAAAAGTTGTTGTGGAACTTCTGCTTACTGTGTTATGTATTTGCAGCATTGTGCTGGTATAAATTGCTTGGCTGTCCTGAAGTCACCAGGATTAGAAGCAAGTGATTATCTCTTCACTGGCAGCCGTGATGGCACATTAAAGAGATGGGCATTGTCTGACAAATGTGCTACTTTTGCAGCTACATTTGAATCCCATGTTGATTGGGTAAACATTTCTTTAGTCTTTCATGAAATCTATTGCATTACCTTGTTCATCTATTTCTTGGATCATAATGTGATGTGGATCTCTTATTTTTGTACTATAATTTTATTTACATTTTTATTCACGGCATAGACTTTTGCAACTTAATGCTGTCAAGTACTGGAGTGATATTCTAGGAATTGCCTACCGAAGTTGTGGGGTCCTTAGTCTTACATTAGGCATTATAAAACTGTTCTGCATTAGGATTTTACATCTACTTGAGATCATTCTTGTGTAGGCGTCGCTTTTAAAATTCATTGTTCTCTATGGTTTGCACATTTTAGACATCCATTTACTATTTTGTTGTCTGGGCAGGTCAATGATGCTGTTCTTACAGGTGAAAACAGATTGGTTTCTTGCTCTTCAGATGCCAGTGTTAAGGTTTGTGTAATTACCATCTATATGCTGGCATTTATCTATCTCTATTTGTGGATTAACCATTTCTTTTTATTTGGTGCTAAAATCAGGTATGGAATTCCATGTCTGATGGAACATGTGTCAGGACATTCCGTCAACATTCTGACTATGTAACTTGCCTTGCTGCAGCGGAGAAAAATGTAATCCTTCTTCCATACTCCTTTTTAGATTGCTGAGTATTGATGTTCTTTTATGAATAGGTGTTGCGTTGTGTGATCTGTTTCCCTGCCAGGCTCTGAAAGCAGAGACCTGGCTCCATTTGTACAGGTTATGCTCCCTGAGTAGTGCCATAAAATGGCGCTGGTTAATGTTCATAGGGAACTTTTTAGTGAAACTGACACCAAAATACAATAAAAAAACCCTTGCTTTATTTGTTCCAGTTTATCTTCTCATTAACTCATTTCCTCTTTTGTGGTGTCAACCCCCCCACCCGGACCCCCTGCACGCAGGGTCATATTTTGTTTTTGTTTTTGTTTTTGTTTTTTGGTTGTAATGCCTATTATTATTATTATTATTATTATTATTATTATTATTATTATTATTATTATTATTATCTCCGTACTCTGAATTGCTGCATGTCATGGTATTCAAGTGGGTCATATTTATGAAACTGACGTTTGTGTTAGATGTTTAAGTTGTGTTGAAGTCTTGAAGGTAATGTGAGTTACTGAAACCTGAGCAGAATCAGATAATTTCCTTGATGTTTTTCTGTTGAAACGGTTGTTTGTTAATATATTTACTGTCTTGAAACTAAAAGTATGATTAATATGTTCATTTATTTTTGTATTTTTGTGCTTTAAGATGCCATGGTTAAGAAGAAAACCTGTTAGGCCATTAATAAATAAGTTTTTAGTTGATAAGTGCATGACATCATTGTTAAAGGTTTGCTTACATAAGATTGTTTCTTTTGTAATATTCTACAGAGCAATGTAATTGCCTCTGCTGGGCTCGGTGGAGAGGTTTTCATATGGGATCTTGAAGCTGCCGTTGCTCCCGTTTCCAAGTCAAATGACACTAATGTTGATGATTGTTCAACAAGTACTAATGGTCTTGGCCCTTTGCCAAGTACAGGTCTTCGGCCCATTGGCTCAAGCAATAACATTTCAGTGCACGCTCCCCAAGGTCAAGGATATACCCCTATTTCAGCTAAAGGCCACAAAGATTCAGTTTATGCATTGGCCACAAATGATCGTGGAACACTTCTTGTTTCTGGTGGAACAGAGAAGGTGGGTTCTGGTTGTTGCTGTTGTCCAATGCTTAGCTCTTGTGGTTGCTTGCCTGCTAATGCTTAGAAGACACGAGTTTCAGTATTCCAATGATGAATTATTATTTTTTGGTTAGGTTGTGCGTGTTTGGGACCCAAGAACTGGTTCTAAAACCATGAAGCTTAGGGGGCACACAGAAAATATTAGGGCACTGCTTTTGGATTCTACTGGCAGGTTTGTTGGATCTTTATTGATTTTGATTTCTTATTTAATCTACAAAATGTGTATGAGTTTAAACCCTCATTATAAAGATTGTATTTATATGCTATGGGTAATGATGTTGTGGATGATAGTTTATATAATGATATTTGCAATATAACATGCTTGGCTATAAATGCAGGGTTGAATAATTTCTCTGTGGTTAGTTAACAGTAATTGATGATAATTCTGAGTCTTGTGCGAAATTGATTATTATGTTTGTCAGCAGGTGATACCAGTCGATTTTCAATTTTTTTCCTTTGTGTTATTGATCATACTTGTGCTTCTAATTTCCATGTAGTAATTTTTTCTCTAATCTGTTACCTTTTCCTACATGATGACTTGATAAAGCCATTCATGAAATACATGATTCCCCCAGTACATTCCACACTGCTAATTTCCTGTAGTCTATGAACGGTATGTGTTTCATCCGACACATATGAGTGTCTTCTACTTGAGTTATCTCATGTACTGCTTATATTTGCCCTCTTCCATCCATTGAGGGAGACATTACCAGTAGTTTTATTTTTCTCTGTTCCTTTCTTTCTATCTTTTTTTTCCTGCCACCCCCCTCCCTCTGGTTTCTGTATGTATAAATGTTACTGATGGTTCCATTGTATATTTTGCAGATATTGCTTGTCTGGGTCCTCTGATTCCATGATTAGGTATGCTCTGTCTGAGTGTCTACTTTTCATCTGAAGCGTTAATGACTCGTGAACTGGGGCTTTACCTGGTGTTTTTTTAATTTTATTTTCATTGATATGTCGATTGTTGATTTTTTTAAATTATTTTGTTATTTTTATTTTATTTTTTTGCGATTCATCTCAATTGTAGTTCTGCAGTCACATTCATGATTCACCTGTACCTTTTGCAAAAATAGAGAGATTAGATATTGCATATGTTAAATAAGAAAGAAGGAAATTTCAATCCTCAGTTCTGACTTCTGAGTTGAAAATATTGTTTCGTTATCTGAAGGCTGTGAGTTCAAAATTTTGGTTCTATCTCTTTTTTTACAATCCTGTGAATAATAAACTAGTTTAGTAAAAGTTGTTTTAGAATATAAAATTTACTTCCATTAATGTATGCTGCCAATAATTTCCTCTGAATATAGTATATGTATTTTTTTTGGTACAAATTAATGATATATGTTGTGCTTAAAATATTTTATTCAACATTAGAGTTGCAATTTATGTGTAATGATCATTGTTAATCAAATAGGTTGTGGGATCTTGCTCAGCAGCGATGTATTCATTCATATGCTGTACACACAGACTCTGTCTGGGCACTTGCCAGTACTCCGACATTTAGCCATGTTTATAGCGGTGGGAGGGATTGTTCTGTGAGTGCAATTCTCCATAATTAGCAATATGAAAATATCTGTGGCCGCCACTTCTTACATTTTGTAGCTGACATAATGTATTTGTACTTTAGTTGTATTTGACAGATTTGGCAACCAGAGAAAGCGTGTTACTATGTACAGAAGAACATCCTATTTTGCAGCTGGCACTGCATGATGATAGTGCTTGGGTTGCAACAACAAATTCTTCAGTACATAGATGGCCAGCAGAAGTGCATAATCCATTGAAATTATTTGAAAGAGGCGGTTCGTTTTTGGCTGGTAACCTGTCATTTTCAAGGGCAAGGGTTTCACTGGAAGGTTCCACACCTGTGAGTTTGCCTATATTGAATGGTTTTCAATCCAATGTAGAGTTTAGCACATTATGGTCGAAATTGTGCAGTCATTATTTTATACTTTAATTATGGGGCAGCAATTGCTTGTCGATTTTGTATATCTTATCTTTTCAACATGGGACTTATTTTAATATTATGTATATGCCTTACGGTAGTTAACGGTTGAAATGTGCACCCTTTCTACCTCGAACGTTTATCAGATGGAAAGTTCTATGGTAGATTACGGCTATGTTTTGAACTTTTAACTGAGTCAGCCATTCAATATGGCATAGGAGCGAGATGAACCGGCAGTCATTGGTGAGAAGATAGTATTTGATTTGCAAGCTTTGTGAAAAGATTGTTGCCTGCATGCGAGATGGCACGTTGAAAGTATTAATAAATCAATTTTCTGTTTTCCTTCAATTTTAACATTCATGAGTAAGTGAAAATTGCTTGCACCACTTAGTTGTATATTAAAGTTTCTCCATGTTCCTTTGACCAAAGAACTGGATGCAGAAGGGTTTCTCCCTTACCATGATGTATAATTTTTCATTTGACTTGAAATTATTTGTATCATTAGAACTTCTAAATATTCGGGCTTGATGGGTTTGCGTGACAGCATTGTTTGTCTCTACGAAATTCTAGTGTTATAAAGTAAGTGTTGAAATCAATAATCGAATGTTGTCTGTTGTCCACTAATTATACAATCATAATGCTATGCCTACTGCCTAATTAGCTGCTGGATATGTTTGATTGTTAACAAGAACAAAGTTGAACATTTAATTCCTCCAGGTTCCTGTCTACAGAGAGCCATCTTATAGAATTTGCGGATCTTCGGCAATAGTGCAGCATGAGATTTTAAATAATAGAAGACAGGTGCTGACTAAGGTAACTCTGCACAATTCCTTTTGTCGGTTAACGAGTCTGTTAGCTTCCCCATATCAATCACCTGCATTGCCAATTCAAAGTTCTAAAGTTTTTGCTAAATCGTACATTTTCAAGGACACTTCTGGTTCAGTTAAGTTATGGGAAATTACGAAAGGCATGGTTTCAGCAAACTATGGAGAGGTTAGTATTGTTCTTTGACTTGATGGTCTTCATGCATGGCTGTTTCTTTGGTGGATGGATGGAGGTTATCTGATATCTGATAATTATATGAGCAAATTCCCAAAAATAGGCATCAATTATACGAGAAAATTCACTTTAATACTTGGAACTTTTTTCAAATCTAAAACTAGACTTAACTATTCAAAACTTGAAAAAGATAGACATCAGGCCAAAATGGAGGTTGAGTGATGATGGTATTTTGGTCTCTTCAAAAATTTCAAAACCCTAGTCATCACAATACCCGATCCAAAAGACCCGGTCAACGCTCATCTTGGAATTTCAACTAGAGCCCTAACCCCAAACCCTTTCCCTCCTACCCCATTTATGTGAAACTTGATCAAACCATTGCGAAGCCCAAACACCATCTAAGCCCCATTCTCCGTGGGATGACCGCGAAGTCCCAAACACCACCAAAGCCCCCTTTCTCCATTGCATAACATAATCCATGTTATGCAATGGAGAATGGGGCTTGGATGCTTTGTGGTGGATGGATCGAGTTTAATTGAAATGGGAGAGCAGGGAATGGGGTTGGGGTTGAGGCTCAGGCTCCAGTTCGAAATTCTAAGATGAGGGGTGACCCAATCTCTCTTGGATCGGATATGGTGAGGGTTAGGTTTTTGCTAAATGTGAAGAAGCCAAACTGCCCATCTTCATTTAACGTTTATTTGAGACAGAGGTCTATTGTTGGGATATGGTCTAATTATATACAAGCATTATATTAGTATGAGGCTTGTCGAAGTTTCCATCCTTTGTGACCTTACTTTTCTTTCTAATCGCAGGTTCCATTTGACAAGAAAAAAGAGGAATTGTTTGAGATGGTATGCATTACTATCTCTTGCTGGAATTCTCCTTTTTTTCCCTCTATATTGTCAAATATTCTCTGTTTCTTCAGGTAAGTATTCCTGCGTGGTTCTCGGTTGATACTAGGCTTGGGAGTTTGTCAGTGCACTTAGACACGCCTCAGTGCTTTTCTGCTGAGATGTACTCAGCTGATCTTGACATTCATGGGAAACCTGAGGATGACAAGGTATTTACCATCTTATCATCTCAGATTGTTGTCTGGAGTTATTGGCACTTATTTTCTAGCTTTTAGTGATGAAATTACATTTAATTATTTGTCGCTAGTGTAATTGTGTTAATCTCAAAAATCTTTTGTGCTCGTGTGGGTTTCTTCTTTTCAACATCTTTGTATTTTTATCAAGTTTCTGTAGTCTATCCGGCTGCAATTGTATTTATTTCATTTTCATTGGTCCCGTTTGGTTTGCTAAATTTAAGAAGCCTTTGTAATTATTTTGTTTTAGTTTGGTAATAAAATTTACATGGATGGAAGGCCTTTTCCTCCTTGAGAGAAGGCATTTGTCCTTAAGTTTGGTTCAGTTGTCTGTTGCAACAACTTGATTTACATAAATGATGTAGGTTAATTTGGCGAGAGAGACCTTGAAAGGCTTATTGGCACATTGGTTAACTAAAAGAAAACAGAGATTTGGATCTCAAACATCGGTAGCCAATGGAGAAATTCCATCAGGAAAGGAGATATCCTCCAGGACCTTGACTCTGTCTCGAGAAGGAGATAGTTATGTGGAAAATGATTCTGTAGTATATCCGCCTTTCAATTTTTCTGCTGCTTCTCCATCCATTGTCACTGAAGGCTCTCAAGGAGGCCCATGGCGAAAGAAAACTACTGATTTAGACAGTACTGAAGATGAGAAAGATTTTCCTTGGTGGGTTCTTGATTGTGTGCTGAATAATCGCCTGCCTCCAAGAGAAAATACCAAGTAATTTTCACGGGAAATTTCATTTTGGTGCTTCAGTTTGTTTCATATTATATTATTGTTTCTCGGGCAAGCTTTGATTTTGTCAATAATAGTGGGAGAACTTCATTAGGCTTCAGTACCTTTGATGATGAATAGTGATTGTTTTGAATTGGATGAACTTAGGTGAATACAATAATTCTTTCATGAAGTGGAATCGACTCTGTCAGCAGATTATAATTTCATGACCCTAGTTCGTTCCCATTTTGGTTGGAACAAATTTACTAAATTCTTTGATTTTCTTTTATTCCAGTTGGTAAGAGGGATCTTGAACTAAAAAAATTGTCCGTAGGAGCTAAAAAGGGGTTAAGCTATTATTACTTTGTCTTCCCATTTTATTGTTTCTAAATTCCAGTGTCCCCTATCTTTTCTGAATTCTGTTTTACTTTGTACTCCATTTTGTATCCAATTTCGTCCATTACATGCACACACATTTTTCATACGGTGGTGTCTCATTTTTATTTACTGGGTAGAAATAAATTAGAGCGGATAAGGTTTTGGTCCCTGTCTTAAGGCTGTTCCAATTTCATGATATGGTGATTCACTTCTCATTTTCCTTTGCTGCAGATGTAGCTTCTATTTGCACCCCTGTGAAGGTTCTGCTGTGCAAATTATCACACAAGGAAAACTCAGTGCTCCTCGCATTTTGAGAATATATAAAGTAAGAATTTCCCCTAGGAACTTGGGATGGTTTTTAGAAACTTCAGACATTAAATATTGTTAATTGGGATACCTTTCCATTTCCAAAAAATGTACCACACTACAGGTTCAAGTCAATCATTCCAACCTATCAGTCAATGTTGGATTCATGTTGATCAGTCTTTCTGTATTTTGATATCATTTATGCTTAATACATTATTGTCTAGTGATTTCTCATTCTTTGAGGTTTTTTACAACATGATTTTAATATTTCTTACTGTGGTGAGTTACTTCAGTGTGGGTAGCAGTACACATCTATTTTCTTCTATAAGGGGTTTTCTGTAAAGTATTCCAGCCCTTAAATTTTAGACGTGCACCATGCACGAGCAGAAGGTTAAATAGCTGTATCAGTGTATTGTAATCTTTATCGAATTGATAATCTTTATCGAATCGATTCTCTGGATTGGCTCCATTGCTTGCTGCAAGCATTGTTTCAATTGATTACAGTTTTATAGATTTTTCTGCTGTTTATTTTGTAGGTTGTTAATTATGTTGTAGAAAAGGTGGTTCTCGATAAACCATTGGATGGTCCGAATGTTGATACTTTTGCTCCTGGAGGTCAGATTTCACATCCCATTATTGGAGATAGTTCACATCATCGCTCCGGGGTGAAACCTTGGCAAAAACTCAAGCCTAATGTAGAGATTCTTTGCAATAACCAGGCAAGTTTTCATGATCTTTTGATGTTATTAGTCGTAATTTTCCCAACTTCTTTACCACTCTGATTAACAGTGTTTTGGCTGTTTTGCCATTTTGTGATGAATGATGAAAATATTTCCATCTTATTTGTAAATGCTCCAAAATTGAATGACTGTTTTATTTTTCATTCTTCCTCGAATTTCTCGAGAATACCTGCATAAAATTTCACATGCCTACTCTAGGATCATTTCGATGTTGTAATTTAGTGCCTTCCACATTAAGCCATTGGGAGTTGAAAAACTATGGACTGTTTCTATAATTCTGTTCTTCTGCATATTATATCTCATAGTTCTCTGTCTAAAACCTTTGCTTCTCTAGGTATTATCCCCCGACATGAGCTTAGCCACTGTGCGCGCATACATATGGAAAAAACCTGAGGACCTTATCCTTAACTACAGAATTGTGCAGAACAGGTGATGGGACTATTTTTGAAGGTGATACTGCTTTCTCCACTTCATACTGCTCATCTCATCTAGCCTTTTCCAAGAACACCTTTTCCACATTTGTTGCATCGTCTTGTTCTGTCTTACAGGGGATTAAATTCTTCAAGGCTATATGGGCCTGCTTTGAGCGCACTCTGTTTTGCTTTTCCTATGCAGGGCTTATATGCTTAATCATTTTTAGGTTTGTAAATAGTTGGAGTTGTGCATCCTCACATGCTGACTGATGCAATCGTAACTTATCTGCTCTATACCTTAAATTCGGGGGAAAAAAAGGAACAAGTCGAGGAAGACCATAAAACAAAAAGAGCATCCTGCTGAAGTTGAACAAACATCCAAACATTGTAGAGAAATTTAAGTGTCCCCTGGAACTGTCGCAACTTGAAGATATTGATTGCATCATGGGGGATTTTTCCAGAAAAAAGAGTAATCAATCAGAGGATTTCCTGATTTATATTTAGAAAAAAGAAATGTTGTTGTGAAGTTGAATGAATGAATATCATTCTATATTATTATGAAATAATAGATCATGAGTAATTCAGTTATTTATTTAATCTCTCTTTTTTTTGGGATTCCAATTTTGTATCACTGCCAGTTTGCTTATTAGGTCAAGAGAGAGTATTGAGATCCATGGTCTCACCTCTCCCGGTATATATATAACCACCAAACTCTTTAGGAATAAACTTTTAACAGCTTGAGAATGCATTTGTGTAGGGTGGATTTTTACTCTTATACTGTGCACATTGAGCTCAATTGTTTTTATTTGGTTTGATAATCTATTGAGCTGAATCCACTAAGTGTTGTATTTCACGTACTTGATCAGGCCTGAAAGCTACCTGCAAATGCTTTTAAAATGTCAATGAATTCAAATAAGTTCAACTTGGTATATAATCTTATAATGTATTATGTGAACAAAATGGAACATCTGTCATTCCACTTTATTTGGGGTTTGTACGTGGGTGGACGTAAATATGCCCCATCGTCAAACCAAAATAAGGTGGAGTAAAATCGATTGAAAAAGATAAAAAAAAAATAAAAGAGGGGAAACGAAATCCAATCTGGTTTTGTGATTGAGTTGATTTTGTTTGATTCATCTAGTAATAAACTTTTTATAACTTTTTCATATACACAATTTAAGTTATTAACCATAAGACGGAGGAATTAGTGTTTTGGAACTTAGCTTCAGCCTTTATATGAGCATATATACAGGGGCACAAGAATTACAATTTTTTTTTTTCTGTGAACAGTGACATGCAAACGTCGGCTAAAGGAAAAA
This sequence comes from Hygrophila difformis, assembly GCA_030278955.1. Classification (NCBI taxonomy): domain Eukaryota; kingdom Viridiplantae; phylum Streptophyta; class Magnoliopsida; order Lamiales; family Acanthaceae; genus Hygrophila; species Hygrophila difformis. The sequence continues at coordinate 58,420,676 of JAOANR010000005.1, read as the reverse complement.
GACTAGCAAAAAAAAACTACATAACAGAGGGATGAGGAAGGGACAAGAATTACAAATGAGTTGAGCTTATTTTTTTTTTGGATTAGCCATTGAAGGCGTGGGAAAGGGATGGTGGGAGCCCATGCCACACAATTACAAAGGGAATAAAGGGGAGGGATAGGGGGCCGGTGGGAATCGAACCTCCAACCTTCCGTTGGAAGTCAATGGACTTAACCACTTGGGCTAAGTCCTCGTCCCAACTCAATAAATGAGTTGAGCTTATTGAGATCGACTTGTTTTCATTTGATATTTTTAGCTCAAAATCATGACTTATTAATTTGCCAAGCTTGAACATTATTACCCCAAGCCAAAACGGAGCTTATGAACAGCTTTATTAACTCCCACATGAAGTGAAATTCTTACTGTTGAAGTGCAGTGGATTTTATTTCCCAGGTGACAAGAAACAATAATAACATAAAAAAAATACATGTCCAGACAAGAAACCTAGGATGAAAGGAAGAGAATTCATCCATGTGGTGCTGTAATTAACCCATAATGATGTTGCCCTTCAAAGTAAGTACATTCTAGTCTTAATAGCTGAGCTGCCAAAATGGCCCAACACTCCAATGTCAATGTGACATGTCATTGTCCCTCTCATTGGCTTACTCATAATTGGGACCATCTTTGTTTTCTTCTGCCTCAATTTTCACCCACTCCCAAACGATACTTCTCAAGCAACAATCTATAATAGTCCACCCCCTCCCAAAATAAAAAAGGGAAAGAAAAAAAACTAAAAATTATACTCTCTAGCTAACGATATGTTGTTTGATTTTTTGACACTCTTCATTGTTCTACTTTGACTCGATTTGATTGCATTTATATATTTGGAAAAAATAGTCGAGTTGGGTTTTGTTATAATCGTATAATCATGTAGTTTTAGAATATATATATATATATATATATTTTACATAATTTTTTGTTGTACACATTTTGATATATTAGCGGTTAAAAAAGTGCATTGGATTGTGTGCGAAACTGAAACAAGACAAATTAAGTGTGATGGAGGGAGTAGTATTAGTAGTGTCCAAAATAAGTTGCAAGTGAACACATGCATTTTGTTGTTGCAGTGGAAAAGAAAGGAAATTTTAGAAATTACATATTCCTGAGTGTGCCCCCTACCCATTTTTCTCTCTTCCATGTCCTTGATGATGATTGAACTTGAAGGCCCACGTTGGGTTGTCTATGTAATATGCAGAATTCTTGTAATAATAGCATTCAATTTAGTTTAATTACATGAAGGGAAATTGAATAGAGTCATGGACCACAATATGATTGATGAGGGTATTGTAGAAAGGAGGACGTGTCTTCAATTTGGCAATGGTCTCATCAAAATGAAGACCATAATTTTTAACCCGGCATATTTACGTTCTATATTCATGCTAGACTTGTGTAATTAATATTATTATGGACAAGTGTGTATAGGCTCTTGAGTAAAATAAAAAATAAAAAATAGTACTAGTATAGTATATTATGAACCAGTGGACAACTTAATATGGCGTCCAAAATAATTCCTGCATCTATCCATGCCACTTTTCACATGTCAATTGTCTTCAAGTCCAAATTTTCTTTATTGATTGGTGCACTAAGCAGATCTTAGAACTAAAAAAATTTCATTACAGTATAAGATATTAGAACTAAAATTTCTAATAATAGACAATTTTATGCAACCAATATTTGAAAGCAAATTGTGGGAATACTTAACAATTGTGGCCAAGCAATAAAAAAAAAAAAAATTGTAAAAGCCTCCTTCCCATTCCCATACATTAATTAATTAATAATTTGAAATTAATTGGAAAATGGGTGTCTTTTTCTCCCATCACGTAAGTATTTCTTTCACTTGTGGTGACTCTGAATCTGATGCCCTTTTCTTTGTTACTACTTTACTTGCCACTCACTCTGATAATATCACAATTCTCAAAATTTTTTGCATTGTGATGTTTTTTATAAGACTTTGATGGCATAAAAAGACAGCAAAAGATGATCTTTTGGTCCCTTTTTAATTTGACCCTCAGGTTTCTTCATTGCCTTATAATTTCTCTCATTAGATTCCATCCACAACGCACCATCAAATTTCTTGTTTGACTTTTTAACCGATTTTATTTCTGGTTCAACTCTAAGCATCTTTGTTCTTTGAGTCTAATTAATAAAACTTGTAACACAAATTATCCGGCCCCTATTTATTGAATAGAAATAGTATAAATAACTATCTTTTTTTTCTCAAATTATTATTATTTAAATATATGTGCAGTGTGATGAAGAGCATTACATAAAGTTAGATGAGCAGGTCTGCAGGTGATGGATAGATATAAATATAATTGAATAGCATATAACTTTCACATTAATTAAAACGAAAATTTAAAAATAATAAAGTAAAGCTTATAATTATTAAAATACATTAAGCTAAATAAATGTATAAAAAATTATAGTCCTAATTAATGTAGCAATGTATGCATGAAGTTATGTCACTCCAATTTAATGGGTTTTATCATTAATAAAAGAGACTAATAATTGGGTACTTATCGATTGACAATCCACCTGGTTAAATTACACTCATACTCCTCTATTATAATTAACACTAGTATTAAATAGTACTAAACACTACCCCTAAATTAGGGTGTAAACGAGCCGAGCCGAGTCTGGATAGTGGAGGTCATAAGAATTCGAGCCGAGCTTTGACCGAGCCGAGCGTTGACCGAGCTACTTCAAGCCGAGCGTTGACCGAGCTTTGACGAATTCGAGCCGAGCTCGAACAGTATCATTTTCATTCTCACATAATTTATAAAAATAATTATGTTTAATATATTGCATATATTTAATTATATTTTATTTAATCTACATATTTAAATAATTTTAAAACTATATTTATTAATTATATTTATAATTTAAAAATTAAAAGATATAAATAATAATAACACTTATACTTTTAATACTTTATATAATTTCTATCTTTACTAATAAATAAATATATGTATAAAAATAAACAGAGCTTATTATCGAGCTTTCGAGCCGAATAGTAGTTGGTTCGGCTTGAGATTATGAGTGTTATGAGCCGAACTTGAGATCGAACGGAGCCATTTCGAGTCAAGTTTGGACCGAATTTTGGTCGAGCCGAGCTCGAATAATTCACGAGCTATCGGTCTCATTTACACCGCTACCCTAAATAATCTATATATATATTATTAAAACCATTAGTGGTCAACCAAGTCAATATTTAATATGGTGTCTCCATTTTAAGTTTCCAATTTTCTTAGATTTTTGCATTTTTATTTATTAATTTTAGATTTTTGCATTTGTTATTTATTTATTATTCATTTATGGTAAAATCTATATTGATTTAGATATGGAAATCCTAATTTCCATTTTTTGAAAGATACTCCCTCCATTTTTTATTCTTGTTACGGACCCACTCAACACGCAGTCAAATACACATTTTAAACCATTAATAACTAATATTTCGTACAAGTAAAAATTCCAAAAGTTCCATATTAAAAAACTAGAAGATGAGACGAATCTAACAAAATCCCACTTGACTATATTTTAACTTCTATAGTTATGATAAAACTTTAATTGAAAGTGTGATGATGAATAGTGTTAGCACTCTAAATGCTACAACAAAAAATAAACAGAGGGAGTATGAAAATTCCAATTTATATGGAACGCCCATATTTTTAATTTTAAAAATATTTGAAATTTAAAATTTTGCATATTTACTTTTATTTATATTAGATTTTGGTATGTTCTTTATTTATTTATTTTATATTTTTGTATTTTTATTCCAAAATTTTTTTAAAAGATTTAAAATTTAAAATTTTGCATTTATTTATTTATTTGTTTTAGATTTTTGCATTGTTTTATTCCCAAAATTTTCAATTTTTTTTACCCAATTTTTAGTATTTAAAAGATATGAAATTTTAATTTATATGGAATTCACACAATATCAGCTTTAAAATATTTGAAATTTCATGCATCTATTATTTATTTATTTTAGTTTCTTTTTGGGTTTTATGTGATTATTATTTTGAGACTTTTAACATAATTTTTCTTTTATGGTACGTCACACTTCTGATGACTCTACGCTGTTGAGTTCTTAGCATTTTTCTTGTGAAGAAGTGAATTTTTTAGATGATATTAAATTTAAAAGTTCTGACAAAAATTTGATGCTTGAAGGGTTTGATCGATTTGTGCTTTTTGCTGGGTAAATTAGTTTTTGAGTCTTACTACCTATGTGTGATGTGTGTGTGTCTGAATTTGATACTTGAAGGGTTAGATCGGTTTCAATTTTTTGCATATTTTATTCATTTATTTATTTTTGCCTTTTTTATTCCCACAATTTAAAGTTTTTATTTATTTATTTTAAAATCTTAGATTTTCAATATATCTATTAGTAATGTTCACCAAAAAAAATATATATATCTATTAGTAATACGCATAATTTGTTTTACATAATGAGTTTGTGTCTCAAGATTTAATTATTTACTCCTTCGTTTTCACGAAAGTTGGCACGTATTAATTTTTTAGTATCCCTATATAAATTAAATTAATATAAATATGATTAGAATCTTAATTATTTTCAAATCATATTAAAATTAATCATTTTTACTATTATGCACAAATTCCAATACACTTTTCTTTTTCTATACAAAATTCCTTGCATTTCTTTAATTTTTAATATTTCAAATTGGGTACGAATAAAAATTGTAGACACCTAGACGATTCAACCAAGACCACACTAGAATTTTAAAATATGATAATATTTAGTCAAAGTTAAACAATAAATAGCGTCAAAATTCATTAGAATTAAACACAAATACTCTTCTCACTTTAATCACTAAACCCCCACCAACTGAATTAGATTTTTGTATTTTTTTATTTATTTATGCATTTTCAAAGATATAATAATGTGTATATAGAAATCTCAATTTTCAGTTTAAAAGATATGAAATTTCCAACTTATGGAATTTTAATTTTTTGATTGGTAGAATGATTATGAGCCAGTGTGATTTAATCAATTTACACATTCGATTTTAGATGAAAAATTCACACTGACAGTTTGTTTTGCTATGACTAAAAAAAAACGTCAATGCCAATTTTTAAAAAATATTGGATTCTATTTCCAAAAATCAGTTTTTAGCCACGAATATTTATACACTTATTACAATATCTCATGTCACTAGAAATAGGGGATTCAAAGTATTAATATGTAATTGGAATGGATTAACTAAAGATATTACAATAAATGTTGTTTACAATAAAAGTTATATATGGCAAAAATTTTCAAAATGGATATTTCAAGGAGGTGATGGTAATTGATAAAGTTGATATTGATATTGGAGATGTACAATTAGATGCGATATTTCCAAATAATATTCTTATAAACTCTATACGAGATCCAATAGCGTCAATTGTTGGGATTAAATATACAAATATAAACTGCACTACGTCAGCTCTAAATATTTTTAAAGATAACGTTATACTAACCTATACCAATGAGATGGTTGATACGATCAATGATTACATCATGAAACATATGTCTGCAAATGAAAACATATATATATATATATAAACGTTCTAACAATATTTGTCAAGAGGATGAAAGTATAGATAATGCCAATGAATTATTTCCACTGGAATATCTAAACACGATTAATTGTTTTAGATTACCAAATCCTGAAATATTGTTGAATGAGGGTTGCATAGTCATTCTTCTTATGAATACAGATCCTTCAAATAAACTATGCAATTGTAGTAATAGTAACCAAGATACGGAACCATATAAATGAGGTTAAACTAATTTTCGAAAAAACATGAAAGTAAAAAAAAAATTCTTGATTAGTAGAATGATTATGAGTTTATCTGATTTAACCAGACTGCGCATTCAATTTCAGATGAGAAAATTTCACCGTAGTTTGTTTTGCTATGATTATCAACAAAAGTCAATGTCAATCTTTAAAGAATATTGGACATTATATTCCAAAACCAGATTTTAGTCATGAACAGTTATGTTACAATATTTGTGTCACTAGCAAGATGTGGCTCCAAGTATTAATATACAATTATGAAGGATTCACTCAAGATACCACAACAGATGTTGTTTACAATGAAATTTATATATTACATAAAATTTTTAAAGAAGATACTTGATGTAGGTGATGGTAATGCCGATATTGATTTTTGAGATGTACAATCAGATATGACATTTCCGAATTTGGGCAATCACATAGCGGCAATCTTTTCAAGTACATATAGTAATACAAACTGCAACACTTCAAATTCAGACATTTAAAGATAGTGTTATACTAGCCCATACCAATGAGATTTTCAGCAATGAAATTCTCGGCAAATTGTGAGGGAATTTTTCATATTATGTTTAATATTTATATTTAAATTTTGTTTTATTTTAATTTAAACATCAAATTAAATAAAAATATTATTTTAATAATTATTTTTATTGATATACTTCCTCCGTTTTTATGAAAGTGCAACATTCACACAGTGCACGCAGTCCAATGCACATTTTAAATCACTAATAACTTAAATTCGGTGCAAGTAAAAATTCTGAAAGTTTGATATTTAAAAACTACATGACGAGACGAATCTAACAAGATCTCACTTGGCTATATTTTAACTTGTATAACTATGATAAAAATTTGAGTCAATGTTAAACAATGAATAGTAGCAAATTTGGAAATGTTGCAATATCACGAAAACGGAGGAAGTATGTTTTAAGTTTGTACCAGACAAGCCACATAAGCTAAATAAGATGATATAATATGTTTTCTTTGTTGTTTTAAAAATAATTTAATTATATTATCATATACATCATCTTTCAAACATATATAAAATAATTACACATTTTTCATTACTGAAAATACAATTTATTACTACTTTATACTATAATATAAGTATATATTATATAAAATATATAATTATACCCGTCTGAGTCTCGACGGGTTACTTACTAGTTAAATCTAATAGGAAAAAGTCATGTGTAGTAGGTTGAGAACTCATATAGTTGCTCCATCATTTTTCATTAATAAATTATATAAATAACTATTTTTGTTATATTTATATTCATTTTTTACATCTTCAAACTAAACCGTACATACCTGCAACCTAATTAGTTTAGGTTATTGTGCATTTATGCACGATAAAAGTGAAATTAAAAGGTTCGCAAAAATCATAATTTAAAGCTAATTTCACTTGAAAAAAGGATATAATAAAATATTTCTAAAGGTTGATGAGATTTTGTCTCCTAATTTATTCTTTTGAGGGTTCAAAGTTTGAACCATATAGGAGTTAAATTACTATCTCCACTCCACGTTCTCTATTTATTTACTTATATTATTTATTTTATTTTTCAATTATACTCCCTCCATAATTTAATGATGTTAACATTTGCATAGTAAAAACTATCACTACAAGAAAAAAAACAACATAGCGACCGTCACTTGCGGTCGCTAAACAGAGAGACGGGTCGCTAAAATTGATTAGCGACCGTCTTAGCGACTGCATAGTGACGGTCGCTAAAGTGCTCGTAAGTAACTCGGCGGCGACGAACATCCGGAGCGGTCGTCGGTTTAACGACCGACCTAACGACCGGTTTTAGCGGTCGTTATAATCTACGACCGTCGTAACGACCGTAGAGAACGGTCGTTAAACTCCAACCCGGATCACGTACCGGTTCGCTCTAGCGACCGGTCTAACGACCGCATTTGACGGTCGCTGGACTAAGACCGATTTAGCGACCGGATTTGACGGTCGCTAAATCTGATACTGGTCAGCAGACCAATTTAAATGGAAGCAATCCATTCCAAACAAACAAACTTATACCAACCTGCACAAATACCTTCTCAAACCATTCCAAACAAACTCATTCAAACAATACCATCCAAAATACCATATATACACCATCCAATACACCATAGAACCTCATTAAAACCTTCAAATTTAGACTTCTCCATTGAAGTTAACATAGCAACTACATTATGTACATTCAAACCAACAAAATCATAAGTGCAATCAACTACATTATGTCCAAACTATTCAACATTCAAACCAACAGTATTCAAATGCCAAAAACTACACAAAATGTCACCAAGTAATTAAGACACCATCCAAAAGTGTTAACTAATATCTGACAATCAACATAAATCCAAAAAGTACTAACAAATGACATCCACTCAACTCACTGTGATATCACCACCGAATCCATGACCTCCTCCATGGTCATCATCTCCCGAGCCCGGAGACGGAGGTCTACGACCTCCCCGCATCCTGTCTAACTCCTCCACCACAGTCTCCCACTTCTGTCCACAGCGTTCCAGAGTTGCCTTGAGCTCTTCAAACTCCTCCCGAGTGATCTCATTCCTGCTTGACTGTGGGGTACTGCTTCCACCCTTCCCCGTAGGCTGAATGAATTTTGCCAGTGATCCTAAAACATATTTATGATGTACAAATAACGCGTTAAATTAATGCTGACGTATTCGGGATGAAATGAAGTAGTAAAACTATTTTACCTAGTCCATAAACGGCCTTCCGCCTATCGTGCCCACCAGCAACCTCATAAAAGGACCGGTTTGGATCGAAAGGGGCTTGAGTTTGTGTAAGAATCTGTTTGATAGCATGGTACTCCTCCTGTTTGAAGTGACAACAATTAAGCAAAAGTGAATGGACTAATTAATTATCATGTCAGCAGTTAATATTTGTAAAAGAAGTAAAATTTTGATCCTTTACATGGACCGTCTTTGATTTGTCATCAACCCAGGCATCCTTCTTATGTTTCCTTGTGTGCGTATGCTCGTGCAACTCATCCAAGTCGATTTCACTACCCTGTTCTTCTATCTACATTCAAATAAAAGGTTTACTAAATTATGAAGTAATAGGTAAATGTGAATGGATTTTGAATATATATAACAATGCAACGCATACCAAGTGATCCAGTGTCGCATCATGTGATCTAGACCCTGATGTGTGCGTCGGAAGAGCTGGAGCGTCTGCCTGACCTCGCCGCCTGTTCACCTTGTTCCTCTGTTGCTTTTCCTTGAACGCAGCGGAGTTCCAATAAATAAGCCAGGCCTCAGCAATTTCTCTCTCAAGTGGATAAGGTTTCTTACCACTCCTGATGTCCAACGTGTAGTCTTTGTACCTACAACATCATTAGTGTCAAGTATACCGTTAAATAATAATTCATTGTAATTAACTATCTACTTAGTATAGTTATAAAAAGTGTCGTTTACTATTTTACCTTTGCACGTTCTTCCTCTCCCACTCTTTCTTTACTTGCACTTCGAGAGAAGGATCCCATCGAGCAATTTTCTGATTAACATATTTCAAAGTCATGTCAGACCGTTAGTAATAAGTGAAAGGACCGAATATTTATATATGTAATTGACTTCAATTCATTACGTACTTGAAATTCACCCCAGTAAAAGTCCTTTGTCCTTTTCGTGACTTTCATCCACGAGATTCCTTCCTTATCTGCCCGCATGGGATAACAATCCCACATCTTTTTCACCAGTGCACCCGGGATTGTGATACTTAACATTTAAATTAATTAGTCACTAAATGGGAAACTGTTATGAAAATTGTGACAACTATGAAACAGTCATACGAGACAACTTACACGCCATTTTTGGGCTTAAGCTCTGTCCTGTTCTCTATGGGCTGTGGGGGTTGTGGGGCTTGTTCAGAAAGTGTACCACGTGCCTCAGAGGCTGATCCTAAATTTGAACATATATGGAATTAAATTTAATATTTAACGGTGCGTAAGTTAGATCCTAGAATTATATATACACGTTCGACTATATAGATGGAATTAAATTTAATTTTAACATATATGGAATTTTAACATACATGGAGTCTGTGATGGGGGAGTCTCTGGTATCGCAGAGTCAGATCCTGGTGTATGGACGGGTGGATCTTCAGGGCTTGTGGATTGTGCTGCTGCATAACATAGATTCAAAGTCAAGTACATATATAGAATAAATAAAGATGTTGAATTACACGAACCTGCCAAGTCTAGAGCCCATCGCTCGCGTGCCTCTCGTACCATCCTTGCAGTCTCGGCGGGCGTAGGCAGTCGTGGCGTAGATCCTGAACCCGATCCCTCTCGGCTTGGAGTGCCTGAGGCCGAGCCACCCCCCTGTTCAGACATCTGTTAACAAAACAAGATGGAATATAAGTGACAAATTCATATATGTTAAAAAATTTATGGACTTTATGCAACCAGTAAAAGGCATGTGTGTGTTACATGTTCATATTCAAATTTCGAAATCCTCATCAGAGGTCTCTTCTGATGATTCATCCATGTCAGTGTCATCTGATGTATACAAATGATCCGGGGATGTTTCAGAATCACTATCCTCATCTTGATTTAGATTTACAAGTTGGACTATATCGTCTGTTAACCGCTCCCGACGAGACGTTATGGTTGCAGTTTCAATACCAAGTTGTTCTGCAACATCTACTTGGAATGCCTCAACTTCTTCGCCCATCTTTACAGTAATCACACCCCTAGGCTTAATTTTACATACAGCCAACCAATCACGAGTCCTAGCATTTGGTCTGTTCGTTGGAAATTGAACATAACACACTTGTTCAGCTTGGGTGGCAAATATGAAAGGGTCATAGTAGGGCAAATTTTTAGTCTGATTGACCTCAACTATCTTGTAATTCTCATGAGTACGCGTTCTAATTCCCTCGCGAGTGTCAAACCATTTACATTTGAAGAATGCAATTTGCTTCAAAGGCAATGCAGGGTACTCGAGCACTAAAATCTCTTCGATGATACCGTAGAAATCACGAGATTCCCCCGTAATGCACACTCCACTATTGTAAGTGGTTCGACGACTACCATGGCCTTCGGTATGAAATTTCATCCCATTTAAAAAATACATGGGAAATGATTGAGCTGTGGGAAGTGGTCCTTGTGCAAGTTCGAACAAACACGGTATATCGGAAAGTGGTTAGACATGGCAGCTGAGAGCTCAGAAACTGTAATCCGAGGATTAATTGAACGCATATATTGGTGGAACAACCTATAATTCATAAAGATGTTTAATTTAGAATATAACATAAATGAATGGCAAAAATAGGAAATACAAAGTACTTACTCGATATACGGTTCTGTTTCTGTGCAATTTAGGAGCACGTAATTGTGGGCGGTCTTTAACTCTTGCTTGGTCATCCGCCTTCTTTTGGACCTACCCTGTGCACGTCCTCCTAATTTGAAAACACTAATAAGTCTATCATCATCGAACGGGCAACCACCATCATCATTCCTTGGCACATTTCTCTCACGTGTGAACACGTGCTTCTCAAAGTAATGGGAACAAAAAAATGATGCCTCTCGCACCAGATAAGCATTGCAGATAGACCCTTCAACGTGTGCCTTATTGCGCACTGTACGCTTTAATCGGTTTAGGTACCTTGAATAAATAATCAGTACAAAATAATGTATTAGTCATATTGAAAATGCCATTGTAACTTCATATGTCATTATTTTTTTGAATTCGTACCTTTCATAGGGATACATCCATCTGAACTGAACTGGACCAGCGACACTAGCTTCATAGGGCAGGTGGACAGGAAGATGCTCCATACAATCGAAGAATGATGGTGGAAAAATGGTTTCTAGTTTGCAAAGTACTACTGGAATGTCTAACCCCAATCTCTCCATTTCATGTACCTTAATGGTTTTTGCAGTCAACGCATGAAACACATTACTCAATTCTGTTATTGCCTCCCACACGGTCACTGGTAGTAATTCTCTCCATCCGATGGGAAGGAGACGTTGCAAGAAGACATGACAATTGTGGCTCTTCATACCAAACATCCTGTGTTTATTCGTGTCCACACATCTACCCAAGTTCGAAACACACCCATCTGGAAACTTCAAGCCTGCCACCCACTTCAGAAATACGTCTCTCTTATCCTTGTCCATTGTGTACACAGCCTTTGGATATCTTCCAGTTCGGGCATCCCTATGCAATTCGGGCCTATTACACAGAGTAACGATGTCCTCACGTGCTTTAGCATTGTCCTATGTTTTCCCTTGTACATCCATCACAGTGTTGAATACATTCTCAAACACATTTTTCTCGATATGCATGACATCCAAGTTGTGATGGACCAAATTTGACTTCCAATATGGTAGATCCCAGAATATACTCCTCTTTTTCCAACCATAAGTCTCGCTGATGGTTGCGTTTGCTTCCTCACTACCTATTTCAAAGACACGCTTAAGACCATGTGTCTCTATGTCCACCAACACATCTTCCCCACTTCTATCGGTTGGCGGAAGGCCTTGCTCTACTCGATCCTTTATAAATCTGGCCTTATCTGACCTAAATGGATGGTCTCTAGGAAGGAACTTCCGGTGCGAATCAAACCACGACTGTTTCCCACCCTCCTTCAGTCGTATAGACTCAGTTCTTTCCATACAGACCGGGCATGCAGTTTTCCCGTAGGTACTCCAACCAGACAACATTGCATACGCTGGAAAATCTCCAATTGTCCACATCAGTGCCGCCTTCATCTGAAAGTTTTGTTTACTATATGCATCGTATGTGGTGATCCCGACATCCCACAACTCCAGTAGCTCTTCAATCAATGGTTGTAGGTACACGTCAATCCTTTGTTTTGGACTCGATTTGCCAGTTATTATGGCTGTCAAGAACATATACTCATCCTTCATACACATACCTGGGGAGGTTGTACGGTGTCAATAGAACGGGCCAACAAGAGTATTGGGCCCCTGATTGACCGAACGGTTGGAAACCATCGGTGCACAGCCCTAACCTTACATTTCATCCCTCCGAACCGAATTCGGGATGAATGTTGTCAAAGTGTTTCCATGCTTTGGAGTCGCATGGATGACACATCTCACCAGTACCCCCATGGTCATGCCCTACATGCCATGTCATATATTTCGCGGTCGCCTCCGATGAATACAAACGTTTCAATCTGTTCTTTAAAGGGAAATAGAACATATAATTGACTGCAACCTATGATCCATTGCTAGAAACTTTATATCTTGGCCTATGGCAAAACTTACAGTTCTGTAAGGCCACGTCGTCCCTCCAATACAACATACAACCTTTATCACAACAATCAATTAATTGAGTAACTTTGATTCGACCTTTTAACATATATAGTTACATAAGATAAAATATAGACAAGTGAAATGTTGTTAGATTTGTCTAATCACATAGTTTTAGGATCTGTTCTGCACGCAGCTTTTGAGAGTTTTTGGGAGCTTTTAATAGCTTTTGATTTTATACTATTAAAATTGTATCCCCATTCGGTACAGTAGCTTTTGGGAACTTGTTTTTAGAAGCTAACTCTTGTAGCATTCAAAATAAGCTAGCAAATTTATTTATGGCCAATTACAATTTTAACCCAATAACCAACCCATTACTCAATAGTCTACATAAATATTTGTCCATTTATGCCATTTTATAAATTTTATGACAGCTACAACTAGATGTACCAAATACTTAAATAAAACTAACAGTTACAGCCCACAACTCCCTACAGCTCCAGCCCGCAGCTACAGCTTCATGTGTAGAACAGACCCTTAGAATATTAAACTTTTATAATTTCTTTTATACAATTTGAGATATTAATCGTTAAACATTTGCATTGGATTGCGTGAAAATATAAAATGTTAATATCATTAAACTACGGAGGAAGTATATATATATATATATTATTAAACCAAATTTCTAGATATATGTATGGAAGACCAGTACTGAATTCAAAGTTACAACTAATCTCAATTTATATTCATATATTCAAATAATTTTCGAACATATATGTAATATTAAATACATTTTGGGTTCAAAACAGTTCATTCTGGCGCATTATTAATCTCCGATCTGCAACATAGAGATGTTTGGGAGATGGAAAAATAACTCATATGGTCCCTTAACTTTGCCGGATTTTGCAATCAGTCCCACAATTTTTGAATTAACACAATTCATCCACTAAGTTTCTGAATTTTAGCACAATCCGTCCCATATACTCAATTTGCCACCATTTGTACTCAATTTGCCTCCATTTGTACTCCATTTGATGGAGTACAAATGGAGGCAAATTGAGTACAAATGGTGGCAAATTGAGTATATGGGACGGATTGTGCTAAAATTCAGAAACTTAGTGGATGAATTGTGTTAATTCAAAAATTGTGGGACTGATTGCAAAATCCGGCAAAGTTAAGGGACCATATGAGTTATTTTTCCCTATAAGATAGACAAAAATAAGAAAGTTGGTAAAAGAAAAACAAAAAAACCAAAAAAAAAATATATCAGCTAAAACACTTGTTAGTTAGACATAAAAATAGACATGTATTTAATTCAAGACAATGATTTGTGTTGGCTTCTAATGTTTTAAATAAAATAATACTAAGAGAATGGGTGTGATAGGCTAATCATTTGGAATTATCAATTTCTTCAATTTTTTTTTTCCGGAACAGTCTATACAAGCTATGAAAGATGGTGGGAGCCAATACCATACAAATTACTAGGGGTGGGCACGGTTCGGTTAACCTGAATTTTTCAGGTATTTGTATTTGTATTTGAACCGGGCAAATACTTCATTTCAGTATTTGTATTTGTAACCGGAGTCCTCGGTTAACCGGGGGTTCGGTTTCGATTAGATTTAGCGGATAAACGATTCGGTTCGAATATTTAAAAATCTACGAAACTCAAAGATTTAAGAAATGAAAACTTGATTATACATTTTCAGAGGGTCGGACGAGGTTATTACACTCAGAAAAAAAATATGTATATAACTATGGAATCAAATGGTTCTTTTCAATGTAATCAAAATGTGTTAGTATATGTAACAAATCTTAGTGTAGAGGTATATTTTAATAATAGGGTATTCTGAATGACAAAAATCTCTATAGGCTTATTAATTATGGTGATATATTTTGATAATTAACTCTTTAGTTTTTTATATTTGTTTTATTATATACTTAAATAATTAAATAAATAATGATATGTATTATCTATATAATTTTATACCATCAAATGTCTATAATATTTACAATATATATAACTTTAAAAATAAAATAAATATATTCGGTTCGATTCGGTTAACCGGAGGAAAAAATCAAAGTATTTGTATTTGTATTTGAACCGGACGAATACTGAAATATGATATTTGTATTTGCTCCGGGATCCTCGGTTAACCGGAAATTCGGTTCGATTTCGGTTCGATTCAGCGGTTCAACGAATCGGTTCGAATATTTTGCCCACCCCTACAAATTACAAAGAAAGGAAAATTTCTTCAAAATTCATCCACTATATAATAATAATAATAATAATAACAATAATAATAATAATAATAATAATAATAATAATAATAATAATAATAATAATAATAATAATAATAATAATAATAATAATCTCCTATTCTAAATTGCTCAACTCAGGAGTGATATATGTAGATGATTGGCAACTCTAAAGTTCCTCCATCGATTTCCATAACACAAATAATTATTTTAGTGCAACCATAGTTTTGCAAGAATTGGACACCAATCCCTTCTAAGATTCTGTGCCCAACAGGTCAGAGTTGATCAGTCTGTCATTCGCATAATTAAACATTCGATCTTTGTATGGATTAAGGAATCTATTACATTAATTAATTTATTTTTCTTGAATAAATCAGATGTCTTGTTTGATTGGTTGTATTGTCCACGCCTTTAATTTGAAACAAAGAACATATATGCACCCACAAACAATTATTAAAGCATATCCATATAATTGCAATCTTGTTTAGTTCCTTTCTCTTTTATGCATGGTACGAGAATGTCACCACTAGCTATAACCAATTAACCATTAATATATTGGGTATCTTTATTTTTATTTTTTAAAGAAAAAAAGAAAAGAAAAATGGGTAGAGACATGCATGCCCCATATGTATAATTAAAATTAGTTTGGAAACCAAGGCAAAGACACAGTACTACGTACTTCCTCCATTCCTTATTAGTTGTCTTTTTAGAAATCAAAAGATATTCCTTATTAGTTGTCACTTTACATATTTATATAATGTTTTTTCAATATTACCCTTCTATTCTCATTAATGATAAACCTAGAATAATATGTATATCTCTCCTTACCTTTAAACTAACCAATCTCCACTCTAGTTCCACTCTAGTCCTCTCCTCCTACTCTTACACTATTACTACTACTTAGAGCTGTAAATAGAACAAACAGTTCGTGAGCTGAGCTCGTTTCGACACGTGTTCGTTCGTTAACAGCTCGTTCGGTAAGTTAAACAAACCGAGCTCAAACACATAATTTGGTTTGCGTGTTCGTTCGTTAAGTTCGCGAACAGTTCGGAATTCTTTTTTAATGGAATATATATTATAAAAAATAAATATTTTATCTAGTTGTTCTTTCCATTTTCATTTTTATTAATTTCACGTCTCTCATAAATTATATTACAATATACATTACATTTTCACACCTAATTTAATTCTAAAACAAATAAGTTTATTAATAAAATAAATGATTCGTTAACTGAGCTCGACTAGGCTCGTGTTCGTTCGTTATTAGCTCGTTCGTAAGGTTAAACGAACAGAGCTCAAACATGAAAATTGGTTCGCTAAGATTTTTGGCTCGGTTCGTGTTCGTTCGTTAAGCTTAACGAACAGAGCTCAAACATTTGAAGCTCGGTTCGGTTCGGCTCATTTACAACACCACTACTACTAATGTCTTAAGGTTGAATTGAAGACTTATTAAGCTAAGAGAGCGGGAAAATTGGCATAAAAAACAATACAAGTAGTAATTAATAATAAAGGGAAAAAGCTAGGCTTTACTCTTTAGTAGTAGTGGTCTTTAGTTTTGCTGCTTTCCTGTATTCCTTTTTCCCTGCCAAAAACCGGCCAATTGCATCAGTGTACATCTGTAAGGGGTGAAAAAATTGAAAGAAATTAAAGTGACTAATAGTATGTCGTAGTAATTGGTTCTAGCTAGTTACTCCCTCCGTCCCATTCCAAATGTCCTACTTGCTATTTTTGGATGTCCCATTACAAATGTCTTCTTTCTATATATAGAAATAATTTTTCCCTCCAACAACTATGTGGACCCTACCATATACTCACAAACCAACTCTACCTTAATTCCAGTGCCCAACAGTAACAAGACACTTGGGGTGGGACGGAGGGAGTAATTGAATATGTGAAATCATCTCTGATAGTGTGTGATTGAATAATGGATGGATGGAGCACACCACGTTATTTTTGTGCAGAATAATATATAGGCCCTGTTTGGCAAAACAGCTAAACGGAATTAGCTTATTCAAGACAATTTGAAATAAATTAACTTATTCAGAAAGACAAAATAACTTAAAATAGTGTTCAATCAGCTATTTTTGAAACTGCTGCAAATAGCAGCATTTTGAATTTTAGCTTATTCTAGGCAAAAAGTTGGTCTCGAAATTGTCAAACAGCTAATTTTAACTAATTATTACTCACATAATCAGTTAAAAGCTAACAGCTAATTTCGAAACATGGTGATAGTGCTTTACTTCATAATGGAGTAGAGACTACTCACTATTCTCACCTGTCATTATATTACTATTATTCGTTTATTACCACACATGTATGTCCTCATACAGTAGTAGTAGTATATATTGATCATAAACTACCTCGCTCAAGTCTCAACCTGCAACTTCATGTTACATACTCATATAACTAACGGAAGTTTAGGGGATTCCTTCCGTCACCGTTAAAAGAAGAATTCCATATAGTAGTATATAATTACCCAAGGCCAAAGTCCCCACTGGCCACTGCCCATCATCATATCATCATCACTGTCACTGCCACTCCTCCATCTCTCTAAATTAAAACCCTTTTCTAACAGGAAAAAAAAAAAAAAAAAAAAAAAAAAAAAGGTGCTGCACAAGCACAACAAATTAAAAGCCAGGTAATCCAGCTGCCACATTCTGCACTATATATAAGAATCGCACGATTCTGCTTCTACACAAGTTTACCATGACAATGTTGAAGAGGAGGAGGAAGAGGAAGAGATGGAATTCCGAGTTTGGAGGATCGCGTTTATCGCAAGCAGCTGCCACGTCGGTTATTTTCAAGCCTCGGCGATTGGAGGATGAGTTGAATTCCAAGGCAAATTCCGTAAATTGTGGGTGTTGTTCTTCTGGTTCAAGCAACGAATGGAGTGACAATTACCAGCTGCTGCTGGCCAATAAAGGAAACAAGCTGAAATTTGTAGATCTGGAGGTATATATGTACTTTCTACTATTGATTACACCTTGGCCGGGGGGAGGATCTTAATTGGCTCCAATTTTCCCTTTCATTAACTTCAGTTCAAAATTCATTCATGCCATTTAATTTGATTCTCCATTGTAATTTCAAGCCATTATTCTTCGTCCTTTCCTTTTCAGGAGTCGGAGCGTGATGATGAAGTCACTCTCGACTTCATTCCCAATAGGTATGAATTATGATGAATGCATTAATTAATTTTAACAACATTCCATCTTTCAAAATTAAACTTGATCATTCATTCATTGTACCTCACGTTTTGGAGCAATTGGAACAATAATAACGCTGTCCATGGTTGGCGGCGGCTGCTGCTGCTGCTGCTACATCCTACATACATGCTAGATTCACCTTACATTCTTCTAACCTAACCTTCATGGCCATCAAGTTTAATTTTGTTGGTTTCAGAAGAGACTGCCCATTGCTGCTGCACAAGAAAACTCCATCGGAAGCACAACTCGATAAATTCTTTGCCGCAGCTGAAAACAATCTTCACAAACAATTCCTTCACAAGTACTACTCACAATCCTCCCTCCCTCCCTCTCTCTCTCTCTCTCACAAATTCTTCTGAGTGAAGGAAGAATAATGGGATGCATATATATATGTATGCTGCAGGTATAACTACGACATAGTGAAGGACAGACCAATGGAAGGGAAGTATGAATGGCTTCCAATTCACCAAAATTAGCCACTACTTTATATAGCTTATGGAACAAGAATTTCCTTTCTTCCATTCCTGCATGCACCAAAATCATCATTATTGAATTAATTTAAGGTCTGGTTTTCGAAATTTAGTTTTTCATACTATTTATATATTTAGGTTTAATTGAAATTTTTGTTTATATATTTCTACGATAAGTCAAGATTGTAGCGTTTGTTTGTGTATGTACGTGACTGTTGAAGAAGAAGAAGAAGAAAGAAGCTGTTCCTTCTAATTTAATTGGAGACTACTCTATATATATATAGTTACTTATTAGTCTAACATAATTATGAGATTATTATCTAAAAAGACACAAAAAAAATGATTAATGTCACATGATTAAACTAATGTACCTACAGGTTGCATACTATTCAACTAATTTATATGATATCTCTCTAGCTTGTATAGGCTGTCAAGCGAAAAAGAAAAAAAAAAAAAAAACAAAACTAATTTGTATGATAAATCATACTCCATGTTATGTAGAGCGGAATAACGTGCGAGTTCTAACCCTTCTACTGTAAATATGATCCCAGGCAAGAAAGAGAAAAATGACAGCAATTAGTACTCGTCGAGAGTTGAGATTTGAGAATATGCATGCTTTAATATAATTTGGTGAATTGAATTGAAGTTTTTGAGTAAAATTACTACGATGTATGTATATATGTCTCATTGCATATCCAATCATATCCCACAAGTGATGTCGTCATGAAGAGTTTGCCACGTAAGCTACGGACAGGTATAGCTGAGTACTTGTGATCCATTGGAACTTATTACAACCTGGCTGGACAACAATGTTACAGACTTCATTAATGCTCACCAGTGGTACAAATTTAACATTTTCCGTTCTTTTACATGCAAGTATGCATATACTATTATAAATACTAGTACATTTATATGTGGTACGTAGTACTACATGATACATGCTGATATGTTCCTGGTATGTTTGTCACTTTGTGTATGTATGTGTGGATGCTTCTGTTGGTGCGCTAGTGTCTTTGGAGTTGCGGTCCCCTGTTTCTGTCAATAAATTTGGTCCAGGATTACAATTATGGTCGCTTATAAATTACTAAAATGGACGAAATCATCAAATTATTTGGGATGACTTAATAATAAATAAATTAGTCTAAGGGCAGTGGCCCAATAGCAATATGGCTGAACACTTAGTGGACCAAAAGATAGCCCAATAAGTTGGAACTATATAGAATCTTCGACTGCAGGAAGGACGATTTTAGAGTTGGAAAATGTTGCTGGTAAACGTCGTCATGACTCTGCGGATAATTAGGATATATCAAATGGCAGTACTGTGAAAATTTAATGAAACATGATACTATCAAATTAATGGCACTTTTATGCTGGATTGGCCTCAGGGTTTATACTGGTAAACATGCTCCGGGTTTGAAGGGAGTTGCATATATAATAAATCTCATTGAATTGTGCGAGGAACTAAACTAATCACCGCTAGCTATTATCTTCTTAGCCTTATTTCTTTTTCTGGTGGTCAAATTCACTACGAGTGCATACCAATTTAATGAGGTTAATTGCTTTTGTTGCCTCCCGCAGCTCGTCCGTCATCCTGTGTGTAATATGACAAAAGATAGAGCGATTAAATATTGCTCATATCAAGGCGATCGATAAACAATCGTTCCCTTGGTTAAGATTTATAGCTCATTCCAGTTTAGATTTGTGGCTTTCTTTATACCCATATAACTGTAGTTCGTTTATGTGGACTTCAAATTGTATAATCGAAACATTTTTCGCTCGTACAAACCCTTGCGCCTTATAATAATAGGTACTAATATACTGTACTGTATAAAGATTCGATTTTTATGATAGACAGAGGCGAAGACAATTTGAGAAGTCAAAGCCCACAATATACTTCCTGTAATACTATAAAGTGCCAGGGTTTGGAACACAAGGAATTGAAGCCCATTATTACAATCGACATGTCATGATCCAAAACACGTAGGAAAATGCATGTCAATCCAAAATTATGCTGGGATGTGCACGTACAGAAAGTACAGCTCCAGAGGTCCACCGCCAGAATGATAGAAACCAAAACTTCAACGATCTTGTTCATATTCTGTTACGCCAATGCTGTATATCTTTCGTCAATTATCCGGCACTCAGTCGAAGAGGATGGTGAAATTCGGGTGTAGATTCAATCCAGGGAATGAGGAATCGAACTTTGATTTTAACAAATTTAATTCTTCTTCGATGACAGTACACGTGTATTGATCGGGTGGCTGAATTGCAATGGTGGAGCCCGCTTGCCCTGCCGTGGCAGCACCAACAAATCTGTATGTACTTTTCCCAAAAGCACCCTCCTCTAATACTGTGAAACGGCTATGGAGTGGCATTTGTTGTTGTTGTAGCAGACTACTAGTAGTAGTTGTTATTCACGCCAAATCTGTTTTACCCCCAATTTCTGCAACCCTAATTTCTCACTTAATTCCTGCCTTTGCTTTATCCAGGGTTTACGGCATACGAGTATACTTTTCTTTCAATTTTTGGTTTTGTGGTTTTGTCTCTGAAAATTGGAAGAAATGAAGCTGAAGATCGTGCATCAAAACCCGGAGAATCGCGGCGGCGAGGAACAGCTCGAGTTGAAGAAGGAAGCTGTTGAGATGGATCCAATGGAGGAGCTTCCGACGAAGGATGATAAGTTCGTGACGGAGAATTGTCCGCCGTTGGATCCTTCTCCCATTTCTGCATTTGATCCCATGCTGCTTGTCTCTGTAGGTTTTTCAGCACTGTTAATTTCCCTCGATACTGTGGGTGGATTTATGCTGAATTTCGCATCAGATCTGGTTTGATGTTTGCTTTAATTTTAGGGCAAGAGGCAGAGGAAGCCTAAGGAAATGGTTGATGAAGTTTCCCCAATTTTTAGGAGGAGGAGAAAGTACCCTGCTTTCAGGCGTAAACATGTAAGGATGAAATCTTTCTTCATCTTTCGATTTACCAGGTTCTGTAATAGTTCACTTGGGAATTTGGCTGAATCTTTGTTGTCTGAATAACCTTTGTGAAGGTAAGTATTGATTGCTTCTGAGAATTTGATACGGCTGTTCGGCTATTGTTGTCTGATCGTGTTTCATGATCAGTTCTAGCTTTGTATACTGAATGATTTTTAGTGATTCGGTTGCATTTGCGTTCAGATCGATGATCATTGTTGGCGATCGAATTGTGGCGATGCGACCTACTTTAGGTTATCTCTTGAGGTTTGAAAATGGTTTTAATAGGGCCAATATGATCTGGTTATGGCAATGTTGGTTCAAGAACAAGCTGTTTTACTCTGTTGATGTGACAAACCTAAATCAAGAAGGAAGACAATTTCACAATTTGTAGAATAGATGACGCAGCCTTGCACATTCGTTAACTGTAACGCCTTTCTGAATATTTTCTTGCTACATTTTCGTTGTGTAATGTTGGTTCAGAGTAAGAAATTGGGATCTTAGTTATTAATAAATGTCATGTCCTGGTTGATACTGAACTGAGGTAATTGCTTTGTCTATGCATTATGAGATGCAGTGGCTTATTGTAATGTTTGTTTCATTGATTTGCTTCACCATATTCTGGAACCTTTATTTAACAATATTCAAACATAACAAATTAGTGCAAAATTCCCTTGAAACAGGGGCTGTATGGTGTGAGAGGAACATCGACAAGGTTTGTTCACTACATAAAATTACTTAAAAACCTTGTCCAAAGATGTTCTTGTGCACATATTTACCACATTGACTCATCAATTAAAAATAGTTTTAGAGATGGCATGTTCGGTGGTTCAAGCAATCCAGCGCAACTGAAGTCACCCATCGTGCTTCGGGCAGAGGAAGTTCAAACAAGTTTGGGCAATGAACATCCAACCTTTTTGAAACCTTTGGTCAGATCCCATGTTGGGAGTTGTTTCTGGATGGTATTGTTTTAGTTCAAAGATAGTAAATGTTATCATAAATTCTCTCAATTACAGGGTTCATGATATTTTATTGCCTTCGACATAACTGCTATTTGTCTGCAGGGCCTTCCTGTACCATTCTGCAAGCAATATTTGCCAATGAGGGACACAACGGTTACGCTCGAAAATGAGAATTGTGAAGAGTTCCCTATTAAGTACATTGCACATAAGACAGGCCTAAGTGCTGGATGGAGAAAGTTTGTTGCTGGAAATAAACTGCTCGAAGGAGATGTTTTGGTCTTCCAACTAATCCGGCCTTGTAGATTCAAGGTAAGCCCTATGTGCTAATAATTGTTGAAGAGTTATGTGCAATGTTGGCCCCATCTTGTTCTTCAGTTGAATTCTCACTTGGGCATGATGTTTTTGGCTTTTTCCATAGGTGTTTGTAGTGAGGGCGAACGACCTAACTGAGGTTGATGGCGCCCTTAGCTTACTAATATTAGATTCCCAAACAAAGCAAAGTGATGCAGGTTTGCTTTGGTTTCAGATTTATTGTTTTGATTGGGATAATAATTGCTTACTTTTGGGTTTCTTAAGCTAATGACGTGACTATATATGCAGAGGGAACTATGGAACCTCAAAGCAAGAAAAAACGCTGTCCGAAATCTCTTCCCTTGACTGTATTTCGGAGGAAGAAACGCAACCGAGATCTCCTATGGCCTGAGGATGGTCATCCCGAGGACCAATCTGAAAACGACAGTGATGAAGTTGCCTCCGAAGTGTTGGAGGGGTCCAAATTCTCCGAATCTGGTTCCACTTTCAAAGATGTTAAAAGCTTCGAGGACTTCCACATCATTGTGAACGGAGCATGCATCGACTCCGAGATCCCCGAACTAATCCGTCGAAAGTACTACAATGTGTGTCGCAGCAAGAACTCTTTCCTCCATGACCGTCTCCTCCCAGGCCTCTACAGCAAGTTGGCCGCTGGAATGATTGTGGAAGCTGTCACGATCGCCAAAGCCGTACGAGGTTGTAAGCTGACCACTCCGAGGAAGGAATTCGAAGTGTGGGAAAAGTCTCTCAAGTCTTTTGAGCTTCTGGGGCTAAACGTGGGATTCATAAGGGCTCGCGTGAGGAGGCTGGTGAGTATGGCATTCGAGTCAGAAGGCGCCTTGGAGACGAGACAGTACTCGGATGCCCAGATGGATTATAATCAAACAGAAGATGAGATTCAACACCTGGAGGCAAAGCTGGTAGAGCTGAAGGAATTATCAACGAAATACGATGAGGAGATCGAGAGATTAAAAACGAATGCAGAGATGTATGAAGTTTTGTTCCAGAAAGAGGCGGATGCTCCATGGTGAAGCTTTTCTTGCCATGAAAACTTATTAGTTCCTTAAACCCTTTCCTTGTTAGAAATCCGTCTTCTGCAGATTCATTGGGATACATAATTGCATTATGTGATATAGTATTTGAGAATACATATGTATATGCATATCTATCTCTGTTTGTGTTTAGTGTAATTTACGCACAAAAACATTACTACTACTTATTAATTATGTGGCTGATTCTGGATAGCCACTTAACTCCAATCTCCAGACTCTCCAGATGCCTACAGCTTGTGTCTTATGTCAAATCCAAGCATGCTCTCTTTTTGAAGTTAATTTTACTAAATTTGCAATTTGTTGCAGTGTGTTTAATTTGTTAATTCAGTGTTTTTCCCTTAGCTGCAGCGAATGTTGGGTTTTGCCATCTCCTGAGAAGTGAGAGCCCACTTTCCCTGGGTTAAAGGTTTCATCTTTTATGTTTTCTGCTCCCTGTTCTTTTGTTTACTTTTTGCGTTGTTGTACTTTTATTTATCCCAAATAACTAGTAGCACAAGCACAAATGGTCGTCCTGACCTGACTCCTGAGCTTGGTCAATTGACTCGATGCCAATGGCAATGGCAATGGCAATGCCCAGTGTTTGACTCTTGTAATTTATGCCAATTTGGCATCAACGGATTTAAATACTCTTGTAATCATGCACTAGAGTCTAGACCGGCGTTGGAGTTTGAATTGGAGTGGGCCAAAATAGGATCACCACCTGGAGCTGGAGGCCGCAACTCGTACTTGAAGAGATCTTTGGTGCAATATTTATCTACTTATATATTTTTTTTATATACTTTCTATTTCTCAACTCAAATGTCTTATTTTTTTGATTTTTGATGTCTCATCAGAAATCTTTTCTTTTTATAAATAGAAATTCTTTTCTCCTCTAACAATTATGTGGACCTCATCCTATACTCACAAATTAATTTTACCTTAATTCTCGTGCTCAATACTAACAGGACAATATAAATGAGACGGGGAGGGAGTACAACATATGGAACAACCGAACAAGAATGCAAACCGCAAAATTTTGAAGCAAAAACAAAATAAATACTACTACTACTACTACTACTAAAACTTATGATGGACTCTGCAACGGATGGTGGGATTTCACCTGAAGTCTGAAAAATATGTGTGAATCTGTCATCACTCCTGTACTTACTGTAATATTATTACTGTCGCGTTTGACCACTCCACTCTCACTCGCTCACCTACTATTTTTCCCTTCTTTTCAGCATTCATAACACATACACACTATTTATGTCCTTTTAATTCTCAGAAAAAATAAATGTCTGCAGTAACTCTCCACTGCAATAGAGATGAAGATCCCTTCCATTGCCTTCATTGGCAGTTCAACTAAAAAAATAGAGATGAAGATGATCCTGATCGACGAAACAAATACTACTACTATGACACACTCAAGTTTTCTTTTTTGTGGAAGAAGAAACATTAAACGGTAAACCTTAAACTTGAATGCGAGGCGAAATATGGGTTAATAAAGAATTTAGGATTTTGTAACCAAGTCCTCCATGCCAGAGAAAAAAAACATAAGGTTCCATGATTTCCATCTTAACTAATTAAGACATTAAAATAGTAGACTTACAAACATCATCATATCATTGATACCCTCCTCCATGGGAGTTACTAGATTAAATATAATATAATATATATTCTCCTAAAATAAATTTGCTCCATCGGAATCCCCAACCAGCTGCTTGCAGCATTTGGAACCTCGATCTTTCACTCACCAGAATCCTGCCAGCAATAAATAAACAAACACCGAAAGCAGAAGGTGAATTAAATAACCATATCACAAAAAAAAGCAAATGTAATACTAGTAGTATTAATAATACTGCAAAGTTTTTTAATACTGTATAGTATATTATGGCAACATTTTTACTTTCTTGCAAACTTATTCAATCCGTTATACTACAGTCTACAAACTTTGTAAAGTCAGTGCACTTGAAAGGAGCGAGGCTCTTGGATATCAAAGATAACTCCATCGATATAGGTAATGTCATATGATAAGTAATTGTTATAGTAGTATTATACTGTATATGATTATTTTTTGGGTTTCTTAGAGTATTTTCTTTAAAATAATAATAATAATAATAATAATAATAATAATAATAATAATAATAATAATACAAAATCCATGCATTCTTGGACAACTCGTAAAATTTGTCACTGATCTTCATCTTTAATAGTGATTAAAACCACTCAGCTCCAATGTCACACACAGAAAGACTAGCTAGCAATATAGTAAGTAGTAAACTAAAAATCAATAATTTATATTTTGAATATTATTTCCAAAGAGAGAGCATATATAAACTTTGTTGTGACGAATGGCTTAACATATATGCATTGGATAATTAATTACTATATGACTGAATCTTAAAATAATTGAGAAAGTAGGAAAACCTGTGAGGTCCTGTCGGCAGACGATTGATGAGGTTTGATGACAGGTAATTTCTTGGAGGTAAGGTGAGATTTTCTGAAGCCAAGAAAGCCCTTCTTCAACTTGGTGGGATTCTTGGGGGGCTTTAGAGTAATTTCAGCAGAACTCTCATTGTCGTGGTCGTCGTCCTCGTTCTCAAGTTCGTCTCGAAGGGTCATGATTTTGCCCTTGTTGTTGTAATTTGGAAGAAGCCTTCCCTGTGAGAAAAGCTCATCAGCGCTCATGATAATGGAGCTCCGGCTGCCGGCCGCCGGCGCCCCAGCAGAGAAATCGAAATCCGAGACGGGGGCATCCTGATACGTCATGGACGACGAATGGGAGACATCGTGCAAGAAAGCGTTGTTGGAGAAGGAAATTCGGGGGTTCATCATCATGGGGACTTTCTGGTCTGGATTTTGGTTGTACATTTTTTTGGACATTGGGAGTTTGGCGATGACTACTACTCGTACTTCTTAGGAAGGTTGTAATAAGAATTAATAGAACAACATGCGGTGGTAAAGAAGATGGAAGAATGGATCGGAGGGTTTGTCCCACGTAGGAAGGATAGATAACGAGAAATTTAAAAATAATAAATAAATAAGGAATTACTCCCTCCTGTACCAATTCAAATATTTTGTTTGACTTTTTGATACTGTTTATTTTTCAACTTTGATACAATATTATTGTAAGTATATATTTGGAAAAAATACTACGAGTTTGATCTTATTAGATTCGTCCAATCAAATAGTTTTAGAATATATATTTTACATAATTTTTACTTGTGTATATTTAGAAATATTAAATATTAAAAAAATATATTGGATTGTGTGCAGAAATCAAATAAGACATTTGAAATGGTTCGGGGGTTTAGGTTCCTCTTTGTATAGTGTGCATGAGTACTGACTTTAATCCATGTTTGGGCCGAGGAGGAGACGGGTTGAGTTGGACTTAGAATCACTCAATATATAATTAAACATGTAGCATTATGTTTTTAATCAAACTTATAATTTGAGTTTTTCAAACTAGTACGATATATAGGGCCTGTTTGGGAATTAGTTGTTAGCTGTTAACTGATTATGTGAGTAATTTGAGTAATAAATTAGTTAAAATTAGCTGTTTGACAGTTTTGAGGCAAATGTTTTTGCTTAAAATAAGCTAATTCCAAAATGCTGCTATTTGCAGCGGTTTCAAAAATAGCTGATTGAACACTATTTTAAGGTATTTTATCTTTTGAAATAAGCTAATTTAACTTAAAATGAATAAAATAAGCTAATTTCGTTTAGCTTATTTTCCTAACAGGTTGATAGTTGTTAACTGTAAACTAATTGAAGTTAAAATTAAATGAGGTTTTAAAATTAACACCCAATGAATAGGGGTGGGAATAGGCCAGGCCACCCGACAGGGGCCTACGGCCTGGCCTATTTAAGGCCTAGCCTGGCCTGGCCTATTTACAAAATAGGCCAGACCCGAATAATTTTCAAGGCCTATTTAGTTATATAGGCCTAGGCCGGCCTTCACACAAAAGCATGTTAGGCCTACCAGGCCGGCCTGTTAAATTTTTTTTATATTTTTTATATAATTTATTTATATATTTATTAATATTTTTATTTATTATTTATTTAATAATTAAATGGGCTTAAGTAGACCTCTAAAAGGCCTAAAACCTGGCCTATTTAAACAAAAAGATCAGGCTTAGGCCTATAAACTAGGCCTATATAAGGCCATAGACCAGGCTTAGGCCTTACAAAATTTAAGTAGGCCTAGGCCGTACAAGGCAAAGTCTGGCCTGGTCTGGCCTATTCCCACCCCAACCAATGAACAACAATAACTTGGGCATAATTTTCGTACTATTTGGGACATGGATACCCAACCCATGATGTAAAATTCTAACATGTGGAATTGGATGGTAATAGTAAAATTGAAATGTTTTTCGATTTGAATTTTTTGAATTTGGATAAGGTACAGCTCTAACACTGTTGCACTGCAGTAGTATGTTTTGTACTTTGGGCCACACAGGTAGGAACTCATTCAATAGTATTGTCTTTGATTATGTTGCTATTTAATTACTACTGTATATAATAATACTATTGTTCCTTTTTAATTGACACGGACCCACATTTCACGTAATTCAATACATATTTTCAATTTTCAATAACTCAAATTGTGTACAAGTAAAAATTATGAATCTTTGATATTCTAAATCTATGCGATTAGACGAATCTAATAAGATCTCACTTGACTATTTTTTGTCCTATATAACTGTATTAAAAAATCGAATCAAAGTTACTCAATAAACAGTAACAAAATTTCTAACGTGTCAAATAAAAAGGAAATTACTCCTAACGTGTCAAATAAAATGGAGGAAGTAGTAATTGTTTTACATCAGTATATATTGTGCTTGAGACTCAGTGCGGTGAAAGTATTTTTACAACTGAATTACGGTCCTGCATATCATGTGCGGCTTTGAAATGACATGGGATGAGGGGACAAGGAGGGTTAATTTTTTTTTTTAAAAAAAAAAATCATACAGTATATAGGTAGATTTTTTGTGTTATTATTAATATATTTATTTCATCTTGTTTTCTTTAAACAACATTAATACCTAGCTTAAAATAAACATTATATAGGTATGTTTTTGAGTATGTTTGGGAGCAAGCATATTTAGTGGCACATAGCATATTGGAAGAGCGTATCCAGTTCTTTATTCGAATCTGCTATCTGCTTGCGGATTTGCTGACTCCCAAACATCTCCGGTGGGTATACACGAAAGAAATTCGCAATTCTGAATATATACTTGATGTCAATCTAGATTTTTCAAAGAAAGAAAAATAAAATAAAATAAAATTTATTGGAATATTGAGAGGCTGATGCATCAAAATCCCATCAATAGATACCAATCCTGTCGCGAAGATTTAATGTGTTTGTCATTACGTAGGTATGTATGTAATGATGTGTGCAGTATAGTAGGTGTGTTGGAGTAATGTGAATCTGTGATGGGGCATTTTGTGCATGTTAGTATTTGCCAGCTACAATCAATCCATCAATTTAATACTCACTCTAAAACATTCTTCCAAATCTGACTGCTCTTTTGGACATTATCTCATTTTCAATCCCTTTCTCATATCTCAAATCTTTGACCAAACCATCAAACCCACCACTGCTATCTAGCTACTACTATCACACATACATTTCTTTAATACTATGTAATTATCAGGACAGGTTTCTTTTTTTGTTTTACTATAATGAAATAAAGAAACAACTATATATACACAGTAAAAAACAGAAGTGAGATGAAGAAAGTGGCCGGGTACCACATAGTTATAAATGATAGTACTACATTTGAATTGATTATTAAGTAGTATGGAGGCAGCAAATGAGGTACTAATGTAGCTAGTGTGATGTTTGGACAAAATAATTAGAGCAATTGGAGATGTTTGTATGTAGTTTGAGAAAATCAATTAATGAATAGAAATTTGACTGGTCTTTGTTATGGAAAAATTAAATAGTAGTAGTAGTAATAGTAGTAGTATATGTTATATGCTGCATGTCAGGGCTTTCTCAGTATCAGGCATCTTATCTTATAATAATAATAATAATAATAATAACTCACATTTGACCACAAAAGATGGAGAGGCAACAGATTCACCATTTCAAATACTACTTGTTTCTTTGGACACGCTGCAGAGCACCACTAGCTAGATATACCTTCACTCTTCAAATATTACTCCCTCCATCATTTAATCATATTAACGTTGGCCTAGTAGATACTACCTCCGTTCCTTTTTAAACGTAACGTTTTGACTTTTGTCACTGTTCATTGAGTAACTTTGATTCGACTTTTTAACATAGTTACATATGATAAAACATAGTCAAGTGAAATCTTGTTAGATTCGTCTAATCACTTAGTTTTAGAATATTAAATTTTTACTTACTTTTATACAATTTGAGATATTAATTGTTAAACATTTGCATTGGATTGCGTGAAAACATGAAATATTAATATCATTTGATGATGGAGGGAGTACTACTTTACTATCAAAACTATGACTAGAGATAATAAATAAGTATATACTCCCTCCATTTTTTTAAAGGTTACGTTTGCATAGTAATTACTATTCATTGAGTAGTTTTAATTCAACCTTTTAACACAATTATATAAGATAAAGTATAGTCAAGTGATCATCTTGTTGGATTCGTCTAATCGCATATATTTAGAATATCAAAATTTTATAATTTTTACTTTTATATAATTTGAGATATTAAGCATTAAAAATGTGTATTGGATTGCGTGAAAACATAAAGTGTAACATTTAAGAAAAACGGAGGAAATACTATTATACACCACACATCCACTGGCGAAATCATGTGTGTAGAACTCAGTATTAACACTACAATTCTATAATACTTGATATACATTAATATTTTCTTAAGAAATTTATTTACTTTTTTGGCGTATAGTATACCGGGAATCGCATGTCACATTGGGCCAAGACTAATCCTCGAGTATGTGGTGGGTATTAAAATGTTTCTTAACAAATTTATTTAGTAGAACTGTAGAAACTATCCCTTTCTTTTTGGTAAATTTTTAGTGAAAATTGACCTTCCTTATTATCATAACAAAATTTTAGTTTTTTTTTTTTTTTTTTTCAGACAATTTTAGTTCCTTATCATACCACTCTTTAGTCTTTACAGACAATTTTAGTTTTGTCAACCACACAGCCAAAATATTTTGTTCACACCTCGCTATTTCAATTGTCTCCACCAGTCATATCTCTCTCTCTCTCTATATATATACTGCATTTTTTTTTATTAAAATTAACAAATAATTTTAGAAGATAAATAAATATAACTACTCCATAATTTTGTTTTAAATTGTCCGGAGAGCGAGGCCAGATGCATGTCCGAACGCTGATGTTAGTTAGAAGCAGCAAGTGAGCAGTGCAGTACTGCAACAATTGGGCTATAGATTTCATTATATAATAGGCCAAAAGAAAATCGAGGCCCATAATATCAGCCATCAAGCACATCACATACTTCTTTTTTAAGTGTATATAGAATGATTTTAAAGGTATAAAATTTTTACTTAAGTACTTTTGTTTCTTGCATTAAATCATATGTCATTTTCTTATGTTACACTTATTTTGAAATGGAGGGAGTAGTATTTGGGTAATGTCGTAAAGTTTATTGTCTATACAATTTATTAGAACTAAAACCAAGTGATTAAAGCCGATCTTTTTTTCCTTGGAACATGGGGAAAGTCGAAAAGACCCAAGAAACACATGGAGCATATTTTGAATCAATATCGCATCTTGTTAATTAATTCTCAATGTGAAAAGGCTATAAAAAAGAAAAGTATATAGAAAAACTAAAGATTTATTTCAAAATATTGACTTACACGCGTTCTTTAATTTAATGTTGCGAACTTAATTGAAAATTATCAATGTTTAAACATTATTTACCTAATAATATATCACCTAAAAGGAAAATATTACAAAGTTTGAAGCACCGTGAGGGCTCAAGAAATCATCATACTAATGTGAAGTTATAATCGCACTTATTTGACTTAAAAAGGAAACCTTCTAATTAGAAAGACGGACAAAGGAAAGGAACAAGCAAGCTATTAGGGATTTGGTCGACCAAAAAAAACAAAAAAAAAATAAATTGTAAACAAGTTTGTTAATAGACGAAGCATGCCATTATTATTAAGTGAAGCAGAATAGGTTTATTCAACAAACTTAAAACCCAAAGACTTTTCAGCATAGTCGAGCAAGTGATCGATCTCGTGCTCCTCAATGAATCCATTGGCGTCGAAGTCGGCATCCTTCATTCGGCGGCCACAGCGCCAGCCGCTAAACCAGAGGCCGCGGCTTCGGATGGCTTGGCGGAGTTCGTCCTGGCTGATTCGGCCATCCCTGTTGCTGTCGAAGCTCATCAACCACTTCCGGAACTCGTCCATGCTGATCAGTTGATCCTTCCCTTTGGGGTTCCCCGCGCTTCGGGCTGTGTCCCCTCTCACAATTGCCATTAATGATGAATTGATGGAGAGATGGATAGTGTTCTGGTTATGGAAGGAAACGATTAGTTAGTTGGTTGGTATGTGAATTTGGTGAGATGGGAATGAGAATTTAAAGGCATGAAAAAGGAATTTGTGTCACCCTCGTCCTCGACTTTTAATTGGATTCCTTCTTATCATGATAGTACTATTTTTTTTTTTTTGTTTTGGCAATTTAGCCTTTAGTGGACGAATAAATGCTTCTCCCATCGGTGGCAATTGATACGGTTTGCCGGTTTGGTATGCCTTTACACTCCCCCAAACTCAATATTTTAAATGCCTACACAATTTTCATGCCTCCATTGATAGTAAATCACTATGTTAAACCTAACAAAATATTTTGTATGGATACAATTTTTTTATACTATATAGTATAATTCCTTGTTCGCTAAAGATTATTCTAAAGTTATAATCACATAAAAAGGATCAGAAAATACTGAATTGAAAGCGAACGTAATCTACAGTCACACTGTGTATGTTAGTCTACATTATGTAAGGTTCTTGATGTTAATGGGCTATGGTTCTTATCTCATTGGGCCCAATATATTTTTCTTGTAGTTGGACTTTTCGTCTAGGCCGAAATCTTGGGTCTAAATTAAAACATCATCATGGGTAGGAATTAGAATTTTTTTTTTTTTTTTGTAAACGCAATAAAATTAACAGTTGAAACCCTATAGATATGATATTTATTTTAAATACTAAAATACGTAACAAGTGATCATTATAATTTGCAAGTGCAAATGCAATTAGCTTTAGTTAAAACAATTTATCGAGATTCATCAATTCATGAAAGTGAAAGTTGCATTTTATGTGTCCGTCACTATTTACATTCTTCATTCAACACCTTTAATCTTCACTTTTTGTGTCTGCCTAGCTACCTTTTTGCACGGGGTTTTGGCTTGTCTATCCGAATAAGTGAGTAATATTTTGCGTACGGAAAAATAAATATTTGGCTTATATATACGATTCAAGTATTTCTAAAATGGATGAGGATTTAGCCCAAGTGGTTAAGTCCCCTGATTTCCAACGGAAGGTTAGAGGTTCGATTCCCCCTATCCCTCCCCTTTATTCCCTTTTGTAATTGTGTGGCATGGGCTCCCACCACCCCTTTTTCAGGCCTTCAATAGCTCATCCAAAAACAAAAACATTATTTCTAAAAAAATTTTTGGTGAACAATTATTTCTAAAATTAACACTATGTTAAAAATCTGAGGTCTTTATTTTAAAAATACTCCTGTTTTTTTTTATATCTTTTCCACTTCTTCCATGCACACAATCCAATACACATTTTTAATTATTTATAACTCAAATTATACACAAGTTAAAATATAAAAAATTTGATATTATGTAACTGTACTAAAAAAATTGAATCAAATTTACTTGATAAATAATATCAACTATGGAAAGGCTAATCTTTTAAAAAAAGGAGGGAGTATAGTCAAAATCAGTGGGGGAAAAAAACTTATGCAAATAGGGGCTTAGAGACCATTGTTAAAATTTACCATCCTTAGATACTCTAATTATTTTAAAAAAATTACTATAAAGTTTTAGAATTACATAAACTTAATTTAAAAATTATGCACATACATAAACATACACATATCTATAATATTTTTCCTCAAATAAATAAACCCATCATTGTATATGGCACTAAGTAAACAAAAAGAATATAATTAATAGTAAGTGAAAAATAAATGGAACATGCCATCAATAAGAAAAGGAAAATAATAGTGGGGCGGAAGAAAAGTAGAAAGTGTTTAAGGCTCCACCTAGCCTTCCGGCAAAAGCGTAATCTTGATTTTTTTACTTTACACTATTACAACATCGTATCATTATTTTCTTGTGTCTAAAGCTTGGCATCTGATCATCTGAGGATGTAAGAAACCCGTGTGCCACACGGATGCCTGAACCTTTTTCATTCAAATTTCTATCAAAAACATAATCACAATCGATTGCTATACCCCCATCAACACACAATCAAATGATATTTTTTTTCAAATTACATCTATGTGAAGTGGAAAAATAAAATACTACATATGTGGGGCATATATTTCTTGACGGCTTGATCCACCCAAGGCGAAATTGCAGACAGTAGTACATTATTTTATAATTCCGGTGACTTTTGGAAATCTTACTTTTGAAGATGAAGCCTATCCCTAATTCCCTATCCCAACTTAAACTTTTAACATGTCCATAGGCCATAGCTATCAATAACATGCTGCTTGAAATACTATGAATCAATTACAATATGCCAAAGAGGCGCACGAGGGACCTGTCATTACAGTAGTGGACTCTCTTTTCTTACCCTAATCATCCATGCCTACTATCCGACAAAGCTCTTGGACCCCATTTCCTTGAGACTTGAGAATCCATATTTAAAATAGAAGTATTCACCATTGAGATTTTAAGTCAGCATAAATTTACTGCCCCTGGTTATGAAATTTTGGGGGCTAATTTTAGGGCACTAGTCACTAGGTAGACGAGTTTTTGTAATACAGTAAGTACTATATAGCCTACATTAACACTATGATAGTAATTAAAGCTATAATAATTCAGATCCAGGCTGTATATACGGTGATCCCAGCCCACAATAACTACTATATATGCTTCTTTTTTAATCCACTGCACTGCACTAGTACATTCGAAACGGAAAATCAACAGCTAATTAAATTAAAGTTATGAAAGACGTATTCTTGGCTTGGCTCATCTCTAGTTAATTTTTAGTTAGTTAAATAATATTGTGGATGTAGATATAGTATAAGTGAGGATCATTTAGACCGTGCGCTTGAACACAAAACATGATGAGTTTTTAATCACGTGGTAGTACTATGTTATGCTTATGCATCACTGATGGAGTATTATATGTGGACAAAGAACATGGAGTATTGAGCTATTAACGTTACACTTAATTATGATACGGGATGATGATGCAAGGATTGAATGCTTGAACATGTATATGCAACCAAAGATGGATGCAGAACATGTAACGTTAAAGATATGTCTTATATAATTAAATTAAAAACTTGAATCAAAGTTGTTATTCAATTAACAGTGACACACTGTGTCACTTATAAAAGAAAGGAGGAAGTATAAAGTTATATACTTGTCATTTGGACATATTATTTAATGGTATCTGCAATTTCCTTAATTGAAAATGCATATATTTAAGGAGGGGGAGCTATCTTATTCCTTGGCCATACATCTGAATTCTGATCTAACAATTTCTTTCTCTAACAACTTCAAGTGTTCAATCTACTTGATATATATATGCAGTATACGTAAATTATGATTTGATATTTATTCATTCCCAGTATCCCCATATGTTTATCTTGCTATGTTATGATATGTGGTGAAAGAATCAGTTTCCACACCAAGAACTAATTAGACATTAATTGACATGCTGACAAAGATGTTCGAGCTAACTAATAAGCCACCCTGTCGATGATCGGTGTTATTTCAACGAATTAAATTAGTTTGTCCTTGAATATCAAACCCTAATTAATTACTTCTCTCCTCCAAAAAAAAAAAAAAAAAATTAATTACTTCTCAATCGACTGCTTAGCTAATCTCCATCTCTCTTGTCACTGTTGTTGCCATTAAAAGTAATGTCATTAAGATTGTTTGTATCCATTTGAACAACCATCAAATCTCAACTTCATGTCGTATATATTGACTTCAATTACTTAATTGTTTAAGTTAACAATTTCAGTTCATACACTGATACTCCATTCAAATTTATCAGACTACTAGCTAGCAATATTTTCTTTTTGTTGTTGTGTATATATCGGTATTAGGTAGCTATCTAGCAAGGAAAATTATTGGGGGGGGGGGGGGGGGGGGGGGGGGGGGGGGGGGGGGGGGGGGGGGGGGGGGGGGGTGATCTATCCAAAATGGTTCCCCTAGAGCAAGAGTTAGTGCAATGAGTAGACGCCATCACAGACCTAACAGAATTAAATGTGAAAACTTACACATGGGAAGTGAGTAATCGCCATCTTTGTTGGGTGAGAATATGACTTGGACTTGGTTGATAAGTGTTTATGGAAACACCCATGTAATGGAGGACGACAATAGGGTTATGGTTCCCCCTACGACATTACCCCCACCATTGTTCCTTATTCCCCCTACAAACTATATGTGCCCTAACCCCACTTTGCCCCTCTCTTCCCTTCACAACAAATTGACCTTACATTGTTTCCCATTCGCTTTTGCGAGCGCCCCCCCCCCCCCCCCCCCCCCCCCCCCCCCCACCCACCCCTTTAAAATTATACATATATTTCCACAATTAATTGTGTCTAATTTAGTACTACTACTAATTAAGAACTTGATGTTATGCTACAAGCCTTAAAAAACTTTGCAAATTAATTATTAGTGCTAATAAATTACTACTTTCATATCA
This sequence comes from Hygrophila difformis, assembly GCA_030278955.1. Classification (NCBI taxonomy): domain Eukaryota; kingdom Viridiplantae; phylum Streptophyta; class Magnoliopsida; order Lamiales; family Acanthaceae; genus Hygrophila; species Hygrophila difformis. Next base: position 58,383,508 of record JAOANR010000005.1, on the reverse strand, counting down.
AGATTCATTATATATATAGCTGAGATTAAGTTGTTCATTAGATTCTTCGCGAAAAAAAGTTGTTCATTAGATTAATACTAAGGGATTTGCCCTTGTGAATAACTGTCGACATAATATAGCGATAAGATTATATTAATTTCGGAATTAAGGAACTCGATCGGGTCCATCAGTTAAGTGCTGACAAATTAAATATATGTATTTACAACTTGTCAAACATTGTTCGTGTCTTATACATTGAATCTTAAAATTGTAGTTGTATTTATTCAACAAGCTGGTCGTCTGTGTGTGTCACCGATATATATGCTACATTAGATGTGTAAGTGTGTGATCAAGAACGAACGGCCCTACATGATTTACCATATTTCCACGAACGAAACTATCCCATCAATTAATTAATGTCTTGATTAATTAATAGTGGATGACTAGCATTCATGAAATTTAATTGGAAAAAAATAAAAATAAAAAAGAAAGGATAATCTATACACCCCACGCACACACATATGTTATGGTGATTGAAATGATTTTTTTTTGGTCCACATAAATTGAGATTAGCAGCCTCTACTAGTAACATTAATTACAATATTAACACTAAATTAAATTTTAGCAATAGAGTTAGTATGCAATCTACTCTTTAGATGGAAGGTGCAGCTGTGATGGCAGTATGAATTTTGTGATGTTTTCGAGTCAAGCTATTAATCATTGAAGAGGTGATGGAAAATGTTGTTATTATTGGGATGTGCGCGTATTTTATGTGATCACGAACATTGATTTTGTGATGTCTGGCAAAGAATCATATACAAAAGGACCATAATTTTTAAAAACTAAAATCAATACAAACTACATCACAAATATGATCCCACACATCACGCTAAGTATAAACATCACAAAAATCCTTTGTAGCACCATGGGCTCCATTTCATTCTGTCTATTCCCAAATTTTACTAGTACTTGATAAGAGAAGTACATAACGGCTAGTATTGGAGTATAAAATATAAAATCGTGAAAACTGGTAAAAAATATCGCACAAACCATTTACTATAATTCAAGAATAATCATATATGTTTTTCACGGTTTGGGCATTTTCTCCGGACGAGATTACTTGTACACTTAGTGCAGATGCGGCCGGGGTGATCTACCCCGGTTCTGATTTCCTCTCTTGTTTGCATTTTGCTTCTTCCTTTTCAGATTTAGCTTATTGTATTTGTTTTGCTTCCTTTGTTTCCCGACGTGCATACGTCCTGTTATCCAAAAAAAGAATAATCATATATATGGTCTTTCTTTAAAATATACTATTCCGTATTATGTGCTTCCTCCATATTAATATTCCTTGTTTTCACGCAATCCAATACACATTTTTAAAGAGTAATTTTTTAAATTTTATATAAAAAATTATAAAATTTTAATATTATAAAACTATGTGATTAGACGAATCTAACAAGATCTCATTTGACTATGTTTTATCATATTTAACTATGTTAAAAAGTGGAATCAAAGTTACTCAATAAATATTATTTACTATGCAAACGTTAACATTTTTTAAAATTGGAGTAGAATATATATGTAGTAAATATTAGTAGTAGTAGTAGACTAGTAGTATGAGTTCTTTGGAAACGGCATTTATGGTAGGACGGTAATAGGCGCATGTGAGCATATTAAATTAAATTGAATGCAGCATGTCAGTGATTTTGCATCTCGATGCTCTAGCTCTGTTTGGGGGTTGATTCGCGCACCCCCCAAACAGTGCGCGATGTGACTTCTATTTTTTTTTTTTTTTTTTTTTACTTTTTTACAAAAATTAGAATAAGAAAAAAAATATAAGTCGAAATTTTAAAAAAATTATATATTTAAAAACTACTTTTTACGATCTTCGAAATGAGTATAATATTGAGTAGGTAAAAATGTACCGTTTAGAAGTCGTTTTTTAACGGTACGTTTTTAACTATTTCACAAAAACCATAATAAGTAAAAAATTACAAGTCGAAATTAATAATAAATTATATATTTAAAAACTACTTTTTACGATCTTCGAAATGAGTATAATATTGAGTAGGTAAAAATGTACCGTTTAGAAGTCGTTTTTTAACGATACGTTTTTAACTATTTCACAAAAACCATAATAAGTAAAAAATTACAAGTCGAAATTAATAATAAATTATATATTTAAAAACTACTTTTTACGATCTTCGAAATGAGTATAATATTGAATAGTTAAAAATGTACCGTTAAAAAGCGTGATTTATAATCCCGAGGAGATAACCTTTATCTCCTCGGGATTATAAATCACGCTTTTTATAATCCCGAGGAGATAACCTTTATCTCCTCGGGATTATAAATCACGCTTTTCAAGATTTGCCCATACCTCCCTCCCCTATATATACGGAGTCTTGGCTACTCCTCTCCCACCCCGTCAATATCCCTTTCAAAACCTAGTCTTCGTTCAGCACTTACAAATTCAAAAATATGGATAACTTCGACCCTTCATTTTCTAGCAATTGGCCATCTGAATATTGGCCGTTCGACAACTCAGATAGTTGGCGATTTCATGGTGCAGCCACTAATGAAAACAATCATCCTCTCGATCATGAAGCAATTGGTCAATTTTCAGAAAATGTTCATGACTCGGCCAATGATTATGCGTCACAGTTTACAACGAGTAAGGTAATTTTCATTTCATTTTTCATTTTCATGCTATGTTTAATTTGAAAATTTTACTTATAAATATTTTTTTCATGCCCATAATTCAGTTAATGATTGATTCGATTGATCTTTTACTATGATACATTAATTTTTTAAAAATATTAGAATCACAAAAAAAATTAAAAATATCTACTATTTATAACAATTATAAGCGGAAAGAGTAGTTAAGTTATTTCACCCTTCTCGGCCCTTCGTCTCATACTCTGGAACATCTCATTTATGGAAATAGCTCATATTGATTTATCATTAGTAATAAATAATAAAAATGGATTGAAAGAGCTTACACATGTTTTTTTTTTTTTTTTGAAGATTTTTCAATCTAGGGATGAAATGAAAGAATGGGTACAAGCCACTGCGATTAAGAATGGTTTTGTTGTAGTAATAAGCAAGTCCATGAATAGCACTGGAAATCGCAAACCGAGATGCATTTTTGGTTGTGAAAGGGGGGGTAAGTATAAGCCACACAGATCTGAAGAAATGCCACTGGTTAAAAATACTGGGTCAAAAAAAAATAATTGTCCATTTAAACTAAAAGGGGTCTCTCATGATTTGCAAAGTGACTTATGGCAATTGGTAGTAGAGTGTGGCATTCATAATCATCCACCTTATGAAAACTTTGAAGGTCATGAATATGCATGTAGACTGAAACCAGTTGAAAAGAAAATTGTGGAAGATCTGGTTGACGAAGCAGCCCCTCGAGGCATTCTTCAAGTAATAAAAAAAAATTTTCCGTCAAATAGCACTAATATTAGAAGTATATATAATGTCATAAGTCTGAATAGGAAGAGTCAATTAGGTGACTTTAATACTTCTCAGTTCGTCTTATACAATCTTCAAAAAAAGAAATATCATTTTCAATACCAAGTAGATCCTAACACTAATAAAATAACCGATATTATGTGGATACACCCTACGAGTCTAGAATTATATATTAACTTTCCAACCGTTCTCATACTCGATTCGACTTATAAGACTAATGAGTACCGAATTCCATTACTAGAGGTTGTTGGCATTACTTCTACTAGACAAACATTCTTGTTGATGACTGCCTACCTTAGTAATGAAACTATAAATAACTTTAGTTGGGCATTATCAAATTTGAAAAATATAATTGATCAAACTGGAGCGATGATGCCATCGGTACTCGTTACGGATCGAGACATGGGTCTTGTGGGTGCTATTCAGTCATGTTTTCCAAATTCAAACCATTTACTCTGTGAATGGCACATAAACAAGGCTATAACGGCCAAGTGCAAGGCTATTCTTAGATCGCAGTGGGATGAATTTTGGAGTCGGTGGCATTCGCTGGTGAAGTCAAAATCAGAGGTTGATTTTCAGAATGGTTGGCGCTGTTTTTGTGAAGATTATAGCTCATATCCACGAGTATTAAACTACCTCAATGATACGTGGATAAGGCCACACCACACAAAATTTGTTCATGCATGGACGAACAAGATAATGCATTTAGGCAGCACGACTACACAAAGGTAATTTAATTATATAAGAAGATTTTTTGTTACTTAATTGCGGTATGACTCGAATTTGTCGATTTTTTTATTTCAGGGTCGAATCTCAGCACTCTAAATTGAAGAAGTTTCTATTAAATTCGATGTCCTCGTTGCATGTCTCGTACCAGCGAATCGAGAAGATGCTGGAACAGCAATTCGCAGACATTGCTCGTCAGTTTGAACGTTCGAAAAATGTTCCCCGGCATAAATGGAGGAATGATAACCTTTTTGCCAACCTCATTTCCCGGATATCGATAGAGGCAACCGAGCTAGTTTTCAAACAAGTAGATGCTGCTTCAAAAGCATCTACCTTTTTAATTGGGCTTTGCGAATGTTCATTTAAAACTGTTTATGGATTACCGTGCAAGCATGACATTTCGTTTTGCCAACAAATGAACATGTCAATTCCGCTGGAATTTATACATATACATTGGCAAAGGTTATCATTCAAGCGGCATGATATAGGCGGTCATGGAGTTCAACACGATATGTCATCAAATATATTTGGAATGAGTGATAGTATTGATGTGCAACCACCGGCATACAATACTAGACACCAAGGTCGGCCTAGTGGAATTCAAGAATGGGACACAACTCGCTTTCGCTCTAAATTTGAGAAAAGTATTTTAAATGGACAGAAAAGACAGGAAAAACGACATTTCGTCCAATATGAATCTTCCATTCCTTCTGAATTTCGCGATTATGTGTCTCAGATTATTGATGTGGAAGCCGATGGTAATTGTGGTTTCAGAGCAATTGCAGCACTTATCTACGGCGATGAAGAGAAATGGCGTGACGTCCGAGCTGCACTGATCAAGGAGATAACAGAGCATTTTGATATATATGAATTGATCTATGGTGGGCCTGATTTATTGGGAAACGTTTTATACAGACTCAATAAATTTCAGAGTCCTATCGGTCAAGACTATTGGATGGACGCCATAGATCATGGAGTGGTCATTGCCTCGGCTTATAATGTTGTGCTGCATACATTCTGTCCAAATATGAATGCTTGTTTTACCCATGTTCCTCTTTGGTACGCTCCTTCACTTGGAGAGTACAAAGAAATCGCAATTTGCTTGGTTAACAATAACCACTTTGTCCAGCTGCATCTACACCATGATCATCCGGTTCCACCAATTATAATGTGGTGCACCCGGTTTGCGTTTGACGGGGCTATCGAATGGCAAAATATCTACCATAGCCGCATTCAACGCTGGATGAACTTAGTTCCACCTGCAAGAGCACCTGTATTTGGAGGAATAATAGATTAGATTATATGTAAACATTTGTATATGTAATTTTCACTTTTATAGTGAGATTTTTTTAAAATTCTACACTTTTTATTTGATTTAACCATTTTTACTATATAGAAAAATCGACTTTTGAACGGTACGTTTTTAACTCTTCAATATTGGTCTTGTTTCAAAGATTTCGAAGAGTAGTTTTTGAATATGTAATTTTTTAAAATTCGACTTATATTTTTCAAGTTATAACCATTTTAATTTTAATAAAAAAAATTAAAGAAATTTAAAAAACGACTTTTAAACGATACATTTTTACATATTTGATATTATACTCATTTTGAAAATCGTGAAAGATAGTTTTTAAATATATAAATTTTCTTGAATTTTGGTTTCTATTTTTTTACTTATTACAATTTTTATAAAATAATTAAAAACGTACCATTAAAAATAACTTTTAAACGATACATTTTTACCTATTTAATATTATACTCATTTCGAAGATTGTAAAGAGTAAGTTTTAAATAAATAATTTTTTTTTAATTTCAACTTATAATTTTTTACTTATTAACCTTTTTGTAGAAAAAGTAAAAAAAATTAACTTAACAAATTAAAAAAAAAAAAAAAAAAAAAAAAAAAAAAAGAAATGTCATTTCAACTATTTGGGGGGGGCGCGGATCACTGACGGCTCTGTTTGAACAAGTAACCGTTACCGACTTTTCTAATAGAAGTACTACTCAGTGCTCCTATAATGAGTCGATCTGAACATTTAACATACATACAGTATTTCAAATGTTAATAGCTACCTATATTGAAATTTGAAATAGAAAAGCACTTTATAAGGGAAATGGAATGAGAATATGAGATAGAAGGATTAACGAGACGTGAGAAGAGTATTTGTAAAATGTGAATGAGGTACTACTACTAGTATATGAGAAAGGTGGGGCCCATCTCATTTCCATGCTATAAAATGGCGGGCTTTGTTTTTTTTCTCGTGTAGTTAGTAGTAGTAGCGGTGTCACAAAGTCACAGGAGCATTTCCTTCACTAACTGTACGATCTACTTTCCCACTCTTCCCATTTCCCATACACTCATAATAATCTCCCATTTCTGCCCAAATCCATCAAACCTCTCTCTCTATATATATTTTCACACTCCCTTTTACCCTCCTCAACTTCCAATCTTTTTTACTCTCAAAAATGGTCGACGTTGATCGAAGAATGTCCGGTCTCAATCCGGCTCACCTCGCTGGCCTCCGCCGCCTCTCCGCACGCGCCGCCTCCTCCGCCCCATTGGCTCCGCTTCCTCCGCGCAACAGCCTCCTCTCCTTCAATTCCCTCGCCGACAAACTCATCACGCATTTAAAGAATTCCGGCATCCAAGTCCTGCCCGGCTTATCCGAATCGGAGTTTGCCCTAGCCGAAGCTCAGTTTGGGTTCGCCTTCCCTCCTGATCTAAAAGCCGTCCTGTCTGCCGGATTGCCCGTCGGTGCCGGATTCCCGGACTGGCGATCCTCGGGATCAGCCCGGCTCCACCTGCGGGCCTCGATTGACCTTCCCATCGCCTCTATTTCCTTCCATATTGCCCGCAATGACCTTTGGTCCAAATCGTGGGGGCCCCGGCCGACCTCCCCGGGAAAGGCCATGGGATTGGCCCGGAACGCGCTCAAACGCGCCCCTCTCCTGATCCCCGTCTTCAACCATTGTTACATCCCTTGCAACCCCTGTCTTGCCGGAAACCCCATTTTCTACATCGACGAGAACAGGATTTTCTGCTGCGGCTACGATTTGCCGGATTTCTTCGAGCGCGAGTCGTCTCTGTTTCAAACCTCCGACAAGCCAATCCGGCGTTCCCTCAGCGCGAATTCAGAATCCAATTTATCCAGGAGAAGCCTCGACGCGGTTTCCGGCGGGCGAACGCCGCGGTGGGTGGAATTCTGGAGCGACGCCGCGGGGGACCGCCGCCGGAGGAACTCGAATTCTTCTTCGTCGTCGTCGCCCGACAGGCCCTCGGGAATACCGAGATCGGAGATACCCAAATGGGTAGACGATTACGTGGCACAAATTGGGACGGTTTTGAAAGAGAGCGGATGGGAGGAATCCGACGTGTCGGAGATTGTACAGGTGTCGGCGTCGGGATTCTTTGAGGAGGAAATGGTTATGCTGGATAACCAATTGGTCCGGGACGCGCTGCTGTTGAAAGCGGATCGGTGTTCCGACACGCTCCGGAAAGGTGGGTGGAGCTCCGAGGAGGTGTCGGAGGTATTGGGATTTGATTTTCGACGGGAGAAGGGGAAGAAACCAGTGAAGGAACTGTCGCCGGAGTTAGTGGAGAAGATTGGGAAACTGGCTGAGTCGGTCAGCCGGTCGTCGTCCTCGTCGTCTGTGTCATCATCGCAGCTTGATCATCAGTTTAATCCAAGCTAAGCTTTACTGTTTTTTGCCTTTTTTTACACAAAAATTTGATCCAGGATATTGTAATTCCACTTAGTACATTGTACTTTGTACAGATACATCAGAACAAAAAATTTCATTTTGTAATATTCATGAGAGTACCAAGTGATCATATTCGGAATCTGCGCCGTTGATTGTGTGTAGATCGTAAATTTAGTTGTAATAAATGTGATTTGCGATTAAAGTGAATAAAAATATAAATATTTTTGTCACGGACCCACCCTGCACGTATGCCAATACACATTTTTAACGAGTAATAACTTAAATTGTGTACAATAAAAAATTATAAAAATTTGATTGTCTAAAAGCACAAGATTAGACGAATCTAACAAGATCTCAATTGACTATATTTTTTCTTACATAATTATGATAAAAATTTAAATCAAACTTAAACAGTGAATAGTATCAAAAAATCAAACGTAACAATTATACCGAGACTGAGGAAGTACTAGTGTGGATCGAATCACATACTACGACTTTCGTAAGACTGATGCTCATTTCATTTTAATTTATTTATTTATAAAAAAATAAAGAAAAAGAAAGAAAGGGTAGAACTTACTGTAGCAGGGAAGAGGCACGTGCGGGTGCGGGTGCGGCGGGGAAGGGGAATAGTGACAAGGATGGATGGGGAGCGGCGGCGTGGCATCCTGTTTGCTTTATTATTACATGGAGTGGAGTACTACTTTCGTATTTACATTATTTACACCTCGGTGGCTTATTAAATGAGACTAGTGTGGTGATGGGGTGGGGGCTCACCTGTCACCATGGAGGTTATTCGATTTTAGGTTTCTGGGTGGTGGGTTTTTTTTTTTTTTTTTTTTTTCTTTTTCGGGATGGAAATGGAATGCAACGGCTCTCTTTAATTGGTTGTTAAAGCATTTCACAAAATTGAATGGAGGACACAATTAAGATTGAAATTTCCAATCAACTTACTCCCTCCTCCGTTACTTTTTAGAAGTAGTTGTTTTTTTCGAGATTAAAAAGTGTTCCACAATAATTGTCATTTTTAGGTAGTTATAGGTAGTTATGTTATGTTTTTACTATATTGCCCTTCACATAAATGCTATTTGTTGGCATTTATTAAATATGAATTTAGTTGAAGGATAAAAATGTAAATTTATGAGTTAATTAATGCAAACCTTGGTTATTGAAATTGAGCTGAAATAGACAACTAAAAATGAATAGAGGGAGTATAATGAATGGGATGTGGGAGAGAGATTTGAGTTAGACGATAAACATTGAACTAGTATCCCTCCTAGGGGTGATTAACTAGTAGTGCTACTCGTACTCAACTCGGGATTCGGTTCGAAAAAAACTCGACTCGTACTTGATAATTGCTACTCGTCCAGCTCAAACTCGAGCTCGAGCTCGCATCAAGTCAAGCTCGACTCGACTCGATAACACCATTAACACACATTTTAATTAAACTTCATTTCATACTTTCCCTCACAGTCCACTCTATTTTCTATTAGAAAAAATATACTTTCTCCGTTTTTTTTGTTAGCTACATTTGACATGTTGCTACTGTTCACTCATATATTTTGACTTAAAATTTTATCATGGTTATATGAGTTAAAATATAGCCAAGTGAGATCTTGTTAGATTCGTCTCGTCTTGTAGTTTTTAAATATCGAACTTTTAGAATTTACTTCCTCTAAAATATCTAAACAAGGAAAAATAGTCATTCTATGAATTTTCAGTCTCGTCTCGTCTCGTGCTGGGTGGGTCCGTAGCAATCTTTAAAATATCTAAACAAGGAAAAATAGTCATTCGAAAAAACTAAAATATATTTTTAAAGAATTTTAGTTCTATGTTTAGTTGTACGATAATCAACACATATTCAATTATCAAATTAAATTGTCTCTTTTAGGCTATGTTAAAAATTCTAAATCAAATGTTAAGAAAAATAAAATAAATTCATACTTAAGCTACAAATTCAAGTTCGAGCTTAGAAAAAAAACACGCCAACTACTCGAACTTAAACTCGAACTCGATGATACTCGAGCTCGAACTCGACTTGATGATACTCGAGCTCGAGCTCGAACTCGAATATATGTTGTCAAGCTCAAGCTCAAGTACCATAATACTCGAGCTCGACTCGACTCGATATCACCCCTAATCCCTCCCACCCGATACAAATAAATGAAGGGAAAAGTGAATAATCAAAAGGGGGAATTGGAATAGGAGAAACTAACATAGAGTAGTACTAGTACATCCTAGGAGGATTAATTACTTGATAAAGTAAGTAGGTGGAACCTAGCTAAGAAAAGAAAGGTAGGGGCCTTTCCTTGTTCACTCGGATCCAAATGCCAAATGGCAATCCATCCCAAATTCCACACATAAAGTGTCATTTCACTGTTTTGGGTACGTTAGTAGTGCGCTACATATATACTCCATTTTTTTTAAGTAATTCACTAACTAGGGAAACTCATTGGTTAATCACACTTTGTTTTGCTGAATTGAGACACGATCATTATACATTGGAGGAAAAAAAAATACTTCCTCCTACATGAAAGTGCAACATTCACCCAATGCACGCAGTCCAATGCATGTTTTAAATCATTAATAACTTAAGTTCGGTATAAGTAAAAAAATTTAAAAGTTTGATATTTAAAAACTACATGACGAGATGAATCTAACAAGATCTCACTTGACTATGTTTTTCATTGTATAACTATGATAAAAATTTAAGTCAAAGTTAAACAATGAATAGTAACAAAAACTAAAATGGTGCAATATCAAAAGAACGGAAGAAGTATAATTGCACACCTGTTTCACATGGGTGCATGACTGCATGCATAGCATATGATAGCCGAGATGCACCTAAGTACCATATGGCATGCATAGCATATGAGAGCCGAGATGCACCTAAAAAGCTAGTCTAAGTAATCTCGGCTCCCATATACGACGGACACATGCATGTCGTTGTAGAAAAGGTACTACTGGTGGGCGGGACGAGACTGATGGATTGAAGGGGGGAAAATAAAAGATAAACTATGAAGACGATCTATCATCAGGCATCATCAGCTGTGGGAGGAGGTTAATGGGATTATTAATTAATGTTGAATATAATGTCAGGGCGGTGGTGCCCATGACCATGACCACGACCATGAGCATTTCACGTGTACATACATTGCGGGCACTAGGCAGGGTATGGGCAGATAGATATATATTCAATGTGCTGCCGAAGCTTGATCAGCTACATGCACTTGCTCTTCTGATGCTGCTGACTAGTACATATATATATGACCTTTCACATTAAAAACCCCCTACCAATTCCCACTACATACACTAACTCTTGCTTCTGTATATGAATTCGTTTCTAGTGCTACACAATGGCTAAATACAACTTGAGTAGTACTATAAAATTACGAAAATTTTGGGCTTAAAATATTTTGGGCTCAAGTTTTTTGCGTAACCAAAAGGTAAAACATGAAGTTTGTTCCGTTGGGCCTCTTTGGACCACAATTTGGGCCATTATTATTATTATTATTCTGTAACAACACACAAAAGCGTATATAAGGGCACAATACAAATACTACAGTACATTTTTATCTGAACAAATCACGGACAATTCGGCACACATTGTGAATGTGGGAAAATCAATAAAGAAACAAGTAAGCAAGCAACCGAGGAATTGATTTGTTACAAAAGTCATACTCGCTTCTTATACTCCTTGTAAGTTACTATAACTCTCTGTTGGTGGGAAAGTCCTCCAATATTAACTCTCATCATTTAATTCAATTGAATTTCACTGATCCATCCCACATGGATTCATTCATTTAAATATTTATTAGTCACAAAGTAAATAGAGCAAGAAAAGAAAATTAGGTCGATTTCGTGTACCATAATAATTGCCATTGGTGTTTATATATATGCACCACCAAGCATATGCCACATCTAATTTGTAAGCGAACTGATTATTATTATTATTATTCTATATATGCATACAACCATTGGCGGATCCATTTATGTACAAGGTGGGTCAATTGACCCACCAAAAAAAAACATAAAATATTAGTACTAATATTTTGATATAATTAGGAATTATGTGGTAATTTTAGTATAAATGTTGATTAATTTGAGTAGGAGTTTAATAGCATGTTGGCTGTTTTTATTATTTGTATATGTACTTCCTCTCTTTTTAAAGATTGTTACGAACCCACCAAACACGCAGTCCAATACACATTTTAAACCATTAATAACTCAAATTTGGTACAAGTAAAAATTCTAAAAATTCAATATTTAAAAACTATAAGACGAGACAAATCTAACAAGATCTCACTTGAGTATATTTTAACTTATATAACCATGATAAAACTTTAAGTCAAAGTATCTAAGTGAACAGTAGCATTTGTCAAACCGTAGCTAACAAAAAAATGGAGGAAGTATAAGATAAGATAAATAACATATATGAATACTCCCTCCGTTCTTTTTTAACTTCACCCATCCTGCATTTCACGCAATCCAATACACATTTTTAATTTTTAATAACTAAAATTATATGAAAGTAAAAATTATAAAAGTTTGATATTCTAAAACTATTTGATTAGATGAATCCAACAAGATCTCGCTTGAGTATGTTCTATCTTATTTAACGACATAAAAAGTTGAATCAAAATTACTTAATGAATAGTATCTATTATGCTAATGGTGAACTTAAAAAAGAACGGAGGGAGTATAATTTAATTAAGTGGTTCATAACTCTAATGGGGATATATTCAACAAAGAGCCTATACCATTTTTTTAGCCTCTTAAAATTTGGTGTTTTCAATCTAAATTTTAAAATGTATTTAAAACTCTTAAGGTATTGAATCTAGGTTTTAAAAAGTTTTTAAAAAATCTTGAAGTATTTAATACAAAATTTAAAAAGTCTTAAAAATCTTTAGGTATTTAACAACCTAATGACACATACTCCATCAATTTTAATGGATTCTCTTCGACAAAAATATAAAACTTTATTTTTTCCAATAAAGGTTTCTACGGATTGTGTACAACATGGAGTTTACATAAAATCAATCAACTTTATGTGAAGTCTAAGAATTTTCTAAACACACCGATTTTTAAAACTTAAAAAAAATATAACACAATTTTAATTGAACACATCTTCCTAAAGTTGACGATCACTCTTCATAATATCTGACCTGCCAAATAAAAAATGCTGGATCCGCCACTGCATACAACGACATAAGTAGGTAATGGAACCTTGACTTTCATACCATGATAATGGCGTATTTATCTAAAAAAATATGTGGTAGAAAAATAAAATAAAACTGAGAGTATTATTCTGAATTCATCTCAACATAATTTCTTGGGATGGGATCCACTTGATGCTCGCATTCTGTTTTATATATTCTCATTAACAAACAAATATAGTAAAACGAATATTTAAAATCATCCTATCATCTAAATGACGACTACTAGCTAGTAGTAATAATTTTCACTATTATTGCGAAACTGAATCATGAAATTATAAAATAAGGAAATTTGAACTTTAATATAAAGATTGGAGATGGAAAGTTAATCATGTTGAGTTGGGAAACCATCCATACCTTATGACATTTTCGTTTTTATGTACTATGAATATGAAGTTATTACATTACACATATATTGAGTGAGTAAAGAACACATACCTCTATTCCTTACTTCTCACATACATTTTTCGAAATTTAAGACGCATTTTTAATTCTTAATAAGTTAACCTGATTGTTACCAAATTATAATTTTACGGAATGAAATAAGTACTACAACTGTCTTATTATAATTGTTACGGACTTACTTGACACATACGCTGATACACATTTTTAACGATTATCAACTTAAATTGTTTACAATAAAAAATTATAAAAAATTGATATTCTTAAACTACAAGATTAGACGAATGTAGCAAGATCTCATTTGATTATATTTTTTCTTACATAATTATAATAAAAATTCAAATTAAAGTTAAACATTGAATTGTACCAAAAAATTAAATGTAACAATTTTAGTAAGATGGAGTAAGTATATGATATACTACTCAGTGTAGAGAATTGCGCATCACACTTGACTGTTACATCATGATGCTATGGTTGTTATAGTACGCGGTTTCTATCGGTTGGTTTTTATATTTTGTATAATTAGTTATAGGAAAAAAGGGTAAATAGGTCCTTTTTCTTTTCAAAAAATTCAAATCAGTCATTTTTCTATTTTATTACCAAAACAGTCATCTACAAATGCTAATTATGTTCAAATCAGTCCTTTTTTCACTAATTATATTCTAATTGCTGACGTGGCAAGGGTTTTAATTTAAACCTGACACGTGTGCATAATATTAGTCCTTTTTTCTTTTATCTTTTGCCAATTCAGTTCTAAACTTTTATTTTGTTCTATTTAGTCCTCTACCCCCAATCACTCATTTTTATATTAATTGGCCTCAAACCTTTCAAATTATTTCATTTTAGGCCCAGAACCTTAAATTTTTTATTATTACTAATCCATTTATCAAATAAATGCACAACATACTTCCATAAATAAAATTAAACACCAAACCTCATATATTGGGTTCGACTGCTTTGTTATCGGGTCTTTCAAGTACCGGAATTTTACGGACTCTCTCTAAAAACCACTCGACCGCAACCGATTGTTCATTGGTTTTGGTTTCCTTCAGTAACAATCAACAGAATCTTACTTTGCGTCCTACCTTAGGATGTAGCAATATTTGAGTAAATGATTTAACTTGAATTTTTGGAAGGTTATGGATACAGGAAGCCTTGGTTTTATTGAAAAATATTAATATTATTAAAAATATTTAAAAAATAGCCTGAATTTTATTGTCCACAAAATATGATTGTGCTGATTGTTGCTGAAGGAAACCAGAACCATGAACCATCGTTACGGTCGGGTGGTTAGAGATAGTCCGTAAAATACGGAACTTCGAAGACCCGGTAACAAGGCGGTCAAACCCAATGTATGAGGTTTGGTATTTAATTTTATTTACGGAAGTATGTTGGGTATTTATTTGATAAATGTATTAGTAATAATAAAAAATTTAAGGTTCTGGGCCTAAAATGAAATAATTTGAAAGGTTTGAGGCCAATTAATATAAAAATGAGTGATTGGGGTAGAGGACTAAATAGAACAAAATAAAAGTTTAGGACTGAATTGGCAAAAGATAAAAGAAAAAGGACTAATATTATGCACACGTGTCAGGTTTAAATTAAAACCCTTGCCACGTCAGCAATTAGAATATAATTAGTGAAAAAAGGACTGATTTGGACATAATTAGCATTTGTAGAGGACTGTTTTGGTAATAAAATAGAAAAATGACTGATTTGAATTTTTTGAAAAGAAAAAGGACCTATTTATCCTTTTTTCCATTAGTTATATGTAGAGTAAAAATAATTAATTTTTTTTTTAAAAAAAAAAACAATGGAGTAAGCACCGACAAAACTGAAAAGCATATAGTAATATAAGAGGGTTAGAAAAATGTGGGAAAAAAGACCAAATATATCCGTTTTGTTTTAAAAAAGCCAAATCTATTATTTTTTTATTACCGAATTTATCCTCTACATATGCTAATTATATCCGGAAATATCCTAAATTCACTAATCGTGGAATGACTGCTGACGTAACAATAAATTAACTTAAACCCTACACGCTGGATGAGATTTGAAGTGTCTCTCATTTAGGGCTGGGGAAAAATACCGAGTATACCGCATACCGCACATACCGTATCGAAAAAAGAAATCTCGAAATTTTAGGTATACCGTAATTTTCGGTACGGTATCATACCGAAAAAAAAATTCTCCGTACCGTATACCTTACCGAGCTTTACGGTATGAAAAATTTCATACCGTTGCCGTAGCGAACATTTCGGTATACCGATCTTCGGTATACCGAAAATTTCGGTATGAAATATTTCCATACCGACATTCCGGTAAGTTCGGTATATACTGCTATACCGAACATTCAGTACATACCGACATACCGTATCGCGGTATATACCGACATACCGAACATTCACTACATACCGACATACCGGTATTGCGGTATATACCGGCATACCGAACTTTCGCTATATACCAACATACCGATATTACGGTATATAACGGTATCGCGGTATATACCGATACCGTGGTATATACCGATACCGTGGTATATACCAAAGTTCGGTACGGTAGCGTTATACCGCGGTATCAAAAAATTTATACCGTTACCGTACCGAAATCTTACGGTACGGTATGATACCATACCGAAAATTACGGTATACCTAAAAATTTGATATTTTCGGTATTTTTTCGATACGGTATGTGCGATATGCAGTATATTCGGTATTTTTCCCCCGCCTTAATTGAGACACACTTCAAATTTGATCCAGCGTGTAGGGTTTAAGTTAATTTATTATCACGTCAGCAGGCATTCCACGATTAGTGAATTTAGGATATTTTCGGATATAATTAGCATATGTAGAGGATAAATTCGGTAATAAAATAGAAAAATGATAGATTTGACTTTTTTTTAAACAAAACGGATATATTTGGCCTTTTTTTCCGAAAAATGTGCCAAGAAAAATATTACTAGTAAATTATAAGAATGCCTTCGGTAACATGTAGATACTCTCCTTATTACAAGAAAAAAAAAAAGAAGTTTTAGCCAGCGGAAAAATTCATAAGTGATCATATTTGTAATTAAAATTGATTAGCAACAAAAAAAACTATCGAGCGAGTTTTTTTAGCTTATACTAGGTATCCCAGACTATATTGAGTCCAAGACTAATCCCTCGAGGATTTGGTGGACACTGAAGGATTGTCTCTCCCAAAACAGAATTCTGTATACACAAAGGCTCGAATCCGAAAACCTTTGCTTAAGCTACAAGAGCCCCATACCACTCAAACTAACTCTATTTAGATCCTATCGATCGAATTGGATCTGTAGCTAAATTATGAAGTATATTTTTTTTATATAATATTTTCATTACTTACAAATTGCAAATCTTTTTCAAAGTAATTATCGTATCGATTCAAATAATCGACACAATTCTGTTAACAAAAAGTAATTCTTGCAACTTTTATTAATTTCAAATTTTCTCTTGATTTAATGCTTATCATATTTTTAGGTGAATACCAGGGTATCCTCAGGCCACATTGGACCCAAGACTAATCCCTCGAGGATCTGCAAGGGCAATTAAGGGCGCCTCTCCCAAAGCAGTTCTCTGCATACACAAGCCTCGAACCCGAGACCTTGCTTAAGCATTTCTTTTTTGAGTATTAGTTTTGGCGTCAATATAACATGATGGGATACCGATATTATTGAATGAAAAAGAAAATAATTTCTTTTGCAATATTGAATGAAAAAGAAAAAACCTAAATATCCAAACTATATCCATGTGGGTCCCCTGAGTACATTGGTGCTTTGTGTCTGTCACATGAACCTGCAACTATTACATTCAGACAACATGTGCCAACGCAACCTCGAACCCCATGCCCTCCCCTACTCTACACTCCAGTGCAATGCACCCATTTATTTTGAACCGTCACCTTGCACAAGTCCATCGTCGCAAGTGCAAGTTCTTTTAAACCAGTGGCTAATATCTGTTGTTAATTCCTGCACTCGAACCCGCACAACAATTCCCACCTGTCCCTCCGCCATTAGTATCCTCCCCGTCTGTCGATAGCACACCAAATCTGAGTCCTCCCAATCGAAGCAGCAGGGAAATTCGTCAAACGTACTGTTCCATTTCAACATTATTTAATTCTGATGTCAATTCCGTTCTTTCACGCTCAGAGAGGGAAAATTTTCCCCCCAAAAGTAAAATAATCGGAAAACCTAAATAATGCTTTCTTGATTTTCTCCATACCTTAAGCACAACCACAGGCACCCTTTTTGTCTGCTTCCCACATTTTAATATTACCTCAAAAGTGCGAACAGGGGCGGCATCGATAATTTTGGGGGGAATGACAAAAAGCAAGTGCGTATGACGATGGATCGGCTGTTTGTGGTTTGTGTTTCTGTGGTGTTATTTCACTCCATCAAAGGTGAGTTCTAACAAAAGCTCATTTTCTTTTACTTTTTTTTGCCTTTTCGTTGCAGATTTGTGGACCCATTTGTGCACTTGGAATGCCTTTTAACCTTTTTTTGTGTTTGAGATTGTCGAAGCTGGAAAAAGTGGGTAATAATTTCATCACCTTGAGAAAAAAAGCATGGATTTTTTTTTTTTTTTGGTTTAATTGATTCTGGATTCAAGAAAACTAATCCAATGTAGTTTTCTTGCTGATTTAGAAGGAAATCGGATGTTAGGGTTTGAAATGAAATGTGTTTTAATTTCTGTTGAATTGTGCATTGATGATTCAAGTTTAAACGCTTTACTCTGTACTTGGGGAATTTGTATCGACACGTGATTGTTAACTCTCAATTCTTAGGGTTCCTAGAATTGTATTGAAATTGGGATAATGATGGATGCACAGTGCTGTGAATTTATTCTCCATTGAAAGTATGAGGAGTTCAGGAGTAATCGGACATTCGGGTTCCCATACAAGCCCGGGAACGCCAGAGAATGGCGTGGAAATGCCGAAGCCGTGGTCTTCCGAACGAGTACCGTTGCAGGAAAGTAACAGGAGTAGGAGACATATCAGTTCTGCGGCATTGATGCACTTTAACAGTGGGAGGGCTTTGCCTTCGAAATGGGACGATGCAGAGAGGTGGATTACCAGCCCGATTTCTGGCCAAGGATCAATTAGGACTGCGGTTGTTCCGCCTCAAAGACGGCCCAAGTCGAAGAGTGGCCCTCTGGGGCCTCCCGGACATGTGTATGGATCCATCTATTCGCCGACCATGGGTGCAGGTGATGGTGGGAATGTGAGAACCTTCTTGGAGACTTCACCGCTTACAACTGGGGTGCTGGTACCTGAGGGGATATCAATACACTATGACAATGGTGTTGCTGAAAAATCTGGTTCTGTGTATGGAGAAAATATTATGCTGAGGAGCAGTAGAACTGCACCCGGTTTGTTGGATTTGCAAAGTGAAACTTCATTGTCGAGTTCTCGAGGTACAAGTTCCTTTTGTCATCTTTGTAACTTTTGTAGTTAGTTCTGCTGAAAGTTTTAAGTATTTTTAGAAGTGTATCAGTTTTCATTTATTTCTATTTCTATTCCTCTAATGAAACTAAGAATATCAATTAGTAGTATCTTATGTCTATAAGAAGGGTCACTTCTCTTGAAGTAATTTATATGCTTCTCATACTGTATAATAAAAGTTACATGAGATATCTCCCAAGCATTGATGCATTGAATTGGCCAGATGATAAGTTCAGTGGTGCCAATGAGGAAGAAGCTCTGGTTCCAAGAGCCATTTATCAGAGGGACACAGCAACTCAAATGAGCCCGGAAGGCAGCACACATTCGTCTTCCAATGGGAGGTTTTCTTTCTCTACTACTACAGTGTCGATGCCCTCATCATTGCGTCCACAAGGAACTCTTGCTGCGAAAGATGATATCAGAGATGTTCAGGTAGACAGAGGAACCACTATGTCTAGCCAGGCCAAGAAACGAGGTTCTAGAAAGACCAAGAAGATACTAACCAATGCTGAGGACTTGGATTCCCCTTGGAATGCGTCCGAGGCATCAAAAAGCACATCAAAGTAAGTCCAGAAACTAAATTTTATCAAGACTAAATGCCCCCTCTTATCCAAAATACATGTCCTTTTTCTGGTGGAAATATCTAAACCTACATATATTTTGGATTGGAGGGTGTAAGAGAAGTGCAAACTTTATAGCTGAGTAAAATGTCTGATGGTGAAATGTTAGCTTGAAATTTATTGGTCCAGAGAGTTTTGTTGCTGGCTGTTGCATATTTAATATCACAATTGCATCATGCATTCTGCAGGTTGCAAAAAGAGGAGGCAAAGATTGCTGCTTGGGAGAACTTGCAGAGGGCGAAAGCCGAGGCATCAATCCGGGAACTTGAGGTTAGTGTATGCAAGAACAGGTTGCTGAATTGAATTGGCAAAGTCACAACTTTTTCAAAGTTAGCTTGTAAGTTGGCAACTAATTGAAGTTCTGTATCCTATGGTGTTCGTTTTACTCGAATTGGTTGAGCCTACTTATCCAAAAACTTAGATATTCATGAGACGTTGGTCTGTTTATCTATGGGAGGCAATAGTTAGCTTATATCTTATACATATACTCGAATATATAATCTTTTGAAATTTCTTTCGATGACCAATTTTTATGCAATTTCATGCAATAACTTTGTTTTGTTCAGATGAAGCTAGAGAAGAGGAGATCGGCATCAATGGACAAAATCATGAACAGACTCCGTGCAGCTCAGATGAAGGCTGAATCCATGAGAAAATCACTGTCAGAAAATCGCTCCACTTCAGACAGGAGGTTCTCTGGTTGTGTATACGTCAAAGACAGCATTCAACGCAGGTTCTTTGTTTGTTGGAGGAATTAGTTCATTGGCTGGTCCTCCAGGTTTACTTACTTGGTGAAATGCTACACACATATATATAGTCTATTTATGTTGGCTTCATTTTATTGCATCGATGGTTATGTCTCCCCATGTATCAAAAACCAAATGATATTGTCCATAAAGGCTCTATTTTGTACAAACATAATATAATATTAATGAATGAAAATTCTTAGATTTACTGCACGCAGTGTCACTTGTAAGCTTGATCAATCTTATTTCAGGCCCTCATCTTCACTAGTGGCCATGATGTTAAGCTTGTGTCCTCAGCGATGCAACTGGAAGATATATGATGCTTAAGTTGGGATTAGGGGTGTAAACGAGCCGAGCCGAGCTCGAGCCACACCAGGCTCGAGCTTGGCTTGGTTATGTATAAGTTCGGCTCGGCTCGAGCTCGAAGCTCGACGAGCTTTAAAAATTGAGCTCGGCTCGAGCTCGACCCAATATATTGAAGCTCGAGCTCGGCTCGAAGGGCCAAAAAAGCTGACATAAATTTCAGTTTTTTTTTTTTAAACCGGGTATCCCTAGACCATATTGGACTCAAGATTAAAAAATTTTAAATTATTCAATAATGAGCTTATAAACTTGAAAGACGGAGTTCTGTAGAAATATATTAAACTATTCATAATTCTTTGTAATAGTCTCAATTTGGAAGGAGATTGGGATTTAGTTTTTTTCATTTAGTGTAAACCATAATAAAATATAATGTACTATATTATTAAATAAAAGAGGAGTGAATTTACTGTTGCACTTCCTCTTCCTCACATTTGTTAAGAAAGAAAATACACTATATTTTTAAGAAAGAAATAATATATATATAATATATTCGAGCCTATTATCGAGCTTTCGAGCCGAGTATTAGTTAGCTCGGCTTGAGCTCATTAATATTCGAGCCGAGCCTTTTCGAGTCGAGCTTTGGTCGAGCTTTGATCAAGTCGAGCCCGAATATTTTACGAGCCTATCAGTCTCATTTACACCCCTAGTTGGGATCATGAGAAACTAGCTAGGATTTCATGACACACGATCATGCATGATTTTGAGTCTATAGTTTGTCGGAACCAAAAAAGTAGAGCGGTCCAATCTGGGTCTGGGAAAAGTTGGGTTAATCAGGGCAAATGCCCTACAATAATTTACAAAATTTTTCACGGAATGCGATGATTTCGTCACATTGTTCATCGTTTGGCGCACAAAGCGACAAAGTGATGAAATCCAACAGGCGACGTCGTTTTATTTTTCTACGTCTTCCCACAAATGTCCTGTAGTCGTCTTATTTTTCGTCGTCTTTCCACAAATGTCCTGTAGTGATGGTTGGCAGCCTATCCAGCTATATCAGAAGGCCAATCAACTAGAACAATGTATGCAAACCAACAAAGTGGCTTTTAATCACTTACCATTTCTTTTTTCCCTTCTAGCTGGAGTAGCTATATATAGGTGCTATATTAATTGCCCTCAATTGATTAATTGAGCTAACAAGGCGGAGGAAGCCCTGTAACAGGCTAGAAGTAAGAGGGTTTGGGAGATGACAAATTCCATAGTAATTCGCAACCAAAGCATTAATTTATTTTAGCTTGAGCTTCACCTACTTTGAACTTGTTAAAGCAAAATAGCACGAATGTTAGGATGACAAGAGAAGTCATGACTGGATTGGTTTCAGAAAGGTCTTCAAAGCTGTTATGAGCCAATATCATTCCTGGGTCAGGTATTGGTTTTTCTTTTCCATTGATTGTACATTCCCCAAAAGTTCGTGTAACTTGGAAATGGGCCACTTGATAGAGTGGTGATCCTTATAGAATGTTTATGTTATCAGCTGGCCCATTCAACGTCGGGTAATGAAAAAGGCTCTCTCGTATGTAAGTGGTGGTTAGCTTTGTTGGATGATGCTTAGACCTTACTGAATATTCACCTTTGTAGCGTGGTGAAGTTTCCTCGAGCATTTTATTGATCAATCACCGTGGTTGACCTTCCCTTTACTTGCCATGGCTGGATTTCCTAATCATGGCAGATTTACTTTGTTATGTTCATCCTTATTCTTGGTCTCCAAAAATTTCCCCTGTGTTTTTCTGGACCGTCCCTTGTCGGTATATTTTTACATTAGCCAGATCTTTTGCTTTCTGATATCATAATATTAAATGTAGACGGATTGGCGATTTATATAATTGAAAATGCATCTTTTACTCTTAAATTAGCCGGTCATTGAATAATGCGTGAATTTTTTTTTTTTTTTTTTTTTTTTTCTTCGCTAAACAACAATGCTAGAAAAGCTTAAGAATCAAAGCTTACAAGGACTGGCACACACACATACACGTACATTGTCGTGATCTTTATTCCTATGGAAAATGCGGGTCATGCCACACAAATTACAAACAATAATGAGTGAAATTTAAGATCAAAGCTTAAGAATCAAACAAATTAAATTCCCATTGTCTTATTCCTATGGAAAATAAATTCGTACAAGGACTGGCACACACACATACACGTACATTGTCGTGATCTTTATTTCGGGCCGGGATTGAGAGTACACTTCCAATGCCCTTATGGCCTTGCCTTCACTTATGCACACACTACCTACAAATACAACATTCGCTATATATAGGAACACAACACTTTCACGTGATATATAAAGAAATTAAACCATCATTGTGATTTGAAGGCCTTGTCGTCGTTGGACTTGAAAACCTCAGCCGATCCAATTCGGATGGAGTTGACATAATCGGTAGGCATGTGAGCTGGTACACCGGCCACTAGAAGCCCAATCATCCGAAGCATCCGAATCGAGCCTGTTTCCGAGTATTCAGGCCCCCTCGTGTATGGAATTATGAAACTCCTAACTAGTTCCCAACAGGCGTTTACGATCTTGGGCACTAACCATAGTATGTTGAAGTAGTTCTTGTTTGGTTGCTCCTCCACAATCTGTACAAAACGTGTTATTCATTAGATCAAATAATGTTTTCTTTAACAATATTGTTGAAACTTTCTTTCAGTTCAATATAAATTAAATGGGTGCTTACTTTTCCCTTGTAGAGGCTGTTGAAATATATGCAGGTTCCGAAATGCTTGAACATGAAAGCGGAATCCTCTGCGGGTACCCTCGGGACCATATCGAAGCCGTAAACAAATCGATAATGTTGGAATTCATACTTGGCCATCAATCCTTTCATAAATTCCGCAAACGTTTCATTCCCGACCCTGGGTTGGCCGAACGTGTAAACTCCCTCCAGGCGGTTCAACAGGTCATCCTCCCCGTGCAGAGCCAGGATTGCCGGAAACAGGGCGGCTAGGGCGCCACCGAGGCTGTGGCCTGTGATCACGAACTTGACTCGGTCATTTTCCTGCAGGAGGGTCTTGAGTTTGTCCCGAAGACCGTAGTAGGCAGTTTGGGGCTTCCCGGGGTCCTGGGTCCGGGGCCAACCCTGGCTCTTCTGGAGGCCCAGGGCCTTCATGAAGCCGCCGTGGATACGCCCCAGACCGGGGATCTCGTACCAGGAGATATCGACGTCGGTGCACCAAGCATCATTGCCGTCGGTGCCTCGGAAGGCGACGACGATGGTGTCGTGGGTGTCATCCATGAGGAAGGCCTGCGTGCTGGCCGCTTCCTGGTAGTCGTCCCAGAAGTCGTATGAATCTATGAACTCCATCTGAAATGTTTAATGAGTCGGATTAACATAAGGATAGCTGTTAGCTAGATATTTGGATGGACCAAATTTTGTCTAAATATTTCAACCTTATTTTTTGTAACATCATAACTTGAGTTGATTAATGATATCTAAGGCCGCCTAAACTACTAATCCTTGGCTTTCAAAAAAAATTTAAGTAAAATAATTTTGGAAGAGCAAAAATTACTACTAGTATTCACAAAGGGTGTAATATGAAGAGTCGTCCATGATACTAGTTGTGAAATGAATTAGAAGTCGAGGGATTGCAAGTTTAATTAATTTAGGGATTGCAAGTATAATTATTTTAGTGCATAATAAAACATAGGGTCATGGAATGCCCTCCAGTCCAGTCCAGTCCATATTGTTGTTGTTCTTAAGGACGCCTCTCCCAAAGAAATTTTTTGTATACACAAGGTTCGAATCACAGACCTTGCTTATGCGATTAGAACCCCATCCACTCAAGTCAACTAGTCAACTGTTGTTAGTGATGGTGGCATTATTATTTGTATTAGTATTTGTTAGGGTTATTTTGTGCAGAGTTGTTGTTTGACTGTTGTTCAGACTATTCATCAACAACGAAGCTAATCTGAGCAGGTGCCAGCTGGAGTTTGTTACAACTTAATTGGTGAACGGTTATTTGCGAATCTTTCTAGAAGATTCCCGTGCTTTCTGAAGAATAACCGTCTCACACGTGTTTACACTGCTATATATATGTGTGATCATCATTTGTACTTAGTTTTAGAGATTTCATTCATAGATCCACATATATGTTTTGCTTGAGTGTTACATAGTAGTTGCTTGCTGAGAGTAATTTCTGTGTAATTTTGAATTCGAATTACTTGTAAATGGAGAGGCATTGAGATGCTCTTCATCCGTATTGGAAGCATGGTGATGCTGTCTACTGGAGAAGGTTCGTCGAGATGATCAAGGAAGCTGTAGACCGAATGGAGGCAGTTACAGCATGGAGAATCACTCTCAAGTTGAATAAGGTGGAGTTGCAGATGGTGAAGTGTGGTTGATACACTTACCAGACTACTGGTCGTGTTCCAGTAACCAAGTTTAACTTGTGTTGAGGTTTGATTGCTCTTATGCTTTTGCTGTTCATTGGTTTGATCAGTATTGATGATTAGTGGATGAACCTGGCTTGGTATGCCTCCAGATGTAGATCGTATGATCGAACTGGGTAAACAACTTGTTGTGTTGATTTGTTTACTGCTTTAGTTACTTCCGCGTAGTTAATACAACACACAAACTACGTCTGCTCATAAGTACAGATCAGGCTGGGACAAACAAGTGGTATCAGAGCGAATCCAGTGCTCTAGCGAAATTGAGTAGATCAGATCTGTTTAGAAGATGAGTAATAGGGAAGGTTCTTCAGTTTCTCGTCCACCATTGTTTGATGGAACTGACTACAGTTACTGGAAAACGAGAATGAAGGCATTTATAGCATCACTTGGTGAAGATGCTGATGAGGCAATCGAAACACGCTGGGAACAACCTACTAGGCTGGTGACTCCAACTAATGCAGACGATCCACCAACAACTAGGCCTGCTACAAGAGCTGAATTAACTGCTGCTGAAAGGCTAGCTAAGCAAGGTAACTTTTCAGCTTTAAATGCTCTATTTGCTGCTATGGATTCTACTCAGTATAGAATGATTTCGAACTATACTACTGCTTATGATGCATGGAGAGCTTTAGAAATAGCGCATGAAGGTTCTGCTGATGTGAGAGCTACTAGACTACAACGTATTGAAACACTCTTTGATAGCTTGCGTATGAGTGATGATGAATCTATATCTGCTTATTATAGTAGATTTAAGGATGTTGTTAGTCAGGCGTACTCTCTTGGTGCTCAGTGGGATGAGAGAAAGCAAGTTAGGAAATTGCTTAGAACGGTTTCTAAGAAATTCTTTCCTAAAGTTGCTGCTTTGGAAGAGTTAGATAAAGTTAACACCATTTCTCTAGAAGGCTTGTATGGAATTCTTCAATCTTACGAGTTGAATTACATAGAGAATGATACTACTAAGAACATTGCTCTTAATGTTGAAAATAAGGAAGATAACTTAGATGAAGATGAAGTTTCTTTTATCTCGAAAAGTGTATCTAAGATGCTGCAGGAAAGGAGAGCAAAACAGTTTCAGAATAAGAAGTATCAGAATCGTAATCAGTCTGGAAAGCCAACAACCGATAAACATCCGTCTGGTAATCGTAGACAGAATGATAAAGGCAAGTATGACAAGAAGCAGAGAAAGGCTAGGGATTTTAAGAAACCAGATGCTTTTTCTGATTTACAGTGTTATGAATGTAATGGAACTGGTCATATCAGAATTGAGTGCCCTACCGCTAAGAGAAGAGAAGGTAAAGCACTACAAGTTTCTTTGACAGATGATGAGGATGAAAGTCCGACAGAAGAACAACACAGTGATTCAGAAGTTGTTGCTTTCACTTTGCAAGAGACATCCAAATCAGTTCAAAAAGGTACTTTTGCTGAATCTTCACAAGGAAATAATACTCTCACAGATGATTCAGATAGTGAAGAAGATGAGGATTTCGACAAACTTTATGAAGCTTATGAATTTCTGAAAGAAGAATTTTCAGTTGCTGTAAAGGAGAATAAGAAGTTGTTACAACAACTTGCTGACACCGGAATTCTTTTGGATAAAACTTCTGAGCAGAAGAAGATACTCAAAGGTGAACTTGAGACTTTGAGAAAGTCATATGATGGATTACTTCTTGAAAAAGAGAAAGTTCTTAAGGATCTTGAGTTACTGAAAGAAGAATTGGATGCAGTAAAGGTTGAATCTAAACAGCTTCAAGACAAGAATCATGAATTTCAGAGACTCTTTAAAGGAAAAGGAAAGCTTGATGATGTTCTTATGCAGGGAAAACAACCGAAAGACTTCACTGGTATTGGTTTTTCAGGGAAAAAGTCAGATAATCAGAGGAAGTTTGTAAGTGGTGGTTTTCTTCAACAAACTGCAAAGGTTAATGCACAGGTTTCAGAAACAGAATCTAAGAAGAGAGATTGTGCGTACTGCAGACTACCTGGTCATGATGCTGATACTTGTTTAAAAATTGTCAGAGACTTAATGCGTGGTAATGCTGTTGTCTGGCCATCAGATGGATTACAGAAGAAAATTCAGTTACAGAAAGTTTGGGTTAGAAAGCGAATTCAGTCGAAATGTCTTGTAGTTCTTTCACTTCGACAAGGGATGCATAGTGAAAAATGGTACTTCGATTCAGGATGTTCTCGACATATGACAGGTCAAAAGGAGCTTTTGATAAACTTTGAAGATAGTGATTGTGGAGATGTTGTCTTTGGTGATGGGATTAGAAGTCGAATCTCTGGTTTTGGAAGAGTTAAAGATGAGAGTTTATCACAGTTATCCTCAGTTTATTTTGTTGAAGGTTTGACAACGAATCTCATCTCAATAAGTCAACTATGTGATGATGATAATCGTGTGGAGTTTACAAAGAATTTTTGTAGGGTTTTCAATGAAGCAAATGCATGTGTGATGATCGGAAATAGATCTAAGAACAATTGTTATGTTCTGAAGAAGGAAGTTCAGCATGCTTTGTTATCTAAAAATGATTTGACAACTCTTTGGCATCAAAGACTTGGTCACATAAATTTCAGAAATCTGCAGAAGATCAGTTGTTCAGGTGTTGTCAGAGGTATTCCCCGACTACCGAGAAATATTGAAATGATTTGTGGTGGTTGTTCTAAGGGAAAACAGACCAAGGCACAGCATAAGAAGGTTGATGAGCTGCTTACTTCACGTTGTTTGGAACTTCTTCATATGGATCTTATGGGTCCATCTGAAATTGAAAGCTTAACAGGAAGGAAGTATATCTTTGTGTGTGTGGATGATTTCTCACGTTACACTTGGGTAGAGTTCTTGAGATCGAAAGATGAAACCTTTGATGCTTTTGAGAAGTTGTGTTTGAGACTGATGACAGAGAAACAACAGAAGATTATTAGAATTCGAACCGATCATGGAAGAGAGTTTGAGAATTCAAGGTTTGAAGATTTTTGCAAAGTGCATGGGATTGGTCATGAGTTTTCGGCTCCCAAAACACCACAACAGAATGGTGTAGCAGAGAGGAAGAATAGGACTTTGCAAGAAATGGCTAGATCAATGTTGCATGCATCTACGTTGTCTAAGGGTTTTTGGGCTGAAGCAATGAATACTGCATGTCACATTGTTAACAGGGTGTATCTACGACCACAGACCAACTTCACTTCTTATCAAATTTGGAATGAAAGGAGTCCGAGTGTTAAATACTTTCATATCTTTGGATGCAAGTGTCATGTTCTAAAGGATAGAACACCATTGAAGAAATTTGATTCAAAATCAGAAGAAGGATGGTTCCTTGGCTATTCTTTAAACTCTAGAGCTTTTAGAGTATATTTGAAAGATTCGAAGAAGGTCATTGAGTCTATCAATGTTGTTTTTGAAGATGTTGGACCACTTGAGAAAGATAAGGATAATGATGATGACTTGGTTGTGAAACATCAGGTTAATCAACAAGAAAGAAATGTTGTTGAGGATGATCAAGATATAAACAGTGATATTGATAAAGATGTTGAAGTCAGTAATACCGAGGTTGGTGAAACATCGAATCAACAACCAACTCAGGCTGAAGTAGAAAGGAGACGAGGTCCCAAACCTGGACCAAGGACTCTTAAACATCATTCATCACAGGATATCATTGGAGATCCAACTGCGCAGAGGCAAACCCGAAATAAGCAAATTGATTTCAGAGATCTTGCTGGATTTAATTGCTTTATATCAAAGATTGAACCGAAAGATGTAAAGGAGGCTTTACAAGATGAATACTGGGTTGCTGCAATGCAGGATGAACTACTACAGTTTGAACGGAATGAAGTTTGGGAATTGGTTGAACAACCGGCTGACATCAACGTGATTGGTACTAAATGGGTTTATAGGAATAAATCTGATGAGAAAGGGAACATTGTTCGTAATAAGGCTAGATTGGTTGCACAAGGTTTTACTCAAATTGAGGGTCTTGATTATGATGAAACCTTCGCACCGGTTGCTAGAATGGAAGCCGTAAGGATGATGTTGGCAATAGCTTGCTCTTTGAATTTCAAGCTTTTTCAAATGGATATCAAAACAGCATTTTTGAATGGAAGAATCAAAGAAGAAATTTATGTTGCACAGCCAAAAGGATTTGAAGATCCAAAGTATCCTCAATATGTGTATAGAGTTAAAAGGGCCTTGTATGGATTGAAACAGGCACCACGAGCGTGGTATGAACGACTGGCGAACTACTTGTTGGAAAATGAGTATATCAGAGGTTCAGTTGACAAAACGTTGTTTGTGAAACACAGAAATCACGATATTCTGGTAGCCCAAATTTATGTTGATGATATCATTTTCGGATCAACTTCAGAGAAGTTAAAGACAGAATTTGTGGAAGCTATGAATTCTGAGTTTGAAATGAGTATGCTTGGAGAATTGCATTACTTCTTAGGACTTCAAGTACATCAAAAGGAAGATGGAATCTTTTTATGTCAAGAAAAATATGCTAGAAATATGATAAAGAAGTTTGAGATGGAGGATTGTAAGGTGATTTGTACACCTATGGCACAACAGGCTAAACTCTCAAAGGAAGATATTGGAGCTAATGTTGATCAAAAATTATATAGAAGCATGATTGGAAGTTTGCTTTACTTGACCGCTTCAAGGCCGGATATTTCCTTTAGTGTAGGAGTTTGTGCTCGTTTTCAATGTGATCCTAAGGAAACTCATTTGAAGGCAGTTAAAAGGATCATTCGATATGTGAAAGGCACGGTTGGATTGGGTGTTTGGTATTCAAAAAGATCAACACTTGACCTAATTGGTTTCACTGATTCTGATTGGGCTGGCTGCTGTGATGACCGCCGATCAACAACGGGAGGATGTTGCTACTTAGGAAATAATTTGGTGAGTTGGTACTCACGAAAACAGAATATTGTTGCTTTATCCACGGCAGAGGCTGAGTATGTTGCTGCAACTTGTTGTTGCACACAATTATTATGGATGAGACAAATGCTAGAATATTATGGCATATTCAAGAAGGGATTCAAGGTTCTTTGTGATAACACTAGTGCTATATGCATTTCAAAGAATCCTGTTTATCATAGTCGAAGTAAACATATCGATATTCGATATCACTTCATAAGAGATTTAGTGGAGGATGAAGTTTGTGACATTGAACATGTTGAGTCGTCAAAACAACTGGCGGACATCCTAACTAAATCATTGGAGGCAGATAAATTTGAAGGGCTCAGACGTGAGTTGGGCCTTTGCATTCAAAACTAAGAAGATCTTAAATCACATGGGCCGGTGATTAGAACAGATTTGGCCCAAGAAAGGAAGAAAGAAAGAGGAAGAGTATCGGATTTCAAATTGATTTTGGATAGAATTTTATAACTGATGGGACAGTTATAGACTGCACGTCGTCATGATTGCAGAGAAACCGCAGAGACGTTCGCAGACCACGATTCTTTATTGTTACTCTCTTTAAGGGATTTTTCGCAATGATAAAAGAAAGCATTCAGAAAGGGTTTGAAATACTTTCTTCTTCACTCTTAAAAGTTCATATCTCTGAAAAGTTTGAGGCGAAAATGGCAGATCAAGATGCTGGTAGAGGAGGAGTTGAGGAGGAAGCCATACCAATACAGGCTGTTGAACCACCGTTGCCACTACCTGCTCCCATCGCTGTTCATGAAAATGTTGGAGAAAACATTGATCCAGTACCCGATGGTGACAATGTTGGTGAACAACAAACTCAGGAGCAAGGAACTCAAGGTGATACGGAATATGAAGGAAATGCTACGGATTTCATGAGGGATGAAGATTTACCACAGGAGAATGTTGGTGATACTAACAACGCACAGATGGAGGTTACTCCTGAGAACACTGAAACGAATCCAAAAGGAGGGAACACTGAAGCTGCTGTTGGCGAGTCGTCCAAACAACATAGTAAGAAGAAGCGGACTAAGAGGAGTTCACAAGGCTCGGGCACACCTCGTCCGAAGCGATCTAAGACCAAACCTGCTGAGTTATTGGCTGAAGATGCTTACAGTCCGACTTACTATACTAGGGAGATGAAGCGTTATGGAACTCGTGAGCTTAATCAGAGAAAGATCAAACCGGAGGAGGTATTCTTTCACCCTCTTTACAATGAACTTGGATTTAAGGAGTATTTGGAATCTAAACATTTGATGCATTGGGCTTCTAAGCTGAAAAAGTATGCGCCTAACTTGGTTTATGAGTTTTATGCAAATCTTCATGAGGATGTGATGAATCCTGCTAGTCAATGGTTTGGAAAGGTGTTTATTCGTGGGAAGTTTATTAAATTGACACCTACTGTGATCAATGAGGTGTTGAAGGTACCTGCTAACGACGATGATACTAATCCTTTCAACTACTTGAATGAGGAAACTATCACGATTGCACAGGCAATTTCTGGAGAGAAGTGCGTTTCATTTGGAAGGAATCAACTCAGTCCACATGAACTTACACTGAAGTTCACTTGTTTGTTTCGATTCTGTTCATCCAATGTGTTTCCCACTAAGAATGCTTCTCAACTGAGTTCGGCTATGGGTAAACTCTTGTTCTCTATTGATAAATATTTTGAGATTCTTAACTTTGGATGGATTGTGCTTGACAAGATGATAGGTTACACACCGGAGAAGATTAAGAGAGGTGCGGTCTTACCTTATCCCGCTTTGATCACTGCACTTCTTGAGAAACAGGGTATTCATTCGAAGCAAGGTGAACCAATTGAGCTTATTAAGCCTCATGCCCCTGCTAGTAATCTGATTGACATGTACAATGATTTCAAGAAAGGACTACCTCTATCTGGTGAACAATTGGTTGTCCATTTGCGCGGCTTACTACGTGGCTTGAATGACAGAGTGTCTGTTGTTGTTGACAATGCCATTGCCATTCGTCGTGTTCACACTCAGATTCTAGGTCTTTTGCCAAGAAATTTTCATCCAGCTGCTGCTGTTCCTGATGAACAGGTTGACACTGATGATGATGATGCCTAATTTTTGTGTCGGTGCACACAAACAGGGGGAGTAAGTTCAGATAAGTTCAGATGAATATTTTGTTGGTTCAGGGGGAGTTTTGATGTTATTATGACTGACTGACTACTTTGATGATGGTTTTCTGTTCTGTAAACACTTAACTATGGTTGGTGTTTGGTGATTGACTGCTGGCTGATGACTGCTCTTGATGGTTTTGCTATGGTTGATATATTTTGATGATTGTTATGTGCTTGTTGTTTTCTGACTCTCTGAACTACAGGTTTGTATGCCCTCTACACAAAAAGGGGGAGATTGTTAGGGTTATTTTGTGCAGAGTTGTTGTTTGACTGTTGTTCAGACTATTCATCAACAACGAAGCTAATCTGAGCAGGTGCCAGCTGGAGTTTGTTACAACTTAATTGGTGAACGGTTATTTGCGAATCTTTCTAGAAGATTCCCGTGCTTTCTGAAGAATAACCGTCTCACACGTGTTTACACTGCTATATATATGTGTGATCATCATTTGTACTTAGTTTTAGAGATTTCATTCATAGATCCACATATATGTTTTGCTTGAGTGTTACATAGTAGTTGCTTGCTGAGAGTAATTTCTGTGTAATTTTGAATTCGAATTACTTGTAAATGGAGAGGCATTGAGATGCTCTTCATCCGTATTGGAAGCATGGTGATGCTGTCTACTGGAGAAGGTTCGTCGAGATGATCAAGGAAGCTGTAGACCGAATGGAGGCAGTTACAGCATGGAGAATCACTCTCAAGTTGAATAAGGTGGAGTTGCAGATGGTGAAGTGTGGTTGATACACTTACCAGACTACTGGTCGTGTTCCAGTAACCAAGTTTAACTTGTGTTGAGGTTTGATTGCTCTTATGCTTTTGCTGTTTATTGGTTTGATCAGTATTGATGATTAGTGGATGAACCTGGCTTGGTATGCCCCCAGATGTAGATCGTATGATCGAACTGGGTAAACAACTTGTTGTGTTGATTTGTTTACTGCTTTAGTTACTTCCGCGTAGTTAATACAACACACAAACTACGTCTGCTCATAAGTACAGATCAGGCTGGGACAAACAGTATTATTAATAATGGTGGCAAAAATAATGCGGCCGGGGCCATTATGACAAGCTGGAAAGCAGAGCATGGTGGATATATAAAATGTGTACTCCTACAGTCCTACTTAACTAGTACTAGTATATATTATGAATTTTTAAATTATTATAATAAAATGTGTAACAAGTAGTATTACTGTATGTATATAGAGAAGAGATAGATGATAGCTAATATAAGTAGATCATAGATATGTAGAGTACCTCCCAGTGGTCGTTGACAAGAGTTTGAATATAATTCCGGTTCTCATATGAGGCCTTGGCAACCATAACACAGAGTCCTGCATAGTAAGCTTTGTCTCCAGGCCTCGTTCCTGTAATAATAATGTCCAAGTCTTTCCTCATGTCCATATGCCCCGTAAACGACACAAACCCTGCTGACCCCTCTTCTGGACGTGCCACTTTCCCTGCACAACGCACCACCATGCATATATATACTCTCCGGCCTCATTAATTCATCCTTTATTAATTAACCAACGTGACAATATTACACACACACACACACAAAATAATGCTATAATTTAAAACCATCTACAACAATCACGTTAATTCGACCAAGTCATCAGGGTAACCAGCTAACCATATTAAATAATTAGAAAACCCTAACTCAGGTTTCTTAATACCCACTTTTAATTCAATACTTATAATAGTACTATTAATACTCTATTACATATTACCTCACGAGTTCCAGACTCAAGTGTTCGCACTTCTTGGTGGCTGTCTCAAATTATATATATGTTTCTGTGGTTATACTTTTAACCTTCAAAGAAAATATCTTCCATAAAGAGTTTGTGGCGTAACATCACACAGGCATGCATTAATTAGTTGTATTTCAGATTCAATGTCGTTTTTCCAAATAATTGTGCTGGATATATTGAGACGAGATCTTCTATATATTTGAGTCATTAATTATTCTGTTATCGCCAATCACAAATACAAAATATCAAAAACCCCACAGTAATACACCTAAAATCTATATGGTTCTTCAACCCCATTATATCATGTCTGTTCTAAAATCTTTGTATTCTTTTATGTAAAATTATTATATATAAACTAATAAAAAATTAAAGTAAGGGTGAAATTGGAAGATTTGGCAATGTATTATTGGAGTCTAACCTATGGAAGAACATATTATTAATTTGAAACATAAAATTACTATAAAATAGAAAAAGTTGACATGCATGCATCTATATATAATAATTGATGCTACGTGCATGTATGTATGTGAATGCATTCTAATGCTACATTTGCATCTATAATAAAGCTAGCTAAGGCAAACCACACACCACGCTTAATAATTGATTATTTATTTGTTTAATTTTTAAATTTTTACTTGTTCGTAGAGAGAATAAACACAATATTTTATTATTTTGTATGGCGGACCCTCCCACATGTTGAATTAATCTATTCAGACTAGACATAATATAGTTTGATTAAAGAAACTATGGAAATTGAATCCTCCCTCTCATCTTTGATTTAAATATATATAGTCTTCGTCCTTTTTTAAAGCTGTAAAAACTTTTAATTAGATTTAGAGAGAAACTAAAAATTATTTTTACTAATGAAGCAACAGTTTAATGAAAGGTCGAGAGTACTATATAATATTTGTCTGTTATTGTTTGTAATATAGATTATTCTACTTCAAACAAATTGCAAAACTCGATTTTATGAGATTTTACTTGAATTAATTTTTTTTACTTGGCAGAAACCTTTAGCATTTATGAGTTGTAGGATTTATGACTTGAACTCAAATTGAGTTAAGTATTTAATTAGTTAATTATAATTGGCAAAAAATGTTTACAAAGTCCGTCCTTTTCTGTTTGAGATGAATTTAGATGAGAACGAAGAGTTTAAATAATTCAAATTCATCCAACCAAAAAGTCGAAGAACAACTAGATGAAGAACAATATAACACCACCAAAAAAAAAAAGAAAGCCATATAACACCCACACCAAAAAAGAAAAAGAACTTAAAACAAAAAAGGAAAAAGTTTGTACCTTTGAAGAAATTGAGCATCAATTTGAAGAAACCCCCATTTTCAGACAACAAATTCAGCCAATTCACCATTATCCCGGAACCCGAACTTCCTACGGGATTCTTAGTGGCCCGCAAGACTTTTATGATCAGAGTAGTCAAGAATATAATCCCTCTATGCTCCCACGACGCATCACCCCCATCTGATGAACTTTCCACAAAATTCCTCTTCCCGACATCACTAGAAAACAACATTTTCACAAGATCCAACAACCCTGCTTCATCAGGCTTCAGCAGCATGTAATTACTGCAGAAGGACTTATTACAAGGCTCAGAAGACAAAGGCGAAGAGGGAGGAGACGAAGAAGAAGACGAAGGGGAGGAGGAAGGCGAAGAAGCCATAGTTATTTTTGTTAATAAGAAATCAACGCTCAAAGTGTAGTTGTAAGAATGAGAAATTAATGAGTAGTAATAATCAATGTGTAGATGGGTATTTATAGGTATCAAAATGTGCTTCTAATAGTGACTGATTGATGCTTTTTTAAGGGGTTTGTCGTTGTATACATTAGCTAGGGTTTAAACAGTATTAATTATTTAGAATCGAGGAAAATGCATTCTGATTTGAAGCCGTTGTTGTTATTAAAAATAATAAAGAGAAAAACAACGAAAAACACATAAGAGTTGTTTACCCAGTTCGAATTTCTCCTACATCTGGGGCACTACGAAGCCAGGGATTTCACTCTATTTCAAATACAGTTTACAATAACATAAAAGCGGTTTAAATAGATACAGAACCCTAGGCCCAAAAGACATGGGCCAAAATTGGGTACGTCACAGTCCAAAATATCAGTTGAGTACAGTACCTCTAGTATCATCGGACTTCATAACATATCAGTTGTCCTGGTGAGGAACTTTCTTACGGGGTGCTTTTGGAGGAGATAGGAAAAAAGAAAGTCCATTTTCCTCGTGCCAATTTGAAATTAATATTAATTATGCTGTTTCAATTTCGCTTACTTTTTGGGCTAGTTGTAATAATTTTTTCAGTGGGTACATTATTGTGGACAAACAACCACCTTCATGATATTCGCAAATGCGACCGCAAATGAGATAAATACTCATTTTGATCTTAATTTCAAATTAGGCCAAATTCATTTTCCGTTACTTGATTAAGCTAAACATGTAAGTATTACATTTATTATTTCATATGCTATAAAGATATAGGGCCGGTTTCGGTACAGGCCGGCTGCAGGTGCTGGCACATTCAAAAGTGATGGGTATGCGTATATGAAATGATGTGTGAGTATAAAAAAAAGTGATGGATGGATGTTATGAACAAAAAACTAATAAAAAAACAACCTACCGTCTATACATCATTTTATAAGGCTTACACATCACTTTACAAAGGGCTACACATCATTTTTAGTGTTGTCTGCACCTGCTGGCAATTGTTATGCCATTACAGAAACCGGATTGTAAAGATATATCTATTCATTTTAATCAGCAATAATAATAATAATAATAATAATAATAATAATAATAATAATAATAATAATGATGATGATGGGGTTATGGGATCATAATTCATAAAGCTGTAAGTTTGATCAGTAAATGAAAATAGAAAAATGTAGTAGTAAATTGAAATTAGAGTGAAGTTAAAATAGTTGAGAGTAGGACGACATTGAAATTCCCCATGCATCCATCGACTAGCGAAAACGGGTTCTAATATTTTTGGATTAATTGCATGCATGCTGCCTGGTGAACTTATGATTCAAATTAAGAGGGTGTGATTGCTTGTTTTAATAATTTTTTTTTTTGCTCATATCTCTACTGTCAAACACCGTAATTAATTATGTTTTGGTTTTTTTTTTAGGTGACTTGTACAAATTCTCAAAATAAAACCCACTCTCCCAAGATCGATCTACTCATTCAAGGACAAATTAATTAAAGCAGCAGCACATAACAGGTACATGCAGTACCTAATAACCAATATAATAACACTGCTAGCTAGCTTTTCTGGGCAGAATCCAACCGACAGTAGACAACATGTATACTCCACATTAATAAGGGGAGCTGAGCTTGCACAAAGAAACACTTTAAATTTGGCAACAAAAGAAGGCTCTCTCGTATGTAACTGGTGGTTAGCTTGTTGGAGGATTTTATTGATCAGTCACCGAGCTAGGTTGTCCGTCCCTTTACTAATTGCCATGGCTGGATTTTGTAATCATGGCAGGCAGATTTGCTTTCTTTGTTATTACGTTCATCCTTCTTCTTGGTCTCGAAAATTTCCCTTGTGTTTTTCTTGACCGTCCCTTGGTGGTGTGCTTTTACATTTGCCTGATCTTTTGCATTCTGATATCACAATATTAATTGTAGACGGAATGGCTTTTTATATAGTATTTGAAAACACATCTTTTCCTCTTGATTTATTGATTCTTGCTAGTCATTGAATAGTGAGTGAAATTTATGATCAAAGCTTAAGAATCAATAAATTCTTGTGGTCTTATTCCTATGGAGAATAAATTCGTACAAGGACTGGCACACACACATACACGTACATTGTCTTGATCTTTATTTCGGGCCGGGATTGAGAGTACACTTCCAATGCCCTTATGGCCTTACCAAATCACTTATGCACACACTACCTACAAATACAACAATAATCGGTTGTGGAGCTATATAGAAGTATATAGGAACACAATACTTTCACTTGATACTATATATTTAGAAGAAATTAATTAAAGATTCATTGTGATTTTAAGGCCTTGTCGTTGGACTTGAAAACCTCAGCCGATCCAATTCGTACGGAGTTGACATAATCGGTAGGCATGTGAGCTGGTACACCGGCCACTAGAAGCCCAATCATCCGAAGCATCCGAATCGAGCCTGTCTCCGAGTATTCAGGCCCCCTCGTGTATGGAATTATGAAACTCCTAACTAGTTCCCAACAGGCGTTTAAGATCTTGGGCACTAACCACAGTATGTTGAAGTAGTTCTTGTTTGGTTGCTCCTCCACAATCTGTACAAAACATGTTTATTATTAATTTGATTAAGATCGAATAATGTTATTCTTTTAACATTGTTGAAACTTTCTTTCAATTCAATATAAATGTATGTGCAGTGCTTACTTTTCCCTTGTAGAGGCTGTTGAAATGTATGCAGGTTCCGAAATGCTTGAACATGAAAGCGGAATCCTCTGCGGGTACCCTCGGCACCATATCGAAGCCGTAAACAAATCGATAATGTTGGAATTCGTACTTGGTCATCACTCCTTTCATAAATTCCACAAACGTTTCATTCCCGACCCGGGGTTGGCCGAACGTATAAACCCCCTCCAGGCGGTTCAACAAGTGGTCCTCCCCGTGCAGAGCCAGGATTGCCGGGAACAGGGCGGCCAGGGCACCACCGAGGCTGTGGCCTGTGATCACGAACTTGGCTCGGTCATTTTCCTGCAGGAGGGTCTTTAGTTTGTCCCTGAGGCCGTAGTAGGCAGTTTGGGGCTTCCCGGGGTCCTGGGTCCGGGGCCAACCCTGGCTCTTCTGGAGGCCCAGGGCCTTCATGAAGCCGCCGTGGACACGCCCCAGACCGGGGATCTCGTACCAGGAGATGTCGACGTCGGTGGTCCAGGCATCATTGTCGAAGGTCTCGGTGCCGCGAAAGGCGACGACGATGGTGTCGTGGGCGTCATCCATGAGGAAGGCCTGCGTGTTGGCCTCTTCCTGGTAATCGTCCCAGAAGTCGTATGAATCTATGAACTCCATCTGAAATGTTTAATGGATTGGATTAACGCATGTAAGGATTAGATAGTTGGATGCCCCAAATATAATTTTGTTTAAATATTTTCAACCTTCATAATATTGGTGACATCATAACTTAATTGAGTTGATTAATGGTATCTAAGGCCTAAAGCTAAGTATTAATCCTTGGCTTTCCAAAAATATTTAAGTGAAATAATTTTGGCAGAACAAATATTACTACTAGTATTCACAAAAGGAATTAATAGCTAGGTGTAATATGAAGAGTCGTCGATGATACGAGTTGTGAATTGAATTAGAAGTCGAGGGATTGCAAGTTTAATTAATTTGGGGCATAATAATACATGGGTCATGGAATGCCCTCCATTCCATGTTATATCATCATCATCATCATCATTATTATTATTATTATTATTATTATTATTATTATTATTATTATTATGTGTGGAAAAACTGGAAAGAAAGGAATAAAAGATTAATGGTGGGGGGTTTGGGACTTGCGGTTAAGTCTCATGTCTTCCAACCATATGTTCGATCCTCACCGCCCCTATTCCTTCCCTTTATCCCTTTTTATAATTTGTATGATTTGAATCCACACTACTTTTGACGACACATGAATGTCACTGTTTAAAAAAAAAAAAAAAAAAACTTAATCATGGGCGGCATTACTATTACTAATAATAATGCGTCCGGGGGCTCCATGACAAGCTGGAAAGCAGAGCATGGTGGACCCTCCCTCACCCAATAGTACTGATTACTGGATCTGGATGTAATGATGTCTACACACTACACAAGCGTCCATTACTTGCTCAATTATTTATAATATGAATACCTCAATTATTTATACTACCACTTTCAAAACGAATCGACCAATCACCTATCACAATTCACAGTGTCCCCCCAGGACCATATTACTTGTCCACTACTAAAAAAGACCAAGAAACTCACACCATATATATACGAGAAATTAAACAAGAATATTAAGTGTACCAACTTGTCTACTCCACATTTTAAAGTAGGAGTATTTCTTTTTAATTTGTAATTATCCATTATTAACAATTTTCTTTTATTTATTAATAAATCATAAATAATGTACTCCGACTTAACAAGAATATAATAGTATGAATTTTTAAATTATTATAATAATAATAAAATGTGTAACAAGTAGTATTACGTACTGTATATATATCTAGACATAGATCATAGATGTACCTTCCAGTGGTCGTTGACAAGAGTTTGAATGTAATTCCGGTTCTCATACGAGGCCTTGGCAGCCATGACACAGAGTCCTGCATAGTAAGCTTTGTCTCCAGGCCTCGTTCCGCTAATAATAGTGTCCAATTCTTTCCTCATGTCCATATGCCCTGTGAACGACACAAACCCTGCTGACCCCTCTTCTGGACGTGCCACTTTCCCTGCACAATGTACCACGCCATAATATATTAATCTCCTCATTCATTCATCCTTTATTAATTAACCAACGTGCCAATATTACACACACACACAATAATGTTATAATTTAAAACCATAGACAACAATCACGTTCCACCAAGTCATCAGCTAACCATATTAAATAATTGGAAAACCCTAAGTCCCTAACTCATAATATTTCTTAATAACTAATTCCCACTTTTAATTGAATACTATAACAATACTATTATCTATTACACATATTACCTCACGAGTTCCAGACTCATCAATTCATCTGTTCACACTTGTTAGTGGCTGCGCTGTCTTAAATTTATTATATTTGAGTGGGTATATATATATATATATACTACTATATGCTAGTGTCACAATTTTTATTTATTTATTTTTCTTTTTTCCTATACTATATAGTCTGTGTGCCAGGCTGCCAGATTTGCATGTTAGGTGTAGACCAGTGTAAACAAACCAAGACCGATGCAGACATTGTTAGTATTAGTTATAATAGCAGTAATCAATATAAATAAAATGTTCATTTAGGGTCGTGGCCTCTGGGACAGGTTTATCATAGAGAATTAAGTCTGCGAATTGAGGTTATCACTACTTTAAAAAGTAAAAGCGGGGAAAATATCTAATTCAATGGTGGTGGCTTTACTTGAACAGATCACCACAGGTGAATGCTTTGGCTTTTTCAAGCACCACTCTACTTTTTCCACATGCATATATTATTTCTACTAGAATTTATTTATTTTATTATTATGTTTCTGTGGTTATACTACTTTTAACCTTCAAAGAAAATATCTTTCTTAAAGAGTTTGTGGCGTAACATCACACAGGCATTAATTACTTTCATTGTATATCAGATTCAATGTCGTTTTTCCAATTAATTGTGCTGGATATATATAATGAGACGAAATATATACTATACAGTACTATATTTGTCTCATTAATTATTCTGTTATCACCAATCACAAACACAAAAATCCACAGTAATACACCTAGAATCTATAGTTCTTCAATCCCATTATATACGTCTTTCTTAACTCTTTGTATTCTTTTATATAAATTTATTGCATATAAACTAATAAAAAATAGAAGTAAGGGTTAAATTGAAGATTTGGCAATGTATTGGTGTCTAAACTATGGAAGAACATATTATTAATTTGAAAAATAAACAAATTACTATATAAAATTGAAAATATAAATAAAAGATGACATGCATGTATGTATGTATGTGAATGAATTCTAATGTTACATTTGCACCTATAATAAAGCTAGTCAGAGCAAACCACACATTTATTTATTTTGAATTTTTACTTACTGGTACAGAGAATAAACGCAATATTTTATTATTTTGTATGGCGGACCCTCCCACATGTTGAATTAATCTATTCAGACAAGACATAATAGTTTGACTAAAGAGAATATGGAAATTGAATCCTCCCTCATCTTTGATTTAAAAACTTTTAATTAGATTTAGATAGAAATTAAAAATTATCTTTACTAATGAAGTTACAGGTCAATGAAACGTCGAGAGTACTATTATTTGTCTGTTATTGTTCGTAATATAATTATTCTTCTTCAAACAAATTACAAAAGTCGATTTTATGACATTTTACTTGAATTAATTTCTTTAATTGGAAGAAACCTTTACCATTTTTATGAGTTGTAGGATTTATCAGTTGAACTCAAATTTAGTTGAGTACTATTTAAGTAGTTAATTATAATTGGTAAAAAGTTTACGAAGTCCGTCCTTTTTCTGTTTGAGATGAATTTGGATAAGAAACGAAGAATTTAAATAATTCAAATTCATCCAACCAAAAAGTCGAAGAACAGCTAGATGAAGAACAATAAAACACAAAAAACTACACACACCAAAAAAGAAAAAGAATTTAAAACAAAAAAGGAAAAAGTTTGTACCTTTGAAGAAATTGAGCATCAATTTGAAGAAACCCCCATTTTCAGACAACAAATTCAGCCAATTCTCAATCCCGGAACCCAAACTTGCTACGGGATTCTTAGTAGCCTGCAAGACTTTTATGATCAGAGTAGTCAAGAATATAATCCCTCTGTGCTCCCACGATGCATCAGCCCCATCTGATGAACTTTCCACAAACTTCCTCTTCCCGACATCACTAGAAAACAACACTTTCACAAGATCCAACAGCCCTGCTTCTTCATGCTTCAGCAGCATGTAATTGCTGCAGAAGGACTTATTACAAGGCTCAGAAGACAAAGGCGAGGACGGAGGAGAAGAAGAAGACGACGAAGGGGAGGAGGAAGACGAAGAAGCCATAGTAATTTATTGTAATAAGAAATCAACACTCAGACAGTCGTGGTAAGAATAAGAAATTAATGAGTAATAATCAATGTGTAGATGGGGGTATTTATAGGAATCAAAATGTGCTTGTAATTGTGACTGATGCTTTTCTTCTTAAGGGGTTTGTCGTTTTATACATTAGCTAAGGTTTAAATATTACTTCTTATTTAGAATCGTGGAAAATGCATTCAGATTTGAAGTCGTCGTCGTCCTGGTGGGGAACTTTCTGACGGGTTGC
This sequence comes from Hygrophila difformis, assembly GCA_030278955.1. Classification (NCBI taxonomy): domain Eukaryota; kingdom Viridiplantae; phylum Streptophyta; class Magnoliopsida; order Lamiales; family Acanthaceae; genus Hygrophila; species Hygrophila difformis. The sequence continues at coordinate 58,340,627 of JAOANR010000005.1, read as the reverse complement.
TTTGGAGGAGATAGGAAAAAAGGAGGTCCATTTTCCTCGTGCCCCAATTTGGAATTAATACTTATGCTGTTTCACTTACTTTTTGGGTTGTAATAATTTTTTCAGTGGGTACATTGTGGACAAACAAGCACCTTCATGATATTCGAAAATGTGACCGCAAATGAGATAAGTACTCATTTCGATCTTAATTACAAATTAGGCCAAGTTAAGAGGGTGTAATTTCTTGTTTGTGTAATTTGTTTTATCTTCATATCACTGTCAAGCACCTTAATTATGCTTTGTTTTTTAGGGTTACCTGTACAAATTCTGAAAAAACCTAGCTACTCTCCCAAGAGTCGTCATTCAAGGAGAAATTAAAGCAGCAAGCACATAACAGGTACAGTAGTACCTAATAACCCATATAATAACACTGCTAGCTTTTCCGGACAGAATCCAACCGACAGTAGACGACTGTTAGAAATAAGATGGACCTAGGGCTTCAACCTAAAATCAATTGGTGATAGGTAGAGAGACCCATGTCCATATAAACAGGGGATAATCCAACATTTATAACCGATGTGGGACTTTAACACCCCTCCTCGAGATGATATTCATCTCGAAAACAACATCAAAATGATATCTATCTCGGAAACAACGAGATACTCAAACGAGTACCCATGACTCTGATATCATGTTAGAAATAAGATGGACCTAGAGCTTCAACCTAAAATCAATTGATTTTAGGTTAAAGCCCTAGGTCCATCTTCTTTCTAACAACGAAGATAATGGGAGCTTGCACAAGAAACACTTTAATTTGGAATTGACAAAGGGCATATGTGTATATTAAGTTGCAGCAACAAAAGAAGGTGACAAATTTTGCGCATTAAAGGATTGGAATAAGATCCTAAAGTACTCCCCACAAAAATAAATAAATGAAAATTACAGGTATAACCACCAGATTATCCATAATTAATTGGAGTAGTAATTTCACCATATATATTGGTTGAGATATACTACGTACTTCCTTTTTAAATGCACATTTTGACTTTTGGCACTGTTCATTAAGTAGCTTTGACTCGACTTTTTAATATAATTATATAACATAAAATATAGTCAAGTGAGATCTTGTTGGATTCGTCTAATCGCATAGATTTATAATATCAACATTTCACAATTTTTATTTGTATGCAATTTGAGTTATGAAGCATTAAAAATATGTATTGGATTGCGTGAAATGTGGGTATGTAGCATTTAAAAAAAAACGGAGGAAGTATATATGTGGAGTAGGTCTAGTACAGTTGTACTACGTACCCCACGTATTCTACGTGATTGATTTAGACGACCGTCCTGGTAGGTTTGGGAAGCCTACGTCTATTTATTACTACCCCGGATATGTCTTTTTGACATTAAAGTCTACGTATACTGTGTAACTGTTGAGCATCAGCATATACTTCCTCCGTCGGTATAATTGTTACGTTTGACTTTTTGACACTATTCACTGTTTAAGTTTGATTCAAATTTTTATCATAGTTATGTAAAAAAAAATATAGTCAATTGAGATCTTGTTAAATTCGTCTAATCTTGTACTTTTAGACAATCAAATTTTTATAATTTTTTATTGTACACAATTTAAGTTATTACTCGTTAAAAATATGTATTGACATACGTGTAGGGTGGATCCGTAACAAAAATATTGAGACCGGAGGTAGTATATAAATTTATAAAAGTGCCTAGCTAACAGGCACAATCTCATATGCGAAATGCATGTCCTCATTAGCTCTCGGGGCTAAATAGGGAATAAGTTGTTGTATCGAACCTCTCTAGTTTAAATATGTTTTCAATAGTAGTAGTAGTACTCCCTCCGTATTTGAAAATATTAACATTGATATAGTAAATACTACAGTATTCATTGAGTAATTTTCATTCCACTATTTAACACAGTTACATAAGATAAAACATAGTCAAGTGAGATCTTGTTAGATTCGTCTAATCACATAGTTTTATAATATTAATTTTTTATAATTTTTTACTCCCTCCGTTTTTTATTGTTAGCTACATAGGAAGTTTTGTCACTATTCATTGAACTACTTTGATTTCAATTTTTCTCATAGCTATACAAATTAAAATATAGTCAAGTGTGATCTTGTTATATTCGTCTCATCATGTAGTTTTTAAATATGGAACTTGTAGAATTTTTACTTGTACCAAACTTGAGTTATTAACGATTTAAAATATGCATTGGACTGCGTGCGATGTGGGTCCGTAGCAAACAAATAAAAACGGAGGAAGTATTTTATAGAATTTGAAATATTACTCTCTAAAAATGTGTATTGAATTGCGTGAAAACATGAAATATTATAATTATTTGAATACGGAGAAAGTACTAGTCACCAATATACCCCACCCTTTTTGAAGATGATATAAAGGCTTTACAACTTGAGATTCAATTCTATTGAGCTTCCTTTTCATAAAAGGAATATACTGTAGTAATTAGTTACCTACATACATACAATTTGTCCAAATAGTAACCAAATCATACTCCAATAATGTAATTCCTCCGTTCTTTTTTAATTGTCATGTACCTACATTTTACGCAATTCAATACACATTTTCAATCTTCATTAGCTTAAATTGCGTACAAGTAAAAATTATGAAACTTTGATATTCTAAATCTATGCGATTAGACGAATCTAACAAGATCTCACTTGACTATTTTTTGTCCTATATAATTGTATTAAAAAGTCGAATTAAAGTTACACAATGAACAGTAACAAAACTCTTACCGTGTCAAATAAAAAGAAACGGGGAAGTACTAGTCACTCCCAGTGCATGTGTTAAGTTTGATTTTTACATTGTTTATTGTTCGGCTTTAACTTAATTTTTTTGCAAGTATATATTTGGAAAAAAATAGTCGAGTTGGATCTTGTCAGAATTGTATTATCATATAGTTTTAGAATATATATTTTACACAATTTTTCATTGTAACGGTTGAAAAAAAAAAGGTACATCAAATTGTATGCAGAAATCAAACAAGACAAGTTAAATGGGGGAAGAAGTACTATTTTACTATGCAAACACTGATGGACATACCACATACCTAAACCTATCTTTCATTAGTTTATCACATAAAAAAAGGTTTTGTTCATTTAATAACATGCCGCGGGGTCACTTTAATTTTGAATCATCGACCCATAGTTGTTAAGATCCCGATCCTGATCTTAGGATCTTACGATTTTACGATCACACATCTCTAAAACGATCCCGATCCTTGTAGGATCTTAAAATTCGTAAGATCCCGATCCTGATAGTAGAATGTTACGATCTTATGGTCATACTCCCTCAAACGCTTCTACGATCTTACCCTCTTAAACACACAAAATTTTTCTAGTATTTTATGATTTGGGATCAAAATAACTTGTTTATTTTAATTTTAAACTTAAGAGCTTGTATTCTTTATGTATGATGTGTAAAAAAAACATAATATCTATGTATGTGGAAATATTTTATGTTTAATTGTAATATTTTTATACTGTATTGTATTAATTAACTTACAAGATTCATAAACACACAAAATAATGCTTTTACTTGTTAGTATGCATAATTGAGTTTATCCATTATTGCAATTTCATAAGATCTTAGGATCCCGATTCGATCCTACGATCCCGATCTTGCAAAGAGAAAAACGATCTCATATAGGATCCCGATCTTAACAACCTTGCATCGACCATCTCTTCATTATGCATTATATATTGTGACTATAATAATATTTGCTGGGATCGGTTAAGGTGCGATTGCACCATTCCACAGCACATCAAGCGAAGATCTAGAGCGTTCAATTAAAATCTAAGGGTTCTAAATGCAAAAGGGTGTAATTGTCATAAAGCCAAACTTCACTCTTGACGGAGGAATATATAATCCTATATTTAGTATGTTATCAATCTAATATTTGGTAAATCATATCAAATATTTGGTAATCTATATCTACGATCAACAATCCTTATTAAAGAGGGGAACAAATTTATTACGTATATAATTTCAACGATGCTACCAAAAATAATTATGTGATGCTCTCAAAAATATTTTCAGCGGCCCAACATTGAAGAATTCAGCAACACCACTTTGAAGAATTCAGCGACACTATCTCATAGAATTCAGCGATGCTACCAAATATCATTCAGCGATGTTACCAAAAATAATTCAGTGATGTAACCAATAAATATTTCAGCGACCCTACCTAAAGGAATTCATCGACCACTCTCAGACGAATTCAGCGACAATAACAAGAAGAATTCAGCGATGCTACCATATACAATTCAGCGATGTTACAAAAAATAATTCAATGCTACAAAAAAATATTTCAGTGACTTTACCTAAAGGAATTCAGCGACACAACTAGGAAGAATTTAGCGATGTTAGCATATATACTTCAGCGATGTTAGCATATACATTTCAGCGATGTCACCAAAAATAATTCAGCGACGTTTTCATGAATGCTAAATTTTTCAAGAATAATTCAGCGATGTCACCAGGAACAATTCAGCGACAATACCAAGAACAATTCAGCGTTCTTTTCATGAACAATTCAGCGACATTCTCATCAACAATTCAGCGACTCAACATAGAAACATTTGATGTACGTTTTCATGAACAAATATGTATATTATATAGCTTCATAAATAAGCAAATTGGAGTGTAAGGTAAGATCGATTGAACATATTGAAATGCATAGAAAAAAGGTAGAGTTGAAGAGCATACAGAATTGAGCGATTGTTTGTTAATAAAACTAAATATATCAAATTTACTATTTTAACCTTTAAGTTAATCTCAACCATCAATTTATAAAGTGATTCAATGGCTGCGATTGACTGCAGCACATCAAGTCAAAATCATCGATCGCACTCTAACGGAATTCATATTTGCTACCTCATAGTTTTGAGCTCGAGCTGATAAATTTATTGTTTTATATTAAATTAATTTTGAGATTTGTTTTTTTTTTTTTAATCTGAATTTGCAAGTGGGAAAACCAATTGGTTTGCGTTGAGAAATTTAGGCGCATATATTTACTTAGTTTGAATACCATCTTGAACAATGAAGGGGGCTGACTCAATTGGTAACGAGTCATCAAGCGTTCACAATCCAAGGGAAAATCGCTTACCTAACCGATCGATGTGGGAAACCAAAAGAAAGATAATTATATTGCCGGTCGTTTCGGGGCTAAATAGAGGAGTGAGTTGAATTGAACCCCGCCTTAATTTTCCTAAATCTGTACTCAATACATATATCCTTATCCTTAATTTCCAGCACTCTGCTTTTTCCTGCTGGTGCTTTTTTGGGCCGGTTTCCAGACTTGGGGTTACCCCAACTTTTTTCCCTGGTATCTATGTTTGTTTGGACTGGTCAGAAAAAAAGAAAAGAAAAGAAAAGAAAAAACAGCAAGAAAGCCGGGGGGGGGGGGGGGGGGGGGGGGGGGGGGGGGGGGGGGGGGGGCGGGGGGGGCGAGCAAGAAAGCATGGTAGGGGAAAAAAAAAACGAATACCATGAATGAAGGTCTACTAATCTACTTAATTAATTGGCGTCTAATACCCATACATTCGCATTATATATATATTATATACTGATATATACGAGAAACTGAGTGGACTTTTTAGGACACTTGATTATTAGTCTGATTTCAGGGCCTTCTTGTGGGAGTTGAAACCCTGAATCTGAAACGATCCGATTCGGATGGAGTTGACATAATCGGGAGGTAAGTGAGCGGGCACCCCAGGTATCAGCAGCCCCACAACCCGAAATAACCGAGTTACTCCTGTTTCTGCGTATTCGGGCCCCCTCGCGTATGCAATCACGTAGCTCCTAATCATCTCCCACCACGCTGTTAAAACCTTTCGTACTAACCATTCTATGTTGAAGTAATTTTTGTTCGGTAGCTCTTCAACAATCTGCACACACACAACATGTAACTAATGGAGTACATCATATCAAACATGCATCATCTGTCGAATTATGAAAGAAACTCTTTCACAAAGTAACCATGTTGCACATATAAATATAATATTGGCAAAGACCGATGTTGTATATTTTGTAGGGACTTACTTTTCCTTTGTAGAGACTATTGAAATATATGCAGGTGCCGAAATGCTTGAACATGAAAGTGGAATCTTCCGGTGGAATCCTCGGCACCAAATCGAAGCTGTAAACAAATCGATAACTTTCGAAACCATACCTAACCATCAACCCTTGCATGAATTCTCCAAACTTATCATTCCCGACGCGGGGCTGCCCAAACGTGTAAACCCCCTCCAGGCGGTCCAGCAGGGCCTCCTCCTCGTGCAGCCACAGGATTGCCGGGAACAAGGCGGCCAAGGCACCGCCGAGGCTGTGGCCGGTGAGGACGAACCTGGCCCTGTCATTCTTTCGTAGGAGGACCTTGAGGAGGTCCCTAAGGACATAGTAGGCGGTTTTGGGTTTGGCGGGGTCCTGAGTGCGTGGCCAGCCTTGATTCTTCTGGAGGCCAAGGGCCTTCATGAAGCCCCCGTGGATGCGGCCGAGGCCCGGGATCTCATACCAAGAGATGTCGACGTCGGTGGACCAGGCGTCATTTTTAAAGGTTTCGGTGCCACGGAAAGCGATGACGATGGAGTCATGGGTGTCGTCCATGATGAAGGCCTGCGTATTCAGCGTGCCTCGGTAGTCGTCCCAGAAATTGAAGAATTCTATGAATTCCATCTGCAGTAGCAGCAGCTAGCTAGTTTAATGAATTTGGATTAACTACTACTCCCATCGGGTAGGGTGAATTAAATTGAATTGATCAATTCAAGTCCATGTTCCTACATTTTGTTTGAGGTGAGACATTAATTAGGACAATAGGAATGTGAATTGAGGTGAGACCACTGATGATGCACTAACATTATTACCCAATTATTACAATTAGTACCATTCTTATTACTACCTACTTGTTCAACTATTCTAGGTGCATGGCCGCCAGGATATTAATTTCTAGCTAGGTCTTGGATTAATTTTAACTCTAGCCAGCCAGAGAAAAACCTAGCTAGGAAAAGGATGGAGAATTGGAGATGGACACCAATTAATTATATATTAGCCAATAATAAACATTTTTCATAAATAGGAGCGGATTAGCTAGCCAGAGAATGAAGAAAATGTACTATTAGTAGTATTTATTACTACCTTCCAGTGGTCAGTGACAACAGATTGAATATAATTCCGGTTCTCATAGGCGACCTTGCCAGCCATGACGCAGAGCCCAGCATAATAATGGTAAGCCCTGTTCTGACTGTCTCCTCGCCTAATGTCCAATTCTTTCCTCAAGTCCATATGCCCTATAAACGACACATACCCTTCTGATCCCTCTTCTGGTTCTACCACTTTCCCTGCACAACGTCACAATATATACCACTCCTATAAAAATACAGTAATTTAAAACCATCGACAACCCACTACCTTTGACCAATTAAGTCATCAGGGTAACTTAACCATTAAATAATTCGAAAACCCTAATCTTCCAGGTTTTAATTGGATTCATGTGTTGGGTTCTACATCTTACATATATTTGAGTGGGTATATATATATATATATATTAATATATGTCCTTATATATATAGTGCTATGTTTATATGTTAGGATTCTTTCATTTATATAAATTGGGTTACTCCATCAATTAACAATTAATTTTTATGTTTTTTTATGACCCATCTTATATCCATTATGTTTTTAACATATAAAATGTGTATATGTGTCACTGTTTCTCATGTTAAGTGTAAACTAGATAAGCCCGATGTCACGTCATCATTAACAAAATAATAAAAATGTGGAGTGATAAATAATTATATATGTCCATGTAGGGCCGGGAAATTGTAATTGAATCGTCTACGTCGTCTAGTGTGGAGTATGCGCCTATCACATAGAGAATTCAGCAGAGTTACGTTATTATATTTCTTTAAGACAGAAAAGGGGGGAAAAATACTAATACTGTAGTTATTTAATTTCAGTGGTGGTGGACTGGTGGTTTTACTCAAAAAGATAATCAAAGTTGAATACTTTTGTCGTCTTCAAGCACCATCCTCCTCACGCCATAACAATTTTCCGTATGGGTAACTTCAATTCAACCATATTCGATCCTAAAGAAAACCTCTTACGACATAGGCGGATCTATGTGCAAAGGAATGGTAGCACGTGATACCACTCAAATTCATAAAATTGTTATTTTATGCTTAATTTTCTTTAGATTTGGATAGAATCGCCTTAGTGCAACTATTCAATTTTTGTGGTGATACCAGTATTATCAATTTCAATTAAGGTTTTCTCTATGTTTTTTGTATTGTAACTCTAATCCTAATTCCAACTTGCTTCCATTATTATTTTGTGATACCACTGCCAAATTTTCTTGATCCGCCGATGTCTTACGAGCTGATCAAAAAGCTTTTCATGGCATAAACGTGACATGCATTCAGTATTACTATGTACTTCCTCCATTTTTATATACTATTTGCTACGGACCCACCCAGCACGCAGTCCAATGTATTTTTTAAATCATTAATAACTCAAGTTCGGTATGAGTAAAAATTTTAAAAGTTCGATATTTAAAAACTATAAGACCATACGAGTCTAACAAGATCTCACTTGACTATATAAGTTTTAACTTATAAAATTATGATAAAACTTTAAGTTAAAATATGTATATGAACAGTAACCATTTCTCCAACGTAGCAAATAATTAAAAACTGAAGAAGTATATGCACTACGTTGTTGTTCCATTTGAATTGAATTTTACCCTAATTAGACCTGAGAGACATGTGACATACTATTATCAACATTAAAACAAATTACTAGTACTACATAATTTTTTTTGGCAGATCACTAGTACTACATAATTCGATAAACTGAATATTACTAGTATGTACCTTATTAATTCTTAAACACTTCTGGTTAGAATTTATTAATTTGAATGAATATGTATACACGCTTTACATTAATGTGATTGTGATCAGCGACATATATATAAAGCGTGATCAAAACTATGGTAGTTACCAAGAATTTAACAACAATAGCAATAATAGAATTTTCTTATAGTGGTATAAATAACTTTATTACTTAATTTAATATGATGGAATGAATCATGAATCACTCACCATATATCATTTTATGAATTACTATAGGATAATGTACGGTTGAAGAGTTTGGATAGTCTATAAAGATAAAAATCTAGCAAACTTACCTATGAAGAAATTGATGAGCAGCTTGAAGAAACCCCCATTTTCAGATAGCAAATTTAACCAATAAGTAATCCCAGAACCCAAACTCGCAACAGGTTTCTCGGTAGCCCGCAAGAGTTTTATTACAATAGTAGTAACGAATAGAATCCACCTACGCTCGAATGATTCCTCAACCCCTTCAGGACATTCCACAAACTTCCTTTTCCCAACATCACTAGAAAACAATATGCTCACAAGATCCAGCAGCCCTGCGTCTTCAGGCTTCAGAAGTATGTAATTGCTGCTGAAGGACTTGTCACAAGGCCCCGAAGACAACATACAAGGAGGCAAAGACGAAGATGATGACAAAGAGGAAGACTGAGACAAAAAAGCCATGTATAGCTTTTTTTGTAATAAGCAAGCAACACTTGCAAGTTGCTAAGGTTACGTTGTTATTGATAGAAGAAACTTATGGTGAGCCATCGGCGAACTTTGTTGGTGCGTATTTATAGGTCTCACCATCAGCGAACTTTGTCGGTGGGTATTTATAGGTCTGAATGAATGTTGGAATGTTTGTTACTACTGGCCAGAAAAAATTTCTTTTGCTTCCCTGGATAAAATTGTTTTGAAATTATATTATTGATATATATGCATGAAACAATATAATAGGATATCTAGTTGTCATCATAATATGTATATATAAATAAATAAAATGGAAATATATTTTGTATAACTTTATTTTGAAACAATATGCATGAAACAATATTTTGTCATTAACAAAATATTATAATGCAAAAAACCATGTCTTAATTGTATAACTTTACTACAAAAAATGTATAGTATAATAATTTAACTACTGAATCTGGTTACTACTGAATCCATACCTAAATTATCTTTTTTGTTTTAGTATAAGTTAAAATCTATAATGTCTTCATTCTGCGTTTCTACTTTGGCTTAAATAAATTTTGTTTGAACGCTTACATACAAAGCGCCCATGGCCTAATGGATAAGGCGCTTGACTTCTAATCAAGCGATTGTGGGTTCGAGTCCCACTGGGCGTGTGTACCCATATGTTTTTATTACCTGTTTCTCTACAAATAAAATGGGCTTTGTGTAGCCCACTAGCCCTGAGCCCATTTTTTTTTTTTTTGTTTTTTTTTATCACGTGTTTCTAATACAATGTACTCGGTACTCCAATAATGGGTTTATTTGGCCTAGTTTCAGTTTCCAACTTTTTTTTTTCTTTTTTCTTTCTTTCTTTCTCTCTCTCTCTCTCTCTCTCTTTTCTATTTTATTTTTTTGTAGAGCATTTACAAATTCAGGTAAAATAAATTCATATTCCGTGAAAATGAAAATGTGTAAGATTGAAAAGTTTTTAGTATTTCCAAAATAATGGCATGCAATAACATTTGAGAGAGAGAGAGAGAGAGAGAGAGAGACTTTAATGATGGGTGTGGTTTGATCCTTGATAGAGTGTGTGAAGTAGAGGTGTTGTTTAATTGATTTCACTTGGAAAGGTTTCAATTAAAACAATAAAAACTGTGGTAAATGAGAACTCGGCTTGGAAGATCCTGCTATTGCATCTTGATCTTTGATCTCTACATTAATCCAGATTGAAATTACTTTACTTCCTTTATCTAAATAAATAAAATAAAATAAAAAAAACCTCATTCTTTTTATTTTAGTTACGAAAAGAAACTTTACAAACAAAACCCAACCACACAGCTCACTATAAGAATTTTTCATTTTAACGACTGAAAACTTTGATATCTAAACTAATGAGATTAGTTATTAGCGACCAAATTCAATAACTAAATAAATTTTGTTGTAGTTTCATTGTCGGCTGGCAATTATTAAGTGGCAATTCTATTTATTTATTATTATTATTATTATTATTATTATTATTATTATTATTGTTGTTGTTGTTGTTATTTATTTTATCTTGGGGGCTATTCTCACCAACCGGTTTTTGGAATGTCATTGTCGGTTGGCAAAATTTTGAAATGTTTATAATAAACTAGTACTCGATCATAATTCATAAGAACATACAATATCATGTATAGATTGTTTTATACCCCTCTGTTTTTAATATGTCCACATTTCCTCTATCATCTTTTTTAAGAGATCCATTTTTCTTTTGTTTTTCTTAATTTCCTTTATATTTTTCCACCTATTTTATTTCATTAAAAAATAAAAATAACATTTATTTTAAAAAAGTCAAAATAAAATAAAAATGAACCATTAAATAAGAAAAACGTATGTGATAAAGTTAATATGGGTACGGATGACCGTGGAAAATAATTTATAAGTATTAACACAAGTCACAAAATTATTAAATAGTTAAATAATAAGTAGTACAGTATATCCGATGTTAGCATGTTCGTTGTCACTAACCACTTGTCGCATTCACAAAATTTAATTTATGATTATAATATACGAAGTACGTTAGTTGTGAGCACATAACATTCCACTATGCCAAAAGTTGGCAAAATGTTGGCCTTATGCTTAATATATTTATGTGGACTACATTTCACCATTTTTTTTTTTAAAGTTAGGTAGGATCTTTACTTACAATTGGTACTCCCTCCGTCCCACGAAGTTTGACCCCTATTCCTTTTTGGGGTGTCCCACGAAGTTTGAACCCTTTTCATTTTTAGAAAAATTAAATTAATATAAGTTTGATAAAGAATCTTAATTGTTGTCAGATCCCATTAAAAATACTTACTTTTACTATTCTGCACAAATTCCAATGCATTATTATTTTCCTATACAAAGTCCCTTATATTTCTTTAACTCTTAATATTACAAAATTGATACAAATAAAAACTGTATAAAATATATATTCTAAAACAACACGATTAGACGATTCTAACAAGACCACACTTGAATATTTTTCTCAAATTACATCACTACGATAATATTAAGTCAAAGTTAAACAATAAACAGTATCAAAATTCATTATAATCTTAAACACAAATACCCACACCACTTTAACTACTAAACTCCACTACCTAAATTACCGTGCACAAAAGAAAGGGTTCAATCTTCGCGGGACGGAGGGAGTACAATTTTTATAGTAGTATATGAAAATACTTGGGATGTCCTAAGTTAGAGGTGGGCATGCAATGTGATTTTATGAAAATACTTCCATTGCCTCAATTTAATTTTCCACCTAACTAAAGTTTATTTCTCTAAATAATAACGGCGCTCGTTCTATACAATTTTAGAAAATTTTAGAATACTCAAAAGGTAAAAGTGATTTAGTTTTTTCAAATGAAATATTTTAAATTAAGCTTCCTCTATCTATATATATATATATATATATATATATATATATTAAGAAGGTAGTATTATGACAATTTGATTTTTATCTAGAACCAAACAACTTTTATTATAAATGAACCAATAATCCGGTTACGGTACAACCCCTTGCATAGTATGCATGTGCATATATCACATATGATATTTCTCGCATCACATAGAATACCTCTCACATCACATATTCATCCATCACAAGAAAAAATATCTCACATCACACACCCACAAAATATTCTTCCACCACATGAAACATATCTCCCATCACATACATAAAGTATGCATGTGCAGGTGTATGCACCAAAGCCGCACCCTATTCAAATTACCTTTGCAACGTTTATTAATAAATAATTTATACTCCCTCCCTATTCAAAAGATGTTAACATTCATTGTTTTCACGCAATCCAATACATATTTTTAAAGAGTAGTATCTTAATTTTTATAAAATAAAAAATTATGAAACTTTAATATTATAAGACTATGTGATTAGACGAATTTAACAAGATCTCACTTTACTATTTTTTATCTTATGTAAATGTGTTAAAAAAAATTAAATCAAAGTAACTTAATAAATAGTGTTTACTATGCAAACGTTAATATTTTTAAAACTGGAGGAAGTATTATGCATTTAAATTTTATGAATGTTTACATTAGGAGCATAGTTAGTTAATAATGAAATCATAATTTAACGGTTAGATGGGTAACATGAAGTTCATGAACCAATAACGCATGCAAACACAGACACATAAATTCAATGAGTGAAGATCAATAATTGACTTTCTCAACTAACCCAAGCATGCAATATATACTAATATAATGCAATTGAAGAATTAATTAAGAAAAAGAATGATAATTGGTCACACCAATTTCATCTCATATACTAATTTCTTATTCTAAGATTGCGTCCTCATCTTGTTCCCAAAAACTCAACACGACGTGGCGAAGTGCAAGTCTGTTTTCAATATTCTTGTAATGGAAATTCCCCAATTATATGCCCTCTTTGGATCATTATTGTTACTGAATAAAATACTAGAGAGATTCTTACACAATAGAAGATGTATGCAAGTGTTTGTGTAACAGATTAATTTAAAAATCACCACAATTATTATTGCGTGTCAAAATTTCTTATTCCTTGAATGAAGACAATAGTATAATGTGGATGAATGAAGCAATGAACATTTCCCCATTTCAATTTTCAAACCCTATTATGTATGCCTCCCAAACATTCCTTAATTAATTAATTAACCTCCTTGTACTAATGGATAAGGGAGAAATAGCAGTGGTCCTTTGGCATCACACACACGTAACTTTTTTTACATTTTTAGGGTCACTTCTAAATTCTAATTTCGTTTCCTCCTAAAAATCACAAACCAAAGAGATATAGAAGTGGAGTATATAATTGTAATCAAATTATTGTCTCTTTAATATATAGACTTTAATACAGAGTATATATTGTCTCTTCCGATTAATCTCTATGAGCGTTAATGGATTTTAATTTAACGAATTCGTCTATAAACTAAGGGTCTGTTCTGCACGCAGAGCTGTAGCTGTAGCTGCAAACTGGAGCTGTAGGGAGCTGGAGCTGTAAGGAGCTGTGGGAGCTGTAGTTGTCAGTTCTATTTAATTGTTTTATACAACTAGCTGTAGCTGTGAAAAAATGTATGAAATGACATGAAAGGACAAATATTTATGTAGAGTATTGGGTAGTGGGTTGGTTATTGGGTTAAAATATGTGATTGCGCAAAAATAAGCTCCTAACTTATTTTTTAACGCTACTACAAGTAGCTTCTAAAAAGAAGCTTCCAAAAGCTCCCAAAAGCTAATGTGCAGAACGGGACTTTTGTTTTGAAATAAAAGCTAAAGCTACTAAAAGCTCCCAAAAGCTACGTGCAGAACAGACCCTAATTATATAATTCTAGATCGAGTTTTTGAGGAAAGTGAATTCAGGCATGCAGTACGTATTTTAACAGTTAAAAGTAAACTTGGGTTATTATTTAAATTGAATTTCAATTGAGAGGGAAATCGAGATAAAGACGCCAAATGTGAACTACTCAACTACAGTAGTAATGTCTTAGGGTCTGTTCTGCACGCAGAGCTGTAGCTGTGAGCTGTAGCTGCAAGCTGGAGCTGTAGGGAGCTGGAGCTGTAAGGAGCTGTGAGAGCTGTAGCTGTCAGTTCTATTTGAGTATTTTCTACAACTAGCTGTAGCTGTGAAAAAATGTATGAAATGACATAAACGGACAAATATTTATGTAGACTATTGGGTAGTGGGTTGGTTATTGGGTTAAAATTGTGATTGCTCAAAAATAAGCTCCTAGCTTATTTTTTAACGCTACTATAGGTAGCTTCTAAAAAGAAGCTTCCAAAAGCTTCCAAAAGCTACCAAAAGCTAGTGTGCAGAACGGGGCTTTTGTTTTGAAATAAAAGCTAAAGCTACCAAAAGCTCTCAAAAGCTCCTAAAAGCTGCACGCAGAACAGACCCTTAATCTAAAGAAGTGGCGGTCATCCATTTTTTATTTTTTTTTTTTTATGAGTCATTAAAGCCTTCGGAAATTGGAAATTGGTGAAGGTAGCTCATATCACACAAATACAAAGGGAAATAAAAGAGAGTGATGGGGTTTGTGGAGAATAGTCAATGAACTCAACCACTTGGGCTAGATACTCACCCCAAGTTGTGGTCAACCATTGTAGCAAAGTAGTTTCACCGTCATTATAGGTGGGAACTGGGAAAGCATTGGAAGTTATCGACGAGTTACAACCAAACTTGGTTGACCGTTGCTACCCCAATTAATTACAACTATTATAGTGTGAAAGCATCCAAGTCCAAGTCCACCCCCAAATCCAATTACTTCTATATATCAAGTCTTGACATTTTCAACTTCAATTTCATCAAATTTTCTCCACATTTCCACCTTAGTTCAATGTCTTTTTTTTCTTTTTTTTTTAAAAATTAAGTCTGAAGAGTATATATGAACTTTCTTTCACACACACATTCAATGTCTGGGGAGCAGTTGAGTCGCTGGCTGTGGCTTCTTAATATTTGAGCATCATATTATTTGCACATATTAAATTTTCAATTATAATGTTTTAAAAGGTTCTTACGGTTATGTTAATATTTTCAATTTTTGAAATTTTTATTGAAATTAGAATGTCAAACAACAGCATGAATCTATATATATAATTATATATATCACTTCAATAAATTATCTTAACTAATTTTTTTTGGTATGGTTTGACTTTTTAACACTGTTCATTGTTCAGCCTTGACTCAATTTTCTTGTAATTATATATTTCAAAAAAAAATAGTTGAGTTGGGTCTTGATAGGATCGTATGATCATGTAGCTTTAAAATATATATTTTACATAATTTTCCATTGTATATATTTTGAGATATTAATGATTAAAAAAGTAAATTGGATTATGTGCAAAAATAAAACAAGACAAATTAAATGGGATTGAGGATTAATTATTATTATTTCATTCTAACAAAAATTTAAATATATTTTTAAAAAAACCTTAAATTAATTACAGGCTTGGATTCACAGGTGATTCGGTTCTATGAAACTGCCCTGGATGTTTGACGACATGATTCGTTGAACCATGTATAATTATTACTACAGTGACATCCCACAGTAAATTATCTTTGTTGGAGAGGAAGGTGTCGATGTGAATAATATTTTATCATATGGATAATTGTAGAGAAAATAATGTGGCAAGTCAATCGGCCACAAGAGGCAGAGAAGCCTTGTTGCACTACAATTCCTCCCCAAATGATCTAATCCACTCAACCAACCTACACAAATTTATATATATCCATTTCCAAATTACCACCATTTCTCCTTTGACTCTGCCTCTTTCCCACCTATACATTTCCTAGTCTAACTTTACACACACCATTTTAAACATATACTCCCTCCGTTTCTAAATAAATGTAACGTTTTGACTTTTTTACTGTTCATTGTAACACTTTGACTTCTATTTTTGTTATAGTTATACAAGAAAAAATATAGCCAAGTGAGATCTTGTTGGATTCGTCTCATCTTATAGTTTTTAAATATCAAATTTTTACAATTTTTACTTGTACCGAATTTGAGTTATTAATAGTTTAAAATGTGCATTGGCATGCGTGGAGAAGAGAAACGTTACATTTAAAAAGAAACGGAGGTAGTATTAAATAAATTGACAACTTTTACACTAGCCATTAAATTAGATAATTTAATAACTACACTCGAAAATCATTGCCACCGAACAATTAATGTGGTAAATCCGACTTAATTTTGATCTATTATACAATTGAATTATAATCGTGGGTTAATTATTCACCACGTTTTTCAACCTGGACTGCGCATCTATGGCTTCTTCGAAATATCCTCCTTGCAAAAACACGTGCTTTATTATTACAGTAGTTGCAAAACTCCTTTCACACACGTTTCTCCACGCTTATCATATCAAGTCAAAATCTTGCTCTCTCTCCCTCCCTCTATATATATGTGCACGAATTTCCCCAAACTCTCCAAAGTTCTCTGTAGATTTATATCACCTCCTCTGTTCCTATCCCTTTAGTTTCAATTTGGCACAGAATTCGAATTGGAAAATCTGGAAATGGATAATTGGGCACGCGGCGTCAAATTAGGCCACGGGAGTTTTGCCACCGTCAATTTGGCGGCGGCGAGGAGCCAAAACTCGGGGCTGCCGCCCCTGATGGCGGTGAAGACCTGTGGGTTTTGGAATTCGTCCTCGCTTGTGAATGAAAAATTGATTCTTGATGAGCTCAGAGACTGCCCGGAGATTGTTCGGTGCTTTGGGGAGAGCGTTTCGTACGAGAACGGCGAGAAATTGTACAGTGTGTTATTGGAGTACGCCACGGGCGGTGATTTGGCGGGGAGGGTTAGGAATTGCGGTGATCAGGGGCTGCCGGAGATGGAGGTCCGGCGGTACACCAAGGCGTTGTTGAGAGGGCTGAATTATGTTCACAAGATTGGATTTGTTCACTGCGATGTGAAGCTGCAGAACATTCTTTTGTGCGAAAATGGCGCCGTGAAGATCGCCGATTTCGGATTGGCGAGAAGAATCACCGCCGGAAACGGCGTTTACGGTGGTTGCGAATTGAGAGGGACGCCGCTTTACATGTCGCCAGAGATGGTGGCCGGCGGGGAAGTGGGGACGGCGGCTGATATATGGGCGGCAGGTTGCGTAGTGGCGGAGATGGCAGCCGGAGCTCCGGCGTGGAGGTGCGGCGACTTGGCCGGGTTGTTGATGAGAATCGGCGCTGGCGATGAATTGCCGGCGATTCCAGACGGTTTATCGGCCGACGGGAAGGATTTTTTGGAAAAATGCTTCGTGAAGGATCCGAGCAAGAGATGGACGGCTGAGATGCTTCTAAATCATCCGTTTATAAATGGTCAGGATTTCGACGAGGGACAAGAAACGACAGCCTCAGCTTCTCCGAGATGCATATTTGATTTTCCCGACTGGGGGTCGTCTTCGGCGGAAGGTTCAATTACATTTATGCCCTCACCGGAATCGAATTTGAAAAGTAGGCCGTGGTCCAGTGCGGCGGCGGCGGCGGGCCGGCTGCTAGAGATGGTTGGCGGTCAAGGTCCGAATTGGTCTGTGACCGATGACTGGGTCACCGTCAGGTGACGGGAAGAAGTATATTATTGTATGTATCTTGTTTACAAAGAGACTAGTCAGAAGTCCGAACCCAAATTTTTTATATTTTGTAAATTTTGAAGGCAGTACAGATTATATTACAGAGCTGGATATTTGTTGTACATAATATTCACCATTACAGCGAAAAGTGAAAAGGAAAATTTTTTCATTCAATTTGGCTCTTCTGATTACATTTGAAAATTTTTGTGCCTGGAAATCTCTAATCGAGGATACTCTGTTCTCTGCATTTCAATTGGTTACAAGATTTTTATCCTATGAACCCTGCAATTGTAATGTCAAAACTCAACCATTGTAAGTAGAGCCAACTCTAGAATGACATTCAATTAGATTGGGATGTATGCATTACACAATCAGTTGTTTTTAGTTTGCACTAATTGATGGGATCGGACATGTACCAAAATTACAATAATTTTCTGTTAGTTAAACGGGGATTATCTCACTAATTGTTAAACTCGAATGGTAATAAATACTAACATATATTTTAAATTTGTGGAGTTGCTGGCGGTAATAAATAACACTAATTGATGGGATCGAACATTATTTATTTATATATTAAAATAATATTTTTTTAATTATTTTTAAAATTAATTGTCATTTGATTTTTTTTTAAAGAAAACAGAAAAAAAAATTGTCAAAAAGCTACTCCCTCCGTCTCACGAAGTTTGACACATATTCCTTTTTTTGGTGTCCCACGAAGTTTGACATCTTTCCATTTTTAGATAAATTAAATTAATATAAGTTTGATTAGAATTTTAATTATTGTCAAATCCCATTAAAATTAATCATTTTTACTATTCTGCACAAATTACAATATAATTTTACTATTCTACACAAAGTCCCTTGAATTTCTTTAATTCTTAATATTTCAAAATTTGTACAGATAAAAATTGTATAAAAAATATATTATAAAACTACATGATTAGACGATTCTAACAAGACCATAATTGATTATTTTTCTCTAATTACATCATTATGATAACACTAAGTCAAAGTTAAATAATAAATAGTATCAAAATTTATTAGAATCTTAAATACAAACACTCACACCACTTCACTTTAACTACTAAACCATACTACCTAAATTACCGTACCAAAAAAAAATGTGTCAAACTTCGCGGGACGGAGGGAGTACTGTTTTTTACTTCATGTGTAAAGAAACGTACAAGTCTCACAATTAAAAGTGTGAAAGATGATGCAAACAAACATGATCGTAAATTAATGTGAATTTAGTTCAAGTAGTGCTTTAATCTTACTCTTATTTATACAAGAGCTGATTACTGATTAGGACTAACCCAAACTCTTTTCTCCCGAAAACACTGAAAAGAGAAATTGAACTGAAGGAGTTATTTTAAGCCACGGATAAAAATTACTTATGTAGTACTCCCTCCGTCCCATTTAAGATGTCTTGTTTGATTTCTGCACACAATTCAATGTACTTTTTAAATCGATCATATCTCAAAATATATATAAGTAAAAATTATGTGAAATATATATTCTAAAACTACATGATTAGACGAATCTAACAAGACCGAACTCGACAATTTTTTTCCAATATTTATTTGCAATAGTATTGAGTCAAAGTTAAACAATGAACAGTGCCAAAAAGTCAAACAGGACGTCTGAAGTGGGATAGAGGGAGTAGTAATTTGATGTGTACTATAAAAAAATGATAGGACATGTGATAGTGGTGCAAGTTGGAGGAGGAAGTCAGCAATCAGCAAAATAGTTGGTAATGGTGATTGGTGACATTGAACAAAACACATGTAGACATGTAGTAGTACCATATAGCATTATAGCCTGCTGTTAGGTGAGACTTGTGAATTAAACTTCCTTGTTTGTTATATAGTAATTGCCTAAAAATCCAATAATAATTCCACAAAACTCCCCATCAGTGACATATGTTGAGTGCCCTGTCTTTTTCCTACCACATTTTACTTGTTTTCCTTGGCTTAATGAGTTTTCGTTCTAGACTACACATGTTTGTACATATTTGTGGATTGTATGAATATATATATATATATATGTGTGCGTGGTCTCACGTCATTGTTCATTGAATTACAAAACAGTCTTAAAACATTGGATTTAGTTACTTTGATTGTTGTTCATGTATTATACCTTGCTTACCATAGTTAGGTTGTGTGTGTTTTTCCTTTTTGTTTGTCAATTGTCATATTTCTTAAAAGAAAAAAATTCTGGTGGAACGTTAATTTGTTGGCTTCTATAAGTCCGTCAGGGGTTAGCCTGCAGTCAACTGCAGTGCAGGTAGTGAGAAAAAAAACTATTTTTTGTGATGTCTAGGAGATTTGTGATGTGTATTAATATTTTTGTGATGGTAGTTGGTTTTTGTGGGAGATAAATATTTGTGATAATTTTTGGATAAAAAGAACTTTGGGTAGTACAAACATCACAAAACGAGGGTTGTGCAACACCACTGCACATGCAGTGAAAGTTCTATCCTGCATGTGAACTCTATTGTATAAGTCCTACTATTTGCAATGTTTGTGAAGATTAGTAGTATGTCACATTAGTTGTTGGTAAATAATCATTTTGAAAAAATTCAAAATTGGTAAAGTTTCTATTTCCATTTTAAATAAAACTACCTATGAGATATTCATATTGTATTTTTTTTTTCCAAAAAACAAATGTCTCCGAAAGATTTATAAGTGATAAATAAAAATAAACTGATGGAATGTAGTATATCGATCTCTAGGTCTTAGCAGAGATGGAGAAATGCTATTTCTTGATATACTTTTTGCTAGTTTACCAACTTCAGTATAAATTTATTGAATGGTTATTGTCAAAAGAAAAGCCAATAAGATGAATGGTTTTTGTCAAAGAAAATGCAAAAAATCTTATTGAAAAATATATTATGGTTCAAATTTCTGCAGCCAAATTAAAATTCTTACAAAGATACAACACCACACTCATAATTACCATACTCTAATAATACCCTACAATTCTCAACACACCCATGCATGTCCCCATTATTACCGTACCATCGCCTCATGCCCTCATCTCCTCATCTAACACTATTGTCCCATTCCGACAACAAATTAAATTAAATACCCACGCGACAAGTCGAAAACCATTAATTTCTCATCAAATGTAAATTCACAGAATTATAGTAATCAAGAGAGATTCTACAGAAATACCTCAATACTACCCTTGTCATTATTTGGCCTTTGATCATGATCAGATCAAATATCACACATTTCCTCCTTTGTGCGAGTGCTATTATTTCTCTTGTTTTAGGAACCGGGAGCCTTCAATAATTTGTTATCGGTAAGTGCACTTGTTCTTCAAAGGAATGGCCACACTCATTATCTTGGGGTCCAAAACCACAGAGCAGTGGACTGTTTTAAGGAATTTGGGCTTCACCAAATGCCCCAGGACATAAGCCCGAGCCCGAATTGTGAAATTCAAATTCAGCGGCACCGGCGCCTCCGGTTTGCCATCCTTGCTGCTCAAATTGGCGCCTCCTCCGTAGAGTGGGATGCTGCTGCCTATTAGCAACACGGTCACCGTCCTGTGACTGTTCCGAGATTGATAAAACTGCTTCACCTGCAATGCGTGACCAGGAGGAGCTAAAATAAAATATTCACTGCTGCATAATAATAATAATATAAAAAAATGTCATAGTAAGATTAGATTAGATTAGATCATGGATAAATTCAAAATCTAATAATGTGTGTGCGAGCACGAACACAACCCTCAAAATGAGTACATAGGATTCATCCTTGGGAACCAGATCTAATCTTATTATTCTCCATGTCTCATCAGTGTCCCATCATTTAACATAATATTATGACATGATATTTAAGGGTTGCGAAGACGACAGAAGTTAGTGATAATGATATATAGATATATATATATATATTATATATATACCGTGCCACTGGCCACCGTGAGTTGTGTGAAAGAAAGATCCAAGGGCGTGGAAGTGACATGGACTCCAAAAAATGTGCCCCTGTTCCGGAAAATGAACTTCACCGTTGAATTCATCGTCACCATCTCGGTGCCTACGCCGGAGGCATCCGACCCCGCTTGGACTAGAAATGTATCAAATACTACACTCTGCAATACATATATGTATATATACAAATATGTCAAAATATAGTCTATACAGCAAAACACAACAACTTGCTTGTGCATAAGATTCTAGCAAGTCTCTTCTTCAATGAAAATCTTGAAAATGATGGGCCACATTTTACCAAGGGAAAAAAGAACTACGCTCAATTAAGGCATAAATTATGAAACAAAATGTTTCACAGGCTCTAGATTGGATTGGATTTTGTAATGTGAGGAGCATTATATTATGACTTTTAATTTGAAGCGCGGTTAGCCGACAAGATCCATATTTGTCGATATGATTTATTCGTATTGCTGCTTCGATATTCAAGTTTAATGGATCAGAATTCCTCATTCGGTTCAACTCAAAATACATTACATTATAAATAGTAGTACTAGTAGTATATGTAGAGTTCTATTTATGAGATCAACCGTCAACGATCAATCGTCGGCGGCAATAAATTAAATACCGAATCTTTACAAATCTAGAGAATTCTTGCGGCAATCCCTGTGATAACTGCAATTAGTTGAATAAATTCATCAAGCGGCAATAATTGCGTTCAATTGGTAAAGATAGATCATTTTTCGAACGTGTGTAATACTCCCTATATACATACATATATCTGTATACCTTCATGATGATGACAGGTGTCTGATTCCTACTGGCGCCCCACAGTATCAGCGCAAAGAAAGTGAACAGCACGAAGAATCCGACCACGAAAGCTAAAAAATAGCACCGCCGCGACATGCCGCGCCGCCCGCCCTCCTCGTCCAGCAGCCCTTCCTCCTCGATCGCATCGAACTCCTTCCACTGCTTCCCACCGGACTTCCGACCCTGATGATGGTGGCGGCGGGAGCTGGAGGACCCGGTGTTGCTTGACTTCTGAGACCCGGGCTTCAAGGACCCGGAATACCGGGTGGAAGACGAGTCCCGGGACTGCCGCCCCGGCGACCCCATTGGGCTCAGGATCGGCGTCGAGTGGAATGAATTCGTCGTCTTCTCGCCGTCGTGAGAGTCACGCGACGGGCTCTGCACATAGTACACCGCCCGATTCGGCGACGACGCCGCCACGCTGCTCGTCACCTCCGAATCCGTCTTCCCGTGCATCGACATTCTGTTCAAAGTTCCCAAATTTTCCCCCCCAAATCCCTAATCGATTTTTTTTTTTGTTGCCCTCCAATTAGATCTGAGAAATGGCGTTGATGATTCTTTGGGTGGAGGATTGTAGAAACTGGAAAGTCCAAGGAACAGAGCACGTTAAGGTTTTTACTTAGTTTATAGCCTTTTTGTATGTATCTGTGGCAATATATAGATGGATTCTGTGGTTATTGTTGGTGGATCCATGGTACGGAGGTCCGGAAATGATCTGAGCCGTTGATTGGGAATGATAACGGTGTGGATTGTTTTGAAAATTGGGGATCAAGGAATGAAGAGAGATGCGTGTAATAGGCAAGTAATTAAGGGGACAGATAGAGTGGTCAGTACACAGAAAGCAATGCAAGTTGGTAATTATGGACCTTTTTTTGTTAGTTAGAGTACTTAATTTTCTCCCTAGCAAATTTGTTTATTTATTGTTTAATATTCCAATTACACTTCTATACATATAGGTTTCCAACTCAACACAAGACCAATGTCTTGCGTCTACATTTGGGAGATTTTACATTCCAATAAGTTAGTTACTTAATTATGTATGTATTTTGATTTTATACTAAGTAAATATATGTAGTGTATCAATACCCAAATGTCTAATATTACTGAAGGTAGTAAAATTGATTAGTTTAATCAAGTCTTTTTTTTGTTGGACATAATTGGTGTTAATGTTGTCATATGTGATCAAATTGGGAATTGATTAATTGTGTTGCAGTACAAAAATCATGTGTTAACTTTTTGTGCAAATGTGTGGGCTTTTTGTCTTTTGGGGAGGGGTTGATTACTTACATGAAAGGCTAGATTTAAATAACGTTTTTTTTTAAATATTTTAAAGGGGTTTAATAATTTTAATTAGATGATTAATTAATCATTTCAACAACACCGACAGACACAAACACACACGAATAATGTATATGAGACATAAATAAATAAAGATGAATAGAACCTATGCACTTGAATTATTTTATAAGTAGAGTATTTAGTTTTATGAGGTCCTTGTCTCCTTGTCCTTGAAACTCGAGGCAGTGAGTAAGGACTATTCTTGGTGAGTAGGCCAGTTATATATGGTGGGAGTGGGATCAAAGACTGTAACAAGTAACTGGAAAATAGAAATAATTATTAAGATTCTGTTGTGAAATTATTACAAGTATATGCCTATTAGCTATATGATAATATGGAATTCTAATGATGATATATTAGTAATGGATATATTTGAATGAAAGACAATGGGAGAAAGAAAAGAAATAGTATTAGTGTATTCAATAGTGCAACTATTGTAGTGAAATTAAGACCAAAAATAAGGAAAATATATGCTCAAGCATAAGAGTTTTTTGAACAAATATTGGTGTGTATTTCTCACTTAAGAACCCATATTTATAGACATAATACAAGGCTAATGGCATCATAATTAATTGCCTTCACTAGAATAGGTATCATGACTAATGGAGCATTTCTTTGAAAAAGTGGTATACATCCAAATTTCATCAATAATTGTCATCAATAATTGTATAACACTCCCTCTTGGATGTACTATATATAAAAGAATATGCCTCGTTAAAACCTTACTAGATAAAAACCCTCTGAGAGAAAAATCTAGTGAAGGAAAAAGAGTACATAATTCTTATATATTAATTTCTCCCTCTGATCAAAGCATCAGTTGAGATTCTTTAGTTGGCGCATCCCAATGCTTTTCACCAACTTTTCGAATGTTGCTGTTGGTAGTGCCTTGGTAAATAAATCTGCAAGATTATCAACTGAACGGATTTGCCGCACATCTATTTCACCATTTTTTTTTCTTCAGTAGCCATGCCACAATTTTTCAATATATGGTGCATCAAAGATCGCAACCATACACATTCTCGACTGGCTTCATGGATTGCTAAAATTTCAGCATGATTTGACGAAGTAGCTGTCAAAGTCTGCTTCATTGATCTCCATGAAATTGCAGTACCACCACATGTAAAAACATAGCCAGTTTGAGATTTAGCTTTATGTGGATCTGATAAATATCCGGCATCAGCAAAGCCTATTATTTCATGTCGAGAATCATTTGGGTATAATAACCCAAGATCAATAGTTCCTTGGAGATAGCGAAATATGTGTTTAATTCCATTCCAATGTCGTCTAGTAGGAGATGAACTAAATCTCGCTAATAAATTTACTGCAAATGATATATCTGGTCTAGTGCAGTTTGCGAGATACATTAAAGCACCTATGGCACTTAAATATGGGACCTCTGGTCCAAGAATTTGTTCACCTTCCTCTTGTGGTCTAAACGGATCCTTTTTTATATCAAGTGACCTTACGACCATTGGAGTACTCAATGGATGTGCTTTATCCATATAAAATTGCTTTAATACTCTCTGAGTATATGCTGTTTGATGGACAAATGTTCTATTATTTAAATATTCAATTTGCAAATCAAGGCATGATTTGGTTTTACCAAAATCTTTGATTTCAAACTTATTTTTTAGGTATTCAACAGCCTTTTGGAGCTCCTCTGGAGTTCCAATCAAGTTGAGATCATCAACATAAACTGCAATGATTACAAACTCTTGTCCATTTTTCTTAATGAAAATACATGGACAGATCGGGTCATTTGTATAACCCTCTTGTAACAAAGACTCACTGAGTCGGTTATACCACATTCGCCCGGACTGTTTCAGTCCATATAGGGATTTTTGTAATTTGATGGAATACATATGTTTAGGATTTGATTCATATGTCTCTGACATCTTTAATCCATCTGGGATCTTCATATAGATATCTGTATCTAAATTTCCATATAGATACGCAGTAATAACATCCATCAATCTCATTTCAAGATTTTGATGGACTGCTAAACTGATAAGATATCTAAATGTTATTCCATCCATTACGGGGGAATATGTTTCATCATAATCAAATCCGGGTCTCTGTGAAAACCCTTGGGCGACTAATCTCGCTTTGTATCTGACAATTTCATTTTTGTCATTTCTTTTTCTTACAAAAACCCATATGTATCCGACTGGCTTTATATTTTCTGGTGTTTTGACAATCGGTCCAAACACATTTCGTCTAGCCAGGGAATCCAATTCAGATTGGATTGCATCTTTCCATTTTGGCCAATCTTTTCTTTTCCGACATTCATCAACCGAATTTGGTTCATGATCCTCGTCATCATTTATGATGTCAAGTGCTATGTGGTACGAGAATACATTATCTATGATAATTGCATCTCGATTCCAAACATTTCTGCTTGTGACAAAATTGATTGATATTTCATTATTTTCAAGTTCATTCTCCTCTGGAGCTGCAAGTTCCTGCTCCTCTGGAGCTACTTGCTCTTCAAGAGCTTCTTTTTCCTCTGGAATATTTTCTGTAATTTTGTCATTTTCAATGATTTGTGATCCTCTTTTCTTTCTAGGATTTTTATCTTTGGAACCTGGTGGTCTACCACGCTTTAAGCGTACAGTAGATTCATCTTTGGCACTTGTAATTGGTCCCTCTGGGACATTAATTTTGATTGGAACATTTGCTGCCGGTATAAGAGATTTTGTTACTCTTTTAGAGTCGCATAATGCGTCCGGCAATTGATTTGCAATATTCTGCAAATGTACAATTCTTTGTACTTCTAGTTCACAATCATTTGTACGAGGATCAAAGAAATCTAACGGTCTTTTCCAGTTGATTACTTTTTCTTTCTTTGGTTGACTTTTATCTCCCCCTAATGTCGGGAAATGAGATTCGTCAAAATGACAATCTTTGAATTTCGCAGTAAATAAATCACCAGTTAATGGTTCGAGATATCGAATAATCGATGGTGATTCATACCCGACATATATTCCCAATCTACGTTGGGGACCCATCTTTGTGCGCTGAGGTGGTGCAATCGGGACATACACAGCGCAACCAAATATTCTGAGATGGGATATACTGGGTTCATGCCCAAATGTTAATTGTATAGGGGAGTATTCATGATAATGTGTCGGCCTTAACCGCACCAATTTTGCTGCATGTAATATTGCATGCCCCCAAGCTGTCAATGGCAATCCAGATCTCATTAATAATGGTCTGGCAATTAATTGTAAACGCTTTATAAGCGATTCAGCAAGTCCATTCTGTGTATGGACATGAGCAACAGGATGCTCAACTGTTATGCCAATTGACATGCAGTATTCATCAAACCTCTGGGATGAATATTCACCAGCATTATCCAATCGGATATTTTTTATTGTATAATCAGGGAACTGTGCTCGTAATTTAATAATTTGAGCAAGTAATTTTGCAAACGCATGGTTGCGAGATGATAATAATGATACATTGGACCATCGTGTTGATGCATCAATTAGCACCATAAAATATTTAAATGGTCCACATGGTGGATCTATAGGTCCACATATATCACCCTGAATTCTTTCAAGAAAACTAGGGCTTTCAGTTCCCACTTTTGTTGGTGAATGTTTGGAAATTAATTTTCCTTGGGAGCAAGCAACACATATATATTCATTATGTTGCAGCAATTTTTGTCCCTTTAATGAATGGCCATGACTATTTGTAATAATTCGCCTCATCATTGTAGAGCCGGGATGGCCTAGACGATCATGCCATATCATATATTCATCAGTAAGCCTATGGCTTTCAATAGACCTCTGGTCTATTTTGGGATGATATATATTAGTGGGCCTCTGGCCATCAATAAACCTCTGGTTTATTTGGGGAATATTAGACCTGTGGTCTAAGTGATAATTTTCAGTTGTATTTATCTTTGAAAAATACAATCCAGAAGACAGAGCTGGTAATTTTTCCAATATATATTTCTTACCATGAGTGGTATTTGTAATTAATAAATATTCGACATTCTCTGAAGTCGATGTCTCGAGATGATACCCATTTTCTCGGATATCTTTAAAACTCAATAAATTTCTTCGAGACTTGGGAGATAGGAGTGCATTTTTCACAATTAATTTTGTTCCCTCTGGGAAAATAAGGTTGGCTGTGCCAATTACTTTTATAATATTTGCACTACCACATATTGTGTTTATGTTTGTATCTCCCATTTTTAAATTGGAAAAATACCTTATGTCTTTTAGTATCGTATGCGTTGAAGCACTATCAATAAGACATATATTATCACTTTTATAATTCCTCATTTTGCTGTAATTAAAACAAGATATAATTAATACTAAAACAAGATTAAATATAAGTGAAATAACACAATGCATAATAATATAGCAGAAAATAAAAAAATTCAAAGCGTAATAAAAACAATATAATAAAATGTAATGCAGTATTTAAATAATATTGTATCATTGAAGAAATTTGTATATCTTTCATTGATATATTTAGCATATCAATAATGGCCTTTGTAATATTTATATTATCGTACTTTAGCAAGGTTTATTTCAACCTTTATTTGCTTTATTGTATCAATAATTCTCGGTAACTAGTACCAATTCATTAGTCGTGGGACTATGTCCTCCTGCCATATTGATAGCATTTTCTTCAATTGCTTCGCCTTTTAGAGGCACAATTTCTGGCAATTATTTCGCCATTTAAGAATCTGACTCTGTCAGTGCACACCAAACTAAAAACCCACGAAATCTGTTGGTATAACCGAACTAAGATTTATGGACTCTGTTGGTATTAATGTCATTTTTATTAATATATTGTCACATATCTCAATCGTGACATTATTCTGAACATGACTGATTTATATCATTTACAGACTTATAGTCTTGCAGTCATTATGATGCCTTGCATTTGGGATTTCAGCCAAAAATCTTTATTTTATCAAAGAGCTGCCATTTGCCCCCACATTAAGGGAACTGTCACTATCTCTTATCAAAAATAAGAATTGGCAAAATGCTTATTTCCCATATATAGACCAATATGATCTTTTGACCGTTTTGTTTTTCTAGGTCTTGGCCTGTGGCCGTATTTTTTTTTTCTTTCTCTGCGGTCTAGGCCTGTGGCCGTATTTTCTTTTATAATGGTCTTTTCTAGACCCATTGTTTCCAAATAAATCTTAATATCCATATTTCAAGATAAATAATTAATCCCCGGATCTTTCCAACGGCATAGATTCCTGTTTTGAAAAGTTAGTCATAATTGATATTGAAAATAGTTGAAATATATTACCTCAAGTGATTTTCTTCCGGATTTGAAAAATTTTGGCAGAACCCCGGTATGAATTAAATTTTCAACAGAACTCCAACAAAACCTTGGTAGAATTGGCAAACTCTAATAGAGCTCGTGCTGATAACGTGTTGTGAAATTATTACAAGTATATGCCTATTAGCTATATGATAATATGGAATTCTAATGATGATATATTAGTAATGGATATATTTGAATGAAAGACAATGGGAGAAAGAAAAGAAATAGTATTAGTGTATTCAATAGTGCAACTATTGTAGTGAAATTAAGACCAAAAATAAGGAAAATATATGCTCAAGCATAAGAGTTTTTTGAACAAATATTGGTGTGTATTTCTCACTTAAGAACCCATATTTATAGACATAATACAAGGCTAATGGCATCATAATTAATTGCCTTCACTAGAATAGGTATCATGACTAATGGAGCATTTCTTTGAAAAAGTGGTATACATCCAAATTTCATCAATAATTGTCATCAATAATTGTATAACAGATTCAAATTATTTTTGAGGTATTTTTGAGGGTGTACCAAATATTCTTGGCATGCCGCATTGCTCTCACCACCCTTTTCTAGCCTGTATAGGTTGTTCAGTAAAATATATATATATATATATATATATATATTCTCAGACCACATTGGACACAAAACTAATTTCTTTTGTGAATCTGGTGAGTATGAAGGATTGTATCTCCCAAAGCAGAATTCTACATTCGAATCAACGAAATACTCGTATATTGATATATAATGCTTAGGTACCTTTTAACTTGCCAAATATGTTTTCCCAATTATAGCGTTTGAGCTCAGCTTTAGAAGGCTGAAGCCCTCGAGCTCAACTTATTTAGAACCCCTTTCATATATTTTTTTCCTAAGACAAACGGTGTCCGATCCTACACCCCGAGAACTTGTATTTTGCATTTAATATCTGATTAATCAATAACCATATTGTAGAGTTAAAAGCAATTTAAAAACATCAAAGTTAATAATAAGCACCATGATCATAATTTACATTATGGAATAAAAAAGTACTCAGGTACTAAATGGTTATATACCAATACCATCCTGTTTATAAAGTAGGAATCATTATTCAACATTTTTTACTTTGTTCATATTCCTGAATCCTGATCAATCATGGGTTTTTATCCATCTACATAAATACATAATCAAACATGATAATGTTATCACTGCAGCCTATGATTTCTGGTAATTATGATTAACTGAAATTAAATCCAAATAACCATTTGATAATGAATACCCCCACATACGTCACAAACACATCATCAAGTTTTCATACCAAAATGGTTTTCCATAACGGACATTCTAATCCCCTATTAGACAAAAATAATAGCATAAAATTTCGCCCAAATTATTTGGAAGGAGCAAAGATGGTGGTTTTTGATACATCCACAATATATACATACGTGTGTTGTGTATAATATTATCATGCTCTTGGTGTGTGCATCTGAAAGGAGTAGTCGTCACAAACAGGTTTACAAATTCTGTTCAACATAAGCAACAAACTGAGAGCAAAGGATGAGACAGAAGATTACTGAAGAGAACTTACAATGTGAAGAACACCACAGAGAATACTCGGGAGATCAGAAATGGATGGAGTCATTGCTGAAGGCATTTCTAGAGATGGTGTTTCAGTTTCCTGCGAGGGTTTGGAGGAGAATAGGGAGACTTATGGCATGGGTCATTCTAAACCAGGAGCTGCAAGGATTGGATCCACATTTTATTAATCTGGATCTGCAAGAATTGGATCCTGAGTTTATTATCCCTTCACCTGCTCAGCAAACAAGACTTGATGGTGTCCATTGCGAGAAAGAAAATGATTGAAATTCGCATGACAATCTCCAAAGAGGTACCAACCGAACTTATCTAGATAGTAATCAATATTTGTGTAATCATACTCTGCAGAATTCCATCTTTTAAGTTCTCAAAGTGCAATTACGAACAATATATATAATTTTGCACAACCCACACAGTTTCACACATTGCAACAATACCAGAAAATAATACCAGCTCCACGTAGCATTTTGAAAGAAATATGGTCCTAAGATTCAGCAGTGGATATGAACATGTAACATGCTAGCTGATGCATTTCATAATTTGCAGAACTTGCCTTCCATGTATGGCACACTTCATTGTTTCAAACCAGCTCTCCCACTGGTGCTTCATTGAGCCACAAGAAATGAATGAACTCATACAGTTTTGCACTTACACTAACCTACAAGTTGTGATGTTTAAAGCATTCATAAGGCAAAATAATTAAAATAAAACAAATAAAGCACTTTTATAGGTGGTGACGCTTGTCAAATTTACTGAAAATACCTTGTAAGGCGTTGGATTCAACCTTCTCATGTGATCAGGTCGCATCTGTTCCAGCTGTTTGATACACCGGTCTCTAATCAGCTTAAGGGGTGGTAGCTCTTCCCTCTGTCTCCCTAAAAGAAGGAAAAAAAAAACTATTAACAAACAAAGAACAAAAAAGAGATGGAAAGAAGTATCAAAACTCCCAAGATTCGGCGGAAGTTCTTATTAAAAAAGAAAAAATAATTTAAAAAGAAAAAAATAAAACAAAACAAAACAAAAAAGAACAAAGAAAAGCATAATGCATGTCCCAAGAAATGAAGAATAAAACAATAATAACATAGAGCAAGACTCCACATGGCAGTGTATTGTCATTAAACCATCCATAGACCCATAAGATGATACTAGTTCATTTACATTAAGATACAATCTCAGAATTGTACTATTAAAATGTTGGGTGATATATGGGCTCGATACTCTATGAGCTAGGAGGATTTGAAGTGATTCGAAGAGACATTGGTTGGTTTAGTGTTGAGTCAAACCTACACTCTAAAGATCATATATGAGCTCAGAATAAAACGTTCTCAGTATCAGCGGCTTAAGATTACAAGGGCAAGGCTTTCATCAAATAATAATTATCTCTCTAATGAAATGCTGCTTCTGAGGAAAGAATATAAGCCTTACAAGCCTCAGCATTTTTTAGTGCAAAAGTAAAAATCAAGATGTGAATGATCTTGGTTGAAGTGTAGCGTAGCCACTAGCCAACAAACTTGAACTACCTTTTACTACTACACTTTACTACTACACTATGGATGATATGTAATAGATAAAAGTTTCTCAAGGATAACAAGGCAAACCAAAAATTTCTACCTGATTTGCCCCGCCAAAAACACTTCATAAGCTCCTCAACTTGCTGTGGAATCACATATGCTCTCTTGGATTCATTAAATGGATGACGACACAAGATTCGTTCACCTGCCTGAAAATATTATACGTAGACTGATCAGAGTGATAAATAGCAACCCCATAAATTAAATAGACATATGAATGGACTATTTTGTAATTTGTTTCATACTTAAAAAACTTTCAAGCATGACAAATATATAAAAGTTAATTTCATTGTTGTACAGTGTAAAGTGCAATGCCAGTGCACAGGCAAGTCAAACCAAATACTTAATTCCAGATTTCCAGCACAATGTAAGAATTTTGTACCAAAAATAAATCCCCATTGAGATTCCCCCCAGCCTTTTGTTGTAACTGTAAACAACTTCTACAGGTAGATATTCCAAATGGTCTACATTGTTACTCGTAAATCCAGTAAAGAAATTCCAGCCAAATTTTAGTCAAGTCATTAACTAATAAATCATCTCCCAATAGTGTGTTGGGTGTATGCTAAAACAAGTGTAGGAAATAATTACATAGAATTAACTAATTAAGTAAACAAATTCAAAATACCTTAGGAGGTGGTTCGTTTTCCCCTGTCATAAGATCCACAAGTGGGTATCCTTCCTTCCCATATAGTCTGTAACATCTTTTTTTGCATGGAATAGAGACCTGAAAACAAGATTTAATAAACTAAAAACTCAAAAATAAATAAATAAATATCGCAATTTATCATTAGAAGGTTTAATCAAACCTTTGAAACATCTTCAGAAAGTTTTATACGAGGTTGATTATTTATTTCAACCAACTTGAAAACAACACCAAGGGCGGGTTGGGCATAGCATGTAACCAAATGAGTTCCAATCCCAAATGCATCAACTTCATGACCCTGGAAAAAAAAAAAGGTTTAAACTTTAAAAAATGCTGAAAAAGACATGACATGAATAGCATGAAGATTAGTTGCAGAATAAGATATGGTATTGTTACAGTTTTTCACATACTGATCATCTGGTCTCGTGATTGAAGCAATTGCCAAACTCACTAATATAGAGAATATTGATATCAAGTATCAAGGAACACCTGGTCCAGAGAAGATTATACGCATTCCAGGTTTGCTTTGACTCATCTGTCATCCATGAAATAAATAAACCAACTCTCTCTCAAGTTCCAGTTATCCTAGACCACAGAACTTATTTCAAGAATCAACTATTTGTGCGATGAGGTTGTAGTCAGTTGAGGTAAAACAAAATTTGGTTTCTTTCTCTATCAGTTCAGAATGTAAGTTTTTCTAGAATGACAATCCAGATTAATCCTTCTGGAAGGCTCTCCCAAAACCACAGAAAATTGTTGAAAAGTTTTTTAAAGGATACCCATGAATTGCATGGTTAACAAAATCACGGGTGTATTTGAAGTAACTCTTTTCCCCATGTCGTGGAATTATGTCTATATCTATATATGTTATGAGTATATATTTTTTGTTTCTATCCTATTGTCGGCCAATAGGTTCATCCCATACATGTCTTGTATACATATCTTGTTTTAATCTTATAATGAGATATTTTACATTAATTTAGTATTTCTGATCAATGCTCCTAAAAGTTTAAGCTAAAAGAAAGAGGCATCACATTCGTATTTTATTAACAACAATTCCTCCAACATGTCCAGATATGCAGGCATATTCTCTTTCAAGAGTCGCCCACATATTAGTACATTTTCACAAATGAGATGTTAGGGATTCGAGAACAGGGCTTCCCTCTGTGGTATCATATTTAATGACCATTAACCTTAAAATATATGCTGATAGTGTTGCACGACTTTGGTATTTTTATTAATTCCTCCAACAGAGTCAATAGAAAACACAAAACAAGTGATCCACATCCCAGAAAATAACTGAGGTCAACATTAAGTAGAGACATCATATGAAAAATAAACTTTAATGACAGATGTTAGCAGTGCCAGGCTTATGGTTGAGACATATGATATATAGGAAGCAGCTATTTAATGCATTTACCTGTTTATTCAAAGCATCCAAAGTTTCTTCATTTAGGTCATTGCTTGCCGTAATGTTGGTCTTCCCAAAATCTGGTATTTTGAACTCCTTCTCAATAGCATGAAAAATCTTGCGAGTCTCGCATGATAAGTAGGCAAGATCTCCTGAATCAAGTCTAATACCTACAGCTTTATACCTGAAAGAATATTAATTAAAGTAAAATATGATGGGCTTTACTTTTATTTCATGGTTGCTCGACAAAACACTGAGATTGAACACATAATACAAGTTGGCGAACAATTTAAATGAATAAATATTGAATAAGAACTCTTATTAACATCATGTCCATAAGCCACCATACACAACTTTTACATAAATTACCAATACAAGAATAAGCTTTCTGGACCAACCCCAATTCATTTAGAGATAGAGCAACTGCACAAAAATTAGGAATCCCGCTTCTCATAACCTGGTTCAAATGGATTATAACAGCCACATCAACAACAGGAAAAAAAAGATTGGGAAAAAAGAACAGAAGCAAACAGAAAGTGACTCAACATCAATAAAATAAGAGGAACTTTAATAAAACACCAGATTTTGCTTGTTCAGTACACCATATGGCTTATAAACTGTTGAGGGCATACCATAATCGTATATGCAAACTTCTGA
This sequence comes from Hygrophila difformis, assembly GCA_030278955.1. Taxonomy (NCBI): domain Eukaryota; kingdom Viridiplantae; phylum Streptophyta; class Magnoliopsida; order Lamiales; family Acanthaceae; genus Hygrophila; species Hygrophila difformis. The sequence continues at coordinate 58,305,241 of JAOANR010000005.1, read as the reverse complement.
GTGTTCTTTGTGTGGATTCAGGTGAATGGAGTTGTGCTGGTTTTGATTTTTTTTTTTTTTTTTTTTTGGGGGGGGGGGGGGGGGGGGGGGGGGGGGGAAGGGGGGTGTCCATGCAACAGGTAAAAGCACTAATAGAGAGAGCTCCTATGCAGTAATTGTCCAGCTAATTAATTCCTGTTTTCACATTAATATCACGAGCAACAACAAAACCACTACTGCTGACAAATAATCAAAGTCTGACTTACATCATAAGTGTCGACAAGGGCCAGAAAACTGTTTGGAAAAGCAAGCGCGTATGAGGCAAAAGCAGCTAATTCGCTTTGGTTGGTTTCACCAAACAGCCCACCTAATGAAGGAGACCACTGAACAAATGCAAAAATGGAGTCAGGTGATAATTAATGCAAGCAACAATCCTTCTGGTATCAAAATATGAGCATGTCCATGCATAAAAGATTTAAGAGGAGGGCTCCTAAAAAAGTTTCTGGCAATGATCCACTTATCAACTACAACAGTACAAAACCAAACCATGTTAAGTGAACTCTACTGAAATAACAAACCAATTTACCAAGCTGAACACAATTAATTGTAGAAGAAAACCATGATACTATATTACTATGATAGCATAAAAACAGTTAATTTTTTTGTTCCCAAATAAATAAGTGGAACAATGTGTGAAATTTTTAACGGTGGATTGGCATTAGACTAAGTCAGAGTCAAGTATATGAATAAAATTATAAATGTTTTTAAAACACCTAATTGACAAACATATTTTACATTTCAATGTAAATAGCAAAAGTTGATTAAAAAGAAATTTCCATGACCACATGTATCATGCATTAATTCTATTGTGTTTCATGTAGTCCAATGACATCAATATCACTATTGGCCTATCATTTGGTTGGGCCTTGTGACAGATGAGCAAGCTCCTTGTAACAAAAGGCAACTGATAACAGAAGACACACGACAATCATACATTAACACTACATAAAAACAACCAAAAAAAATAAATAAATAAACAATTGCAATAAATAGAACAAGAAGCTCAAATTCACTACCTAATGCATCACAGATCTGCAAATTCAAAATCTTATTATAAGAAAGAAAATATATTAAAGACTTTAAAACAAAACTGGAGAAGAATTTGAATTACAGGTCAAAGGAATGGAGATCAAACAATGAATTCAAACCTGAGGAGTGTACCACAATTTAATACAGTATGCCAAAGCAATGACAAATATGCAAAATTATATTGTATACAACACACAGTAAAGTAACAAGGAGATCTCCCCCGCACCTTTAATTTACTTAACCATGTCTGAGCCAAACTAACAAAGTCCTCACAAACTTTTGAACCATCAGAACTCTGGAGTGACTTCTCAATAATCTCATCAGGGCTCTGCAAAACCATTTGATGACTCGGATTAGGGAGAAATCGTAAGAAGAAGTGGTTCAAGAAGATTGAATAGGGCATAAAGCAATAAATAAGATAAAGTATTATGCCTCCAGAATGCCAAGAGTCTCAAATCTGAACCACAATTCCTTCCTTTGTCCTAAGAGCAAACTATATATATTTATGGTAAAGATAGACCAGGTTTGAGGCCCATTTTCCATATGCCAGTGTTTTTACACACTAAGAAAGCAACTTCTAAAAAAAATGGAATAAGAAGAAATAGAAGAACTGGACAATATTATCCCTGTAATGTCAGTAGTGGATAAAATAAGAAAGGTGGAAACAACTCAAGCATGTAATTCCAGATGCAAAAATACTTTAGAAGTAAGTGTTGCCCATATTCTATTCATAGTATATATATACATATATTCAAATGATGACATTGGAGAAGATTGATAGTCAGAATGGAAGGCGCCTAATCTAAACCAGTTTAAAATGACCATCTTCTGCTCCTGATGAACCTATCTCTAAAAATAGAGTGTCATCAACAATGCGAAAAAATTAAGATATAAAGCATGATTGATGAAGTGAAGAGCTTAGCTACCTTTCGGGAAAACTAAAACCATTGGAATGCATATCTCATATACCTACCATAAATGAGCTGACAAAGGCATGTGAATGTGTTCCCCGGAGTGGTATTCCAAATAATTTCCCAGCAGCAACATTGCTGTCACACCCAAAAAGAATGTATGATGATCCTACTCCAGAATTAGTATGATTAACAAAGCAGCTAAATGCCGTGGGGAGTAAAGAAGAAATTCGCATCCAATATTGAGTCAATAATTTATGTTGATTGGAAGTAAAGAGAAATGATGTGGGTGTGGGTGTGAACTTCTCCCCAGTGATTTTATTTAATTATTCTAACAGCAATCATAATTAGCAAACTATAATTTACACAGACCATTGTTAAAAGTCTCTGTGATAGAAAATTATAAAATAAAATAAAATGTTCAATAAATGGTTAATCAGAATCAGCGTTTGACTTTGATGCTGTAGATCTGTGTGCCAACTGCCATAGTAATGAGACAAAAGATATGTAGCAGAGATTACAAGTGCAGTCATAAAAAATCACCTTGTGGCATCAAACCCACCCATATAGCAATACTTTGATGCTCCTATACCCCCATCAGGGCCCTGTAGGAGCACAAGATGAGCAACAAGTCGACACTCTACAATAGGGACAACTAATCCAAAAAGGATAAATAAGTATCTCAGTACCTGCGCCCGTCGCAGTCCAAATTCAAGAAGAATCTTAGACTTCCCAGCAACAAAACGATGCCGTGCTGCATTTGTAGCAACTAGCGAAGCATAATTTATGAGATTGACCAGAGGCGTTTCAAGCAGTTGGACCACCTTGAGGATGTCAGAAAAAGTGCATAAAAAAGATTAACATTATGAAACATTATTTAAGGAAAACGCGGCTTGTTGCCCCTTTTGCAAAGAAGGTGACAGGAGGTACTTACAGCTACTGACCCTTCAAGCCTCATCAATGGTATCTTGGGAAATACAACATATCCTTCAGAAATAGCATGTATCTCCAGATCCGAACAATCTATTCCTCGGAGGTAATCAAAGAAACCATCCTAGAGCCAGACATTAATCAACCAATTGTCTGAACAATTGTTCACTATGCCACATGAATAACAACTGACTTTTAATAATTTATTAATTCCTATAGAATTTTCTTCCTAAAATAAACTAATCTAATTTGGAGAACTGTATTGAATATCAAGGACTCAAGGTAAATTTAATATACAAAAATTAAACAGATTCAAAGTTCAATTTTATACTTCACTTAAACATCATTTAAACTGAATGCTTGTAGCTGCGTTGCTGTCCTCTCTGAACATTTGAGTAGAAAACCTGGCTAGTACTAGGCAATCGGGTATAGTGGTAAAGTAATAGCATCAAAACTTCTTATGGATCAAAGAAAAGCACAACCATCCACAGTCACAGCTTATATTTCGCGTAGAAACCTGTAGTATTTCTCTTCCAAATAAACTAACTCTATGTAAAATCTTATTTGTTTTTTACTCTTTTTTTTTCACAATCAATTATAGATTCATCAAAGTAGATCATTATTTTCTCCTACAACAAGAGCACTCACCTGAACAGATAACACACGTATAACTTAATAGCACAAGCTTTACCTCTGCACAGATAATATAGAACTTGATCACAGAAACTGGCTCTCATAAAGATGCATTTTAATATCCAATATGAAAACAGGGCCATATAAATAGAATCACCAAACCTCGCATGAAGAAGGTAAGGAAGCTTTTATGAAATCAATTTCCTCCTCTGTAAACCTAAAGTTAGCGATTAACTTTATGCACTCTTCCAAACCAGCAAAAACTGTGTATTCCCCTCCAAATGGATTTCTCCTAAAATATAAGTCAAACCTGAAAGAGAATATAAAATTGCAAATTAGTGATTGTTCAAATACACTGCATATTTTGTGCCTATGGCAGAAAAAAGCTGTTGAGTAGTTCCATCAAAAATAATAATAATAAAAAATAAAAATAAAAATAAGAATCCTTAGTATTGATCTAGTTTGACATGTTGAACTTGCACCCCTTGCAAGGATTTTTCAGACTGTTCACGTAAATTTTGAAAAACTGTGGACAAATGAAGCTTATGGAGACCTTGAATGAGGGTTACTGACAACATATAACTTATTCACTCAAATTAGAATTTATTATCAGACAGTTGATAACAAAACCTCCCTACCCACCCAAGGACACAGTAGAAAAACTACCCATCCTCTACAACAAAATTTCACATATTTAAAGTTCTACAGAACGAACAGCAATGGGTAGATAGCAAGACAAATTCGTCTTTGTTACATTGACAACCTCAACACAGGCTTAAATTATAGTAACAAATATCATTTCTTGACAAGGCTATGAGAAGTTTGATGATCAACAAAGTTTGAGCATTAGGATTGTCTGAATTTACCTTTGAGGTGTTTTGGGGAGGAAAAATAGTACGCATAAGAGGAAAAATGAAAAGTAATGTATATACGAAAAGTGAAGACAATTTGATATTTTGATTTGATGATTTTTTAGATTTTTCATGTCTATAACTATTACTGCATATAATCATTGAGTAAAATGTTTGTAAGAAAAATTCCCAATCCATCATCACACAAAAGAAAACTTACTTTAGAGAAATTGCAATAACAAAAATCAACTTTGGTGAGGTAAATGCCTCTAGACGAGTAATGCCCAAGTTGGACAGAACCAATAAAATAAATTCAAAACCACTCAAATTGCTTTATCATAACTAGGGGAATCCCCGGAAACAAAGCTCCAAAACCCACCAATACTCCTGGGAGACTAATCAAATCAGTAACTAGCTCAATGGAAATAAAACAAATGAGAGCAAAGATAACCACCGAAACAACATATTCTGCAGTTTAACAAGATAAAGCAATGCAACAATAATTTTAAAAACAAAGACTGATCATATATCCAACACAGCAACCCGGCATGAAAATTATCAGAGCAATCAATCCAACAAGCACCAATATATAAAATTACAGATGCAAGCAACGAACTTCAACAACTATAATTGAGGGGGGAAAATTACACTGCGCGTTCATTGTGCTTGCCGGCTTTCCAGTAAGCATAGGCCATGGTGAACTGATAGAGATCCGTCAATAAAGGCGTCACCATAGGATTAGTCGGCCTATCAATACCGCCGGCCCCAGCCTCGTCTGCCAGTCCGTTCGCAACCGCCGCCGCCATAGTAGTGCGATCGAAATCTAACAACCAAAATCCAATTGGAGAAATCACACAGTGAATTAACACACAGAAGCAGAAACGACAAGGAAGGGAGTCGCCAGAAGCTTGAAAAAACGAAAGGGAACCATATGTAGCATTAATTCGGAGGAGGATTTTGCATTTATAGGTAGAATGAATTTTTGAAAATAGGTGGTGGAAAATTAAACGTAGCGAGAAAATGAAAATGAAAATAAAAATAAAAATAAAACAAGAAATAGAAAACCCCAGTTCAGTACCCCACGAAAAGGGAATTCGGTACAGCTAGGGGTGAAAACGGGACGGATACGGGCGGATAGTACTCGTCCCGTATCCTATCTCATATTTTTTTGTCGAATATGGAACCGAATACGAATAGGTCGGATACAAATACGAATTCGAATGTTTCGGGAAACGGATACGAGACGGATTCGGATTTTAATTCGGATAATCTTTTAAGAGAAATCAGAATATATACTATGTAACCTAAATTGATTTTTAAAATTTTCCAAGATCATTAGTTAATTCGTTCAAAACATCTAAGTAGCATCACTACAAGATGTTACGTACTACAGTTTAGATGCAAATAACCTAATAATGTAATCGAGTTGAATAATATGATTTGATTTAATTACATATGGCTTTCAAGTTTTTGATTATATTTATACATATAGTATTACTTATTTATTTTATAGTTAATATAATATATTATAATATACATATATAAATTTTTGGATATTCGGATAGAAAAATACGGATAATATCCGCATTATATTCGGATTTTTCGGATACGGGCGGATATTTACAATCCCATATCCTGTCCCGTATCCGCCGGATATAAAAATTCGAATTCGGATTCGAATATAATCGAATACGACATCGGATCGGGCATGAATTATCCGTCCCGCTTTCACCCCTAGGTACAGCAGCAGCGGTCAGGTTGTCGTTATGTTTCGTTAAGGTCCCCAACGGGGCAACAATAGTCTATAGCTACAAGTCTATAGGTATGTTTGGAAATTTGGAAAATGATCGATTGAAATTTGAAATTAATATGTGAAAAATAATGTTAAATTGAGATAATTTTAATAACGATATTTGGTAATGGGTAATTATTTACTATTTATTTTAACTATTTCAAAGTGACTCCTTCCGTTCTGTATTAATTTTCTCTTTCATCTCAATTTCAATAATTAAGAATTTTAATTTCAATAACAAATATATGCATTAATTAACTCATAAATTTGTATTTTTATACTTCAACCTATTTCATGATAAATGTCAATAAACAACATTTATGTAAAGTAAATGGCAATGTAAATAAAAACATAACATAACTATCTAAAACTACCTAGAGAAAGTATTAATGTATACATATACTGGGATGTTTGGGAGTTAGCGGATAGCGGATTCGAAGAAAAAACTGTGAGACAATATGCTATCCACTAACGGATCCGCTCTCTCCCAAACATCCCACTATCTTAATTATTTAAGGTCATGTTCTCTAGGCCTTAATTTTCATGGTCTGATCTGAATTTATAAGATTTGGTCTGGTCTGATCTGAATTTGTCCGGTCTGGTATAAATGTTTCTGGTATGGTCTGATCTGGTCTGGTCTGGTCTGATCTTATTTTCTCTATATTTTGATAATGATTTGATCTGATCTGGTGTGATCTGGTCTCATCTTATTTAATCTGATCTGATCTTAATGTTTCTTATCTGATATGGTATGATCTGATTTTTATATAAAAAAAATATAAATAATAAGGCCTGAAAATAAGTCATAGAAAACGGGCCTAAGTATAATGTGGATTTCAGATACTTAGGGTAATTATTAATGTATGCATAATTTAATTTAATAATTTAACTATTTTCACATACTCAAAAAGAAATTTATTTGAAATGAAAACCCAAGAGTGTTAGGGTAATTCCTTGCTATACCTTTTTGTAGTCTTTTACTTAGCCAACGCTTCGACGTGTGTTATAAAAATTAAAAAAAATTAAAAATAAAAAAAAGTGTTTTAGGGTTATTTGGATGATAGAAAAATGAAAAATGCAAAAAAGTTGTGATGATTATCATAATTACCATATTTTCATATTGGTTTCACATACTAAAAAAGATGACAAAAATTACTGAAATGAGTGTTTCTTTCTACTTCTTCCTAAACCTTTGAAGAAGTCTTTGCTGCTATATTATTATTTCAATGAAAAGTGTGTGGCCAGAATCCAGATGGTCTACCGTCTACCTCCCTCCCCATTGTACTATTTATGTAATTATGTTGGCTATAACTAGTACAGTAAATACTACTTGTACTAGTAGTAACCAGGCTTTAATTTGAAATTTTTAAATGGCTATAAAATCTGTGGCATAGAGGTTTACCGAACCCATATTTTCGTAATCCCTAAAATCACAAAAGTTCCCATTCCCTAGTACCATATTTATTACTAGTGTAGGCCGCCTATACATACATATAAGATGTTTTATTTGGATTTTGCCCCAAACGAAACCATCTTACCAATCTATTCATTCCACTCTAATTGATCTCCAATATATACAATCATATTGATATCAAATACATATAAATATAGATGGAAAAAATGCCAAATATATCCTTTTTCTTTCAAAAAAAGCCAAATCTATCATTTTTTTTATTTTATTACCGAATTTATCCTCTACATATGCTAATTATGTCCGAAAATATCCTAAATTCACTAATCCTTGAATGGCTGCTGATGTGGCATTTAATTAACTTAAACCTACAGGCTGGATCGTATTTGAGTGCTGCCAATCCAACGTGTTTGCCAAATAAGAGGGTAACGAGAGCAGCCCTAAAAATTAGAACAAATTAGAACAGACAACGCGAGAGAAAGGCAGCTCCAACGACGCGAGAAGAAAAAGCCAAAAGCCAAAAGCCATTGATGAACCAAACCAAGCACCCACATTTCAGGAAACAATTGAGAAGATGTACCGTAATCGGGAGGGGGCCAACCACTCTCTTCTTCTGCCCTCAGTTTTGAGCCAAACGTCCCCATTATTGTCGCTTTGTTGCCGGAATTCGAATATGCACCGCGGGATTAGGGTTCGCGATATTGGGGGTGATTGAAAGAAGGGCTTCGAATCAGTAATGAAATTAAGGTTCGAATTTGAAAGGAAGTGCTTCGATGTTGGGGGTTCGTGATTTGGATTGATTCAACCCACATAAACCCTTCAGAAATTAGGGTTGGGTCAGGTCGGGTTACCCTCTTATTTGGCAAACACGTGGATTGGCAGCACTCAAATACGATCCAGCCTGTAGGTTTAAGTTAATTAAATGCCACATCAGCACCCATTCAAGGATTAGTAAATTTAGGATATTTTCGGACATAATTAGTATATGTAGAGGATAAATTCGGTAATAAAATAAAAAAAGGATAGATTTGGTTTTTTTTAAAGAAAAATGATATATTTGGCATTTTTTCCAAATATAGATAGACAAATATTAAAGATAATTGTCAGATCATTCTCCAAGAAAGAATTTTTACTTACATTACAATGTGTACAAATGTTGTGTCAGGTAGTGTTTGTATTTTGTAACATTATTATTCATAGCAGAAGCTGAAGTACAAGTTAACATTCTCCAATCCATCATTCATTCCTAGGTATAAACGACACAGGATCAATATAATGTTTGCCGGCAGTTTTTTCTCCTTGTTCGTTTTTACTTTTCAATAACAACAAAAACGACCATGACCAGATGATGATAATTGATAACTACTACCTGTGTTTCGGTACTGCAACCCCCCCCCCCCCCCCCCCCCCACCCCCCCCCCCCCCCCCCTTCAATTTTTATTTCTTTATTTTATTTTTTAGTATTTTTTTTAACAAAAAAAGTAGCCCACCCAAGCCCATATGTAGTGGACTGCGTCAGGCCCAGTTTTATGATAGATTATAATAAGGGCCCAGATCTCAGTTTTTAGACAGAACACAGGAGGCCCAAATCAAAATCTACAGTGGTCTGCAGATGACGTTTTAACTTCTACATACAGCTTTCAACCCAAACACGTGAATACAATAGTACGTACATCCTAAGTGAATAATTATGAAGCAATAAACCTTTAAGCAATGTCTCCTACTATTACAGCAAGTAATTGTGAAGTGTGAATGCAAAATGCAAATATATCACCAATTATTCTATTTTCATTGGCAATTTTAAAATTCTGGGTGTGATTTGTTCTTAAATTGTACTGACTTTAAAATGTATTGTCCTAAATCATAACCAACATATTTCTATGCCAAAACAAATACTACCAAAGAATTTGAATCTTATGACAGTGAAAAATTCATGTTTATTTATTTTTTACACCATATATCTAAGGTGTGAATAGGTCAGGCTACCCGACCCCGACAGGGGTATATGGCTAGCCTACCGAAGGTCAAGTTAGGTCAGACTTTTTTTTGTATAGGCTAGGCTTATGCTATTTTTAAAGTCTATTTAGCTAAATAGGCCCAAACCAGGCTTTAGAAAAAACCTATTAGGCCTAACAGGCGGGCCTATTTAGCGTTGTTATTAGTTTGTTTATTTTTATTGCGCCGGTATATGTCGTATTATTATTATAATTTTATATAGAATTAATTATTAATTTTATCTTATATAGGTTTTAAAAATATTTATAAGTCATTTCCTCTATGTAAATAAATGTGGTGAAGATTTGTCCAAGTCTACAAATTATGCCTTCCAAACTTATGATTACATCTAGATATATATATATATAAATTTTAACTTAATTTTAAAATAAGCTTAATCAGGTTTTTAAAAGGCTTAAAAACTGGCATATTTAAATAAATAGGTCAGACTTAGGCCTATATGAGAGCTTTATCAAAGGTAATAGGCCATAGTCGGACCTTAAAAAATCGACGTATGCCTAGGCCGTTCAAGCCTAAGCCTAGCCTATTTCCACCGCTACATATATCCAAACTTATTCAATTGACTTTAATTTAGTAAACATGTACTACCTCTGTTTCCAAGAATGTGAAATGTTTAGTATTTTGACATTATTCATTATTCGACTTTGATTCACGTTAATAAAATAGTTATAGAAGGAAAAACATAGTCAAGTGAGATCTTGTTAGAATCCTCTCATCTTGTAGTTTTATAATATCAAATTCTTATAATTTTGAGTTATATACAATGTGAGTTATTAATAGTTAAAAATCTGTATCGAACTGTGTGCGCAGAGGGAATGTTGCACATTCATAAAAACAGATGAAGTACTTAGTTAGTTTTAATGTATAAAAAATAAAAAGAAAATTTCGGATTGTTTTTTTTTTTCGGTAAAGCCAATAGAAACTAGAAAAAAAAAAGGAAAAAAGGGATTGATAATATTATTTGCATTTATATTTAGCATTTATATTTTTTCGTTTTTTCTCGGCTCATCAAAAAAAAAAAAACAGCGGAAATGTAAAAGTCATTTTCATGCTGACGTGTCGTGTCGGGTACTTTTGTATTCCACCCATCCTATGTTGATGTGTCACATTGAAACCTGCATTACACATTGCAATAATAGTTTAATTTCCTCCTGAATCAATAATATACTTTTATTTTATTTTTTGCACCTAATTCAATATTTTTTTAATTATTAATATTTCAAAATATATAATTAAAAATTATATAAAATATATATTCTAAAATTATAGAATTAAATAAATCTAATAAGATACTTATTTTTTTTAAAATATATAATTTCAATAATATTGAATTAAAATTAAAAAATAAATAGTATCAAAAAATTAAACGAGATCATTCAACTTGGATGGAGGCACCGAGGGAGTAATATTTAAGCTAATGATAAATTGAGAAAACAACCCAAATAAAAATGACAAATGGGACGAGGACCTAGCCCAAGCGATTAAGTCCCTTGACTTCCAACGGAAAGGTTGGAGGTTCGATTCCCCCTATCCCTCCCTTTAATTCCCTTTGTAATTGTGTGGCATGGACTCCCACCACCCCTTTCCAGGCCTTCAATGGCTCCTCCAAAAAAAAAAATGACAAATACACTTTTGCCGAGTGTCACCTCCTCCAAAAAAAAAAATGACAAATACACTTTTGCCGAGTGTCACCGTTTATCCAACTCCCACCACCCTTTTCCAGGCCATCAATGGCTCCTAAAAAAAAAATAACAATACACTTTTGCAGAGTGTCACCGTTTATCCACAAATAAACTACAGCAGTAGTCCTGTCGCCAGCATATGCAAACAGATTCTCCAAAAAGGCAGCAAAATTCAAAGGCGCTGTGTAATCGTGTCAAAATGATGACAACACTTTTTGCTCACCTCACTCTCGTTTTCCTCTTCCGTTCCAAGTTCCAACCCATTCCATACCTTCCCAATTTCATCTCCCCTCTTGAATTCTTGATTCTCACACTCCCACTCCTCCATGGCCCCAGGAGAAGAATCTCCAATAGACTGCCTACCGGTCGATTTGTTGGCGCATATTTTTTCCCTGATTGCCTGCTTCAAGGATTTAGCTCAGTAAGTGTTGGAATCCTTCCGTTATTCGGCTTAACCGCTTGCGTTTTGGTTGAATTGCTTGTTTCATAGCGTTTTCCCCTAATGTGTATGTGTGTGTGTGTTCAATTAGGGCTAGCGAGGTGTGTAGGAAATGGAGGCAGGGTGTGGAGGAATCGCTGGCGCGGAGGGAGAGCCTGAGCTTTTCGGGATGGAAGATGGACGATGAGTCCACTACTCGCCTCGTCAATCTATCGTATAGCCTCAAGGAACTCGACATGTAAGTTCGCTCTGTCTACAATTTCACGCCATGAAAAATGATATTTTCCCTGAGGTTGCCTCTGTTTTTTTTTTTTTTTTTTTTTCTTTAATTATAATTTCATTCCCATGGAAGAACATTCGAACATGTGTGTTCATAGCCTTAAGGACTTGATTATTGAACCTATTTTTTCCTAGCTAGTTCTAATTATTTTGTGGCTCTTTCTCTAGCCTGTACGTACGCTAAATAAATAAATAAATTTGTGGGGAATTTTTTGACTTTGAACTCGAAAAGGCACAAAGCAATTGAAAACAAAAAGGATAAAATAAATATAAACATCCAAACTCGATTAAAAATTTGCATCTTGGGCTTAATTTGCGAAGTTTTGCTAGTGGTTTGTGCTTGAGAGTTGAATCATGTTGTTCATTTTGCTGTGTTTCCCTGTTTCAAACTAGCTCAACTTGAACATCTGCGGTCATGGTGGCTTATTATTTGAACATTAGAATTGTTTGTACATATGGTGGATTGATTTTTTGCTGATGGAGTGTATCGATTTCTTAACGCCTTCATGAATCATGCTTGCTATGCGGGAAAATATTTGGCCAGTGCTGTAATTGATATCTGGATAACGTGGCATTTAGAATTTAAATGTTAATAAAGAGTGGGTAGAACACTTGTAGATTGACAGAGAAATTGGAGATGATGACTGCATTGGTGTACTTCTAAGTTCTAACTTATGACAATGATACATTTCTGGCAACTAGATCAAGAAGTCGATGGGGGTGCCAGATAACGGACCAAGGGCTCCACCAGTTGTCGAAGGCTAAATGTATTAGCAATCTGTCTTCAGTTTCTCTATGGGGTGCCACAGCAATCACAGATAAAGGAGTTCTACAATTTGTAAGCAGATGATTTCTACTAACCTTTTCATATGTCTGTGTTATGCCATTCTTTCCGCACTTTGTTTATGTTTTCGACTGGATCATTTTTCATGCAGATTTCCCGTGCCAATTCTCTTCAACACCTCAACATTGGAGGCACATTCATCACAGATGCATCTCTGTTTGTCATTGCGGAGAGCTGCCCTCATCTAAAGGTACAAACTTCTTCTCGAAATGACGCCCAATTTTAAAAGCCACACTTTAATTTATTAAGTAGTTCTGAATTTCATGAAGGAAAAAAAAAAATGATGTCCACAGCAACTTAACCAACAACACTACTGGTAGTACTCCTAATGAAAATTTGACATTTTAGAATTCTAATTGCATGCATTTTATCAACTTAACGAATTCAGCTTTAAAAAATCCGGCTTAACCATCTGCATGGTTCTTCTTACAGACTCTGGTTTTGTGGGGTTGTCGACAAGTGACTGAGAGTGGACTCGTCATTGTCGTAAATAAATGTCGAAAACTGGAGTCAATCAATGTATGGGGCATGAGGGTACCTCTAGACTGCTTCACTGCTCTCCTTTCAATTCGTCCTTCTCTTCAAATACGGCCAGAGGGCGTTTTGCTAAACGATTACAGGTCCCGTATGTTGCCCATCCATTAATGATAGACCGTCTTTTGCTCGAACTGGATGTCGAAGATTATTGCACTTGTGCGAATGGTTTATTGTATGTTGTAGACAATGGAAGTACGCATATTTAATGTGCATGTCAAGATTCATACTATGTCTTATGAATTGTGATTGAATGTGAGCTACTTGCACGGACATGGTCGGGATTTGTACATTTAAATAAATTTTCATTTAATTAGTGGAACACTTGGCACTACAAACATTTTATGTTCTAGCGACCGAAATTCTTTAGCTACCACAGTTTTATCTATCAAATCCATAATTTTTCTAGTAGTGTGGGAATGAATTATTCTTGTTCAACTGTAAAAATTATTTTTTACTGGATTGTAAGTTTAAAAGTGGATATATTCCGCATACTCAATGTCCAATTTGTTTGGATAATAAAACACCTATATTTTGTTGAAAGTTAATCCCTGCTTTGTAGTTTGTACATTCAACTTAGAAGTTTATCACTGCATATTAATAGTTTTAAATTCTCATGTTATTCTATCGGCAAGGATATCCTTGCCAATAGTAATACTAATACATACTTCCTCCATTCTCATATGTTTTTTACATTTGAAAAAAGGTTACTATTCACACACAGACTTTTACTTAAAGTTTTATCATAGTTATACAAGTTAAAATATAGTCAAATGAGATCTTGTTAGATTCGTCTCGTTTTTAAATATCGAACTTCTAGAATTTTTACTTGTACCGAACTTGAGTTATTAACAGTTTAAAATGTGCATTGGACTGCGTGAAAAGTTTGTTTGTAATAAACATTTGAGAACGGAGGAAGTATCTGTTTTTCTTTTCTAAAATTTTCTCGATTTATAGCACTGAATTAAATTTTTTAGTCATATCACATCACAAATTCAGCAAATAGCATAAAAGAAAAAGATAGAGAAAAAAACATATGTTCACCAAAATAAAAAAATAAAAAATATTGTACACTGTAAGTTCACCCCGAAAAAGAAAATACTTCGGATTAAAAGACCATAATCTTGCTCTTTCTATGATTCTATCTACAGTAGTATCATAGTCAATAACATATTGAATCGAATTTAATAATAATAGCATTATTATGTCACAATTTAATAATAATATGATGTGACATAATATCTGCCATATATTAATCCTAATCTTAATCTGAGATCCGTCACAGTTTACATACCATAGCTGGCATAGTTAATAGTATATCTAAATAATGATAAAGTTGTTTCATAAGTATTTTTTTTAACAGTATGTACCCGCTAAAAAATGTGTGGTAGGAGACAATGGCATACAAATTATAAAAAGGGATAGGGAGCCGTTGAACCCAGCTTAAATATTGGAAATCGGGATATTTGACCTTCTTGATAAGTCCTCGATCATCCCCTTGTTTCATAATACTCCCTCTGTCCCATTTAACTTGTCTTCTTTGGTTTCTGCACACAATCCAATGCACTTTTTCAATCGTCAATATCTCAAAATACGTAAAACCAAAAATTGTGTAAAATACATATTCTTAAACTATATGATTATACGATTCTAATAAGACCCAATTAGACTATTTTTCCTCGAATTTAGACTTGTAAAAATATTGAGTCAAAATTAAACAATAAACAGTGTCAAAAAGTCAAACAAGACAACTTAGCCGGGACGGAGGGAGTATTTGATAATTTGAATGTATACATTTAAACTATTTGATTTTCCTTTTTCTTCTTTTTTTTGAGAGAGAGCCGAATTATTATTTCAAATAGATAGTTATTATTTTCATTTTAGTTATTAAATTCGACAGTTAACCTTGTTTGTAAGTAATTGACTTTTGAAGTTAAAAAAAAAATCAATCGTTAAAATTAAAAGAAATATCGAAGTAGTAATATCTCAATTTTAAAATAGGGACATAAATTTTCACTGAATTATTCTTTATAACTTATGATATAGGTAATTGTTTTGAAGCATCATCTAGCTAGTAAAAAGAACATGGGTTCATAATCTAGGATGATCTAATCACTGCCCAAAGTGCCCATTCTAATCATATATGCTTATCGGAAAAAAAACATAAAAAATATACGCATAAAAGAAATGGTCAAATTTTAGGCACCCAATTTTGAAATCGATTTTTCCCCCTAATAAAGGAAAAGCCATAAAAGAATGGAACTTGTCATATTAATTAGAATGTACATGTTCAATTATTAGTTTGATCAAGTCCTGTGTTCACAATTTTTCATATGCTGACTTTAAAGTTTTGAATGCCACTAAGGCCCGTTCTCTAGAACTTATTTTCAGACCTTATTATTTACTTCTCAGATCAGACCAGATCAGATAAGAAACATTAAGATCAGACCAGATTGAATAAGATCAGACCAGATCAGATCAAATCATTATAATAATATAGAGAAAATAAGATCAGATTATACCAGATCAGACCAGACCTGATGGAATCAGACCAGACCAGAAACATTCAGATCAGACCAGACTAGATCTTATAAATTCAGATCAGACCAGAAAAATTAAGTCATAGAGAACAGGCCTAATTTTCTTTCTTTTCTTTTTTGCAAAAAAAAAGAGAGAGAGAGAGATTCTTCCACTTACCTTTTTTTTTCCTTTCTTTGTTCATGTGTATTTCTGTGTATATATAAAGAATAAATAAATCTTGATGGAAAAAATCAACTATGTTCAAACTTTGAAAAGAGAACCATCTATCCAGCTATATGTTTCAAAAAGTTTATTTCTTAAAATGAATAATAGTAGTAGTAAACAAAATTTGGGGAAAATACACTGCACAAAATCTTTTTCTTAAAAAGTTATGAAAGTTTATACCACAAAAATTGGAGCATTCCAAAACTTGGGATTTTAACATGCCCACTTATTATTATTATTATTATTATTATTATTATTATTATTATTATTATTATTATTATTAAAGTATATATGTAGATGGGTTTGATTCCCTCACATAGAGAGTATTTTAAAATTGTCCTAATACGGCGATTGTGGAAAATTGGGCTATTTGAAAAGAAAAATTGAATTAGTTGGGCCGTACGCGAAAAATACCAAATGGTCCAAGAAAAATAGTGAAATTAGGGAAAGCAAAGTTGACCTAACCATAATCATAATGAAAAAAGAGAGACATGAAAGGTGAACATAATAATGATAATTGTGGTGGCCAATATTGTTCTAGTCATTTCAACTACTGTCCCAATTTTCCATTTGAAGGAAGTCGTCTCATATTTTCACTTTACTAATCTAACGTTGTTCATTGAGTGTTAGAGACAGACAATAATATAATATAATGACACTACTCAATGGATCTCTTTTGGCAATATTACCATTTCATCCCTACGTACTCATCTTTCTTCTCCACACACTAGCCACGCCTCTTCCACACTGCCACTGATTTTCTCGTAAGATTTTTTACATAAATTGTAATTGGTATGAATATAAGTATTATAATAAAATGGAATATTATTTGGTAATAATAATGCCACTTCCTTTGTGAATGTATTAAATAGATTAATACTTCGTATATTAGTTTGCATGAAAAAGATTATTATTATTAAAGAAAGCGAATTATGGTTGAACGAATTGTAAATCAACGTCGATGGAAAAGTTCTTTACGTGTATTATTGTCTCTCTGTATTCAGTATGAAATGGATGCGTTTCTTGGTTTCTTCCTACACCGAACACTCTATTAAATGCATTTATCTTAATACATTTACAAATGGTAAAATATATATACATACATTAATTAAATAATATATCAAATCAAATTTTTATTGTAAGTGGTAAGTTTTTTTAGGTGAATATATTGTAAGTGGTAAGTTGACGGCTTAATATGGCATATTAAACAAGTTAAATTGTGAACCAGTAAAATCAACGGTAGAAGAATCCTCTTCCAAAAAAAAAAAAAAAAAAACAGTAGAAGATTGAATCCATATATATTCTTTTAGGTGAATACCAGTGTATTCTCAAGCCTAATTCGACCAGAAACTATATATTGATTATTGGTTTATCTATACTCGGTATATACATAGTCTGGTTTATTTCAAAAGTACACATATATATATATATATATATATATATAGAATATATATTTGTCACACAATGGTGGATTCAAAAAAAATTGTTAACTAGTAATATTACAAAAAGTTTATGAAAGCTAGGTTGAAATTAGGAATATTAATCACAATACAAAAAAAAAATAAAGAAAAGTTAGGTTGAAATTCCAAATCAAACCAAACATAAAAATTATTTTACCTTAAATATAATCTGCCAATTATTTGTTGACACTTTTAGGGTTTCAATGGATATACTACATCTGTTATTTAATAACTGCACAACTTCTGCTTTTCACGAAATTCAATGAACATTTTTTAACTAATAATAACTCATATTGTATATAAGTAAAAATTATAAAAATATAATATTCTAAAACTACGTGATTAGACGAATCTAACAAGATCTCACTTAACTATGTTTTATCTCATAGAACTATATTAAAAAAATTAATCAAAATTACTTAACGAATAGTTATTACTATGCAATTAAATGAGAACGGAGGAAAGTATGATTCTTTAGTTACGAAATACTCCATCCGTCCCACCAATATTGTCTTGTTTGACATTTTTACACTGTTCATTGTTTAACTTTGACTCAATATTATTGCAAGTATATACTTAAAAAAAAATCGAGTTGGGTCTTGTTAGAATCGAATCATCATGTAGTTTTAGAATATATATTTTACATAATTTTTCATTATACATATTTTAAGATATTAACGGTTGAAAACGTGCATTGGATTGTGTGCAAAAGTCAAACAAGACAAGTTAAGTGGTACGGGGAGTACGATATTGGCATTAATTATAATGAAAAATATATTTATATTGCCGTATTGAATGAAAAGAACTGTTGGGTATGTAATGGTATATTTTTATAGTTACATAGTATTTGTATCATGTATGTATGAGGGTGATGAATCTGGTCAGTATATTTCAGAGTTCCGAGGATCCTATGCAAAGGAAAGAATCTAGCAAACCTTGTCTGGACCAGTACAATCACAAGGAACAAATTTGTTTTTACTTTATTTATTTTTTGTCACACGTATAGTAGAAATCAATAGTACTGAGAAAAAAAAAATTATCTGGAATATACAGTATAGTTGAGTAACCCCATTGGTATAGCATGAAAATAAAATTTACAATACATTCATTTAATTTAATTTTAAAAATTATGATAAATTTATAATTGTGTTTGTTTTGTGATTTATAATCGGAAAAATCTCTTAATTACACGCTATTCTAACCTTATTTTACTAGGAGTATTAACTACAGCATCTTATCTTATTTATAGTTTCTGTTCTAGTTTTTAATTGATTATTTTTTCTTCTGCGTAGCCAAAGCCGAAGATTTTGAATTGATTATTGGTTTTCGAACTTCCAGTCCCTTTTTCAGTAATGTAAGTTTAAAATTGAAAGCATTGGGGTTTTCTTTCTAAAAAGAAAAATTCTTAATGGGTTGTAAATTTAGGATTCTGCTGACCCAATTAATGTGGTATTGAATAACATGAAATGACTCACAAGAAACAGAAAAGGTTCGGATCACTGAACCATTGAAACGCACCGTTTTGGTATTAACTTCGCCCTACCAAATTCACCCAAATTAAATTTGAATTTTCCCCATCATTTAACGCAAATGAACCCTAAATGAAAATGGCTGCATTTAGCCTCTCTCCTTATCATGTGACAGAATTAAATACAATAATATAAAAATATTCATGTGAAAATATTGGACCACCTGAAGTGACTGAGGAACAACCTTAGTTAAACATATACTAATATTTTAAAAAAAAGTATTTTTAATAAAACCTAGTTGTCAGTCAAAAAGGTACAGAGAGAAGATCAAAGCAATATTAATATAAACAATATTTATAATAATAATAAAGGTACTAAAGAAGGGTCACGGCATGATTCACGACCTTTGGCCATGGCCAATTAAGCAAATCATATCCTGTACAAAGTGGGATTAAATTAATTAATGGGCCAATTATTATTGCTACTATGTTTATATATTTAAATACATGCAACTGTCCGGCATACTGTCGATTAATACTTTAATATGTTGTTAGAAATAAAATAATGGCAATATGCACAAAAATGGAAGGTAACAAGGGCATAATATAATCGATGGTGACGTCATACATGATGCAAAATGACCATTTATTTAAATAATTAGTGTGCTCAACTTGTGTCGGACAATCAATTATGCCTTTGTGGATACATTAATATACTTGCAACATACTATTATATGTATAAAATAATGATACTAAATATACAACTCGTAGAATGGTGTAGATGAAAGTTGGGACATTTATTTTAATACTGTATTCTTGTTCTAGATACATGCATTAAAAACATGCATATTGAATGTCTTGCTATGATGAGAGAGTAAAATATGGTGGCTATTAATGTCATATAAGGTGGCTCTTAATGTCATACAAGGTGGCTCTTAATGTCATACAAGGTGGATTATATTTGCCTATAAATAGATGAGTTTGTTCATTGAGATGATATAGAAATTAATACAATCTCCTCATCTTGCTATTTTCTCTACCTTTGCTCTTTTGTTCATTATTGTTTTCTTAAGATAGTTATAGTCATTACCACTCCTAAGCTCAAGCTTATATATATACACAACAAACATATTATTACACATATAATTTATACTCATATATATATATATCATTATTTCTATAACACGTTATCAGCACGAGCTACGAACGGAGCTCTGCCGGAATTTCTTTGAGGTAATATTTTGTATTTCAATAATTCTATTATGGCTAACTTGACAAAGCAGGATTTCAGACCACTGATGGTATCTGGGGATTAATTATTTATCTTGAAATATGGATATTAAGATTTATTTGGAAACAATGGGTCTAGAAAAGACCATTATAAAAGAAAATACGGCCACAGGCCTAGACCGCAGAGAAAAAAAATACGGCCACAGGCCAAAACCTAGAAAAACAAAACGGTCAAAAGATCATATTGGTCTATATATGTGAAATAAGCATTTTGCCAATTCTTATTTTTGATAAGAGATAGTGACAGTTCCCTTAATGTGGGGGCAAATGGCAGCTCTTTGATAAAATAAAGATTTTTGGCTGAAATCCCAAATGCGGGGCATCATAATGACTGCAAGACTATAAGTCTGTAAATGATATAAATCAGTCATGTTCAGAATAATGTCACGATTGAGATATATGACAATATATTAATAAAAATGACATTAATACCAACAGAATCCATAAATCTTAGTTCGGTTATACCAACAGATTTCGTGGGTCTTTAGTTTGGTGTGTACTGACAGAGTCAGATTCTTAAATGGCAAAATAATTGCCAGAAATTGTGCCTCTAAAAGGCGAAGCAATTGAAGAAAATGCTATCAATATGGCAGGAGGACATAGTCCCATAATTTGTCGTACGACTAATGAATTGATATGCTAAATATATCATAGAAAGATATACAAATTTCTTCAATGATACAATATTATTTAAATACTGCATTACATTTTATTATATTGTTTTTATTACGCTTTGAATTTTTTTATTTTCTGCTATATTATTATGCATTGTGTTGTTTCACTTATATTTAATCTTGTTTTAGTATTAATTATATATTGTTTTAATTACAGCAAAATGGGGAATTATAAAAGTGATAATATATGTCTTATTGATAGTGCTTCAACGCACACAATACTAAAAGACATAAGGTATTTTTCCAATTTAAAAATGGGAGATACAAATATAAACACAATATGTGGTAGTGCAAATAATATACAAGGAATTGGCACAGCCAACCTTATTTTCCCAAAGGGAACAAAATTAATTATGAAAAATGCACTCCTATCTCCCAAGTCTCGAAGAAATTTATTAAGTTTTAAAGATATCCGAGAAAATGGGTATCATCTCGAGACATCGACTTCAGAGAATGTCGAATATTTATTAATTACAAATACCACACATGGTAAGAAATATATATTGGAAAAATTACCAGCTCTGTCTTCTGGATTGTATTTTTCAAAGATAAATACAATTGAAAATTATCACTTAGACCACAGGTCTAATATTCCCCAAATAAACCAGAGGTTTATTAATGGCCAGAGTCCCACTAATATATATCATCCCAATATAGGCCAGAAGTCTATTGGAAGCCATAGGCTTAATGATGAATATATGATATGGCATGATCGCCTAGGCCATCCTGGCTCTACAATGATGAGGCGAATTATTACAAATAGTCATGGCCATTCATTAAAGGGACAAAAGTTGCTGCAACATAATGATTATATATGTGTTGCTTGCTCCCAAGGAAAATTGATTTCCAAACATTCACCAACGAAAGTGGGAACTGAAAGCCCCAGTTTTCTTGAAAGAATTCAGGGTGATATATGTGGACCTATAGATCCACCATGTGGACCATTTAAATATTTTATGGTGCTAATTGATGCATCAACACGATGGTCCAATGTATCATTATTATCATCTCGTAACCATGCGTTTGCAAAATTACTTGCTCAAATTATTAAATTACGAGCACAGTTCCCTGATTATACAATAAAAAATATCCGATTGGATAATGCTGGTGAATATTCATCCCAGAGGTTTGATGAATACTGCATGTCAATTGGCATAACAGTTGAGCATCCTGTTGCTCATGTCCATACACAGAATGGACTTGCTGAATCGCTTATAAAGCGTTTACAATTAATTGCCAGACCATTATTAATGAGATCTGGATTGCCATTGACAGCTTGGGGGCATGCAATATTACATGCAGCAAAATTGGTGCGGTTAAGGCCGACACATTATCATGAATACTCCCCTATACAATTAACATTTGGGCATGAACCCAATATATCCCATCTCAGAATATTTGGTTGCGCTGTGTATGTCCCGATTGCACCACCTCAGCGCACAAAGATGGGTCCCCAACGTAGATTGGGAATATATGTCGGGTATGAATCACCATCGATTATTCGATATCTCGAACCATTAACTGGTGATTTATTTACTGCGAAATTCAAAGATTGTCATTTTGACGAATCTCATTTCCCGACATTAGGGGGAGATAGAAATCAACCAAAGAAAGAAAAAGAAATCAACTGGAAAACACCATTAGATTTCTTCGATCCTCGTACAAATGATTGTGAACTAGAAGTACAAAGAATTGTACATTTGCAGAGTATTGCAAATCAATTGCCGGATGCATTATGCGACTCTAAAAGAGTAACTAAATCTCATATACCGGCAGCAAATGTTCCAATCAAAATTAATGTCCCAGAGGGACCAATTACAAGTGCCAAAGATGAATCTACTGCACGCTTAAAGCGTGGTAGACCACCAGGTTCAAATGATAAAAATCCTCGAAAGAAAAGAGGATCACAAATCATTGAAAGTGACAAAATTACAGAAAATATTCCAGAGGAAAAAGACGCTCTTGAAGAGCAAATAGCTCCAGATGAGCAGGAACTTGCAGCTCCAGAGGAGAATGAACTTGAAAATAATGAAATATCAATCAATTTTGTCACAAGCAGAAATGTTTGGAATCGAGATGCAATTATCATAGATAATGTATTCTCGTACCACATAGCACTTGACATCATAAATGATGACGAGGATCATGAACCAAATTCGGTTGATGAATGTCGGAAAAGAAAAGATTGGCCAAAATGGAAAGATGCAATCCAATCTGAATTGGATTCCCTGGCTAGACGAAATGTGTTTGGACCGATTGCCAAAACACCAGAAAGTATAAAGCCAGTTGGATACAGATGGGTCTTTGTCCGAAAAAGAAATGACAATAATGAAATTGTCAGATACAAAGCGAGATTAGTTGCCCAAGGGTTCTCACAGAGACCCGGATTTGATTATGAGGAAACATATTCCCCTGTAATGGATGGAATAACATTTAGATATCTTATCAGTTTAGCGGTCCATCAAAATCTTGAAATGAGATTAATGGATGTTATTACTGCGTATCTATATGGAAATTTAGATACAGATATCTATATGAAGGTCCCAGAAGGATTAAAAATGTCAGAGACATATGAATCAAATCCTAGACATATGTATTCCATTAAATTACAAAAATCCCTATATGGACTGAAACAGTCCGGGCGAATGTGGTATAACCGACTCAGTGAGTCATTGATACAAGAGGGTTATACAAATGACCCAATTTGTCCATGTATTTTCATTAAGAAAAATGGACAAGGGTTTGTAATCATTGCAGTTTATGTTGATGATCTCAACTTGATTGGAACTCCAGAGG
The DNA here is from genome assembly GCA_030278955.1 of Hygrophila difformis. NCBI lineage: Eukaryota > Viridiplantae > Streptophyta > Magnoliopsida > Lamiales > Acanthaceae > Hygrophila > Hygrophila difformis. The sequence continues at coordinate 58,281,418 of JAOANR010000005.1, read as the reverse complement.
AGCTCCAAAAGGCTATTGAATACCTAAAAAAGGAGTTTGAAATCAAAGATTTTGGTAAAACCAAATCATGTCTTGGTCTGCAAATTGAATATTTAAATAATGGAACTTTTGTCCATCAAACAGCTTATACTCAGAGAGTATTAAAGCGATTTTATATGGATAAAGCACATCCATTGAGTACTCCAATGGTCGTAAGGTCACTTGATATAAAAAAGGATCCGTTTAGACCACAAGAGGAAGGTGAACAAATTCTTGGACCAGAGGTCCCATATTTAAGTGCCATAGGTGCTTTAATGTATCTTGCAAACTGCACTAGACCAGATATATCATTTGCAGTAAATTTATTAGCAAGATTCAGTTCATCTCCTACAAAACGACATTGGAATGGAATTAAACATATATTTCGCTATCTCCAAGGAACTATTGATCTTGGGTTATTTTACCCAAATAATTATCGACATGAAATAATCGGCTTTGCTGATGCTGGATATTTGTCAGATCCGCATAAAGCCAAATCTCAAACTGGCTATGTTTTTACATGCGGTGGTACTGCAATTTCATGGAGATCAATGAAGCAGACTTTGACTGCTACTTCCTCAAATCATGCTGAAATTTTAGCAATCCATGAAGCAAGTCGAGAATGTGTATGGTTGCGATCTCTGATGCACCATATACTGAAAAATTGTAGCATAACTACTGAAGAGAAAATACCCCCAACAGTTTTATATGAGGATAATGCAGCATGTATAGCACAATTGAAGGGAGGGTATATTAAAGGAGATAGAACGAAACATATTTCACCAAAATTTTTCTTCACTCATGATCTACAGAAAAATGGTGAAATAGATGTGCAACAAATCCGTTCAGCTGATAATCTTGCAGATTTATTTACCAAGGCACTACCAACAGCAACATTCGAAAAATTGGTGAAACGTATCGGGATGCGCCAACTGAGGAATCTCAACTGATGAGGGGGAGAAGTAAATACACAAGAATCATGTACTCTTTTTCCAAACTTGGATTTTTTCCCAAAGGGTTTTTTCCTAGTAAGGTTTTAACGAGGCATATTCTTTGTATTCAAGACATTCAGGGGGAGTGTTCTAGATACATGCATTAAAAACATGCATATTGAATGTCTTGCTATGATGAGAGAGTAAAATATGGTGGCTATTAATGTCATATAAGGTGGCTCTTAATGTCATACAAGGTCGCTCTTAATGTCATACAAGGTGGATTATATTTGCCTATAAATAGATGAGTTTGTTCATTGAGATGATATAGAAATTAATACAATCTCCTCATCTTGCTATTTTCTCTACCTTTGCTCTTTTGTTCATTATTGTTTTCTTAAGATAGTTATAGTCATTACCACTCCTAAGCTCAAGCTTATATATATACACAACAAACATATTATTACACATATAATTTATACTCATATATATATATATCATTATTTCTATAACAATTCTTTGTTATTCTAATTAAACTTGGCAGTACTTCACAGTAATGGTAAGTTGAGAATTAAAAATATAAACATTGTATTATGTGTACTGCAACTCTGCAAGCTCCGCTGTTGTAGTACAATCCTCATGACACGTGGCTAGTTTAATTTAAAATTTTCTTCTAAATTACTTGAATCTTAATCCTGACTCTATTCATTATACAGTTATATAGCTAGGGTTATATATTAACCTACTTTGAGTTAATTGAATTTAACAGATTTAAATATATATAGCTGAAATAACTTTTATTGAATAATTAAATTTAAAGTGTAAGTCTAATAACTACACTGAAAAAGAAAATAGTAATACAAAATTTAATAGAATTTCAATTATTCTATATATTTATCTTAAAATAATCAACTATTCACAACAAACCACTATTTAATTCTATTCTAGTCATCAAATTCAAGTTCAACGCAGAATAGTATAATTCTTGATTTCATCTTAAAACCCCCATCCATGTAAATAAATTAAATAAATATACTATGCTGGAAAAGAAGGTTATTGATGAAATTCCATTCAAATTTTATCCGCAACTTTTGATTCCCTAAACAATTAAATGGATGCCCCGTTCAAGTTGCCAAATGGTCTACAACTTTAACTTTTTCAGCTGAATTTACCACTTGTAAGAAACGATGATTCTTTTTGTTTGTTCGTTTTAAGGTTTATTTGTCACCTTCCTTTTTAGCATCTACAGATTATTGTCCCATGACAACTTCTTTTGATTTCCAACAAGGTTAACAAATTAAAGTAAAATTCAAACACTTCTAGATCTGCAAGTATGAATTGGAGAGTTTCAAAGTACCAGTCTATATAGTTGTAAAATAAACAAAATAACACCCAATAAAAATATTTTTTTTTATAAAAAAATAAAGTAAAAATTGAAGGGTTTTGTCATCCAAATATGTTTTTGCCTCATAGACATATATAGTTTAGAAGGTAGCTTTATAAAGTATCATAGTTAGGTTAAGTCACTCTCATCATAATAGCAATTGTCTGAAAGAGTTTGCTTTTGGTGAGGAGGAACTGATTCAAAGGACACCATTGATGCTGACAATTCAACACCATTCCTGTTGATATTTCCAATAATCTTAAAAAACCACTCCCCATGATACTTTGCATTTTTCATTTTATTCTTTTATTTGTTTTGTTTTAAAAATATTGGTGGTATTATTAAAGTGGTTTGTGCAAAGACATGTCTGCCCTACAAGTTGGAATGAATCTCAGTCTTTCGAGTTTTAATGATCTCTTTGACATCACGTACAAATCCAAAAAAAAATATTGTTACAGAAAAAAAATAAATCAAAATACTATTTTTTTTGGATGAGCAATCAAAATACTATTGATATAAACTTTATCAATGATTCGTAATTTTAATTATTTGGTCCACGAATTTAAAAATGTCAAAATAGTAATTTGCACGTATACCATTATATTACTTAATCCACTCAAATATATATTTAGCATACAATAAAGAATATTAAATTTTAGATATGGTGTCTCTCGTTTAATACCGAGCGACCAATTTTAAGTTAGTATTGTTGGGGAAACAATACTTTTATTAAACAACCTTAAAATTAAACAATTTTTAAAGATTGTTATGTTGAGAACTAACATGGTGACTCTTTATCGATACGCAAGAGTATAAGAGAATCTATAATGATGAGGAACTTGAAAGCGAAAAATTAATCTGGGTCAAGGTTCAATTGTATTATTAGGTTTTTCTCGCTTCGGCTTTAAAAAATATACTCCCCGTCCTATTTATTGTGTCTCATTTCTTTTGGGCACGATATTTTATGTGGGATAGTTAGTATTTAATGTAAAAGTAGATTGGTATTTAAAGTGGGGATAAATTAGAAATTTATGTGATGTGATTGTATTGAATTTGAACTTTTTAAATGATTTATTTATGTGTGATGTGATGGTTGTGAGTTTGAATTTATTAATGGTAGTGTATTTGAAATTTAAATATATTTATTTATTGATGTGATGTGATGGGAGTAGGTTGAGTGGTTTATGTTAATTATTTCCTAAAATGGAAATGAGACAAAAGAGGAAAGTGAGACATAAATAATGGGACGGAGGAAGTATATTATTAGGCACGACCTTACCTACACATATACTTCGTCCGTTTTTTAAAGATAGCTACGGACCCACTCAGCACGCAGTCCAATGTACATTTTAAACCATTAATAATTCAAATTCGGTACATGTAAAAATTCTAAAAGTTCGATATTTAAAATCTACAAGACGAGACGAATTTAACAAGATCACACTTGGCCATATTTTAACTTGTATAACCATGAGAAAACTTTAAGTCAAAGTATATAAATGAACAGTACCCATTAATCAACAGTAGCTAACAAAAAAAAAAAAAACGGAGGGAGTACTATGTAGTAGTATTATTTTTTAGGGTTTAATTATATATGAAGTATTGGAATTATAGCGTCTTAGACCACAATAATTTGTATGACACGTGTTCATTATAACACGATCAGAAATGTATTTTAGGCATTTAATTGATATTCAAAAAAAATGAACTCATAAATTTTTGGTTCTCACAAGTTATTTATAATTTATAAATTACTCATTTTATTTCAATGCATGTTTGATGCATTTACTCTTAACCTTTTCAAATTTTATTTTACACTTACCATATTCTAACTTATCATTTTTATGATTATTTAAATTAACACACAGACACACACACATGTAAATAAAATATTGTAAATTTAAGACAAAGTAGGCAGTAGCTAGCCATTATTTTAATTTAATAACACCTAGGTACAATTAATCAAGAATTTCGTTGTCTTCATCATTTAATTTAATGGAGTACTATTTGTCACCAAGAATCTCACTAAAACCACTTAACTAGTTAGGCACTAAATTAAATAACTACCCAATATTCATCCCTCCAAAAAAGGAAGAAAATTTAAGCAACATACTCTACAGAGCTTACAAAAAAATGGAGAAGCATTAATTTTTTTTTTTTTTTTTTCTTTTTGCCATTCCTCCAAGGTTGAACAACAAAAATAAAAATAAATTGCCACGTGACATCAGAAACTCACCACAATTTTTACACATAAAAACCTTGATCATGAAGGCCTGATGAGAGGGTAAATCCCATTTTTCTGAATCCAATTCTGCGGTGTGACCGTCGCCGGCGGTGGGAATCCTGATGATGCTGCAGCAGTAGCAAACAATTGGGGCTGCTGCTGAGAATGATGGTGCTGATGCTGATGATACATATTCTGCTGGTGCTGATTCATTTGCCATTGCTGCTGCTGTTGCTGTTGTTGCATAAATTCATTTCTCCCATCAGAAAATTGATGATGATGATGATGTTGAGGATGATGCTGGGGGACCTGACATTTGATCTAATATAGTAATTTATTGTTGTTATAATTTTTTCGGACAAAAGGTTTCGAGAAATGAATGCATACTGTATAGGGATATTGTGATCTGTTGTAGAGATGGAGCATTTGTGATTCATTTGTTGTCTTCCTCATTTGCCCCATTTTTGCGGTGGGAGAATGGAGATGCGTTTGGCTTAGCAGCTGCAAGGTTTCTGTCTCGTTGTATCTATCCCTTCTCTAACATTTGCGGTAATGAAATAAAAATTCAATCTTTAAGGATGGCTCCAAGTCCTAATTCGTAAAAATTTGTATATGCAATACCTGATCGGGTTTGAATCCAGGGCGATTCCAATCAATTTGGAAAGAATTGGAATTTGAATTTGATTGAGAGGCTGCTGAATTTCCCAAACTTAGGTCAAGATTGTGGTCTGAAGAAGCTGCTACTGCTGCTGCAGCACCACTGGAGGAAGATTCTGATGCACATATACAGACAACATTAATTTCTCAGAAAGAAAAGATTGTAGTAGTATTAATAATTTGCCAAATCTAATTCAAGATCTACTTGCAGCCTTGAATATAAATTCAAGATTTAATTTTTACTAAATGTTGGTCCGTATTTTCACCTGCTGCCTTCAGCTCATCATCATAAATGCTGGGATCAAAATTGGTAACAGCCTCCTTGCCATTGCATTTTATTGCTGCTTTATCGTAAGCCCTTTGATAAAAAAAAATAAATAAAAATAATAAATAATAAATTAATATGTGTCCTGTATTGACCTCCATAAAAAAAATAAAAAAATAAAAATAAATCTCAAAAATATCAGCATTTAATAATTGAACCAAATATTTTTCTGGATATTTTTGTTACTAATATAAAACCACAAATGTAATAACTCCAGAAATTAAAACCCACCTGGCAGCTTCAATCTCAGTATCAAAAAGACCCAAATAGACATACCTGTTCCAACATAACAAGACATTAATGCCCAAAACCAACCAACATTAAAATTTATGTATTGACCGATTATCGAATCGAGTCTGGTTAATTTCTTTTTTAATATATATTAAAGCTGCAGAAAATGCAGATGTATAATAATAATAATAATATAATTTTAATAAATATTAATAATAATTTATTAAAATTTGAGTGGTTTACTTTTTGCCTAAAAACTGGCCCATTCTGGCTTCCCATCTACCACATTTGTGCAGGGTAACACCTCTATACTTTGAACTCCCTCTTGGAAAACCTGTGCTTTGTCTTCTCAGGACATGCACAAATTCTTCCTTGGTTAGGTTGCTCATCTGCACATAAATTTAAGAAATTTAAATTTAATTGAAAATTAAATGATATGCCAATTTTTACCAACACCAAATGATGAGCAAGTAATACTATTGTTGAAAAACAATTGCTCAATAGATTAAATTGTGTGATTGGATTTATGTGTGTGTTGGTGTCTCTTTCTGACCTTACCTGTTTTAAGTCTTCCTCATAATCCTCCAAACTAAAGTTTATGTCTGCTTCCACTCCTCTGAACTTTATTGCTGCCCTATCATATGCTCTGCATATGTATGTAGAGTATAATTGTAAGTATATTTATTTGTGTGTGGGGAGGGGTTTCCTAAATGTTTGTGAAGATATTTTTGAGGGGTGAAGGGCTCACCGGGCTGCGGCGTGTGCAGTGTCAAATCCACCTATAAACCCCATTTGCCCAATCGGATTCATTTTAGAGAGAAAACACAAAATAACAAAAATAAATACATAAACAAAAGTCTTCTTGTGAGAATTGGACAGGAACAAATTTACCTAAATACACTTGCTTGCCGCAATCCCTGCAAGAAAAAATTTTAAAGTTGTCTGAACAAGAAATTTGGAAATTTGCACAGTACAGTTGTGTGTGTGTGTGTATATATGTGTGTATGTATGTACCATATGTGGGATTCCCAACGCCCGGTCCTCCGGTAGAAGGTGACGCCGCGATACTGGGAGCTCCGGGACCTCGGCCCGCGGCGGCTTTTCTTCAAAGGCTGATGTGCCGCCGTCACGTCTGCTGCGGGCTTCCCCAAAAGGGCGGCGGCAGAGCCGCCGCCTCCTCCGCCCTGGGGCTCCGACTGGCAGAAACGGACCCCGACCCAGTGCGCCCGGGGGAAATCGGGCGGGCCCTCACCCGGATCATCCACGGGAAAGAACTGCCGGGTCACCGGCGATGACGCCGCGTCGGCCTCTGCTTCCGCAGTGGCCCCATCTTCTCCGGCGCCATCCACGGAGAACCCAAATATCTTACTGCTCCTCTTCCGGCCGGCCCTCTCCACGTCTTCGTCCTCCGACCAGTCCTCTACCACCACCGCCGATGAGCTCGAATTCGACAAGGATCCAACCCGCTTGCCCTTGTCGTCGGAGCATCCCTCCGATTCGCCGTCCCGTCGCTGATCCGGCGAATCGTTGAGATCCCACATTATTTTTCAGACCAGGAAAGAAGTAAAGGATAAAAATTTCCGATCACCACCAAAACGGCAAAACCCTCAACCACAAAAAACCCAATTTTTCTCCACCAAATACAATTAGTAGTACTAGTGTGTGTAGTGCGTAAGTTGTCCGTTGTAAGAACACGGACAACCTAGTACCAAAACCACTGTAATAAAATTCCCCCAATCTCAGTAATTTAGGGCAGATCTAATTCGGCTAGACAGCTGCCCGAATACTGCATAGACGAGGCCAATTTTCAAGGCTGGGCCGAAAGCAAAGCCCCCTCCCTTCCCATCTCCTCTCTAAAGCCAAAAATAATGGAGAGAGAGCATAATACTAATATAGAGAGGCGTGGAGAGAGAGAGAGACCTGAGAGAGGGGAGAAAGAGATATAGAGAGAAAGAAAGAAATAGAGAAATTAATTCTTATTTTTGCTTCTGCAAAGCAATATATGTTCAATATTGCTCAGCCAAAAAATATATGTTCAATCAAGTCATAAATACTTTTGAGGGATGGTTTTCTAAAACTCTTTCTATTTATATATGTCTGCTCTGTGTGTTCATTTTAACCATTTTCTATCTCTCTATATGCATATCTTCGTGTCTGTGTATATATTCGTGTCTTTCTCTATGTAGTTATATACTTCTATAATATGTGTCGCACATTAAAATATAAAGAAAATATTTTTATTATTTTATTATTATACGTAATACTTAGAGTGCGTATTACTAGTATTAATGAAAATTGTTATTCTATCGGTTTGTTTCGTCAAATGAATGAGTTCTTTAAAAACAAATTAATATAGTGGTCTGTGCCACTTAAAATGTCTTCCCTATTATTTTTAGATGTTTGAATACAAATATTTCTTTTTCTATAAATAGAAATAATTTTTCTCTTCAACAACTATGTGGATCCCATCATATACTCACAAACTAATTCTACTTTAATTCTCGTGTCCAACAGTAACAAATCATTTGTAGTAGAACGGAGGGAGTATAATTTAATAAACTCGAATATTTTTTTTCTTATACCAGGTATGACGTGACAACATTGAACCAATAAACTTGACTGTTAATAAAAGGTTAGAACAAAAGAATATATTTTTAATCTTAAAATTTAAAAGAACAATGACAAAAGAAAATATATCCATATATATACATTTCGTTGTATCTCTAATAGAAAAAATAAAAAGAAAACAATATATCCATGTATTTTACAATTTTCGATTCATAGCTTTTTTTTTTCTTTTTTTCTTTTTTTTTTTTCTAATTTTGCTTAATGAATTCGTTCATTCAGACTTCAGAGTTTCACACCCCTCTAAAAAAACAAAAATTAAAATAAAAATTCATGCTTTCTCTCTCTGGAAGTTCCCCTCGTTGTCTGCCTTTTTGTTTTTACCTTTCTTCATCCAATTGCCAATTTGCCCAATTGGTTGTTGCCACCAAAGACATATGCATACATATGTGTAAAAATATAATATACCCAAGTTTATATACTCCCTCCGTCCCACGAAGTTTGAACCCTATTCCTTTTTGGGGTGTCCCACGAAATTTGAACCCTTTCCGTTTTTAGAAAAATTAAATTAATATAAGTTTGATTAGAATCTTAATTATTGTCAAATCCCATTAAAAATACTTACTTTCACTATTCTGCACAAATTCCAATGCATTATTACTTTCCTACACAAAGTCCCTTATATTTCTTTAACTCTTAATATTACAAAATTGATACAAATAAAAATTGTATAAATTATATATTCTAAAACTACACGATTAGACGATTCTAACAAGACCACACTTGAATATTTTTCTCAAATTACATCACTACGATAATATTAAGTCAAAGTTAAACAATAAACAATATCAAAATTCATTATAATCTTAAACACAAATACCCACACCACTTTAACTACTAAACTCCACTACCTAAATTACCGTGCCCAAAAGAAAGGCTTCAATCTTCGCGGGACGGAGGGAGTATTTAATTTTAGATGGAAAAAGAGGGAGGGGGCCAAATGCCTCATGAGAGAGATTAAAGAACCATCTCTTTCTTACACAACTTTCCGACGTTAACCAAATCGAAAGCAATTCCCCCTATGTATCTCTCTCTCTCTACATACTATAGTACTAGTACTATACTCTCTCTCTCTCTACTCAGATTTCTGTACAAATACATACCCTGTAATGGAAATAGACAGCACCAGCACAAGAAGGATGACTTATTACTCAATTACCCCAATTAGGCTGCACTAATTATCATTTCATTTTCATTCATTCAATCCCACGTCATCCCCCCCCAATTCACCAATTTCTAAATTTCCATTAATTCACCCATCTCTGAACTAGGGTTCCATTTTCCTTTACCTCAATTGGTGCTGGCACAGTTCTATTCCATTGGTCAAATTAAAATGAGGGATTTGTGAAATGACGCCTAAAGTTTGGAACTTGTTTGAGGAAATTACTAATTGATACACTTCAGCCATCCACAGATTTGAATTTTTACATCGCTACATGTGTCATCATTTGTGTGTGTATACTGTATAGTATGGACTAAAGAGGGGGACATGGGGGGTGAATGTGTGAAAAGATGAGGGCATTTTAATAATTTGACCGATCGGGGGTGGGGGGTGATAATTGGGAAGGAGGGGGAGGACCAGTGGGGTGGGGGGGAGAGGGCGGGGGTTCGGTCTCAGAAAAGGAAATTGGAATAATTGCAAGAAAAGGAAAAACTTTCCAGAAAAGTCCAATCCAAGAGTACGGGGGTAGGACCCACATTTTCCCTCTTTTGTTCTCCCCGCCAATGCCTCTCTCTTACCATGGAGTACCTCGTATTTATTAACCCTTGTTTCTTCCCCGCCCAATCGCGCATCGCCGCGCGTTTATTTCAGTGTCCCCCCCCTGTGAATTTCACCATTTCTGAAAATGAACATAATCACCTTCCTCTCAAGTGTCATCCTGTCAACATACATACGTGTCAAAAACCATAGTTCTTATTACCGACATCTACACTTGCCCAAAATGTATAACAAACCCGCTCGTTTGAAACGCCGACTGGGTGAGCTAGTTCTTATTTAGAACCGGTACCGACGTAAACCTTATTCGAGATCGACTAAGCCGGCTACGCTTATGATTTAGATAAAACCCAAACCATAAATTGATAGTTTAATCAACGATTTAGTTTATTTTTAGTTTTTTTAAGAAACAACAATTAAGCCACCGGTTTATAAGGTTTACAAAAAAAAAATAATTTAAAAATGTGAAAAATTAAGAAAAATAAAATAATAAATTTAGTTTAACCGGAACTATTACACTACATAAATTTTCCATTATAGGGTCTGTTCTGCACGCAGAGCTGTAGCTGTGAACTGTAGCTGCAAGCTCGAGCTGTAGGGAACTGGAGCTGTAAGGAGCTGTAGCTGTCAGTTCTATTTAAGTGTTTTGTACATGTAGAAATTCATGGATGTGAGACTCACACCTAAAACCAATTGGTGATAGGTAGAGTTGCTCTCAATCTATATAAGGTAGTTTTAGGGACACATCATATCCGATGTGGGATATCAACACCCTCCCCTCGAGATGATATCCATCTCGAAACCAAATTCAAATCTAGGATCAAATATACCCAATCCGGGCACCATGGCTCTGATACCATGTAGAAATTTATGGATGGGAGGCTCACACCTAAAACCAATTGGTGATAGGTAGAGTTGCTCTCAATCTATATAAGGTAGTTTTAGGGACACATCATATCCGATGTGGGATATCAACAGTACAACTAGCTGTAGCTGTGAAAAATGTATGAAATGACATAAAATGACAAATATTTATATAGACTATTGGATAGTGGGTTGGTTATTGGGTTAAAATTGTGATTGCTAAAAAATAAGCTCCTAGCTTATTTTTTAACGCTACTACAGATAGTTTTTAAAAAGAAGCTTCCAAAAACTCTCAAAAGCTCCCAAAAGCTCTTAAAAGCTGCATGCAGAACAGACATAGTGACAAATTATTTTTACTAAAATTCGGTCACTAGAGTAGTTAAATCGAAAATCATTAACTACCACAATTTTAACGATAAAATCAACATTTTTTTTTTGTTTTAGACTCGGCCACATATTCTACAATTTTAAAGAGAGGAATTATTGTAATACAATATATATATATATATATATTAGATTTTATTTTTCAAAATTTTCTTGAAATAATGATCATCGTATGTTGTTAGGAATTTCTAGAACAAAAATAAAATGCAGAGAGAAGGGGAATACTGCTCAACCTAGTAATGTTACCGTGTCAGTTGGCAACATACCATAAATTAATTAACCTACTTAGTTCGCATCAAAACAAAACTAGACGTAGGTTAGGTTGAGTTAGTACCATTCTTCCCAATATATTTTTTGAAGCCGAAATCAACGAAATGACTAATAAGAGCTCATACCACAATTTGTTTATATCAGATTTTAACAATTTTGTTTATAAATTTTAACTAATAATGAATATCAAGCATTGTTTAGATTTCAATTATCCCTCCAAACATATGAGCCGTGGCGATTCCAGAATCCTGAACTAGGGTGTGCGAATTCAGGGAAAAAAAAATATAGAACATTAATAATATCAATTACAGTACTCTTCGATGCACTAATATTTTTTCGAAAAAAATTAAGTACTTGATCTACATATACTTTATCTAGTCTTTCTTTTTTAAGATAAAATAGTAACGAATAATTAACATTTCATCACCAATGGATTTGACAATCTTTGATCTCAGAAAAGACTCTCTCAACAATTGTCAAGGACAAAATTAAGGACAGTTTGATCAACAAATACACCAATGATATGTCTTTACTTATATTTAAAACACTAGATTCCATATTCCAAAATGACAAATTTAGAACCCTAAAATCAACCTTTGACATTTTCAGTTACACACGGAATTATAGCTTATGCCTTGCATATATATTTGATTCTCTCTTTACTCAAGTTGTAAGTTATTGGGCAAACCACATTCAAGATTATCAATGTATTACTACCCTCTGTTTGTCAATTAAAAATTTCAAAACAAAATATAGAAATTACAAAGAGAGATTAGAGAAAAGATGAATTAGGGAAGAAAGGAATTTGAAAGAGATATAAACTAAAAATTTATATATACATATAATTTATGACTTTTTTTTAAAAAAAAAAAATTGAGCTGACCACCCTCTAGCTAGCAAAAATCGCAGGTAGGAGTTTTTTTTTTTTTTGGAGGAGCCATTGAAGGCCTGGAAAGGGGTGGTGGGAGCCCATGCCACACAATTACAAAGGGGAAATAAAGGGAGGGATAGGGGGCCGGTGGGAATCGAACCTCCAACCTTCCGTTGGAAGTCAAGGGACTTAACCGCTTGGGCTAGGTCCTCATCCCAATCGCAGGTAGGAGTTGATCAATCCATTGATTTTCCCAAAGGTGTTTTCCACCTCATTTTGTGCTCGTTTAATATTGAGGTGCGTGTGGTGGGCTTAATAGTTAAACAGTTTTTTTTTTTTTTTAAAATAATAATAATAAAATTCTCTATACATATTTATAAGGATTGGAACCAGAACATCAGTTAAATGGTTAGAACCTCATAAACATTCTACTCAATTGTTGTTGATTATGCCATTTTTTTTTAAAGTATATCGAGTATCCCAAGCCGCATTAATCATATTTTACATTTGAGATTTTAACTATAAATTAAATCCACATTTTCTTATATATGTGTATGTGTTTTATTCAAAATAAGTATTGTGCTAATAAGTCGAAAATCACTACTGTATTGTGCTAATAAGTCGACAATTAGCTGATTCCATTAGTAATCTGTGGATTCCGAAACGGAAAATAAAAATTTTACCTTTGAGCAGCTAGCTAGGTTATGAGTATTTTTTTAGATAAATATCAGGGTGTTCCTAGGTTTTATTGGACTCAAGACTAATCATTCGAGGATCAGATGGGGTATTGAAGGGTTCCATCTCCTATATCGTAATTCTGCATATACAAAGGCTCAAACCCGAGACCTTTGCTTAATGTCAGAGACTCATACCACTCAGATTAACTGCGTTTGATGGGTTATGAAGCTTGTGAGATGTATTTCGTGTCAACATTTTCTAAAAAGGGGAGTCCTTCAAGGGTTCCTTTATGTATTGATAATAATGATTTTTATTACAAAATGAGCTAAGTCAATCCATCCCATAAATACAATTGTCCTTTACGTTGTTTGATTGGCAAAAAACTCCAATGTCAAAACGCACACCCATATTGTAGACATGGAAAACATATATACTTACATGTATATATATATATATACTTCATCTCTTTTTTTTTTTGTTTGGTTTAATCTACTTTATTGTGATTTCGATCATTATTCACTAGGTTACTTCAACCTGTGAGATATTAAGATAGAAAATATTGTGAGAAAAAAATAGATAAAGAATGAATTCGAAAAAAAAAAACTTAAAGGATCAAAGGAAAAAAAAAAAAATTCCATTGCTATATGTGGCCATCCTGCAGTCCTAACTTGCCATTATCTGTTATGCATTTTTGCATTTACAATAATGCAAAAACATTTCATTAGTGCTCAAAATAGTGTGTCCAAAATAAAAGTTGTTCGAATCATAATTTTACCCAGAAAAAGAAGTAAATGTTTATAACTAACTTCGAAAAAATTTCAACTTCATAAATAATTTTTGATGGTAAATAGTGGCAGTTATATGTCATAAATGTCACGCAGTGAAAAATAGGAAAGTGTTTGGATTATACTTCACGTTATACTTAAAATTCTTAATTTTTTACACATGGCATATAAGGTATATTTGTTATATTTGTTAATTCATCCACGTAATATGTTTTTAAATTCATGGAACCCTCTTATGTTACTGGAAATCCTAATATTCTCACTTATCCTACTATACAGATACCTTTTAGGGTTTGACATTCACATTAATTAATGTAAGGGGATTTAAACTTAATTTTTTTAAATGGGCTTGAAATACTCAAAAAAAAAAAAAAAAACTTTCTTTTCTAACGACATAAATTATTTGGTAAAATTCAATCTCTAAAGAAGTTAAGGACCTAATTTGCGACGAAAATTCGTTGGTACCACAGTTTTAGATAAATTCACAATTTTCTTAATAGTGATTTATGTTCATATTTGCTTCAAATATATTAAATATATATTAAAAATAATTTATACAATCAATTTTTAGGTGAATACCAGGGTATCCTCAGGCCACATTGGACTCAACACTAATCCCTCGAGGATCTGCAAGGGCAATTAAGGGCGCCTCTCCCAAAGCAGTTTTTTGCATACACAAGGCTCGAACCACAGACATTGCTTAAGCGACTAGAGCCCCCATCCACTCAAGCCAACTGCTGTTGGTCATTTATACAATCAATTTTAATCTTTATAATTAATAATATTTCTATAATAATAATATTAATAATAATAATAATAAAGGGCATATAGTGGTAATAGGGCCAAAACAGTCTTGAAACCTTGTTGTTAATGGGCCCCCATATCCAGAGCCCGATTACAGAGCTGCATTAATTCTCGGTGATTATGGGTTTTATCTTTTACATTACGAAAAATAAAAAATTAAACTAACATATGGTAAATATTTGGGTAACCCTGAACTCTTACGGAAGTCATTATTTTATTATATGTGTATGATAAGATATAAAATTTGTGGATATATTTCAAGGGATTGACAAATCACTCCAAATATATATGGCAAAACAATTAATTAGTCGTCTTATCATAAATTATACTCCATAATCCAATGCACTCTTTCAACTGTTAATATCTCAAAATATGTACAATAAAAAATTATGTAAATTATATATTCTGAAACTACGTGATTACACGATTCTAACAAGACCTAACTCGACTATTTTTTTTATCACATATATATTTGCAATAAAATTGAGTTAAAGTTAAACAATGAACAGTGATAAAAAGTCAAACATGACAAATATGGTGAAACGGAGGGAGTAGAAGACATGCTATCAAATAAATTACTAAAATTACTTATGATCTACTCCCCTCCACAGAAACCATCACCATTTCAGAATTTTTGTAGAAGAAACTTTCAAAAAATATACTTGAATTATTTCACATTTTTAATTTTCATATATGATTGACCGTTAAAATCAAGAGGCTAATTTTACCCATTGACCTAAGTCCAAATTGACCCTAAAAACATGTACACTTCATCATCAATAAAGTTACTACACATGCGCTTGATTTGCCTGCACGTACAGATGATCTATATCCTATGAAAAATATTGTTGCTTATTCTATAATATCCATTATTTTTTTCATGTGCGTCAATCATTTCACATACTGGCATTAATTTTTATTGCTCTCGCATCAATTTTTGTTGATTTGGCATCACAACAACACCTGTTGTTGCAAGCACCCAAGCCGTATCCCTTCATCATAATCATTTGCTTTGCGGATCGATGTATTTAATCAAGGGAGTTCATCAGCCCTAAATTTTCTTGATATTTAATCTCTCAATGTTAGTGTGAAACTCATTTATTAAAACTCAATAATAGTTGGAGCATATCCTATTTTATAGTCACCAATTACTTAAAAATGGTCAAATTAGTACTTAAACTAATTTTTGACCAAAAAAAATAAAAACTTCAAACTTATAATTTTTTGAAAAAAACATAAATTTCGTTAAGTTGTAAACGTGTACTTTAACCGTTAAAAATCCCCAAAACAGTTATATATATATATATCTAAGTGTTATAGAAATAACTATATTTATTTATGTATGTGTATAATAAAATGATATATGACTTATTAGCTTGTATTTATAGTGGAAGTATTGTAATGGAAATTGGGATTAAATGGTGAAAGAAATGAAGTTTAAAGGTGGGATAATAAAATGGATAAAGTGTAACAATTATGGTATGAGATGAAACAAGTATTAAGCTTGCATAAAATTTTTTCTCTCTTTTCTCAATACATTACATAGGCTATTTATAAACTTTTTTATCCTCTCACTATTTACTAACCTCATAATCAAGGCATATGCATTTCAAGACTTTCACATGTCTAACCTTATGATCAAGGCATGAACATGGATATTCACATGTTGAACACTAAACATTCACAATCTTGTTTACATGCATAACACTCCCCCTTGAATGTCGTCAATACGAAGAATATGCCTCGTTAAAACCTTACTTGGAAAAAAACCCTATGGGAAAAAAATCCAAGTTAGGAAAAAGAGTACATGATTCTTGCATATTTACTTCTCCCCCTGATCAAAGCATCAGTTGAAGTTCTTTAGTTGGCGCATCCCAATGCTTTTCACCAACTTTTCGAATGTTGCTGTTGGTAGTGCCTTGGTAAATAAATCTGCAAGATTATCAGCTGAACGGATTTGCTGCACATCTATTTCACCATTTTTATGTAAATCATGAGTGAAGAAAAATTTTGGTGAAATGTGTTTCGTTCTATCTCCTTTAATATACCCTCCCTTCAATTGTGCTATACAAGCTGCATTATCTTCATATAAAATTGTTGGGGGTATCTTTTCTTCAGTAGCTATGCCACAATTTTACAATATATGGTGCATCAAAGATCGCAACCATACACACTCTCGACTGGCTTCATGAATTGCTAAAATTTCAGCATGATTTGAGGAAGTAGCAGTCAAAGTCTGCTTCATTGATCTCCATGAAATTGCAGTACCACCACATGTAAAAACATAGCCAGTTTGAGATTTGGCTTTATGTGGATCTGATAAATATCCGGCATCAGCAAAGCCGATTATTTCATGTCGAGAGTCATTTGGGTAAAATAACCCAAGATCAATAGTTCCTTGGAGATAGCGAAATATATGTTTAATTCCATTCCAATGTCGTCTTGTAGGAGATGAACTGAATCTCGCTAATAAATTTACTGCAAATGATATATCTGGTCTAGTGCAGTTTGCAAGATACATTAAAGCACCTATGACACTTAAATATGGGACCTCTGGTCCAAGAATTTGTTCACCTTCCTCTTGTGGTCTAAACAGATCCTTTTTTATATCAAGTGACCTTACGACCATTGGAGTACTCAATGGATGTGCTTTATCCATATAAAATCGCTTTAATACTCTCTGAGTATAAGCTGTTTGATGGACAAAAGTTCCATTATTTAAATATTCAATTTGCAGACCAAGACATGATTTGGTTTTACCAAAATCTTTGATTTCAAACTCCTTTTTTAGGTATTCAATAGCCTTTTGGAGCTCCTCTGGAGTTCCAATCAAGTTGAGATCATCAACATAAACTGCAATGATTACAAACCCTTGTCCATTTTTCTTAATGAAAATACATGGACAAATTGGGTCATTTGTATAACCCTCTTGTATCAATGACTCACTGAGTCGGTTATACCACATTCGCCCGGACTGTTTCAGTCCATATAGGGATTTTTGTAATTTGATGGAATACATATGTCTAGGATTTGATTCATATGTCTCTGACATTTTTAATCCCTCTAGGACCTTCATATAGATATTTGTATCTAAATTTCCATATAGATACGCAGTAATAACATCCATCAATCTCATTTCAAGATTTTGATGGACTGCTAAACTGATAAGATATCTAAATGTTATTCCATCCATTACGGGGGAATATGTTTCATCATAATCAAATCCGGGTCTCTGTGAAAACCCTTGGGCGACTAATCTCGCTTTGTATCTGACAATTTCATTCTTGTCATTTCTTTTTCTTACAAAAACCCATCTGTATCCAACTGGCTTTATATTTTCTGGTGTTTTGACAATCGGTCCAAACACATTTCGTCTAGCCAGGGAATCCAATTCAGATTGGATTGCATCTTTCCATTTTGGCCAATATTTTCTTTTCCGACATTCATCAACCGAATTTGGTTCATGATCCTCGTCATCATTTATGATGTCAAGTGCTATGTGGTACGAGAATACATTATCTATGATAATTGCATCTCGATTCCAAACATTTCTGCTTGTGACAAAATTGATTGATATTTCATTATTTTCAAGTTCATTCTCCTCTGGAGCTGCAAGTTCCTGCTCCTCTGGAGCTACTTGCTCTTCAAGAGCTTCTTTTTCCTCTGGAATATTTTCTGTAATTTTGTCACTTTCAATTATTTGTGATCCTCTTTTCTTTCGAGGATTTTTATCTTTTGAACCTGGTGGTCTACCACGCTTCAAGCGTGCAGTAGATTCATCTTTGGCACTTGTAATTGGTCCCTCTGGGACATTAATTTTGATAGGAACATTTGCTGCCGGTATAAGAGATTTTGTTACTCTTTTAGAGTCGCATAATGCGTCCGGCAATTGATTTGCAATACTCTGCAAATGTACAATTCTTTGTACTTCTAGTTCACAATCATTTGTACGAGGATCGAAGAAATCTAACGGTGTTTTCCAGTTGATTTCTTTTTCTTTCTTCGGTTGATTTCTGTCTCCCCCTAATGTCGGGAAATGAGATTCGTCAAAATGACAATCTTTGAATTTCGCAGTAAATAAATCACCAGTTAATGGTTCGAGATATCGAATAATCGATGGTGATTCATACCCGACATATATTCCCAATCTACGTTGGGGACCCATCTTTGTGCGCTGAGGTGGTGCAATCGGGACATACACAGCGCAACCAAATATTCTGAGATGGGATATATTGGGTTCATGCCCAAATGTTAATTGTATAGGGGAGTATTCATGATAATGTGTCGGCCTTAACCGCACCAATTTTGCTGCATGTAATATTGCATGCCCCCAAGCTGTCAATGGCAATCCAGATCTCATTAATAATGGTCTGGCAATTAATTGTAAACGCTTTATAAGCGATTCAGCAAGTCCATTCTGTGTATGGACATGAGCAACAGGATGCTCAACTGTTATGCCAATTGACACGCAGTATTCATCAAACCTCTGCGATGAATATTCACCAGCATTATCCAACCGGATATTTTTTATTGTATAATCAGGGAACTGTGCTCGTAATTTAATAATTTGAGCAAGTAATTTTGCAAACGCATGGTTGCGAGATGATAATAATGATACATTGGACCATCGTGTTGATGCATCAATTAACACCATAAAATATTTAAATGGTCCACATGGTGGATCTATAGGTCCACATATATCACCCTGAATTCTTTCAAGAAAACTGGGGCTTTCAGTTCCCACTTTTGTTGGTGAATGTTTGGAAATTAATTTTCCTTGGGAGCAAGCAACACATATATAATCATTATGTTGCAGCAATTTTTGTCCTTTTAATGAATGGCCATGACTATTTGTAATAATTCGCCTCATCATTGTAGAGCCGGGATGGCCTAGGCGATCATGCCATATCATATATTTATCAGTAAGCCTATGGCTTCCAATAGACCTCTGGCCTATTTTGGGATGATATATATTAGTGGGCCTCTGGCCATTAATAAACCTCTGGTTTATTTGGGGAATATTAGACCTGTGGTCTAAGTGATAATTTTCAATTGTATTTATCTTTGAAAAATACAATCCAGAAGACAGAGCTGATAATTTTTCCAATATATATTTCTTACCATGAGTGGTATTTGTAATTAATAAATATTCGAAATTCTCTGAAGTCGATGTCTCGAGATGATACCCATTTTCTCGGATATCTTTAAAACTCAATAAATTTCTTCGAGACTTGGGAGATAGGAGTGCATTTTTCACAATTAATTTTGTTCCCTCTGGGAAAATAAGGTTGGCTGTGCCAATTCCGTTTATAATATTTGCACTACCACATATTGTGTTTATGTTTGTATCTCCCATTTTTAAATTGGAAAAATACCTTATGTCTTTTAGTATCGTGTGCGTTGAAGCACTATCAATAAGACATATATTATCACTTTCATAATTCCTCATTTTGCTGTAATTAAAACAAGATATAATTAATACTAAAACAAGATTAAATATAAGTGAAACAACACAATGCATAATAATATAGCAGAAAATAAAAAATTCAAAGCGTAATAAAAACAATATAATAAAATGTAATGCAGTATTTAAATAATATTGTATCATTGAAGAAATTTGTATATCTTTCGATGATATATTTAGCATATCAATAATGGCCTTTTGTAATATTTATATTGTCGTACTTTAGCAAGGTTTATTTCAACCTTTATTTGTTTTATTTATCAATAATTCTCGGTAACTAGTACCAATTCATTGGTCGTACGACAAATTATGGGACTATGTCCTCCTGCCATATTGATAGCATTTTTCTTCAATTGCTTCGCCTTTTAGATGCATAATTTCTGGCAATTATTTTGCCATTTAAGAATCTGACTCTGTCAGTACACACCAAACTAAAGACCCACGAAATCTGTTGGTATAACCGAACTAAGATTTATGGACTCTGTTGGTATTAATGTCATTTTTATTAATATATTGTCACATATCTCAATCGTGACATTATTCTGAACATGACTGATTTATATCATTTACAGACTTATAGTCTTGCAGTCATTATGATGCCCCGCATTTGGGATTTCAGCCAAAAATCTTTATTTTATCAAAGAGCTGCCATTTGCCCCCACATTAAG
The DNA here is from genome assembly GCA_030278955.1 of Hygrophila difformis. Taxonomy (NCBI): domain Eukaryota; kingdom Viridiplantae; phylum Streptophyta; class Magnoliopsida; order Lamiales; family Acanthaceae; genus Hygrophila; species Hygrophila difformis. Next base: position 58,260,517 of record JAOANR010000005.1, on the reverse strand, counting down.
GGAACTGTCACTATCTCTTATCAAAAATAAGAATTGGCAAAATGCTTATTTCTCATATATAGACCAATATGATCTTTTGACCGTTTTGTTTTTCTAGGTCTTGGCCTGTGGCCGTATTATTTTTTTTTTCTGCGGTCTAGGCCTGTGGCCGTATTTTTTTTTATAATGGTCTTTTCTAGACCCTTTGTTTCCAAATAAATCTTAATATCCATATTTCAAGATAAATAATTAATCCCCGGATCTTTCCAACGGCATAGATTCCTGTTTTGAAAAATTAGTCATAACTGATATTGAAAATAGTTGTAATATATTACCTCAAGTGATTTTCTTCTGGATTTGAAAAATTTTGGCAGAACCCCGGTATGAATCAAATTTACAACAGAACTCCAACAAAACCTTGGTAGAATTGGCAAACTCTAATAGAGCTCGTGCTGATAACGTGTTATAGAAATAACTATATTTATTTATGTATGTGTATAATAAAATGGTATATGGCTTATTAGCTTGTGTTTATAGTGGAAGTATTGTAATGGAAATTGGGATTAAATGGTGAAAGAAATGAAGTTTAAAGGTGGGATAATAAAATGGATAAAGTGTAACAATTATGGTATGAGATGAAACAAGTATTAAGCTTGCATAAAATTTTTTCTCTCTTTTCTCAATACATTACATAGGCTATTTATAAACTTTTTTATCCTCTCACTATTTACTAACCTCATAATCATGGCATATGCATTTCAAGACTTTCACATGTCTAACCTTATGATCAAGGCATGAACATGGATATTCACATGTTGAACACTAGACATTCACAATCTTGTTTACATGCATAACACTAAGATATATATATATATATATATGGCAAACAACTTTTTGCTACAGTTGTTCTTATGAACAGTAGCGGATCATTACCCGACCCGCTTCACTGCGTTGACCCGCTTCTGTATCTGCCTCGCCTCTTCATCTCAGATTCACGCATTCACACGTGATCCTTTTTCTCTCTTGTTCCTCACTTCCCTCCTCGCTGCCCTCAGACTTGCCGGCCTCGTCTTCCCCTCACGCCGCCGCTGCCCTTCACCGCACCCCCTCACTAATTGACCACATCGCCGCCCTCGATGAACCTTTAGCGCCACCGGCTGCCCTAATTTGCGGATCTGGCGTCCTTCGCTCCATTACATTTGGTGAATCGCGTCGCTGCCTTCTCATGCCCGAACTGTGTGTAGGTCATTGGCCATCCCGTCACGGTGGGGAGCTTACAAGCCATTCCGGTGCCCACCAGGACGTAGTGTTATGTGCCGCAGTCGCCTTCATCCCTTTTGCCTTCGCTCGCACTCGCCGCCCTTCTCTTGATGTTCCATTGCATTCATCTCTGCATCCATTGCCCTAGCGTTGTCGCCTGCACCATCGAGCCCCGTTTATCTTGCACCCTGTTAGCCACAACGTCTCACAGCACCGCGAGCCCTGTTTATCTTGCCGCCATTGCTGCACCCGATTGGCCTCGCCTACGCGTGAATGGCATCCTCTTACACGATTTAAACGTTGTCCTTAGCTTCCGCACGCCGTTCATCGCGCTGGGGGCCTGCTGCTCGTGTTAGGGTTCATGTCAGTTCCGTTATCGCAACACTATTTCTGTTTGCCTGCAAGGCGTTTCTGATTTTCTGGATCTTCGAAGTGGCCGAATTTCTAACCCATGTTTTTGTTCGTCTGTACACTGTTTCTGCTTTTGGGGTTGTTCGAATACATTATTTTACCTTGTTGTTCGTCTTGGATTACTGTCTTGTTCAGGATGTGTTGAATGCTTCCATATGCGAATTATAAAATTGGTTGAGCAACTAACATTTATTTGTTAATTTTGTTAAAACTCTTTGACAATGCAGGCGGATAACCAGAAGAAAGTGAGCTGATAAATTTTTTTGTTTGTTAAGTAAATTTTGATTCTTGCAAAAAAAATTGAATTGTGATTTTTCTGGGTTTAGTTTTGAGGTCAATTTTATATTGCAAAAAAAAAGGTTTTTGGGATCATTTTTCCTCTTTTATATTTTGTAAATTCATGTCCTGTGTTGTGTTCTGTAGTTTAAAAGTTTAGGCATCCTTGTTTTGATCATACTCGTTAAGTTGTTATTTTTGATTTGGTCATTCCTATTGGTCTAGGTTTTCCATTTTGATTGGCATTTTCAATTGATGTTTTAAATTTATTTGTTTTTTGGTTTGATAATCATTAAGAGATGCATAGGCATGGAGGTTGAGGAAATTCAATTCATTCCTTAGAGAGATTCGATGCAATATATATAAATGCTTTACCTATCAATTGAGCTGAATGCAATTTTAGCCTTAGGCTTTCTAATTTGGAGGCTTGAAATTGGTGGTTTGGCTTGATTTTCCGGGAGGCCACCTTGAAATTCATTCGTTAACACTTGGGTTCTTGAGTTTCCTATTGATTGAATGTTAACTTGAAGTTTGCTTATTTTGTTTGCCAAATCTTTATGTTTTTCTGTTCCACCTATTTTCCAATTCGATATGTTAGAAAGTCGAGGGTTAAACTAGATTTCAATGCCCTACTGAACCTGGAAAGAAGACTTATACTCTCTACATTATGTGTAATTTTTATCTTGGCTGTGATTAGGAGTACAGTTTCAAAGTGGATGTCAAGAAAGCTAGAATTCTTGAATAGAGCAGTTGAACATATTAACCATGCTTGCTTCTTAGTACTGCACTGCCTTCCAACACTTGGATTTCCTTTTAAGTACTGACACATACACACACACAGTATATACATTTTTTTAAATTGTGTTTTCAACATTTCTTCAGCTGCCATGTCTATTGAGCATATTCTTTTTATCATGGAATCGTCCTCAAAACCTTTTGCTGCTGATGACTTTGTATCAACAAAAATTGGCAGTCTTATTTAATGATATATAGAGCCCTTAAGTCTTAAGTCAACAACTTTTATAATTCAAAATGCGAAAACCTTCATCGTTTTGCTTGGCCATGTGCCTTGTTTGCACCTGGCGTTCTTGTCCAAGTTCAGCCATTTGGATCATATTTTGTACCCTTCTTCCGCGAGTTGTTTCTATAATTTATCTATTGGGAAAGAGTGATTCTTATATTTTCCCTAATTTATTTATCTTTTAAAATTTTTTAATGCGTTATTATTATTATTTTTTTAATAGATCCTGGTGTATCAAGCTGCAATAACGCAAGGCATTCTTAGATGAATTGGTGTTCGTTGTGTCTGTATGTCTGTCTAAAGTGTTGAATGTTTCGAGTTAGCGACTACAGTCAGTTGGGTAATGTTGAATTTGATGTTGAGGTGTGAATGCTTCAGTTGTAGTTGGATACTGAATGGGTTCCCAACTTGTTGTTCTGTGTAAAGCATTAGATAGCTTTCAGTTTTTCTACATGTTGCTATTTTGACTTCAGTTATAGTTTTAGCTTTTAGAACACAGATCTTGATTTTGAGGTGTGTGTATTGCATCAGTTTTGCTGAGATACTGAGTTGGCTCCCAACTTACCGTTCTGTAGTAATACATTTGATAGCTCTTGGCTCTGCTCATTGATTGTGTCTGTGTAATTAATAAACTTTGAGTACTATTTCTCATCTTCTATTCTACACCCGTTTAATACTTACTCCTTCCTGCAACAGGTACGCTCACGTTTCTTTCCAATTTTTTTTCTTCCTCTATGCAGTGAATAGATGGGTTGTTTACTCGTTCAAATTTTATTGCAGTGTGCCTAAGCAAACCCACTTTATTCAGCAGTAGAACAAGGTACCGCAGTTTGAATTTGGTGGCCACATTTCTCTTTTCCCATAATTTTGAGGATTCGTTTTGCAGGTCAAGAAAGGGGAGAAGATGCTTATTTCTTGTGCGGTGGGCCTCTAACTTTGGGTGTTTGTGGAAAATTGAGGTGCCCTAGAATACTCTTTACATAATGGACTTACCCTATGTACATAACTTTTGCAAAAAATATTTGTTCATAAAAAATATTTTGTAAACCTTATACTTTGTTAAGCATGACAAACTTCAAGATTTTTTTTTCTTCTCAATGGCGCGCGCAGCATAGCGCGCGCCAAGGAATTGTTCTAGTGTATATATATATCCAACCCGAATCCAAATATTCCAAAACTAATTCCAAGAGAAATGCCAACCGATCGCAAATTTATAAGTTGAGTTTGAAACTAATTACATTAGAAAATGATAAAAAAAAAATAAGAAAAAGGGACAAATATGGAATCATCAGTAGTTAGCCAGCCGCATGCAGTATACCACTACAAGAAAAAAAAGAAATTTGCGAGTAATTTTTCCGGGTACGTGTACTCCATTTCCTAGGGTTTCCGAGTACTTCTACTCGCAAATTAGTACAAGGGATTTTCCTGCTCGGTCAAACTTTGCGTGTACGTTAGCGAGTAAAAACTTTCCTAGTAACTTTCCGAGTACACATACTCGAACAATTCCGGTCCGGATCCAGTATATGCCTATCAATTATCTATGCAATTTGCTCGGTTTTCTGCTCGAAAGTTTTTCCGAGGAGAACTACTTGGTAGTTTGCTCGCATAAACCGGTTGAGGGCCGGTTTATTTTTGCCTTTTTCCGAGTATGAATACAAGGTAAAATTACTCCCTCAATTTCTGAGTACTAGTACTCTCCAAAGTCCTCAGAAATTAACGTCGTTGACCAGTCAATTTCTATAGTTTTCGAGTACAAGTACTCCCATTTCTCCTCGGAAATTTCGAAATACCAGACTAAGAGAATTTGTTTTCCCTCCTCCACAACCACCTGCAAAAACAACAAGCAACACAATTGACAACGTAGAATCCCTGTTCAATATAAATGAAACATAACTAATCATCCGAGAGTAATCAACAATATCATAAAATTCTAATTCATTGTAACATCGATCATCTATCTAGATCACCAAATAAAATAACCAAATACGTGCAATACTTATGTAATCTAGCGATAAGCCAAAAACATCTAACATGGTTTGTATTGAAACAACAAAGTACAATCCAATGTCTATGCCATAACTGCTGAATCATCGCCATCCGGGCCGTGATCCGGACCTCTACGGCCACGCCAACGAGCAAACTCCTCCTCAATGGTCTGTAAACGCATCTGCATCCTCTCGAACATCTCCTGCGAGACGACCTGCTGGCCACGTGCACCAGGTGGTGGCGGTGGGTATGATGGAGCTGGACGCCGAACTGTCTTGCGCGCTCCTGGGTGAGCAATGTCTTCGGCTAAGGCCCCAATACCGTATATCCGTTGTTGGTGGGTCTTCCCACCACTAGCAACGTAGTACGCAGCATTGGGGTCCACATCCCCGTACTGTGTAGCTAACTCCTATGATGTCTTAACATAATCCCGCTTTATAAAAGATTAAGTACACATATATTTATTAGAACCAAAGGGTTGAAAGAGACACTATGGATTACATTGAAAATGAATTGTAACTTACCGCAAGATCCTCCGCACGCTCGGTAACATACGATGAGTCGTCCTTCCGCTTATGTGTCACCTGGAAGACCTCGAACAAAGTTGGTGTGTTGCCATCATTTTCCTGCTCCTGTTACATATTACAATACATACGTGAAAGTGAAATAATCAATGGCTGGTGAACAATTTTAAGTCGGTTATAAATTAATTTGCTTACCAGATTATTAGCTACCTCCTTGTGTGAGCGTGAACCGGCGGTGTGTGTAAGCTTCGCTGGGGCCGTAAGATCACCGCCACGCCTGTTTTTCTTACACTTTGCATAGAATGCCTTCTTCGCCGGCGTTGCCCATACACGACGCAAGCCTCCCAGTGTTCATCACTTATTCCTGTAATCTTTTTTCCCTTATTTTTTTCTCAGAGAGCCAATCAGTATACCTCTCTTGTAGTTTTGGGGGCGGTTTCTGCCTCACCTGCCCGTAATACTCCGAATCAAACACTACCTGTCGCTGTAGCACATAAAAATAAAATAAAGTAGCATTAATTCGAAGCATAAGGCAGTTACATTTATAAGCACAGACGTTCGAATTACATTAAAAATTAAATGTGGACAACGTACCAGGAACTCCCGCCAAAAAACCTCCGTCTGGTGCTCGCTCAAGCTGTTAAAATCTGCCCCGCTGCCATCGAAAAATTCCTTGAATGGTTTTGTAAGGCATCGTGTGACCTTTGCAGTCTAATGAATACTGAAAATTAAAACGAGATACATCATGTATAATTAGCAGTTTGCCTAGGTTCACCGTACCAATCCCAACCATGAATTTAAAAAATTATCTCTTCATTCAATTGTATATAACATTCTAAAACACACAAGCATAGCCTAGTTTCCATTATTATACTATTTATCTATGATGAACAATAATAGAAAAATCGAGCAATGACAACCAAACACGTAGACAGGATATTCTAAACATGTACCAGCCTCCAACCACCGAAATGCACAGGCGAGGATGCACTGCACCAGAGCTATTAGTCCACACCTCTACACCACCATCAACTACAGGAATATGCTCTGCTGGTGTCTCCTCTACTACAGTCTCTGCTCCTACGTTACAAGTTTTTAGAATACAGTATTGAACATAACATCACCAAATTATATTATACTATTTGGTAAAAAATTATACCAAGATCATCATCCGGTGGCTGCTTGGTGTCTGTGTCAAGTCGATTTGATGCCTCTCCGACGTCGGCGGATACTGTATTACAATTGCAACAAACATACAATGACATAAATACTTACTGAAATATATGCAGTGCTTAAATAAGTTACATTATATCATACAAGGAATCTGAGATGAAGAACCAGCCCGCTGAGATGGTCCCCGAGGACCAGCCATAGCACGCCATGAACTCAGTAAGAAATCCCTCCCTGTTGTGTTCTTCTCAGATATCCTGCACATTCGAAGGGTTGAATATTGTCACCAACGCATCATGATAATATGACTCAATTTACATAAACACACAAGAAATTCAATCGAAGTTTGAAAAAAGTGCAAGATATTCTACAAGACACTACCAAATGATGTGGACACATAAATCAAAATTCGCAACTGAAAATTGTAGCATGTTTACTTCACATATCCGAGTCTGACTGTACACCATGTTTATCTGCTGGCATTGATCCTTCCGAAGTGTCAGTGTCCGTCATGAACTCTGACTTGCTGTCATGTTCCTCATCTTCCCCTAATGAGTCATTACTTTCTTCCTCAAGGGATTCTTCAATATCCGCTTCATCATTTTCATCAATTCGTAATTCCACAAACAATCCCCGCCCATCAACTAGTGGGATCGCACCATCTAAGGGTATGTCAATCGAGATTGTCGGAGCTTCTTCTTGTTGAAATGCATCTGTCTCGATCGTGTCGGGTGTTACTTTCATCACCCAACCCCTTGGTTTCACTTTATACGCGACTAACCAATCAGAAGGTTGTGCTCTTACCCTTGTTCAATATATGCATCATCACTGTCTCGATGGGCTTTCGCGTTCTATGTTTGCACTGCTTGCATGGACATCTAATTTCCCCACCTGCCCTATCCAATGTAGGATGTGTTCGACAGTGATCGATGAATGCAGATACACCACGCATGAACTCATCGGAAACATATCCCTTATCATCATATTTCCTATACATCCACGAACATTCCGGGTTTGATGTCGACATAATATAATTTTCCTAAAGAAATAAAATAGTTTGTACTTATAAAAGAGAAATATTTTAAAAGATAGAGTACAACTTATAAAATTCCATATTATAGTACTCCATTCGTCCCATTAAAAGTGGTCACTATTCTTTTTTGGGGTGTCCCAATAAGGTTGGCCACTTTCCTTTTTAAGCAAATTAGATTAACATAAGCATGATTAAAAACCCCACAATAATGGCAATTGTACTTTCTGCACAAAGTTCCTATATATGTTTAACCATTAATATCTCAAAATGGGTATAAATAAAAATTATATAAAATATATATTCCAAAACTATACGATTAGATGATTCCAACAAGACCACACTTGACTATTTTTTTTTCTTTCTACATCATTACGATAACATTAAGTCAAAGTTAAATAATAAATATGGTTAAAGTCAAATGTAACCATTATAAATTAGATTATGGATTAGTCAAATTGACTCATACTACTTTAACTACTAAACACCAAAATATAAATTCTAGTGTTAAAGAGAAAGTTGTCACTTTTAATGGGAACGGAGGATTAATATAGTTGGGGCAGACAAAACTCAAAAGGATTCCAATAATGGAAGTGGGACGAGGGTAACAGTGAATACAAGTGTTTTCTACAAGTGGAAACAGTAGGTGACTAGACTATATAGTGGGCCCATCCTCCTTTATTGTGTAATAGCAGCCCAGCAGGCCCACCACTTTGACCCACTAACTCACCCCATCTTCTTGCCTGCTTTTATTCTTCAAATAATGCTCCATCGCAATTTTTTTCTCAAACTAACAAATCATAATGTTCTATGAAAATTTAATACTTCGTAATCAGATTATTCATATATTTGTATCATACAAATATATACACAATAATAATATGAAAATGGAAATGGTAATTTGATCCAGTGGTCATGTCCCTAACTGGAAATTCAATTCTCCACTGGCATCTATATCTCCCCTTTATTCCTTTGTATCTCTGTATGACATGAGCTCCCACCATTCATTTTCTAGTCTGTATAAGCCGTTGGAAAAAAAAATAAAAGAAAATAGAAAAAACCATTTTATTTAATACTTATTTTACAATTTTAGCCGATTTATTAAATTTTATTTAAATATTCAATAGTATTTGTTTGTATTTCTATACTATGCTAATCAATTACTAAGAATTAGGAGTGCTTCATCTAACAATAATAACAATAATCAATAATTATTATTATTATTATTATTAGAAGGAGGGTCGATAGCCACTTGCAAACAAATATCAATATTTTTTGGGGTGGGTTGGGGGTTTTCAATCACATTTGAGATGTTACATTTCTCTTGGACACGGTATTTTAGGTAGAATGAATTATTATATTAAAGTGGAGTAAATAGTTGATTTGATGTTGTTTGAAGGAGTAAAAATTTTTCTAAATAAGAAAATGTGACAATTGAAGTATGACGGACCAAAATAGAAAATGAGACATTTGAAATAAGACGAGGAGTTATTGATATGTCTTAGAGGGTGTTTGGATAAGCTGTAAGAAAATGGATTATTTGATTATTGCGTTTTCAAAATGCAAATAATCTGTTTAACAGCTAAAAAAAGGTGCTGCAAACCTGATTATTTGCGTTTTGAAAACGCAATAATCAGATAATCTGTTTTATATCGCTAATCCAAACACCCTCTTAATGAAATCAAATGAGTGGACATCATTGTATTTGTTTATTAATTTATTTTTCTCAAATGTAGCACATTGCTATTGTCTATTGATTATTATTGATATTCTCCTTCCTCCACAGCGCAGCGCACAAATGGCCATTGTCCCTATTATTATTTACCTATTTTTTTTTTTTTTCCCACTAACTAGGGGTACGGGGCCCTATATCTTTCGTCTAACGTCGAATTGTCGATATATGGATCAAATAAATAAAATGCTTTAAGCATGTATACATACACACAATTTAAACATTTTTTTTTTTACTAAACAGCCTATGCATACTATGACAATATAAACAAATTAATAGACTTAAAAATATCCATTTGCATTAACTTCATTGTATTGTTAATTCCCTAACACTTAAAAATAATTAAGCGATTAATTATACACTAATTTAATTAAAATGTTTTAATAGTGGTTAAAATTTATAAAAATAAGCAAATTTGAAATTATTCATTTCTAAGAAAGTAATAAGTTGTTCAACAAATAAACATAGTTTAATTGCAAATTAGTTTTCTTAAAAAATTTAAACTATTTTTTATCAATTCAAAAATATCCAAATAAATGTTTATTGTTTTTCTAGTTTATAAGTATATATTTGTTGCATGAGCTCATTCAAATGGTCTTCATAGTTTAATGATGACATATGTATAGTTTTTATTCATTGAACTTATATAGACGGAAGCAGTTAGGGTGCATACAAGTTTCTCTGTCGGGATTATTGACGGACTCCATGTACGTGATTTCCTTGCAAGTTTATGGTGTGGCTTCTTCCATAAGTTTTTCATCTGGCGGTTTGATGTTTAAATTTATAATTTCGGCCATCAAATAGTTCTCGGATGACAACCGGATGGGTTTCGGAAATTTTCTTAGGGAAGATGACGGTTTTGGGTAGTTTTAAAGGTGATAACAATGGTCATTAAATTCAAAAGCGTATTTTCTAATATTATCGGTAACAACAGTTGTCCAAATTTATTCATTACATAATCATACGTGTTCATCACATTAATAGTATGTTGTCATCACATTAAATGGACTAGGCATCACATAAACTACTGTCAACCGCCATGAACTTTTACACTATCTTGCTCCATCACATAAATAATATTTGAAATCATACCTGCACATACAGACCCATATGGGGTCTGTACCGTATCTTAACTGTATATAGGCTATATATATATAATGATGTATAAAACACGTAGATTTTTTTAATTTAATTTTTGAGGCGAATAATTTGGGTTAATCATAGCATTCTACAAAAGCTATATTTATAAATTAACTGGACATATAAATTATTGTTAGAATAGGTTAACTTCTAACCAAGGGAATGTATGTTGTCTAATTTCGTTATTATGAACACGGCTTAATTTAAAATTAAAACCCTTTTTATTAGAAGTGACAAAGTTTTTTTTTTTTTTTTTTTTTTTGGAAAGCCTAGAAGTGACAAAGTTAATTAAAAGGACACTTTCAATTATTATTCCTGCTAATTTAATGAGGCAAGTCCCAAAGTAAGCTGTTTTTAACTCAAACATTGAAGCAATCCATTGAACAGCGGAAGCAAAATTACTCTGTTTTTAGAAACACAGTCAATCAACCTGAAAATGTGTTCATTTATGCTTTTTAGACCGAGTTGCTTGTTTTGTCCAATCAGATTATGGTACAAGGCCTTAAACGGTTTGTATATGCAGATATCACAAAAAATATCTCTATTATCACATAGTATTATTCTATCACACAAAATATCTCTCATATTACGCGTATTCTTCACTTTTTTCATCACACAAAATATTTCTCTTATCACAAACATATCATCTGTACATTCAGTTACCTGCATCACATCCACTCCCTGTTTTGTCATCATAATATGAAATGTATTAATTATTAAAGTCAGCCGATATTAAAGTCCTCTATTAATTACTTCGAAAGAAGTCCTCTATTTTTTGCCGTGTACCGGGTATCCCTAGGCCACATTGGGCCCAAGACTAATCCCTCGAGGATCTGGTGGGCATTGAAGGGTTGCCTCTCCCAAAGCAAGAAGTCCTCTATTAATCACTATATTCTAAATTGATATTATGTTTTTAAAAATTCAATAAGTATTTGAAAAATTTAAAAATTCTTTTTGTTTAGAATATACGTGTATATATATATGTTTTGGTGAATTACTGGGTATTCTCATACCATATTAGGTTTAGGACTAATCACTCGGGGATCTATTGGAAATTTAAAGGCCGTCTCTCCCAAAACAGAAAGTTCTGCATACACGAAGACTTAAACATAATACCTTTACTTAAGTTGTCAGAGCATCATACCACATTTACTTAAGTTGTCAGAGCATCATACCACTGATCATGTCAACTGTATTTGGTCTATATATCATAAGTTTATAAATACATTTTTTTTCGAAAAAAAAGAGAGAGAAACCTAGCTAGGTTATTACATAATTAAAAAATTTATATAAAGCCACGTGGATATAATTAATTGATTAGTCTGTAAATTCATAAAGAAATTAGTTACTCCATTAATCAATGAATTGGGTAAATATGATATATACTTGACGATTATAATTATACTGTGGCGTTGATCTTAATCAATGTCGATTTATACACACAAGCTTTTTTTTTTTGGAGCTAGCTTACAAAGGCCTTTTGTGTTTGAGATTATTATAATTGTCATTGCTTTATGAGAATACCAGAGAAGATATTCGGACCCAATTAAGATAATGTTGCAAATGATATGTATTATTATTAATTGATTGTGTCTCGCGTGACAGTGTATTGAGAGAAACATCTATAAATGGTTGGTATAAATAATATAAAAGGGTTTCACAGGGGATTGGTCATAAATAGTAGTGGTCCAGTGCACCGCTAATTAACTACACCGTTCAACATATGGAAAGCCCCAAACTATTATTTAACCTCCTAATAATTAATAATTAATTATTCTCAACCATAAGATAATATTTCCCACTCCTATGAAGCAATTTAGTAGTTAGTATTAATAATTACAAACTAATGCTAGCTGGACATTCGATTTCACTTGAAAACTCCTTAGATTCACCTCCCCAATTAACAGTTTTTTTTACTTTTATTATTAAAACAATCAAATAATACACCCTCAGAAGGATTAGTTGTCTTATAAATGAAAAGTTATTAACCAGCTCGATTGGTATTTTACACATATTATTTATGTAAGCCAATGTACAAAATTCAGAAGTATGTATTACTATATCTTTTACAGAGCGAGGATAAATTAAAGTGATTATGCCCATGTGCATTTTTTATTTTTAATAGAAAATACTCCCTCTGTCTCATTTAAGATGTCTTGTTTCATTTCTGCACACAATTCAATGCACTTTTTTAATTGTTAATACCTCAAAATATATACAACAGAAAATTATATAAAATATATATTATAAAACTACATTATTATACGATTCTAACAAGATCCAATTCGACTATTTTTTTTTCAAATATATACTTGAAATAATATTGAGTCAAAGTTAAACAATGAACAGTGCAAAAAAGTTAAACCAGACATCTTGCCTGGGACGGATGGAGTAACAGGGTTACTACGTGAATTGACAACTCGATATAGTAGTATGTGATAATTTTCAAGTTAATTTTTTAGAGAGAAGCTTTTAAAATAATTAATAATTTTTATTATAAATAAATGCTAGTATATAGCATCTTGGGCATTCCATTATACTTCATGTGAGGGATCAAGATTTTTAGCATCCGATAATTCAGCTTTAAGCACAAAATTGCTACATCATTGGTTCACACCTGAGCTACACTTTTGATAATTTATCAATTCCATGAAGAATATAATGTAGTGTATTATGTATACATACACTGGTACATAGTAGTATTGGGATGTTTGGGAGTCAGCAGATCCGCTAGCAGATAGCAGATTCGGAGAGAGAATTGTGAGAGGATATGCTCTTCCAATATGCTATATGCTACCAAATATGATGGCTCCCAAACATACTCTATATATGTTATGAAAAAGAAAATTCACATGTCAAATACCTAAAATATAGTGCAAAAGTTAATGAAAACAAGTGGTCCCAGGTTATTACATGGTCCCAAGTTGTCTGGAGGCAACACCACCAGCAATAATTAATTAACTTACCGCTTATGGGATTCCAACCCCACCACTGATCGCACAAATCACTCGTGTTTGCTTCTTTTCCCTCTTTTATAAGTAATTATTGGTGTAAGAAAATGAAAATAAAGAAATAAAAGGAAAATTGTACTTTGGAGCAATTCACAGATTGGTCAGCACAACAGATGCTCACATAAAGCCAAGTGGGCTTCTTATTTTATTTATTTATTTTATTTTTTTTTGGAGGAGCCATTGAAGGCCTGGAAAGGGGTGGTGGGAGCTCATGCCACACAATTACAAAGGGGAATTAAAGGGAGGGATAGGGGGCCGGTGGGAATCGAACCTCCAACCTTCCGTTAGAAGTCAAGGGACTTAACCGTTTGGGCTAGGTACTCATCCCTTTATTTATTTTATTTATTTTATTTGAAATAAACATTGGGAGACAAAAGATGTATGTAGTGTAGGGGCAAAATATGGATCCAAGGTGGTGGTGCACTTCAGCTCCCCCAGGTTTTTATTTATCTACTCCCTCAATTTCTAAAAAATTGCAACATTCCTGCGTTTCACGTTATCCAATGCATATTTTTAACGCTTAATATCTCAAAATTTATAAAAATAAAAATTATAAAAATTTGATACTCTAAAACTATGCGATTAGATGAATTTAACAAGATCTCACTTGACTATGTTTTATCTTGTATAACTGTGTCAAAAATTTGAATCAAAGTTACTTAATGAATAGTGACTACTATGCAAATGTTACATCTATTACAAAACGGAGGGAGTACATCATTTGTATTGTAATCACTATTTATTGAGTAATTTTGATCAATTTTTTAAATACAGTTATGAAAGAAAAAACACAGTCAAGTGAAATCTTGTTAGATTCGTCTAATCACGTAGTTTTAAAATATCAAATTTTTATAATTTTTACTCTTATATAATTTGAGTTATTACTCATTAGAAATATTTATTGGATTGCGTGAAATGCAGAAATGGTGCAATTATTATACTAATAGAGCATAGAATACACGCATCAGGGGTGTGAATCAGTGAATTCAAAACATGTCCCACACACTTGATTATTTTAATTACACGACTCGCATGATCGCCCCACTCTTGTAAATCATACAAATACACATTGAAAACATCATTAATAGCTACAATTAGCGCTGACATTAGGCATTTCTGAAGATGTTTAAATAAATGCATGTTTGTTGTCTTGTTGAACTATTTTCAATAAGTAATAGTTTTGGAGCTGAATCAGTTAGCGCTGAAAGAGAACTTTGTATGTGTTGAATGAGTGGTTTGTATATGTGCTTAAGGATGGGTGCTTTGTATGTGCTTAATATTTTTATATAGCCCAAACACCATTAAATACTTATATTACACACCTAATTAACACACAACAAAAACACCTCATCAGGTCAGCACGCCAGCACCTAATGAACGTCACCCATTCAAAACCCTATCTAAAGTATAATAATGTACCTATTTAGTGCGTGGTATTAAATAACCGTGTCCATGTATGAACGTTGAATCCAAAATCATGCATCATATATTCATATTTTTGAATGACATGTAAACACAAATTTGGCTATAAAGTCTTGAGGGCATTGGATTCATGAGGTGACCGAGAGGAGAGCTATTGGGCCCTTTAATTTGATGGATATGATGATGATGTTAATCCAGTTGTTGGGTGATCATACAAAATTAAAATTTCACACTTGCAATAATGAGTTTAATTATATCTAAATTTATAGTAATTGTTTAGAGGGAGTTAACGGTAAATCTCTAATTTTTACCATATTAATATATTTTAAATGTATATGAACTTCGCAGTTTGTCTGAGTAGTATGAGACCATTATTACATTACATTATAACTCACCAATTCGAAATCCAACCACTTTGTTGCGTTTCGGTCTTTCAGAGTTGGGACAATACCACTCCCTCCGTTCCTAAATAGTTGTTAATTTCAGCTCAATTTCAATAACCAAGATTTGCATTAATTAACTAATAAATTTTCATTTCTACCCTTCAATTAAACAGTCGTAATAAATGTCAAAAAATAGCATTTATATAAAGAAAATGACAATATAGTAAAAATATATCATAACTACCTATAACTACTTAAAAATAATAATTATTGTAGAATACTTTTCAATATCTAAAAAGACAAATATTTAGGAACCGATGGAGTATATAGTCTTTGGATTTGTCCTATTTCCTCTTCACAGCTGGCAACCCCCACCCGGCCACTCCCCTCTTATTATTTTTATTTAAAATTAATATATATCAATGCTGCTTAATTAATTGATAAATTACTAGGACAAGATGAGAGTAAACCAATATATGTTTTCCACACAAAATAACATAATCCCCATTTAAAAGAAGAAAGGTAAAATGATTGGAGTATATTATATTTCCCATTATCAACGTTGAGGTTGGGCAACTATTCTCTCCATTTCTTATATTTTTCCACTGCCATTATCCATGGAGTTCTAGGTAGGGATGTCAACTTTACTCGTAGGGTCGGGTAACCCATCGGGTAATCGGGTATTGAGTAGGGTATGTTAGAGATAATCGGGTAATGGGTAGGGTATTACCTGAAATCGAAATAAATCATATCGGGTGTGGGTAGGGTACGGATTTCATATATTACCCGACTACCCTACCCGATTACCCGATTAAATATATATATTTATTTATTATTGATCTATATATATACTTATATATATTTAAATTTATACTATATTTAGATATATTTATATATTTATTTATTTATTTATTTATTTATTTTTATATTTCAAATTTATTAACGTTTGAGATTTTGGCAGTAAAAAAATTTATGAATTTTTTACTGAATAATTTTAAATATTACAGTATTTATTTATGTTGCTTTAACGGTTTCTATTAAATATTCTTTTAAATTTTGTCCTCGTGCAATAATGAAGGTTTGATTTATTTTTTTATAGTGAAAAATAAGTTTTTTCTTTATTAAAGTTGGGTCGGGTAGAGTCGGTTAACTATGGAATGTTTAAGATTTCGGGTACCCGTTTACCCGTGGATAATCCGCATACCCGACGGGTATTACCCGAATCCTACCCGATGTTTAATTTTAGGGCAATAGAGTAGGTAAGGATAGGATAATTATATTTCGGGTAGAGAGTAGAGATGGTCTACCCGTACCCTAACCTACCCGTTTACATCCCTAGTTCCGGGAGAAAGTGAATAAGTACAAGTGGGGGACCACCATTACATTACATTACATTATAGTAACTCACCAATTCGAAATCCAACCACTTTGTTGCGTTTCGGTCATTCAGAGTTGGGACAATACTCTATAGTCTTTGGATTTGTCCTATTTCCTCTTCACAGCTGGCAACCCCCACCCCGGCCACTCTCCTCTTACTATTATTATTTTTATTTAAAATTAATATCTTTTTTTGTATAAAAAAAATGTGAATAGGTCGTCTATCATATTCATTGGATTCATATGCATGGAGAATGAATAGGAGGTAATTAAAGTTACTCCAATCGATGGAGCCCAGTCAATTTTATGACTTTTTGCCTTGAATTGGTTTCGACTTTCGACCTTGCTGAATGATAGTTGAACAAGCTCCCAGTGAACTTGATGATATGGTTGATTTAAATTTTTGAATTAGCCTAGAGTTTAAATTTTACAGTAACAATACACATAGTTTGAATGATTAAAATTGGTACTAGCTAATCGCGATATACCAGGAAGAATAATTTGCAGTGTTTAATTTAATGGCAAGAATTAAGTAAGCATTTTAATTAATTATAAATAATCAAAAAATTATTATTATTATTATTATTATTACTACCACTACTACTACTCATTTTTGTTTCTTAAAAAATATGTACTTGTATATGCCATAAATAACAAATTATGATAATATTGAAAGATTTTTGAAAACATAAATAAAATTGCTGAATTATGTAGTTATTTTTACTTATCGAATTGTTGAGTAACTTTTGGTTGAATTGTGTGTAACCGTTATTCCTGAATATTATCATGTGCAATTAATTATATTATTTTTTTTTGGTGAAAATTAATTACATTATTGTTTAGTAGGAGTAATAGCGGTCAAGATATGGTACAGACTCTGGTCTGGTCTATACCTGCAGAGCCACCAAAACATCTCGTGGAAAACCTTCATATTCCCCAAACTGTTCCAAAGATCACAGCAAGTTGATCGATCAGTTTCCCCAAAACTGTCATCCCCTCCCCCTGTCCCCCCCCCCCCCCACCATCAAACTGTACATCATCTATCCCCACCAAAATTGTCATCTTTCCCACCCAATCCCACCCAATATGGTCATATTCTCCACCACAAAATCTCTGAAATCCAGCCGCTAAAATCACTCTTGGGTTACTTCGACAACTCATAGATGGCCCAAATTATAGATTTAAAAATCACACCGCCGAATAAAGAATCTACGGAAGAAGCGAAGTTGGAAATTGCATGGAAATCACATCCATGAATGAAGAACTTATGGGTGAAATCTCAGGGATGGGGTTCGTGATTCATCCAATCTACACAGGCATATGTGATGTCGTAGTTCTATCTGTGTGATGCCTGCAAGTATTGCATGTGATGTATACGACATTTCATATGATGAGAGACTTAGAGGGTGTTTGGATAAGCCGCAAAAAAATGGATTATCTGCTTATTGCGTTTTCAAAACGCAAATAATCAGTTTAACCGCTAAAAAAAGGTGCTGCAAACCTGATTATTTGCGTTTTGAAAACGCAATAATCAAATAATCTATTTTATATCGCTAATCCAAACACCCTCTAAAAATGATGTATACTTTCTCCGTTCTCATTTAATTGAGACATTTACATAGTAGTAACTATTCATTGAGTAACTTTGATAAATTTTTAAACATAGTTACACAAGAAAAAAAATATAGTCAATTGAGATATTATTAGATTCGTCTAATTACGTAGTTTTAGAATATCAAATTTTTATAATTTTTACTTATATACTACAATATGAGTTATTATTGGTTAAAAATATTTATTGGATTACGTGAAATGTTGAAATGATGCAGTTATTTAAAAACATGTGTAAGTATATAAGAATAACAACCATGGTTATAGGTGGTTACATATTTGTATTATGTGATGCCTGCAAATATTTCATGTGATGTGTACGCCATTTCATGTGATGGGAGACTAAAAGATCTGTGTACATCCCAATAATATATGTGTAATCTCTATATCCAAATATTACCATTTTTAGACATGAAGTCTGCACCTAAATGTACCTGCACCATAACCCTTCCCGGAGTAAAGTATATTTTATTCAAAAACGTCGGTGTACATCGTACACGCCCGACATTTATATAAGAATAATTTTATTATTATATTCCCACTAATAATAATATTCCTTTAGTACGTATATATTCCCACCTTCAACGTTTTAAGAATAAAATTAGTACTATAAACTAAAATTGTGCACTGAATTGCCGTAGGCCGTAGCAATCTTCCTACTCTTTCAAAGCTTACTGTAACAAGTGGCACTATATGATGGGTTCAAAATCTTGTTCTACACACTAGCTTTTGAAGGATTTAGTTGTGAATTGTAGCTCCAAAAAAAACTATAATCAAAAGCTACATTCAGTAATTTTTGGGAGCTTTCGAAAGTTACTTTGCAAATTTAATTAATTTTCCTCTTCAAATTACAATTTATGATAGTTATTTGTACTGAACACTTATACAAAAACAGATAACTACAGCTCCATACAGCAACAACTCCTAACAGCTGCAGCTAGGGGTGATATCGAGTCGAGTCGAGCCCGAGTAGTTAACTACTTGAGCTTGACCTGACGGGAAATATCACTACTCGAGCTCAAGCTCGAACTCGAGTATCATCGAGTTCGAGCTCGAGCAGCTTGAATTTTTTTTTTTGATTAAGCCCCTTATCTTATAATTCTTCTGTTTTTTATAAGTGCTACGGACTCGCCCAGCACGCAGTCCGATACATATTTTAAACTATTAATAACTCAAATTCGGTACAGTAAAAATTCTAAAAGTTCGATATTAAAAAACTACACAATGAGACGAATCTAACAAGATCTCACTTGACTATATTTTAACTTATATAACTATGATAAAACTTTAAGTCAAAGTGTTTGTGTGAATAGTGTCATATTTCAACATGTTGTATTTATTCAAAAACGATGGAAGTATTATGAGTTTTTGAGTTGTTTGACCTTTTCTATTTTGTGTTTGATTCATTAGTTTTATTCATTATCAATAGAAGCCAATCAAAAGATCAGATTCATTTAAATAAATTTACAATTGATTATTACTAATTTGAAACATACATTTTACACACAAGAACAATTCTTTTGTTTATTCCAAACATTTTTTTACACAGTAGCAAAAAAGACATCAATCCTTTGTGACGAGTATGACTTTAATTGGTTTAAAAAATTGGATTGCGACAAAAAGGCATATTAAAAAGCCCATGGCAATAGAAACATACTGTACTAAATAAAAAAGTATACTATCAATTTAAATTTGTGAGTAAAATAATTTGTTCCGTCAATTACTTAGAATATTCCAATTATAATTACTGATATGGAATCTCAAATGCCAATAAAAAAATTCACTGGGATGATACGGTGGTATATGAGGAAATTAATTTTTTTAAAGCATATGAAAAAATTGATGAATCCATAAATGAATAGAGAAAACAAAATGTTTAAATATTGATATGGGCTTGTGAGAATAGGCAATCAGCTTAGAATATTTTGATTATAATTATTGATATGGGATGTTGGGAATTTTTAAATATAAAATAAAATATAGTAAAATTAATTAATAAACGAGTACTCGACTCGACTACTCGACTTGACTACTCGACGAGTACTCAATACTCGACGAGTATCATATTCTTCTATTCGAGCTTGAGCTCGATACTCGATTAGAATACTCGATACTCGACTCGACTCGAATTTTTCGAGTACGAGTCGAGCTTTTTCCGAGTCAAGTGCCGAGTCGAGTTCGAGTAGCACTACTTGTTAATCATCCCTAGCTGCAGCTCCCAACATTGACACTCATATATTGGCAAATGTGAGTGGGAGCCCAAATCAAGCATATTACAATAATTACATATTGAGTACATTAGTAACATACCCAAGTAAGTATTAAAAAGGAAAAATTGTAATTAAAAAATAATTGGCCGTAAATCCTGCAATACCCAATATGGCGGATAAGTCGATATTAGGGGTGATTAACGAGTAAAGCTACTCGAACTCGACTCGGGACTCGGCTCGGAAAAAACTCGACCCGTACTCGAAAAATTCGAGTCGAGTCGAGTAATCGAGTATTTAATCGAGTATCGAGCTCGAGCTCGAGTACAAGGTTATGATACTCGTCGAGTATCGAGTCGAGTACCGAGTCGAGTCGAGTACTTGACTCGTTTTTTTTTAAAATTTTTTTTAAAATTTTTCATATATTTTATATTTTTAATACTCCTTCTACTTTTATTTATTGCCCACTTTCATTTTGATCCATTAATAAAGTCATGTTTAAATTTAAAAATAAAATATAATAATTCTACTTTGGGAGAGTCAACCCTTCACTGCCCACCAGATCCTCGAGTGATTAGTCTTCGGCCCAATGTGGCTTGAGGATACCCGGTACACACCAAAAATAAAATATAATTAATTAAAATAATTATTTAAATATAAAATAAGAAAAAAATAAAATGAATAAATTTAAAATAGATTAATAATGTCATTATTGTTATAAATTTATAAAATAAATTTAAAATAACATAAGTTCTTAATATAATAAATTTATTTAGAAATTTAAAAAATAAATTTTAATATTGACATATCTTGTAAAAAATAAACTAAATTCATTAATTAAATAATAGAAAAAATTAAAATAAATAAAAAAATTTAATTAAATAAATTTTAATATTGAAATATCTTATAAAAAATAACTAAATTCATTAAATAAATAATAAAAAATTTTAAAATAAATAGAAAAAAGAAAATTAACTTTACAAACTAATAAAATTATACAATTAAATTAACAAAATAAAATAGAAGAAATACAATGAACTGAAAAATAAAATTAAAATTAATTAAATAAATAATTCAATAATTAGATAAAAATAAATAATATAAATGATGTTAAAACATGGTATTATAATATAAATTGATATACAATTAAATAACATTGTATCTCATGTTGTGACTTGTGAATTACACAATTCGTTATCGAGTTCACCAAATCAACTCATGTTGTACATTTTAGCACCAATAGATCATATTCAGCTAAGAATACACACTTTAGATGGAGTAGTTATGTTGTGGGATGAGCCTGGAGCAACGACAATCCCACGATAATACCGCACGCGCTTTAATATTTCAATGTAATTAAATGTCTTACATAAATATTGGAGTTACTTATAAATGTGACACATTTCTACTAACATTTACTATTACATTTGACAAATATATCGAAATCTGCATTATATAATCAAACTAATGCTCTGAATATATAATGAATACTTATTGGCATATACTGTAACTAAGGTCAAATGCATCCAACTTCCGAGCCTTATACGTATTTAAGTTTGCGAGATTTCAATTTAACCTGGGGTACAATATTAACTGGAAAACATAAAAAAAAAAAGCACACAGATGGATAAAATCATTATTCCAATATAAGAGACATGTGGTTACACAAAACCTAGCTCAAATGTTGGTATTGTAAGGTGATAAGTGGTACCCGAATATTATTCATTACCCAATTCACTAACTAATTCAATAAATTCGCTTATTTTATGCATTTAAGTACTAATAAATCTTATGCGGCTAATACATACCCACTCTAAATGGAGTAGTGATGTTGTGGGATGAATCCGGAGCAACAACAACCTTAAGACACGCTTTAATACTTGACTGTAATAAAATGCCTTATATAAGTATTGAAGATACTTTTAAATATGATGAATTTGTATTTATATGTACTGTAATATTTAATAAATGTATCGTATTGAGTGCCAAATGGAAAAAAATGAAAAATGAAAGATGTTTTGTGACCAAAATTTTGGTCGCTAATTCGGTCTCGAGATTAGCAACCAAACCAATTCGATCCTGTTTCGGTCCCTAATTAGCTATTGAATGATTTTGGTCGCAAATTCGGTTGCTAACTAGCTACTAAATGGTTTCGGTCGCAAATTCGATCGCTAACTAGCTAATAAACGGTTTTGGTCGCAAATTCCGACTGAAAATTTCTTGTAGTGTAAATTTTACAATAACTAGTCAAATATTTATATATCAAATTGAATCAAGTTTTTATGTCATAGTTCCAAAATTTAAAATCAACAAAAAAAAAATCAAGCATGAACTACTCGAGCTCGAGCTCGAACTCGATGGTACTTGAGCTCGAGCTCGAATTCGATAATACTTGAGCTCGAGCTCGAGAAAATGTAAAAAAAAAAAAAAAAAAAAGAGTTCGAGCTACTCGAGCTCGAATGATGCTACTTGATTCGAGCTCGAGCTCGAGTAGCTCAAAAAGCTGTCAAGTCAAGCTCGAATATCCCACTACTCGAGTTCGACTCGACTCGATATCACCCCTAGTCGATATTCCCGAGTTGGAAGCATAAAATAATTGATGGACGGACAGGTTGGCAGTTGGCACGTACTTCACATATTTTATGTAAGAAATGATGAAGATATACTAGTATATACTGTCTGTAGTACTATGTAGTATGTGAACGTGGTACAAGGTTTTAGTAAATGGATAAGAATTGGCCACGTCCCTCCACACATCCACAGCTTAAAATATTTCTGGAAATTTATTGTCCATGCAACTTGTCTTTCAAATCGCATCTCCCACTTTACCAACTTGTGCATTACATTTCCACCACACCTATATCGTTACTATATAATCTTTGGAACATTGTCGAACTATTATATCCTGCAATTAATTATTACTTCATCCGTCCAATAGATATCTCCTGTTTCACTGTTTGATAACGTTAATTGTGCAACTTCGACCCAGTGGTATTATAAATATATATTTCTCAAATTCGATCTTGTTAAATTCGTCTAATCTTATAATTTTATAATGTATATATTTTACATAATTTATAATTTTATATATTTTGATATATTAATAATTAAAAAAATATATTGAATTGTATATAAATCAAAACATGATAATTTAAAAGGGACGGAGGGAGTATGTGACATGATATTCATTCAGCACCCTCAACCATACAAATTACTCAAAAAGGGATATCACCATTACTTGGAATTTTATACTATAATTGTCCAAATAGGAACCCCCATTATATTCCAATATACTTCTATTTTTATTATTACGTGAAATGACTGGACATGCATCCTAATCTTTATTATTGCATTTGGAAGAAAAGTTTTGTTCATTTAATTATGATGTGGTGGGCACCATTGAACAGTTGCCCAGATGGGTGGATTTAAGTAGACAAAAGAAGGGGCTGGCTGGTCCATGTCACAATTTCGATTTGTTAAACTGATAATCAAACATACCATGCCTCTAATTCCATTTATTGGATGTGTTAGAAATGTTTTGAGGATGAAAGATATGTGTAATGTATAGTAGTAGTATGTGAAATGTGAGGTGTGTGCCCTTTTCTCATCATCACTATTGTATGAGATAGGCTCTAGTATATTGTTGTCTAGAATTGCTTGATTTAGGCTATATTTTTTCCTTAAGACAGAAATTAATGATGGAACTGAATAAGTTTTGTGATTGGATAAACAATTTTAGTCAACTCTGCCTGGAAATAGTTAAAGGTGTAGAGCAGTTTTAAGATCATATTTTATTTTATTTTTTATTTTTTTCAAGGCGGATCAAATGAAAATGGGAAAAGGGAGATTATTTGCCCTTCATGGGCCCAACAAGCCCACAGGGTTCGGGTTCGGCCTACATTTCTATTTTTTGGGTTAGTCCATTTTTCTTTTATTAACATCATCCATAGGTATACATAACCACTTTTTATTAAGAAAAATAGTGTCCCGTCCTCGTGCAAAAGAAACTGTGATAAATAATTATTCTACTAGCTCATTCTTCGTACTAAGTGAATGATATGAATTTGATTATTTAATTATTATATTTTCAAAATATAAATAATTAGTTATGCAACTTCATTTGTAGTATTAAACTGATTTTTTTTTTTCTGGATTACCTGTACAGACTAGAAATTGATGGGGAGCTTATGCCACCCAAATTACAACTGGAATAAAGGGAGGGATAGAAAATCGAGTAGGGAATGAACATACAACCTAAAAGGTTGGAATTCAGAAAACTTGAACAAAATATAAAAATTATAGAAAAAACTTCAAAAATAAATTATTGATATGAATATGTAGTATATTTTCTTGAATAGAAAAAAGATGTGATCGAGAATGAAATTGAATTTATCCGTTACATTATTTTAGTAGAATGTAGAAACGGATAATGTTTTTTACTAGAGAGAGAGAGAGAGAGAGAAAAAAAAAAACTATTCCGAAAATAATAATAAAGTAGAATGATTGAGTGAAGGAAGTATCATTAGGCCTATTCATTTTGGTTCTTTCACAAAATTATTTAAACGTGTGCACACACACAGTATGAATTAAGATGGGAATTGGGCCAAATTATAAAATTTTATGGCCCGGCTATTATGAATGTGCAAGTATTTATATTTTCTATTGTAATATCCGAATTTGGAACACAATTTTCGTATCCGATCATATGCACATCCAATTGCAATTCTTACTTTATGCCAAAAAAAAAAAAAAAAAATCAATTCCTACCCGACTAATAAATTGTTTTTATGTACGGAATCAAATAAGGGGTATATAATAATATCCGTCGAAATTCAAAATTTTTAAATATTATCGAAATATTCATCCAAATTAATACACAAAGATTTATAAATTTGTTAAAAGTTTTAACGTTCATCCAAATAAGGGATATATTGGGGATGAGACTTGCCCAAGCGGCAAAGTTCATACATTCACACTTTATGGTTGGGAGTTAGATCCACATCCAACCACCCATTCTTCCCCTTTATACATTTGTAATTTATGTGGCATAGACTCCCATCATCATTTCTCTGTCTTCGGCTCTTAAAAAAAAGGGGGGGGTGGGGGGATATGTTAAAAGTTGTATAACAATTAACAATACACAATTTCAGCAACGACTAACAATGATAGCCCAACCAGTCAGTCATACAGCATGCATATTTCCCGATTTGTGTGAAGCACTCGATCGGCACTCCCATTTCTATGTGAAAAAAATATATACTTCATGTGTGTGTAGAGTAACGATTTGTCACCATTTTTATTTTTAAAGAATTAGAGACTTGGTCGTCGTGTTTCCAATTTTTGGATACTCGTGTTGAATATCCCAACTCTTTGATCATAAAACTATAAATTATAAATATAGAGATATTTATCGAATTGTTCGTTTAGAAACTATACTTACCCAAGCGAGAACATTGCCACTGACATATCTAAAAGTATTTACATTAATCCCTTCAACAGAATTAAAAACTCAAAAATCGTTCCATCTCAAATTAAAGAGACAAAGGAAACAAGATAAAAATTCTACATAGAAAATAAAAATACTTATAAAGGCAAAAACCAAACACGGCCCTACCAACTGCAAACTACGAGGTGCATGTTACCATCAAACCTTGTCCAGGAACACTAAATCACTAATTATTGTTTCTATTTAAACCAAAAAGGAGAAATTAACCCCCAAAAAAAGAAAAAAAAAATTATCTATAGTTAAAAATCTTCCGATATTCACCATCACCAAGACTTAAGTGCCGGGCCTTCTGGTTCGGGCTCCGTGTCAGGCTCGGGCTTCTTATTCAGATCAATCTCCTCCAGGACCCAGCCGCCGGGCTTCACCGGTAATATTTGGCGGTGATTTTCACGTGCGCCGCCGCCGTTGGCCTGGAGAGCATCCACCCTGGCGCCAACCTCCGCCGCCTTCTCCCTTATGGCGGCAGCGGACAGATCCTCCTTCAGACCCCCTCCGCCGGCGGGGGATATCTCACCGGGGAAGTTGAGCTTGGCAGTGGGGCCTCGTAGGTAGTAGACGGCGGTGTCGTAGGCACGCGCCGCCGCGACGGGGGAGGAGTAAGAGCCGAGCCAGATTCTGGAGCGCTTGTTGGGCTCCCGAATCTCGGCGACCCACTTCCCCCACTTCCGCATCCGTATCCCCTTGTACGGCTTGTCGGCTCTCCGCCGGCTGACCAGGCGCGCGCCGCCTCCCATGGAAATCGGTCCACCGCCGCCGCCGCCGCCGCCGTCCATGGAAGGTAGAAAATTTGGATATTTATTTATCCTAAATTAGGAGAAGCTCTTAAGTAGTAGTAGGAGATGAAAAATGGGGGATGGTGGTATATTGGAAGTGGTGGAAATTGGTTTCCGAAAAAGAAGAAAAATTAAGAATTAAGGGAAAAACAGAGAGTGGTCAGAGAGAGGGGCACCGACACAACCAATTTTGGTGTCAAATTGTGTTCTCTGTTCTCTTTTCTAGAAAGCTTTCCAATTTGGCAGAGTGGAATGGCCAATTCATATAATGGCGGTTTCCGGGAAAATACTATTACTACCCTCCAATTGGACTTCGCCGACCAAATTAACTATACCGAGTATTTTTTTTTAAAAAAAAAGGAAAAAAGAAAAGAAAAATCGTTGAGATTAAATATTAGAATTTTACGATGTTTCTTAGGTCGCATTGAAATATAGTTGGATTTTTTTAAAAAAAAATTGTCGATTTAAAAACTCACATACTCTATGTATACAGAGAGAGAGATTGATTTTACTTTTTAGTTGGTTTTGTATGAAATTCAAGAGTCTAATATCTTTAGGCGACTGGGAAATAAGTGATTGGTGTTCGTTGGCTTTGACTCAACCAAAAAAAATAAATGTTGTAAGTTCATGTCATATAAATTAAAAGAAATAATGGAAATAAATAGAGGGTCAGATGGAGAATCAACTCCCTACATAAACATTGAAAGTCAATAAATTTGATTACTAGATTAAGTTTCCATCCACATTGATTATATTTTAACTTATATAATATAATAAAACTTTAAGTAAATCGTGGCCAAACACAATATATATATATATATATATATATATAAAACAATAGAGAGAAGAAGTATTATGTGATAAGATCCACAAAAATATCATCATTCTAAAATGCGGAAGTTGTAATTCGATTAGGATTTTGCTGGGATCACCCATTGAAAATTGAACGACATGGTTGATTGCATAGCAAAAGAAAATCGGGAGGCAGCTGTAATTTATTCGAATTGGTTCTTGTGCTGGCCAGTATATACTGGACTTAATGAGAGCCACTATATCATTATTCATTTCAAATCAACGGTGTAGATATGGTAAGGGTTTTTATGTAATTTAATAAAATTATATTTTATATATTTTTTTTAAGTTTTTGCTTTCTACATGTCATGATTACTTCCTCTCTTTTTTTATTATTTGCTACGGATCCACCTAGTACGCAATCCAATACACATTTTAAAATATTAATAACTCAAATTCGTACAAATAAAAATTTTAAAAGTTTGATCTTTAAAAACTACATAATGAGACGAATCTAACAAGATGCCACTTGACTATATTTTAACTTGTATAACTATGATAAAACTTTAAATCAAAGTGTGCGAACATTATACGAAACCCCAATGGGGCAAATAAAAAGAAACAAATGAAGTATATAACATTCTGTTATGAACTACTTAACATTCTACCTACAAGTATGTAACATTCTGTTTTAAATTATATAAAATTCTGTTATGAATTATACTTAACATTCTCTTCCAAATTACTTAAGATTCTCTTCTGAATTACTTTACATTCTGTTCTCAAACATTCAACATTTTGTCTTGTTGTATACACCATTCTTTTTTTTTTAGTTATGACATTTTGTTCTATACACTTGTAAACAGAATGTTACATACTTGAAAACATAATGTTATATAATTGAAAACAGAATGTTAGACACTTACAAACATAATGTTACATTCTTGCTAACAAATGAATGAAACAGAATGTTTAAAACTTACATACAGAATGTTTGACTCTTCAGAATTTCAAGTTATAATATTATACACTTTTAAACAGAATGTTATACAATTACAAACATAATGTTACATACTTGCAAACATAATGTTACATGCTTGCACACAAAATGTTACACACTTGAGAAAAGAATAGAATGTTATCCACTTGCAAAGAGAATGTTATACGCCTGCAAAGAGAATGTTAAATAAAATGATGCTTTTATTTTCAATTAGACAGAATGCCAAAGTGAATGAAACAGAATATTTGACTCTTCTGACAGAATGTCATATTTCTGTTGTAATTCAACTTCTCCTCACATAAAAAATTTTTCTTATGTTTTTTTAAAGTTACATAATAACAAAGATTCAACTTTAAATTTGGATTTACTTTATTTTTTGAAGATTCTTTTATAGGAAGAAATTATAGAGAGAATAATATAAGTAGGGAGTAATCATTTGCATGGGTCCATGTTTTTTAATATTAAATGGTATAATTACATATTTAACCCTTATTTTAATCCTAATCATTCATTTAAAGTGTTATCTAATGGTTACAATAAACTCCAGTATGTACTGTAAATATAATATAGGTTCCCAGCATAGGAACCATTCCGTAATTTATTACTATAGTGAGAGTAATAAATAAATTAATTAAATACAATAATAGTACTTATTAATTATGATTAATTGCGTATGGAGAAAGCATACTTATATGAATAATCAATAATAAATCATGATAGGGGAAGGTAGGTCGGTTGGTCGGCGGCTGAAAATGTAGTAATAAAATAATTTCTATAATATAGAAAATAGTCGTCACTTTTGATGATGCCCTCCAATCCCCGTTGCCCTTTCTCTCCCACTCTTAGGCTATCTTTATCCATGACCACCCAACCACCTAACTATCCAATCATCTCATTATTTAATTAATTTTTCTCTCCTCAAACTCATCAATATCCATCTCAACCCAACTTTTACATATTTTATCAATAACCACCCAACCATCCAACCACAATATTATATATAATTATTTTACTTTATAAAAATTTAAATTATGTTGAAATAAAAAAAACTAATGTATCAAAAATATAAAATATTTTATCTTACTTATAAAGAATAAAAAAATCTAAAGTTTTAATATATTTTTTTATTTATTTTTATTTTATATAAATTTTTAAATGGGTTATATATATTAAAATTAATATGGAGTATATTATTTACTTAACAAAAATATAGCAAGAGTGGTGTCTGTTTGTAGAGAATGAAAATTTATAAAATTTGGTATATTTTTTTATTTATTTTAATTTTAAAATAAAAGATATAATGATTTTAATTTTTATTGTTCAAAATTTTAGTTGACCAATAGGAATGAGTCAAATGTCTCAATCCTATTGGCCAAACGAAGGGAGACCATGGGGTTGCTTTTTTTATTTTGGTCGAACTTGGTTGGGTCTCCCAATCCAATTAATTTTCTTTTTTTAAACAAAAATTAGTTAATGAGGTGGAGATTGAGCCGTTGAGACCAATGTCATGGATGGAGGTGGTCTTACACTACTATGGAGTATGGACCATTGACTGACGGCTCCAGAATCCTTTCATTAAATAAAAAATAAATAAATAAACAGTAAATTCATATATACACCACATAATTCAAATTTCAATTTCTTCTTTTTCTTTTTCTGAAATACCTAATATCTTCTAATGTTTCCTCGACGAATTTGATACTCGAATCCTCCTATTTTATTTTTTATTTTTTTTTCATATACTCCCTCCATTTTTTTCTTGTACTATTTGATGTTTTGGCACTATTCATCCTAACACTTTAGCTTATAGTTTTATCATAGTTATATAAGTTCTAATAGTCAAGTGGTATCTTTTTAAATTCGTCTTGTCTTGTAGCTAGTTTTTAAATATGTAACTTTCAGAATTTTTAGGGTTTAGGGTTATTAATGATTTATTAATAATTTTTACATGTAACGAAAATGAGTTATTAATTATTTAAAATTTGCATTGGACTGCGTACTCGATAAGTCTGTAACATGAATGAAAAACCAGAGTATTCAAGTTTTAAAAATAGAAACATAAATATTTTTTTTTGGCGTACGAAAACATTAATATTGAGATAGAACTAATTAAAATATAATATTGTAACGAATTAAATATATGCCCACCAAACGCAGTTGGTAAATACATGTCCTTTAAGTCCAAGACCCAATCTGGCAATCTCACTCTAAAATAGTACTCCCTCCGTCCCACTAAAAGTGGCCACTATTCCTTTTTGGGGTGTCCCATTAAAAGTGACCACTTTTCCTTTTAAGCAAATTAGATTAACATAAGCATGATTAAAAACCCCACAATAATGACAATTGTACTTTCTGCACAAAGTTCCTATATATGTTTAACCATTAATATCTCAAAATGGGTACAAATAAAAATTATATAAAATATATATTCTAAAACTATACGATTAGACGATTCCAACAAGACCACAATTGACTATTTTTTCCTTTCTACATCATTACGATAACATTAAGTCAAAGTTAATTAATAAATATGTTTAAAAGTCAAATGTAACCATTATAAATTAGATGGATTGATTAGTCAAATTTACTCACACTACTTTAACTACTAAACACCACAAATCTAAATTCCTGTGCCCAAAAGAAAGTGACCACTTTTAATGGGACGGAAGGAGTAATAAACTGAATTGAACATTTCCGCGGGCCTGAAAAATGTGAATAGATATATAAGAATGTTTCAAATTATCAAATACAGTCAAACTCGAAATTTCACTATGAGACGATAAAAGTTATTCTTGCTCAACTAATGGGATATGAAACTTTATCCTGGCTCAATTTCAAAATACACCACAACAAAATTTTGTAGGAAGGGGGCTACCAAAAAAAAAAAGAAAAAAGAAAAAAGAACAATGTTGTTGTCTAAAAACTTTTTCATCTACTTAGATTTTGTCGTCTTGTTTTTAGCCTCATACGTCGACGACAAACAAAACGATGAATCATCGCCTTATGAGGGAAATTTATTTAGTACTTCCTGGAGACCAAAAAACAAGAACCAACCGGTTAGCTAATTAAGTCCTACAAAATTGACCTAAAGATGAATAATATGTCAATCAAGATGCATCTTTGAGGAAAAGTTACTTGTAGATAAAATAAATAGGTAATAGGTTTAATAAAATTAAACATTGCACTACAAGAATTTTGCGGATAGGTGACGAAAGGATTTCATCGCCTAGCGCTCTAGGCGACGGAATCCGCCAGGCGACGAAGTTTTAGGCGACAACTTCAATAAAATTTTATCTCCAAATTCATTGCCTTGCCACGAATTTCTTGTAGTGTTGATCTAGTTGAGTCTTATATTTAAGATTTCGTCAGTCCAATTTTATTATTAATCGAGATAAATGTCCATCAAATGGATGGGAGGACGTTAAAACCGAGCTATTGTTGTTATTACCACAAAGCCATAGTCCTTAGATACCAATGTCGGAAACCCAACTACATATATAGTAGTAGAATCCCCCACGGGACAGCTATACTTTTTCCCCTAAAAAATAATCAAAAAATAAAAATAAACAAATATCAGCACCCGCGGTTCCCGGAGAGATGCATGCATGAAGTAAGTAAGTAGTACTTCTACTTCATATCTGAACGGCATTATTTAAAGGAAAATAAAAAAAAACACGGTACACATATTTAAATACAAACGTACATACAAAACCCCAAATACACACACGTACACGTATATAAGTAGCAAGTAGTACTAGGAGTATATTTTATAGGAGTAGTAGTTTGTGGGTTGACTTAAAACAGTAGAAGTTGGTGTGAAGACATTGAAGATGCATATTGCAGCAGGTACGGGCAATTCAAGTAAATGTCCGTTAATGCCAATGTTGACGAAATCTGAAACAATATCTCACACTTCAATTATTTGTCAGACATCCGATCCTCCCGACTACTACTACTTAATTAGGGCATGCACAGCAGACCGTCCACAGTTACATGGAACTCATCAATTGTAGTATTATTAGCAGCTCCATCATTAATCCATAAATGTTTTATTTAATTATTACTAATTGTTAATTGAAATCATTGCTACTATACAAAAAATGACTTCCAAATGTAGTACGGAGTAGTTTCTAAAAATTAGAGCACCAAATAAAGTACTTACATACTATACTGTATTACAGAAAATGGATCATTAAACATTTTAATTGAATTCGCAAAATATGAACCCACCTCTTAATTTCTCCTGCAGGATCTATTTGTCAAACCCGATCCCACCATTACAATAACTTCTTTCTCTTCTGTTCAACCACCTCGATCAAGCGCACATATCTATATGTATGTACTAATATGTCTATGTGTATTTGTAACTGTATTGTCGGTCCATTTTTCCCACGTTATAAATTAATGGCTGCTTGATCATAATATAGTAGATCCTGGGATATGGGATTGGGAGGATCTCCACCGTCGATGTCCGCATTAAGCGTGAGGGAGCTCAACTCCGGGAGCTGTTAAGTGTGGAGCGTGTGTGTGTCGTACTTTGATTTTTGGAAATTAGCAATTACTAGGGTTTTGGTTGTGAAAGTCAAGGTTTAGTTTTGATATATAAAACTAGCTGAAAATGATGTGTGTGTTTATTTGCTGCCAGGGACACTATACTACCATTTTTTAACATTGAACGATTCATGGTACTCAGCGTTCATACTATGTGTTTGAATTGTGATTCCATTATTGTTGTAGCATACTTTTAATTATTTAAAATAACGTTTTTATTTATTCTGATGATTAGACGGTGGTGGAAGACTAAGTGTAATGATGAATCCATATTTTGGGTTAACGCAATACAGTAAATTAATTAGTGTGTGTTTGATAAGCTGCAATAAAGTGATTATCTGATTATTGTGTTTTCAAAATGCAAATAATCAGTTTAATCGTTTCAAAAATGGTGCTGCAAATAATCAGTTTAATCACTTTTATTGCAGCTTATCCAAACACCAACTTAAGCTAAGAACTAGTATATGTTGAATACATGATAATTCAAGATCACATTCTTAAGAAAATTAAGTACTTAAATTAGAAGTATAGCTCTCCCAATAGATCGAGAAAATGCGTTTAGTCTGAATAAATATTTCATGAGATACGTGCGCATATTTATTTAACCAAATACTTCAATAGTACTTGAATTTGAATTAATTTATTTCAACAAAACATAAACTCCTATTATAAAATAACAATAGTCAGTAGATGTCACTTGTCAGACGCACCCAACCCTAATAACCCTAATTTTCTAAAATGGAGTATTTTCCATCAGTTATACCACCAAACTCAGCTCATCAACCACCTTATTTCACACCTTGGTTTGATAATAGTTTAACTATGATCCTAACACTGTCATCTGACAACAGATTAATAACTGCGTGAATAATAAATGTAGTAGTTGGAAGCAAAGTGTAATTGATGAATGTATCATGTTATGAATTAATGAATTATAAATAACACCATCATTTGCAAGAATTGAGTGCCCTACCCTTACCATGTGATTATGATACTACTCCCTCCGTTCCTTTTTAGTTGTCTTTTTAGAGAGTAAAAAAGTGTTCCAAAGTAATTGTCATTTTTAGGTAATTATATGTAGTTATGCTGTAGTTTTACTATATTATCCTTCACTTTACATAAATGCTATTTATTGACATTTATTAAGAGTGAATTTAGTTGAAGGGTAAAAATGTAAATTTATAAGATAATTAATGGGAACATTGGTTATTGAAATTGAGCTAAAAAAGACAACTATTTACGAACGAAGGGAGGGAGTATGTGTTATATACCGCTTTCACCCAACAAGAACTAATTAACACAAATTTCAAAACTAATTATCCTATACTGGGAAATGTACTTTTACAATTGCACTAAACACCATAGGATGCTTATTAATTCTGCATAGAAGAAAGGACTGAAATTGCTAGAAGAAATATTATTTTAAAATTATTTTCACAATGCACTAAACAGTCAAAAGAACAAGTTACAATACCAAAGTAGTGTTTACTCGAAACAAAATCTCAATAATGGCGTAGTGCCGTCAAGTGGTTTCTTTTATATTACAGTAATTTGAAATATAAAATCTGTCAAATTAGCTTATGTGTGTGTGTGTGTATATATGCAAGAGTTTCAGTTTTTCTCGATACTAACTACAAAGACATATTGCCGGCCAGATGCAATTAAAAAGGAAAGAAATGAAGAATTAGGAAATGCCAAAGCATTGGGTGAAGAAAACAATGGGCATGCAGACTGCAGTGGTCTTGTTTTGTAGCCAATTTGGAAACAGCCATCAGTCTGGGCACAAGAAAGAAAAAAATCTTACTAGGATTTTTATGACATGCACTTATGACGTGTACTTAATAATTCAAGGCTTGCTGTACGTAGTTTGGTTCGGTTTACGCACACACTCCCCCCCAATTACCAATTACTAACTGACAGCCGCAACCAACGATTTTACATGAAAAATAATCAAGTTTTCTAAAAATAGTTGGATTATTATTTAATTGCGTGCAAATGGTATTAGGAGGACTTGGACGTCCAAGGGGAAGTCTATCTCTTTTCAATTTTATATGTTTGGGCTCGATTTCTATCGAAGTCTTTATTTCTCTTTTTCTATTATTTTTTTTAATAATTTATGTGAAATAGACTTTTACTATATCTTTTTCACTGACTTCGAAAAAATAGCTTGTTTAATTGGTTGAGTGATTGGGATGACAACTTAGCTCAAGTGGTTAAGTCTCTTGACTTCTAACGGAAGGTTGGAGGTTCGATTCCCACCGGTCTCCTATCACTCCCCTTTGATCCCCTTTGTAATTGCGTGACATGGGTTCCCACCACCCTTTCCCAGGCCTTCAATGGCTCATTAAAAAAAATGGTTGAGTGATCAGAAACTAGTGAATTACATGGCAACCTCAACAAAATAATCAACAAAACGAAACCTAGGAAAGCATATATGCTAATAAAAATAGCTTAATAAAACATGCACAATATATAGTACTCCCTCCGTCACATTAAAAGTGGCTACATTTGACTTTTAACACTGTTCATTGTTTAACTTTGACTCAATTTTATTATATTGATACAAGAAGAGAAAAAGAAGTCAAGTATGGTCTTGTTAGAATCGTCTAATCGTCGTTTTAAAATATACGTTTTATGTAATTTTTATTTATACTGATTTTGATATATAAAACGTTCAACAATTGCATTCGATTTTGTGCATAAGAGAGAAAGTAACCACTTTTAATAGGACGGGTGGAGTATTTGAGATATTGTAGACCCTCAGCTCGTGGGACGTGTTGAATATTAGTGCCTTATTTTCAACTCGATCGTGTTGTTTGAATGTTAAATTTGTATATGGAAAATATAAGGTATTAAATTTATGATATATTATATAAAAAATATCACAAAAAATATAATAAACCACATCAAAAATTCAAAATACTTCAAAACCTCAAAAAAAATAAAAAATAAAAAATAAAAATAAAAAAGAACATCACAAAAATTGCCTATGTTATCGACGGCTTCAACCTATTACAGATCAATTGATTCTTTTGAAGTTATTATTTGAGTAATACCGAATTGAATCGAATAAACTATTCTATACCTAATTATTTACACCTAATTAAATTAATCTTAATGGTTGGACTTAATATTTAGTTTGATTAATTGATTAAATTCAGTAACGTAATATAAATGTTGTTATTAAATTAAATTTTTTATGTTAACTAACAAAATTAATATACATATTTTTATATTATTTAATATGAAATTATTCTAATTGATTATCAAATCAATTAGACGAATGTCATTCAAATATCAAAATTATAAATTTAAATTTTAAATTTTTTAATCGTATCAGAACAAAATTCTTCAATTCATTTACAATCCATGGTTCTACATATTTGCCTTCAAACCCTTTTTATATGATACTCGGGACTTCTTTACCTGATTTTTTTCGCAAAATAAAAAGCCCTAAAATATTTATAATCCTGGGTCTTGATCGATAAGATATTTATTTATTTTTACAAAATGGATTCTTAATTAATGTCAATATTACATGATAATTTGGGGATGAAGACTTAGCCCAAGTAGTTAAGTCCCTCGACTTCTAATGAAAAGTTGGAGGTTCGATTTCCCACCGGCCCCGTTCAGAAAAAAAAGTTACATAATTTTGGAAAAACAACATTAATTTAAATTTAACCCTTTTTTTTCTTCTTTTTTTTTTTTTTTTTTTTCCAAATGCAACCAGACCACCGTTAATTTTCCCACTAATGACTAAACTGAAAGCCAATCCTGAAAAGATATTATCAGTATTCAGTTCACAAAATAATATGTTGACTTCAGTGTTAGGTAGTTGTGTGTCTCTGTTTTATTTTTGGTCTGTTTCTCATTGCACTTAATTCTATTGACTTTTTCCAGATATTAGCTAGAGCAGGATTAAAATGTAAAATTCTTTCTTACAAAAAATAATCACAATCTTCATGTGTAATAAACGAATTTAATACTAATATTAATGGTCCACCATTGGATCCGATAACCTTGTCCCAACCATTTAATTGAAAACAAACAACATTAAAAAAAAAAAAAGGTGCAAACTAGTCTATTTTCCAGGAAATGATAATTTCCACAGCTATTATTATTATTTTATTTTTCTTGCACTGAGTTGTTTCTAGATTACGTTTTATTTTCCTGTTTGTTGTTCCCTAGCTTCCTTAGGTCATCTCCAGCAATAAACTTTATTTTTCAGTCAAATATATTCTATTTCCCTGTCCATTTTACAGTTTTTCATTTTTCATATCCAACAATCAACTCTAAAATTTCCTCTATTTAAAAATATTCATTTTTTATTCTTCTACTATTTTATTTTAATTTTTATTTATCAAATTTATATGTATTGCATATATTTAAATTCTATAATTTTTTTAGAGAAGATTTAAATTTTATGATTAAAAATTTATGAAAGTTTATACTTTGTTTCTTTTTTTAAATTTTTAATTGTTTTAAATTATTTATAAAGTCAAAACTGCACAAGAAAAAAGTGAGCTATTCACATAAGTTAACAAGAAAACAGCAAAAAGTGAAAATAGGCAAATAGCGATGGCTACAATGACCCTGGGAAAATAGAAATTTACTGTTCACTAAACAATAAAATACCGTTCCAGTTTGCGCTGTGGTTCTGAAGATTGGCTCAAGAAGTTAGTAAAGTTCTTTTTTCTCCAAGATTCCCTCGCTACTTTCTTTATCTTCCTCCTTGATGGCTGATGATGAGTTCAAGGATCATGGCGGTATCCCACCGGATCCCGACGATCCCCGGTCATCCAAACGGCCGCGTGAATCTTATAGTGAGATGGTTCGTAAGAGGGATGGTTTCGTTCATGTTACCCTTGAAGACTCTACGGATGATCTTGCCGGAGACCCGTCGGATATCGTCACTACGTACGTTGATGGTGCACCTGTTGTGACCTTATCTCCAGAATACAAGGCACAGCTCACTCGGCCTTGGCGTAATGCGGTCATTATTAAGGTGGTTGGCCGATCGGTTTCCTACCGTGTTTTGAAGACAAGATTGGAGCATATTTGGCCGGCGTCCGTTTCTGCCCCGCTCATTGACTTGGATAACGGCTATTATGTGGTGAAATACCATGCCGAGGAGGATGCTTTACACGCTTTGACGGGAGGCCCGTGGATGGTGGCTGGACACTACTTACACGTTCAAGCTTGGGATGAAGATTTCGATCCCGATACCAACATTATTCATTCTATGGTAGCATGGGTTCGTCTACCTAAGCTGCCCACCTTTGCTTATACCAGACGGATGCTCCATCATCTTGGCACTCTCATCGGCAATGTGATTAGTATCGACTTCAATACCGATAAATCCGATAGAGGCAGATTTGCACGTTTAGCGATCAGGTTCCCCTTATCGAAACCTCTTGTTCCGCAGATCACCGTGGCCGGCCGTGTTATCAAGCTTGAATATGAGAATCTCAAATTAGTTTGTTTCCATTGCGGTCTTTATGGCCATACACAGTCCAAATGCCCTGATCTTGTTATACCTTCTTCACAGCCTCAAGAACCTGCCAAGAATACTGCTCCACAAGAGAAGACTGCTCCACAAGTGAATGAGTCTGTTGCTAAACCCTCTTTCGGGCCGTGGATGATTGCACAACGACGACGCCAACGCCCGCCTTTAAATTCAAGAGGCTCCAACCCCAATCCTATTATCCTTCCACGTAATCGGTTTGCCGCTTTGGCTGGTGATGATGATAGTGTGGATCCCATGGAAGATGATGCTCCTCAGGTTTCTGCACCCCCTCAAAATCATCCTCTGCCACCTCGGATGAATCCTACCAGCGGCCCTGATCGACCTAGGCGGCGTTCCCCTTCTCCGCCTTTGAAGGGTTCAGGTCGTCCCGCCACCCATTCCAATTGGATTCCTCAACCTTCTGGCGCTCGGATGCTCCCAGCTACATCCTCGTTACCGGCCGATCATCATGCTGCTGTATTTGTGGAAGATCCATTCTCTCTTGCAAGAAGTAAACGCGGTACTCCTTTTGGTCTCCAGGGAGGACGTCCACCTGATCAACCCGGAACGGCCTCAAATGATCCTATGGATGAAGAGGATATCCATCCCCGTGTTTCAACAGGCCGGGCAGCCAGTCTTCCGGTTCATTTTCGTAGCTAAGTCTACTTCCCGTTTCTTATTCTTTTTCCCTTCTTTCTTATGAATTTGAATATTGCATGTTGGAACGTACAGGGAGCCGGATCGAAGGAATTTAGACGTGAATTTAGGGACATGACTGTCCTTAAAAAAATTGATTTTATTGCTTTGTTCGAACCACGTATTAGTGGCCCTCGGGCCGATAGTTTTGTCAAATATAGTCGTTTCCCGAATTCTTTCCGTGTTGAGGCTGAGGGTTTTTCCGGAGGGATTTGGCTTCTTTGGAAAGATGCCATCAAAGTTGAGATTATTGAGTGTCACTCTCAATTCATCGACTCGGTCATTCATTTTGATGGTTTATCTATCTTTGTTACTATGGTTTATGGTGCTCCAAATATGTATCGAAGATCTTGGCTTTGGCCGGAATTATCACGCATTAAGAGTACTAGGATTGGCCCTTGGTTAGTCGGTGGTGATTTAAATTGTATAGCTCGCAATTCTGAATCTAGGGGTGGGCATGTTAGCTTTTCAGCAGGTTCTGAGCTTTCACATTGGATGGATATGAATGATATGATGGATCTCAAAACTTTTGGTAGTCAATTCACTTGGGCTCGGGGGTTGCTTCGTAGACGACTTGACCGCATGATGGGTAACTCTTCATGGTTTAATCAATTTCCCCATGGCACGGTGGAGATTCTCCCTAGAATCCTTTCGGATCATGCGCCTCTATTTCTCCGGATCTCTGACAGAAGTACTCCTAATCTCAATCGGATTTGCAGTCCTTTTCGTTACAAAGTTTGTTGGCAAAGTCATAGTTCTTTTAAGAATATGGTTAAGATGATATGGCAAGGGGATGATGCTCTTTGCTCCAAGCTTCAAAAGTTACAGGAAAAGGTCACAGATTGGCATAAGGAGGTCTTTAACAATTTAGGCCGACGCAAACGTCGTATTAGAGCTAGGCTGGCCGGTATCGAGAATAATCCTGATTGGGAGAGTAACCACTTTCAGCGGCGTCTCCATTCCCAGTTGTGTTCTGAACTTGGTCGGATCCTTGAAACTGAAGAGCTCAATTGGATTCAAAGGAGTGTTAGGGACTGGACTACCGCGGGCGATCAAAATACGAAATTTTTTCATAATTTTGTTCGTCATAGGAAATCTAAAAATCTGTTTTCCATCCTTGCAGATGCTGAAGGTTTTACGTTTACGGAGGCTGACGATATCCGCAACATGGTCAATTCATATTTCATGCAGCTTTATAGCGGATCCCAGGCTGTTTCTTCCATTGACAGCACTTCCCTTGGTTGTTTACCCCGTCTTTCCCCTTCTGATTGCATTTTGTTGGAAGCAGTTCCTTCCAATGAGGAGATATGGCTTGCTGTCAAGAGTCTTTCTCCTCTTAAAGCTCCCGGGCCGGATGGCTTTCACGCTGCTTTCTATCAACGTAATTGGGATGCTGTGGGTTCTTCAGTTTGTGATCTTGTCAAAGATTGTTTCAAAAATCCTCACCATTTGGAGTCTGTCAATCATACATTGATTGTTCTTATTCCTAAAGTTCCTAATCCAATATCTGTCTCTCAATTTCGCCCGATTAGTCTTTGCAATGTTCTTTATAAATTCATGACTAAAATTTTCACTAATCGTTTGTCTACTATCATGCCTAAGCTCATTTCTATTGGACAAGCGAGCTTCGTCAAAGGTCGATTTATTCAAGATAACATCATCATCAGTCAGGAGATCGCTCATTTTCTTGATAAGTCGACTGCGAAGCCGGGCTACATGATTATTAAACTTGATCTCGAAAAGGCTTATGACAAGCTCCATTGGCCCTTTATCCATGAAACTCTTGTGATGGCAGGTTTTCCTACTACTTGCTCTAATTTCCTTATGAATTGTATTCAATCTTCATCTATGCAGGTTCAATGGGATGGCCAACTTTCTAACAGTTTTAAGCCTACTCGTGGAGTCCGTCAAGGAGATCCGATCTCTCCCTATTTATTCATCCTTTGCCTTGAACGTCTGGGAGCCTTAATAAATGATGCGGTGTCTCTTGGCCTTTGGAAACCAGTGTGTTGGGATAAAGGGAATATTAAGGTTCCATATATATTCTTTGCAGACGACATTTTGCTTTTTGCCAAGGCTTCAACAGAGCAAGCATCACTCATCAAGAATATTCTGGAGACATTTGGTAATATATCAGGTCTTGTGTTCAGCGTCCAGAAATCCAAAATCCTTTTTGGTAAAG
Source organism: Hygrophila difformis (assembly GCA_030278955.1). NCBI lineage: Eukaryota > Viridiplantae > Streptophyta > Magnoliopsida > Lamiales > Acanthaceae > Hygrophila > Hygrophila difformis. The sequence goes on along the minus strand of JAOANR010000005.1, from coordinate 58,218,971 downwards.
TTGTCTCGGCCTCATCCAGGCAAAATATTGAACAGATTTTAGGTTACAGGAGAGCTCCAAATATTGGCACTTACCTGGGCATCCCTGCTATTTCTGGTCGCCGCACCAGTCATTATTTCGGTTTCATCCTTGACAAAATGAAATCTAAATTGTCTAGTTGGGCTAATAAGTTTCTTAGTCTTGCAGGTCGTGCGACTCTTATTAAAACTGTTCTCCAATCTATTGAAATTTATGTCATGCAAATCATGAGAATTCCCCGCAATGTTATTAACAAGATGGAGCAGCTGTGTCGATCTTTCCTTTGGGGTTCTACAATCAACAAAAGGAAGATTCACCTCTTGGCATGGAATAATGTTACTAAGAAACTTTCGGATGGTGGCTTGGGAATTCATGACTTACAGTCACTTAATGAGGCCCTCCTCATGAAGAATTGGTGGTGCCTTTTTTCTAGGAATACTACCTGGTCATCCATTCTCAAGGCTCGCTATGGCTGGTCTGAACATAATTTCAAACATAGGCCTGAATCCTTCTCTCAGTTTGCCAAGGATTTGGCTATTATCAGGCCCCTTTTTACTCCCCACATTCGTTGGAAATTGGGCGATGGTAAGAGTATTCTTTTTTGGCGAGACAAATGGCTTACTTCTGAATTCTCTTTTCAGGAATGTTCCATCTCTTCCCTCTCTCATTTGGAACTCAGCAGTTTGGTGTCACATTATGTAAAGGATGGACAGTGGGCTGTGATGGATTTAGCAAACAAACTCCCCCAAGATGTTCTTCAGCTTCTTCTCCAACTCCATCCTCCCAAAGACGATGATAATCCTGACATACCTATGTGGTCTCTCTCTTCCCGTGGCCGGTTCACTACCAAGAGTGCCAGAGAGGCTTTAACTTCGGCCGAAGTGTCGAGCAAGTTTAGCAGCAAGGTTTGGCAATCTATTTGGAGATGGCCAGCTTCCCAACGTGCACGCACTTTTCTTTGGCTCTGCATGCATGAGAAAGTCCTCACTGCCGAGGAGCTTTGCAAGAGGGGTTTGTCTTCGGACTCGTCCTGCCGTCGGTGTGGTGACTTAGAAACGGGAACTCATGCTCTTCGGGATTGTCCGGATTCTGCCAAGGTTTGGCTTTCTCTTGGGATCTCTTGGCATGCTCCGTTTTGGTCTCTTAATCTTGTAGACTGGATTATTTCCCACCAATGCGTTGCCATTGGTGACTCTGAGGCTTCTCTCTTTGCGTTCGGTTTATGGGAGATTTGGAAGTCCCGTTGCAGTGAACTCTATGGCAATGAAAAGATCCATTGGGATTGTCTTCACTTTCGAATCCGTCGTCTGCATACAGAATTCATGGCTGCTCGGTTTGAGCTTCATTCACATGGTGTTAAGATTTGGCGCACTCATGGTGTGAGATGGACGAAGCCTCCTGTTGGATGGGCTAAGATCAATTGCGATGGTCGTTCTTGTCGGACCTTCAGTGTGGCTGGAGGCATTATTCGAGATAGTCAAGGGAATTGGGTGGGCGGCATCCGGGCGAAAGGTGGCATCAAAGATGTGGTATTGGCAGAAGCATGGGGTGCTCTTCTCAGTCTTCAGTTGGCGTGGGATTTGAAACTTCCCAGGGTCATTGTGGAGACTGACTGTCAACAGCTTCCAACGCTCATCGAAGATTATCTTGTCACGGTTGGTCCACTCCGCAGCATCTTGTTCAAAATCAACACTTTGGCTAGCTGGCAGTGGGAGGTTAAATTCCTTTGGATTCCTAGGGAGGCTAATATGGCCGCTGATAAGCTTCTTAGTAATAGCTCTCTTCTGTGGGGGGTTGAGTATCTTACTAGACCTCCGGAGTTCTTGTATTCCTCTTTGATGAGTGACTGTATCGGGTTGTATAGCCCTCGGCAGATTCATGAATAAATGGCTTCGGCCCCCCCTTCTTATCGAAAAAAAAAAAATACCGTTCCAGTTTGCCGTCTACCACTGCCGCTGAAGAAGACTCGGACTCTATTTTGACGTTTTCCACTAATTTGTAGAGACTGCTGGAGTTGCTCTTAACCAAAGATGTAGCTTCAATAAAGAATCCAAAGCCCAAGACTCTGAAGATTCTCACCCGATCCCCTATCATTCCCCTTCATTCCACTTTGTAATTCGTGTATTTGAATTCCCACATAAATTTACCGGCACATAAGTGTTAATATTTACTTTAAGAAAAAAAAATTGCCTTCACTACTGAATATCTTGCACTAGAATATTTTTATCATACAAATATTTATGTATTCAAACAGTCAAATGTTATTTTGGTTTTGCAATTTAAGAAATAATAAAAGGGCTATAGTGCAATGTTCATTTATCACTAAAGATTGTAGCTACCGTTTGGCCTACATCTATTAGGAACCTAACAGTCTAGAATTTTAAAACCAGCCCAGCCCACTAAATGGGCTGTCCTGCCCAGCCCCTCGTACTTGTGGGCTGCTGGGTTATAAACTTCGGTGTGGATTGTGCAACTTCAGTGCACTTATAATTAACTTTATAATAGTACAAATAATTACTTCCTCTAATAAATTTAATGTATTTATTTCATAATTAATACCTCAAACCTTTTATAAATAAAAAAAATATATTTTAAAATTATACAATTAGATGAATTAGATGAATATGGTAAGTCTCAAACTTGATTACTTTCTTCGTATTCAAATATTTTCTACATACCTAGTTTTTACGTAATTCAATCCATATTTTAAATTATTAATAAATTAAGTTTGGTACAAGTAAAAATTCTAAATTGAACAATTATTATTAAGTTTGGTACAAGTAAAAATTCTAAAATTTCAATATTTAAAAACTAAAGGACAAGACGTATCTAACAAGATCACACTTGACTATATTTTAACTTGTATAACTATGATAAAACTTTAAGTGAAAGTGTGTGTGAATAATAACATATTATCAAATGTTAGAAACATTTGAATATGGAGGTAGTATATATTTATTTCTTTATTATATATCCACAATTAAATTGAGTCAAATTTAAAAAATAAACAATATTAAAAATCAAATTGACCAAAATGACCAATGTAGCTTTGATGGAGGGAATAAATATTAGTTTGTATTTGTTTATTATTTCTAAATATTAGTACTATTATTATAAAAAAAATGAACATAAAAATTCCAAAAAAAAAAAAAAAAAACAATAATACATGCCCAAACATGTTTGGTTGAGTGAAAAATAAAAATAGAATGAAGAACAAGTAAAAGCGACATTCGGCTTGTAAATCAGTTGCAAGGTCATTGCAACCTTTACCACAAAGTCCACCGCCCTCCACATCCGCCACCCGCCACCGTACCGCCACCCACCATCCTTCCCCCGAGCTCCTGGGACCTCTACACCAGCCAAACAAACAACGGTTCCGATCCACGGGGCGTTGCATTCCCGTGAGCTCCAAGCAGTCTCCTTCCATTTTTCAGGTGGACTAAAACAACCTGTGTGCTGAATTTTCACAATCATGTTTTGGTGAGGCCCGATCTTTAAAAATCACGCATTCCCCTAACAAATTGCTCACATCCATTTGGGAATTAGGGTTTTGTTCATTTCAAAAAAAGTTGAAAACAAAATGAAGAGTAATCTCAGCAATGGCACGAAACTGATTCTTCTCCACCCTTACATTCAAAAGCAAGGGAGCTCCAATCGACTATGGCTCCTCGCACTTGTCTCCTTCCTCACCCTCGCTTTCCTCCTCACTCTAATCTACACGCGCAACTCCATCTCCGGCGGTGGTGCCTCCTCCGTCGCCGCCGTGGTGTCCGCCATCGCCTCCCCGCAGCACTTACCCGCCGCCGTATCCGGTGCGCTCATCCACTACGCGTCCATCTCGAACCGGACCGACCGGATGTCGCAGTCGGACATCAAGCAGGTCGCCGACTCGCTGCGCCAGTGCTCGCCGCCGTGTAATTTCCTCGTCTTCGGCCTGACGCACGAGATGCTCCTATGGAAGGCGCTGAACCACCACGGACGGACGGTTTTCATCGACGAGAACCGCTACTACGCGGCGTACGTGGAGGAGAAGTACCCGGAGATCGAAGCGTACGATGTTCAGTACGCGACGCGGCTGAGCGAGATGCCGGAGCTGATCGCCGCCGTGAAGGAGCAGGTCCGTAACGAATGCCGCCCCGTGCAGAACCTGCTCTTCTCCGAGTGCAAATTAGGGCTCAACGACCTCCCGAACCAGCTGTACGAGGTCGATTGGGACGTGATCCTCGTGGACGGTCCAAGGGGGTACTGGCCGGAGGCGCCTGGGCGGATGGCGGCGATATTCACGGCGGGGGTGCTGGCGCGGAGCAAGAAGGGTGGAAACCCTAAGACGCAGGTGTTCGTGCACGATTTCGAGATGGAAGTTGATAGGATTACGAGCGATGAGTTCTTGTGCAGGGAGAATTTGGTGAAGGCGAAGGGGACGATGGGGCATTTTGTGCTGGACAGAATGGATAGCAGCGCCGTGAAGTTCTGCCGGAGCAACCACGTATCGCCGCCATCGTCCACGGGGTCGTGAGTGATATTGGTATTATGGTAATATACGTCCGTGTATTGTGCTTGTATGATTAATAATGTGTCCTGATAAATTAATTGAATTTTTTTGGTGTGTTTGGTTTTGGGAAGCTAAGCTAAGGGGATCATACAGTCATGCATGGTACTTGTATGTATTTGTGAATTGTGACTTGGAAATTCTTTTGAATGGGAAACTTGAGTGGATTTGGATGTAGCATTCTCTGTATAATTATATTGAAATGGCATATAATAATACAGCAGCAAATTAAGCTTCACTTTATATGTACTTACTTGGAAGTTCAAAGATATAATTATATTGCTGGCAGGCTTAGGCATACTGCATACAACGTAACACCTGTTAGGGGATAGTTCATAACTTCAATTCAAGGTAGTTTCCAAGTCAATATAATGATGTTAAAGGAAAAAAAACACCATTGATCCCATAAGTTTCTCCAATTTCGATTTCATTCTCATATTAATTTCATTAACACAATCAATCCATTATTTTTGCTAATTTTTGCATAATCCATCACAAACCCTTAACGACGCATTTCTGCTGATGTGGCGCCGAGTAAGTTTGCTTAATCCGGCACAATTGGTCTCATAAGTTGCTTAATCCGGCGCCATTGGTCCCATAAATTTGTTTAATCCGGTGTCACATCAGCAGAAATGCGTCATTAAGGGGTTTGGGATGGATTATGCAAAAATTAACAAAAGTAATGGATTAATTTTGTTAATGAAATTAATATGGTACTGAAATTAAAATTGGAAAAACTTATGATACCAATAATATTTTTTTTCGGGAACAATGCTGTTGTCTGTTGATCAAGTCATGAAAAGACACTCAAGAGAAGGGATGGACCGAAGGAAGGGTACGTGTTCAACTTCAACTGTTGCTCAGTTGATGGACTTGAAAGTAGCCGTTAGGCCTCTTACACTATTCTTGGGCTGGGCTGGGCTTTTCTTTTTGGTTCTATCTTCTTATATGGGGTGAGATTATATTTTATGTTTATTCAGAGTCCAAGCCTCGTATTGTGACCACCCACCACACAAATTACAAAATAATTGAATATGCTAATTTGACAAACTATATCTTTGTTTCAACAATAAAAAAGAAGAAAAGTTCCTAGTATTAATTCTTTTATCCTCAATATCTAGCATGTATAAATTGTTCATTCTTTTCTCCTTAGTATAATCACATAATCAAACAATTACTTACTACATTTCATTTTATTTCATTTAAAATACTAGAGTAGTATACTAGTACTAGTAGTAAAACATTTCTTTTGTTTTTTTCTTTTTTTGGTTTATTTCACGCCAACAAAGGATAAACGGTAGGCGTTAATTCCCATGCCCCCATTACAATTCACATTTCAGCTTTTCTGTTTGGTGTCTTTTACCTCAAAAGCACAAACGCCTCTTCTTATTCCCTCCCAAAACCCAATGACTGCCAAACACGCCCTTAACTCTTCGCCCTCTTCATCCGTCCGTCCATCCATCATTCGCAAAGCAAGATTAAAATCCGTCCGTTCCTCAACTGAATAGCGCTTTTAGTTCAACACCAAATAAATCGCTACCCGGATAAATTTTTACTGGACTGCTCTTTTCTTTTTATTTCTTTTTACTTGAGCAGTGTGTCGCTCTGTAAATTTGGTGGCCAGTGGAGTAGAGGAGAGTATTCAATTCCTTCTATCTCATTAAATTAAATTTTCGAAATTTTGAGGGAGAAAAGAAATAAAAATTTGGGACTTTATAGAGGGCTGTGAAAAGCATTCTGTATTTATTACAAAATTTGCAGATGAGAAATGCTTTATATTTTCCTTCACATGTTTCTCGCAGGATGTGTTGTCGACCTATTTATTATCCCTTCTTTTTTTTGCAGGTTATGTTGTAATCTATAGCTTGAGATTAATTATTCTTCCTTATTGTTTCTTTCGGTCAAAAAAAATTGATAAATTGAGGTGAAAGAAATGAAAAAAGAAATACCCAATTGAGGGGGGAAGAGAAAATCATAAAACCCCCCTTGTCTTGATTGCCCTTTAGGTTTGGCTCCCCCAATCCCTCAATTGTCTCCCTTTTCTCGCTCTACACAGTACCACAGTTCACAGAGAGAGAGAGAGAGAGAGAGAGAGGGCAAAAGAGTGGGAGAAATAAAGGCGATATGACTCTAAGCAGCGCAAGATTCAATCTTTTGAGCTTTTTGTTGAGATAATGGTTCGATGTTTTAGTGCCTTCTTCCTTGAAGAAGAAGAAAATGAATTCACATTTCCAAGTTCCAACCTTTGCTGATGCCCTTTATTGTGATGAGTATAATTTTGGTGAAGATTTGTGTGACGGTGGCCTCTTCTCAAAATCCCCTTTAAAAATTAGGGATTTCGATGAGATTCGAGACGGCCCATTATTGCTTTCTGGGCAAGACCTTTTCTGGGAGGACGAGGAAGTTGTTGCCCTGCTGTGTAAGGAAGGGAAAGAGGTGTCTGTTAATTTTAATAATGTAATTTCAAATGGGCGTTTGAAAATAGTGAGGAATGAGGCCGTCGCCTGGATGTTGAAGGTGGTTGCACACTATGGGTTCAAAGCCCTAACTGGTGTCTTGGCTGTGAACTATTTTGACCGGTTTATTACAAGCCTTTGTTTTCAGACAGATAAGCCATGGATGGGGCAATTAACGGCTGTGGCATGTCTGTCCATTGCTGCCAAAGTGGAGGAGACTGAAGTGCCCCTCTTGCTGGACATTCAAGTATGTTATAGTAATTTGTTTCTTTCTTTATGCATTGGAAGTGTTTGTTTAAATGCCTCTTAAAAATTCGTGTGTGTTAATGTTGATGCAATTTATTTATTTATTTTAGATAGAGGGATCTAAGTATGTGTTTGAAGCAAAAACTGTCCAAAGAATGGAGCTTTTGGTCCTTTCAACTTTGCAATGGAGAATGAACCCTGTCACTGCAATCTCTTTCTTGGATCACATTGTGAGGAGATTTGAGTTTATTGGAAATCTGCGTTTGGACTTTTTGAAGAGGTGTGAGGATGTGATTCTTTCGACTGTCACTGGTATGACCAAATGCAAACAAATGTATTGATATTTATATATGCATTTAGAGTTTTCCTGATTTAATATGATCCTATAATGGAAATACTTTTTGTCTATGCACGATTGTAGATTGTCAGATTGGTTGTTTTCTTCCGTCCATTGTTGCTGCTGCTACAATTGCCTATACTCTCCGGGAGACTAACCCTTGCGATGCAATGGATTATGAAAATCGAATTATAGGAGTCCTTAGAGTGAGCAAGGTTTGCTTCACATCAATTGTGATTGTTTTTCCCTAATTGTATAATTCCAAGATTCCATATAAAGTACTTACTGATTTGTGATATTAAATGGTTTATGTTATGAATTACAATAGGAGAAGGTTGCCGGTTGCCATGATCTTATCAGCCAACTGATGGATGAATGTGCCTGGGAATATGATCGCAAGCGCAAGCATGATGCGATCCCTAACAGCCCCAGTGGTGTGATCGACGCGTATTTCAGTTCAGACAGTTCAAATGAATCATGGTCAGTGGCACCATCTGTCTCATCATCACCAGAGCCAATGCCCAAAAGAAGCCGTGGAGGTTAGGATAACGAGGTTTGCTGCTTGCCGAGCAATCTGATCGATGTCTAATTTTGTGCTTTATTTTTTTACCATTGAAAAGATCGCATCATAATCCCCTCGTCCATCCTTTTGTTACCTCTGTGGTTTCTATCATAATTCGATGAAATTATGCTGCAACTCACTGTAATTTTTTATTTTCGGTTTTTAAACCTTTGATGGACCCAACATGTTTTAACACCTGATTCAGTCTCTTTGATTTGGGAATGGAACGTGTGAGATTTTGGGAATTCCTTCCTGATAACATTTTGTAAACGTTCCTGTGAATTTTGATGTTTGGAGAAATCAGTTTGATCTGTAAATTACTTTGCCATGTTTTAATTTTCTTCTTCTGTGCACAAGTAACGTTAACTTTAAACATCTTTCGCACTCTATGTCCTACATGTGAGCTTCATCTAGTGGAATTAAAGCACGATCTTACAACTTAAAGGTTGATTCGAGAATGAAATCTTATGTGCTAGTCTGCTAGATATTCACTACAACAATGTTTCCTTTTAGCTTTGAAGTTTATGAAAATTGTATGGTTTGTTAGGCAATCAATGATAGACATTACTGAAATTTTTCTAGCAGTGTCTGATGGATTTGGATTTAGAATGGTGTTCACTATTTAAGTACTATATATCTGTGGATAAAATGCATAAACTAGCAAACATATTAACATATAGGTTTTAAAAAAAAGGTTGAAGTATACTACTTATAATTACATTATGTGATCTTAAATTCTTAATCAAGAATAGTTTTGAATGTAGAACAGGGTGGCAATAGACTCTATGGTTTCTAGACATATTCTTTATTATATTTATTGGAAAAAAAATAATTATAACTAAATTAATATGCGGAGAGATGTCTTGGTAGCAGGAACAAATTGTCTGCCAGTGAGATATTTGGTGGTTTTGGTTAGACTTTTTCGTGCAAGATTTTTGACTTGGGAGACAAAAAAACAATTGTGGCTACTTGTCCAAACGATTCAATCTTGATTCTTGATTTGTGTAGTGTTTGTACAAGATATGAGTAGTGTTGACTGGTAACTTGGATGAAGCCATTGTATATTTATAGGTTTAGTATTTGGTAATTGTTCTGCATTAAATCTGTTGCTCAGAGTTGAAAAAGGCTACAGACAAAATGGACCATTCAGGGCTTGGGGGCTGGGGCTGCTTCAACGTCTTACATGTAATTTAAATATTTTCTTCCAAGACCAAAAAATAAATTAAAACTAAAAAAAAAATCAAAGAGCGTTCCAAAAAAGGAAAAATACGCGAAGTATTTCATATTTCTAATTATGATCATAGTTAATGAATAATGACTTAAATTTAACACATAAACATACTAGTAATCAACTCTTTTAACACAAGAATAGCAATTACCAACAACTTTGAAGCAACAGAGAAAACTCCACCATTCATACAAATTCAAGTTAGTTAAATGGATAAAATATTTTACAAGTAGGAAACTTTGTTCTGATTAATTCACCCCATTAACATCATGTTAGTTGCATTGTTAAATTTATAAACGGGTCAATAAAGTTAGTTCCAAGTTCAACAAGTTTGTCAACTACATTCAACTTAATTTTGACAATCCAAACCAACTATAGTTGAATCTAAACCCCAATTTGCCATGTTTGATTGTAGTTTGGGATTATTATTATTTGTGTGATGGATCCATCTATCACTGAAATATAAATACATTTATTGTACACTTTTTAAGGAAAATGAAGTCAAAAAGAAAAAAAAAAATCACTTCAAAAAAAATGCACTCCCTCCGTCCCGTGAATTGTGGCTCGTTTCTTTTGGCACGGTAATTTATGTGGTGATGTGTGATGAGGTTTAGTGGTTAAAGTAATGTGGGTATTTGTATTTAAAATTTTAATGAATTTTAACTTTCTTTATTGTTTAACTTTAACAAAATATTATTGTAATGATTTAATTAGAGAAAAATATTCAAGTGTGGTCTTGTTAGAATCGTCTAGACGTCTAGATTATAATATATAGTTTATATAATTTTTATTTGTACCAATTTTAAAATATGAAGAATTAAAGAAATGCAAGGGACTTTGTGTAGAAAAATAAAAGTGTATTGGGAGTTATGCTGAATAGTAAAAGTGATTACTTTTAATGAGATTTGAAAACCATTAAGATTATAATCATATTTATATTAATTAAATTTATCTAAAAAGGGAAAGTGGCCACAATTCGTGGGACAGCCAAAAGAGGAATACGAGCCACAACTCGTGGGATGGAGGGAGTAGTATTTTTAAAGTTTAGGTTTATATATTCAGGTGAATATAGGCAATTTGTTCAACAAAAAAATAGGCAGTTTTGCCCTAAATTTTTAAATACTGCTCTGTAGATTTTAATTTAACAAAAATTGGATGTGAGGAGTAAATGTTGGAGAACTTCACAATTTTTTATGTTTGTTAATCAACTTTTATATAGTTTATAATAATAAAAAAAATAGTCAGTTGGTCTCACTAAAATCGCTTAATTGATTAAGTTTAGAATATATATATATAGTTTATGATTTTATTAATAGATAATTTGAAATATTAGTTATTAAAATAATGTATTGAATAACATGCTGAAACGAAATAAATTTAATACTTCATTCGTCTCATTTTCCTTTTTGTCCGTACCACTACAATTGACATATTTCTCTTTTTAGAAATAATTAAATATTTTAATTACCAAACTCATTACCATCACATCACATTAATAAATAAATATATTAAAATTTCAAACAAACAACTATCATATCACATTTTCCGCAAGAAAAACTATTATATCACACAAATAAATCAATTAAAATTCAAATACATTACAATTACGTCACATAAATTTATCATTTACCCCCACTTTAAATACTAATCTATCCCACATTAAATACTAATTATTCCCACATAAAATACCGTGTCCAAAATAAATGGGACACTATTTTTTTTTTTCGGGGAAAAGGAGGGCCGAAGCCATTTATTAATCCAAAACTTGGTTGGTATGGTACAGACCAATGAGGTCGGATTCTAAAATATCATACATGTAATCAGGGGGCCTAACAAAGTGTTGAACACCACCAATCAGGGGTTGGCCCTTAAGAAACCAATCTGCTGCCGCATTACTTTCCCACGGGAACAAGTGAAAGTTGAGTATCCCAATCCCAAGTGAGCATGAGTTTGATCTGATCAGTCCACTGGCCTGTTTGACCTTCAACCATGATATCATGGTTGATAATGTCTATAGCTTCATGACAATCCGTCTCAATGATAATGTCTATTAATACAACGAATGGAGTACTGTGTTGAAACTAATTTTGAGTATTTTATAGTGAAGATTCATCTTTTAAACATGTTTGTAATCAGTTTCACATCAACTTAATTTAACCAAAACGCTTTAATAAATACTACAGTACGTCATTAAAACAGTTAAGTAAAATCAACTTTTTAACCACCGGTTAATAACGAACTGCTAATTGTTAAACATTCAAAGATGAATTTCCAAACGACAGGGACCAAAAGTCCTCAAATCTTCCGGCTCAATCCCATGGTGTTGGGGTCCACAAAATGATGGTGTCGATCTAAATTGTGTGGGCGGTCCTGGATCGGCCAGAAGGACTTGGGGAAGAAAGAGGCACTTCTGGTTCTTCAAATTCAACTGTACGGAGGATCTATCAGTAGGCCATCCATCACTTGGAGTATTTCATGGAATCATTCATCTGACGTTGGCTTTCCCCGTTGGTAACTTGTCTTCTTCACTACTCCATATGGAGTATCTAATTACCAATAATTGGGGCAATTATTTATTCTCTCTCTCAAACTAAAGTTATAGAAATTCTTGGAAAAAATTTGACAATTTTTTTTTTTTTTTTTTTTAATGTAAATGGTGTGTATTACGGTAGAAGTTGAAATCAATTTAATACACCAAGAACACATAAAAGCAGAATAATCAAAACCAACATAAGCCAGCCAACAATGCAGGAAGTTGAAATGTCTCTCAACAGATACATATTACACATACATATGCATGCCCAAGATGGGAAAATGAACCAAATTTGGTTGCAACTGCACAGGCAATCAAAATGTCTTCGATATGGCATAGAAACCGGACAGCGCAGCGCTGCCTGCATAAATACTTCTACAAATCTATGGGAAGAACATTTCCACCAATCATTGGACATTTCGGAAGCTCATTATTCACACTGGAAGGATACTGTCTATGGTCGATTGTTGGCTACATGGGCATGGCCACCTATCTTTGAGCACCACCCACCCAAAAATGATGATAAGCAGTAAACTAAGAAAAAGAAATACTACTGTAATAAATCAAAAATATAATGCAATAAAAAAACAAAAACAACTTTCTGGAGGAAGCTAAGGCTATACTAATATTTTATTTTCGCGTCAGGTCATGTCACCATCGATCGTATGGCCGGTAAAGATAAAATAAAATATTGACTTTGGTAAAACAGGTAAGAGATGAATTACTACTATTTACTCCTCACCTCAGTCACTCCTGCCTCCACTTCATGTGTTCCAATCAGAAAATTGCTGCAGCAGTAAATAATTTCTACTTCTACACACAAGCCCAGGCTCGTACGCGTACTCTTTGACTTTCAGTTATCCAGTAAAATACAAAACACACATTTTTAGTGTTTCTCTGCCCTTTTTTAACAAATCATCCAAAAATTGTGTATACGACAAAATTCACTGCAATTATTTACAGCGCAATTATATATACTTCAATATTCAAACAGTTAACGCATTAATCAAAGAACTCGGCTCACATGCATGTACTGCATAGGAATTGTCTAATTGTTGAACACAATTAAAATTCTTAACGTTATCAAGAAAAAAAAGAACTTAACAAGCTTATTCAAGTAGTAGTGTATACTTTTTTGTAATTTATTTGTCAAATTACAATAAAAGTCCTTTAAGAAATACTACTCTAATGGAGCCACTTTGGTTTTGGCTTCTGTCTTTGAATATAGTGTATATCCTTTTATAAGTTGTTTTGATCCCCCACTCAATGGAAATTTTGTTTTGATTGACTTATTATTATAGTAAGGTGCCAAGGCCTCAATTTATGTACTCATTCCATCCCACAATTTTTATCTTATTTTTCCATTAACACACTATATAATGAGGATGTTTGGGAGTCAGCAGATCCGCTAGCAGATAGCAGATTCGGAGAGAGAATTGTGAGAGAATATGCTGATTGAATCCGCTATATGCTCCTAAATATGCCGGCTTCCAAACAAGCCCAATATACTATTGTTTTATTGGATAATATATTAAATAATAAAATAGTAAAAATTATATAATATACTCCCTCCGTCTCATTACAAATGTCATACTTACTATTTTTGGATGTCTCATTACAAATGTTTTCTTTCTATAAATAGAAATAATTTTTCCCTCCATCAACTATGTGGACCCCATTATATACTCACAAATCAATTCTACTTTAATTCTCGTGCCCAACAGTAACAAGACATATCCAATGGGACGGAGGGAGTATATAATTAAACTGCATTATTAAACGAATCTAACAAGATCTCATTTGACTATTTTTTTTAGGAGTGTCAATTTCAGGTTTCGGGTCGTGTTCGTGCTGGATTGATCAGGTTGTATAATATTTCAGGTTGGGTTTCGGGTCGACCTGATTTCGGAAAAAACCCAAAATGATCAAATCCAAACCTGAAATTTTTCGTGTCGTTCGGGTTCGTTTTTTCGGGTTATGGGCCAAAATTGACACAATTTCAGGTTTCGGATTGTGTTCGTGTCAGGTTGAACAGGTGGTATAATATTTCAGGTTGGGTATCGGGCCGACCTGATTTTAAAAAAACCCAAAATGACTTCCAAACCTGAAATTTTTTATATTGGTCGGATTCGTTTTTTCAGGTTCGTGTCCAAATTGACACCCCTAACTTTTTTATTATAGACTTGTGATAACATTAAGTCAATGCTAAAATCTAAACACAACATACGGGGGACAAAATGAAAATTTAAACATACTTCCTCCGTTCTCATATAAGTGAGTCATTTGTATAGCAGTAACTATTTATTGAATAACTTTGATTAATTTTTATAACATAGTTATACAAGAAAAAACATAGTCATGTGAAATCTTATTAGATTCGTCTAATCATGTAGATTTAGTATATCAATTTTTTTTTTAATAATTTTTACTTATATATAATTTGAGTTATAAACATTTAAAAATATCTCTTAGATTGTGTTAAATACAAAAATGAAGCACTGAGAATAGAGGAATAACATACATAAAGTCAATGTATGTGACTATGTCAAACACAATGGGTTGTAACCTACACAGCGAAAATTTAAATGGCAAAGATACTTGAGATATCCTTTTCTATTTTTTATATTTTTCACTACCAAGACTACAAGACGCATTTTTCCACTCTGATTTGACTCTTGTCCCTAGAATAATTTCATCGTGGCAAGATATTATTTAATTACATCATTATGAATTCTTTTTAGCCGCTTTTCACTTCTGTTGTAAAAAATCTCTGCTTTATAAATAAAGTTATTTATAATAACAATTTTTTCTTAAGAGGCATCGAAGGCCTGAAAATGGGTCGTGTAAGCTCATACCACACAAATTACAAAAGGAACAAAAGGAGAGAAATAGGGACCAGGTGGGGATTCAATCCCCAACCTATAGGTTGACCTATAGGTTGGGAGTAGGGGGACTTAACACTAAAGTAAGTCTCCAACCCTAATAACAGTTGAGGTATATGTATAAGCCAAAATTAAAATCTACTTTCTCGTATGCAAAAATATGATCACTTGTTTGGATGGACTCAAAATTATGATAAAATAAACTCATCCAAACAGGCGTTACATATTTCTTTGTCGTCTTCAACTACTACAAGACTAACAAGGCGCCTAAAGTGTCCCACTCCTCATTTCCTCCTATCCATTGCATAAAATGGAAAACAGTGATTTGACCAATTCAGACATTATGATGCATGAAAATTCAACCAAATACGACACAAGTTACACGTCCTTTAACAAATGAGGATTGAACTATTGCTTCAACTAAGTCGGCAACCAATAATATAGCATTAAATCTATTGTGCCACTGGCATCACCTAAACAGTGAAATCAAATTCTTGTACTCACCAGAAAAACCAAACAATGAAATGAAATTTCATAGTGAAAAAACTTCTCACTAAAATTTCACCAAGGATTTTAGGTAGTAAATACAGCCAAGGGGGGCCGGGCCCTTAAGAAATCAATCCCATAGAATCATATCGAGATAAAATATTTTCTTGCATCTGTAAGCAGCTTTGCTTCTGCTTACAAGGGATTTGACAGATCATTGCAATGTACCATGAAATTTCTCCTTGAGTATGCATGCATACACTGACATATCATTCAATTTCATGGACTGATGTAATAGTAGCATTTTGGGACCCAATAATGTGAATGACCATTGTATAATAAATTCAAGGGAGGTTAGAAAACATATATGCCTGAAATTATGGTACTTCCAGAACAATGCACACCGAGCAAATCAAGTAAATTTTAATTCCGGAGCATAACTGTTATTAAAAAGAAGCGGTAATTTACTGCCCAGGGGCCAAGTAATGAAGAGGAGCACAGGTTTTTTAGTATGGTATCTTTTATTCAGCTTCTTTTTTCTGCCTGGTATTAATGCCCCATTTGCCTGACCTTTTCTGTAGAAGAAATATCTAATGGCTGCATAGATGTCACTAAGAAAAGTAAGCAAACATCTGAGCCAATCTTCGTTTTCAGGTCCTCACATGTAGCAAAAGATATACTGCACTACTGCAGCAGCTTCAAGCATTTCTCTTCATTGGGGTAGATGCAAAAATTTTAAGACATTTTTGTAGTAGTATAGTTTGGTTTTGTAATGATAAGTAGCACAGCACAGGACCCGGCAGTTTTAGAGAGCTAGTTGATAACAACAAAGGCAGCTAGTACATCGTGAACTCAACCATACACGCATATTTCAAGAAGAGATTAGTAAGATATAGAAAATAAACAATCAGTTAGACACTTACCAAATAGAGGCTTCAGCTTAAGATACTACATCTTTAGTGAGGATCCAATTTTGAGTTAGAATAAACTAATTAAGAGAAAAAGATCTTGCGAATAGTATGAACAAGACAATCCTCAATGGCATAAAATTAGGACCCTGTGACATATGGGAATGTTATAACAGCAAGTTCTCTTTACCATATGTTATTGCTAGTGCTGATTATATTGAAGTTCATTTCTAGTATGGCTTTCCTATAGTGATATAGAAGTATAACTCACCACAAATGCCAATATGTTCAGCAGTTCATCGGACAATGCAACGGATCAATCCAATATGGCAATGGCCTATTAACCCAGCAACAAAAAAACATTTAGCAATAAGTCCCCTTGTTCAACCATGATTGCATTTACTCTTGGATGAGCAAACTCAAGTTCAAGACTTCAAATTCCCATTAGCTAAAAATCAAGCTATTCCTAAATTTTCTTTTATACTAAACATATATGATAAGTTGATAACTTTAGTATGTCAATACAATGAGTTCAACGTCAACAGCCTAAGCTTTTTCAAGCATATAGGAGGTCCAAACTCTAAATTTAAGTGTGATTTTTCCTGGAACGCCGATTATGCATACGCAATGAAGCCATGAGGAATGACCTTGCTTAATTAAAATTTGTTGATAGAGTCGAGTTAGAAGTACACTTACGGTATATAATCAATAGCAATGGCACTCCAGTTTAGATAAAAACAAGAGTAACCCAAACTAGAAAGTCGAAAAAATCATAAAGCAAACTATCACCCAATCACATGGGCAAATTCACATAAAACCTCTTATTACGTCAAGTTCCCTAATATTAACCATCAATTGGAATAAATTATACAAATCAGTTCAATCCGCAACACCAATCTACCACGAAAACCTAAATCAACAATTATTGTTTCTCCCAATGAATTTCCAAATCAAAAACCAAATTATCAGTCAATAAATTACACCCTTTCTTTTTACAAATAGTACACAGAACCTGAAGACGAAGGAAACCTTTCCAGCGCGTGAAGCACGTCTTTCATCGACGGTCTCTTTTGCGGCACCGGAGAGATGCAGGCAAACCCTAATCTCAATAATCCCAAAAATGCCTCCTCATTCCCCTCCATCTCGCCCCGGATCGCTACGTCGACCATCCTCGTCACCTTCCCCTTCTCCTCGTCCGTAAACGCGGCAGATCCAACGGGCAATACGAGGCCCATTTCGTCCGACGCAATGACCTTCCCCGTTAACAGTTCTAACAACACAACGCCGTACGAGTACACGTCCCATTTCGGACTGGGCTTTAGATTTCTTAAAGATTCCGGCGCGTGGTATGGCGACAGGCCAATTTCACTTGGACTTGGGCTTGGAGTGGGTCCATTAAGAAAATCATTAAAGCCCTCACGTGAAGTATTGGACCTCTTGCTCCCAAAATTCCAGCCCAAAGGCCCAACAGAAGTCTTGGAGCTGTGGTCCCCGGTGACGAGACGCTCGAGCCCAAAATCACCTATTTTGGGCTCCATATCTTGGCCCAACAAAATGTTACTGGGCTTCAGGTTCCCGTGCACGTGCTTCTTCTCGTGGATATACGACAGGCCACATGCCACGCCTTTTGCTATCTTTAGCCGAATCTCAAAGGGTAATGGTGAGGATAATGAAGAGCTCGATTTCCCTGGAATTCGAGAACAAATTGAACACCGGGAGGGAGTGCGTTAGCAACAGGTATAGTGAGGGATTGGAAATGTCCATTTCCATGCAGGCCAAGAGACGACCAAAACAAGAAGAAGATGACATATTTCGCATATCGCTTTCGTGCCCAGTGGGCCAAGGATAAGAATTCTCACGTTGACTTTTTCATTTTAACATTAATACATACTAATAAGATTTAAGTTGCACTTGCACCCACTCCACCATTATGCATTTTGTTTTGCAGAGTCGATTTTGTTAATACGGAATACGGATGATGAAAAACATAAAATTCTTAAAAGTAATACCAATTACCCACATAAAAATCAAGACGGGAAAAGAGAGAAATTAAGGAAAAGATTAGACTTACTGTGACGGGCTGTGGAGAGGCTGCCATTGGGGACGAAATCGTAGATGATGAGCTTCTCATCGGTTCCCCAATAGAACCCTAAAATTCTTACCAAATTTGGGTGGACTAATTTGCCTATCATTCTTATCTGATTCTGGAAATCTCTGAACCTTTCCACGCCGTTCTCGCCGATTCGCCGGACGGCCAAAACCGTTCCGTCTTCCAGCACCGCCTTGTACATGATGCTGGAACCTGACGCTCCCAGAATGTAGGCGGACGCCCTCAGTAGGGTTTCCAGTTCGAGCTCCTTTTCGCCGCTGAGGGTCACCAAGGTGCCGTTTTTCTGCATTCCCTGATTGTTGCGCAGATTCTTGGTTTCTCTCTCGGAGTTTGTGCATTCCGACGAGGTGGTTTCCGCGTAGTCGTCGTCGTCTGCGGCGGCGTGTCGGGGTTTGTTCAAGCATGTCCAGGTTCTCAACCAGTTGTACTCTTCTGTGTGTAATTCCGACGACGCCGCCCAATCGAAACCCTTCGCGCTTTCTGCTTCCCTTTGGATCGTGGCTTCGGTGGAGGGTTTTTCTCGTGTCTTTAATCGATAAACGTAGACGAAGATCAGGGCCAGGATTGCGATTCCGGCAATGTCCCCGATCACAATTCCTAAAATTGTCGCCGTGCTGAATTTGGCTATCCTTCTCGGGGATTTCCCGGCGGGGGATGAGTCGGGCGCTGGATTGGACTTGGTCGAAGGAATCGCCGGAATTGCCTCAGGAGAGCCTTGGGAAGACAAACCAGGCGGAATTACGGCGGAGGATGGAACGGAACACTGCGTTCTCAGTGGCGCGCCGCATAATTCCGGGTTGCCGGAAAATGAATTCGGATTCTGGTGAACAAAAAGATCGGAATTTGGAATTTCGCCCGTCAGATTATTGTAAGAAAGATCTACAGCCGCGTTATTAGGGATTTCCCGAGCGAATTCCGGCGGAATATGGCCGGAAAGCCTGTTGTACGACACGTTCAAGGAAACAAGTCTCCGGCCACTGAAGTTCGGCGGCAAAGAACCGTTGATCAAATTGGACGACAAATCCAAAACCTGCACAAAATAAAACCCACCCGGAAGCGAACCAATGAAATAATTATTCCTCAAATGAACCGCCGTCAAATTCCCAAGGGCCGTCAAATTTCCCGGCAAGTTCCCGGAAAGGAAATTGTCGGAGAGATTCAGAACCTGGAGATTCCGCAGGTTCCCGATATCCGCTGGCAGCCCTCCAGAGATAAAATTATTGGACAAATCAAGAATCTGAAGCTGAGACGCACCGAATATGGACCAAGGAATCGAACCATTGATGGAATTCATGGACAGATTCAGAAATCTAAGGTATTGAATCATCCCGAGAATTGCAGGAATCGGACCTTTAAGCCCACAATTGGGAAGCTCCAGGCCCGTAACCCGAAAATAGGCCTCCCCTGAGCCCGGACCGCCGCAGGTGACTCCATTCCAGGAACATGGCGTAGCGTCGTTGTAATTCCAGCCCTGTAAAGCCCCAGCCGGGTCGCTGATGATGCTGTACTTGAAAGACATCAACAGAACGCCGTCGGTGTCGATCCCGAAAGACTGGGCCCGAATTAGAAGGAGCAGTGCAAGAACTAGCCATTTGCAGGAATGGAGAGCGTCAATGAATTGGGCATTCATCCTGTTTTAGAATGATCCCACATCTCATGTTTTTTCGACACAGAAACAGGGGAATTAACTGAGATTTATGATGTAAGAGGGACCATGTGATTGGAACTTCTTCTTTTTTTTTTTTTTCCCTGTTTCTGCAATAAAAAATGGTTGTGATGTGGAAGAAGATGCACAGATCAACAAAAGAATACCGAACTTCCTCACCAGAAAATGTCCAGAATCTGATTACTGCAATAATTAACTAGGTGATGTGTATGTTATAATTTACAGTATTTCTTTTCTTTCTTTTTTTTTTTTATTAAATATACGTAGATGTTTCTTCAATTTTGACAATCTGTACTGTACAGTGGAGGTTTTTCAATTCGGAGGATTCTGGGAACTCCTCGGAGCTCAACTCCAGATTGGAACTGCACACCTCACAACTGGCTTGTTCACCCAAAATAAATTTTGCATTATTGTGTCAAGTATTCCGTAGTATATTATTGTATGTTTATGAATCACTTTACATGAAATAGATTGAATATAAATTGTTAAAACATTTTTTCCACATATCAAATTGAATACAAATACTCCTGCAATATGGAGTAGTAGAATTAATAGAGATATACTCAATTCATTATTAATGAATGAATTGAACATGTGACATGTAGGTGAAATATTTTATTTAAGAGGTAATAAACATTTTAGGCCATCACAAGGCACCCCTTCCGCTTTTGGGTCATGCAAAAATCAATTTCCAATTTTAGGCCATTAGAAACCATCTTTGAACAAATTAAGGCTATTTAGACTTATTTTGACTTTTTCAAACTTCAATTCACCCTACCAACTTTGCTTTATTACATTTTGACCCCAGGTATTAGTTTCTTCATCACCTTTAGTCCAATAACCGCCCATCATGCTTCCGATAATAAAATTAAGCACTAAACTCCATACCTTGGGTTTGACCGCCTTGCTGTCGGGTTTCTCAAAGCTCCGGGATTTTACGGACTTCCTCCAACCACGCAGCCGCAATCGATGGTTCACTGATTCTTGTCTCCTTCAGCAGCAAATAGCACAATCCTATTTCGTTTCCTACCTTATGATGTAACAAGGTTTGGGGTAAAGGGTTTTTACTATATATCGGAATATCTGGAATATTTGGAAGCCTGGATTTTATTGAAGAAATATTAAAATATTATTCTAACATAATTTCTCCTAATGGAGAAGACAGACACTTAGCTCCTCATGGAGGAAGCAAGACTCTTGGGGATGCTCCCCATACTATTACAAACACAAGGGAAATTTGCAGAAAAAGAAATATTACAAGATCCAGGATGCATCTCTAATATTGGCTTGGTTATTCTTGCAAGATCCAGGAATATCCTTTTACCTTTTCTTGATATCCGAAATATCAAATTTCAGATTTAAAATCTCTTTCTTTAGTTCTTGAAACAATTTCAAGATCTCTTCTGTTGATAGATTCAAGTTATCTATTTTTCCAGGTAAAATTAATACCCGGTTACCATAATCTTGAATCGTTTTTTAGATTTCTCTTAAGTCTTGTGAGAACTTAGAGCTATCCGGATCAATTTCTTTCCAGCCAGTTCCTCTCATTTTCATGAAAGAAATTACTTTTAATAAAATCTTATCTTATAGACATGTTCAAGAATTTTCTCTGGAAATTTCTATTTTTTATTTCCAAAATTTGGAAATAACTCGTTGGTTTCAAATTAAATGAATCAATTAAATAATTAAATCTTCACCATTAAGAGATAAAATATTATAAATAATATAATAATATGTTCTTCAATAAAACTTAGGCTCTGATATCAATTTTCATGCGCTTTGGATTTCATTTGTATAGAAAATTTTGGAATAGGACTAAAGTATATAAAGTCAAACCTTTTGGGGTTTCAAATGAAAAAAGGAAAAGTTGTTGGGTTATTAATTAATTTCAAATTGGTCCTTATGGCTTAATTTCATTCAACATGTGTTTGTAATGGCCTAATTCTGGAAATTCAATTTAGAGTGGCCTGAAAGCATAATAGGCTCCTTGTAATGGCCCTTTTTTGTTTATTTCCCTTTATTTAATGTACTTCCTCGGGTTTTTTTTTTAATTATGTTTGCCAAATGGCTACTGTTTATTCATATACTTTCACTTAGTTATGTTTGAAATATTTTTTACTTATGTTTATTCATATTTTTCACTTAAAATTTTATCATGGTTATACAAGTTAAAATATAGCCAACTGAGATTTTGTTAGATTCGTCTCATCGTGTAGTTTTTAAATATCGAACTTTTAGAATTTTTACTTGCGTCGAACATGAGTTATTAATAATTTAAAATGTATATTAGACTGTGTGAAAAGTGGTTCCGTAAAAACATTTGAATAGCTAGGAAGTAGTATTAAGTTGTACATCATCTTCAATCTTCAATGTAGCTAGAAGGTGGTGTTGCATGGGATCCTTGGAGCTTTCGGGAATCACACATTTTTTAAGAGTATCTTTTTTGAAGTAGGGAAAGGCATGAGAGAATTGTATTTGCGTTGACTTTGTTAAAATTGGAATCGGATTGGTTAATTAATTAAACTTGTGGTATTGTAGTAGTATTATTTTAATTATCGTATAGAAAGCTAGCCTATGCATGCTATATACATGTATTATTATTATAAGTTGGATATATATATATGTCTAATTAAACTTTTGGCACATTATGAATGAATTAATACAATGCATGATTAGCCAGATAAGAAGTTAGACGATGTCAAAATGAATTAACATGTAGTATGGAATTAATATATAAGTAATGGTGTGGTTTAATTCATTTATGATATTTTTCTATTATATCGTTGTTTGACATAATTATTTTTAATTAAATTCCTTGTAAATTGAATTGGAAATGGTAAAACGGACAACTTCTGATTCAAACCGAGGGTCATAAACTGATAAATCCATATAATCAAAAGTTATTGCTTTTTATTTCGATTCATAGGAGAATTTAGAAAAGTGCCACACTCCTGTTTTCCTTCTTTGTCCTGTTATTTATTCATTTAATTATTTTCTATTATATTTTATTTTATTTTGCTGTGGGCTGTGGCAACTAAAATGGAAAAAATGCCAAATATATCCTTTTTGTTTAAAAAAAAGCCAAATCTATCATTTTTCTATTTTATTACCGAATTTATCCTCTACATATGCTAATTATATCCGGAAATATCCTAAATTCACTAATCGTGGAATGACTGCTGACGTGGCAATAAATTAACTTAAACCCTATACGCTGGATCGAATTTGAAGTGTGTCTCAATTAGGGCTGGGGAAAAATACCGAATATACTGCATACCGAACAAACCATATCGAAAAAATACCGAAAATATCGAAATTTTCGGTATACCGTAATTTTCGGTATGGTATCATACCGTACCGTAAGATTTCGGTACGGTAACGGTATAATTTTTTTGATACCGCGATATATCGCTACCGTACCGAACTTAAGTATATACCACGGCATCGGTATATACCGCGATATCGTTATATACCGTAATATCGGTATGTTGGTATATAGCGAAAGTTCGGTATACCGGTATATACCGCAATACCGGTATATCAGTATGTAGTGAATGTTCGGCATGTCGGTATATACCGCGATACGGTATGTCGGTATGTACTGAATGTTCGGTATAGCGGTATATACTGAACTTACGGGAATGTCGGTATGGAAATGGTATGAAAATATTTCATACCGAAACTTTTGGTATACCGAAGATCGGTATACCGAAATGTTTGGTATGGCAACGGTATGAAATTTTTCATACCGTAAAGTTCGGTAAGGTATACGGTACGGAGAATTTTTTTCGGTATGATACCATACCGAAAATTACGGTATACCGAAAATTTCGATTTTTCTTTTTTTCGATACGGTATGTGCGGTATGCGGTATACTCGGTATTTTTCCCCAGCCCTAATTGAGACACTTCAAATCCCATCCAGCGTGTAGAGTTTAAGTTAATTTATTGCCACGTCAGCAGCCATTTCACGATTAGTGAATTTAGGATATTTCCGGATATAATTAGCATATGTAGAGGATAAATTCAGTAATAAAATAAAAAAGGATAGATTTGGCATTTTTTCCCAACTAAAATGGTTTGTTCTGTAATTAAATATTCTCATCAAGAGTTTGTCCTAAAGTTGGTTATTAATACTACATTCATAAATGTAGTAGTATAATTACTTCCTCCGTTTTAATATAACCGAATCATTTGCATATTGTTTACTATTCATTGGTTAACTTTCATTAATTCTTTTAACGTAGTTACTAGTTATACTATAAGATAAAATATAGTCAAATGAGATCTTATTGATTTCGTCGAATATCGAAGTTTTATAATATCAAATTTTAAAAAATATTTATTTGTATATAATTTGATTTGTTAAGATTTAAATACATGTTTTAAATGCGGAAATGCAGAAATAGAGTAGTTATTAAAAAACAGATGTAGTACATGTGAGTGTGTGGTACAATAAATGTAAGTTATTTAACCATGTCTGTTGTATTTGATGTAATCATGCGGTTCAGATATTGTACAGACTATCCTAAAGTCTGCACCTGCAGACCTTGATTTAAGATGCATTCTATGTGATAGTTTGACAATGGTTGCGGTAATAGTGGCGTAGTTGACAGCATAGACATCACATAAACTTAACCGGACATCACTAGTAATCTATAGAAACATCACATAAGGTTTATTTTCCCAACACTTAAATAGCACTATGATAATTCCAATATTTTTTCTCCCATTAAATATTAATTTTTTTATCAATTGCAGTCCCATTTTCATGGTTCGCACACCAAATATTATTATTAAGTGGACAACACACCTGTGACCAGTCATTTTATAATTAAAATTACATTACATTGATTACGTCACATAAAATGTCGCACACATGACATAATACCTATCAGGACATCACAAAAATTAACTTAGAGATCACATTAAATTGTAGTTGATGATAATCAAGACATCACATAACATATCGGAGACATCACATGATAACTTGACACATCATATAAAATACCCTGGACATTACATCTGCAGGTACAGGTACCTGCATCATATCCCCTCCCTTAATCATGTAAATACGAATTGATCTATATATCTATAGACATAAAAATGGAGGGTGAGAATATATGTACGTACATGTGTATATATATAGTAAGTACTATACAAGTTTGAAATTTAGTACGTATAATTAATGAACCTCTGGAAATATAGCTACGTACGCTGTTTCGTAATACTATTGTCAACAAAGTTGGGACCTTTTAAGAAGCTTTCACATATGGTACGGTGGAGTAGGTAACTAAATGTTCAAACTTCAAATGTCACACTGCTTCTGTAGATTATTTAGCATACAAACCATGCACTTAAAAAAAATATATAAATAAAAATAAATAAATTGCTATCAAATTAAATTAATGAATTATCTCATAATGTAAACTGTTCTAGAATGTGTGGCCAATTTCATGGTGGCGGAGTTTATATAGTGCTGATAAATTTTTCCATTTAATTTTTGACATTACAATTTGATTTTCATTTTAATAATTGAATGTATCTATGCATTCTGTATGTTAGGTTGAGAACCTGAGATCAACCTGAGATATCATAAGATAAGATTGTTTATATATTTGTTGGGCTTTGTCTCGATATATCTAATCTTTCAATTACAATAATTCATACGTTTGAGTTTGAATCCCAATTGGCGTATTGTGGACAGTGTAGACGGTTTGAGATATCAGGCATTGAAATGGATCCTTTATCACTAAAAATGTTTCTTAATTTGTGTTTAAAAAAGTCTTAGAAAAGTTTTTAAAACATTAAACGCTAGATAGAATAGGAGGAGTCAAATTCGAAATAATTCAACGTCAAGCACATTGTATTACATAAATCAACTTTATCTAATGACTGACATCTTCTCAAACTTCAATCAATATTATGAAATGTTTTTTTCACACCTGCAACTTGCAATTCTTATTAAATTTGCTAGAAAGAAATTTAAAGAATATTTACTTTATGATAAAAGCTTTGGGAGGCACAAAAAAAAGTCTTGTAGTACATTGGAAGGATAAGGAATCAAATTCCTGGAATTTCTTAAAAGCCCTTTCTTCTGATTGATGACATAACACAAAGCTATACCAAAAGAACACATGCAGGGCTAAACTCCCAATTCCAATTAGTACTTTCTAACCCAAATAATGTGTCTACATGCTTGCATTCTGGATAACATTATTATTGTTAATATGGTTTGGACTTTGGATGTCTAAAATATGTTCGAGCATCTTTCATTTTATTATATATGAAAAGAAGTTCATTTTTAATTTCAAGAAATAACCAAATAGCTCAACTTTGGATAAAAATCCATAATAATAAAGAAATTTAATGTTATGATCTTAAACAATATTATGTCAGCAGTTCTTTCCTGACTTGCCGGATTACTACAATCTAAGATGACCCATCCATGCTCATTAATGTTCCAATATCTAAAATTGAGGAGATACGTATAATGTTGCAATCGGAAACCAATTGACAATTGGCTATTTTAAAAGACACCTGCCAAGTAATTTTTGTTTGTGCATCCTACATTACAAAATTTTTGAGGGGAGGCGACGCATTGATCTTGTCCTTGAGGAGGCAAAATTTTAGACGACGACATTTATTTTCTCGCCTTTCGGTGAATTTCTTGTAGTGATATGGCCATTTTAGTTTTCTTTTTCAAAAAAAAATATATTATTTTAATTATTAATTTAAAAAATACTATCCACGTGTATTTGATTTTGTATAATTGATTTTGAAAAGCACATAAAATAACAAAAGTGGAAACTTGCTCAATCATGTTATGTATTTTGGAGTTTGAACTTTTATAAGTGAAGCAATGTAATAATGACTGGACAATTGTGGAGTTGAAATTTCTGGCTTCATTTTGATTCATTTACTTGTCCGATACTTTAGATAGACTTATTAACTTTTTATTACAATATTAATTCATGCATGGATGCCCAGCATGTTAGTCCAAATCTGCACCTTTATTTTATTCAGTCAATATATAATTCAATAAAATTTAAAAAGTAAAAGTCTGTGAATTGTGATAATTGCACGTGGCGTGCCTCGTATTGGTCGACTATTAAGATAGAAGCTAAGTGAATGTGAGGAATCATGGGTTTTCATTAATTGAATAATCTCAGTGAATTGAATACTCTCACTGTTTTGATCATTATTTTGATCAAATGCTTAATTTTCTTGGTATGGCCAGCAGGCAGGCCAGTTACAGTGTACTAAAAGTTGATTTCAAGAATGGGGGGAATAATAATAAATAATAATTTAAAAGTTGTATACCTGATAAAATTCATTTTTATTGTTGATTTTGCATCATTGGCCGTGGGGCGTGGTAAAGGACTAATCCCCATATATGAGTCATTTTGAAAATCCATGTAAAAATGGGGTTTAATTTGATCTTTGGTGCTATGTTTCAGACGTAATGGCAAAGGAATTTAAATGAGGCCTTCAGATATTTTGGGGTCATACTCATTGGATCAAACTGAAAATTGGATTACCAAATGTGCATTAAAAATTGGAGTATGATTTTGAACCCTTCTCTTAGCACAAAAGTTCAGTGCCATTTTGAGGTCAAAATTAAACTGCAAATATAGGCCCATTAATTATGGTCCAAATTAAATGGGCCGAAATGGTTACATTTCCAAATGTGATGTCATCCCTCTAAACAAATACAGTACTTCTGTTAAGCCTTCCATCCTTAGCTGATGAACATAAAGATTAATTTCTAAATGGCTAACGATGAATTATTATTCCCACATTTTCCAAATTAATATGCATATGAGTTTAGGAACAAAACTTTCAAATACAAAACTACTCCTACTATTTTTAGTTGAAAAGTCAATGCAAATAATTCCAATTTCCAACAGTATTAAAGAAAACTGAAGGTCAAATAAATTCTGACATCCTAAAAGAGAAGTATACGAAAAAATATAAAATTGAAATTTTACTATATAGAATTAAATCAGAAATATTTTTAAAAAAGATTACCACATCATCAGTTTTTTATTTATATTCTTTAAAAAAAAAAAGAAAAGAAAAAAACAGTATAAATTAAAACTCTCGACTAGGGGTGAGGAATACTCGACTCGATACTCGATTAGACTATTAAATTTAAAGTATAAAAATAGAAAAACTGTTAGATACAACTTAAGCTTTCCTAAGCCTAACAAACTTATAGTTTGCAATTGCAACATAATAAGTAAAACTGTGAATTAAAATTCAAATTATATACTATCTAGCCTAGTTAAATTCCAGCTTGAACTTTAAGTTTTGTTACTGTTCAAGCTCGATACTCGATCACCCCTACTCTCGACTTCATGTTCATTAATCCAAATTTTTACTCTGTAATTTTTTTAGTTTAACCCTTATCTATCGATATTCTTGTTTTTAAAATATATTTGCATGTATCACCTATATGGCTATTGAAACTTTGCTCAATTTATCATATTAAGGACATGTTTTTGGGGAATTTTTAAGAGCTCTAATATATATGAAAGTTTTGCCAAAATCAGCGCTATGTTTTACACACAAACTTTAAGTAGCTGAAACTCTTAACATAGGGTCTGTTCTGCACGTTGCTTTTGGGAGCTTTTGGGAACTTTTGGTAGCTTTAGCTTTTATTTTAAAACTAAAGTCTCATTCTGCACACTAGCTTTTAGGAGCTTATTGGAGCTTTTGGAAGCTTCTTTTTAGAAGCTACATGTAGTAGCTTTAAAAAATAAGCTCCTAGCTTATTGTTGAGCAATTACAATTTTATCCCAATAACCAACTCAATACCCAATAGACTACATAAATGTTTGTCCTTTTATGTCATTTCATACATTTTTTGACAGCTACAGCTCCCACAACTACAGTTGAATGTAATTGTTCTGTACAGCTAGTTGTACAGAACACTTAAATAAAACTGACAGCTACAGCTCCCACAACTCCCTACAGCTTCAGCTCCCTACAGCTCCAGCTTGCAGCTATAACTCTGCGTGCTGAACAGACCCATAAGCTAATAATAGGGTGTGCTTTTGTACAACTAATTGTGTACATGTCAACTGGAGAGAGTTGTGGATTTTGTTTTTTTTTTGCAAAGCGAGTTGTGGATTTTGTAAAAAATAATGAAACATTTTTTTGGGTACAGAAAATAATGAAACATTTAATACTAAATGAAAACAATTACATTCAACTTTGTTCCAATTGAAGCAACTCAATTACTTCCAGAGGTATGGAACTTTACTAACTTAAATAAAAATTTTATATTTGAACCTTTATTAGGGTGTCAATTTTGGACACGAACCCGACCGACACGAACCCGATGCAGTTTTGGGTTTTTTGGGTTTAGTCGTTATTGGTTTCTCTAATCCAAAATTCGACCTAAAAATTTTTAGATCTTGTTCGGGTTTGGTAGTTCAAGTTCATTGCGGGTTTCAGATCGTGTTCGGGATTACAGATTTTATGTTATACCTTTATTAACACCTGACACAAACACGACCCGAACCCGTGAAACATAAAACACGACCCGACCAACCTGACCGAAACACGACACACGACCCGAAACCTGAAATTGACACCCTCTTTATTTATACAAAATTCTACCACAAAGTTGAATGCCCATTGGATTTGGAGAGGAATGGTGCAGTAACAAAGTTTTCAAAATGGGGCCCATGGGTGACCAAAATAACCGCCCCAGTGAAGTAGGAGTCATCCTCACCGTCCATCTCATAATTGAAACGCAGATATTTGTGGCGTACCAAATCATTGCAATAAAGCAATTCGTTAGGCGGTTATTCATGTAATGAATCACCTGCCGCTCTAATTACAATATGCCTATTGCCCAACGTTTTATTCCTCCGTAAACAATAAATAACGCCGGAAGTTGGTGTTATAAAATATGGGAATGACTTCGAAAGTGTAACACTATCATTTTAGTTGTACTTCCTCCGTTTCTTTTTAAGTGTAACACTTTCTTTTTTTGGGTGTTTCATAATAAATGTTACATTATCATATATGGAATGCTTTTAAAGGTAAAAAGCTTCCACTAAAGCACTTCTGTTCCTTACATTAAATCTCGTGACTTTTCCATATGTTACACTTATTTAGAAACGGATTGAGTATTTATAATCTATTGGACCGGACCTTAAAACATATACTACATTTGTCTCATTATTTTTTCTACAAACCCATTTAATTTGACACGCATACCGATACATATTTTTAACGGTTAATAACTTAAATTGTGTACAATGAAAAATATAAAAATTTGATATTCTAAAACTATAAAATTAGACGAATCTAAAAAGATCTCACTTGACTATGGTGATGTTTGGGAGTCAGCGGATCCGCTAACAGATAGCAGATTCGGAGAGAGAATTGTGAGAGGATATGCTACTCCAATCCGCTATATGCTACCAACAACCAAACACACCCTATGTCATTTCTTATATAACTATGATAAAAATTTGAATAAAACTTAAACAGTGAATAGTGACAAAAAGTCAAACATATAAAAAACAATGAGAAGGAGGAAGAATAAAGTAGAGAAAATTGGATATATGATGAAAGTATTATGCATGTAAACAAAACATGTGAATGTCTAGTGTTCAACATCCATGTTCATGCCTTGATCATAAGGTTAGACATGTGAAAGTCTTGAAATGTATATGCCTTGATTATGAGGTTAGTAAATAGTGAGAGGATAAAAAGTTTATAAATAGCCTATGTAATGTATTGAGAAGTTAGAAAAATTTTATGCAAGCTTAATACTTGTTTCATTTCATAGCCATAATTATTACACTTTATCCATTTTATTATCCCACCTTTAAACTTCATTTCTTTCACCATTTAATCCCAATTTCCATTACAATACTTCCACTATAAACACAAGCTAATAAGCCATATACCATTTTATTGTACACATACATAAATAAAGATAGTTATTTCTATAACACGTTATCAGCACGAGGAGACTCTGTCCAGATTATCATTTGAGGTATAATATCTTATTTCTAAACTTTCAATAAGATTATGGCTAACCTTGCAAAGCAGGAATTTGCTCCCTTAACCGTTGAAGGAAGCAATTATATGTCCTGGGCCCGAGATGTAAAAATGCATCTTACTTCAATGGGTCTGGAAGATACTATTGTTGAAGGCAAAAATCCCAGCCATCAAAATCAGGCAAAAGCCATGATTTTCTTGTGCCATCATATCGAAGAGGCACTTAAAATGGAGTACGTGACTGTGGAATCCCCACTGGCATTGTGGGAAAAGCTGAAAGAAAGATATGATAATCTTAAAAAGACGGTGCTTCCAAAAGCCCTTGATGACTGGACAAACCTGAGACTTCAGGACTTCAAAACAGTCCGGGAATATAATTCCGCTGTGTTCAAAATTACGGCCCAATTGCAATTATGTGGGCAAAAGATATCTGAAGCAGAAATGCTTGAAAAAACGTATTCTACGTTTCATGCTAAAAACACAGTATTGAGTGAGACATACCGTCAAAAAGGTTTTCAGAGATATTCTGATCTTATCACCTGCTTATTATTGGCTGAACAAAACAGCCTATTGTTGTTGAGAAATCATGAATCTAGGCCCGCAGGTGCAAAACCGTTCCCTGAGGTGAACGCGGCTCAATCATCGAAATATGTGCGTGATCGTGGGCACTTTAAAAATCAAAATGATGATCGTGGCCAAAATCGGTATCACAATCGAGGCAGAGGTGAATCATCTCGTCAAAATAATTATCGAAATAAGCCTCGATTTGAGCAAAATCGCAGATATGATACCAGAAGGCCTTACAAACCACAACAAAGAAATTATGCAAGAAAGCATAAACAAAATGATGAAATTTGTGATCGTTGTGGAATTAAAGGCCATATGGCTCAAACATGCCACACAGCTAAACACTTAGCTGAACTGTATCAGGCCTCGAAACGAAAAGAAAGATCAGGTGTTGAAGCACATCATAATGCCCACGATGATACTTATGATGATATATTAAATGATAATATCACGCACCTGGAAGCTGATGATTTTGTTGAGCCAGATACTGTTACTAAATAATATATTATATAACTATATATATATTTTACTTGTCTTTTATAATTCCTGTTTAATATAAATAATGATATCTTGTACTTCTCTTTTATTATCCATGTATAATATAAATATGCTTTAGCATTAATAATATTTATATTGCTGATGTTTAATAACATTCTTATATTCTTGTAAAGAAATGGATGCTGGAAATTCAAAAGTCGGAAATGATATCTGCCTCATTGACAGTGCAACAACGCATAGCATTTTGAAAAGCAAAAGCTATTTCTCCAATTTAAAATTGGAAAAGACCGCAGTGAAAACTATAAGCGGTAATGCAAAATGCATTGAAGGCTCCGGTAGAGCTGTTATATTTCTCCCAGAAGGGACAAAAATGGCAATTGAAAATGCCTTGTTCTCACGCAAAGCTCGAAGAAATTTACTGAGCTTCAATGATATTCGAAAAAATGGATATCACATTGAAACTTCAAAAGAGGCAGATCACGAGTATCTTTTGATAACTCGAATTGAAAATGGCAAAAAATTTGTGAATGAAAAATTGCCATGTTACTCCTCTGGCTTATACTATACAAAAATATGTGCCGCAGAAATACATAACCTAGTAGGCTTGAAAGCTACTAGTGAATTTATTACCTGGCACGATAGACTTGGGCATCCTGGCAGTGTAATGCTGAGGCGAATTATTGAAAATTCAAATGGCCATACATTGAAAAGGCAAATGATATTGAACCCAAATGAGTTCAATTGTGCAGCCTGTTCACAAGGGAAATTGATAACCAGACCATCTCCAGTAAAAGTGGGAATTGAATCCCCTACATTCCTAGAAAGAATTCAAGGCGATATATGTGGACCTATTGATCCACCGTGTGGACCTTTCAAGTACCTTATGGTATTAATTGATGCGTCATCACGCTGGTCACACGTTTGTTTATTATCAACTCGCAATTTGGCATTCGCAAGATTACTTGCACAAATTATAAAATTGCGAGCACAGTTTCCAGATCATCCGATAAAGAAAATACGCCTTGATAATGCTGGAGAATATACATCACATGCATTTGATGATTTCTGCATGTCGATTGGAATTACTGTTGAACATCCTGTGCCTCATGCGCACACGCAAAATGGTCTGGCAGAATCATTTATTAAGCGATTGCAATTAATTGCAAGACCCTTGTTAATGAAATCAAGACTCCCTGTTTCTGCTTGGGGACATGCTATATTGCATGCAGCCGCACTTGTGAAAATAAGGCCGACAAGCTATCATAGCTACTCCTCTACACAAATTGTGTTTGGAAAGGAGCCCAATATATCCCACTTGCGAATTTTTGGGTGTGCGGTTTATGTACCGATTGCGCCACCCCAACGCACAAAAATGGGACCTCAAAGAAGGTTGGGCATATATGTCGGGTATGAATCACCCTCGATTATTAAATATCTTGAGCCAAAAACGGGTGATTTATTTACTGCAAGATTTGCAGACTGTCATTTTGATGAAACTCAATTCCCGACATTAGGGGGAGGAAATGATCAACTGAAAAAGGAAATATCTTGGCAAAGTCCATTTGATTTCCTTGATCCTCGTACAAGGCAATGCGAACTTGAAGTTCAAAGAATTGTGCATTTGCAGGGAATTGCAAATCAATTACCCGATGCTTTTAATGATGCTGCTAAAGTCACAAAATCATATATAAATGATGCAGCAAATGCACCAGCCAATATAAATGTCCCAGAAGGGCAAATTCCAAGTGCAAATGAACCTACTGCACGCCTGAAGCGTGGTAGGCCTTTGGGTTCCAAGGATAAAAATCCACGAAAGAAGAAAATTATCCATATGGGTGATAAATCAATCACAGATGATACTCCCGAAGGAGAAATTGATTCAACCCCCGAAAAGGTTGAACCTGAAAATATTCACCCAGAAGAAAATGAAGTTATTGAAACTTCTTTCAATTATATCAATACTGGGAAATGTTGGAACCGAAAAGAAACAAATGTTGATAATGCCTTTGCATACAACGTTGCACTCGATGTAATGGAAAATAAGGAGGATCCTGAACCAAGATCAGTTGAAGAATGTCGGAAAAGAAATGATTGGTCAAAATGGAAAGATGCGATTCAGTCTGAACTAGATTCACTGAATAAACGAAAAGTATTCGGCCCTATTGTCCAAACACCAAAAAATGTGAAGCCTGTTGGCTACAGATGGGTGTTTGTGAGAAAAAGAAATGAAAATAATGAAATTGCCAAATATAAGGCAAGGCTTGTAGCCCAAGGTTTTTCACAACGACCGGGAATTGATTTTGAGGAAACATATTCCCCAGTTATGGATGGAATAACATTCAGGTATCTAATGAGTCTAGCAGTACGAGAAAATCTCGAAATGAGGCTGATGGATGTTGTTACTGCATATTTATATGGCTCATTGGAAAATGATATTTTTATGAAAATACCTGAAGGGTTTAAATTACCCGAGTCTTGCAACTCAAAACCCAGAGAAAATTATTCCATCAAATTGCAAAAATCGTTGTATGGGCTCAAGCAATCTGGCCGAATGTGGTACAACCGCCTCAGTGAAAGTTTGATAAAGGAATGCTATATAAATGACCCGATCAGCCCTTGTGTATTTATAAAGAAAAATGGGTCAGAATTTGTGATCGTCGCAGTCTATGTTGACGATTTAAATCTAATTGGAACTCCTGAAAAGTTGAAAAAGGCGGTCGAATATCTGAAAAAGGAGTTTGAAATCAAAGATTTCGGGAAAACGAAATTTTGCCTTGGCCTACAAATTGAGCATTTGGAAATGGGCATATTTGTTCATCAATCACCTTATACCCAAAAGGTATTAAAGCAATTTCGAATGGATTATGCTCATCCGCTAAATAATCCAATGGTCGTTCGGGCACTTGATCCAGCAAAGGATCCATTTAGGCCAAAAGAAGATAATGAAGAGCAACTTGGCCCAGAAATCCCATATTTAAGCGCAATTGGTGCGTTAATGTATCTTGCAAACAGTACGCGACCTGATATCGCGTTTGCAGTCAATCTACTCGCAAGATTCACCTCTTGCCCTACTCAACGACATTGGAAAGGCATAAAGCATGTTTTTCGCTATCTCCAAGGAACAATTGATCTTGGGTTATTTTACCCAAAAGACTCTCGACATGAGT
Organism: Hygrophila difformis; assembly: GCA_030278955.1. Taxonomy (NCBI): domain Eukaryota; kingdom Viridiplantae; phylum Streptophyta; class Magnoliopsida; order Lamiales; family Acanthaceae; genus Hygrophila; species Hygrophila difformis. The sequence continues at coordinate 58,183,734 of JAOANR010000005.1, read as the reverse complement.
TAATTGGCTATGCCGATGCAGGTTATTTATCAGATCCACACAAAGCCAAATCTCAAACAGGCTATATCTTCACGTGTGGTGGAACTGCTATCTCTTGGAGGTCAATGAAGCAGACTCTAACTGCTACTTCTTCTAATCATGCCGAAATATTAGCAATCCATGAAGCAAGTCGAGAATGTGTTTGGTTGAGGTCAATGACTCAACATATATTGAAGAGTTGTGGTTTAATCATTGAACCACAAATGCCCCCAACAATTTTATTTGAAGATAATTCGGCTTGTGTAGCCCAGTTGAAAGGGGGTTATATCAAAGGAGATAGAACGAAGCATATTTCACCAAAATTCTTCTACACTCATGATCTTCAAAAGAATGGTGAAGTCGATGTGCAACAAATTCGATCAGAAAATAATTTAGCGGATCTATTTACCAAGGCATTGCCGACTGCAACATTCGAGAAACTCGTGAAGAAAATTGGAATGCGGCGGCTTCGAGATTTAAAATGATGTCCAAATCAGGGGGAGCATCTGATACAAGAATATTGTACTCTTTTTCCTTCACTTGAATTTTTTTCCCACTAGGTTTTTTCCAAGTAAGGTTTTAACGAGGCATATTCTTCGTATTGACGACATTCAAGGGGGAGTATTATGCATGTAAACAAAACATGTGAATGTCTAGTGTTCAACATCCATGTTCATGCCTTGATCATAAGGTTAGACATGTGAAAGTCTTGAAATGTATATGCCTTGATTATGAGGTTAGTAAATAGTGAGAGGATAAAAAAGTTTATAAATAGCCTATGTAATGTATTGAGAAGTTAGAAAAATTTTATGCAAGCTTAATACTTGTTTCATTTCATAGCCATAATTATTACACTTTATCCATTTTATTATCCCACCTTTAAACTTCCTTTCTTTCACCATTTAATCCCAATTTCCATTATAATACTTCCACTATAAACACAAGCTAATAAGCCATATACCATTTTATTGTACACATACATAAATAAAGATAGTTATTTCTATAACAGAAAGAGGTTTGTAATTATAGCCGGTAGAGAGTAATGAGAATAGGTGAATAGGAGGAATAGGTCTCATATTTTTGGCGTGTGCCAGCTAAGTGCCCATTAATGTTTGTGTAATGTTCTAACAACTTTTCCACAGTAGTTATTATTACAAAATACTATAAACATCACTGTACTGATCTTTATAGTCCACAGTAATAATTACTCCCTCCATTTTTAGTTCTCTTTTTAGATATTAAAAAGTGTTTCATAATAATTGTCAACTTAGGTAGTTATAGGTAGTTATGTTATGTTTTTATTATATTATCTTTTATTTTACATAAATGATATTTGTTGACATTTATTAAGAATGAGTTTAGTTGAATGGTAAAAATATAAATTTATGAGTTAATTAATTCAAACATTGGTCATTGAAATTGAGCTAGAAGAGAAGACTATTTAGGAACAGGAGTAATAATCTATATACTATGCACCAAGCACCAAACTAAAAGTCAGACCAAGGCTAACTACTCCAAGTCCATCTCTGCCTTCAGATTTGCCCTCCTAATTCCCTACGAACCTATCGTATCGTACTACATACTTCCTCCATCTTTAAATGGTTGCCCCATATATAATTTGGCCACTAATTCGTATAATGAGTTTGATTTAAAGTTTTATTATAGTTATATAAATTAAAATATAGTTAAGTGTGATCTTGTTAGATTCATCTCGTCTTGTATTTTTAAAATTTTGAAATTTTAGAAATTTTACATGTACTAAATTTGAGTTATTAATGATTTAAATGTGCATTGGACTGCGTGTTGTGTGTGTCCGTAGTAAAAAAAAAAAGAAAAAAAGAAAAAACAAACATAGGAAGTAGTATTAAAGTCGAGTGGAGTGTTTAACTTTATGTTTTACTAATATTTTCAATTACTGTACTACATAATACCATGTGATAATAAGATTATTTAATTAATTGTGTATATTTTTTTGAGAGGCTATTAATTGTGTATATGATATAACAGCTAGCTAGGATGATGTGAATATGTAAGAAAACTCGTACTATTTAATTGTAAGTAGAAATAATGATTGAATAATGAATACAATTATACTTTTATATATTTTTATATAAAATTGATCTGGGAGAGAACGTGTAAAATGGTCAAATATAAATATTTCTTCCATTCTGTTTATAAAAATGGTCAAATATAAAATATTTCTTCCATTCTGTTTATGTTATTACATTCGAATGTGTCACAAGATTTTAAGGAAAAATAAAGAAACTCGTAGCAAATTTTTTTTTGTTGCTAATGAGTAAGATATTAATTATCTTTGAATGAAGAAAAAACTTATGAATATAGTATTAATGCAACACCTATTGAAAAAATAAAACTAACTAGTACTATAAGATATATATTACTATACCAATGTAGTATAACATTGACTAATCCAAACACGGGCAATTATTTTGGCACCAAGCAAATCACAACCCAGCTTCGTTGGAAAAATAAAATAAAATATTATTACTAGAATGCCTTGTGGTGCATATAAATATATAATGTTATATTTTGTACCAAACATCATGCCTAAATTGTACTCCCTCCTCCTCATTACATTGATTTCCATTATCTCTTGTGCGTATGTTTTAAAATTATACGATTATACGATTTTAGCAGCAACTACTTGAATATTTATTATTTTTATATAATTACGGCAATCAAAATTAAGTAACAAAGGACCAACAGCAGTTGGCTTGAGTGGAGGGGGCTCTAGTCGCTTAAGCAATGTTTCGAACCTGAGCCTTGTGTATGCAAAAAACTGCTTTGGGAGAGGCGTCCTTAATTGCCCTTGCAGATCCTCGAGGAATTAGTCTTGGGTCCAATGTGGCTCGAGATACCCTGGTATTCACCTAAAAATTAAGTAACAAACAAAACAAAACTCAAAAGAAGTCTAATGTAACGGAGGGAGTATTGTTTAATGAAATGTAAGACCAAATCTGGGTTTACTCAGTCAACCAGGTAATTTCAATTTAAAAACATATGCTATATGTTTTCAAAAAATGATATAAAATCATTAACATAAATTGAAGGTCGTCTGAATTCGGTAGATTGATACTACCTCCATTCCTTAATATTTATCATGGACTCACATTTCACGCAATCCAATATACATTTTTAATCCGTAATAACCAAATTGCATACAACTAAAAATTATGAAAATTTGATATTCTAAATCTATGCGATTAGACGAATCCAACAATATCTTACTTGACTATATTTTATCTTATATAAATGTATTAAAAATTCGAATCAAAGTTACTCAATGAACAGTAACAAAATACACAATGTGTCAATAATTTAGGAACGGAGAAAGTATTTGATAGTACTAGGTAAGTAGATGAACTTATTTCGTTTAATTTTAAGCGTGACCCGAAACTACAGAAATGATAAGCAATGCCATTACATATTCTTATTTGGGTGAACTTATAACTTTTGTTTTCTTTGACCCGTGCTTAAATAAAAAAATATCGTATTTCTAATAAAATTGTTTTTAAAAAAAAAATTAAGTCACAATTTTATTTTCTTGTATATAAAATATTATAAATTACTTAAATAATTTAAAATTATTTTAAAATATACTAATATTTTTTCAAAAACTAAAATCTACAAGCACTTGGAAAAAACTGATCCAATGGCTAGGTAATTTGAAAAGATGTTACTTCCATCGTCCCATGATATTTGTCCTATTTAACTTTTTGACAATATTTATTATTTAACTTTGACTTAATTTTATTGCAAGTACATATTTTAAAAAAATAGTCGAGTTGGGTCTTGTTAGAATGGTATAATTATGTAGTTTTAAAATATATATTTTCAATAATTTTTTGTTGTACATATTTTGAAAAATTAATAGTTAAAATAGTGAATTGAATTATGTGCAGAAATAAATAAAAAAAAAAAAAAGTTAAAACGAGACAGAGAAAAAGTATATTACTTCATGTATTTAGACGTTAGGGGCATGAATAATGAGTGTTATAACAAGTCCGATCCTGTTTTATCTAGTACACATGTGAGATGTTGTCTGAAGTGTGAACCTTTGTGATGTAATAAGATGGGACCCATCACTGAAATTATAAAGTCTGTATTAATCTTTGAGTCCAAAACTGCCATCTTCCAACTGAACAACTGTCGCACAATTTTCAAACTTCAACTGTACTTGCATGGCTGAATTGGTCAATTGGTCCCCACCTTCTTTTTTCTTTTCTCCTAAAATTTAAAGAAAATAGATTAGAGTTCAATAAACTACGTTCAATTTTACAAATACTCTAGTACTATGTTTGATTATTTTTTGAAATTTAGTACTTTCTAGTTTTTATTAGATGTTTTGAAATGCTAGTTGGAAGAAATGGCATTACCCGTGGTTGACATAGGGTTTTAGGGTTGGGACGAATTTTCTAATATAATTTTTTTTCTCACAACATATATACAATAATAAAAGATATATTATATCAAAAATTAATTATAAATATTTTATTTTTACGTTAGGGGCAACAATTGTAATCTACTAGTCGCCATATTTTGAGCTCGGGGGCGACATTATAGAAGTTGCCTTCTACTATAGATAAAATTTATAAAGTTATATAAAAAATTTATAACAATTTTTGAGCTTGGGGGAGGGCCAAATTATAGAATATTATTTTCTACTATAGCTCAAATACATATACTATATACAAAAATAAAGGTAAATTTTGAACTAGGAGGGGCGGACGCCCCCCAAGCCAGTACATGCGTCCGCCACTGGATGTTTATTATGGAAACAAGTTTAAATCCATTGTACTTGTGTGCATAAATGTGAGGTTATATAGGTGATGAGTAACCCCCTTTTGATTCGTCTATGAAAGGGGTTTAAGTCCATTGTACTTCTATATACTCTGGTATTTATATTAGTTTCATACATACATCTAATTATAACATCATATTATAGACCTCAATTAATGTTGTTTAGACAGATTTTAAAAGATGTGCAGTATCATGAAGTTTGAAACTAACATATACTCCTGCAAACATGTATTATAGGCAAAGAGTCAAGATCGTTTTATTTGTCAATCCCATTTACAAAAACATGTACTACTACTCCCTCCTTTCATCAATAGTAGACGTTTTAAGAAAAATTGCGGATACCAATAAAATGTAATGATTAGTCCCTAATTTCCATTTTTGCCCCTATATGTAAAAAAAATTAAAATTAAGTGGAGAGAGACTGCACAGTATTCTAGGAGTAATGTTTATAAAAGAATAAGGATAATATTGAAAAAATATGATATTGATGGGTAAAATGACAACTATTTTGGAATGCTTTTTGGTTTCTAATAAGATAACTAAAATAGAACGGACAGAGTACTATTTATTATAAATATAAGTATATATTAGTATGTCTTTATACTCCTACTTCATCCAATAAATCTACTATGAGTATGTTTGGGAGCAAACATATTTGTTAGCATATAGTATATTGGAAGAGCATATCATCTCATATTTCTCTCTCCGAATTCGCTATATGCGAAAAATGTAGGAATAATGAGGACCGGTTACCGCAGTGTCAGTTTGAAACTGTACGTACCAGTAAAAGTAATTAATATTGGGCAGGGAGGGACAGTTACGCAGTGTTTGTAAAACGGTTGGTTGACCGGCTATTACCAGTTATGTCCTCCTCCTATAGGCTACATACAGCCTGGAGACTGGCTGAAATTCGGCGCCAACTATGTCATCCCCCCGCCATGTCATCAATTTCAAACGGTCTTCATTAAATTAACCAATATGCTCTCCAACCTGGCAGACTACCAGTAATCTAAGTCACATTTATGGATGATAATCAAAATATTTTTTTAAAAAAAAATAAAAAATAAAATACTTTTCAAATTTATACTGGTATAATATTAATAAGAATAATTTAATTTCATATATTTTTTTCTTATAACAATTAGATTACATTCATCAATTAAGTTATATTTATAATTAGTAATTACCAAACTGACACTTAAAATTATTATCAAAATGGAGTACATAGTTATATGTAATTGTGGTATTGACACTAATTGCACCCGTGTATAGAAAAAAAAAGCTAAGTAAAAATAAATGGTAAAGAATACATTCTTTTAATTTCTAATAAACAATCACTATTATGAAGAATAATTGCATATCCATAAAGTTAGTATACTAAAATGATTCAATATATACACACACATAATTGGATTGCTCTAAAAAATTAAGAAAATGAAATATAATTGGAAATATGACTTTACATTATAATAACAAAATAATCTGTATTTTTTGAAACTTTTTTTTAAAAAAAAAACATTCGTAAAAACATCTTTTTTCGGTAAGATGTTTATAAAAGGAATGGTTTAAATCTATTATTTGCATTCAAATTAAGGGTGGAACTTGAAAGCAAGTATTGAACTTTCAAATTTATGATTAGGTCACTTATTCATTCTTTTTTCTTTTTCTTTCTTTATTTATTTATTTAATTTTTTTGGTATTTTGAAATTAGAAACAAGCTAGACTCAAAATAAAAAACTTCTCCCCCCCAAAAAAAAAACAAAAAAGTAAATAATAAAATAGTAGTACTACTAATAGAGAGCAGTGAAAGTGTGAAAGAGGGCATCGAGTCCAGTCAATAGTTGTCCAGCTGGGATGTGATGTGACCCTCCCTCCTCACTTTGCTAGCTGTACCCCATTCCCAATCCATTACACTTACCTCCTCAATCTTTTCCATTTCCATTTCTATTTACAATTTCCTCCCATCTATTGGAGTAATTTGTAGTACAATCTACCACTCTATACACTATACTACTGTAATTATAATTTTGTATTTTGTATTCACATAAAAACAAAATACCGGAGACCCGTACTAAACTTTTTTTTTTTTAAAAAAAATTAACTTGTACTATTGGATGTTTGTTATTTCTCCCGTCTCATTCAAATTGCTACACTTCCTCCTGACACGTATGCCGAGACATATTTTTAATGGTTAATAACTTAAATTGTATAAAAGAGAAAATTATAAAAAGTTGATATTATTAAACTACAAGATTAAACGAATCTACCAAAATTTCACTTGATTATATTTTTTCGTACATAACTATGATAAAAAATTGAATCAAAGTTAAACAATGAATAGTGTCAAATAGTGCTCCTTAGCAATTACAACGAGACGGAGGTAGTATTATTTATTACTTCCTACGTTTAGAAAAGATAGCTACATTTTGTAAAAATGACACTATTCGCATAAACATTTTACTTGAAGTTTTATCATAGTTATACAAGTTAAAATATAGCCAAGTGAAATCTTGTTAGATTTATCTCGTCTTGTATTTTTTCAATATCAAATTTTTAGAATTTTTACTTGTACCGAATTTGAATTATTAATGATTTAAAATGTGCATTGGACTGCGTGCTGTGTCGGTTCGTATCAAACAAAAAAAATAGATGAAGTATTAAATTTTAACTAAAATTTCTATTATAATTATATAAAAAATATAATAAATTTTGATTTTATATTTTATGATTTTAAAATATTAAATTTTTATAATTTATTATTTTTTTTTAAAAAAAAGAGTATTATGTATGTATGTGTGTATATATAATGAAATGAAGTATATATATGTACTCCCTCCCCAAATATCCCCTAAAACTCCCAAATACTCCATCCGAGCAACAGGCAATAACCATGGCCGACCAGATTAAGGGTCCCTGGAGCCCCGAGGAGGACGACCTCCTCCGCCACCTCGTCGACAAGCACGGCCCCCGTAACTGGTCCCTCATCAGCAGGTCCATTCCCGGACGCTCCGGCAAGAGCTGCCGCCTCCGCTGGTGCAACCAGCTCTCCCCCGACGTCGAGCACCGTCCTTTCTCCCCAGATGAAGACCGCACCATCATCCACGCCCACGCCCGCTACGGCAACCGTTGGGCCACCATCGCCCGCCTCCTCTCCGGCCGGACCGACAACGCCGTCAAGAACCACTGGAATTCCACCCTCAAGCGCAAGTCCGGAACTTTCCACAACGCCGGCGGGAATGATCCAATGGACCAACTCCCGCACCACCAACGCCCGTCCAAAAGATCCGCAAGTGCCGGGTCGGGGATTCCGGGTTCTGGCCCGGGCAGTCCGTCCGGCTCTGATATATGTGACTCGAGCTTTCCAGTGGCGCCGCCGCCTCCTCCCGCGGTGGCTGTGGATGATCCACCGACGGGGCTTAGCCTGTCGCTTCCCGGAGCGGGATTGGCGGAGTCGACCGTGACTAAACCCAATCCGACCACCCAATCGTATCCTATTCCGGCTGTGGTTGCGGCGGCGGAAGACACGGTTTATTTGCCGTTTGGGGCGGAGCTGATGTCGGTGATGCAGGAAATGATAAGGGCGGAGGTGAGGAATTATATGGTGGGGATGCGCCGGGAGGAGGAACACATTCAGCAGCCGTACGATCATCAGGGGATAATTTGTGTTCAAGAAAACAATGCCAATGAGGGATTCAGGAATTATTAAATTAGGGAAAGATCAGAATGGGGATGGAAATGGTGAAGATGAGAGACGATCTCTGTTTCTTGTTTATTTGGAGTTCCTTTTATTTAATTTTATTTTTTTTTTCCGTTCTTTTTAATTTTTTGAAAGGTGGAGTCGTGGAGAATAGAAATAAATTTTTGTACTGTACAGGGGGAAAAGGGAGATGTAGCAGAAAAGGGACCGGAGGAATTTGCTTCTTTTTGTCCATAGCCAGGCAGGTTTTGGGGGAAAACAAGACAAAAATATTTCAACAGAATCCAAAAAGTTGTTACAAGAAAAGAGCAAATTCAAAAATTCAATCTAAAACCAAAAGCACATCACTGATACCAATAACAAGGAGAGATGCAAAATTTGCTGGGCTGGCACTGAAAAAGGGCATTGGATATTTGGATTACTCAGGTTGAACAAAACTAGCAAAGATAAGTTTAAAAGGGTAGACATTTGTTCACATTTTGTACTAATAACAGGCATTTAGTAGTATTTCTTTATTCTATTCATTACCAGCTATTCTGCGGGTTTTATACCTTTTCATTTTGAGCGCCATTACCTACACACAAGTAGTACTCGTATCTACTATTTGAATTCCTAATTATACTTATATCAGTAGTTATTAATGCACGTAATGTAATGCAATCCCCCCCACCCCTTACAACACCGGTCGGACAGTTTTGCATCAAAAGGATATCAAATCCACAATTAAAACTCATTATTTTAAAGATGAATTTGGATTTTGAGAAAATGAAAAACATGTTGAAATATTACTTGTAAGGAGAAGTAAACAATTAATCAAATGAGTATTAAAATATACTTCTGTAACTGTATCTGATAGTACAACCAAAAATAATACTCCTATAAAACATTTTATTAAAAAACTCACTCAAACTAATCAAATTACAGTTCCAAAAGAATAGGTAGATTTTATTCAGAGAACTACTATTTTTCAATGAAATGTATTTTCTAAATTTATAAACATACATACATTTGTGATATTTGACTCCGAAAATTTTCCCATACACGATAAACAGAAACCAATTCACCGCTAATGATTCAGCCGCATCCAAACTTTTCAAACACAAGCTGACGCGGTTTCGAACAAATGGACCAAAAGTTCACACGATGTTTCATGGACAAACCAAGAACACATACACATATAGAAGCAGAGAGAACACTATTACACTTACCTTAGACCGATTCGTATCCCAGCTTACTGAAGAATCCAGAGACGAGTAAATCCTGCTTTATCGGTAATACGAAAGTTAGTTAAGCTCATGTCTGAATAAAGATGATGCCACCTTAACATCCAATAAACAGTTTGGCCAAGTTTTTTGACATTACCTGAGAAAAGCAGCCAGGGACAATGCATTTTCGGCAAGACTCTTGCTTACAACACTGTCTGTATCTGATTCCATCGTCCTTGAAGTCAAAGAGCTACCACCTGGAAAGCACAATACAAGCAACAACATCCTCTTGCATTGAGTCAAGAGTTCAGAAGGCAAATAGGCCAATTAAGTATTAAGTATACCATAAATAATGCCATGTTTTAGAGATTAAAATTAAAAGAACAAAACATGTGGTTACACTCCCACCTTGCTAAAATGCATGTAATGCACACAACAAAGCTCAGCAAAGAATGGAAGTGTAAAGACAAGGGACGTGTTTTACAATTGAAGTTGAAGAGTTTGAGGTAATGGGGCACGTCTACAATATGTAGTGTTCTATTGAACTCGAAGAAATAAGGTACGAAGAAACAGGAGCTGAAGGACCTATCGCTTATAAAACAAAATGAATGTCTGACGACATGCATAAGTGCATCATGCCAATCCAACAACTGAAACTAATTTTCTGCAAGACATTATACCAAAAGATATAATTACAACAGGGATGTATTGGATGTTGAGTCAATGATCCTTCTCCTTCCCCTTGGCAGTTCCTTCAGTTGCTTTTGGGCTTTCGTAATCAGCAAGAAAGAAAGTGCTTTCATTATTTTGCAGAAACCTACAAGAGAGGGGGGCGGGGGGGAGGGGGATGTGATGGATATGATAAGTCCAATATCATCCTAATAATCAATGTATATACAAATTTACACTGCATATTAGTGATGTATTTATATTATGTATAAATGACTAATGTTCACTAACGTCTAAACACTCATTTCATGAATAAATGAACACTAAAATTTATTCATATACCCTTTATTTATTACACAAACAATGACACTAGCCGGGCCACATTCACTGCACAGTCAAGAACACAGTTGTCCATTTACAGCCCTGGAAGCAGGTAAGAAAACTGAAATATTTCTGTATGATACTTAAAGCTTGTGTTTTCACTTTAAAAATGTTACACGCGCAGAATTCAGTGAGACAAATGATCGGAATGCGTGAAAAATAATTTTTTTGCAGCAGAAAGCCAGGAATACTCTAATTTGTTTTTCACCAAGAGCTTAATACGATACTCACTGCAATTTTGCAATAAATAATTATTAAAAATATTATTCTTGACTAACTTATGCAGCAACTGATATCAAGAACAGATAACCAGACAAATTGATGACATGAACTGAGACAAGATCAATAGAGCTCATACTTGAGAAATTCAAGCAATTTCTGTTGCAACCGGGTCAAAGTTTCCTCTTCAATTTTCACAAATGCCAACAACTCTGGCAACTTCACTGCAAGTAACAAAAGAAAATAATAAACACAATTTTCAAATCTGATACCAACTAAGAATCTCTTAGGAGAAAACCATTTGTTGAATCAGACCTCTTATCAAAAACTCAGTTCGGTTAAAAAAGAAAAGGAAAAGTTAAATCGTGAGCATACCAAAGAGGCGCAATAAATGTTCAGCCCCATATATAGTTGATGGTGAAACATCATCTGAAACTGCCTCTCGATACTGTTGGCGCTCTCTTTTGTACAAAAGAATAGCTGGCAGAGCTTTGTCAAAGTAACTTCTTAATCCATTTAAAATTTCTCCAACTGCGTCAGTCATCCTGTATTGAAAGGATTATATACCTATGCCAACATGCTCTAAGATTAAACATTTTGAGAAACAAATGCAATTAGTTACACTCAAATCATACGTTCATACATAGTGCTATTGTAACTAACTAATTCAAGTAGTAATTATTAGCCGAGAAGATGGTTTTCTTCGTACCATTGCAATTGGGCAATCATTTGCCAAAAAGCAAACTAGTTGACAGATACCATTTCAGTAGATACAATGTGCTATTGGGGTTTTAAATGTCACTATAATCCATGTAATGAAGTTAACATTAATAATAATAATAATAATAATAATAATAATAATAATAATAATCCCTCCGTCCCGCTAATAATGTCCCAAAACTTTTGGGCATGGTATTTTATGTGGGGATAGTTAGTATTCAATGTAGGGGTAGATTAGTGTTTAAAGTGGGGGTAAATTAGGAATTTATGTGATGTAATTTGAATGGGTTTGAATTTTTAATTGATTTATTTATGCGTGATGTGATAGTTGTGTGTTCTAAATTTTAATATATTTATTTATTGATGTGATGTGATGAGAGAGAGTTTGGTAATTAAAGTGTATAATTATTTCCTAAAAGGGAATGTGACAATTGTAATGGGACGGACCAAAAAGGAAAGTGAGACAGAATTAGTGGGACGGAGGGAGTAATAAAATACATAAAAAACAAAATCAAGAAAAAGAAAATAAAACACTGGAATTTGAAAATTAAAATTTCAAGACAAATGGAAGAGTTGCGGGCATCACATCCTCTCATGTTTTTTGCCAGCCATTTTTTAATCAGAACTGTATCTTCCATCACTAAATATAAAAATTAAATTTAGAGATTGAAGAGTTACTGCATATATCAGGAAAAAATGTAAGGTAAAGGGTGGAGTACATCACAAAGGCACTTGAATCAACAGAAGAATTGCAAATAAAAGAACTCACATGCCCTTCTTGGACCGATGTTCAAGATATTTTGTCAGTATATCATCCACATTAGGAGATCTCGGAAGTTTCATAAGCTGCAAGCAAGAACCCTTTAATTATACCATTTCAGTTGCATAGTATAACATACATTCTATGCATTATCAGGTGCACATGTATTAAAAGAAAATGATTGTAACTGCAATAAATCTGCATTAATAGCTTGCTAGCATTCAGATTCATGCAGCTGGAGACTTGAGAACACTCAAGTAAACTGTAAGTCTTACAATGAACAAGATATACTTATCATGATTATTTTACAATAGTTCTCTGCAGCATCCACATAGTAACTTTAGATGGAAAGGAAGCACTCAAACAACAGTTTTTAAGGAACTAGATTTATAATACATATATCAGATTAAAATTTATAAAAGCATCACATTTTCTCAAATACATTCAAATTATATATTACAACTAATTTCTAACTTAATCAGAGTATGGGTTAATTGAATTTCTCTACTGCATAATGATTGATGAATCTTTTACCATTGACATGTAATGAAAGAGAGCATTATTTATTTAGTTAAGGAAATCAATACCTTGTTTTGCTGAGTGATAAACTTCCAATCATCAACCAATCGCTTCTTCAAATTTGGTGGAATTTGGATCTTGAAAAACTTTTCTGGCGGGGGATCAGCCTAATGAATTAAAGACCAGAAAATGGGCCATGAACAAAAAAATCAAGTTCCAGCAAGTTTTTTATTTGACAACAATCAAAATTTCAATGATAACCATGTCAAAACCCAACAGGCTATGAAGCGTACATAAAGGAACAGCAAAATCATCACTTCTTTGTAGTGTATATTTAGAGGAAAAATGACCAGTCTCCAATAGTAGAAATTAACATTACTCGGTAGTCATTTCTTAGCTTTCTCTCACATTACATCGAGTGATGATGGCAAGCACATAGTGATAATTTGTGTGATTTGAAGGCACAACCAAATACCATTTCCAATAATGAGAACATAATACATATAAGCCTTTAAGGGTGCGTTTGGTACAGAGAATGAAATTGCAGAGAATTGATGGCAGAGAATGGAATTGCAGAGAAATGGAATTGGGTCAGAGAAAGAGAATTGATGCTTCTGTTTGGTATAACAGAGAATTCAATAGAGAAATAGAAAAAATAATCAATTATCTTGTTTGGTTGATTAGATAATTCAACATAGAAATTAAACATGAAATTAAATTGTGTTTTTCTTTGTTTAAAAATATTTAATTATATTATCTGTTTATTATAAATAAAAAAATATAAATATAAATAAAATATGTATCTCAACTACATTTCTTTTATTAATGCTTACCCAAAAAAAACTATATTTCCTTTATTTATTTATAATAATAAAAAATAAAAAGATGCTTAAATAAAAGTTAAAAATATTTGTCAAATTGTGAAAAAAAAAAAAAAGAAAGTAAGAAAATCGGAGAGACGCAAATGATGGATGATAAGGAAGGAAAAATCGATTTCACTATTTTAAGCTTAACCCACCAATTCTCTATAATTCTCTTTATTTGAGAGAGAATTAAAACTAGGGAATGAGAATTGATTTAATTCCTATTTATCAATTCTCTTATGTTACCAAACAAGGGAATTGGGCTCAATTCCTTTTCTCTATGCCCAATTCCCTATACCAAACATACCCTAAGGGTTTGTTTACGAAACTTGGATTATTAAGTGGATGAATTTGAATCATTGAAGTGTTAATTTAAAAAGTATAAAATTGATGGTTATAATCATCTTTAAATTTGAAGCATATGATTAAGTTATTTTTTACAATAGCAATATCTAAAAATCTAATTCCTTAATTACGTTCGCAATTATCTAATTGGCTTAACGACTGAGTGCTTAATTCATTAATAGTATTAAGTAATAAGTGGTGTTATCAAACAAGCCTCTAGTGTCAAAAATTAAGTTCAACAAGACAGTGGGTAAAGAAACTGTGCAGTAGCAGAATATTATGCTTGAATAAAAAGACAATGAAGCTGAAAGAAACACAAGCATGAGAATGTTTGGAGATAATTGTTTATATGACCAATGATGTAACCATGAAGTGATGAAACCAGACTTGGATTAGGATGATAAATTATAACAAACCTCAATGGTTGAATCGGCCTTCCGTTTTTTGCCCTTTGTAGCTGCAATATCATGAAGAGAAATTACATACTCTCAAAAGTATCATAGAAACAAAGAGCTTTGTCATTCAATCAAGAGGATTACTACACTTAATACTACACATTAAGTACTACAACATATGGAGCTGGGAATCAAACAAAATCACTAAAAAATGTTCTAGTTATTTCTCAATGTTATTATGACTAGAATTTTGTTTAACTTTTAAACAGGTTTTGTGAAAATAAAAAATGGAATTGACTTTAAACTTTTGTTCCCAATGTTCAAAGCTACAAAACAGTGAACCCTGAGGTAATTGTGGGAGCAAGAAAACACAATGCAAGAATCATAGCTGATTATAACAAAATAATCAATCCTTCTCAAAGGTAATGAAAGGTGGAAGACAGAGAATTCAGAACATATGAATGCTACAGAAATATACCTGTATTTTTTGCTTCCTCTTTATCCACTTTTGCATCTGCAAATCCCTCAACAAACACAAACTATTTTAATACAAGAAATGCCTTCCTAAAATTATACACCCACTGACCCAAGAGCATAAGGCATACCGGCTGAGCTTTTAGATTTTGTTTGTGCAGAGCGACCAGATTTAGTACTTTTCTCCACACCAGCTTTCTTATCAAGGGCCTGTTGCTTCAAAATATTCTCTTCAGTAAGTTTCATCAAGCGATCCATGCCTACCCATTCATCCCAACTAATTGGCAAGATATTGAAGGCTTTGGTTAGTGATTTATTTGATGTTTACTAAAGCATCACATAAAAATATTAATTTTACCAGTATAACTTTTTTATAAAATTTTAAAACACCATCGACTTGAGACAAATAAATTTACTTTGTAACAGAAGAAAAAGAGTGCTGGATTTTATTCTAAATCTGCCAAAGAGATATAGCCTGATATGGATGAGAGAACTAGACAAAATACATAATCAACCAAACTTTAACCATTGCAGGCAGAGATCATAATAATAACCATGTGAAGTATACCAGGCCAATAAATGAAGCACATAATATCCATGCATTTGCAAAAGACTTTATTTATATGAAATAAACCTGTATGGCTGTATCAAAGCATGGATATTAATACCTACTATTACCTCCCACAATACCTCACATCCAGTTTCTTAACAAAGTCTCTTCTTGTTTTATCACTTTAGCTACCTAGGTGCTTGTCATATACACTAATACCAAAATAAGGAGGTGTATAACATAAGGATATGTTGCAGGACATTTATATCTCAAGGAAAAAGATCTCCAAGGGGTGTGTGTGTGTGTGTGCACCCATGCTCGTGCATTTGTGTGTGTGGGAAGGGAATGGGTTATGTTGCCTCATGCTGTTCAGATGAAGAAAAATAGTTGATATGCCATGTCTGAATACTCACTTTTTGTTCCAACCCTGCAGATAAATAAAGAAGCCATTAGTCCATGCCACAACAAAAACCAACACCATTAATTAATTATGCAAATAATATCAGGCTAGTGCCACCTTGATCAAAGTTGTAAAAGGCAAATCGGGGAGCGTGGCACAAAGTCTCTAACATGCCATGGCACACACCATATCAAAGGATGCACATATTTATAAAATACTATGAATCTGTGTGTGTGTGTGAAAAAAATACTACATGTAATATTATTTTCACCATCTAAACCCGCAATCATAATAAAAAAAAAAAAAGAAAAAATCAATATTTAAAAGCATGTGTCCTTGGTGTTAGTGTTTGCACTTGGATTGCTAGACTGATTAATCTCAAAATTGAGAAACCAGGCCCAAATCACTCCTATAGACATTAAAACACAAATAAAAAGAAAAGGAACAATTTTGTGCTCTTAATTCATTGAGGCAAGCATGTCACACGCCTTTGCGCCTTGCACATGCCATTAGCCTGCCTCAGACAAGGTCCATGCTATGGATAATGCAAATACAAATTATTTATAGCGATTCTAATTTGATAAAAGGAGAAGTTGTCATCTACTCACAAGATAATGAAGAAAAAATCTCCATTCATTCTTCCGGATCTCTGCTTTTTGAACCTTACATAAAAAAGCAATCATCACTACTTAAGACCAATAACATAAAAAGCAAATGATCATAAAAGAACAGTATAAACGTTGAGGGGGTAGGAACTCAAGAAATATCGCTGATCATAGGATCTACATAAAATTGTTAGCAAACCAATACCCATGCCATAATTCCATAATGAAAATTGAAAACTAACCCAAAGAGAAAAGAAAAACAATTGTAATTCCTTCAAAAAATAGACAACAAATACCCAACTTAGAGGATGTTCCCGTGAGCTTTTTAAAAATGAAGAGCTTATAAGACAAAATATATTATTTTAAAAATTAGCTATTTTTACATGTTTGGATAAATAAGAGGACTTATCTTCTAAACTATTTAGTATTTGGCAAATTAAGCTTTTGTATATGTAATATTATTAAAAACATATAGTTAGTTATATTTGAAATTAAATTTAAATTTACGGTATACAAATTAAAAGAGTAATCAACAAATTTTATGGAAGAAAATCATGTGTATTTATCTAAGAGAGCTTATTTTATTGTCCTGGAAGCTCCTATCCACTTAGTTTACCTAACAAATTGACATGTCTTATAAGCTTTCAAATGTCTTATGGTCCGCCAAACACCCCCTTAATATCACATTTATTGGTGTTTGTTTGTATAATAAAAAGATTATTATATCCCAGAATAATACTTTTTCTATGTATATACTCATGTGTAAGGCAGAAATAATGAAGATGCATTCATAAATATAATGGATGTATTTAGATTGAGGATTTACTAAAAGTTGTATTTGCTCCCTGCAAATACAAAAACAAAAATCCCCCAGAATGCACGGGCTTCAATTCCTTCATCTAGAAAAGGAAACCATGAACACCATTCATACAGATATTCTTTGTGCACGATGCATAAGACCATAACAATAACGTGTCCTTTTCAAAACAGGATTTAGCTCAAAATATCAATCACAAACTTCTTAACTCATAACCAACAGAAGCTAAATATAATGGCCCAAAAAACACAAGAAAAGCCTGATCCTATAAAGATACCCGGGGCAATCGTGCTTTTTCCTCTGGAGAAAAAAAAAATCAAACCAAAAGCATTAACTAATGCTAATCATCAAGGGTAACATGGAAAACATATTAATTCCTAAAACCTAGCAAAGCCATAAAGTTATGAAGAAACACAAATTTATCGACACTCATAATTAACTCAAAAGTGTTAATGTTAACATAAATAGAAAGGTGACTTTGAATCGGCAGTCAATTTCCCAAAATAACCACCGAAACAATGCGCTAATTAGAATCAAAACCCCTAATCATGGTTCATTCAACAAAATTTAAAACAATAAATTCATTAATCCCACGCAATAAAAATAGAAACAGTTACTTATTCTTTTTAACAAAAAACACCAAAATAAAAAATAATAATAATAATAATAATTTCGTCAAACAAAGACCAAAAACCCTAATTATAAAATTAAAAATAAAATAAAATAGGGTCATGCCTTGGCTTCGTAGATACGAGGCCCATGATAGGCAAGAACCCGCTCCCCTTCGGTGAACGAGCTCTTCGTCACGGACTCCGTCGCATCGCCGGATGAATTCTCGCTGTCGCTCGCCGACACCATTTTCGTTCTCCCACCCGAAAGATTTCCTCGAAGAAATCAGTTGTCCTATTCAGGATATCAATTGATGAATAACATGGAATCAAAGAACACTGTCAAAATTGATCTGCCCGCACCCTCATGTTGCAAGCTCAGATGCGTTTCCCACCTCTCTGCCGGATTTTCAAATTAAACTGGTGGAGCGGAACGGATGCCTACAGCCTACTGAATGGTAATTTGGCAAATCTCTGCGCCTGAACCCGACAGAATCCGGAGCGGGTTATGGAGCGGGTTTTTAATTCCACTATGCAACTGCGCGGTCCGCAGTCCGCACAACGTCCAAACATCAAATAATCACCCCATCCGTTGATATTTGTTTCGATTTACACGCTTGTTGAAATTACTAATACTTAAAAAAATATGTAAATGAAAATTAAAATATTTAAAATTGTGTAATTAAATAAATTTAACTTAAGTTAAGTTGACAAAAAAAAAAATTAACTTAAGTTTAATAGAAAATAATATAAAATTATATGGCATTGACTTCCACTACCATTTCTTTGGCTTCGACTCCTAAAAGAAATAATGGAAAAGAATGGAAAGCGCCAATTTTAGTTGGAATGAGGGAATAAACATTTGATAACTTAACTAATGTTATTCTGAGAAAATTCCGGAGGAGATTGTGTGCATGACCATGCAAGCATCATATATGTGATGTTAAAGTCGTGAGGTGTGATGGATGAAATGGTATAGAAGTATATATTGTGTTATGTGAGAGATATTTTATGTGATGGCATAATGAGATGGAAGAGATGTTTTATGTAATGCGGAATATATTTTTTGTGATATCTGGATATGTATACTTTTAAAGGGGTTATACCGTAATGAATTGATAAATTCCATATATCTCTCCCATATTCAATACTATTCTCGTTTTATATTAATTGACTTTCTCTATATGAGTTTTAGTAAAATATTGTTACATTGTTGTACTTTTTTTTCTACTTTCAACTCATTTATTTTTTTTAAATATAAAAAAATATCAATTACTTTTAACAAGGAATACATAGCCATACCTTTTTAAAAAAAAAATTGATGTATCAAGCGTGGAAAAAAAATGTAACTATATATTTTTTTATGAACAATTACGCATAAGCATCGGCTAAAGAGAAAGCTACAAAAATTGACTGAAGGAGGGGTGAAGGAAAGAGAAAGCAAGAAAGCCACACTTGGCAAGTAAAGCCGAATTGCTTTCCCTCAAAATATGAAACTAACTGACCCCGGAAGGTGAGCCAAGAAATCCCGGATGTTCATAACCAAGGAGAATAGGCTATGATCCATAGCGCAGAATGAATAAGTCAAAGAACTTCAAAAGAATTAGTGCAGTAGCAAGCACTTGTAAACCCCAAAGCTTGAGGGCTCCCATTTCAAATCCCATGAATTTCCACGGCTAGGTTAGACGCAATGCCAACAAAATTTGAAAAATCCTCGATCCAAATGACCATCATCATGACGAATCACACCATAAAATCCTGCCTCACAAGGGTTGCCATACTTGATCAACGGATCTTGATTTAAATTAAATATTATTTAGTACCTTAAATTACCTAATACTGTATCTTAAAAGAATTGGGTTTGAATTACTTTCAAATTGGGTAGGCATTGCCCGCTTAATGCCACCCTACGCGGCTACACCCAACACCATCTCCACATTTATAAAATTTTAGTACTATCAATTTTAGATCCGGGGACAATTATGAATTAATTATAATAGGAGCGGTAGGTAATGTATATTTAGGATTAATTAATTATAATTATGAATTAATTTTAAATTTTTTCCCTAGCTTTATAGGCTGTAACGCTTAAAAGAAAAGAAGAAAAGTATTGCAATAAATTTAGTTGTTGGATGTATAGGCCACATTTATTATTTTGTCTAGTGTACATTCATTATTAGTGCACCTTACATCTGGTTTCACGTGGTATCGGTATTTTCTATGCCTATAAATCAATGCAGTATGGAATGAAAAAAGATAGATCATTTTCTGATCAAGAATTCTCTCTTTCTCTCTTACATACTTTCTCTCTCTCCATTTGTATTACGTCTTCTATTTTTTATTTTCAATTATCTACAGTCTGCACTACTATATATATACAGACGCCATATATTTACTTAATACACATATATATACACATACACACTAAGTTATTCGTCCATAAACTTATAAATATCACAACACGTTATCAGCACGAGGAGACTCTGTCCAGATTATCATTTGAGGTATAATCTCTTATTTCTAAACTTTCAATAAGATTATGGCTAACATTGCAAAGCAGGAATTTGCTCCCTTAACCGTTGAAGGAAGCAATTATATGTCCTGGGCCCGAGATGTGAAAATGCATCTTACTTCAATGGGCCTGGAATATACTATTGCTGAAGGCAAAAATCCCAGCCATCAAAATCAGGCAAAAGCCATGATTTTCTTGTGCCATCATATCGAAGAGGCACTTAAAATGAAGTACGTGACTGTGGAATCCCCACTGGCATTGTGGGAAAAGCTGAAAGAAAGATATGATAATCTTAAAAAGACGGTGCTTCCAAAAGCCCTTGATGACTGGACAAACCTGAGACTTCAGGACTTCAAAACAGTCCGGGAATATAATTCCGCTGTGTTCAAAATTACGGCCCAATTGCAATTATGTGGGCAAAAGATATCTGAAGCAGAAATGCTTGAAAAAACGTATTCTACGTTTCATGCTAAAAACTCAGTATTGAGTGAGACATACCGTCAAAAAGGTTTTCAGAGATATTCTGATCTTATCACCTGCTTATTATTGGCTGAACAAAACAGCCTATTGTTGTTGAGAAATCATGAATCTAGGCCTGCAGGTGCAAAACCGTTCCCTGAGGTGAACGCGGCTCAATCATCGAAATATGTGCGTGATCGTGGGCACTTTAAAAATCAAAATGATGATCGTGGACAAAATCGGTATCAAAATCGAGGCAGAGGTGAATCATCTCGTCAAAATAATTATCGAAATAAGCCTCGATTTGAGCAAAATCGAGATATGATACCAGAAGGCCTTACAAACCACAACAAAGAAATTATGCAAGAAAGCATAAACAAAATGATGAAATTTGTGATCGTTGTGGAATTAAAGACCATATGGCTCAAACATGCCACACAGCTAAACACTTAGCTGAACTGTATCAGGCCTCGAAACGAAAAGAAAGACCAGGTGTTGAAGCACACCATAATGCCCACGATGATACTTATGATGATATATTAAATGATAATATCACGCACCTGGAAGCTGATGATTTTGTTGAGCCAGAAACTGTTACTAAATAATATATTATATAACTATATATATTTTGTACTTGTCTTTTATAATTCCTGTTGAATATAAGTAATGATATCTTGTACTTCCCTTTTTATTATCCATGTATAATACAAATATGTTTTGCATCAATAATATTTATATTGCTGATGTTTAATAACCTTCTTATATTCTTGTAAAGAAATGGATGCTGGAAATTCAAAAGTCGGAGATGATATCTGCCTCATTGACAGTGCAACAACGCATAGCATTTTGAAAAGCAAAAGCTATTTCTCCAATTTAAAATTGGAAAAGACCGCAGTGAAAACTATAAGCGGTAATGCAAAATGCATTGAAGGCTCCGGTAGAGCTGTTATATTTCTCCCTGAAGGGACAAAAATGGCAATTGAAAATGCCTTGTTCTCACGCAAAGCTCGAAGAAATTTACTGAGCTTCAATGATATTCGAAAAAATGGATATCACATTGAAATTTCAAAAGAGGCAGATCACGAGTATCTTTTGATAACTCGAATTGAAAATGGCAAAAAATTTGTGAATGAAAAATTGCCATATTACTCCCCTTGCTTATACTACACAAAAATATGTGCCGCAAAAATACATAACCTAGTAGACTTGAAAGCTACTAGTGAATTTATTACCTGGCACGATAGACTTGGGCATCCTGGCAGTGTAATGCTGAGGCGAATTATTGAAAATTCAAATGGCCTTACATTGAAAAGGCAAATGATATTGAACCCAAATGAGTTCAATTGTGCAGCCTGTTCACAAGGGAAATTGATAACCAGACCATCTCCAGTAAAAGTGGGAATTGAATCCCCTACATTCCTATAAAGAATTCAAGGCGATATATGTGGACCTATTGATCCACCGTGTGGACCTTTCAAGTACTTTATGGTACTAATTGATGCGTCATCACGCTGGTCACACGTTTGTTTATTATCAACTCGCAATTTGGCATTTGCAAGGTTACTTGCACAAATTATAAAATTGCGAGCACAGTTTCCAGATCATCCGATAAAGAAAATACGCCTTGATAATGCTGGAGAATATACATCACATGCATTTGATGATTTCTGCATGTCGATTGGAATTACTGTTGAACATCCTGTGCCTCATGTGCACACGCAAAATGGTCTGGCAGAATCATTTATTAAACGATTGCAATTAATTGCAAGACCCTTGTTAATGAAATCAAAACTCCCTGTTTCTGCTTGGGGACATGCTATATTGCATGCAGCAGCACTTGTGAAAATAAGGCCGACAAGCTATCATAGCTACTCCCCTACACAAATTGTGTTTGGAAAGGAGCCCAATATATCCCATTTGCGAATTTTTGGGTGTGCGGTTTATGTACCGATTGCGCCACCGCAACGCACAAAAATGGGACCTCAAAGAAGGTTGGGCATATATGTCGGGTATGAATCACCTTCGATTATTAAATATCTTGAGCAAAAAACGGGTGATTTATTTACTGCAAGATTTGCAGATTGTCATTTTGATGAAACTCAATTCCCGACATTAGGGGGAGGAAATGATCAACTGAAAAAGGAAATATCTTGGCATCAACTGAAAAAGGAAATATCTTGGCAAAATCCATTTGATTTCCTTGATCCTCGTACAAGGCAATGCGAACTTGAAGTTCAAAGAATTGTGCATTTGCAGGGAATTGCAAATCAATTACCCGATGCTTTTAATGATGCTGCTAAAGTTACAAAATCATATATAAATGATGCAGCAAATGCACCAGCCATTATAAATGTCCCAGAAGGGCATATTCCGAGTGCAAATGAATCTACTGCACGCCTGAAGCGTGGTAGGCCTTTGGGTTCCAAGGATAAAAATCCACGAAAGAAGAAAATTATCCATATAGGTGATAAATCAATCACCGATGATACTCCCGAAGGAGGAATTGATTCAACCCCCGAAAAGGTTGAACCTGAAAATATTCACCCAGAAGAAAATGAAGTTATTGAAACTTCTTTCAATTATATCAATACTGGGAAATGTTGGAACCGAAAAGAAACAAACGTTGATAATGCTTTTGCATACAACGTTGCACTCGATGTAATGGAAAATAACGAGGATCCTGAACAAAGATCAGTTGAAGAATGTCGGAAAAGAAATGATTGGCCAAAATGGAAAGATGCGATTCAGTCTGAACTAGATTCACTGAATAAACGAAAAGTATTCGGCCCTATTGTCCAAACACCAAAAAATGTGAAGCCTGTTGGCTACAGATGGGTGTTTGTGAGAAAAAGAAATGAAAATAATGAAATTGCCAAATATAAGGCAAGGCTTGTAGCCCAAGGTTTTTCACAACGACCGGGAATTGATTTTGAGGAAACATATTCCCCAGTTATGGATGGAATAACATTCAGGTATCTAATGAGTCTAGCAGTACGAGAAAATCTCGAAATGAGGCTAATGGATGTTGTTACTGCATATTTATATGGCTCATTGGAAAATGATATTTATATGAAAATACCTGAAGGGTTTAAATTACCCGAGTCTTGTAACTCAAAACCCAGAGAAACTTATTCCATCAAATTACAAAAATCGTTGTATGGGCTCAAGCAATCTGGCCGAATGTGGTATAACCGCCTCAGTGAAAGTTTGATAAAAGAAGGTTATACAAATGACCCTATCAGTCCTTGTGTATTTATAAAGAAAAATGAGTCAGAATTTGTAATCGTCGCTGTCTATGTTGACGATTTAAATTTAATTGGAACTCCTGAAGAGTTGAAAAAGGCGGTCGAATATCTGAAAAAGGAGTTCGAAATCAAGGATTTCGGAAAAACAAAATTTTGCCTTGGCCTACAAATTGAGCATTTGGAAAAAGGCATATTTGTTCATCAATCAGCGTATACCCAAAAGGTATTAAAGCAATTTCGAATGGATTATGCTCATCCGCTAAATAATCCAATGGTCGTTCGGGCACTTGTTCCTGCAAAGGATCCATTTAGGCCAAAAGAAGATAATGAAGAGCAACTTGGCCCAGAAATGCCATATTTAAGCGCAATTGGCGCGCTAATGTATCTTGCAAATAGCACGCGACCTGATATCGCGTTTGCAGTCAATTTACTCGCAAGATTCAGTTCTTGCCATACTCAACGATATTGGAAAGGCATAAAGCATGTTTTTCGCTATCTCCAAGGAACAATTGATCTTGTGTTATTTTACCCAAAAGACTCTCGACATGAGTTAATTGGCTATGCCGATGCAGGTTATTTATCAGACCCACACAAAGCCAAATCTCAAACAGGCTATATCTTCACGTGTGGTGGAATTGCTATCTCTTGGAGGTCAATGAAGCAGACTTTAACTGCTACTTCTTCTAATTATGCCGAAATATTAGCAATCCATGAGGCAAGTCGAGAATGCGTTTGGTTGAGGTCAATGACTCAGCATATATTGAATAGTTGTGGTTTAATCATTGAACCACAAATGCCCCCAACAATTTTATTTGAAGATAATTCGGCTTGTATAGCCCAGTTGAAAGGGGGTTATATCAAAGGAGATAGAACGAAGCATATTTCACCAAAATTCTTCTACACTCATGATCTTCAAAAGAATGGTGAAATTGATGTGCAACAAATTCGGTCGGAAAATAATTTAGCGGATCTATTTACCAAGGCATTGCCGACTGCAACGTTCGAGAAGCTCGTGAAGAAAATTGGAATGCGGCATCTTCGAGATTTAAAATGAAGTCCAAATCAGGGGGAGCACTGAATACAAGAATATCGTACTCTTTTTCCTTCACTAGGATTTTTTCCCATTGGGTTTTTTCCTAGTAAGGTTTTAACGAGACATATTCTCTGTATATGAGACATCCAAAGGGGGAGTATTGCAATAAATTTAGTTGTTGGATGTATGGGTCACATTTATTATTTTGTCTAGTGTACATTCATTATTAGTGCATCTTACATCTGGTTTCACGTGGTATGGGTATTTTCTATGCCTATAAATCAATGCAGTGTGGAATGAAAAAAGATAGATCATTTTCTGATCAAGAATTCTCTCTTTCTCTCTTACATACTTTCTCCCTCTCTCTCTGCATTTGTATTACGTCTTCTATTTTTTATTTTCAATTATCTACAGTCTGCACTACTATATATATACAGACGCCATATATTTACTTAATACACATATATATATACACATACACACTAAGTTATTCGTCCACAAACTTATAAATATCACAACAAAAAGAGTATATTTAGGAGTATTTTTCTGAGAAAAAGTAGTAGTAAAAGGAGTGGGGATGACTGAAGCTGGACTTGTGTGTTTGGGATTATTGGTAGATTCCGATTCACGGGTTACAACTTCCAGCGATGGGGCCCATACCGTTCAACTTCGTTCTACCGTGCATCATAATAGATCATTACACCAATCATTAAATCATTACTTTAGCATCACCCATGCACTTTCACGTCTCTATATAAAATTACATTTTTAATGTTAAATGTTCAAATCAAAAAGCATATACTACCATTATTCGAACTCCACTCGAAATCAGCATATAGCATTGGATTAATTACGAATTTGGTTTATAAAACATTAGCTTCATAACAAATTGTATTTTAGTCATTAGATTTTTTTAAAAAAAAAAAAAGGAAAATGGAACAAAGATCCGAAAAAAATCAATTAATTAATGCCAATGTTTTCTTTATTGGTGATGTTATTCCTTTGAAAATGTACGCATGCATGGAAAAGCTAATTTCAAGTGCAAGGCATATTTTTTTTTAGATTAAGCACCAATATACAAAAACTAACCAAACAATACAAATTCATCAATTACACATTCAAATTGTAATCCGTCAAAGAAAGCTCCAAAATCCAAGGCTAAAGGTGAACATAACGATACATATACATCTTTAATCATGCACCTCTCATCATCAGAGTACACGCTATAAGCTTTATCAAAATCCAAAGAAGATCAACAAACTTTATACAGGATATTGACACAAATAACATTACTTCCAACATCAAATTCCAATCACAACTACTGTACTACTTTCAACACAAAAATTAAAGGACAAAACATACACAAAGCGCCCACGCACATGTTCAAATCATCTCGCCTCATCAAGTTTCAATTGAGAAAATACCTGTTCAGCATCGCTGGTTTCCGAGAACACCTGGGTGTACTCCGGGAACTCGCCTTCGCCGATCGTGTCGGAAGGCAAATGTTGAAAGATGGAAGGCAATCCCAGCGCGACGTCCGTGGTGGTGTCCTCCAGATTCGGCCCTGCTGGAGTGATCGTGTGTTGAAGCCTAAGGCAGTATTCCAAATCCCACAAGACATCCACCATATCTGGCCTGTCCGTGCCGCATTCCTTCAAGCACTTCTCCACAGTTTCCCCGAATT
The DNA here is from genome assembly GCA_030278955.1 of Hygrophila difformis. Taxonomy (NCBI): domain Eukaryota; kingdom Viridiplantae; phylum Streptophyta; class Magnoliopsida; order Lamiales; family Acanthaceae; genus Hygrophila; species Hygrophila difformis. The sequence goes on along the minus strand of JAOANR010000005.1, from coordinate 58,156,735 downwards.
TCCTCAAACAATTTGGATTGATCTTTCCCTCGAGTGCAGGATCGACTATTTTATCCAGCTGGTCCTTTTCTATCCACGAGCGCCCCCATTCGGCCAAGTTAACTTCGTCCCGGGGAAGCAACGTATTGAGTGCTGGTCGGGCGCAGAGTACTTCAAGAAGAACTACCCCAAAGGAGTAGACGTCCGACTTTTGTGTCAGTTGTCCGAATCTTGAATACTCGGGATCCAGATACCCGAAGCTGCCTTTAACCTGAGTATTCACCGGACTTTCATCGCCTGCTGTCCCCGGGCGAGAGAGCCCGAAATCAGCAACTTTGGCCACGTAATTTTCATCGAGCAAGATGTTTGTCGACTTGATGTCCCTATGGATGATTCCTCTGGCAGCGCCCGAGTGGAGGTAGTGAAGACCTTTTGCTGCGCCGATGCAAATTTCAAGCCTTACATCCCACGGTAGCTTCGACACTGAACCCGATTCACGGGATTCGCCTTCTGATGGGTAGAGATGCTCTCTTAAAGTCCCCTTCTCCATGAATTCGTAAACCAGTATCATCTGATCCCTCTCATCACAATACCCAATCAGAGAAACCAAATGGCGGTGGCGAATCTTGGACAGGATAACTATTTCTGTTTGGAACTCGTATATCCCCTGCCCGTGCCCTGGATCGCTTCTTTTGACAGCTACTTTCAGGCCATTCCTCAGTGTTCCCCTGTAGACTTTGCCGAAGCCTCCTTGCCCAATCATGCATTTGGAATCGAATTTGTTCGTGGCGTAGATGATTTCTTGCAATGAAATCTTCAATCCGAGGTTTAGATCAACAAGAGGAGAATCACTGACGGTTCTAACAGTTGTCCTGCTGTAAGAACTCGCTCCTCCATGGAAAGGCATCAATGGCCACTCATAAGTCTCAAGCAGCGCCCCTTTCTTCTTCCTTGAAACGAAACAGTACACAGCCAATAAGATGAGACCAATAACCAAAACACCACCTCCAACGCTCAAACCAATAATGAGACCCATTTGGTTCCTCGAGCCACCCCTTCCAGGACCATCAATGTGCCCAATCAGCTCCATAATCTCCACTCCGTTAAGAAAAGATGCTGTCCGATCTCGGGAAGAAGGGCCGATGCTGATATTCATATACCCCGAACCATCAGACTCGACTATATAATCCTTATAAAAAGGCGCTGCCAGCTGACTTATGACACCATAAGGCCATATTTCTTCTCCGTAGTTACCATAAATGTACAAATTGAACCTCACAAACTCATTCGTCGTGTTAGTGACTATGTCGCAGAAATGTACACGAACAAGATGAAGAACTCCTCCTCTCTGCACAGCAAAACGCCACGAAACATTGAAATTGTTCGATCTTCCATCCTCATTGATGTTCATTTGTTTGGCTGTTCTGTAAACATTATCAGGGGCATTGAACTGTGTGGCCAGTCCATCTGCATAATTGAGCCTCCCTGCATAAGGTTCGCTATTCCTGGCAGCATTGGGGCTGATCATAAAACCGGCATTCTCATCAGGAACCCAATACCTCAACAAAGTGTCATTTTCAGGCATAATATTAACCCCTCCAACATTGATCCTATGAATTACATGTAATGTATTATTCGGCAAATCATTGTAGTCCCTCTCCGGTCTAACCGGAGTTACATGAGTAATGGGAATACCTGAACCAGGTAAGAGCTCAGGTGGCGCAAGAAACACTTCGATTGCATTCACAAAAGCAATAGAACCCACACGAGACGGCACAAAATCAATTGTCAACTCATTCGACGGAATTGTAAGAAGGAATTCCTCAATCGGTGGGATGTGAGTGAAGTTTCTGGTCCCGACGATGAAATTGGACAAAATCGGAAGTCCAGAAACCGAAACATTGAATTCAACATTGGAGCCCACGGAGGGGAAATGGAAGAAATGGAAGCGTACCACATGAATCATTCCTGGGTCATCAATCACGAATTCGTACGAGGACCTTTCTGTGAAAACCCTAGCGGTCCTGTAGAGCTCAGGAGCGGATGAATTCTGATCGGCAGCCGCCGTCGTGCCGGCGGAGCCTAGCCGGGATAAAGAATTAACAGGATTGATATCGCCGGCGAAGTTCTGGTCACCGATGGATATATTTGAGCCGGAACCGCAGTTGAGGAAGTAGCGGGAGGGAATCTCGTAGGCGGCGGAAACGGAAGGGAGGAGGAGGAGGCAAACGAAGAGGGAAAGGATGTGAACAGGTTCCATGGATGCGTGGAAAAAATTTGCAGAGTGAATTATTTGAGAGAGAAATATGGGAGAGGGAATTTAATTTAGTTAAATAAATAAAATAAAATAAAAAGGGTGTGGCCTCTGGTCACTGAAGTTGACTGAAGCTTGACTTGGGATTATGTGAGTTGGAAAAGTCAGATTCCAGGAATGTAATAGGATGGGACCCATACAACTTCCTGATTGGTTCATGTAATTAATTATGATTATTATTAAGCCACATAAAATTATTGTTAAGCTTTCTAGAAAATTTGATTTTATTTTAACATTGTTACCCAATAATACTTCACCGTCCCACAAATTTCGTCTCATTTTCCGAGTTGTCCGTCAAACTCAATTGTACTATTTCTATTTTATGAAATACTCAATCCGTTCCATTTCAAATGTCCCACATTTTCTATTTTGATCCGTTCCACTTAATTGTTTTATTTTCTTATTTAGAAAATTTTTCCTCCTGAAACAAATATTACATTAACTATTTACTCACTTTAAAACACTAACTCATTCTACCTAAAATATCGTGCTCAAATAAAATGTGACATCTCAAATGGCATATAGATTCCACATAAATACGCAACCATATTACAATTACATCATATAGATTCCTAATTAAATACATCAATAAATTTATTACATCAATAAATAAATTTATTAAATAAATTAAATACAAACTCGCTACTCATATTACATCAATAAATAAATTTATTAAAATTTCAATATGCAACCATCACATTACACATAAATAAATCAATTAAAAATTCAAATTCATTACAATTACATCATATATATTCCTAATTTACCCACACTTTAATACTAATCTGCCCTTACATTAAATACTAACTATCACTACATAAAATATCGTGCCCAAAAATTTTGAGACATTTTTAACAACAGGAGGGAGTATAATGGTTTTTATTTTTTGGGAGGAGCCATTGAAGGTCTGGAAAGGGGTGGTGAGAGCCCATTCTACACAATTACAAAGGGGAATTAAAGGGAGGGATATAAGGCTGGTGGGGAATCGAGCCTCCAACATTCCGTTGTAAATCAAGGGACTTAACCACTTGGATTAAGTCCTCATACCCAGTATAATGGTTTTTTTTTTTTGGCATAACAGCCTATTCAGGCTAGAGGAAAAGAAAAAATAAACGAAATCATAATCAATCCTTAGCAGCAACTAACGACGAGCCCAGTATAATGGTGACTTACTTAAGTAATTTTAGTATTATTTTCTAATATTCATATATTTAATTATTTCACATTTTAATAATATTAGTAGATATTATTTTATTTCTTAGTATTGCTTTAAAAAATAATAATAATAGTAAGTGATGGTGTAAAACTAAGAGTTCATTATATTTTCTAAAAAGAAATCAAATTAAATTTATTTGGTGAATGTTAGATTGTAACAAAAAAATTAATTACAGCACTTGTAATGGGATGTATAATTATTTAATTCTTTTATTGTATTAAAATTTATTAAAATATCATATTTTATGTATTAATATTATATATTTATAAAAGATATAATAGTATTTTTGATATTACATAAGAAAAAACCAACTAGCAATTATGTGTTCTAAAATGGAAAAATAAAAATAAAAATTGGTAGACAATTAAATTGTCAAATCCTGTGATCAGCTTCAAAGCTAACAACTCTTTTGGTGGGCTTATGGTACTATTTAGTTTATTTACTATGTTATTTCTACAAATGTGATATTGGCTGAATGGGCATAAAGGAATGCATGCAACGGCAATTGAAAAGAGCACAATGTTAATGGATTACTACAATAGTATTTTTTATTTTTATCTTTTAGAAAGATGGAGTGAAAATAGGATGGTAATAACAACGATTTCAATATCAATCCTTTCACACACAATTTGTATTTGTTTCATAATATGTACCAAACCGGTATTATGGTACTAAAAAGTGAAATTGCAGGTATAAGTTTCCATATTTCCAAATTCAAAAGATGTTCCAATGGATTATCCCACAATTAAATTCGTGCGATACATACCGGTCATGTAAGAACAAAATGGTAACTTTTGGAACGGTATCAAGGATCGATCCATTCATTATACAAGTTCTTTAATTTTGCTCTGCCCTTCCTGTCCAGTTTTACTCATAAAATCATCTTGCATCACCAAATTTCAATTGAGAAAATACCTCTCCAGGATCAACCTGAGCAGCTTCTGAAGATGCGCCCGATTCCTGCGGCAGTTTATCCTCACCAATTGTGTCGGAAGGCCACCGTTGAAAGGCAAAGGCTCCAGACAGACCCACTCCAAAGTCTGTCATAGCACTGTCTTCATTACACAGCGCCGTGGAAGTGTCCGAGTTCTGAAGCTTCAAGCAATATTTTAAGTCCCACAGCACCCCACCCATGTCGGGCCTGTCTTCTCCGCATTCCCGTAAGCACTTCTCCACAGTTTCCCCAAATTTTCTCAAACAATCCGGAGTGATCTTTCCTGCGAGGAAAGGGTCAACGATTCTCCCCAACTGATCCTCCGATATGCAAGACAGGCCCCAATCAGCCAAGTTAACTTGACCTTGTGGAAGCGAGGGATCGACTGCTGGCCTTGCGCATAGTACTTCAAGAAGTACTACGCCAAAGGAGTAGACATCGGACTTCTGTGTTAGTTGTGAGAATTTGAAATACTCGGGGTCCAGGTACCCGAAGGTGCCCTTAACTTGAGTGGTCACGTGACTTTGATCGTGAGAACTTGAGCATGAAAGCCCGAAATCAGCAACTTTGGCAACATAATTTTCGTCGAGCAAGATGTTTGTGGATTTGATGTCGCGATGGATGATTGGTCTGGCAGGACCTGTGTGAAGGTAGTGAAGACCTTCTGCTGCAGCGATGCATATCCTAAGCCTTAAATCCCACGATAGCTTTGGCACCGAAGCTGATTCTGTGGATTCACCTGATGTGTAGAGGTGGTCTCTTAAGGTTCCCTTTTCCATGAACTCGTATACTAATATCATCTCCCTCTTCTCATCACAATATCCGATCAAAGAAACCAGATGGCGGAAGCAGATTTTGGATAGGATGGATATTTCTGTTTCAAATTCGGAGAAGCCTTGCCCGTGCCCTGCCTCACTTCGTTTGACAGCTACCATCTTGCCATTCCACAGCCTTCCCTTGTAGACTTTCCCAAAACCTCCATTGCCAATCTTACATTCGGAGGAGAATTTGTTCGTTGCGTAGAGAATTTCAGACAAGGATATCTTCAAACCGAGGTTGAGACCAGGAAGTGGGGAATCACGGACCGGTTTAACAATAGTACCGCTGCAGGAACTTCCCCTGTGAAGTGGGGTCAATGCCCAATCCTTAAGGGGAATCCATTTCTTTCTTCTCGGAACTAAAAAGAAGACGGCTAAGAAAACAATGGCAAGGACTAAAAACACGCCCCCAGCACTAGAAACAACAATGATGAGAACTGCTCTTCTTGGCGAAACGATTCCTCCTTTATCTAAACGACTAGAGTACCCTATGATCTCCATAATCTCCACTCCATTCAAAAAAGCTTCTGTATCATTTCCCGTATTTGGAGAAGGGCCAATGCTGATATTCATATAGCCTGAATCATCCGACTTAACCACATAGTCCTTGTAAAAAGGTATAGCCTGTGAACCATGAGTTTCACCGTAAGGGTATATCTCTTCACCGAAATTACTGTAAATATACAGATTGAATTTCACAAACTCATTCTTGGTCTGAGTGACAATGTCATAGAAATGCACACGAACAAGGTGATCGGCCCTTTTTCGCGCATCAAAATGCCACGAAACGTTTAAACCACCATCACGAGTAATGTTCATCTCTTTGGCAGTTCTGTAAACATTGTCAGGGGCATCATCACTTGTGGCTCGTCCTCCAGTATATGTAGGCTGTACACCACTAACTGTCTTCTTGGAGGCATTATTGTTCATCATAAAGCCGACATTATCATCAGGAATCCAATACCTTAACAAGATGTCATCCTCAGGCGTGATATTTTCCCCTCCAACATTGATCCTATGAACAACATGTAAGACATTTTTCTGCAAATCATGATAACCCTCCGCCTCTTCTCTTTCTGGAGTTACACGAGTAATGTTTATACTAGAATTGGGAATTAGATCATCTGGAGCAAGAAACACTTCGATTGCATTGACGAAAGCAAAGAAACCACTATAGGGCACAAATTCAATTCTCAACTTATTGGAGGGAATTCTGAGCAGGAATTCTTCAACTGGCGGAAAATGAGTGAAATTCCTATATCCGACGGTGAAATTGGACAGAAGCGTAAAACCAGAAGCGAGAACATTGAAACGAACATTGGATAAATTTCCCAAATTAGCGAAGTAGAAGAAGTGGAAACGTACCACGTAAATCCCAGCGCCGTCGATTTTGAATCCGTACGGCGACGGCGACGGTTTTCTGAAAATCCTCGCGCTACGATAGAGCATGTTTGTCGCAGAGGAATTGCGATCTTCAACTGTTTCGCTGAGGCGGGAGGAGGATGGAACCTTAAACGGCAACGAGCCAGTTGGATTCACGTCGCCTGTGAAATTGTGGCCGTTGATTGAAACATTCAAAGGCGAACCACAGTTGATGAGATAGTGATCGGATATAGTGTAGTCCGCCACGGTGTGAAGGGAGACGAGAAAGCAGATGAAGAAACAGGTAAGGATCTGGAAAATTTCCATGGAAAGCAAATTGTACTTCACTGTAATTGCTCACACGTTGGCGCAGTGCTGAACTAACTATTGAGTGCAAGAAAATGCGAGGGGTTGATTCAGGAATCAGGACTGACTACAGGTCAACGTTTTACTTATGGATTTTTTTTAAAAAAAAGAAAGAGAAAAGAAAAGAAAAGAAAAAAAAAAAAGCAGCTTAATAGTAGTTTCCGCAATCTAGAAGCCCATCGGAAGGACAATTATGAGCCTGGGCCTAGGCCCAATTCTGAGTTTAAGCTGAGCCTGGGCTCAATAGTCCTTATGGGCTTCCGCAACAAAGTTTCTGATATTTCCCCACAGGAGTAAGGACACGTGCCGAAACAACCGACCCACCAACGGAAACCCTTCTTCGTATACAGACACCGCCGTCCACTGCTCTGTCGTGAATCTTATCAATCTGTTGCCCCTGCTGTTTCTTCTTGTTCCTCCCAGGGTCGATCAAATTCTCTCGCCGCAGCCTCTCCGACGCCGCTGTGTTTATTCTGCTACTTCGATCTTGGAGATCTGCGATTCGTTGGAGTGATAGTTGGGGATCACTGCACAGAAACTTGATAATTTTTCCTAACCTAAGGTTGCTGCCGGTCGACTTATCTGATTAATTATCGAAATTTCGATTTCTAAGCGTAAAATATTGCATGAATAGATGTTGATTTATTTATGATTTTTATATGCTTTTTTGTTTTAGTGTACTGAATTGGATAAGAGGATTTGGTTGTCTCAAGTTTAATTGTGGATTTAGGGTTTTGGTTTGATTTGACGAATTTTAGGGCATGGAGCTGTTTATTATTTTCTTCTATCTTGCAAGTTGAGAGGGTTTTATACTTTTTTTTTATTTATGGTTGGTTCAATTTATATGGTCGGTTTTAGAATTTGAATCTGGTTATATCTAAACGCGATTCGGGTGTGACAAGAAGTTGATTTGATTATGTGTGTGTATATATACATATTTTTAATGCTGTGAAGCTCTTACATTGATCTACTTGAGACTGATTGAAATTCAATTATAACTTGTTCTGATTGATTAGCTCTTGTAATGGGGAAGAAGAAGTCAGATGATGCTGGTTCTAAGGCGAAGCAGGGCGGGAAAGAGAAGATGTCCGTATCAGCAATGCTTGCAAGCATGGATACAAAAGCTGAGAAGCCAAAGAAAGTACCAAGCACTGCTTCCAGTAAATCCAAGCCAAAAGCTGCCCCGAAAGTTTCATCTTATATTGATGGGGTAGATCTTCCTTCTTCTGATGAAGAAGAAGAATTGATGGATTCTGAGGAAGAACAGAAGCAGAACGAGAGGCAGAGCAGAAGTTCTGCCAAGGCTCTTGATATTGCTGTAAGTGGCAAAGAGTTGAAGAAACGGGAAAAGAAGGATATGTATGTTACTCAAGTTGCCGAGCTGGCAAAAAAGGAGGCCCTGAGGGATGATCGCGATGCCTTTACTGTTGTAGTGGGCAGTCGGGCTTCTGTTCTTGATGGTGAGAATGATGCAGATGCTAACGTAAAGGATATTACAGTAGAAAATTTTTCTGTTGCTGCTCGTGGGAAAGAGCTCTTGAAGAATGCCTCCGTAAAGATTTCCCATGGGAAACGATATGGACTTGTCGGACCAAATGGAAAGGGCAAGTCTACTCTGTTAAAGCTTCTTGCTTGGAGAAAGATACCGGTGCCTAAAAACATTGATGTACTTTTGGTCGAGCAGGAGGTTGTCGGTGATGATAAAACAGCCCTTCAAGCAGTTGTTTCTGCCAATGAAGAACTCATTAAACTTAGACAAGAAGTTGCAGATTTGCAAGATGCTACAAATGAGATCTCTGGTGAGAATGAGGATGAGGGAGACGATATTGGGGAAAAACTTTCAGAATTGTATGAAAAGTTGCAGCTGATGGGTTCTGATGCTGCTGAGGCTCAGGCTTCAAAGATTCTTGCTGGGCTTGGTTTCACTAAAGATATGCAGGGCCGCCCAACAAAGTCCTTTAGTGGTGGTTGGAGGATGAGGATCTCATTAGCCAGGGCCCTCTTTGTCCAACCAACTCTGTTGCTACTGGATGAACCAACTAATCATCTGGACCTCCGGGCTGTCCTCTGGTTGGAAGAATACTTATGCAGGTGGAAGAAAACTCTTGTTGTTGTGTCGCATGATCGAGATTTTCTCAATACTGTATGCACTGAGATCATTCATCTTCATGACTTGAAACTTCATTTCTATCGTGGGAACTTTGATGATTTTGAGAGTGGATATGAGCAACGCCGCAAAGAGATGAATAAAAAGTTTGAGATTTATGACAAGCAAGTTAAGGCTGCAAAGAGATCTGGGAGCAGGGCTCAGCAGGAAAAGGTCAAGGATCGAGCCAAGTTTGCTGCTGCTAAGGAAGCCTCGAAGAATAAGGGTAAAAATAAAGTTGATGATGATGAGCCCGTGCAAGAGGCTCCTCAGAAATGGAGAGACTACACAGTTGAGTTCCATTTCCCTGAACCTACAGAATTAACGCCACCACTTCTACAGCTTATAGAAGTTACGTTTAGTTATCCTAATCGTGAAGATTTCAAGCTTTCTGATGTGGATGTTGGCATTGATATGGGGACGCGTGTGGCAATTGTTGGCCCCAATGGAGCTGGGAAGTCAACTTTGCTGAACCTTCTAGCTGGAGATTTGACACCAACCCAGGGTGAAGTAAGGAGAAGCCAAAAATTGAGAATTGGCAGATACTCACAGCACTTTGTGGATCTACTGACGATGGATGAGACACCTGTTCAATACCTTCTTCGGTTACATCCAGATCAGGAAGGACTCAGCAAGCAGGAGGCTGTACGTGCGAAGCTTGGTAAATTTGGACTTCCTAGCCACAATCACTTAACTCCAATTGCAAAACTATCTGGTGGGCAGAAAGCCCGTGTGGTCTTCACTTCCATATCCATGTCCAAGCCACACATTCTACTGTTAGATGAGCCAACTAATCATTTGGATATGCAAAGTATTGATGCATTAGCAGATGCACTTGACGAGTTCACTGGTGGTGTTATTCTTGTCAGTCACGATTCTAGGCTTATATCCCGTGTGTGCGATGATGAAGAAAAAAGTCAGATATGGGTGGTTGAGAACGGAACTGTGGAGACATTCCCAGGTTCGTTTGAGGAATACAAAGAGGACCTTATCAAGGAAATCAGAGCTGAAGTCGATGATTGATGGGGAATACAATCTTGGAAATTGCTTCTTTGAGTCACATTAGACATTTTATTCCAGTTTTCTACTGAATTTGTGTACTAGCTTGTGGATTTCAGCTATACTTGTAATTTGAGTGCAATCAATTTTGCAAGAAGTCCATTCCTCGAGGGATGCACTTTGTTAGCTTTCGGTTTCGATGCTCTTTTGGGCTTTCCACATGGCTGTATTTCATCATGGCTTTGTGCTCTTCTTATACTTTATAGTAGTATATATTTTTTGAGTACCATAAGGAGCATGTGTATGTTTCTTCCTGTACCCAGAGTTCATGAACTAATAAAACTGTTGTAGATTGATTACATCTTTCTACCTGCGTCTGTGATTTACTCCTGGAGTACCATTTTTCCCATGGAAATCTTGTTTTATTTTGAGTCTTTTCATCTCAGTTGATTAATAGATAAAAAAAAATGATGTGCTTTTGTGTATCTCCATTTTCTTCTGTATGTCTTTTGGTCTGTTTGGGATGATGGACAAGAAGCAGTACTTGTATATGAAGTTATTTTGGAGAAATTAAGTTGAGGTGTCACTGCACTGTCATCCCGGATGCTTATTTCTATTTTCAAGGGTAATGGTGAAGGCTACAATCGTCATGTGGCAAAAACAAGTTAGCAAAGCCTTCTTGATAACTGATAAGGTTACTAAGACCATCTCCAATGGTCCCCTAAAACCCAAAATGGGGTGGCATCTTCTCTCCAACAATACCCTAAAACCAAACCTATTTTAAGTTTTTTGAGTTTTATGAATAGTAAATACTCAAATTTGAGTTTTTACTATTCATAAACCTATATCACTTTTTGCAATTAAATTAATTACAATTTCATCCCTCCAATTGTTGCAAGTTGAATATTGATCTAATTTTGTATTATGCTTGATAATTTTATACTTCATATAATTTTTTATTAAATTAATTTTGTTTAATTAGATTAGAAATTTTAAGGTTTCTTTATAAAATAAATTTTAAACATAAAGATAACTAAATTTTTAAGTTTTGGTACAATCTTAGCAATCATTAAAAAAATTACATTAGCATATGAAAATATAATTAAACATAACACATCTCAAATACTTAAAAGAATGCACAATATTAAACAACTAAATAACTACGCAAACGGAAAATTAAGTTAATAGTCATCTAAATCAACATCGGATCTTCCAAAATTATTGAAATACGTAGATGAATTTGTATTGAATTTATGTGGGGTTAATGTATAATTTATAAGAAATGAAGGGTATGATTGAAAAGATAAATAAGTTTGTATAGAAAAGAATATATAGAGAATATTCTTTTAAGTTTGAGTTTAGTGTAAATGGTTGGAGATGAATTACTGATTGATGTGACATTTACTGTAAAATGGGTTTGAGTTTGGTGTTGGCTATTGGAGATGCCCTAAGTAAAGAAGAAAAGGAAATCCAATAATATAGATTATTTCCTGCTAACCATACCATGTGGTGCTTAGATCATTAGACACCACTATACTGATGATTTGCAGACAGACTCAATTTGGGGCATCTAATTATGGATGGGTTAGTTCATGGTTGTGCACACTTGGATTTCGATTGTACCCAGCCATGGATGATGGACCCCGCACCTTGTATTTCTGATGGAATGAACCTATAGGGTATATAGTTCATGGAGGCATCCACTACAGGACCTACTTGTGTTGTATTCCCGAGCGACATCACCCGTCATCAGAGGACTATAGTAGTTTAATTTGAATGCATTCTTCGAGCAATACAACCAACACACACGCTGCCTCCCAAAACATATTCCCTTTTCACACAGCAATGATGATTCCATCATCAGTTATCACTTATCACTGGCAGACTCACAGAAGAAACATATGGTGGACTGTTCCATGGTCCTGGGCCTTCTTGTCCGAATTGGGCCAAACATCTTACAAATTTAACTGGGCTAGACACCCCTCTGTAATGAACCATACTGTCGGAACATTTATTTCATTTTTGGTGGTTGTGCAGATCGACCATATTTACATGTCGTTTTAGAGCAAATTTCAGATACCAAGAAATGTAATGATTTTTCTGTTACTTTCCATTTTTGCCCTTCCATTATTTACCAAACCAAGAAAATGTAGAGTAAAAAGGTAATATTGGAAAATTTTGATAAAAATACTTGGAATGACAACTATTTTGAAATATTTTTTTATTTCTAAAAAGACAACTAAAATTGAAATTGAAAGCGAGTAATAAATTAATAAGTAATCATTACAACACAGTTTAGGGTGTGCATACCATCATTATCTTGATTATGATAACCTAGAAAGGACTTACCAGCTTTAGGCTTAATTAACAGGTGGTTGAAGAGATTATTATTATTACACCATTTTAGTTAGGGATGGGAAATCAATGCGCCAATGCCTGCACAAAATCTGTCTTAGATGGGGGAGGGATTGCCGGATTGGATGAAAACGTTACAAATAGCCAATTGGAATGGGTCATCTCACCTGATCCTCATGAGATGAAGATGCACCTTCTTCAACAAACTGCTTTCCTGAAATTAAAATGGGTTTTGAGACTAGAGTGGGCTAATTTTTAATTATAACGTGATTAACATTTTCGACTAGTATTTTTATTTAGATGGGTTTCGAGACTAAAATGGGTCTTAGATGGGTTTTGAATGTGATTAACATTTTTTACTAGTACTAGTATTTTTATTTAATGACAACTAGTAATTTTAATCCAATGGTAATCAATTCCCACAGAATGATTCAGGCAGTTTTCTAATGAACACATAACCACTCCCATCAACAAAGTTTTATAATGAACTTTTCAAGACGACAAGCTACTAGCTTTTAGCTAATTTCTAAGATATCAGGGACTTCCATCCGAGGAAAATAAAACTAAAGAGGCAACTTTGATTTTTTTTTTTTTTCCTCTCATCTGTCTCAAGGCAATTAAAGTTGAGATTTAAAAGTCAAGTTTCTTTTGGTTGAACGTAACATTTTGGCAATTTATAAGCTGGAAAAGACTGTCGTTGTATTGGAATCAGTCAAGTCTTTAATCACTGATAGACAATACACCATTCGATTTTTCAAGAAATAGATTTGTTCTCTTTTTTCTTTTTCTTTTTTGTCTAGTTTTATTTTATCTTAAAACCCGGCACTAATTGCAATGTAACTAATCTTTGGCAAACTATTTGATATTGATAGTATTATGTTTTCTGAAAACTCTCCTCTTTTCTTTCCCTATCAAACTCTTTGATAGCATTATGATTTACCAAAACCTTTCTTTTTTCTTTCCCTATCAAACTGAATAAACCATCAATGACCCTGTCATCAAAATCTGAGGAGAGTTTCCATCACACATCGTCATGTAATTAAACTCTATCAAATCCAAGAGATCAATTGAAATGAAGCTTAACTGAATACAAGTGCATATTGCAATTTCTTACCACATAAAAAGAAAGGCTATCAGTTTTCATTGGGACAATGAATGAAAAGAAAACAAAAACAGGCAGCTGCACTCTAGTGGAGTATGAGCTGTAACATTTTGTTATATTGGGGTTTGCCTTTTATTTCTTGCAAATAGTGTGTTTGTCTTTTTCCATTTATTTTTGTATTCTTTTTAGCTCATAATGGAATTTATTTTTATTCCATGTTAACTTTTTCCGAACGAAAGGACAAAACAATAAACGCAATCAGTGCTGCTAATTAAAGTCACATTCACTTTAAATATGTTTCATATAATAAACGGTCGAAGTAAAACATTGAAGAACAGTAAAAGACAAAGCTCCGGGCCAAACTAAATTAAATACACAAAACAATTTCAACAAAGAATCCAAGGGTAGTAAAATGTGGCAAATCTCATAACTATGCATTGAAAATTCTCACAATAATTAAAAATAACGCAAAAAACAAAACCATACATATATATATATATATAATAAAATTATGCACAGAAACATGGAAAACAAAAATATAATAATAATACTGTCTATCCATCCACCAAATCAATAATGATAATGATAATAATAACGCTCTCCGATGGGGGGGCCGGGCCCAAGCCACATTATGAGATTTGCCAACCAAAATAAATTAAATTAAATTTTAAAATTTTGTGCCCTAGAAGAACAAGAGCCAGCCAAACATGGCCCCTCCCATTGCCATACTTGCCACCACCTTCTGACCTCCCATCAATGCCGTTGCCCCACTCTGCAATACACAATTTTGTAAGGACGCGTTTGGCTTCCAACTTTTTTCCAATTCCAAAATAATTGCATTGCACACAAGTATGCTAATAATAAAGAAATAGTACATCTAAATAACTCATTCAATCCCTAATCGTAGCAGACTATAGTTAATTTTTAAAACAACTATTGCTAATATTGGTAGCAGACTGTAGTTAATTTGCCATCAGAAAGCCACATACACTAATGCAGCATCTTAATGATCGATTATCGCGTCCCCTAATGAAACCCAACATAGAGTGTGACAGACTAATTAATTACTAGTATCTTATGGATCTAAATTTAAAGGAAGATCTCTAGCTAGATTGAGGGACCAAGTATTCATATTAATAATAATAATGAAATTTGACCTATTAATGTCCCACATCGTACGATGTGCCCAAGTACACTAGCTGCTAGTGATGCTTTACCATCCTGGATGCTTCCTGTCCTAATACTTCCAAGCTTTCTTTCTAGAGTGGAAAAAGTTTACCATATCGTACATTCACATGAACATACTCCTTACCATGCTTGCCTAAAAGACAAACTACTGCATTATTCTTTTATTCAATTTCTACTGCACCATATTTACAGCAAAACTTTTATCTCATAAAACTCGAGCAATTTTCATATTCTCTCTCCTATTATACGCGCCATTAACTTCGGATAAGAAATTCTTACATCTTAATAAATTTCGTTAAAATATGTGTACATAACTAAAATTATGAGTACTAATGTTTATAAAATAATAATGCCTACACATTTATCAGTGTATTGAGTACAAATTTACGTCGCAATGTTTCCCATGTAAATGTCAGAAGGACTACAGCTGTCGGGTGTAGTCACGTGACGCTATTGCGCACCTACGCGGCGTGTTTTAGCGGACACCGGTCAAAACGCACCGCATTGATGAAAAACAAGGATAAGGAGTTGAAACTAATAGGGTTAGGGACTTTAGGGTTAGTGATCTAGCAAAGTAATATTGATTCGATATTTTTTTAACTTAGTTTTTGCATTGTTAGGTAGATCGAGCACAAACGTGATAGGAAATGCAAAGATAATGGCGGAAAATTGCCGATCTGGAAGTGCATTGCCGATCCGGCGAAAGACAGAATGTGAAAATACTGAGAGGATAAGAATACGCACTATATCGTTTTGCGCCGGTGCGGGAGCTCCCTCGGAGTTGCTTCCAGCAGGTCCGGGAGCCTCGGTCGGCGGCGCGGGCGGGCTGCTCAGCGAAGGAGATGAAGCTGGGGTGGTGGTCTCGGTTGGCGTCTCCGCCGGTGGAGATGCTGCCGGAGCCGGCGTCGCGGCCGTTGGAGTCGCTGCCTCGGGCGCGGGAGTCGGCGGTGCCACGGTTGCGGTCGGTGGGGAGCTCACTGGCGCGGTGGCCGGGGGAGAGCTCACCGGCGCTGTCGGTGGAGGTACAACCGGAGCCGCAGCTGGCGGAGTGGAAACCGTGGGCGGCGAAGCAGTAGGTGGAGTGGACACAGTGGGAGGCGCGGCGGTGGGGGGAATGGAAACCGTCGGGGGAGCTGCGGTTGGAGGAGTAACGGGGGGAGTGGTGACAGGAGTAGGAGGAGTTGCAACAGGAGGAGCGGCGGTGGGAGCGGCGGTGGGAGACTGGCCGCCGACGGTTGCAATGACAAGGCAGACAAGGGCGAGAAGAAATGCAGTCCTCCGATCCATATTACTAAAAGAAGGGGAAAATTGGAGAAATATGGAAAATGGAGGAAGCAGCAGCTGTATAGAGTGTATAGTAAGTGAGCAATATAGATAGAGAGAGATATAAATAGAGCGATAGAACCGAGAGGAAAAACAAACGGGCACGGCGACTGGGCCCCGCCCAAGACAGAACAAAAATACGGCTATGGGTGAATACTGCTCTCAACAACACAGACTGGATTTAGCCCCACTCTGCGTCCGCATCTGCCCCATATGATATGATTAATCGGACTTGAATACTAGTACTCTCTCCGTTTGGTGTTCCATTAAGGTTGGTCCGTTTTAAGCAACTTCGATTAATATAAGTATGAGTAAAAACTACCATAATAATGACAATTGTACTTTCTCGTACAAAGTCTAATATAACTATTTAACAATTAATATTTCAAAACGGGTATTAGTAAAATATACTCTCTCTGTTTTTTAAAAATTAAAACGCACCCACAGTGCATGCAGTTCAATGCACATTTTAAACTATTAGTAACTCAATTTCGGTATAAGTATAAATTCTAAAAATTTCATATTTAAAAACTACTCGACGAGACGAATCTAACAAGATCTCACTTGACTACTCCCTCCGTCCCACGAAATTTGGCCACTATTCATTTTTTGGGTGTCCCACGAAATTTGGCCACTTTTCATTTTTAGATAAATTAAAATAATATAAGTTTGATTAGAATTTTAATTGTTGTCAAATTACATTAAAGTGTTCACTTTTACTATTCTGCACAAATTCCAATGCACTTTTACTTTTCTACCCAAAGTCTCTAGCATTTCTTTAATTCTTAATATTTTAAAATTGGTACAAATAAAATTTTTATAAAATATATATTATGAAACTACTCAATTAGACGATTCTAACTAGATCTAACTTGAATATTTTTTTCTAATTGTATCATTACATAATATTAAGTCAAAGTTAAACAATAAACAATATCAAAATTCATTAGAATCTAAACACAAAATGCCTACACCACTTTAACTACTAAACCCCACTACCTAAATTACCGTACCCAAAAGAAAGTAGCCACATTTCGCGGGACTGAGAGAGTATATTTTAACTTGAGATAAAGAATTTTTTAGGCCATCAATAGGCAGGTAATTCACTTTTGGGCCACTAAAGATTGAATTATGAAATTAGGCCACAAATAGACATTCGGGCCGGTTTTATAGGCCAAATTGACCAAGTCAATGCCACAATGGGCCGCGTGTGCGTCACGCGCTACCACTCTTCACGCGATGGCCTAAAAGCGGAAATTGTCTCCTGTTAGTGGCCTATTTTAGTTTTTTTTTTATTTTTTTTATATTTTTTTTTTACTTTTTTAAAACTAAAATAAATATTACTCTATCTGACAATTATCCAATCATGATCTCGAGACCAACTACTAAAATAAAGCTGCTCATTTTGGCACACAATATGTGCATTTCCATCGGAGACCCAAATTTCTTCTGATCTTCAATTTTATTTCACTTTCCTGGGTGGGTAGAGAACACCTATTTATCTGTTTCCATTTATTTTTTATTAAATTTTTACTACTTATTTTATTATATTTCATTTAATATAAATGAATTCATTTAAATTAATTTATTTTTAGATTTAATTTATTTAATTTTATTTTATGTTATACTATAATTTAATTCTTGAAGTTATTATTATTATTAATACAAATAATTTTATTTATTATATTGTCCTTTTTTACATTTTCAATATATATTTATTTTATTTTTATTTTAATGAATATTTATTTCGTGTTGGGGTATTTTGAGCACGGTATTTTATGTGGTCATAGACAATATTTAATGTATGATATATTAGTATTTGGTGCGGTAGATTTGGTGATTAATATTTATTATTACTATAATGAAAACGAGACAAAAACGTTGGAATAGAGAAAAATGGAAAGTGAGTCAAAAATAATGGAACGAATGGAGTAGTATTTATTTAAATTAAAAAAAGTAAAACAGGCCACCAAAAGGAGACAATTTCCACATTTGAGCCATCGTGTGACGAGTGGGTTACACGCGGCCCGTTTTAGTGTGTTATTGGTCAAATTGGCCCTAAATTAGGCCCGAATGCCTATTGGTGGCCTAATTTCATAATTCAATCTTTAGTGGCCCAAAAGTGAATTACCTGCCTATTGATGGCCTAAAAAATTATTTATCTCTTTTAACTTGTATAACTATAATAAAACATTAAGTCAAAGTGCATCTGTGAACAGTGTCAATTTTCCAAATGTTACATTTATTGGAGAACGGAGGTAGTATATTACTCCCTCCGTCCCATGTAAGATGTCTTATTTGACTTTTTGACACTGTTCATTGTTCAAATTTGACTCAATATTATTATAAGTATATATTTAAAAAAAATAGTCGAGTTCGGACTTTTTAGATTCGTCTAATCGTATAATTTTAGAATATATATTTTATATAATTTTTACTTTTATATATTTTGAGTTATTAACGATTAGAAAATTGCATTGGATTGTGTGCAGAAGTCAAACATGACATCTTAGTTGGGACAGAGGGAGTATAAAATTATACGATTCTAACATGACTACATTTAACTATTTTTCTCTTCTTACATCATTACAATAATATTGAGTCAAAGTTAAACAATAGTGCCAAAAGTCAAATATAACAATTATAAAATAGGATGAGGGGAATAATCAAGTTAAATTACATCACTTTAACTACTAAACATCATTACTTAAATTTTCGTTTCAAAAAAAATGAGTCATCATTAACGGAAGAGAGGGAGTAGTAATTTTTATCACATTTTCATATCTATTTATTTAATTAATTTTATTTTTCTTGTGATTACATTACATTTTTTGTTTACATATTCTTCTCTGTTACTTAATTACTACTGTACATAGTCTAGCAAAAAATTACTACTGTACATAGGATCCAATCTGCTGATTAATCTCACATTCTCGCCCCTGCGGGCTGCCGCCTACACAACGGTTACTTTTGCATTTTTCTGTAGCACTATTTTTTTAAAGAAAATGTTTTATTGTCATATAGTACTCCCTCCGTTCCGCGAAAGTTGACGCGTTTCTTTTGGGCACGGTAATTTATATAGTGTGGTTTAATGGTTAAAGTGTTGTGGGTATTTGTGTTTAAAATTTTAATGAATTTTCACTTTACTTATTGTTTAACTTTGACTTAATATTATGGTAATGATTTAATTAGAAAAAAATATTCAAGTGTGGTCTTATTAGAATCGTCTAGATGTCTAGTTTTAGAATATATATTTTATATAATTTTTATTTGTACCTATTTTGAGATATGGAGAATTAAAGAAATGTAAGGGATTTGTATAGAAAAATAAAAGTGTATTGGGAGTTGTGCAGAATAGTTAAAGTAATTACTTTTAATGGGTTTTTAGAAACCATTAAGATTCTAATTATATTTATATTAATTTAATTTATCTGAAAAATGAAATGTGTCAAATTTCGTGGGACAACTCAAAAAGGAATACGCGTCAACTTTCGCGGGACGGAGGGAGTACTTCGTACTTCCTGGGAGTACTTCGTACTTCCTCCGTACCGCGAAATGTGGCTACTTTCTTTTGTATACGGTAATTTAGGTGGTGGGGTTTAGTGGTTAAAGTGGTGTGGGTATTTGTGTTTAAAAAGTTTAATGAATTTTGACTTTGTTTATTTTTTAACTTTGACTTAATTCTATTATATTGATTTAATTAGAGAAAAATAGTCAAGTATGATCTTGTTAGAATCGTCTAGGCGTCTAGTTTTAGAATATATATTTTATATAATTTTTATTTGTACCCATTTTAAAATATGAAGAATTAAAGAAATGCAAGGGACTTTGGGTAGAAAACTAAAAGTGTATTAGGAGTAGTGTAGAATAGTAAAAATAATTATTTTTAATGGAATTTGGAAACCATTAAGATTCTAATTATATTTATATTAATTTAATTTATCTAAAAATGGAAAGTGACCAAATTTTACGGGACACCCCTAAAAGGAATACTGGCCACATTTCGTGGGACGGAAGGAGTATATAATAATTAATAAAATAATACTTCCTCCATTTTTTAAAAAAAGTTTACACTTCATCTTTTCATGCAATCCAATACACATTTTTAATGCTTAATATCTCAAATTTTATAAAATTATAAAAATTTGATATTCTAAATCTATGTGATTAATCTATGTGATATGACCAATCCAACAAGATATGACTTCACTATATTTTATTTTATATAATTGTGTTAAAAAGTTGAATTAAATCTACTCAATAAATAGTAATTACTATGCAAACGTAAACTTTATTAAAAAAAGGAGGGAGTATAAGCAGGGAAATTCGGGTTATAAATATTGTAGCAAGGGAATAGGGATCAAGCTCTTCTTCATTATTATTCTTTTCATTTACTGATTACATGACCTTTATTTACTCCATCCGTTCCTTTTTAGTTGTCTTTTTAGAGATTAAAAAGTGTTCCAAAATAGTTGTCATTTTTAGATAGTTATACTATGTTTTTACTATATTGCCCTTAACTTTACATAAATGCTATTTGTTGACATTTATTAAGAATAAGTTTAGGTGGAGGGTAAAAATATAAAGTTATGAGTTAATTAATGCAAACCTTGGTTATTGAAATTGAGCTGAAAGATACAACTATTAAGGAACGGAGTGAGTATTAGATTAGAATTTTATTTTTTTTAAGAATTAGGTAAATCAAATAAATTTCTAGACACACATTTAAGATCTAATAGTGAAGTATGTATTTTAATTTTTTTTAAAAAATTCCGCACTGGGAGGGTTTTCTAGATTTTAATTAAATTTTGTGAATTAATTTTTTTTTAAAAAAAATATAATCTGAAACGCGTAAAAGCTTTACAATGTGAACCAAAGTTTCTTTAGTTGAAATACGAAAAAGTTATTTAAGTATAGTCTCCACCATTAAATTTAAAATTTGTCAGATGTCAATCGTATAAAAATGGTAAAGATGAAATTGAGATGATTTGCAATGGAGAAGAGATCGAACATTTCAGATTGTACTTGACGGGTTTTCACCCATCTAAACAAGTGATTCTGCCTATTCAACAATGAAATGACAATTTGGTTTTAATTTACCATATGCATAACGTTTTTAATCCAAACATTTTGATTCACCAAAGTCACCGTGCGTTATTTTCAATAATACTGTAGTATTTTAATTCAGGATCCATGCATATTATAAATGTTCAATTTTTTAAACTCCAAGTTGGTATAGCTGGATGCATCTAGACACAAATTTTTTTACTGACAAGAGAATTAAAATTTGTATTTAAACCTTGACACATTATAGAAAGACAGTAGCTTAAGCTTACAATTACTGGAGTGATGCCCAGCCCGAACAACCCATCAATTAGTGAATGTTGAGTTCTGTACCTAACCATTTTATTTTATTTTAAAATAAATAAAAGAAAAATATCATCTTTAGAATAAAAACGAAATAAATTTAGTGTCGTTGTTGTCCTTACGCGAAAATGTGTCACTTGTGTTGAATATTATATCTGTAATGAAAATATGTGGCGATGGGTGTCCTGATTCGGAATAGTGGGAAACGATACAGGCTGGAAGGGGATGTTGCGGTGGGTGACAGACAAATAGGATAAGAACACGTGGAATGAAGCGGCGACGAGGGTGACGATGGTAGGCTGGAGGGCATCATCATCATATTCATCATGCATTGCCAATTCCAATTCCAATTCCAATTCCCACCGACAACTTATGGGCCAATTATTACATTACATCCATCCGTGATGCCACTCTATGTCGTCTATGACACCCGAACCTCTGTCCATTTCCTCTTTTCTGGCCATATCACTTTTTCATTTTTCATTTTGGGCAGGCAAGCGTTCAAATGATCTCACATCTCTCTCTCTCAATTTTGGCTCCATCAATTAAAAAGAGGCTTGTATTCATTCACTTCTTAATTAAGGTGCGTGGTGAGACCATTGACCATATAGATTTACCATTTTTAAATAGTTGAGGTGCATAAAATGGTTTGTTCTATAAGAAATTAATAATTATTTACATTGTTTAAAAATCCCCTTTTCACATCATTCTTGATCAGTGATCAGTGATCATCCGCACAGCCTCATTAAGAATCTCCGATCTGTCCTCCAGTACCAATATTTTTTTATTTTTTATTTTTAATTATCAATAATCCCCTACACATACAAATCCTCATTCTAATGATTTCTCATTAACTTCCTATTATTATTGAAATGCCTAAACACACAATATATAGCTAAAAACATATTGTCCAAGTAAATAAGTACTCCATATTGCTTTTGCGAAAAAAAGGTAAGGTAGTTTTACCGGCTTGACACGTTGACTAATGGTTTGCTTGCTTATTCAGTAACCATAAATTGCAGATTTATGTTCTCGTGCGCGTCTTTTTTCTTTTCTAAAATAATAATCTTGAATTTTTTTAAGTCTACAGTAGTACTTGGTTTACCAAGCGAATGTTGTAAATTGTGGGCACAGTTTTATGTAGCCAATGCAGTGCTTGAATCTATTTACACTATTTGGAGCAAGGTTATCAAAATCTAGATCTTATGTAAGATCGTTTTTCTATTTGCAAAATCGGGATCGTAGGATCGTATTCAGATCCTATGAAATTAGGAATATATATTCATATTGCATATGGACAAATTACAATACCTAATATCAATAGACAATAATTTATTTAACAAAAATAAGGATAATAATTGGAAGATCTCCATCAGCAAGGGGTGCTGGAAGGATATGCTACGGCAAGGGCGGCGGTAGAAAGAGGAAGGGGATACGAGGGCGACGATAGGAAGAGAAGGAGGATACGACGGATACGTCAACAACAGGAAGATGAATTGGAAGAGAAAGATGAAGGGGATGCGAGGAAGATGGAGATGCAAATAAAAATTCATAGATCTGGATTTTGAAAAAGAATGGAGGACTGAAAAACGAAAAAATGAGATGAAAAATAAGATGGAGTGGGATCGGATCGTTCAAAGATCTTAAGATCTTGTATAGATCCTATAGATCTTATCCAGATCTCACCCTAATTTAGATCTCATACAGATCTTGATCGTTTTGGCTTTGTGGGATCGTAGAATCGTAAGATCCTAAGATATAGATCTAGATTTTAATAACCTTGATTTGGATTTTGAAAGTTTTGCACAATGGTCATGTTACAATAAATTAAAGA
Source organism: Hygrophila difformis (assembly GCA_030278955.1). Classification (NCBI taxonomy): domain Eukaryota; kingdom Viridiplantae; phylum Streptophyta; class Magnoliopsida; order Lamiales; family Acanthaceae; genus Hygrophila; species Hygrophila difformis. The sequence goes on along the minus strand of JAOANR010000005.1, from coordinate 58,133,432 downwards.
AAACAGAGAATTTTGTGTGTATAAATATATAAACATATTCCTCCTGCAGTTCTTATGCAATCCATCGAGTAAATGTTAAATCCCAATTTAAATTTTCAAAATCTGTGTGAAACTAGTATCATTATGTACCAATCAATTAATGTAAAAATTAAAGTTGCTTCACCATATCAAGTGGGATCGAAGTTGCCCTTGGAGTCATTCTCACAATGAATAAATAGCCGTTTGCCTCAATTTATTGATTTTACAGGTTTGACAACTACTACTAAACAAAGCATTTCAATGTTTTGCCTTTCCCTTTCATTACCACAGTGTCGAATCAAAATGTAATAAAAGCTGCTACCTAATACACAAGCTCAATTGTGTGTGTTATACTACAACATCAGTACTGCGGGATGTTTGGAAGCCGGCTTATTTAGGAGCATATAACGGATTCAATCAGCATATTCTCTCACAATTTTCTCTCCGAATCTGCTATCTGCTAGTGGATCCGCTGACTCCAAACATTACCTATTTCTAATGCATCTGTTTACACTACTAGAAAAACTCCGGATTCGGTCGCTAAAATTGTGGTAGCTAACGAGTTTCGGTCGCTAAAGTTATGGTCGCTAACGAATTTCGGTCGCAAATTCGGTCGCTAACCCCTTTAGCTACCGAATTTTACCAAATTTTTTTGGTCGCTAAAACATAAAATTCTTGTAGTGTTATTGCTTACAACCTTTGATTTCTGGCCATGTCATATTAATGCTTCTTTTTTAATTAAAAAAAAAAATTGTTCTAATAAAATAAGCCTTACAAAAATCATTTAATAATAAAAGGTTCGGCACTCAACTAGTCTTTTTCTTTAAAGATCGAGTAGACTTGTACTTCAAGCCAGTGTAACCTTTACAAAAAAAAATTAAAGAAATTAAATCTACTGAAAGAAATAATTCAATGGTTTGTATTTCTTTTAATAATTAATACTTGAAATTTGTGTAGTCACAGTACTGACAACTCATGTGTGATACTCTAACGTCAATATTTTATTTTCAATTCAAATGGAACAGATTAAGTGCAGTGCAGTGACCGTAATTGAATTGCAATTCAAATATTCCAATTCTCTATTACTGAAATTTTGTTCATCCCCCGGCCCATTGCGTAATGCGTACATATGTTTGATTCTAAAGTCAGTTTTCCAAAATAATTATCTTAAATAGATGAAATGCTCATTCGCGTGGTGAAAAGGTTGGCCGAGTCTATTTATTAGGGTAAATAAAAAGGGACAGTTGGCGGCTTAATATGAATTGACGGATTAACAAATCTGCATGATGTAATAATAATAGGAGGATTTAAATGTAATGGAACGACATCTTGCACCGCTGTCCTGTCCAATCCATATCAATTGAGGATTATTATTTGATATTTCTATACTTTTTAATTAATATAGTACTACTATATATTGATTTACGGATCTTGCATGTGACACTGATGCTTAGTATCTAATTGCATTAACTTTCATTTTGGTACATTTCTAATTTAATTATTTGAAAGCATTGTTATGGTATAATATCGTACCTAATTATTCTACATTCAAAATATCTGTTGAGCGCTTGTGTATGAACATGGATCTGTCACTATGTAAACTTTTGGTGCAATTTATCTCTGAATCAGCTGTTTTAAATCTTCCATCGATTTGCAAGTATTCATTTTTAGGTCAAATTTTAATGTAAATTAAGAAATATAGTATATTTAATTTGATATGAAATGATAAGATTCTTCCTTATTTATTTTTTTTAAAAAAACAGTATGAAGTATATTTTCAATCTAATAAATAAATAGATTAAAATATTTATTTTTATTTTAAGAATCAAAACAAAGAAATATCTTATATACACAACCTCTACAGTAACTTTTGCACGCAAAATGTCCAAAATAGCCTTATCCCTCTCACGGGTGTGGCGTGTTGTGATTTGTTCACCCGACAACACATTTTGGCTGTGCTTTGTGTCAAACCAGCTCCCCACCTCCCTATTTTCCCCATTTCCTTTTTCTCTTATGCATCCAAACCCAGATTCACTTTCCCTTTTCCTTGAACAGCTACGTTGCTCTTCCTCTTCATACTCGTCCTGGTCGTCTCTGCCTCTGTTGTCGGCTCGCCACTCGACGTGACCGGCGGCGCGGCCACAGGACGTTGACAGCAGCGGCGCTCTCCCTCTCTCGTCTGTCTCTATCTCTGTCTTCCTTCTTCTATTTTTTTTTTTTTCGATTTCTGGATTCTGTTGATTTGAGAAAATTGAATGGTGGGTTGCTGTTTTGGGCCGAAAATGGTGGTAGCTGGCGATCGCGATTTTGGGGAAGAGGGAAGGATGGCAGTGGGTTGGTGGTGGTGGCGCGGAGCTGGCCGGAGGAGGCGGGTGATGGCAGATTCGGGGAGGATTGAAGGGATGGTGGTGACAGCAATGGGGGAGGACGATCGTGGCGGTGGAAGCCCGGGATGATGATACTGGAGGCGCGGTAATGGATTTGGGTGGCTGGAGGTCGGCGGAGGTTGGACGCCGGCGGCGGCGGAGGCTGGACGGTGGCGGCGGCGCCGGAGAGGTGGCCAGCGGTTAGGGTTAAGTCAGGTTTGGGCCAAGGGTTGGGCTATAAGGGCTTTTGGGCCAGACTCAATTTGTTTGGGCCTTCGACTTAATCTAATTTGTGTAACCAATTGGACTCCTTGTACAATTAAAGATGTGACCGGACCAAAGGCCTAATCAATTTACTTAATTATCTAGATTATAGATTTAATCGGCTTAATTTGTCTAATTGATCGACTTACTAATCTTACATTTATAAATTAATTTGCCGGACTTAAATCAATTAATAAATTGATATTATTGTTTAAATAATCAAAATCCTAAATACTAACGTTTGGATGACTTGTTACTAAAATCAGAAAATCCATAATTGATCGCATAATAAACGCCACCTTATCACTATAAGCTAATCCGATGAACTATTAATTTAATTCATCTCGTAGTCTATTTTTATTAGTAATTCAACTCCACACTTCAAATCCTTTCATTTGGGACAACTTGTTAATAATCAGGCCGACCTTAATTTTCCTAAACTAATTAGCTAAGTATTCTAATTTAAATCGTAGTGATTAATTGATAATAAAATTTATGTCCCTTACTTCATTGGGATGGATTCGTTAAACTCTCATTTCCGAAAAATATAAATCCTTTTTCTCTAATGATCGTTAAAAATAAATTTACGAGACGGTTTCATATAATTTTTACTATTTTATTTATTTATTTATTTTTTTAATATCTACTTATTAAAATGCAAACTTTTATTTAAAATCTTATGAAGTGTTATAAGCTAGGGGTGTGATCAGATACCCAATGGTAAATGCTCCATTCATTCATTTATATTGAATGAAAATTATTCCAGACATAAAATTTATCTGGAAAAAAGGATAAATAGGTCATTTTTCTTTTCAAAAAATTTAAATCAGTCCTTTTTCTATTTTATTACCAAAACAGTCATCTATAAATGCTAATTATGTTCAAATCAGTCATTTTTTCACTAATTATATTCTAATTGCTGACGTGGCAAGGGTTTTAATTTAAACCTGACACGTGTGCATAATATTAGTCCTTTTTCTTTTATCTTTTGCCAATTCAGTCCTAAACTTTTATTTTGTTCTATTTAGTCCTCTACCCCAATCACTCATTTTTATATTAATTGGCCTCAAACCTTTCAAATTATTTCATTTTAGGCCCAGAACCTTAATTTTTTTATTATTACTAATGCATTTATCAAATAAATGCCCAACATACTTCCGTAAATAAAATTAAATACCAAACCTCATACATTGGGTTTGACCGCCTTGTTACCGGTAGGGGTGTGCATCGGTCGGTTCGGTTAACCGAACCGAACCAAACTCCAAACCCGAATTAAAACCCGAATTTTTTCTAAAAACCAAAACCGAACCAAAATTACTGAAAACCAAAATAACCAAACCGAAATATTTCGGTTCGGTTATACCGGTTAACCGAACCGAACCGAACCGAACCGAACTATTTTTCTAAAAAATAAAATATTTTTTTATCAAAATATCTTTATTACCATTTTCAAACCTGTAAATTCGCCCTATTAAATAAAAACATCATATCTACATATAACTATGAGTGCATAATAGTAAACCATTCCAAATTGCATTGTTCAAATTACACACAAATGAAATGACAAAATAAAGAAACATTCACCGAATAGTTCAAATACGAAACAGTATAAAAGTCTCAAAACTCTCAACAGTAGTTTTCAATTCTCATCCACACAAACAGTCACCAAATAGGGGTATTATTTTGTGTTTATTATATAATGGCATAATATATTTTATATATATTTTTAATATATAATTCAAATTTCGGTTCGGTTCGGTTAACCGAATTGTAGATTTTTAAAAACAAAAAACCGAACCGAAAACCGAAATTTTGGATTTTCAAAACCAAAAACCAAACCGAAATCCAAAAACCGAACCAAATTGCAAAATTCGGTTCGGTTCGGTCGGTTTGTTCGGTTTCGACCGAAATTGGCACACCCCTAGTTACCGGGTCTTTCAAGTACCGGAATTTTACGGACTCTCTCTAATAACCACTCGACCGCAACCGATTGTTCATTGGTTTTGGTTTCCTTCAGTAACAATCAACAGAATCTTACTTTGCGTCCTACCTTAGGATGTAGTAATATTTGAGTAATTGATTTAACTTGAATTTTTGGAAGGTATGGATACAAGCCTTGATTTTATTGAAAAATATTAATATTATTAAAAATATTAAAAAATAGCCTGAATTTTATTGTCCACAAAGTATGATTGTGCTGATTGTTGCTGAAGGAAACCAGAACCAATGAACCATCGTTACGGTCGGGTGGTTAGAGAGAGTCTGTAAAATTCGGAACTTCGAAGACCTAACAAGGTGGTCAAACCCAATGTATGAGGTTTGGTATTTAATTTTATTTACGGAAGTATGTTGGGCATTTATTTGATAAATGTATTAGTAATAATAAAAAAATTAAGGTTCTGGGCCTAAAATGAAATAATTTGAAAGGTTTGAGGCCAATTAATATAAAAATGAGTGATTGGGGTAGAGGACTAAATAGAACAAAATAAAAGTTTAGGACTCAATTGGCAAAAGATAAAAAAAATGACTAATATTATGCACACGTGTCAGGTTTAAATTAAAACCATTGCCACGTCAGCAATTAGAATATAATTAGTGAAAAAAGGACTGATTTGAACATAATTAGCATTTGTAGAGGACTGTTTTGGTAATAAAATAGAAAAAGGACTGATTTGAATTTTTTGAAAAGAAAAAGGACCTATTTATCATTTTTTCCAAATTTATCTTAACTTTGCTTTTATTTTAGTTTGAATGTCTCATTATAGTTTTCCATAATATTTTTTCTTCACTTACTGCGCTGCGTGGCGCGCGCCACCTAATAGTCCTAGTATATATATATATATATGAAATCCTAATAATTATATATTTATATATAGTAGTTATTTATTAGTATGTTTTAAATGAAATTGTTCCGCAAAAAAAAAAAAAAAATGAAATGATGATGTATAGCCTGGAGGTAAATGATTCATCACGCTCACATCCGATTTTAGACTCGGGGTTGAACCCTTTTTAATTATATTAGATATATATTTATAATTTTTCCTGTCCTTTATTTTAAACTAAGACTGTAGTAATTTATTCACTTGTCCTTTTTCTGGTAGGGAACCAAATATGTGTGTATACAATGATCATAAACGGAACAAAATGAATTGGGCCAAAATAAAAATATTGGGCCGATCTAGCAAATGTTGGCGGAATACAAATTGGGCTATAAGGCCCGAAATGAATCTCTAGTGCAAATAATGTAACACAAACACTGATCTATTAAGAGAGGCGGAAGAGAGCTATCTATATTGTGGACTCTGGTGGTATTTTATTTCATTTTATTATTATTTTTTTTTTCTTGAAACAATCGATTAATTGTTTTAAAGAAGAGAAAAAGTTGGGGAAAGGGGGGACAATTAACGCCCTTGGCTAGCTATTGCGGATTGTGTTTTGTCAGTTTGGGCTGCATTTTATATATAGAGTTGCATGCAATGAGCCTTCCAAAGTCCCAATGAATTGAAGGAGAGCTATGCATGCATCGATCAACCACCTCTCGGCATGCATATCCCTTCAGGGGTTTTGATGAATCTTGACGCCGTCACTCCATAATCCATATTTTGTGGAGGGATATAATAAATGAAGTGTAATTGGAGGATTTTGTTTCAAATCTAATACTTACTCCGTTTTTTAAATAAAGCTATACTTGTAAAAATAAAACTATTCAAAAAACACTTTGACTTGAAGTTTTATGATAGTTATATAAATTAAAATATAGCTAAGTGATATTTTGTTAGATTCGTCTTGTCTTGTAGTTTTTAAATATCGGAACTTTTAAAAATTTTACTTGTACCGAATTTGAGTTATTGATGATTTAAAATGTGCATTAAACTATATGCTTGGTGTGTCCGTAACCAAAAAAAAAAAAACAGAGGAAGTACTAATTACAAACACAAAATGCCTTCTGAGATGTATTTCGCGGCGTACGCGTGTCACCAACAAATTAAATATCGTTACCTTGATTTGACAATATAATAATTCAATGGGCCCAATTATTTAATTCCATCATTCCTTTTACTTTCCAATACTTCTACAATTTTAATTATCTGCTATTTATTTTTGTCCCATACAAACACAAACATGCTAAAATAACACGTTAGTACAGGATTTCCGAAATTCCAGCCCTTGTCACTATTTTAAAACCCCCCATGTTTATTTCATTATCGATCTTTTTTTTTTTTTTTTAAATTTTTTTTAAATATAGTTTACTTCATTTTATTTCTATAAATCGTGTGCTTCCATCTTTCTCAACAGCTCTAGTATTCTTATCCTAATCTTGATAAGCCCCACACTACCAAACTAATTTCATATTTGTATTCCTTTTGTTCTCTATATTAAAGAATATCTAATTTGGAGTTTTGTAGCATTCAAGGACAAGAAAAACAATATAGTGCATGCAGTACATCTTTGGAATTAGGTGGGAATAATAGCCAAAAATGACCATTTTCTTTAACATTTTGCCAAATCCATCCTTTCCGAATTTTTGGCCCTTTTTAATCCTCTTCATTTGTTAATCCAAACTAATATCGTCCAAAATATACTAATTAAAATTAATTAACGGAAGTGGCAAAAATTAACATAAAATGTTCCACCGTGGCGGCAGGAGAGGTAAAAAAAATCCAAACACCTCAGCATATGAAAAATGCCACCATTAACACTCCTGTAGATGATGCTGGCCATCAACAAAGGCTTTCCCTCTTTCATTCCACCCCACGAACTGCCACTTCCAAAACTGCCACTTTTGAAGATGGCAGCCATGGCGAAGAAGACAAAGAAGAAGCCTTTTGCCTCTGTGACCTCCCATTAATCTCACAAATCAAGCCGACAATATCAAAACCCATTACAAGTTAGCCATTTAAAGGGAAGCAGCCCACGTGGTCATGAGAAGTGCTTGAACAAAGCGTTATGGCGAGCTTCATGAGTCGCGGTCACTTCTGCTCGCGTCAATCCTCCCGTAACTCGTGAATTGCCCTTCATTGTCACAAGATTAAGTTCAAACATAGCGAAAACCCTAAAATTATCCAACAAAAATTCTCAATTGCAAGTCGTTCGGAACCTATAAAAATGCGATCCAATCAACGAAATCAATGTAGAAGATAATTCCACGGCTTAAAAAGATCCTGCCAGTGCTTTCAGAATGCAAAAATTCCATCGAAAAAAAAAACGTCTCGCCGGAGAAGATAATGAATAGTGAATCCGATGATACCTCAAACTCACTCAAAATCCATGGATCTTAGGTGCAATCAAATGATTTCATCACTAGGATCATGGATCGACACTCAGTAGTCCGAAACTTGCACCCTAGCTCAAGATTTTGAGACTTGGCCGGAATTTCTCACTTCTTTGCCGGAAAAACAGTTTAACTTGGCCGGATGCCGTTTCTTCCCCAAATTGGACGATCTTTATGTCTATTTTCACCAAAATCTACCAAGGATTACAATCATATTCTGAAAGTATGATTCCGATCAACACAAAACAAAATCAATGGAAATTTCAGAATTACAATTTCCCAACTACAACATATCCCACGTAACTACTATAAACTCTTATAGAAATTGAAATGAACGATACTAGTGAACCTTTAAACTCTGATACCAACTGACGTGGGGCTCCCAGAGGGTCTCTCGATTCAACAGCCGCTGCCACACTTCAAAATGTGGTTTTGATTTGTAATCTCGAAATTTCCATCGATTTTTTGTTGTATTCTGATCGAAATTGTATTTTGAGTAAACATTTGTAATCCTCGGGAGATTTCGATTGAAATCAACTCAAGTTCATCAAATTTGGTGAATAAACGAACTCCAACCAAGATTCCGATCAAGAAAGAGATATTCCGGCCAAAATTCTGCAACACCCAGCTAAAAAATGAATTTCTGAAATCCGAGCATAGATTTATGATCCTCGTGTCGAGTGGAGTTAAATGAGTATAAATTTTGTCATTTTTGAATGACTTTGGAGCCTCGCCGGAGTTACTGTTCATAGTCTTCTCCGGCTATCCATTTTTACTCCGGTGTCATTTTTATGATTTGAAAGCGGTCGCGTGATCCTTGTGAGCTCTAGATTCATCTTGTTCATTGGAATTGTTGTTTGGAATGTGTTTTCCACAAGTTTCTGATGCCAGGATCGTAATTGCTCAAAGTTGCCTGGACGAATCCCACATGGCACATTTGGAGCCTAAACATTGCTCAGTCATCTAATTTATTTTAATTAGAGAAGTTGGACTTTATTGGTTCAGATTAGCAAAGTTAGTGGTCCAAAACGGGTCAAAAATTCAGAAGGGACGGAACTGGCCAAAACAAAAAGAAAAATGATTACTTTAGCAGTTATTCCGAATTAGGTGCTTCAATCATCCAATTACGTACTGTATTTAGTACTTCCTCCATTTTCAAAAAAATGAAATGGAACCACTGTGCACGCAGTCCAACGCATATTTTAAACGATTAAGAACTCAATTTTGGTATAAGTATAAATTCTAAAAGTTCGATATTTAAAAACTACTCGACGAGACGAATCTAACAAGATCCCACTTGGCTATATTTCAACTTGTATAACTATAATAAAACTTTAAATTAAAATATGTCTATGAATAATAATGATTTTCCAAACATTCCATTTATTGGAGAACGGATGGAGTAGTATATAAATACTCCAGTTGCACATCGTTTACAATTCTACAGTCAAATTAGCAACACGTAACACATACATACATTACACATAGTAGTAATTAACTAATAGTATTACAACCCTAATTATGTCAAAGTAGGTATATATTTGTATTAACATAACTTGTTCAAAAGAGACAAACAAAACATGATTACGTACAGAGTCAGAGAATCACAATACATGACTAACATATGTCATGAATTCCGAACCCCCATGCAAAAAATTATACTTCCTCAGTCTCATATTGATGTTTACATTTGCTAATGCTTTACTATTCATACACATATTTTTATTTAAAATTTTATCATAGTTATATAAGTTAAAATATAGCGAAGTGGGATCTTGTTAGATTCGTCTCGTCGTGTAGTTTTTAAATATCGAACTTTTAAAATTTTTACTTGTAACGAACTTGAGTTATTAATGATTCAAAGTGTGTATTGAACTGCATGAAAAATGGGTCGGTAACCAATGTTCAATCAAGCCAACATACTTATGCAGTATTTGGCAATGACATTATCAGCTAAACATATTATTCAAATGAGTCAAGCACCCATTGGTGAATGTTTAATTCGTTTTCAATCTCACAAGATCGATGTGGGCCATAAACATCTAATTTTTACACCATGCATGTCCTTTTCTATCCATAAACTCGTCAAGGCTCATAATTAATGAATAATTAGATCCCACAATCTCCTTAACAAGATTCAACGTTCGACCTAAAAGATTTGCATATCATTAAAGTTGTCGCATGCACAACTTTTTTTCCTTTAATTAAATTGAGCTTTACCAAACTATCAAAAAAGATAAGCAATAAAATAATACCACTACTATTCTACTCTACTAATAACGACCACACAAATAAAAACGCAAATCAAGTCCCATCCCAAAAAACATACAGTTAAATACTACTGTTCTCCCTACGGTTGCTTCGCTACAGTTACGTCCTGTTCGCCCTCGATAGAAAGCTGCTTAAGCCACTCAAAAGTCCGGTGATGTGAAACGCGCTTTTTTGGCGCGTGGGTTTCATTTTCGCCGTCGCTGGTGCTTCTCTTGTAGACCACGACTTTAGAAGGAACTGTGTCAACCGCACCGAGGGAACAATCGCAACCGCCGAGGAAATTACCCCTCGCCGCTTTCTTCTTATAATCGGCGACGGTGTTACGGTTTCGGCCATTCGTGCGGGACTTGGCGTCCTGGAACACGATTTTGGGCGGAGTGGCGAGTAATCCGAGACGGAAGATCCTCCAGGCGGAGGAGGATTTGTCAGCGGCGGTGCAGTTTCTGCTGTGGATTTTCGTGGCGGTTTGTACTTTCGGCGACGGACTTGGATGCGAGTGGAAGAGATTTCGCGGCGGCTTTGAAGGCCTATCGGTGGTGGAGCTGCCGCTGCTGGTGCTGGTGCTCCTGCTCGCGCTCAACCCACCGGAATCGCGGCAGTCCACTGACCGCGACCTATGGAAGAGCGTTAATCCATCGATTGAGCGGCGGAGAGGCAGAATTTGGCCTTGGAAGAAGAGCTCATCGGCGGCGCACATTTCCGGCGACTGGTTTGAAAGAGCGCAGAAATCGAAATCGTCGTGAGGTTCAAGTCGTTGAAGAGGCTCATGATGAGATTCATCTCCGTCGTCAATCTGCATTGTAATCGGGAGATCACTGAGGGAAAGAGCTTCGTCGGCGTCGGAGGGCGGTTGTTGGTCGGGGGAGATTTCTGATTCCATGAGATTATTATGAATAGAAATGGGAGAGTTTGGTAGGGTTAGTTTATACTAGTACAATTCACAATTGTAGAAGAAGAGACAAAAGAGAAGGAAATTAGAGTAGTAGTAGATTGAAAAAGATAAGGTAGAGACTAGAGAGTGCAGTTTTGTGCGTTTCGTTGTTGGGGTTGGGGACTGGGGAGTGTACAACGCTCGTCGCTTGCAATAATAATGCATTGGTGCTTAATAGCCGGCTTTGTTTCTTTCTTTGGATATACCATTGCCTGAAATATAATGGTGGTGATGTGTACTGTACCACACATGTCACTATAACTCAAAATGCTTTTGCTTTAATTTATAGCTAAAGAAACCAATCATATAATCAAATGAAAATAAAAAAATAAATAATTAAACGTAGGATAAAAACATAAGTACTACTCCCTCCGTCCCATTAAAATTGGTCCCTTTTGACTTTTGACACTGTTCATTGTTTAACTTTAACTCAATTTTATTGTATTGATACAAGAAATGAAAAATAATCAAGTGTGGTCTTATTAGAATCGTCTAATTGTATAGTTTTAAAATATACATTTTATATAATTTTTACTTATACCGATTTTGAGATATAAAGCGTTTAATAATTGCATTGGATTTTGTGCAGAAAAGAAAGTGACCACTTTTAATGAGACGGAGATTAGTAATTTGTGTGTATATATATTGCCGATGGAAATATTTACCGATCGACAAGTACGATAGGCATTTACCAATGTTTCATAGGCCCCGCGCCACCGGGTAATACTTTAATTTCTCCAATAATATACACACATTTTGCACAGAGTACTGCTACCTCCGTTCTCATTTAAGTGCTCCATTAGCATATTATTAACTATTCATTGAGTAACTTTGATCAAATGTTTAACATAGTTCTATAAGATAAAATATAGTCAAGTGAGATCTTGTTAGATTCGTCTAACCACATAGTTTTAGAATATAAAATTTTTATAATTTTTACTTATAAACAATTCGAATTATAAATATTTAAAAATGTGCATTGGATTGCGTGAAATGCAGAGTAGAGCACTTATCATTTATAGATTGCCTGCACATGATGTTCTGTATTCTCAACTACTTTATAAATCTGCCACTAGCATGCATATGGCCGCTCAATCGAACTTTTCCAAAGTTTGATAGCAACAATTTAATTCTCTCCGTATGATCGTCTATCTGGCATAGAATGCATCAATTTTTGTACCCTGATGGCCTGATGAGTGAAGAACTAGTACTTCGATTCCCTCCGGCCATGCTTGTGAATTCTGAGTGACCATCATTATTACTTAGTACTCCCTCCGTCCCATTTAAGATGTCTTGTTTGATTTCTACACACAATCCAATGCACTTTTTAAATCGATCATATCTCAAAATAGTATAAGTAAAAATTATGTGAAATATATATTCTAAAACTACACGATTAGACGAATCTAACAAGACCGAACTCGGCTATTTTTTCCCAAATATTTACTTGCAATAACATTGAGTCAAAGTTAAATAATGAACAGTGTCAGAAAGTCAAACATGACGTCTGAAGTGGGACGGAGGGAGTAATAGATATTGGAGTTGTTTGGAATTTGGATGTTTGATCTTCAATTCCACCACAGCACTCAACTCATTCCTAACTATCAAACTCCACATCCATACTCAAAATTTTAATCAAGTGGTCAATTAACAATGATGTATGATCATATATATAAACGATTAACACTCCAACGTACATGCAAGAATATAATTCAAATTCCGTCTAATTAATTAAGTTGAATTTTCTTATATTTATCGATGGGTAGTATAAAAGAATTTATTTATTGGGGAGAGATTTGCTGTCATTTTAAATTCGGAATTTAAACCAGAACACAATTTTTTCGTGAAGGTCTGGGAAATGTCACACTCCATATTTATGTCACCCTTTTCCCCACTTCGCCGACAATGAACAAAAAAAAAAAAAACTTACTATGAATGAATTTGCTCTAGGAAATTTTTTTTCCTATAGTCAATTGCAAATACAATACTTTTAATAAAATCTGTAGTGATTTTTTTTCCTTCCAATTTTTGGGTAAAAGTACAATAATTTTATGTGACAGGATTTGAAGTTGGATATTCTGAAATTATATACTGTATGAGATCCTGAAGCATGTCACTTGGATGGAGTAATTTTTTGGAAACAAGTAATGAATGGAGTGAAAATAAAATAGGTCCAAGTTGACAAGTTGTACAATTGAGAAACGTGGAATTTGTTCTGCCTTTGACTGCCCTCTCATCGAGGAATAATTCATAATCTCGTAAATGTTTCAATTTTATAAAGATGATGGACGACAACTCATTTTCCCAAATCGACAAGCGGATTCAAAATGATCTCAACTGATACTTGAAAGATGACCTGTTGGAAAATATTCCTTCCGTTTCTTGTAAATGTTACATTTTCCTTTTATAGGTGTTTTAAAATAAGTATTATACTTATCCTAGCAGATTCCCATCCCTTAATTATTACTAAAGAAGCTTATACCAACCTGAAATTGTTTCATTTTACAAAACACACATCAGCGAATGTCAGGTATTGTGTGACATTACTCCAAACATTGGTAATTCTACATTAAATTATAATTTTATTACAAGAGAGACTATGATATTAAGTTAGATATAGTTCAGGTCGCATCTTTTTCACTAAAATTGATCCTTAAAATTATTGCTATATTTGCATAAATGAACTTATAAACATATCAAATGAAAGGAGGAAAAAAAAAAAAAAGAAGAACGTTTTCACCTTCTCAATCACTTAAGAAGATCTTCCCATTTGCAGTATTGGCCGCCCGCCAATGCACGGTAGAATCTGTCCCTGCAGTAGACGGGCCGCCCGTCAGCCGCCTCTGCTGCCGCCGCCGCCAAATCATCGTCGGTCATTACCTCGCCCGGCAACCTTAACAGCTCATCCTTTCTAATTGAACAAAACAAAGTGTGAAAATACAATCTCCTTGGTGTCTATATACTATGATATTTTCCCTCGGTATTTGTAGAAACACAGTACCTTAATTTGGACTTTGTGTCCGGAGACACGACTTCAGATGAGATGTCCTTGTGGGCAAATGTGTTCCGGACAAAATCCTCAACCGGAGTGGCGAAGACGAACAATACTGCAGCTGTAACCAGAAGTGCCCCAGTCCCAACTAGGGTTTGCTTCAACAACTTGATAACCGGTTTCACCTGGATAGATATGCATAGAACGATGGAACAACTCATCAAGGCATTTAGAAAATTTGAGAGAATTTAAACATGTGCTTACGCCATCTGCATTGTCTTAATCTATGTAATTTTTGAACCACAAAACAGAATACATTTTTCATCATGAATTTGTATACCTTATATGAACCAAGCAATCGATCACGGGCAAGGATCTGTTAACAAGGTAAACTAAATAGTTACCCATAAAGTGCAAAGGTGACAGGATCAGAAATACCGTAGCAAGTGGGATGGTAACGAACCTCGGGAGGCTTCACCCACATTTGACCATCATACCACCCGGTTTCTTCGTAGGGTATGACTGCAGACAAAAGTCTGTCGCCAACATAACTCCATCCCTATTAAAATCATCATCCCAAATTCATACAAGATCAATTAATAGTTGATCACCTGCAATCATTCTTGCCTTACAAGTTCTTGCAAATCAATTTTTTGTGTTCTAATTTGAAAAATTGTGCGTTAATTTCTTGCATACACAACAAAAACAGATGGCAAAATAATGATCTTCATGGCTTCACACACAAAAGCTTCTCCAATTAATTTCATTATTTATGTAAATGGATATTATCCATTCAACAGTATACAATAGGGGTTATAAGATTGTCATTTACTAAACTTTACCTGCGTTCTGCTATTAATAAATGGAGACAGACAGACAGTGCAGTTTTTTATTAAACATCTAACACAAATTAAATATGTTCAAATCCTTGACAAAAGAAGTACTCCCATATAAAACATTTTGTCATATTTGTTCAGATGCCATCTGCATTGTTTCCCTTCATATTTGGGCTTTCATAATCGGCCTATGTTGACTTGGCCCATTCCAATGGATAAATAAACGACTTAATGCCATTTTGTATTGCCCAAAAAACGTTAAAGTGCTTAATTCATGACATACTTCCTCTAGAATATAAAAAAATAAAATAAAAAAATCATTTTTATTTATACATAATTTAACTTATTGATAATTAAAATTCTAAGTATTTCAAATATATCAAGAGTTTTTCTAGGCAATAAATTACTCCTATAATCAATTTTAGGGATGCATGAAAGATTTTCTGCTAAGGGAAAACTATATAGGGGATGTTTGGGAGCCGCCGGATCCGCTAGAGGATAGCGGATCCGGAGTCACAATCTGCTCTCCAAATCTGCTATCTGCTAGCAGATCTGCTGACTCCCAAACATCCACATAGTAGCATAAACTGTTTAGAAACAGATGTAGAATTTCTAACTCTTCCTAACCGAAATGATTCATAAATCTATTAATTCATATGTTCTCTTTTAAATGCACCATTCCTGCATTTCACGTCATCCAAGATACATTTTTAAAGGTTAATAACTCAAATTGTACATAAATAAAATTATAAAAATTTGATATTCTAAATATAGTTGATTATATGAATCTAACAAGATCTCAATTGATTATGTTTTTTCTTGTATAAATATGAAGAAATATGAAGGTAGTAAAATGTTTTCGCGTATTGTAAGCATTAGTCAAATCCTCTGTTCCATAAATTTATTTCGCAAAATATTGAACATACCAGATAAATCCTCAGTACAATCAATGAGACGAGAAAAAGTGTCCCCGTCCCAGCAGCTAGAACAAACCTGAAAGGATCCTGCAAAGAGCAGATTATTTATACAGATTACAATAGCATCAGAATTTCTCCTTACAATTCTATCCAATAACAAATTTTTTTTTTTATCAATAATTTCAAGTACTCAAACAACATAGTAGTATTACAGTACTACTATTACCTTTGCAGGATTGAAGCTTGCTGCAGCAACTGGAACTCCGAGGACGACGAACGTCAGGAGCCATAGGCCCCCAAGGCGCAGGAAGAATGATCCAGGACCTAAATCCGCCCAAGAGTACAAACTCTCATCCTTCAACGACGAGTATTCATTCACTGGTCTCTGCTCAAAGGGGACCTGGAACTCCAGTCCCGGGTCCCAGCTCTGCCCGGGAGCTCCTTTGCCGCCGTCGGCCTCGTCTTTCAGCGCTGCCCGAACCCGAACCCGAACCCTTACCCTAACTCGAAATCCAATCATTTCATGGAAAATTCGAAGACGTGGTTTGGAGTGAAAGGATAAAGAGGGAAGTGTTGTGAAACCAGTGGTCGGCGGCGGTTTGGAAGTGTGAAGAATACAACAATGGAGGTTGAATCGAAGCATTCTTATTGGACGGGATGAATTCTCAAAGGTAGAATTTAGGGGATTAGGATAGGGCGGATCGATCAATCATAATTACGCAAAGGGAAAGGAGTAGCGGTAGGGTTTTCAATTTGGGATTTTCATTTGTAATTTGGAATTCGCAAATTTGTGAATTGTTGTTAATTGTGATCTCTATCCACCATTTGTATGTTTTGTTTTTGTATGGAAAGATTAAGAGGGGACACACAGCATATTTTGTGGCTGAGGCGGCAAGACGCAAGAGTGTGTAATGGATTGTGCTGTCACGTGTCTTCATTAGGGTACCACGCTTCTGCGGGTTTAGTTTCTTGTTCACGCCTCTACAGTCTACATGGCTTTTTATTTTATTTTTGTTTTTAATTTTAATTTGATTGCTTTCATGGGCACGGCCTGAGACTTGAGAGTTGAGAGAGCATCTCCATATTATCAGAAATTTAGTTTACATGAGTGACCTAGTTGTTCTCTATGGTTCCAAATATGGAGAACCACCTAGACAGTCAAAGTTTTTTTTTTTTTTTTTTTTTTTTTTTTTTTTACCTAAGCTCGATTTCTTGGCTACCATACTTATCCGTACACCTTGTAGCTTTAAATTTAACAAATTTGGCTAACAATGATGCATTTAAGGTTGGATTATTAGTATTAGATGAATTTGGAAGATGACAAAGATGGCTTTAACCCTAAGTGAGCTAATTTGATTTCATTTTTTTTCGGTCCTAAATTCCTAATCCATTGGCAAAAAAAACATAGACAGGAATAAAATGCAAAATATTTATATAGAAAACTATTTATAGCAATGTTAATTAATAAACCAAATCAAAAAACAGCCAACCAACCATGCATCGAGTATCTACAGAATCTGAAATTACCAATTAAGTACCAGCAGCTAAAATAAAATATACACCTTGGGGCTTATAGTATTATTCTTTAAACTAATATATACTGTAGAAGCAGCACCGAATAAATCCAATCACATACCTTACCATCCTCCCCAAAAATACATTTAGATTAGCATAAATCCAATATATTATCATGTTGCAAGGCAAAATATGAGGGATCCTACAAAAAGCTCATCTTTCACCTATGAATCCATGTTCGCTGGAGTTTGATTATCAGCAGCATCTGAATCTGGAATAACCTGCCTATCTTTGCCCTGTACAATCGAGAAATGCTGCATATCTTCATTATGTAGTTCAAGAAACATTGAACTAACATTTGCAGTACTGAAAATTTGATCTTGATCTTGAAGTGTAGTACAATTTTTATCCACCTGCCATTCAGGTATCGCCTTGGATAGAATATCAATGTATGTCTCCATTGCCGCCTCCTGGCTCATGTGCCCCAGCTTTTGCCATGCATTCCTGTTTTAAAATAGATTATTTAAAGTTAAGCTACCACAACAGCTCCTACCTCATTGACTGCACCATTTATCAACTAAGGAACCCCAAAAACATTACCACATATGTGAAGATAAACCCAATAAAAACTTTACAACTCTGTTATTATGGAATCTTCAAAATAAGCTACAGGTTATATGCAATGGAATTTCATCCATATTATATATATAATGTCATAAAACACAAACCCCTATAAGTTAAAACACATGTGGCAGTGGCAACTAATACTAATCACTCTAATCCAAAATCTAAACCAGAACAATTTATCCCATCCACGTCCTCCACGCAACTTTCGACTTACTAGTTACACACCAAATTTTGTTCATAACCAAAACACGACAACAGCATTAGAAGAACTGCAAAACTACACTATATCCACAAAATTAAACCATAAATTCAAGCACGCAACAATGCATTGAAAAGACATAGAATATTCATATATATTGGTGAATACCACTTCAAACGAGCAGGGATATTCAATGCCATAGGCTGTGATCCATGGCAGGACCCTTCAAGAGCAACCTGTTGAAGACCATACAACTCCAGCTTCACATCTGCAATTTGATCAACATTATCATGGCGGCTCACGAACACGACTGCCTCCCCGAACATCTTTTCCAATTCAGTCCTCTCTATTCCCACCCAATCATCCCCAATTCCCCCTTCCCCTTCACTATTCGCACTACCAGACCCTAATTCCAAACTTCCAATCCTCTCCGGAATCCCTCTTTCTGCTTCTTTACCCAATTCCGCCCCGAAATCGTCCCTCACCTTCTCCTCCCCTTCGCCACCGACACTAATTAGCCCCTCGAGTTCCCTTTTGATCCCATCTCCAACGCAGCAATATTTGCTGCGTTTTTCACACGAATCAAAAAATTCCATTATCAAAACAACGAAAACAGAGAAAGCCACAACGTACAGCAGGAAATTCTCCACCGCATCCATATCCTCCAGTAAAAGAATTGATCGAACAACTACACCTGAAACAGCGAGGTAATAATTGCAACAGGGGATGACTTACAATGATAATAATTAAACTAGCGAAAAATTTTTGAGGAAAAAGGGGGAATTTTTGCAGCGGATATTCGCAGCGGAATTGATGGAAGACGGACCCACGAATAAATTTAATTTATATGACTGGGAAACGCCAAGAGTTATCCGATTACAAGGGTGGAAGCATCCGTAATCCGCACGACAAGGAATTTGGAAGCAGGAGTTGATAATTTGGGTGGATTTTTGAACCCTAATCGCAAGAAATTTCCAAAATGGAAATCCCGAGTCAGGGTGACGTCTTACCTGACTATAATTCTTGTGACTTGGTAACGAAAAGGTCCTGTTTGTTGTTGGCAAACGATAATGGAGATTGGACTGCGGCGCCACTAAATAGTAGAACTACTACTATACTAGCTGCTAAGAACAGGGCATTTTTGAATTTTATTAGACTCAATATTAATCCTAAACTGATGCAAATATTAATCCCTAAAAGTTTGGGTGGCTTAATTTTGGACCTTATTAGACTTAAAAGACCAATCCTATAAGGATCGGATGGGTATGGAGTGATTGTCCAATTCAACTAGTCTTATTTGATTGATTATTTCAAATGTTAACTGTATGTTTGTAATTCTAAGTGGGAGGGAAAATAAATAATTAAACCAATTTGGAAAAAGAAAATATGAAGTGCTATATAATACTTCCAATGTTGGCAACATTTCAAATTATGACACTATTCATTGGACTGCTTTGATATTTCAATTTTTATCATAGTTATACAAATTAAAATATAGTCAAATGAGATCTTGTTAGATTCGTCTCATTTTGTAGTTTTTAAATATCAAACTTTTAGAAATTTTATTTGTACTGAACTTGAGTTATTGATGGTTTAAAATGTACATTGGACTATGCATTATGTAGGTTCGTAGCAAATATTGGAAAACAGAGGAAGTACAATAGTTTTCTATCATCTCCCTAATTTTGTGCTGCGAATATTCTACTAAAATTTTATATTATGATATATATTTATAATTTATAAATATCAAATGATCCGTTATATAGATTTATAATTTATATACACTTATATACACTATGAAAGCATAAATAAATTATGTAATCACAGTAGATTTTTACAGTTCCTCAAATCAAGGTTGATAAGATCGAGATCATATATAGGATTGTTTTTCTCTTTGCAAAATCGGGATCCTAAGATCTTATGAAATTGCAAAAATGGGTGAACTTAATTATGCATACTAATAAATATAAGCATTTTTCGTATGTTTATGAATATTGCAAGTTAATTGGTACAATACAATACAAAACATCACAGTTAAACATAAAATATTTCCACATATATGCATATTACGAAGTATGTTTTTTTTACACATCATACATAATGAGTATAAGTTCTTAAGTTTAAAATTAAAGAAAAAAAGTTACTTTGATACCAAATCATAAAATTCTATAAAAATTTTATGCATTTAAGAGGGTATGATGGTAAGATCGTAGAAGCGTTTAAGGGAGTATGACCATAAGATCGTAATATTAAACTATTAGGATCGGGATCTTATCTAGATCTTAGTAATTTTAAGATTCTACAAAGATCGGGATGAGAGATATGCCTCAAATTTTTCCTCAAAGATCGAGATCGAGATCTAGAAAGATTCTACAAAGATCGGGATCTTAACAAATATGCCTCAAATCTATCTAATCAAATAGTATACTAATATGAAGTAGTATTACATTAAATTGATACTTCATCCAACCAAATTTTTCCTTTGAATGGTTTTGTGATCATGGTTTGTATTTGTTTAAAATAATTTGATTAGATTTGATATATGGCGTCTCCCTTTAGAAGGATTTAGGCGAGTTTTCGTAATTCTAATTGGCATCAATTTTTTTTTTAAAGAGCCATTTAAGGCCTCTAAAATGGGTGGTGGGAGCCCATGCCACATAATTACAAAGGGAAATAAAAGGGAGGGATAGGGGATCGGTGGAGAATCGAACCTCCAAATTTTCGTTGGAAGTCAAGGGATTTAACCACTTTGGTTAAGTCGTCAACCCCTAACTGGCATCAATTTGAAATGGCTCTTGTAGTATATGTTTTGCCCAAAAATTGGATTTGTTACAACAGAACATCAAGTATAGTAATGGTGGAGGAATCCATTCAGCCCACCATAGTTTAATGAGTGATCTTCCAAATATGTGACTACCATGTATCAGCCCATTAATATTAACGTCAGAAGGTTTTGACTGGGGAATAATTTTGTTGTATCATAAAAGGAAAATGCTCAAGTCAATATCGATGTCGTGAACGCCCTACACGTGCAATTGAATAATTTTATATAATAAAATTAAATAAAATTCAAATGTATCAATTATTTTTATTATAAAAATGTGTACTCCCTCCGTCCCATATTTATCTTCTTACTTTCCGTTTTTGGACGTCCCACATTTATCTTCCTCAATCAAAAAAGGAAAGTTTTTTTATGAAAATACCCTTATGGGTCACAATATTTACAAGAATACCAAAAGACAAAAAAGGTAATTATACACTAAAAGACAAAAAAGGTCAATTATACCCTTAAAAAAGTACACTATAAAATAATACTCCCTCCGTCCCGCGAAGATTGAAGCCTTTCTTTTGGGCACGGTAATTTAGGTAGTGGAGTTTAGTAGTTAAAGTGGTGTGGGTATTTGTGTTTAAGATTATAATGAATTTTGATATTGTTTATTGTTTAACTTTGACTTAATATTATCGTAGTGATGTAATTTGAGAAAAATATTCAAATGTGGTCTTGTTAGAATCGTCTAATCGTGTAGTTTTAGAATATATATTTTATACAATTTTTATTTGTATCAATTTTGTAATATTAAGAGTTAAAGAAATATAAGGGACTTTGTGTAGGAAAGTAATAATGCATTGGAATTTGTGCAGAATAGTAAAAGTAAGTATTTTTAATGGGATTTGACAATAATTAAGATTCTAATCAAACTTATATTAATTTAATTTTTCAAAAAACGGAAAGGGTTCAAACTTCGTGGGACACCCCAAAAAGGAATAGGGTTCAAACTTGGTGGGACGGAGGGAGTAAAAAGCATCTTTCTTAAACTCCATGTCTACAGTAACTAAGAACTTAAATATGGGACGGATGGAGTATATAATAGTAGTACGTAAATAGAGTTTGAGAGTTGGGGTTAGTCCATTACTCCCCTTTCATAACCAAATACAGTTGTGACAATTAAAGAGGATCACCAGATACAATTGTGACAATTTTATTAATTTCTACTTTCGTAAATACTAGTAATATTTTTCCTACGAAAGTTGATAATTGGAAAAATGTACAAATATGTCCATTTTCTTTTCCAAAAATCCAAATCAGTCATTTTTTTATTTTATTACCAAAACAGTCCTCTACAAATGCTAATTATGTCCAAATCAGTCCCTTGTTCACTAATTATACTCTAATTGCTGACGTGGCGAGAGTTTTAATTTAAATCTGACACGTGTGCATAATATTAGTCATTTTTCTTTTATCTTTTGCCAATTCAGTTCTAAACTTTTGTTTTATTCTATTTAGTCTTCTACCCCAATCACTCATTTTTATATTAATTGGCCTCCAACTTTTCAAATTATTTCATTTTAGGCTCAAAACCTTAAATTTTTTATTATTACTAATCCATTTATCAAATAAATGCCCAACATACTTCCGTAAATAAAATTAAATACCAAACCTCATACATTGGGTTTGACCGCCTTGTTACCGGGTTTTCGAAGTTTCGGATTTTACGGACTCTCTCTGACACCCGACCGTAACCGACGGTTCATTGGTTCTGGTTTCCTTCAGTAACAATCAGCGCAATCATACTTTGTGGACAATAAAATTCAGGCTATTTTTTTAATATTTTTAATAATATTTTTTAATAATTTTTTCAATAAAACCAAGGCTTCCTGTATTCATAACCTTTCAATAATTCAAGTTAAATCATTTACTCAAACATTGCTACATCCTAAGGTAGGACGTAAGTAAGATTGTGTTGATTGTTGTTGAAGGAAACCAAAACCAATGAACCATCGGTTGCGGTCGGGTGGTTAGAGATAGTCCGTAAAATTCCGGTACTTGGAAGACCCGATAACAAAGCAGTCAAACCCAATGTATGTGGTTTGGTGTTTAATTTTATTTATGGAAGTATGTTGGGCATTTATTTGATAAATGTATTAGTAATAATAAAAAATTAAGATTCTTGGCCTAAAATGAAATAATTTGAAAGGTTTGAGGCCAATTAATATAAAAATGACCGATTTGGGTAGAGGACTAAATAAAACAAAACAAAAGTTTATGACTGAATTGGCAAAAGATAAAAAAAAAAGAACTAATATTATGTCCACGTGTCAAGTTTAAATTAAAACTATTGCCACATTATCAATTAGAATATAATTAGTGAATAATGAACTGATTTGGACATAATTAGCATTTGTAGATGACTGTTTTGGTAATAAAATAGAAAAAGGACTGATTTAGATTTTTGGAAAAGAAAAGGGACCTATTTGACATTTTTTCCGTTGATAATTAGTACTCCATCCGTCCCACGAAATATGGCAAGTATTCCTTTTAGGGGTATTCCGCGAAATTTGGCCACTTTCCATTTTTAGATAAATTCAATTAATATAAATATAATTAAAATCTTAATGGTTTTCAAATCCCATTAAAAATAATTATTTTTACTATTCTGCATAACTCCAATACACTTTTAGTTTTCTACTCAAAGTCCATTGCATTTCTTTAATTCTTCATATTTTAAAATGGGTACAAATAAAAATTATATAAAATATATATTCTAAAACTAGACGCCTGGACGATTCTAACAAGACCATACTTGACTATTTTTCTCTAATTAAATCATTATAATAGTATTAAGTCAAAGTTAAAAAATAAACAAAGTCAAAATTCATTAAACTTTTTAAACACAAATACTCACACCACTTTAACCACTAAACCCCACAACCTAAATTACCGTGTCCAAAAGAAAGTAGTCATATTTCGCGGGACGGAGGGAGTATATGTTCAAACATATTGATAGATGATTTATTTTATTTATTTCTCATTTTGACCATTATTTACGAATGTACTGGTGGGCATTTAAAAACAATAATGTCTTCTTCTTTTTTTTTTTTTCTTCTTCTTCTTTTTTTTTTTTAAAAAAAATTAATTAAGGTGGGAAGATCATGATATTGATGAAGCCTATTTTATTGCGGACTAAATGAATGAGGAGGGCAATGACGCAATGTGCTCCAGATTTTATTGCTCCAGCTTTCATCCTTAATTAACAACAACGATAAGGTTGAAAAGCATTTGTTTAATTGTTCTTATTTATAAAATAGTTTTTATACTATAATATAATATATATTTCAAAATAATAATAATAATATTATTAATTCACATTATTATGTTGCTAGTACTCTATTTAAGATTAGTTGTTAGACGTTAGTGTTGTTTTGTTATTCATGGTGTGTGTAGTGTATAATGGAAGAGTGGGCCCTAAGGGGCCTTCTATTGTCATCTCAGAAACATGATATATATATGTCTGGTGGTCGAAACGCAGTGTTAGGTGGTGAGTATGGTGTTTTCCCACTGAAAACAAATCTATGTATAAGGATATGATGTTCCTCTGAATTCTCATTTGTAATAATAAGATGCAAGAATGGTCACTTCCTTGCCAGTTGCCCAAATGATCAACACCCCAACTTTAAGCTTACTTGTAACAATTTTGCGTGTATACTTTGAAATGAAAATCATAATTGGTGTATCATTGGCCGGACCCATGAGTTAATTTAGTTGGATTTGAATATTGGATGAATTATTATACGATTGCCTCATGTTAATTAAATACTCCCTTCATTTTTTTTCGTAATATAAGGAAATGACACGAGATTTAATGTAAGGAACAAAAGTGTTTTAGTGAAATTTTTACACCTTTAAAAATATTCTACATATGATAATTTAACATTTATTATGAAACATTTAAAAAAAAAAGAAAGTGCTACACTTGAAAAAAAAAAATGGAGAGAGTATACATAGAAAGAGTTGTTTCTCTTTTAATTTAATACCCACTTTATCCATAACATAATGTCTTAAATAAAATCATATTGTTAATTATAAATACTCTTTTTTAGGTGAATACCAGGGTATCACCAGGTCTCATTGGACCCAAGACTAATTCATCGAGGATTGGGTGGGCATTGAAGGGTTTAATTATAAATACTCTTATAAATAAATGTATTTATAAAGATTTAAAATATATGGTAAATCTATATTTTCTTTTATATAAGTAAAAATCTCCAATTTTTTTGTTTTATAAATGAAGGGATGGTGGAGGAAAAACTACATAAATTACAAACAAGAAAAAAGAAAAAAGAAAGAACAACGTAAAATTGGAAGTCGAGAATTTCTAACATGCACTAAATCAAATTTGTTATTATCATGGGGATGAGTCCGAATAATTAAATCACTCGAATTTCAACGAAATATTAGATGTTGGATTCCCACGGCTCAAAAAAAATTTGTTGTTATTATTATTATTTGAGAAGAAAGATGTATAGGGGGCAAACAGTGGGAGTGGGGCGTTGAAGCAGTGACAAGCATCCCATCAAAATCCAATACAGAGAGAGTATGAATAATTAAAGCCCAAAATCAAATTGTGGGCCGCGTTCTCCTGATGTCGATTGAACCTCTGCCCCCAATGGAATCCGCCACCATGAATTTCCTCGCCACCTCCTGTAATCAATGTCAGAAAACTACTACTCGCAACTAATTTCCTCATCAATCCACCCGCCGAACTTTATAAGCATCTCGTATTTTCGATGCTAATGCTTGATTTAAGCTTCTACTACTTGTTTGCCCGATTTTTTGGTGGACTGGATTTGTGGATGTATGTAATGGGATAATTATTACTGTCATCCGGAAACTGTTGATTCTGTCCTCCTCCTGTTAAGAGACTGACTCATATGGAAAAGGACAAATTGATCACCGGTTATTTTCTAGAGCATGGCCTTGAAGAGAAATTGGACACACGAATATTATTATTATTATTATTATTGTACTTTCGCCTCCTCAAATCACGTTATATGTCCATTGACGAGGTCGAAATATTGAGTAATTTGGGGCATTGGTGGAGTGGAGATTGAGATTGACCTGCCCTGGATTGTACTCTGCAGTCTGCACGGTGCACACCACATGACTGTGGAAATGTCTGGGAGAAGGGAGCTTTTTTATACTGCCATGAAGAGGACCAGTGAATGGTGACGCTTTGGCTAACTGGCTTCCTATTTTCATTCTCAAAATGCTTTTATGGCATTCTGTATTTCAGGAAATGTTAAATGCTTTCTTTTTGTCAGGATTCATTCCCTGGAAATCCCTAGTGATGTCACTATAAATGTTGGGGCAACTTCCTTTTCACTGCACAAGGTAGCACACATACTGGTTTAGTTAGTTTCTGATTGTTACTCAGTCGCCCCTTTCATTCCGTATTTTGTGTTCATTGATGCTGTATCCCTGCTTTTCTATCTGTTTTTTCAGTCTCCTTTAGTCTCTAAATGTGGATATGTAAGGAAGATAATCTCGGAATCCACCTTTGTTGATGGTTCTGTTGTTAATATCCCTGACGTTCCCGGTGGAGCTGAGGCATTTGAGTATGCAGCTAAGTTTTGCTACGGGATAAATTTTGCGATCACTGTAGAAAATGTTGCGATGCTTAGATGTGCAGCTGAGTTCCTTGAGATGACAGAGGATTACACGGTTGGAAACATGATTGCAAGAACCGAGGCATTCATAAATGAAGTAATTTTAAAGAGTCTGACAGGGGCGGTATCGGTTTTGCATTCTTCTGAGAGCCTTTTACCCATTGCAGAGAGAGTAAAACTAGTGAGCCGCTGTGTAGACACAGTAGCGCTTTTAGCCTGCAAGGATGCCCAATTTGCTATACCAATGAGGATCGACTCTGGCCTAAACGATGCGGCATCATCCGCATTACCAAACACAAAACCTGCTGCAGCCTGGTGGACTGAGTGCCTGACCGTTCTTCGAATAGATTTCTTCCGAAGGATTGTCATTGCGATGATTTCAAGAGGATTTAAGCACCGGGCACTTGGTCCTGTGCTGGTGCTATATGCTCAGAAGTCTCTGCAAGGTTTGGTGAGTGCCGTTATTTTGATCATTGATTGAATGGAACTCCAATGTCCACCAATTTTTCTCGTCATTTCAGGATG
The DNA here is from genome assembly GCA_030278955.1 of Hygrophila difformis. Taxonomy (NCBI): domain Eukaryota; kingdom Viridiplantae; phylum Streptophyta; class Magnoliopsida; order Lamiales; family Acanthaceae; genus Hygrophila; species Hygrophila difformis. The sequence continues at coordinate 58,106,254 of JAOANR010000005.1, read as the reverse complement.
TGATCCACAAGGGTAGGATGAAGATTGATCCCAAAGACGAGCATGAGAAAAGGGTCATTTTAGAAACTGTAGTTAGCCTTCTTCCGAGAGACAAGAACGCAGTACCAATTACCTTCCTGTCAATGCTTCTTAGAGCTGCAGTATGCCTCGAAACAACGGTTGCTTGCAGGCTTGACTTGGGGAGACGAATGTCCATGCAACTCCACCAGGCTGTCCTGGATGATCTATTAATTCCTACATATTCTGTTACTGGGGGTACCTTGTTTGATATCGAGACTGTGAAGGGGATTATGGTTGATTTTTTGGAGTTCTATGAGGTAAGCAGACGAGGCTGTAATGAAGCGGATGATTATTTTTCTCCATCTCCAACTGAAATCGAACAAGTAACCGAACTAATGGAGAGTTATCTCACGCATGTTGCCTCTGATCCCAATTTCTCAGTTTTAGATTTTACTAGTTTTGCTGAACTTATTCCCAAACAGTTCCGATTGACAGAAGACGGAATGTATAGAGCCATCGACATTTACCTCAAGGTTTTCCATTCTCTTTAGTCTTTTGTATAGTTTCTTTAAATTTCTGGTATAAATGAATCATCTGTTGAGACCTATGTTATGCTGACAGGCCCATCCTGCTTTGAGTGACATGGAAAGAAAGAAAGTTTGTGGTGTAATGAATTCTGGCAAGCTTTCACGAGAAGCTCGCGCCCATGTATCTAAGAACGGCAGGCTTCCTGTTCAAACCATAGTCCAAGTGCTTTGTCATGAGCAGCAGTGTCTCCGGGAAGCCATGGGCGATGATAGCATTAGCCATTCCCCTACTTCTCTACCAAAACCGAAGGAGCACACATTCAACAATTGCAGTTTGACAGATGAGCTGTCGAATCTACGAAGGGAAAATCAGGACCTGAAAATTGAGCTTGTGAAGACGAAAACAAGGTTGAAGGAAATGGAGAAATCTTCAAATCAACTACCTGCTGAAGACAGTCCATTGCCGATAACTTCAAGATTCCACCACATGTCTCCACTTCCTTGGAAGTCACTCGTGAGCTCATTTTCAAGGAGAATTGGTAGGTTTGTCATATGGGGTGATGGAAGTGCAATCCAAAGCTCCAAAGGCAGAAGTAAAGAACCAAGAAAAGCTAGGCGGCATTCTTTATCATGACTGTACAGCTACAGGTAAATAAAGGATCGCAATTCCCTCAGTTTATTTTGCTCCAAACTTATTATGCATGTCTCCATCGACTACTTTGATGTTCTCTTATTATGCTTCGGTGCCGTAACTTGTGTATCATAGTAGGAATCCAGTAGATATCTCTCTTATGATTCTGTTGAATAATTTTGTAAATTGTAGCATTATAATCTGATTCGGGTACAATCCTGCTGTGGTATTATGCTTGTGTCTGATTTGGAAGTAATGGCCAAATGAGTGTTGTGTAGGAGTAAAGTTTAGGGCTTAGATGGCAAATGTGTTCTACATGAGGGTTTGTGTTGTATACTTGAATTAATAGTAGTTAGTACTGTAGTTGTAGTTACTATATCGGGACAGAACATCTGAACATGGGAGTTTTTCTGCATTAATTCTAGATGGTGCCACTGCCAGCTCAGGCTGTGATTCAAGTGCAGGCAACCGCACTTGCTGCTGTTCTGTTAGCTTGTGTTTTTGTGATATTTTTTAGTTGGTGTGATGTGCCAGATTATATTTTTGTGATGTTTTAATTTTAGCTTTTAAAAATTTCAATTCTCTTTTGTAAATGAGTTTTGGCCAAACCACACAAAATTTATGTCCGCCATTACAAAAATATCGCGCACATTGCAATAACAGTATTTGCTTGCAGCACGTCTTCAACAATTAAGGCTTTGGCTTTGAAACATTACAAAATCCTTATGTGGCATCATCACTGTACATGCAGCTCAATAAGGAGTCTTGCATACTAACTGGTCAACTCCATGTACCATTGGCCATTACAATTTATGCATAACTTTTAACCTAAATTTAACTAATTAAGACTGGAGATTAAGAATCAAATATATATGTGTGTCTATATATACACGCACAACAAGTCAACAAGTGTATTTGGTCTTCGCAATCCACTCTTTTTCTATCTTTTTATTTATTTATTTATCTGTTACTCCTCGTAAAGCATCTTGGACAGTCAAATGAATTTTTTTTGGAGGTTATTCGCGCACCCCAAACAGTGCAATGATGTGACTTTTTTTTTTTTTTTTTTTTTTTTTTTTTACTTTTTTACAAAAATTACAATAAGTAAAAAAATATAAGTCGAAATTTTAAAAAAATTATATATTTAAAAACTACTTTTAAGGATCTTCGAAATGAATATAATATTGAGTAGGTAAAAATGTACCGTTTAGAAGTAATTTTTTAACGGTACGTTTTTAACTATTTCACAAAAACCATAATAAGTAAAAAAATACAAGTCGAAATTAATAATAAATTATATATTTAAAAACTACTTTTTACGATCTTCGAAATGAGTATAATATTGAATAGTTAAAAATGTACCGTTAAAAAGTCACTTTTTAACGGTACGTTTTTAACTATTTATAAAAACCGTAATAAGTAAAAAATACAAGTCGAAATTAATAATAAATTATATATTTAAAAACTACTTTTTACGATCTTCGAAATGAGTATAATATTGAATGGTAAAAATGTACCGTTTAGAAGTCGTTTTTTAACGGTACATTTTTCACTATTTCACAAAAACCGTAATAACTGTAAAGGTTATCTCCTCGGGACTATAAATCATGCTTTTCAAGATTTGGCCATACCTCCCTCCCCTATATTATACGGAGTCTTGCCTACTCCTCTCCCACCCCGTCAATACCCCTTTCAAAACCTAGTCTTCGTTCATCACTTACAAATTCAAAAATATGGATAACTTCGACCCTTCATTTTCTAGCAATTGGCCATCTGAATATTGGCCGTTCGACAACTCAGATAGTTGGCGATTTCATGGTGCAGCCACTAATGAAAACAATCATCCTCTCGATCATGAAGCAATTGGTCAATTTTCAAAAAATGTTCATGACTCTGCCAATGATTATGCGTCACAGTTTACAACGAGTAAGGTAATTTTCATTTCATTTTTCATTTTCATGCTATTTTTAATTTGAAAATTTTACTTATAAATATTTTTTTCATGCCCATAATTCAGTTAATGATTGATTCGATTGATCTTTTACTATGATACATTAATTTTTTAAAAATATTAGAATCACAAAAAAAATTAAAAATATCTACTATTTATAACAATTATAAGCGGAAAGAGTAGTTAAGTTATTTCACCCTTCTCGGCCCTTCGTCTCATACTCTGGAACATCTCATTTATGGAAATAGCTCCTATTGATTTATCATTAGTAATAAATAATAAAACTGGATTGAAAGAGCTTATACATGTTTTTTTTTTTTGAAGATTTTTCAATCTAGGGATGAAATGAGAGAATGGGTACAAGCCACTGCGACTAAGAATGGTTTTGTTGTAGTAATAAGCAAGTCCATGAATAGCACTGGAAATCGCAAACCGAGATGCATTTTTGGTTGTGAAAGGGAGGGTAAGTATAAGCCACACAGATCTAAGAAATGCCACTGGTTAAAAATACTGGGTCAAAAAAAAATAATTGTCCATTTAAACTAAATGGACCTTATGATCCATTGGTAGTAGAGTGTGGCATTCATAATCATCCACCTTATGAAAACTTTGAAGGTCATGAATATGCATGTAGACTGAAACCAGTTGAAAAAAAAATTGTATCAGATCTGGTTGACGAAGCAGCCCCTCGAGGCATTCTTCAAGTAATAAAAAAAAAATTTCCGTCAAATAGCACTAATATTAGAAGTATATATAATGTCATAAGTCTGAATAGGAAGAGTCAATTAGGTGACTTTAATACTTCTCAGTTCGTCTTATACAATCTTCAAAAAAAGAAATATCATTTTCAATACCAAGTAGATCCTAACACTAATAAAATAACCGATATTATGTGGATACACCCTACGAGTCTAGAATTATATAGTAACTTTCCAACCGTTCTCATACTCGATTCGACTTATAAGACTAATGAGTACCGAATTCCATTACTAGAGGTTGTTGGCATTACTTCTACTAGACAAACATTCTTGTTGATGACTGCCTACCTTAGTAATGAAACTATAAATAACTTTAGTTGGGCATTATCAAATTTGAAAAATATAATTGATCAAACTGGAGCGATGATGCCATCGGTACTCGTTACGGATCGAGACATGGGTCTTGTCGGTGCTATTCAGTCATGTTTTCCAAATTCAAACCATTTACTCTGTGAATGGCACATAAACAAGGTTATAACGGCCAAGTGCAAGGCTATTCTTAGATCGCAGTGGGATGAATTTTGGAGTCGGTGGCATTCGCTGGTGAAGTCAAAATCAGAGGTTGATTTTCAGAATGGTTGGCGTTGTTTTTGTGAAGATTATAGCTCATATCCACGAGTATTAAACTACCTCAATGATACGTGGATAAGGCCACACCACACAAAATTTGTTCATGCATGGACGAACAAGATAATGCATTTAGGCAGCACGACTACACAAAGGTAATTTAATTATATAAGAAGATTTTTTGTTACTTAATTGCGGTATGACTCGAATTTGTCGATTTTTTTTATTTCAGGGTCGAATCTCAGCACTCTAAATTGAAGAAGTTTCTATTAAATTCGATGTCCTCGTTGCATGTCTCGTACCAGCGAATCGAGAAGATGCTGGAACAGCAATTCGCAGACATTGCTCGTCAGTTTGAACGTTTGAAAAATGTTCCCCGGCATAAATGAAGGAATGATAACCTTTTTGCCAACCTCATTTCCCGGATATCGATAGAGGCAACCGAGCTAGTTTTCAAACAAGTAGATGCTGCTTCAAAAGCATCTACCTTTTTAATTGGGCTTTGCGAATGTTCATTTAAAACTGTTTATGGATTACCGTGCAAGCATGACATTTCGTTTTGCCAACAAATGAACATGTCAATTCCGCTGGAATTTATACACATACATTGGCAAAGGTTATTATTCAAGCGGCATGATATAGGCGGTCATGAAGTTCAACACGATATGTCATCAAATATATTTGGAATGAGTGATAGTATTGATGTGCAACCACCGGCATACAATACTAGACACCAAGGTCGGCCTAGTGGAATTCAAGAATGGGACACAACTCGCTTTCGCTCTAAATTTGAGAAAAGTATTTTAAATGGACAGAAAAGACAGGAAAAACGACATTTCGTCCAATATGAATCTTCCATTCCTTCTGAATTTTGCGATTATGTGTCTCAGATTATTGATGTGGAAGCCGATGGTAATTGTGGTTTCAGAGCAATTGCAGCACTTATCTACGGCGATGAAGAGAAATGGCGTGACGTCCGAGCTGCACTGATCAAGGAGATAACAGAGCATTTTGATATATATGAATTGATCTATGGTGGGCCTGATTTATTGGGAAACGTTTTATACAGACTCAATAAATTTCAGAGTCCTATCGGTCAAGACTATTGGATGGACGCCATAGATCATGGAGTGGTCATTGCCTCGGCTTATAATGTTGTGCTTCATACATTCTGTCCAAATATGAATGCTTGTTTTACCCATGTTCCTCTTTGGTACGCTCCTTCACTTGGAGAGTACAAAGAAATCGCAATTTGCTTGGTTAACAATAACCACTTTGTCCAGCTGCATCTACACCATGATCATCCGGTTCCACCAATTATAATGTGGTGCACCCGGTTTGCGTTTGACGGGGATATCGAATGGCAAAATATCTACCATAGCCGCATTCGACGCTGGATGAACTTAGTTCCACCTGCAAGAGCACCTGTATTTGGAGGAATAATTGATTAGATTATATGTAAACATTTGCATATGTAATTTTCACTTTTATAGTGAGATTTTTTTAAAATTCTACACTTTTTATTTGATTTAACCATTTTTACTATATAGAAAAATCGACTTTTGAACGGTACGTTTTTAACTCTTCAATATTGGTCTTGTTTCAAAGATTTCGAAGAGTAGTTTTTGAATATGTAATTTTTTAAAATTCGACTTATATTTTTCAAGTTATAACCATTTTAATTTTAATAAAAAAATTAAAGAAATTTAAAAAACGACTTTTAAACGATACATTTTTACATATTTGATATTATACTCATTTTGAAAATCGTGAAAGATAGTTTTTAAATATATAAATTTTCTTGAATTTTGGTTTCTATTTTTTTACTTATTACAATTTTTATAAAATAATTAAAAACGTACCATTAAAAATAACTTTTAAACGATACATTTTTACCTATTTAATATTATACTCATTTCGAAGATTGTAAAGAGTAAGTTTTAAATAAATAATTTTTTTTAATTTCAGCTTATAATTTTTTACTTATTAACCTTTTTGTAGAAAAAGTAAAAAAAAGTTAACTTAACAAATTTAAAAAAAAAAAAAAAAAGAAAAAAAGAAAAGTCACATCACACTGTTTGGGGGTGCGCGGATCACTGGGATTTTTTTTTAAGAGCCGTGGCAAGATAACAAGTAGAAAAGAAGAAAACAACAAACGAAGATAAATTGCACCGTTCAAATTAAATATTTTATTTTTATTAAATCATTCAATAATGAGAAATAATTACACAATTACAAACAACATTTAGTTTGAGTGATAAAATTTAAATAATGTCACAAGTTTCATGAATGCAGAAAACTTAATCCATTAAGTTTTCTCACACCTCAAATGCTACTTTTGAACTTCTTAGATGTCGAAAAAATTCCAATGTTTAACCAATAAATAGTTACACCATTTTTTTTATATAATAAAAAAGGACACGCACATTGTGTTCTACAAAGAAATTAAATGGAAAAGGACATGGGGTTGGGGGGATTTCCCACAAGAAAAGTAAAAACAAACAGCTGTGGATTATGTGTAGGGGTGAGGAAAATTTGACCCGATACTCAATTAAATTATTAAATTTTAAAAATATAAAAATAAAAAAATTATTAGACACAATTTAAACTTTATCAAGCCTAATAAATTTATATTTTGAAGCTTAATAAGTAAAACTGTCAATTTAAATTCAAATTATATACTATCTAACCTAGTTAAATTTGGACAGAACTTTAAATTTTGTTACTGTTCAGGCTCGATACTCGATCACCCTAATTACGTGGACTAGGTGCCATCAAACTTTGTCCTCTTATATAAAAATGATGATTTTTTTTTTAAAAAAAAAAGCCCGTGGAAAATATGAGTTTATTTCAAGCTGATATATGATATAGTTCAAAAAATAATTTTACCTTCTTATCTACCGTTCCGCATTAAACTTTACCAACAAAAGAAAATCACAAGTTTTTTTTTTTTTTTTTTTTTTGAAGAGCCAAATGGAAGAAAATCACAAGTTTTGAATACTAAGAGTATGCATAAAAAATTAAAAAGTAGGAGTACATAAACATTTTACAAGCAACGGTTAGCTGGCAATGATTATGATTGATGTAATAAAAAGAATAATAATATTATAGAGAGAAATAGCCATCATTATTTTCACAATATACTTATTACGTGTTAAAAAAATTTTAACATTCCTTGTTTTCACGCAATTCAATACACATTTTTGAAAAGTAATATCTCAAATTTTAAAAAATAAAAAATTATAAAATTTAATATTATAAAACTACGTGATTAAACGAATCTAACAAGATCTCACTTGACTATATTTTCTTATATAACTGTATTAAAAAATCGAATAAAATTACTCAATGATACAAACGTGATTAGTTACCATTTTTTCTTCACAAGTTAACATCACAAGAAAATCCTTAGGATATTGCAAGTCAGTTCCATATTGTGACAAAGTTTAATTATTAGTAGTTTTTATCTTCTTGTTTTATACTCCATATTTATATAAAACAATACATTATGAATCAAACCAATATTAATATTATCTCTATGAGTCTGGTTATAAACTATACCAGTATTAACAAAAGCTACTCCATGCTACGGCTGGGAAGGTTACTAAGACATCCGTTTGGGTTCGATTTCCAGATTTGGATACGGTTTTCTTTGAGGAGGAGATGATGCTTCTCATTGCTACTATGGTCGGAAGGCCTCTGCGTGTTGACATAAATACCAAGGATCTGAAGCGTGGACGTTTTGCGCGCGTATGTGTGGAAATCGATCTAAGTAAGCCGGTTATTGGCCGATTTATGGTGGATTCAAGTTGGCAAAACGTATCATATGAAGGGCTTCACCACATTTGTACTACTTGTGGTCGTTTTCGGTTCAATCTTGCTACATGCGTTCTCCATGATCGATCTGAAAATAAGCCGGAGTTTGTGCCGGAGGGATCGCCGGAGGATAATGATAATTATGGTAACAAGGAGGTTGGAGAGAAACTAGATAATCCGAATGATCAGGAAGATTGTTTTACTAAAGTGAATGATACGGAGGATGTTAATCCGGATCCCATGGACACTGGATTGGAAACAAATCTTGATACTAGAAAGTCAAACCCTAACAAACTGGAATCTACGGTTTCCTTATCGAGTTTGGCCAATAAGCCTACCTTGCCGACAGAGACTCATGGTGAGTGGATAATGGTGACCCGGGCACCTCGACCTCCCCGGCGCAATGGTCCGGATGGGATTACTAGGGCAACTACACAAAACCCTAGAGGCCGAACGCCCAATGTGAACATACGTAACACTGGAAAACCTACACCAGGGAAAGGAAAAGAGCTGGTGGTGGTTAACAATGTGGAGGGGGGTGTTGATCCTCAGGAAGCTGATCGGAGATTTAAGAATAAACGACCTCGTCGAACTCCGGAGACGGGACAGAGCTCGAAGCCGGCTATTTCTCCCCAACAGAATTCTTTCTTAGCCTTGACTTGGGAAGAAGATGGCAAGGAGTCGGAGGTCCGAGGGGATGGGACACAAGATCGAAATGATATTGTTTCCCAATGATTGAGTTCCGTGACTTTACAGTGCTTGCATGGAATGTGCGTGGCGCCATGCATAAGAACACACAACGCCACATAGCGGATGTATTACGAGCCTACAAACCTTCTGTCTTCATCCTTATGGAACCTAGGGGTTTGTTTGATCGGCTCAAGGTATTCTTTTATCGTATGGAGTATGAGTCGTTATATATCTCAGATTCTGTAGGGCAAGCCGGGGGTTTGTGGGTACTAAGTCGTCTTGGTATTCCATACTCATTCTCCTGTTTCGCTTGTTACCCTAGAATGGTTTCTATTACTGTTAGCAGGGCCTTAGCTTCTTGGTGCTTCACGGCCATATATGCTAATCCGTGTGCATCGCAAAGGGAGGTGGACTGGTCCAACATGCGAGCGACGGGGGCTGTGATCTTGGATCCATGGATCGCAATTGGAGATTGGAATTCTATTGTTGATTCATCGGAGAGCCTGGGCATGCAATTTGTCCATAGCCAATCTGAGAAATTTTGCAATATGCTAGAGGATTGTGGAATGCAGACTCTTCACACCATGGGGGATTCATTTACTTGGCGTCGTAATAATTCGGGAGGCGCCCTTGCATGTCGTCGGCTGGACCGAGCAGTTGCGAATTCCAGTTGGAGTCAGGCATTCAATGAAGGGTTTGTGGAAGTGTTGCCTAGGAGAGCTTCTGACCACAATGGTATTCTGCTAAGATGCTTTAGGCCTAATGAGTTACATTGCGAAAGGCCTTTCAGATGGGAATCTATGTGGACTGATCACCCTATGTATGAATATGTGGTAGATTCGGCTTGGTCACTGGGGGGGATTCCTTCCATAGTAAACTGGAGCAGGTGCAAGAATCATCAATTTATTTCAATAAAACGAACTTTGGTAACCTCCGCCGACGGAAACAGAAACTTCTCAAGCGACTTGAGGGTGTGAACAGGGTCTTGGTGAGATGGGATTCTGCTTGCATGCATCGTCTTGAGAGTATTTTACGTCGGGAGTTGGATGAGGTGCTTGCTCAAGAGGAAATGCTTTGGCACCAAAAATCGTGCGATAAGTGGATAAAATTGGGAGATCGAAATACACGCTATTTTCACTCCCAAACTATGTTGAGGCGACAGCGAGGGCGAATTCTCGGCCTTGAAATTAACGGCCAGTGGACTACGGAATCAGAATCCTTGCAGAGCCACATTGTCGCTCACTTTGGAAGTACGTTTGGATATTCTGCTCCTAGTTTTCAAGATCATCCGACCCTGTCTCCTCTTTCTCGTGTTGAGGATGTTGCTGGCCTTGATTCAGACATTAGCAGGGAGGAAGTGAAGACCGCGGTTAGTGCCATGAAAGGACTATCGGCCCCGGGTCCGGATGGATTCCCACCTTTGTTTTACAAGAAATATTGGAATCTGGTTGGGAATTCAGTATATCAGCTTGTTCATGATGCTCTTCAAAATGGGGCATTTGATTCGGCCTTAGCTATGACCTTCATTTGCCTTATTCCGAAAGTGGATGTTCCACGGGAGATACGGCAATTTCGTCCTATAAGTTTATGCAACACGAGCTACAAGGTCATTACCAAAGTTCTTGTGAATCGACTGCGCCCGGTGCTGCAGGACTATATTGGACCGTTCCAATCAGCATTTCTCCCGGGTCGTGGCACCACGGGGAATGCTATTATCTTACAGGAGATCATTAATACTTTTCACATCAAGCATCGTCGGAGACAGGAATTTCTCTTGAAGGTGGATCTCGAGAAAGCTTATGATAATGTTTGTTGGGACTTTTTGGAGAAATGTCTGTCAGAGATGGGATTGCCGGTTACACTGTGCCGGCTTATTATGTTCTGTGTTCGATCACCGGTTTATTCAATCCTTTGGAATGGGAAGGCTCTTCCTGCGATTACCCCAGCTAAGGGCCTACGTCAGGGAGATCCTCTGTCGCCTTACCTATTTATTATTGTCATGGAGAAACTTTCTCAATCCATTCTGGCCAAGGTGCATGAAGGAAGTTGGCGGCCGGCCATCCTAGGTCGTGGGTCACCCCCTATCTCCCATCTCATGTTCGCTGACGATCTCCTCTTATTTTCAGAAGCCACTCTCGATAGTGCTCGGTGCATGGATGACATTCTTCATAATTTTGCCATCCAATCGGGCCTCAGAATTAATCCCAGGAAATCTCAAGCACTGGCATCCGCTTCAGTCCCGCCTGACATGAGCTCAAGGATCGCCAATATTTTGAATGTTGGGTTCACTAATGAGCTTGGTAAATACCTTGGTTTTCCAATGTTTCATGGTGCTCCAAGACGTCACCATTTTCAGTTCCTTCACGAGGCTCTCCAATCTCACCTAGGCTCATGGAAACGGACCCTCTTGAACAAGGCAGGCCGAGTAACTCTGGCTCGCTCGGTCTTGGCTGCTATACCAATTTATGTGATGCAGTTGGCCTGGTTGCCTTCGGATACTTGCGACAAAATTGATGCTCTTATTCGGAACTTCATATGGAAGGATGCTAATGGCCGTGGGATTCCTCTTGTGGGTTGGTCCAAGATTGTGTTGCCGAAGAACTTAGGAGGGTTAGGGATTCGCTCAAGTAGGGATATGAATGTGTCCTTGTTGGGGAAGAGCTACATTGAATTCCTAAGTTCTCCAGTGAAGCCTTGGGTAGGAGTAATCACAAAGAAGTATGGCCCTTCGCAACCTGTCTTGGAGCAGCGTCCGGTTGCATCGGCCTTCTATCGAGCACTGGTGAAGTGTGGCCCGCTGCTCTCTTCAGGACTGCGCATGAGAATTGGTAATGGCGAGTGTAATTTTTGGAGCACGGGTTGGCTCAAGAAGGGAGCTATAGGCCCTCGTATTCCCTCTATACACACCGCGGATATTCACCTGAGAGTGAAAGACATATTTGAAAATAATAGATGGCAGTGGGATCACGTCGCCACGCATGTGCCGGATGACATTCAGTCGGAAGTGCGAGATTATGGACCTCTGGTGTTGCACTCCTCCATCCCTGATACGGTTAGTTGGCAGGGGGCGCTGGATGGTAATTACAAGGTGAAAAATGGCTATTCTTGGCTTCTTGATCAAAGGGGGTCGAGGCGGGATAGGTCTTGGACTTGGATTTGGCAAATTCGGGCGCCTGAAAAAGTCCGTTTTCTTCTTTGGTTGATTGTTCATGTCTCCCTGCCTACAAATACGCTTCGGTATCGTCGCGGCCTCGCTGAATCTCCTGTATGTGCCGTGTGTGGTCTGCATCAAGAGACCATTCGCCACTTATTTTTCCAGTGTTCTTGGACCGTGGGAGTTTGGCAAAAATTTGGTATATCCATTGCTATATGTAGTCAAGGGAATGATGAAGACATCGCCAATGACTTGTCCAAATGTTGCATCCGCTGGACTGGCATACAGTGGGCAATTATGTGGATAATTTGGAGGACTAGAAACTCGGTGGCCTTGAGGGGAGATACTATTGACGTGGTAGCCGTTGCGCGGGAGGCTAGCTTTTTGGGGGATTGTTTTGATAGAGGCCTTCGAAGACCACGCAAGCATGTTATGCCTAAGTGGGTTTCGTGGAACCCCATGGGTGCGCGCTGCCATTATCTTCATGTGGATGGTAGCTCCTTGGGTAATCCGGGCCCTGCTGGCTTTGGTGGAGTAATTAGGGACTCGGATGGTAGGTGGATTGAAGGATTTGCGGGTTCAGTTGGTATCGCCTCTAACCTTGTTGCTGAGCTTCATGGTATTTTGAATGGCTTACGGCGTCTTCTAGCTCTGGGACTTGAGGATGTCATCTGCTATTCTGATTCAATGGAAGCTTTGAGGATTCTGAGACATGGTACGAGTGAGAGGCACTGGCTAAGGCCCTTGGCTCTCCTTATTGCAGATCTGAATTCCCAGGTATCGGGGATTCATTGGTTTCATATTTTGAGAGAAGGGAACATGGTCGCTGATTTGTTGGCCAAACGGGGTGCCAGGATGGAAGAATTCTTCACCACTTGGGCGTTTCCTCCGGATGAGGCGGCTCCAGCCGTGGCTGCAGACATTGCGGGAACTTGGTTTCCGCGGGTTTGAAGTTTTTATTTTACGCTTTTCTCTCTTGTAACCTCCTTTCTGTAGTGTTTTTTAGCTTTGTCTTCTTTGCCGATGCTTGGCATCATGTTCACCAAAAAAACAAAAGCTACTCCATATTCCCGACAATGATATATTGTTATACAATCAAAAGTTTGTTTGGTAGAATATGTCTCGATTCCGATCATATTTTTATCAATATTGATTTTTTTTAAAAAAAAATTTATTTTTATTTTATATTTTTGTGGAAGAGCCTATACAAGCTAGAAAAGATGTGGTGAAAATTCATGCCACACAAATTACAAATGAACAAAGGGAATGAATAGGGGTTGGATGGGGTTAGAATCCCCAACCTATTGACTGGGAGTCGAGGGACTTGACCATTAGGGTAAGTCCCCACTCCCTATCAATATTGGGTTTTTTTTTGTTTTTTTTGAACAACTTTTGCAGTCTATCAATATGGAAAATTGATAATGGATTGAGTGTTTTTATTATTATTATTTTAAATTTTAAGGGGTACAGAAATTAAAGGGAAAAAAAAATTACTTTGATCTCAAATCGATCATAAAATACTACAAAAATTTTATGCGTTTAAGAAGGTATGATCGTAAGATCGTAGAAGCGTTTGAGGGAGTATGATCATAAGATCGTAACATTCTACTATCAGGGTCGGGGTCTTACTAATTTTAAGATCCTACAAGGATCAAGATCGTTTTAGAAAGGTATGATCATAAAGTCGTAAAATCCTAAGATCAGGATCGAGATCTTAACAACTATGCCCAACACACACATCTCATCGGGTCAGCACATTAATTTTTATTTTTTTTATTAATAAAGAATGGTTTATGTTGATAAAGTGTATATACAACATAATAACATAATTAATACTAGGGAATGGAGAACCACCCCATTGGTCATGTTCTTGGACTTCCTACCTTAATTAGAGTTGGGGTTTGATTTCCACATGCCCTTATCACTCCTTCTTTGTTCCTTTGTAATTCATCTGACTTGTATTACACCCGCTTTGCAATACTAATCCAATGCGAGCGTGATAATCATACCATCCCAAATTCCAACGTGTGATGCTACTCCAATAAAGTCAAATGAAATCAGTTACTTCAAGATTTAAACATCGGAAGATCTATGACGTTGGTAATAATAAAATAAGCCATGCTCCATTTTTGATAATATAATTCTTTAATTAGGGTTTCGATATATATTGCACTCATCAGACATACTATTATAGAATCTTAACACATCCACAAAATAAATAAGACTGGCATTCTATAGAAAAGTCGTAGGAATGATACTTAGAGTTGTATTATTATTTATTAATAAAGTTGTTGCCACTTAACAAAACCAATGAAAATGTATATATAGGGTCGTTGAAAATCATGATTCAACACTCATCAACATGACAACATGCACGATCGATAAGGTAGCAAGCAAGCTACTAATTACTACTCACTAAGTGGAAATTAAAGCGTGGATGGACGACGCGGCACGTATGCAATCTCCACAAATATTAATGAATGTGTATGTTAATAAACTAAAACTTTCTTTGACTTCACAATATTGGTCTTAATTCTATCGATTTCAGGGAGCGATTTACCAACCCACATCTTTCCTCTAAATTAATACTTCTTCTTCCGTCTTTTTAAGAGTAATTATTCTCGATCCATACTATTACCTTTTAATTAAAATATTGATCAAATAAATTAAATTAATCAATTCCATCTCATCACCGAGCATCTTATCAATTTATTGAAAATTAATCATTTTCCATCTAACCATACCCCAATTAACAATTTAAGTTCAAATTTTACACTTCACGTGATCAACTATATGTGCAAATGTATAAAATAATTATTGTAATTATTGCATGAGTCGGAAGCCGACAGCATCCAACTGTTGAATTTTCTTCCAACACAGTCAACTCGTGTTCGGTAATAAGCAGCCCCCACAACAATCAATTGAAAAATAAACCAAGCAAATAAATATATAAGATAAAACCACTATTATTAGTCAATAAAGAGAGTTGGGATCACAGCTCAAGACGACGACATGCATGAATATGGTGAGATCACGCCATATTCTCTTAATTTTATCACAAATTATTTTAGGATGGAAACTTGTTTCTCAATACAATTTGTTATTTAATGGGTGTTTGGATAAGCGATATAAAACAGATTATCTGATTATTGTCTTTTCAAAAAGTAAATAATCCGGTTTGCAGCACAATTTTTTAGTGGTTAAACTGATTATTTGTATTTTGAAAATGCAATAATCAGATAATCCATTTTCTTGCCACTTATCCTCTTAAAATACGTAGGTTTTACATTAAATGTTGAAACCTTGGAAAATTAAAAATAATTTTTAATTATATTATATGTGTTCATATATATACACACAACATATCATCCTCCAAATTATAAATCGACAATTTTATAATAATTAATACTCCTGTATTACAACATTTCCACAATCACGTTTCCTCGCACATGTATATCATTAATAAATTTGGATATTGACACTGCTGGCATCAATATGTTTTCTAAAAGGTGGAAATAATATGCATAAAATTCCACTTTTAGAATTTTTTTTTATGCTTAATTATTAGTATACAGTATATTGTTCAATTTATTTTTATTTAAACAAATTACTTATAAAAGAATTCATGGACGTTTTTTTAATTTTAACTTAATTTGATTTTGATTATTTTCCCTTCATATATTTCGCATAATTTTTCAGCTGAATTGGTTAGCTAAACATCAAACACTACAAGTGTATCAGTGTCACATACAAAATTTAAACATCCTTTAATTTGATTAATTAGTGGCTAATTAGGTGTCGTTTGAACTTCAAATCTTCAATATTTTTAGAGAAAAAAAAAAGAGATTAGAATCATTAAATTATATTTTTCATAGTTTTAATTTATTGATATGGTGGACATTAATAATTTCATTTATTTTTATGTCAGGTTTAAAAATAACCAAAAAATCCATAATAATATCGATTATATGAAGAAAAAAAAATAAAGAATAAGAATAATTTGAGGAAATGGTGAAAAATCCATAAGCAAAATAACAAATTAAAGGCGGCTATGATCATGTAGAGCCACGTCCAAAATGCCTCTATCCAATACTATTATTATTGGAAAATAATTCTTCTTTTGTACAATTATTACTTTAATAATATCTGCTTTTATCTTTTTCCTCCTCAGAATCTTTTCCCAGCTACTTATTTAACCACTTCCTTTTAATAATTCTGGGGAATCAAGTCGTCTTCACAAAAATAATACCTTATCACTAAAAATAGCAGGCTGATGGCTTGTATTGTTTTTACAATGAGAAATTGATATTCCACTCCATTATTACTCCTTATAAAATAAGTAAAAAGTATTTATGCTCACACATGAATGAAAAGTATTTACATTTTAATTAGTCATGAATTTCAATATCAAGTGTATTGGATATATATATAACTTTGAAAATAAAAACCGGTTGTTAAGAATGGATCGGATAAAACTGGAATAATGAAACAATATTGCATTGAAACTGAACAGAGGACGTCTAATTAATTTGCAATTTACTGTATTTATAGATTAAAGAATTACTATATTTATAGATTAAAGATTAAAGAAATACTAGATGGAAAGGGGTTGCCAATTGTCGCTTGTGACTTGTGACATGCCTGCCCGTATCCATTCTACCAGTTGCTGTGCAGAATTGCACTGTGACTGCATATGCGGTGTTTTTAAATCTCATTTTTGTGATGTTTGTGTGGTTTAAAACGGTATAAATTTTTTTGACATCACAAATATAATTATATACAGCACAAATTTTTTATATATTACAAATTTTCTGAAATAACAAAAATAATAATACACATCATAAAACTCCATGACATCACAAAAAGTGTGTCTCCTCCCATTGGCTGCTTGTGCAGTGCCTGCACAGTAACAGCGCCCCATTCTACTTATATGCTTTTTCTGTTTTTACTACATTTATTATTAATTAAAATAGTACTACTACTCGGTAGTACTCGAGTAAAAATATACTCCATCCGTCCCACTTCAAGTGTCTTGTTACTGTTGGGCACGGGAATTAAGGTAGAGTTGGTTTGTGAGTATATGATGTGGTCCACATAGTTGTTGAAGGAGAAAATTATTTATATTTATAGAAAGAAGACATTTGTAATGGGACATTCACAAATAGTAAGTAAGACATTTGAAATGGGACGGAGGGAGTACTACTTACTACTATAATTTTGCCATTGGGGAGAGGATGGCGGTAAGGCTAGGAACCATCCCTCTGGTAAACTCTTTTGGGACTTCTCATTACTGCTGACGTTGAAATGTTGAATAAGCAGTATTTACTTCATCTCGTCTCATTTTAATTGTTATGGAGTACTATTTTCCTATCAAGTGGTTAAGTAGAAATGATAAATTAACCGGCCCCGACTCGGTTGATACTGGATCCGATTACACATGTGAAGTAAATTAATGTCAATTACCTCCATTTCATTTTTAGTTGTCTATTTCAACTCAATTTCAATAACCAAAATTTGCATTAATTAGTTGTCTCTTTCATGTTCCTTCAGGCTCCAACTCCAACGTTATAATTGAACTAGTTCTTTCCAACGTTTTCCATTCTCCATCGGAAGGAGAAATAAAAACAAGTGTACTACTACTAATTACTACTACTTCATATTTTAAATTATACTAGTAGTGCGTAATAATCATTTTCAAATTTTCTAATGCTACTGACTGTAGCCTTAGCTGTTATTGTTAACATCTACTCCATCTATATATATATAGATATATACACATGATACATCATTAATGACTTCCACTGCACAATACAATACACATCATTGCTCATAATCTCATTATTTTGGCTTCATCTAATCTTTTCTACAGTACTAGCCAGCCAAAAAAACATAAAAGAAATTTCATGGCTGCATTGAAAACCAACTCTCTGAAACTTCTTATTATATCACTCTGTCTAGCAATCACTGCACTGTTTGCGGGTTCTGCCTCCGCCCAGCTCCGGCAGAACTTCTACGCCAATATCTGCCCGGACGTCGAGAACATCGTCCGCCGCGCCGTCGCCGCCAAGTTCAGCCAGACCTTCGTCACTGCTCCCGCCACCATCCGCCTCTTCTTCCACGACTGCATCGTCTCGGTATACTATATACTATTACAGCCAAATCATGTTAATTACAGTAACTTTTTTTTTTTTTTTGGCAATTATCGTCTCGGTATATTAATTAGCCATATCTTAACCGTTGATTGCTCGCAGGGCTGCGATGCGTCGATTATCGTAGCATCGACGCCGGGGAACACGGCGGAGAAGGACCACCCGGATAATTTATCCCTGGCCGGAGACGGCTTCGACACCGTGATCAAGGCTAAGGCCGCCGTCGACGCCGTACCACAATGCAAGAACAAGGTCTCTTGTGCGGACATACTCGCCTTGGCAACTCGGGACGCTATTGCCCTGGTATAAAAATTAAAAAAAATAAAAATAATAAAAACTGTTCTACATATGTACCGTACAATAGTTGAGGTTCAATTAATGGAGTAATTTAATACTTTACTACTATACTACTACTAATACTAAAGTCATGTAGTCGTGTTTGTCTACGGTGCGGTGCAATTAGTACTCCCTAACGTTGTCGTTTTTTCATGTGTAACTGTAGGTGGGCGGGCCGGCGTATTCCGTGGAATTAGGGAGACTGGACGGGCTGAGTTCTACGGCAAGCAGTGTGAATTTGCCACAGCCAAACTTCAATCTGAATCAGCTCAATAGCTTGTTCTCTGCCAAAGGCCTTTCTCAAATCGACTTAATTGCCCTCTCAGGTACTAACAAGTTTCTTTATTTTTTGAGGGGTATAATAGTAGTATATTAGTCTTAGTATAGTGTGCTCCATTCAATTTTTCGTTTTTAATTACTACAGTACTACTTACTATGTATATTTATTGAAAATGTAATTGGTAGGGGCACATACGATTGGATTCTCCCACTGCAGCAAATTCTCAAACAGGATCTACAACTTCAGTAGCCAAAGTCGCATCGACCCAACCCTGGACAGGCAGTATGCGGGCCAGCTACAACAGATGTGCCCAACCAACGTGGATCCAAGGATCGCGGTCAATATGGATCCAACCACTCCCAGGACCTTCGATAATGTCTACTACAGGAACTTGGTTCAAGGAAAGGGCCTTTTCACCTCCGACCAAGTTTTGTTCTCCGACCCAAGGTCCAGGGCTACGGTTAGCTCTTGGGCGTCCAACCCGGTCGCCTTTAATAATGCTTTTATTCAAGCGATCACAAAGCTGGGTCGGGTCGGGGTCAAGACCGGCGGAAATGGAAACATCCGATTCGATTGCGGGAGGTTTAATTGAAGCAAAATAGTAGCACATAAAGTGTGATATGTGTTGTTTTAATTTATTTTTCCTTCTTTCCACGACAAAAATGGCGGTAATAAATGCAAGTGGAATCAAATCATCAAGTACCTGGCTAGCTCAAGGAAATGAGAGAGCTTGTGCATTATTTGAATCGGTCATGATATGAATAAATGTGCTTATGGGTTTTGTTTGTGTATATGTGATTTTTAGTCTCCATTTGTCAAATGAAATGTGTCTTTAGTTTAATGAGTTTGCACATGCCCTAATGACAGTAATTGAAATACATATGAGCCGGCAAAAAGGACGACAAAAAAAACTTAATCCATATACGGACGGTGTTTGTGTGACACACGTCTCTTGACAACTAAACCTCTTGGTTTATTATAACATGTACGATTGACTGACTATTTAAAATTGATAAAAATTGTCTCATGTGCATGGTTCCAAGTAGTAATTAATTAGAATGGATAGGATAAGAGTGGTCCTAATCTGTGTGGTTAAGCCTGCATCTCGTGAAAATGTAATCCCGGCTCCTGTTCTAATATTAAAAATTAGTACTACTTACACTAATCAATACAAATATTAATCTTCAAAAGAAAAAGACCAAAATAAATACCAATACCAATTGACATGCCTTTAACACTTTAAATAAAGTCGAGTAGAAATCTCTTTCTTTTTTTAAAAAAAAAAAATTAATAAATAAGAACAAAATAAATCAACGAAGGTTGAATTTCTTCTAGTTGGACATGGATATGCTAATTATTGGACATGGGACAACTTAACTTTACATGTAGCTAGCCTCTCTATCTTCCGATGTTTACAATATATCCCCAAATAAAATACAAAATCTACCTTTGTATATGTTGGGATGGTATCGGCATGGAACTAACATTTTATTAGAAAAAAAGGAAAAAGATATTGGAGACGTACTTATTGGAGTTGAGTTGTGAAAATTGACTAATTGGATAGAATAGAATTGAAACCAGCTGCTCCGACAACGACGAACTACTAAAATATTACTCCATGAATGAGATGCAGTCGAGTTGTGAAACTCAATTGTAATTAAATTTTACTTCAACTCATGCTATCTCATGCATATACTTCATATGCAAAACTAGGGGTGTAAATGAGATTGATAGGCTCGTAAAATATTCGGGCTCGACTCGAAAAGGCTCGGCTCGAATTCGAGATCGGCTCTAATATTAATGAGCTCAAGCCGAGCTAACTAATACTCGGCTCGAAAGCTCGATAATAGGCTCGAATATTATATATATATATATATATTATTTCTTTCTTAAAAATATAGTTTATTTTCTTTCTTAACAAATGTGAGGAATAGGAAGTCCAACAGTAAATTCACTTATCCTTTTATTTAATAATATAGTACATTATATTTTATTAGGGTTTACACTAAATCAAAAAAACTAAATCCCAATCTCCTTCCAAATTGGGACTATTATAAGGAATTATAAATAGTTTAATATATTTCTACAGAACTCATTCCTTCAAGTTTTTAAGCCCATTATTGAATAATTAAAAAAAATTTAGTCTTGAGTCCAATGTGGTCTAGAGATACCCGGTAAAAAAAAATTGAAATTTATGTCGAACTTTTTTGGCCCTTCGAGCCGAGCTCGAGCTTCAGTATATTGTGTCGAGCTCGATCCGAGCTCAATTTTTTAAGCTCGTCGAGCTTCGAGCTCGAGCCGAGCCGAACTTATACTTAACCGAGCTTGGCTCGGCTCGTTTACACCCCTATGCAAAACAATTCACTAATCAATTTTGGTAAGAGATGCAATGTAGTTACATAATTCATTGTAAACACAATTGCATATTATTAATAATTTGAATGAAAGTCCAAAACAGAGAATCAAAATTTAGTTTTGATCAAGTTCAATTCCAGCCCGAATGTCCGATCCGATCATAAATATGGATAATTGTAACTCAATTGAATTGAATTTGATTTGATTTTAGATTTTATATTGGATTCGCTTTTTAGTTGTTTATTTTGATTGTATTATTTGAAATTTATTTTTTTTATTGTTTAATATAAAATAAAATTAAAATCATAAAATAAAATAAAATAGAATAAATTATGAAGAATTTAAAATTTTGAAATTGAAATGTAACAAATAAAACATTACCCAGGTCAATTTATATAAAATAATTATTCTAGTCAAAATTGCATACATATAGAATATGTAAATTAGTGAAACAATAAAATAAAGGAATGAAACCAAACTACAACTACTTTATGACAGGATATACTATAAAAGATCGAAATTCCCGTCTCGTTTCAGGAATATTGCAGGATAGGTTTTAGTCGAGTTAGTTTCAGAAATCAGGATAGGTTTTAGTCGAGTTATTTTTTTTTATGAGCCGTTGAAGGCCTGAGAAATGGTGGTGGGAGCCCATGCCACACAATTACAAAGGGAAATAAAAGGGAGGGATAGGGGGCCGGTGGGGATTCGAACATCCAACCTTCCGGTGGAAGTCAAGCGACTTAACCACTTGGACTATGGTATATTCAAATTAAAGATTTATTATTAAAACTTAAACTAAAATGAAAACACAAAAATTAAAAGAAAAAAGAATAAAAATTTTCAATGAGTTTAATAATGAAGTGAGTTATGGGATGAGGACCTAGCCCAAGCGGTTAAGTCCATTGGCTTCCAACGGAATGTTGGAAGTTCGATTCCCACCGGCCCCCTATCCCTCCCTTTATTTCCCCTTTGTAATTGTGTGGCATGGATTCCCACCAGCCCTTTCCAGGCCTTCAATGGCTCCTCCAAAAAAAATAATGAAGTGAGTTATGACTTCAGTCTGTAAGAAGAGGGCCGCCGGGCCAATCAAGTTGCAGTCAGGACATCCCACGTGCCGACTCGTGGGTACTCTTAGCTTGTAGAGTTGTAGTCGTGCTGCATGTAATTTTGAGTTTTTTGTAAGAAGAAGATTGAGTACTATTTATAAACACTGAAAAATGAAGACTGCAAATTTAAATAATGTAGTTAATATTTTTAAAATTGGGAAGGGATAAGGTGCAAATGACTGCATAAGCAAATATATATAATGGCAGGAACCATATGTAATGCATAATATTTTGCGATGTCAGCGATCTATTATGTATTTACATAATTACCTAGTATCAGCAATGGCGAAACTACTGGGCCATAGTTAAGCTTAGGTATAGATGTGCAACCCCAAATAAATAATTTTTTTAAGAGTCATTGAAGGTCTGGAAAGGGGAGATGGAAGTTCATGCCACACAAATTAAAAAGGGAAGGGATAGGGGGCCAAAATAAACAATTTAATACTCCTATACTCATATAAAATATTTAACAAATATCAAGTAAAATTATACTCGCAGTGTTGGCATGGTTAATTGTGCATGAGAAAGTGCAATTGTTGGCATGGTTAATTGTGCATAATTCCTTGCCTTGTAATGAAATGAGACACCATCGCAGAGTTGCCCCTTCGCCGGTGTGTCCTCGCTGTGGTGCTGAGTCTGAAACTGTGATGCACCTCTTCTTCATTTGCCCTGTCAGTTTCTTAGCCTGGCAACGTATTGGTCAGCCCCTCCTTGCGACAATCCCCCATGAGTCCGCTGCTGCTGCTGCCTTTTTGTTCCAATTGTCGCGCAAATGGACAGGGGTTCATTGGGCTCTTATGTGGAATATCTGGAAGATGCGCAATGCTCTTGTGTTTCGGGGAGAAGTTACAACCTGTGATGAGATTCTTAGCCAGACACAGTCATTGGGTATAGCCTTCAATCGGGTCTTCTCTAACTCTAAAGTGGAGGTGGCGCCATGCCTTGTCTACTGGAACCCTCACAATGGGATGGGGGTGGTGCTCCATGTGGATGGGAGTGTGCTTGGAAATCCACCTACTGCAGGATATGGGGGAGCTATTCGACATGGGAACGGTGAGTGGATTGAGGGCTTCTCGGGCTCGGCTGGGCGCTCTACTATTTTGGTTGCGGAACTCCATGCGATTTTTGAAGGGATCAAGCGGTTGCGGGAGCTTGGTGTCACCTCCACCATTTGCTATTCCGATTCTTTGCATGCCCTCCAACTTATCAAACAGAATGTGCAAATGGACCATGCTCTTTTTCCCCTCGTCAGGAGCATTATTGAGATTCTTGTTGACACCCCAGGTATTCAGTTCTATCACATTCTGCGTGAGGGTAACTCAGTTGCTGATTCTTTGGCCAAGCGTGGGGCTCACTCCGAGGAATTCTTCACTACGTGGGCCTTTCCTCCGGATGAGACTCGGCCGCTTATTGCTGTGGACATGTCTGGAATTGGTGTTATGCGTGCTTAGTTGGGTTTCATTTTCCCTCCCTCTTCCCCCCTGCTGTAGTTTTTCTTTTTCTCTTTGCCGACGCTCGTGCGTCACTTGTCACCCAAAAAAAAAGTAAAATTATACTCCGTATATAATAATTTTAAATTATTAAAAATTTATCAATTTATAACCAAGTTGAACCAATTTGGTTCATTTTTCAAATACTTCATTAAAATATGTTCAAAGAACTAGTCGAGCTCAAACCAACTTATTATTATATTTTCAATATAAAGTCGTGGTTCCGCCACTACAAAGTCATATTCGGGCCCTCCATTCTTTTAAAGTCTAGTTTCGCCATAATATTCATGTAACGACATATTCATGTGATGGTATAATGTTGTGTGATGCCCGCAACATATTTATGTAACGACATAATATCCTTTATTGCACCACACAATAAATTGTCGTTATATAAATGACCTTGGCTATCATGCCTGAAGGTGCAGGCTATGTGATGATTTAGACGATATCGCAACTGTTTGAAAGTAATCAATCTGATAAGTCATTTAAAAGAATGCAAAAAGCAAAACGCTAAGAGCATCTACATCCCTATTCAATTAATAATCCACTTTTACATTTTTCTCACTGCCACATCAGCTTTCCATCATCTCCAATATCTTTTTAATTCATTTCAGTTAACTCACACATCCCTCCACCAATTAATAACTCATTTTTATGGGGCCCACATTCTAATCATTTAAAAATATTAAAATTTTATATTATTTATAAAAATTTCTATTTCCAAATATTTCAATTATTTTGGTATATAAAATATCAAATGATTATATTTCAATTATTCTAGCAAAAAAATAATTATATTTTGTTGTTTTTAAATTTTGACATAATTTTTATATTAAAATATTAAACAATGTAAAATAAAACATACATAAATTGAACTATGGAATCATTAATACATTAATTCAAATAAATAAAATAGCAAACTTGTAATAGTATAATATAAATATAAAATATAATAACTCTAAATATAAATATATAATTTAAGGATGAAATAAAAAATTAAATAATACTAATAATTTATTTTGAATAGCTATTGTACAAAAATGCATGTTGCAAAAACAAAAATTTAAAAATAGCTGTGCAAAATATTGTAAAATTTAAAATTAAAATAAATTTTAAAAAATAAGTTAAAACAGAACAAAATGAGATGCTGAGAGACTACAGCCGTGGGTCCCACTCAAATGAATTGAGTTAATAGTTAGGAAAAAAGGATTATTTAGTCTTTTTTCTTTCCAAAATATCCAAATCGGTCCGTTGGTAATTTTTAGCCCATATAGTCCCCTACGTTTGCTAATTTTTTCCAATTTGGTCCTAATTACGTAATTAGCCTAAGGTTGCTGACGTGGCCGAAGTAAATCTCATTTTACATCCACCGTGGCCAATCTGGAGTCTCCATACATAACACACCAAATTAATAAATGTTTGAAATAAATATTTGAAGGCAGCCATAACATATCACTACTCTAATAAATATCTCTAGGCTCTAGTGGGTCAATTGAACCATTCTTTACTGGGATGATGGACATAGTTTCTACATGGTTCGCATTGAG
The DNA here is from genome assembly GCA_030278955.1 of Hygrophila difformis. NCBI lineage: Eukaryota > Viridiplantae > Streptophyta > Magnoliopsida > Lamiales > Acanthaceae > Hygrophila > Hygrophila difformis. The sequence goes on along the minus strand of JAOANR010000005.1, from coordinate 58,080,894 downwards.
CCCTCATTGGGGTTATCCAACCATAAAGAAACAACAACCATTCACAACAATAACATAGGAGTTTTGGTCAACAGCTACCGCAGGGCATTTTCTTTTCGGTCTCGGTGACTTTTTGTATTTCTCAAGATAATGAAGACCAATTGTGATATATAATGCGTGTAAATGAATGGTTGATGTTTTTTATGGGTTTGGTAACCTCAATGAGGAAGGACTCAATGCGAACCAAGTAAAAACTATGTACATCATCCCAGTGAAAAATGATTCAATTGACCCGCTAGAGTTATTTTTAGAGTAGTGATGTGTAATGACATCCTTCAAACATTTATTAAAATAGTGTGTTATGTGTGGGGACTCCAGATTTGCCACGGTATATGTAAAATATGATATACTCCGGCCATATCAGCAACCTCATGCTAATTACATAATTAGGACCGAATTGAAAAAAATTAGCAAACATAGAGGATTATATGGAGCAAAAAATTAGTAACGGACTGATTTGAATATTTTAGAAAGAAAAAGACTAAAAAATCATTTTTTCCTTAAAAGTTATGAACTGCAGACGTGGGACCCGCATCCTATTAATTACTCCAACGCAGGCTCAATTCAATTCATTCTGCAACACCTGCTTTTAATTGGTTTTTTGACCCGCGATGTGGGTGCCCTAAGGAAACATGTAATGAAATTTAATACTACTGCGAGTGTTAACCAAGAATTTTTTGATTGAATACTGTTGGAGATGATTACAAGATTCACTGAAGGGAATGACAAGAATTTAAATAAAGCTGTAAAGAAATGAAAAATTGCAGAATGGAATAATACGAAAGAAAACTTGCAAAAAGGAAATGGCAGAAAGTAAAGATAATGAAAGTGCGATTCCTCTTGGGGGTGTGTGGATGTCCGACTAAAACTGGTGCCACTCATATATATAGACGCCTCAACCCTAGGGTGGCTGCACTGTCTTGGAGGCTATCGGATCTTCTCATGAGGAAACTCCTTGATCCACTCACTGTGATGGCGTCAATTATAGGTAATGTCTCCTTGATTCCTGTGTGTCTTTATGTCGCCAGCTCTTCACCACCATTAAGTCATCGGATAAATCATGAACTAGATGGCGGCATCTCACCATTCGTCGTTATCCGGATAACTCATAAATTGGACCGGGCTTCTTGATTGGGCTTAGCTTAATGGGCCTTTGGATTGGGCCACTCGAAAAAACTGATTGGGCTAAATTCATTGGGCCTAATTCGTTGGGCCTGAAAGATTGGGGTTAACAGATGCCCCCATCGCACAATTTGTCTGATTATCATTTTAAGACAAATCTGCGCGTTTGAATCATAAGCCTAGCCCATTAGGCCCATTCCCAAAAACCCTAGTTGGCTTCTATAAAAAGCCACCTCTTCCTTAGGTCAAAAAATTTTTTGGGCATTTTTTTTTTTTTTTTTGAAATTCTTCTTCCCTTTCTTTCAAACCGCCGATCGCCATCATCCTTGAAGGAAGGTTTCCACCCGTCAAGGTGCGCCGCCGCTGCTTCGGAGAATTGCCGCCGTGTTGAGTGCAACAGATCCGTTAGGCTCGACATCTCCGCCGCCGGGCTGCTCAAGCGCCGCCGTTGCCTTGGATCGCCGCTAGGATCCGGACTGAGGAGAGTCGACGCCATCGCTTGGATCCGCCAGCCTTGACAGGAGGGCCTCCAGCCGCCAGCGAACCCTGCCACAGACGGGCGCTGCCATTCTCACCAGCCGCCAACTCATCTCGTCGCCGGCTCGAGGAATCCGCCGCCAGCTTAGGAGAACGCCACCAGGGCATCTCGCCGCCAGCTCGAGGAACCCGCCGTCAGCTTGAGGAAACCGCCGCCAGCTCACCCGGCCGCCAGCCCCTGCTGCGCCGCCAACGCCTGCCGCCAGCCTCCACGAGCCGCCAATCTCGTCCGGCCGCCAACTACCTCGGAGCCGCCAACTGAGTCGCCGCCAGCATCATCCGGCCGCCAGCCTCCGGCCGCCAGCACTTCCCTCACGGGCCGCCAGCCAACCTCACCCGGCCGCCAGCATCTCCTCACGGGCCGCCAGCCATCTCGCCCAGCCGCCAGCTCGCCCCAGCCGCCAGCTCGCCCCAGCCGCCAGCTCGCCCGGCCGCCAGCCTCACCTTGGCCGCCAGCTCTTGCGCCGCCAAGCACGGGCCGCCAGCATCTCTCCGGCCGCCAGCCTTGATCACTTGGGCCGCCAGCTTCTTCTAGCCCGAGCCGCCAAGGGACGTCTGCAGCACCGCCACACCAACTCAGCACCGCCAACACCGAGAGAAGAAACGCCGTCAGATCAAACACCAGCTGCCAGCGCCTTGTCGAGCCGCCAGCATTGCCCGGCCGCCAGCATTGCCCGGCCGCCAGCCTCGCCTTGGCCGCCAGCCATCCAGCCTGCCGCCAGCATGCCGGCCGCCAGCCTCGGTTGAGTGTCGCCAGCCTCGCGCTTCGGCCGCCAGCATCGCCCAGCCGCCAGCATTGCCCGGCCGCCAGCATCGCCCGGCCGCCAGCCTTGCCCGACCGCCAGCCTCGCCTTGGCCGCCAGCCATCCAGCCTGCCGCCAGCATGCCGCCGCCAGCCTCGGTTGAGTGTCGCCAGCCTCGCGCTCCGGCCGCCAGCATCGCCCAGCCGCCAGCATTGCCCGGCCGCCAGCCTCGCCTCGGCCGCCAGCGTGGCACGTGCTGCCGCCATCGGTCGCGCGCTGCCAGGTCCGACAGCCGCCCTAGTCCTCGGGCGCCATCGCCTCATGCCCAGGCACCAGCCTCAACTAGCAACTATTCGGCCTCCAAGGGCGCTGTTGATGGCGTTCCATGGCTACTATCCAGGGTTTTTACCACCCAAGGTTATTGCATTGGTCACCACCCTTAGTTCGTCCTCCTTTTTATCATGTTTCAATTTCTCAAAAGAAGTCTCATGTGTTGGTAGACGCTTCTCATCTTGTTCCTCAAGGAACTTTTCCAAGCGGGCCGCTTTCTCGGCCAGCTGGGCAAGATTAGTGGAATCATGCACAATTAAACGTTTTTTTAGTTTTGGCAACATATTCGCCACTGCAATATTGGCTATCTCCCTATCAGGGACTGCTATAGTACATCGACCCTTAAGCCGCTGCAATCTGTTAACGAAAGTGTTTGCCGTCTCATCGGTAAACTGTTTAGCACTAGTAAGATCTGCAAGACTAACCTGTGACAGAGGGGTATAAAATATGTCGTGGAACGCCCGCTCAATCTCGGCCCAGTTTTGTATGGAGTTAGGCCGCAGAGAAGCAAACCATGCGAAGGCAGGTCCAGTTAGGGATGAACTGAACAACCTTAGCTTCAGCCAATCATTGGCTGCTGCCTCGCCACATTGGGCAGTGAATCTGCCCACATGTTCCACGGTGGACTTGTCGTCGTCCCCGGAGAATGTAGTAAACTCGGGCATTTTGAAGCCCTTGGGATATGGCTGCATGGTGTCTACCCAATCAGGGTATGGCTTCTTGTATGTGGACCGTTCCATCGGCCTTAGCTGAATCCCAAAGTGTTGTTGTATCATATCTGCTAACACATCGGGTGATACCACTGGTGCCTGTGTGGGAGGCATCGCGGCTTGAGGAGCCATCGCAGCCTGATGAGGCACCGCGGCCTGAGGAGGCATCGCGTCCTGATGAGGCATCGTGGCCTGAGGAGTATGAGCCGCCATGGCGGCTTGAGGCGCCGCCACCTGGTGGGTAGGGATGGTGGCAGGATGAGCCGCCATCTGTTGAGCAGGTATGGCGGCTTGAGGTGCCGCCATATGAATTTGTGGGATGGCGGCTGGGCCACCTTGAGTCGCCACTTGATATAGTGGATTGGCGGCTGGTGTGTAGATATTGGCATGTGGTGATGCTGCCACTCCAAATGGTGTGTGAGGCGTCGTCACATGGCGTGGTACCCCAGGGAACGCTGTGTAGCTCGATCCAGTATTTGGCATCAAATAACTTGACGCAGCATAGGTCGGCATGGGAGATGCCGCATATCCAAAGTTCTGCATAGGTGCCGCATGAGTGGAAGCATATGGAAATGGAGGCAGACTGGCCAGCCCTGTGGATTCAGATAACAATGGCGGCTGGCTGAGTGTTGTCCCCCAAGTCCTTTGGCCGCCATACAGCCCCGGACCTGTAATGTTTGCTGGCATAGTCATGCCACTTGAGGACCCTTCCTGCTGAGTACGCAGGGATCCACAGATTTTATCAGTTTGATCGGCCATGGCAGGCCGCAATACATCCATAAGGTGCCTCGTAAGTAAAGGCATGAATTCAGCCATCGATTCAGTCATCGATAGCCGTATTTGTTCCGAAAAGGTTGAGACTTGCATCATCCCCTGCGGTGGTTGGGAGGTAGTCGCCGTATTATCGACGTTCTCAGACGGTGTTCTTACTGGAGTTTCTTCATGTAGCGACATTTCTCCAAATCTTTGTGTTAAATCCCTCACTACTCGTCCAGATCTAAGTTGCATACACTTCCAAGCGGATATGGTTTCCACTTCGCGTCCCACTGGGCGTGCCAATTTGTTAACCAAGAATTTTTTGATTGAATACTGTTGGAGATGATTACAAGATTCACTGAAGGGAATGACAAGAATTTAAATAAAGCTGTAAAGAAATGAAAAATTGCAGAATGGAATAATACGAAAGAAAACTTGCAGAAAGGAAATGGCAGAAAGTAAAGATAATGAAAGTGCGATTCCTCTTGGGGGTGTGTGGATGTCCGACTAAAACTGGTGCCACTCATATATATAGACGCCTCAACCCTAGGGTGGCTGCACTGTCTTGGAGGCTATCGGATCTTCTCATGAGGAAACTCCTTGATCCACTCACTGTGATGGCGTCAATTATAGGTAATGTCTCCTTGATTCCTGTGTGTCTTTATGTCGCCAGCTCTTCACCACCATTAAGTCATCGGATAAATCCTGAACTAGATGGCGGCATCTCACCATTCGTCGTTATCCGGATAACTCATAAATTGGACCGGGCTTCTTGATTGGGCTTAGCTTAATGGGCCTTTGGATTGGGCCACTCGAAAAAACTGATTGGGCTAAATTCATTGGGCCTAATTCGTTGGGCCTGAAAGATTGGGGTTAACAGCGAGACAAGAAAAGATTGTACGTATTAAAACCGTTTACTAGTAGTGACATAGTACATTTCAGTGGAGGGACAACTCCAACTCCGACTCCACAATCCACACCAATCATTATCTGATGTGCTTTTAATTTGCAACTCTTGATGTAATGCACCAATCACTTATTAGTATACTTACGGGATCTGGGCTTTAATTTGCAGCTCTTGATGAGCGACTTAATTTGCAGTTGCAGCACGCACATGCACCGCACATCAACTCATCACCTCTCGCTGTAATTAATTAATCTCTCTGAACATTCATATATGGTATTTTTTTTTTTTTACAAGATGCATGGTCTTGGTGTAATTAGTGTCGAAAAGTTTAGTGATGTATTTTTAGTGTTTTATTAATGTTACTAAACTTAAATAGAAGTTGCCACCAGTATTTTAAAGTTCGGTCTCCGAAATTTTGTTCGAAATTTTAGGTTTCGGGATACGTCGAAGCAAAATTTCACCTATAATATTTTTTTTGCAAAATTTCCTCGGAAATTTCGCCTGAAACCTGATATTTTTCTAAATTTAACCGAAGTTTCCCAAAATTTTTATTTTTTAAATAATATTATTATTTTTTCTAAATTTTAAAAATATCTTCTTTTAAAAATATTTAAAAAAATAAAATTTATGCTTCAACACATGTTGATTATGTTATCGATTTTAAGTCAAAATATTTTCAATTAATATGGTTCATGATATCAACAATATTATGAACATAGTATATCATGGAATAAGTATTTTCAGCATATTGCTAGTTTATATAGCAATAAAGATTATGTATTTTGGAATATCTTCATTTTCATACTCTCGGAAACTGGATGTGGTTTTCTAACAAAAAATTACAAATATCTTTGAAATTTCCCCCGAAATTTCAAATATCTTCAAAATTTCATAAATTATAGGTCCGATATCGACACATCATTTAAAACCTTAGTTGCCACATCATTAGTATATCCTCTCTCTCTCTTTCTTGTTTGGTAGCGGGAGCCAAATATTTAGGGTTTTTTTTTTTTTTTTTTGAAACAAAAGCTGATAACAAATTAAAAGGAGAAAGTTTACGCAAAAAAAAAAAAAAATTAAAAGGAGAAAAAACGAAAAGGAAAACCAAACAAGGTGTATTGAATCAAGACTCTATGAGATTTTTTTGGACTTTTAAAGTTTGGGTGTATTCAATTTAGATTTTAAAAAATCTTTAAAAATCTAGAGGTATTCAATATAGATTTTAAAAAGTCTTTAAAAATCCTGGGGTATTCAATACAGATTTTAAAAATCAACCAACTCTACGTGGAGTCCATGGACTTTCTAAATCCACGGACTTTTTAAAATCCATAAAAATCTGAATTGAATACACCCCTCTAAATGTAAACACTATCTATTTCCTAGGCAAAATATTAGTACTATAATTAAACATTACATTATAAATTTAGGAACAAGAGTTAGTAATTTAGATAGGAGTATCTATATTGATTGTTCTTATTACAGAATAGCCATTGGCGGATGTAGAAAAAATTGTAAGTGGTGTCTCAAAAAATAGTAAAAATTATATTTAAATTAAAGGTAGTAGTTACAACACAAAAATATAAAGGAAAAATTGGTGGAAATAAATTATTGTGGTCCCACCGTAAAAATTAAGTGGTGTTACAAAGTCTAGTTTCGTTAAATGTAAAAGAAATTCTACCTTAAAAAAATAATTTCATCAATTTGAATGATATCCCGGACCACCCCTAATTATAACGTACATCCGCTCCTGAGCAACACTATTTATTTCCTAACCTATATAGGGTTATTGTGAAAAAAAAAAAAGAAAACAGTGGAACACCCTTGTGCCTTACGAGTAGGGTTCTAAAAGAATCAAATATTTTTGGTTCGATTCGTGATTTGATTCGAAATTTTGATATTCAATTAATATTTGATTCGATTCGATATTCGATTTTATATTAAATTATATATAAATATATAAATTTATTTTGTTAAATAATTTAACAATTTAATTTTAGTGACTATATTTACTAATTAATATAAATATATTTATATATAATATTTAAATATTAAATTTGATCTATAAATCGAATTAAATATTTAAGTTTAATAATTAAAATTAATTTTATTAATTATTAAATTACCTTATAGAATAATTCGATTCGATAATATTCGAAAAGCATATCAAATCAAAGCCAATAATGTGATATTCGGTTCGATTCGTTAAAACTCTACTTACGAGTTACTATAACGAGTTTATGACCTTATCCATCTCACCGAAACGACGTCGCAGGGAAAGTAGCAGTGTGGAAATAGCAACGAGGCCTCCATTTCCAACTTAGCGAAGGCGAAACAAGAATAGCAACACCACTTATATTCGCCCTTTTTTCCCATTTGATGGCCGTAAGGCCTTTCCAATTCATCGTCGTCTCTCGTTCCCACCACCACCATCACCGCTCCTCTCCGTTTTCTCTCCTCCGCTGCATCGCCTCCCTCCCGCTGCCTAGCCTGCACACGAGCGAAACGCCTCTGCAACCTCCAAACCCGCGGAACAATCTTTATTTCCAGCAGTTTTCTTCAATTAGCTACCGTCAATCCCTCTCGGTGCCGGAAACCATGGCGCAGAAGATCGGGAAAGCAATTAGACGGCCGGGTGCGCCTTCCAAGGCGCGGGTTTACCCCGACGTCAATGTTGCTCGCCCTAGGGAATATTGGGACTACGAGTCCCTCACTGTTCAATGGGGGTAGTAAAATTAGGGCGTTAGATTGATTGTCCTCTGTGAATTCTGTGACTCTATGTTTTTGTTTTTGCTTCGGTGTGAATGATTTGATTTCGTTACCGCAGGGAGCAGGATGATTATGAGGTGGTGAGGAAGGTGGGTCGTGGGAAGTATAGCGAGGTTTTTGAGGGTATTCACACCACCTCCAACGAAAAATGCATCATCAAAATCCTTAAACCTGTCAAAAAGAAGAAGGTTTCAAGCATATCTGGTTTTTTGGTTTTCCTTTTGCTAATTTTTTATGGTTTCTTGAGATTTTTTCCTTGCTTGTTTTCACATAATTTAATATTGGTTACATTTGTGCGAAGGGTAAAATACCAATTCATGTTTGGTGATATAGTGTGGCATTGGTTAGGTTGCAAATTATGTAGGTGTGGAATGTTATGGGCCTGGTTTCTAAGATATAAATTTTGGGATTAATGATGGGTACTACCTTTATCAGTGTTTGCAATGCAGGCTTACAGCTAATTTTTATGTAAGAATAAATGTTCAGTGACGTTTAACTTTAAGTGTTGCTTTTTCAAATGCTATCTTGTTACCACTGTAAACACTCTCCCAATCGTAATTCAGCTTCTTGCGTTGTGTCTTCAATTTAGAGGGAGCAGCAATTTCTTTAAAGATGCAGACAACCAACAAGGAATAAAAAAGTAAATCTTCCGTGATGATTTAGATGCTGTTGAGTGTTAGGGTACTGTTAATTGCTGAATCAAGTTATGGGTAGTTGGGTACCAAATTTTCTGGTTCTCAATGCCACAAACTTCCAAAATATCACGTCTGAAAGAAAAAATTCCAATTTATGCATGCCTTGGCCTTCTCATTTATCACAAAGCATAACGTTTATCACACTCAATAACATGATCCTAACTAGGGCTCCTATATTGCAACATCTCTATTTATGGTTTTCTGCATCAATGCTACAATTTATGCTTTGATTCTAGACACCTGTCAACAAAATGGTTTTTATGCTATAAGTCCTTATTATCCGATATGTTATGAGGCTGTAATGTTGAAATCTCATGATTAGCATTGCCATCGTTTTGCAGATCAAGAGGGAGATCAAAATTTTACAGAATCTTTGTGGTGGGCCAAATATTGTGAAGTTGCTTGATATTGTAAGAGACCAACAATCCAAGACTCCAAGTCTTATATTTGAGCATGTGAACAACACAGACTTCAAAGTGCTATATCCCACACTTTCTGATTTTGATATCAGATATTACATCTATGAACTGTTGAAGGCAAGTCACTTTTTCTATCTGCAATCACGAAGTTCCCTTCATTCTAGTGAACAAATTTTGTCGCTTTTCATAGTTATGTATATGTTTCACTGTCTCTTACCTCATTTCTGAGCGAGCCAAGATCTTGATTGCATCCATGCATGTTTCCAACTCTTCGAAGTTGAACATTACAAAGGATAATTTTACATAATTCATCTGTTTCTGGGAGCTTTCTATCTGTTAGTTGCAATGGACACTAAAGTTACCAATTCTGTCTGGTTAACAATAAGTGGGAAATGAGTTTATCACAGGCTAACTTTAACTAGAATTTTGTTTCATCTGCATTTGGTCTCATGTAGGTGGCCACCTTTTTGCTCTGTGCTGTTTTTTTCTACCTTTTTATAATTATAGATTTTTACATATAGGCCTTAGATTATTGCCATTCTCAAGGTATCATGCATCGGGATGTGAAACCACACAATGTAATGATAGATCATCAGCAGCGCAAACTTCGCCTAATTGACTGGGGACTTGCTGAGTTCTACCATCCTGGGAAGGAGTATAATGTTCGTGTTGCTTCTAGGTTTGTCATCTATCCTGAAGCATTGGTTGCCACATTTTTTGCAACAGTTTTTATTTCTGCCAATAATTATACTGCATTAATTTTGAGATAAGAACACTCGAGTACTATCTTTTAAGGTTACTGTAGGTCATACTGGTTTTGTAATTTTCGAATTCGTGGAATCATTTAGTTAATTCTATCGTTAGCTTGGTCTTGTGCCATCATTATATCAAAATGTATCAGTTGTATTTCTCACCTTTTTCTTACATAGGTTTAAGGAAGATTTCATATTTTCTAATTCTTGATCTGTACTGGTTTCTGTTGGTGGAGCTAAGCTTTAACTATGGTGATGCAACCCCACTCCCTGCATGGGACTGGGAAATGGAACACATTAAGGATTTCTCTTACCAAGACCAAGCCATTATATGATATGAAATGTAAAATTAAATTATGATACCGAATGTTATAATGTCTAATTCGGGTTATTGTTTATGCATGGCATTTTATTATGCTAAGACTATATTTTGTGGTGCAACAGACCAAGAGTGTCAAAATTGTCTTATGGCCTTCGAACCCTTCAAATTCTTTTCTTGTTTTTAGTGTAGTCTAGTTGATTGTATTATGTCAGTGATTAACACTAAGGATCTAACATACTGTTGCAATTTGAATGATTGCTTATTATTCACAGTGGTTTGTACTTATATAGTTATATTGTTGGGTGGGCCGAGATATTATCATTGGAAATCAAAGGGATACCTGAAATTATGTCATTATCGTTGATGAACCATAGCACCTATATACCAATTCTTTTTGTTTCTATAGTGCGTCTCGCCGATCATGTTCTGGAAAGGGGATCGAAGGATCTAGCATACAAATGCTATTTGCGTTATTGCTTATTATTCACTAATTTTGTGCTTGGATAGTTATACATTGCTGGAGGAAATAGCTTTTATAATTGGAAATCAAAGTGATCTGAAATTATGTTCGTTTGTCTCTGATGTTAAATATTCTTGACGGACAACTGGATAGCTGAGGTGTCCGTGCATGCAAGCGTTTGTAAAATCTCACGTATCAAGTTGATCCTTAAATTGAACTTGAGCATTTTTGTGAGGTTAGCAATATCTAACATAGTATTTGGGCAGTGTACACTAGTTAAATCCCTTAAAATCATCAATAAGCTTTGACTTTTTCACATATGGCATTACTTTACTGGCAGTTTGAAGGAAGTTTTTAAGTGATGAATATAAGTAGGAATATTGGCTTCATAACCAACATTTTGGGTGTTGATTCTATTCCCCGATATACTGATCAATAGGGTGGTTCATTTTGTGCAGATATTTTAAGGGTCCAGAACTGCTTGTTGATTTGCAAGACTATGATTATTCCTTGGATATGTGGAGCCTGGGCTGTATGTTTGCTGGAATGGTATGCTTTTGTTTGACCTACCTTCAAAGCTTTGCATTATGTTCCTATTTGAATTGCTTGTACAGCTAGTCTGTTCCGCCTCAAATGAGTCTCAGTAGTTATGTTTTCGATCTTCAATCCCATGTCTAGGACGTGAGCCAAAATGAGGCTATTGATATCGGAATAACCTGTTTTTTGGTCAAGATTACACTTTACACTGCTCAACTGTTAGTTGAACTTGATCATTTGGTGCCCACTTATGAACACACTTTTCAAATGGACAAATATATATTGTGGTTGACTTTTAAAATTTTTTATTTTTATACTTCCTCCGTCTCGTTCTAATTGTCACGTTTGACTTTTTAGCACTATTCATTGTTTAACTTTGACTCGAACTTTTATCATAGTTATACAAGAAAAAATATAGTCAAGTGACATCTTATTAGATTCGTCTAATCTTAGTTTTAGAATATCAAATTTTTATAATTTTTTATCGTACACAATTTAAGTTGTTAACCGTTAAAAATGTCCGGTGGGTCCGTAGCAAAAACAGTGAGACAGAGGAAGTAATAAATAGTCCATGCAGTCTCCCTGATGACTTATTTTGGTAAATCATGATGATTTTATTCTACGACTTTTTGTGCAATATTATTTGAATTTCTCCAAGCACCACATTCCATGGTAGGTATAGGTTTATTGGTATAATCAGGGATGAATATATCTTGATCATCTTGCATGTCATCTGTGGGTAACAGGTGGCGAGTTTAAAAATTCGATTCACGCTTATACCAAGGGTTTTTCACTCTACAGATATTTCGCAAGGAACCTTTCTTCTATGGGCATGACAATTATGATCAACTTGTCAAGATTGCTAAGGTATTTTGCTTAAACTTGACTTGTGGATTTTCCCGATATTTTTTTAAAGTTATATATATTCCTTTACATACAGTGATTTGTCATGTAATTTGATGAATTGTTATTTCATTTCCGTACTATGTTTTCTATATTTTAATTTTGCCGGGGCACCTGTATATCCATTGTTACGTCTTTACTATAAATATACATTGTTGATCTTATTTCATGCATATCATCCCTTCAGTAAATATGCTGCGGACTGGTTTGTTCTCTGTATGGGTCAAATACTGAAATGTTTTTAACACATGGGGATATAAAACTATGGCAGGTGTTGGGTACTGAAGAGTTGAATGGTTATTTGAACAAATACCGTTTGGAGTTGGACCCACATCTTGTTGCTCTTGTTGGAAGGTGAGTGTGCCAATTTTCTCTGTTTGCGAATTTGCTCCTTCACAATTCTCTTCATTGCTACATGACACATTTTCTTCATGCCAATCCAGGCACAGCAGAAAACCATGGGCAAAGTTTATTAATGCTGATAATCAACATTTGGCTGTTCCTGAGGTTAGGCATTAAGTATCTGCTTATATGCTACTTGCAAATAGTAACAAGTGGTGATTCTATTAAAAAATCAACCCTGATAGTTCTGATTTTTCTTTCGTAGGCAATTGACTTTGTTGACAAATTGTTGAGATATGATCATCAAGAAAGACCTACTGCAAAGGAAGCAATGGTAAAGTTCTATAAAAGTACCCGATATAGCAATGCTAAAAGACTTGCATCTTTTGATGATGTGCAACTTTTTCAGAACACTTATTTTTCCTTGAGACAAATAGATCCAGATTATTTTCTACCCTCCCCATATTTTTCTTTAAATTCAATAGGGTGTGATTGCAATAATAGTGGCAATTTATGCAGGCCCACCCTTATTTCTCTCAAGTGAGGAATGCAGAAGGTCGCAAAAATCGTGGGTAATCAGATCAAGCAAAATTCTCCATATTATTGGCACCCTTCATTCTTAAATCCCCCCATCAAATGCATACTGATCATTACTATGTTTATTCGCTGTTGTTTTGCGGCTTAATCTGATCCATTTCCATCCACATGTTTGAATTTCTCATTTCCTTTTATGCCGGCACTTGGACTTATTCACATTTTTTTTTTCAATGATCTGTAAGAGATTAATGGTTGCTTGTCTGCAAATGAAGATGTTGGTTTAGAAAATGAAGCAGAATCACTTCAATTGTTGTTTTCTGTTGAAGTATATCACGAGAGAGAGCTGAAATGCAAATGCAGTGACGTATTAAAAAGATACTCCTATTTAGGAAGCCTGGTTGGGTTTTTTGAGTATTTTTAGGAACCCTAAACCCTAAACCCAGCCCGATTTAGCAACGGCTTCATAGGGTCAATTGCCTTAGGGCTCTATGCAATTATTGCACAAAGTTTACCCAGTGAGTAAGTATTGTCAGCGACAAAATCTGCCAATCTGAGGAGGCAGCTTACAGCTACGCGCCCATCCAACAAATCTTTTGGGCCTCATCTCCATATCTATATATTATTGGGCTTTTTCACAATTGGGCCTTGATAATTAGTGCCGATTGCCGACACCAATAGGGAGTTCAGGTCTAACAAAGTCGAGACTATTAACATTGTAATATAAATAAACGATATTACGATGCACCAAAAGTACAAGGAAATGCTAGAGATTGAACTAAAAAGTCACCAAGCTTCTAAACCAAACTAATCCCTACATTTTCCCCATTTGGGATAGGATACAATACAATACAATAGAAACCGAGGCACCACAGTAGGCTTTTCACAAAGTTACAAAATTTTAGCAGCAAAACATCAAATAGCTTCACCACATTATAAGCATTGGCTTTGATTCCAACCTTACCAATGAATGTAAGCAAATTCCACATCATAGAAATTTTCTTTTTCAACCCGATCGAGCCAGTACAAATGAAATGCCATGCGATCAATTGAAAAAAAATCAAAGACCACCTCACTCGGGCTGAGGCAGGCATCACTTGGTTTGCAAATAATTCTTCTGAATTTGGTTTGTAGCCATTGCTAGCTTCCCAGCAGCCTTCATTTCATCTGCACTGGTGGACGCCGGGCTCTCCGATGTGTCCGAGCTACTGTTCTCACCCTGTTGGTGATCTTTGCTCGACCAGAGTCTCGACAGGAGCTTTTTCACTTTCCTTGGCGTCTCCTTATCTGAATTTAACGACTTGGAATCAGTTGCCCCACTGGCTCGACTTTCTCCTCCTCCGCCTTTGTTGTTTCTCAGCCTCAGGGAGGCAAGTTCGCCCTTCAAATCCTTGAGTTCCCCGGATGTATGGTCGCCATCCCAATCCTCATCCGAGTTTGTAGTCGCTGATCTGGAGCTCCCAAAGGACCCTCCGGGAAGCAAAGCCCGTACAGAGTTGGGCAGGTTTGGCGTGTTCCCACCCGAAGCTGCTGCTGCTGCTTGCCGGGCTTGCTCAAAGAAAAGAACCTGCACGACCACACGCAATGGGAGCCTCTCGTTTTGGACAGCATGTGCACACGCCTCTGCTGATAGCTTGCGGCAATCCATTAACCGGCAAATTCTCTTTTTCTCGCTCTTGGTTAACTCCGGGTGTTCCTGTAAACAGGAATACAAATCAGTAACACAAATCTCTAAACTCAGGGTGATAAATAAGAACAGTAAATTAATCGATGAACAAACCTTGAGGAACATGTCAATTGCACGGTAAATTCCGTCATGACTCGGCTTTGGAAATGAGGAAACCATTTCAGCTAGGTTGACAAATTTTGACAATGGCAGAGAGGCATCCCGAGCAGCTTCTGCCAGATAACCATCAACCAGTCTAGCCACTTTAATCTTGGAAGCATCTAAAGTGAATCCTTGACAAACCTCCTCGAGCTCAGGATCACCAGGACAGCCTGTCTGAGCATTATGTTCCTGCATCACAAACTGCTCGACTAGGTCTTGCACCACATCTATGTCGTATGGGGTCGTCTCACCGGTTGTAGACCAAATAATAAGATCAGCAACGTTTGCCTCGCCAAGCTGCTGAGAGATTCTTTGCATAAGCTCCCTTCTACCGATCTCGCCACATTCCAACATTATGGAAGCTTGTAATAGCTTCAGCAAGAAACTACACGGTACAGAGTTTTTCTCCATTGGTAGGAGACGTGTGATTGTTTCGACCAAGTAACGGTATTTTAGAAGATCGTTTCCCTGTATTGTACCTTTGCTGAAACCGGGAAGCCTCCGCAAAGCATATGCTTTTAGTGATTCTCCTACAACATCCGCCGGCATATTTCCTTTTGCTCTTATTGTCGTAATAACTCTCTTATACATATCGATCTGAAGTTCGCAGAGGTCTTCTACCCACCAGTCAGTGGGTACTGCTTGTTGCTTTTTCACGCCATTCCAGTGTGGGTCCCGCCCGTTCTCGGATGAGAGCTTCTTGCGGTTGTAAGTGTAAGACCAGTCAACTTTTGAAGGGTCAGTACACACTCTAGTGGCAATTGAATCTATGCCGTGGCTGACGATTTTCAATTCTTCAGACCAAGGAAGAAATGATTTTGTAGTTTGAAGTACGATTATGGAGTCCTTCCAGCTCCGGAAAATGCTGGATGTAAGAAAGACATCGATCTTGTATACGAGATTTCCTTTTTCGACGGTCTCATACATTTCCAGGTACTCTGCTGCACAGCGTGCTGCCACCACATTATACGCATTGAGAGTCACTACCATACCATAACAGAATTTGGCACACATCTCGAATGCTGAAGGGCCGCCTGGAATATCACTGATGTCAACTTCACCGTTTGTATCATCGCTGGAATTGGCGACGAGCTTTTGAAGCTGCGAACTCTTGGAGAGAAGTGGAAACTGCATTGAGATTCAGAATCAATAGTAAACAGGCAAAAACCATGGAATCAAAATCAAAGGCAGAAATTGACACTTAAGATATCCACTGAAATCTGTTTCTCAAACAAATGTAAACAAGTTTCACAATCTGTACCGACAGTGGAGTATTATTTAGAGCTGGAAAATGGTTGTAGAGCCACATAAAGATAATAGAGAACTTTTATTTTTTATGTGAACTTTAGTTGGTGCAGAGCATACCTTGTGGACGTAAAACTTCACTTCCCCAACGCTAATGATCATGTCAGTTGCCAAATCCGTAGCAACATATCTGAAATACAAATCATGTTTTTATCCAAAATTTGTTTAATCAAAGGAAACTTGTGTCCAAAACTCTTGAATTGGCGCAGGTATGAAGAAAAAAAACAAACAAAAAAAAAAGCTCATGAAAAGTGAAATCTATGGTGTCTTGTAAGATGCTGTACATGGCTACTACCAATTCTTCTATTTAAGCTCAGAGAACATTTGACCATACTACAGGCAATCTATTTGTTTCTTTCATGCACCAAAACCCATATTTATGCCCTGAAATATCATAATATTTTACATTCTAGCATGCTAGTAGCATTCAATCACACTACCTATGCTTACCCCACAATCTTCAGTCACCAACTTGAAGATGCATGTTTCCTACTTCACCTAAGCAACTAAAAATACGAGGCATAAATGGGAGTTTGTTTCTGTGGCTATAGGAGCCTAATGAACTTGTGAAGGGTAGAATCGAAACCGGGAAAGATAAAATTTGGGGATGGATGGTGGATAGCAACTCTGAGAAATTAGCTTAAAAACATAAAGACATCCTGTGATTATAAAAAAAAATACGAGCGCACACGACGTAGCAAAAGCCCAGTGGAAGATCTTCCTTAGTACGGTATACAAAATCATGACAGAAGAAGTAGAAGTGGACACAAATTGCTAACCTGATATTATCCCCTTCAGCCTGAAACTGATCAGGCTTTGATCCTAGTTTCATAAACTTCATTTTTGCAAGCAAATGCTCTCTATTCTATCTTCAAGATCTCACCTTTTGGCTCCTGTTGCTGTTGAATCTGTAAGTCCAATTTAATCACTTGTTCACTTACACACTTAGATATGGAAATTTGCAGAAGAGAAGAAAGCCCCTACATTAAGTTGCTAAATATGATCCCCTAGTTGTCTTTTCAGAAATCAAAATAAAAGCACACATTTCATAACTTAAAAGTATATTTCTTGTACCAATAAAAAGGGCGGAAACGTTTCCAAAAGGGAACAATATAGAACCAACCCAATTGTTCTTCTCAGAATTTGCAGAGTAAAGAAAACCTATGAATTGCCCCAAAACAATGCATCAACAAGGCTAAAAGTCACAAACCCAGACCACACCACAAGATGAACTAGTACCAGTACTACAGCCAAGAAATTGACAAACAGAAAGACATAAAGCCCAAATTAAGGAGCCGGCCTCTGTCATGGAAGAAGCGAATCATATATGCAATAAATTACATTTACCCTAATGCGAAAACGGAAATAATTTTTCACAAACGCAGACAGTAAGGATTCAAAACTAAAGAAACGCCACTGAAGAAAAGAACTTTCAAGACTCAGTATTCCTGCAAACTCACCAAAGATTAGAAGGCACTAAATTCCGAAGAACATCAAGCCAATAGAATCAATCAGAGCACCTATCTCTCCTCGCAGAGAATCAATACCCAATTGGGACACACCAGACTACACAAACAGTGGAAGACCACTAAATACTACAATCCCTCGAGGAACAAAAATACGAGAAGAAAATAAACCTCACCCCACCACACCACCACTCTATCGCAAAGGGATCCACCAGCAAAATACACAAAAGAACCAGACAATCAGAAAGATGAGTTGTCCCCAATCCTTGCCAGCCACCATAGAAACACCATGTTTTCACAAAAAGCCAGAGCTCAGAATGTTCTCAGTCTCATCTATCCCTTTAGAATCTGCACCACCGCCCCACCACCAATACCCCCCCTTTCTCGCTCTCTCTACAATCCCCTTCTTAATTGCTTTCTAGACCATGAATCAAAACAATTTCCCATACAAAGTACTAAAATAATAAGTGCCCCCCAGAGCAATTTTTACACATAAAAGCATTTAACTATGTAATAGTAATATAGGAAGTACTACGTAAATGAAATTAGCTGCTGCCCCCCCTTTTATAACCCTAATTTTCTTCCGTGGATGTTGTTCATTGTTTACGCTTGCAGCCAAACAGGACCCCCTCAATCTTTTCAATCAGTATACTGTTTGGCACGCCCAGCTGACACTGTTCGCGCACTTTTATCACATATCTATATGTATAAGCTTTTTTTTTTATTTCTTGTTTCTTTTTCTACTGGGCAATGGCCATTTCGTCGAACGGTACATACGCAAAAGAAAAAAAATTTAACCAGAGAAAACGACTGATCCGACCCTTTTTTAATCTCTCTCGCTGTTCGATAATAATGGCATCCAACGGCATCCATAAAAATTTTTAATTCCGAGAAATTTGATGATAACTCATTGGGTAAAGTAAAGATTTTTATTTTTTGGGGTTGTCAAGGATGAAAAAAGTGGAATGGCAGGAATACAATATTGAGGAATCATATGGGGTCACATGGGTCACTCATCACTGATGCTTACTTTGATGTTTAGAACTCTCAATCACACACCACCACACCACTGTCCTCTGCCCACCTCATACTCATAGAGGTAATTAGTATATTAATTAGGTAATATGGTCTTATAATTAGTACTATGATATTAGAATGTTATGAATCAAATGAAAAAGGAGAAATTTATGATTTTATGTTGTGAATAGCATAGATAGTTATGGAAAATATGTAGCGTAGATGGTTTTGGAAGACATATAGTATACCCATTGTTTACGAAATTTCGGTCGAAATTTCAGATTTCGGAACACCCCGAAGCGAAATTTCACATGCAATATTTTTTTGCAAAATTTCCATCGAAATTTCACCCGAAATCCAAAATTTCCCGAAATTTTGACCGAAATTTCCCAAATTTGTTTTAAAAAAATATTTTTTTTCTAAATTTTAAAAATATATTTTTTTAAAAAAATTAAAAATTAAAATTTATGTTTCAACCCATATTGATTATGTCATCCAATTAACTTGTTTATCAATTTTAAATCTCTTATCAATCAACATAGTGCATGATATCCGATCCATAATATTACTAGCATATTATATCATTAAATGAGTATTGTTAGCATATTATTACTTTATATAGCAACAGAGATGGGGAATTTTGAAATATCTTTATTTTCATCATCTCAGAAACTCGAATTAATTTTCTCAAAAAATTACAAATATCTCCGAAATTTCTCCCGAAATTTCAAATATCTTCAAAATTTCCCCAAATTTATATGTCTGATATAGATACCGAAACCGATATTTAAAACATTGAGTATACCTATTAATTACCTGAGTAATTAGTAGTGTATCACTCTGGTAGGGTAGGGCCTCGTGGGATAAAGTGAGTTTGATTAATTGGTGTAATTATGGTCGCTTTTTCATAAAAATCTTGGTAGGGTTTAGACTTTTCGACATTAAATGAAAATGTTCGCTTCATTTGGGACTATTGTCCCACAATCCATCATCCCCCGATCATATTTGACAATCGTTTTTGTTGGATTTAAATTTTGTATTTGTATTCTTTATAATATTCTTTTAAAACAATTTATTATTGTTATACAATCATTAAGAACTATTGTTTCAATAGTATTGCGCAATGTCAATCATTTTTGTTGCATTCGTATTATGAAACATCAATCCTAATTTAATATTTTTTTTTTTTAAAGATCTTATGGTATAGTATAGCTTCCAATGCACTTGAAAATCGATGCCTTATGCAAAGGCAATGTAGATATAATCGATCCTTGACTTTTAGTGAATTAAACTTGCTTAGGTTTTAAGACACTACTTTTTCACCTCAAAATTGAAACACCACAATCTGTATAGGAGTATAATGTTTTTTTAAAACGAAAGTGAACAAATTCATCATTTTATTATTTGAAGAGTGAGTGATCCATCAAGTCAACACAAAAACGTACGTAATCGCCATTCATCACAATATCCAATGAATTGCTTGACATACCAACACCATCACCATGTGTGGCATCTTTTAATAAAATTAAATTATTATATATGTTGACATAAAATTTGAGTTAAATTTCTTTGGATTTGATTCGAGTTATTTAATTTAAAAATTCAAGCCGAATATTCCCCTTTAATTTGTATGGCATGGGTTCTCATCACTCATTTCCTAGTCTGTATAGGCTATTTAGAGAAAAAAAAAAAAAACTCCTGGATTCCCCTATCCACGTATCAGTAATTCAGTATTATTGCAAAATAATTTCATGTTATGACATTTATTATTAATATTATTTTTTTTTTCTTTACAACAATGTCATAAAAATTAAAAATACTGCAAACTTTTTTTTTTTTTTTTTGTTTATTTTAAGTGAAAGCAGTCACATCTCACTGAAATGTAAATATATGTAATCTCTCTATCTCTTGTAACTTTCGCTGTTATTAATTTATCGATTTTGTTTTTACCATTTGGCTGGTATCAAATATACAACGTACTAATAATAATAATAATAATAATAATAATAAATAATAATTTAATTTAATGAAAAAAACATATAACAACACAAGAAATAATGCGCAATTGGACATATCCCTTTTCATCTAGTGGACAATGTGTGACCACATTCCTTTCCCCTTATCCACATTCACATTTTATTCTTTCTTCATCACATGCTGTGTTCCAATCTAACATTTTTAAAAAAAATTATTCTTTATTTTATTTATTTATTTATTTTTTTGGTATGTATACATGACCATATTCTCATCCTTTCGACATTTTCCCTTGGACTCTTGGTTACTTAATTAATAATCAATCCCATGTGTGTCAAAATATTACAATATACTAGTACTTGTTTTAATTAAATTTGTTGTATTTGATTCCAGAGTATCTACCAATGATGCCACATGAATTTCAATTAATTAAAGATTAAAAAATCTAACCTGAATTTGCATCACAAATCTTCTGAAAGATTCTGTCATGACAATTTGTCGGATCATTGTTTTAATTTTAGTTTTTGTGAATTAATTAATTAGTTAAAGTTGGAGGTGAGACAGGGTGAAGATGTGGAATATTTGCTACCACTACTAATTAACAATGGATTTATTTTATTGATCGAAAATTAAGTGCTGATTATGATAAGAACTAAAAGAACATTATTGGGTGATGTCATGACCATATAAAATTGTACATTCAAAATTTCTTTAAAAAACTTAGAAATAAAATAACAAATTCGACAAATAGAAAAGAAACTACCAAGAGATCGAAAATCGTCATTACATCGTCAAAATAGCAATAACTTAAGTTTACAGACAGACCTAATGTGAAACATTTCGAGTTATTGATACATACCAATGCTACCGTGACATTAATTTTCTCAAGGATAACAACAATATAGTAATTTGAAGTCATATGTAGAAACTTATACACAATTACTCAAATTTAAATTTCATGGACGACGAGTTGATGTTCACAGCGTTTAGTTTTTTATGTACTTACTGATCATCAAACTTTTTGGTCAAAGACATGGACTAATAAGTACTAGTAGTATTATATTAATTGAAAAAGAAAAAGGCAGTCAGTTGCATTGTAACTTGTAATAAGGTTACAATTAATGGTCGCAATCATTATCATCGTGTGGGAGATGAAGATGTTGCAATTCAATGGAGTGTGGGCGATACGTAGACATGGAAAACAAATAATCAACAGAGTGTGGTTAATTGTGTTAGAAAGCTAAAAAGAAAGCTAAGGAAGGTTTGATTGATAATTATTGAAGGGCTGGCCTACCAAATTTGTCATTTTGAACATGTTTAGTGTTTATCAAAATGGGGTTATATCTTTGACTCTATATAGAGATTGGTTAAGTAAGTGTCCAATTCAATGATGTGATGATTCAAGTAGAGAAGCTAAGATCAGAGTGGGGATCATATCAGTGGAGACCATACATGCATACATGTCTTTATTTCATATATATATATATATATACTGTTTGGATGACAGCATATTGATCAGCATATAGCATATTAGAAGAGCATATTATCTCACAGTTCTCTCTCTAAATCTGCTATCTGCAAACAAATCCGCTGACTCCCAAACATCCCACTCTATGAATTAATGTCCCTAGCTACACTACACGTTTTGGATTCTTATGTAGCCTTTGACCAAACCCTAACCCTCCATGTATTATTATTATAGGAGTACACATTTTGAAGTATGTATTATATCAATCATTACTTTCTTGCAACCCTATCTTAGTACGTGTCATTCTCTTCTTCTACAAAGGTTTTTCTTTTTTTTCTTTCTTTCTTTCTTTTCCTTTAAAATGAAAAATCTTTCGTAAAGAAGCTGGATTGACCTAAGGTACTAGTACATTATTGTGAAGCTAATTAAGCCACCCCAAAAAAAATCGATTTGGGAATAATAATAATAATAATAATCGAATTATTCTAGTGGTCTATGCTGCACGTGTATGATTGTGTATTGTCTTTAAATTGGGAGTATAATTTTCCTACATTGGACAGACTACAAAGTTGGCAAAGTGCAAGGGTTTTCTCCAAATAATTCCCTTGTAGTATAATCTTGAATAATACTCCCTCCGTTTTCTTAGCTTTGCAACATTAATACTTTTTGCACTATTTATAGTTTAATTTTATCTCAAGTTTTTCCATAGTTACGAAATAAAAAATATAGTCAAGTGAGATCTTGTTAGAATCGTCTAAATTTGTAGTTTTATAATATCAAATCTCTATAATTTTTTATTATACACAATTTAAGTTATTAATCGTTGAAAATATGTATCGACATGCGTGCCAGTGTAAAAGTGATGCAACCCAAAAAAGAGGTTAATTTTTTTTTTATATTGTCATAAGTTGGCCCAACTCACCGCAGAACATATATCTGGGCAAAGATTTGTTTTTCTGACATTAGAATTTTTATTTATTTAATTTAATGGCTAATATTCTATCAATTGAAAAGTGCTGCAGTTAATGTCTCGCAATTTTTAGTTAATAAATTAAAGCATCACTAATAACCGTGCTTTTAGAATTTTATGAATAAATTAAACTTTATTTAACATATTATGTTAAAATTAATTAATTTTATAGGATGAAAGTTGTGGGTTCGATTTTCCACCCGATCCCGTATCATGTCCTTTATTTTCTTTATAATTTGTCTGGCATAAGCTCTCACCACTCATTTTCCAATATAGGTTGTCTAGCAAAAACTGAAAATTAGTGATAACTTTATGTGGATTATCTTTTGTTTACTGATATCTCAATCGTGTGGAAATTTGTTGCAAAGCCGAAGCCGGAAAACAAGTAAGGAAAAAGAGAAACAATCTAGGTCCCCAAGCACAAATTCTGGTGGGAATGTCCAAGTTGTATAGAAACCCTCCATCGAAGCCCCGTGTTTGGCGAGCTTATCCGCGATTCTATTACCTTCCCGAAGTATGCATCGGATTGAGCATTCTTCAAAAGAGGCTTGAAGTTCCCTGATTCTGAGACTCAAGGCAGCCAGGGGGTGGAATGGTTGATACTTGGCCGCGATGCTAATGCCAACAAGCGAGTCTGTGTAACAACACCCGATCCCTATCATGCCCTTTTATTATTATTATTATTTTTTTAATAATTGTCTGGCATAAGCTCTCACCATTCATTTTCTTATATAGGTTGTCCAGCAAAAATTGAAAATTAGTGACAACTTTATGTGGGTTATCTTTTATTTACTGATATCTCAAGCGTGTGGAAATTTGTTTTGTTCCCTTTCTAGTAGATTTACAAATAAAATTGAAAATAAATTAATAAATGCGTTGCCCCTTGATTCTTCTCTTTCTTCCTTTTTTATTTATCATCATATCAAATTGTTCCATCCATTTTCTATATCTAAGTTTGAATTGTCATGTCAGAATTTAGTTATTCCATTTTCAAACCTAATCAAGATTTTAGAAAAGTACTACAACATTCCTATACATGTATCATTGCACTGTTGTTAAATAGTACTTCATCCGTTTTTATTTGTTTGCTACGGACCCACATCACACGCAATCCAATGCACATTTTAAATCGTTAATAACTCAAGTTAGTTACAAGTAAAAATTCTATAAGTTCCATATTTAAAAACTACATGACGAGACGAATATAACAGGATCACACTTGACTATATTTTAACTTGTATAGCTATGAGAAAAATTGAAATCAAAGTAGTTCAATGAATAGTGACAAAATATTTAATGTAGCTAACAATAAAAAACGGAGCGAGTACTTCTAGTAGTAGTATGTGCAAGATGTATATATCAAATTATTTGGACCAAAGAAATACTACTGTTAGAAACCACAGAAAAAGGAATAATCACATTAAGAAACTAACTCACTGGTAAGCCCAGTTTTCATATGTCCTCTTCTCACTCCTCAGTAATCTTTGTTCTTGAGTCATTAATTAATGCATTTTTCCTTCATATAAGAGACACATATTATTTTTTGGTACCATGTTTTTTTAAAAAAAAATTAAACTTCGACTCAAAATTTTATTGTAATTATATATCTCTAAAAACTCAAATAAGATCTTATTAAATTCATTTAGTGTTATACTTTTAAAGTATTAATTTTTATATTTTCTTATTTATATACAATTTAAAGTATTAATTATTAAAAATATACAATAAAAAATAAACAAAAAAATTAAATCATTTTTACATATATTAAAATAATCTTTAACAATTTCGAGTCAATTAATTTTTGCCTCATTGCATGGTAATCGAAGATAAAAATTAGTAACGGACAAAAGAAAAGAAAAGAAACAAACTATTATTGGTCAATTTTCGAAAAGCTTTATTTTACATGTGACACACCGATACTACAACCAATACATAAGTTGTTTTCAGTATGATATCATTTGAGGAATAATATCTTCCAAATTAGGGATTATTCCAATCTAAAAATAGAAATTTTAAAATAAAAATAAAACTAACCCAACGCTTAATTGGCAAAATACAGCAAGCAACAAAAGAGTAATTAAGGGATCACAATTATCATTGAATTCGTATTATTCAAATGCGTCAAAAACACATGCAAAGCCCCATTATGTAACATGTAACATAATCATAAAAGTGGATAATTTTACTTAGATAGAATATACATATATATAATTATATGTATGTATATAGACACACACAATTGCGGATTTAATACATCGAATAAATTTATTATATTTATAGTGAACTGTGATACTGAATATGAATATATGATGAGAAATTGAGTAAGTGGTTAAGTATCCTAACTTCTAATCTTACGGTTAGAATTCGATTATTCATCAAGTCCATAAAAGAATGAATAATATTGGTGCTGCAAACTAAATATGGTCAAAGAAAAGCAACCATTGTGAAAAACTACACTAATAATTTTCTTGCCTTTCTTGACCAATTAAAAAAGGTGAAAATGATATGAGCATCAAAATCCTGTTTTAATTTATTATTTTACGTAATACAAATGAAAGAAAAACAGCGACAACTGACAGAAAATTGAAATGCAAAATTAATGATTTTCCCACTGGAAGGTATATTTGGATGCATTCATAATCATTCAATTGTTGTGACTCGATTGCAAATATAATCTCACTTTTATCTGTTTCATTATTTATTTATTCTTATTTTTAATTTTTTTTTTAAAAAACACTCGATTAAGATATAAGAAGATAGCTGCAAATTGAAGAATGGGCTGAGTCTGTTATGGGCTCAAATGATTTCGACCTTAAGAATTCTTACAGGCCAGTATACCAATTGCAATAATATTCACGGAAAGCCCAAAGGCCCATTAACATTTATTGTAACTAAAGAAAGAAAAAAATTACTCATAACCAATAAAATTGCTGATATAATTCTTGATATAAAAATAATAGAGTTATCACATGTGTATGATGGGTTTATTATTTAACAATCTGCTCGGCAAGAGCAGAATGATATGTTTTAAACTTTTAACAATAAACCTAAATACCTTATTACCAATTACCATACATATATACTACTAATACATGTGTATATATAATACACAAATTAAATCCTCAACTTAGAAAGCCCATGTCGCAAGATCCCAACGTCTGGCAGAGGCAAATACACTTTGACACAACTTGCCAATGCCTTCACTTTATCTTGCTTTTCCCCCCTCTATTTCTATCTAAGATTCATAGCAAATGTAGTACAAGAAAGGCACAATTTGGCCCATAAAAGGTTTGTCTCAATCCACCAATTGCAAGCAAAGTTTGGATGCTTAACGTGGGGATTGAACTACAGAGAATAATAAAAAAATTTTGTTCAGTAAAAAGTATGGCATTGTCTGAGAAAGAAAAGAGAAGTAAATATGCTCGGCTGTCCAGCTTTAGAGAAAGATGAGTTAGAAGGGATATATGCTCTGGATTGGTTAGTAAAATGCAAAGCATTAGAAAAAGTAAGTACAAAACAGATGAGTGTATGTTTGTGTACCTTAGAAGCACCAGCTTTCCTTTTAAGCCTTAAGCAGCAGGTGATCGCTCACCATCATTTAGGACCTGAAACCTGAGATGAATGAGGTCAAAGGAAACAACAAACTGACAATTTACCGTTGAAGTGGTGCAATGAGGACTTGCTGCTGCTGCATCATGATTTGGTTTCTCCTATATGTTGTGTCTGAATTCGTGATGGGCACAGAAACCAAACCACGAGACGATTCCATTGGTGAGGGGAGGAATAGGAGAGTTCTGCATCAACCTCTGTTTCCGTTGAGTTCCACACCACCACCAGAATACGAAGGCTACGTGCTGATTCCACCCCCACCCCCACCCCCTGTGGCGGATGACTCTGATCTTCCAAACCAAGACCAGCCATTTTCTGGTGAATTTCCTCAGGCAGGACCAATGCCGGATCAGAGTCAGCAGGTGCCACCTTTACCAGCAAGTGGCAGTGGAACTGCCGTGGAGCCTGGTCAGCAGACGCCACCTTTACCAGCAGGAGGCAATGGGACTACGGTGGGAAATCCAGCCACTACGGAGAGATCGAAGTCTACAAGGAAAGTGGGAGTTATTATAGCATCAGTAGTCTTCACACTGGGAATGCTGGCAGTATTGTTGTTCTACCTGTACAAAAACCGGGGGAAACATCGGAATGAAGCACAGAAGTTTGTTTCAAATGAAAATTCGCAGGGGATCAATGAAGAATCTAGAATGCCACCATCAAGTGTGCTCTGTGTACAGATGGTGGAGCCACCAGCCATTGCAGATGAGGCCAATGGAGTATTTGCAAGTGCCTCTGAAGGAGTAATGAAGAAGGATAGTTTCAGTTCGCCATTTCTAGAGCTGAATCCCAGGAGAGGATTGGGTCATGCTAGCGTGAATCCTGACCTACAGGCACTGCCGCCGTTGGCCAAGCTTCTATCCCCCACCAGCTTACACTCGCCACCACCAATGCTCGCCAAGCTTCCACCATCCACCAACTTACACTCGCCGCCACCAATGTCGTCATCCGATGACGAGAACCATGACAACAATTTTTACAATCCAAAGCAGATGCCCATGAGCAGCGTGTCCCCCAGTCCACGACACAGCTATTTGAGTGACAATACGAGCCAAAGAAACCATGCGAAGCCAGACAATCGTGTTATCAATTCAGTACCTCATTCCAAGAGAACCTCACCAAGATCTCGCTTTTCATCATCATCATCATCATCTCCAGATACTAAGACTGTGATGATACCATCAGTCAAGCGATCACTTTCACCTTCATCACCACCTTCTACGAGCTCCTTGGGGCCACAGCAGCCTCGTATGGCTTATACCCCCAAATGGGCCAAATTTTCATCACCGCCACCGCCACCTGATAGAGACCGACTTAGATCATTAGGTAATGAAGAGCAGAACATGTTTAAAATCCCAGTTCCCCATCCACCACCAGCACCACCTCCCCCACCCCCGCCTCCGCCTCCGCCTCCACCTCCACCTCCACCTCCACCTCCACCTCCACCACCACAAATGTCAATATCAACAAACCTTGCGGATACAGCAACATACAAACCTTTACCGTTTTCCAACCATCTTGTGAGATCGAAACCAAACAATCTTAGGCCAACAAATTCTTCACCGCCAGCAAAGATGAGGACTGATGAAGTTAACAAAGGCACAAATTCATCTGAGAAATATGACATTGAGAACATGGATGGATCAAAACCCAAACTTATGACTTTGAATTGGGACAAAGTACGAGCCACTTCAGATACAGGCACAGTCTGGGACCAGTTAAAGTCGAGCTCATTTCAGTAAGTATATGCAATACTTTGCTCATAGAACTCTCGGTAGTGTCCAAATATCTCGTCCGTTTCAACATCTCAAATATTGAATATGTACTTACAGGTTGAATGAGGACGCCATGGAGTCGCTATTTGGACATAGTTCAAGGAATACAGTACCTAAGAAAGCAACCAGGAAGTTTGTCCTTCCTTCTTTTGACACAGAGAATAGAGTATTAGACTCAAGGAAGTCCCAAAACATTGCAATATTATTGCGTGCCCTGAATGTGACAAGGGAGGAGGTTTGTGAAGCACTTTTAGACGGTACGCATGCCTTTCCTTCATCCTGTTGGGAAATGTGGAAGCACATTGGCCAATACTTATTATAGACAGCTGGTAAAAAGTTAGAAAAATCATTTGCCCTTTTCTCAATTCAAATTCATGTGCTTACATATCCTAACATATCTCAGAAAACTAGGATTCATACGCAGAAAGAAATGTAATAATGGCAAAAGTAAATCTAGCACTAGAAAGAACACACAGCCTCATATTCAAAGTAGAACCTAGTAAGGGGCACTGCATACTGTTGCATCAAATTAAAATGTATAGCAGATAAATTTTGAGTCAAAAATATTTTAATAGATTCACACAAATATGGTTGATTTGGTGCTGCAGGAAATGCAGAGGGACTGGGTTCAGATCTATTCGAGACATTGGTAAAGATGGCACCAACAAAGGAGGAAGAGATAAGGCTTAATCGCTATAGCAACACAAGCTCTAAATTAGGGCCAGCAGAGAGATTCCTTAAGGCAATACTTGAGATTCCATTTGCCTTTAAAAGAGTGGAGGCCATGCTGTACAGAGCAAACTTTGACACAGAAGTAAAATATTTGAGAAAGTCTTTTCAAATACTGGAGGTAAAACCAAAAACTCCATTTAACTTTGCTTATCGAAATTAAAACTTCTCCACATATAATTGCGCACTAAATGCATGAGCATAAACCCCCAGCTAAGTGATGTTCCCTTGTGCATATGTGAATTTCAGTGACTCCGTGACAGTATGAAAATTCTAACAGTAAGCATATTATGTAATTTAGGGAGCCAGTGAAGAATTGAAAAACAGCCGCCTTTTCCTAAAACTCCTTGAAGCAGTTCTAACAACAGGAAACCGCATGAATGATGGTACTTACCGTGGTGATGCCAAAGCATTTAAATTGGACACTTTGTTGAAGTTGGTGGACATTAAAGGAGCAGATGGCAAGACAACTCTACTTCACTTTGTGGTCCAAGAGATCATCAGGTCAGAAGGAACCAGTTCTTTCAATGGAAGTGAAAGCCTGCCAAACATAAGTGCTTCCAAATTTGATGACGATGATTTCAAGAGGCACGGATTGAAAGTTGTAGCAGGGCTAGGCCAAGAACTTGGAAGTGTTAAAAAGGCTGCAGGAATGGACTCTGATGTTCTGAGCAGCTATGTCTGCAAGCTTGAAATGGGACTTCAAAAAGTGAAGCAGGTTCTGCAACTTCAGGAGCAGGACATGGGAGGAAAATTTTTTGATTCTATGAAAATGTTTCTTAAGGAGTCTATGGATGAAATTTCTAAGATCAAGGCAGAGGAGAAAAAAGCATTGTCCCTTGTGAAGGAGGTAACTCATTATTTCCATGGAGACACAGCAAAACAGGAGGCTCATCCATTAAAAATTTTTATGATCGTGAGAGATTTTCTCTCTATACTGGACAATGTATGCAAAGATGTTGGGAGAATGCAAGATAGGGCAGGAATTGGTTCAGGGAGATCATTCCGGATATCCACAAATGCACCATTGCCGGTACTCAGCAGATACAATTTGCGAAATGATCGAAGTTCTGATGATGATGACGATGATGATAACGACAGTATGTAATTGCAGCGGCTGTTATGCACAGATGAATACATGGGCCCCGGTTCAAGAATTTCCATTTTTCTGGAAGGTTGTGGATGGAGCTGCATAAAGTTATAGCGAGACAAGTATCAACCAACATGTTTGGAGGCCCTACTCTCACTCCTGGAGATGAACATTTTGAATGCAATTTCCATATGGGTAAAATAGGGGAGCTCATACACCTGCTATAGACAACACGGTGTTCAATTGCAGGAAGAATAAATTAGTTTATATTCATTATGTACCCGCAAAAAAAAAAAAAAAAAAAAAAAAAAAAAAAAAAAAGAAGACACTTCCATTTTAATTCTTTATCCACGCTGAGTTCTTCTACTTCTTTTCATGTTTCTATAACGCTAACCCATCTTAAGACAATTTCGAGGAACACATCCACGAAAACAGTCAAATATATGCATAGTTTGAGCTCCATATGAACGATGACGCCCCAATATGACTGTGATAGTGCCGCATCCAGAAATGAAAAATTAAATCATATCTCAAAAATACGTTTCCAAGCGAGTAAATTTGAAATTACGAAGAGTAAACTAGAATGCCTACGGGATTTAAAAGGGCAAAACAGCAGACAGCAGTCAAATAGAACCAAACAAATGAAAATTGCAGAGAAATACCTACAGATTAGTCTCTTCCCGAATTCACGGCGCCTCGTAACTTCGATTCGATTTTCAGAAACGGTGAATTATTGACGACGGAATGGAACTACCTACAAGAGTTTAGGCCGTTGTGGCATTATATACAATACTCGGTCAGCTTTGCGAGTATAAATCGGCCGAGACACATTAGTGCTTAAGGGATAATCCGCAGCAGCACAGGCACCAATATCAACCGTAACAGTTCAAAATGTAAAAAAATGTAAAAGGGTAAAATTTTTTAATTTTTTTTCAATATCAAGTCGCTGAAAAATACACATAAGGTCATCGCTATGTATGTCGCTGAAATGCACACAACTTGTCGTTGAAATATACTATATTGCGTCGCCGATCCAACGGTCCAAAATGTAAAAGGGTAAAATTGTCCAAAAGATTTTTAATGTTAAGTCGCTAAAAAATACACATAAGGTCATTGCTATATATGTCACTGAAATGCACACAACTTGTTGCTGAAATATACTATATTGCGTCACCGAAATATACTATAGTGCATCGCTAAAATATATTAAACCAAAGAATTAAAGTTTCAACTTTTACGAAGTCGCTGAAATGCATAATATCAAGTCGCTGAAAAATACTATAGCTTGTCGCTGAAATATACTATAGTGCGTTGCTGAAATATACTATACTCCATCACTGAAAATACACGGAAGGCGCGCTGAAAACAATATGCATGTCGCTGAAAACAATATACTATTAATCAACAAAATCGCTGTAAAATATATACTTTGTCGCTGAAATGTATTAAAATATATTTTAGAATAATATGGCATAATTACCTTTTTACCCTTCTAGTTCATCTCAACCGTTGATTTAAAAAATTAATCAACGGTTAGAAAATACCGCAGTACATCATGTCAAATCCCTATAATTGCACCCTAACTTCTCCCTAGTCCTAAAACCTAAACATTTTATTTTTGTTAAGTTTCCAAAATTCACAAACAGTTAGTCCTAAACATTTTATTTTTGTTAAGTTTCCAAATTTCACAAACAGTTCTCTTCTTTTCAATTGCAAAAATTAGTTATTTGGCTTGATTTTTTCTCCAATTTAATACTTTAAAAATAATAAATTTAATTAATATCTAATACACCATAATTAATATATTAGTATAAGTCCCACAATTTTTTATTAAATGAGCCAATCTACATGTATTATATTTTACTATTTATTTTGTAATTTATCGTTGTAAAACATGTATTATTAGTTGTATACTTGTGCTTACAAATTTTGGGCTCATGAATCCTCATTATATTTGACTCTCCATGAAAATCATAAAT
Organism: Hygrophila difformis; assembly: GCA_030278955.1. Lineage (NCBI taxonomy): Eukaryota > Viridiplantae > Streptophyta > Magnoliopsida > Lamiales > Acanthaceae > Hygrophila > Hygrophila difformis. The sequence continues at coordinate 58,048,813 of JAOANR010000005.1, read as the reverse complement.
ATATAGTTGATTGTCTTATAAATTGAAATATATGTTTAATTAGTGCCATTTTTTCTATTTATTTAACCTTCGTATTTATTTCAAACGTAAGGTCTTAAATTGATCTATGAAAAATAATGGTAAGTACGAGTAAACATTTTTAAATATTTTTTTTTTTCCTGCAAACCTTGAATTCCATATTAGTTGCTTTGGACTTATACATCTTTTTTCCCACACCGTAGTGTCAATGTTTAAAAAAAAATAAAATTATAAGTTTGGTTGGATTTGAAAAAACACTAGTTAAACATTAAAAATTATTATATATATATATATATATAGTAAATACTACATATGATAACTGGACTAAAGAAAAATGAGGAAAGTAAGAAATTATTTTATCCCTATTTTATTTGTAATTATTTTTTGATAGTGGTATATTATTATAAAGCAATGGAAATATATATTTTTTATCTCGAAATAATAATAATAATAATGGAGTGGAAATAGCTCTTTGTATCTGGAAATGTTACGAACTTTTGGACTTCAAAAATACCTTAAAAATCCTTTTGGTTCATCCAAGAATAGCCCTGCTGGCTGCTAGTTAAAAATAATTACGACAATTTTCTAGGTAACTTAAATATAATAGTACTCCCTCCGTCCCGCGAAGATTGAAGCCTTTCTTTTGGGCACGGTAATTTAGGTAGTTGAGTTTAGTAGTTAAAGTGGTGTGGGTATTTGTGTTTAAGATTATAATGAATTTTGATATTGTTTATTGTTTAACTTTGACTTAATATTATTGTAGTGATGTAATTTGAGAAAAATATTCAAGTGTGGTCTTGTTAGAATCGTCTAATCGTGTAGTTTTAGAATATATAATTTATACAATTTTTATTTGTATCAATTTTGTAATATTAAGAGTTAAAGAAATATAAGGGACTTTGTATAGGAAAGTAATAATGCATTGGAATTTGTGCAGAATAGTAAAAGTAAGTATTTTTAATGGGATTTGACAATAATTAAGATTCTAATCAAACTTATATTAATTTAATTTTTCTAAAAACGGAAAGGGTTCAAACTTCGTGGGACACCCCAAAAAAGAATAGGGTTCAAACTTCGTGGGACGGAGTGAGTACTATATATCGGAAAGTATGAATGTGGTGAAATTATTATAGTTCTATTCGTTTTTTAAATAATTGAATGGCGGAGGAGCGTTTGAAGTATGATATCGCCACCTCATCATGGCCCAGCAGTAGCACTCATATTCACGTGTCAATATTAAGACTACACTAATGATGTAATAATCAACGCTTCATTTTCCGACCCTCCGCACAAATGTGTTTTAACTTTAATATACTAGTAATATATAGTAGTTGCAATACTTACATTGAGTACTTCATGTCTTCATACCATGAACTTTTATTTCGTCTTTGAAATTTCACTTCCAGATTCCAGTAATAAATAAGAAACGGGTTGATAAATTACGAAAATTGATCATTTTTTTACTAGCCTTAATCACCAATACTTAATAGATTACAATATCAATACTTGATAGTATATACTTAATTTTAATAATTAAATATTAAACCACCTAACAATTATCCGCATCATTGGAGGGGCCATCGGCTAGTAAGCACTAAGCACACACGATGTCCATATCTTAATGAATAAATTAAATTAAAAATTGTAATTATGAATAATTGAAATTGTATGAGAATGAAACAAACAAATAGTATATTGGAAGGCTTGACAATTGAGACCAGGTGACTATACTAGTACTAGTATAAAAGAAATGGAGAACAATATATCGAATTATACAGTGTATGATTTGTAATATTGTCGTCTTTTCTAAATACAAATCCTATCCTAGCTAAACTTCAAATCATATCTCCTTTTCTATCAAATGGAAATTTCCACCTTACAATTTTCTACGTACACTTTATATACATTGAAGTTTTGTCCTGCATTTATATAAATTGGCAATTTAATTTTAAAACTCCCCAACCAATTTTGTCCAAAAAAAAAAAAAAAGGCCATCGTGATTCATTTTCTAATTTCTTAATCGCAATAACACATATTTCAAATGATACAAAAAGGACCACATCTTTATTGGGAAATTAGATGATTAACTTTATAGGTGCAAAAATAATTAATATATTGAGAACAAAAAATTATTTTCAGTAGATTTATAACATAAAGGAGAATATAAAATTAATATCTTTTTATCAAATATCAGAATAATTATCTACAAATAAATACATAATAATTAATTCCCCGCTTCGTAGAGGGTATATTGCTAGTTTACGTGATTACGATTCATCCACATTGCTTCAATCCATTACTCCCTTTTGTCACAGTATAGTTTTTTGCTTTTATTTGTCACAGTATAGTTCAATGTCAATTTAGAATTATATATATATATATATATATATTTATATATATAAAGATAATGAACTACTATTTGTGACTTGGAATTGTATGCACAATTCTTTTTAAAATTTATTTGTTGAATATAATTATTTTCAAACACAATATGATGAAACAATGAATATATATAATAGACAGATGTTGAATATCACCAACCTTGCACTTGCCAAACTTAATTATTGTATGTAACATGTTATACTGTGGTATTTATGATTCAAATTTTTTAATTTATACATGGAAATCCTTTTTTATGTCAACATCGAACCCAGAACATAAGCAATATACTATTTCGTATGCCTCAATCATAATTTGTTATACACTCAAAAGACAAAATCATCTATCTAATTTATCAGGAAAATGAGGAACATTATTTATCGTTGCAAGAATGTATATGCACATATTCATTTATGCTTTTCCATTCAATATTCTTTTTATATCTGGAAAAGGAAGAAATAATAGTTACAAACTTATAATAATACTACTCATTATATATGTGTATAATACATGATTCCTCGTATGTATATATTAAAATGAGTAAAATACGCTACATATCAATAATGTAATTTTAATTCTTGATAGCTATTATATAATAATTTTATAATATTGTTGAACATAGAAATTTGCAGAGGTGTAGAAACCTCTTTTGATTGATAACTTTGAAGAGATTACAGAGTAGGAAAAGAGATTACAGGAATGTAAACAAAGCGGTAAAGGAATTGCAGAATGAAAACAACAAAATAAAACTTGCAAAATGAAAAGAAAGTAAACTGCAGATAAAGAAAGCAAATTTTCACTGTGGAGTTCAAGGAACCTTCCAAATGAGCCTTCCTTCGGCTTTTGTAAGCGGAGACACTCAACTGTCAGATACCACCACGATCTTCTCTAAGACACTTGTCTTTCATGCCACCCCTCCTGCTGGCACTCAAACGGCTGCCTCCAGGACACTTCTCTCCATGCCAACGCTGGCACTCAAACGTCTACTCCAGGACCGTTGTCTTCATGCCGATCCCCAGGCTGTGAACCAGGCTCGATACATAGACTATTATACATTGGGCCTTGACTAGTAGATCATAATTTATTATTGGGTTAACAGATGCCCCTCGCGCAATTTGTCTGTTAGGGTTTTTTAAGACGAATTTGCGCGTTTGACCTAGGCCTGGCCCATTCACCCAGGTCACTAAAGGACAAAAATTTGCTCCCCCCGAGCTTCCTCGGCCGCCACCCTACATGCGCCAGCCGCCGTCCTTGGTAGCTCAGCCGCCATCAGCAAGTGCCCAGCCTCCATTGTCCATGTGCCAGTCGTCACCTTGATCCCTTCGGCCGCCGTTCCCTATTCGTTCAGATGCCAGGGTTCTTCTCGCACCAGTTCGCATCCAAAATCTCGGCCGCCATCCCCAAGGTCCTAGCCGCCATCGTGCATTGCCTGGCCGCCTTCGATGCTTCTCTGGCCGCCACCTGCACATGTCGGGCCGCCATCTTGCGTGAGCTGCCGTCCGCCCGGGCCTTCTTGGCCGCCACCTCAAATTCCTTAGGCGCCATTCGCTCTTTGTCCAGCCGCCAAGGGAGACTTCGGACCAGCCGCCACTCACATACCTTCAGCCGCATTGGAGGCCTCTAAGCCGCCACTTGGAAGGCTTCAGCCGCCACCTCCAAGGCCTCAGCCGCCATCTACCTTTGGATGGGTTGGCCGCCACCTACTTCAACTCGGGCCGCCACGATTTGCCTCCCGGCCGCCATCAAGAGACCCTCAGCCACCACCTGAAGGGTTCCGGCCTCCATCCTCCTTACTCGGACTCAGCCGCCACTTCAAGGGCTTCAGCCACCATCTGACACCCTTCGGCCGCCACCGAGGCAACCTTAGCCGCCATCCCTAGGAATCCAGGACGACGCTATCAAGGTCCAGGCCACCACTTCAAAGGCTTCTGCCACCATTTGACACCCTTCAGCCGCCATCCCTAGGAATCCAGGACGCCGCCATCAAGGTCCAGACTGCCACCTCGCCTTGTCAGGCCGCCACTTGGCATGCCCAAGCCGCCGTTGCCGTGTTATGGCGTCACAAGTTCGTATCTTGCTTATTCTTTCACGCTCAGCACTACTTCGTAGCCTCAGACTGCTATTTCGCAGCCTCATCCTCAGTCTCAACCTCAGCCTCAGCAGCCTCAGCCTCAACATTAGTCTCAGCCTCAGCATCCTCAGCCTCAGCCTCAGTCTCGGTCTCGGCCTCAGCCCCAGCCCCAGCCTCAGTCTCAGCCTCAGCCTCAGCATCAGCAGCCTCAGCCTCAGCATCGAACAAGCCTCGACCCCCGTTGCGAGACTCAAACGCCACACTGGACACGCCAGCCGCCATAATACAAGCCTCAGACGCCACCGAAGACCTTTCAGCCGCCACTCGGGCTCCTTTCAGCCGCCACCAGGACCTTCCAGCCGCCACCAGGAGCTTCCCAGGCCGCCATCAAACAGTTCCGGACGCCATCTGCTACGCTGTCTCTTCAATCCCCATGGACCAGCTTCCAGCCACCACAAACAGGGTCCCAGCCACCACGGACAGAGTCTCTCAGCCGCCATCTGCCTTTAAGCCAGCCGCCACGGCCATGGCGCCTCAGATTCGTTTCGTGCTTCACTTGTTTGTTAGTCCGTATCCTCTCCGAACACATTTAATACTGTTGTTAGATGACATAGGACTCTGCTTTGCGGCTTCATGCTGCACCTGGATCACCCTCAGCCGCCACACAGCCTCCTCTGGCCGCCACTTTGGGCCTTCAGTGGCCTCGAGTTCGTCTGGCTTTGCCGCTTTGTCTGGTCGCCCCACGGTTTTCCAAGTTTGATTACATCCTTGGCCTCAGTCATCCCGAGGTTGATGTCTACAAGTGGTTTCTTGGCCTCCAAACTAGGCAAAGTCCGCTTCACAGGAAATGGCCACTCAGATGGCCGGTTGTCAGTCAGGCTTTTGGACTTGTCTTCGGCATCCATCATTACTTTAGTGGCAGCAAGCCGCTGTAACAAGTCTTTGTAAACATCCTGGCTGCACGATTTGAGATGTCTTGTCGGCTGTCTGCAGAATGCAACTTAAAGTCGCTTGAAGTAAAATCGATGGACTCTATATCTAAGTCCACACTAATTAGGGCTGAGGCTGTTTGGACATCCTCCAGGTAGAAGATTGCCTTGTCATTGTTGATATCTGGTCCAACAAAGGGCTGAGGGTTTGCCTCCACCAACTCTACCTGATCACCACCCCAAATGAGTAGCTATTGGCGCAGCGTGGATAGGACGCACTGCGCCATGTGGATCCAATCACGTCCTAGAAATGCAGAGTAACACATCCTAGACTTTACCACGAAGAATGCTACCTTCAATGTTTTTGATCCAATGGTGACATCCGCCGTTAGGAATCCGGCAGGCTGAGTAGCTTCTCCCACGAAGCTGCACATCCTGACCTTGGTAGGGATCAGATCTTTCCCCTTGTCAGTCCGGCTACTGGAGCCGCCATCACCTGGATTTGGGATGAATCCTGAGCCGCCAACATGCAGCTGAGGGAATGGCTCAACATCCACCTTCATACCCGCAATTTTTTGACATCCCTCTTTAATTTTATTCTGAATGGCACTCTTAAAACTCCTGCATTTAGTGATGCTATGAGTATAAGAATTATGCCACTTACAAAACGATCGGCCCCGAATGTCTTTGGCCGCTGGTAACTTCTCCCTTTCAGGCAGCTTAATTACCCCGTCTTTGAGTAAGGCATCGAATACTTGGTCCGCCCTGCCCACATCGAAAAGGTCTTCATCAGGCCTGTACTTGGCCTTTTTTTTCTTAGGCGGCCTGAGGGCCGCACATGTATGTGGCTTGGCTGTCTGCACTAGCTCTGCAACAGCCACCTCCACAGTCTCGTCCACCTCGTCGCTGAATTTCACTTCCTTGAAGTGTACCCGACGCGTACAACGATTCTCCTCCTGTTCTTCCAGGAATTTTTCCAGGCGAGCCGCTCTCTCGGCCAGCTGGGCAAGATCAGTCGCATCCTGCACAATTAAATGTTCCTTTAATTTCGGTAACATGTTTGCTACTGCAATATTGGCTATTTCCCTATCAGGGACTGCCATAGTGCATCAACCCTTAAGCCGCTGTAACCAGTTAATGAAGGTACTTGCCGTCTCATCGGCATATTGCTTCGCATTAATCAAGTCTGCGAGGCTCACCTGTGACAGGGGCGTATAGAATCTGTCATGGAAAGCTCGCTCCAAATCGACCCAATTTTGAATTGAATTAGGCCGCAGGGATGCATACCACGCGAATGCAGGGCCTGTAAGCGACGAGCTAAAGAGCCTCAGCTTCAACCAATCGTTTGCTGTCGCTTCCCCACACTGTGCAGTGAACCTGCCCACATGCTCCACGGTAGACTTACCTTCATCCCCAGATAATGTGGAGAATTCAGGCATCTTGAAGCCTCGTGGGTATGGCTGCATACTGTCTACCCAATCAGGATACGACTTTCGGTATGTAGGCCGCTCCATCGGCCTCAATTGGATCTCGAAGTGCTGCTGTATCATGTCCGCAAGCAACTCGGGTGACACCGTTGGCGTGTGCGCAGGCAACATCGCCACTGGGGGTGTAGTAGGAGCCACAACGGCTTGTGTTGCATTATGTGGTGTCTACTCCCAATGTTGTGGCGTCTGCCCCCCCTTGCGGTGGCATCTGCCCCCATGATTGAGATGCCTGTCCCCAAGGCTGCGTCACCACAAAGGGTCCTACTGGAACGTTTGGCACATGAGGTGCCGCTTGTCGTGGCTGCGTTCCAATGCCACCAGAGGCCGCTGTACAGCCTGGAGACACACAGGAAGCCACTAAACAACCTGGCGCCGCATAGATGGGCATTGGGGGCGCTACGTATCCAAGATTCGGTATCATGGATGCCGCTGGGTTGAAAGCATCGGATGTTTGGAGTGGATTTACCAACGGACTAGCCAAGCCTCCCACATCGGGGAGTGGTGGCTGGTTGATGGGTGCTGTGCCCCAAGTTCGTAGTTGGCCGCCTGACGGCCCTGAACCTGGCAGCGTGTTAGCGCCGTTGGCAGGAGCGGTTGTAGGAGCAGTTGCTTCCTGTTGAGTTCGTAAGGCATTGATGCCTCTGTCAATTTGATCGGCCATAGCAGGCCGCAAAACATCCATAAGATGCCTCGTTAGTAGAGGCATGAACTCGGCCATCGATTCTGTCATCGAGAGCCGCATTTGTTCTGCAAATGTAGGGGTCTGCATGATCCCTTGTTGTGGTTGTGCAACATTCGCCGTCTCAGTCACCTCTTCAGACGACGTTCTAACAGGTGTCTTGTCTTGCAGAGACATTTCTTCAAACTTCTGAGTAAGATCACTTACCAATCGTCCAGATCTCAGACGCATATACTCACAGCGGATATGGTTTTCACTCGTGTCCCACTGGGCGTGCCAATTTATTGAACGTAGAAATTTGCAGAGGTATAGGAACCTCTTTTGATTGATAATTTGAAGAGATTACAGAGTAGGAAAAGAGATTACAGGAATGTAAACAAAGCGGTAAAGGAATTGCAGAATGAAAATAACAAAATAAAACTTGTAAAATGAAAAGAAAGTAAACTGCAGATAAAGAAAGCAAATTTTCTCTGTGGAGTTCAAGGAACCTTCCAAATGAGCCTTCCTTCGGCTTTTGTAAGCGGAGCCACTCAACTGTCAGATACCACCACGATCTTCTCTAAGACACTTGTCTTTCATGCCACCCCTCCTGCTGGCCCTCAAACGGCTACCTCCAGGACACTTGTCTCCATGCCAACGCTGGCACTCAAACGTCTGCTCCAGGACCCTTGTCTTCATGCCGATCCACACGCTGTGCAGGGCTCGATACATAGACTATTATATATTGGGCCTTGACTAGTAGATCGTAATTTATTATTGGGTTAACAAATATAAAACTAGATACATAGACTATTATATATTGGGCCTTGACTAGTAGATCGTAATTTATTATCGGGTTAACAAATATAAAACTAGTTAAGCGTGTTAGTAATTGAGAAATTATCGCTCAAGATATGTTTAAGTGAGATCAAAACGTATTACAAAGAGCTTATATTGATATGTGAAATCAACCTTCACGGCATACCAGTAACATCCCATTTGGAGTATTATTTACTTACTATGTGTGTTGCATACTTACAAATAGGGGTGAAAATTGGACGGATACAGGCGGATAGTACTCATCCTGTATTCTATCCCATATTTTTTTGTCGAATATGGAATCGGATACGAATAGGCCGGATACAAATACGAATTCGAATATTTCGGTAAACAGATATGAGACAGATTTGGATTTTAACTCGGATAATCTTATAATTACTAAAATTAAATTTTTTTTATAATTTTTAAGTGAAATCGGAATATACTACTATGTAAGCTAAACTAAATTTTTAAATTTTCCAAGATCATTAGTTATTTCGCTCAAAACATTTAAATAACATCACTACAAGATGTTACATACTACAGTTTTAATTCAAAAAACCTAATGATGTTGTTGAGTTGATTGATATGATTTGATTTAATAAATTACATATGGCTTTCAAGCTTTTGATTATATTTATACATATAGTATTACTTATTTATTTTATAGTTAATATAATATATTATATTATACATATAAAAATATATACTCCTATAAATTTTCGGATATTCGGATAGAAAATACGGATAATATCCGCATTATCTTCGGATTTTTCGGATACAGACGGATAATTACAATCACATATCCTGTTCCGTATCTGCCGGATATAAAAATTCGAATTCGGATTCGAATATAATCGAATACGACGTCGGATCGGGCGGATATTATCCGCCCCACTTTCACCCCTACTTACAAATATGGTTGGTTGTAACTGAAGCATTTTTTAAGATCACGTTATAGGTATATAATAATCGTATTACGTTGATGCATAAAATATTTTTCTCACATAAAAATATTAATAATCAAATAAAATATTACTCGATGTATCAAAAATTCAAAATAAAATAAAATGCACACATTTAGAAATGCAACTAATTAAGCATCCCATTCTAAAGTTTTCTCATATTCTTCAATTATTCAATTCATAATTGTTTCATTTCCTCTCAATGTAATATGCATAGAGCTAATAATTCAAAGTGTGCAATAATGTAATGGTTAGCTTTGAAATATATGTCCACATTTGTCAATTAGTGACTCGCCAACCGATAATGCAATGTCTCAATGTCAATTAGTTTATTCTTTTTATTTTACATTTTAGTAGAATATTTGCTGTAAGTTATTTTATTTTTATTACAAATATCATTAATTACATACTAAATATCGAAAAATTTGGTTACTAAACCATAGGATATTCAATCACTAATGAAGTTATAAATGATTGATTGTGATCAAATTAGATATCAAGATTTTATCAATCAAATTTTGGTAGCAAAAATGAAAATTTTTATAGTAAGTTATTATTTTAGAAATTAATAAAGTAGTTAATTTATTTCAAATTAAATATCATTTCTTGTGTTTCACTACAAAATCTACTTGAATTTCCAATTTTAACTTTATATTTCATATGATTTAAAACGGGCATCCCAATGTCATCGACGCAAGACTATAAAGGGTGTATTCATTTGAGATTTTAATAGATTTTTATGAACTTTAAAAAGTCGGTGGATTTAGAAAGTCTATAGACTTCACGTAGACTTGACCGATTTGTATAGAGTCTATGAAGAGTCTGGCTGATTTTAGAGAGATTTCGTGTAGTTATAATTTTTAAGAGAATCTATTAAAATCTATAAAGAATTAAAATCCATAGAGTGTTGAATATCTCTAAATTTTTAAAGACTTTTTAAAATCTGTATTGAATACCTCTAGATTTTTAAAGACTTTTTAAAATCTGAATTGAATACATCTAGATTTTTAAAGACTTTTTAAAATCTAGATTGAATACACTCCAACTTTGAAAGTCCAAAAAAATCCTGTAGAGTCTCAATCCAATACACCCTATATTTCATAACAATTTTGAATAAGGTTATTTTATGTTTTTAAATTTTTCAAAACACGTGTTGATGTCTTGAAAGGTAACTAAAAATAAATGGAAGAGTATGCTTTAAGAATAAATTATTTTGTTTCGTAATTAAAAATGACAACTATTTTAAAATAAAATTAACAAAAAAAATATGACTGGAGGATAACTTGTTTCTATATTAGGAGGGTGTTTGGATAAGCTGCAAGAAAATGGATTATCTGATTATTGCGTTTTCAAAACGCAAATAATCAGTTTAGCCGCTAAAAAAATGTGCTGCAAACCTGATTATTTGCGTTTTCAAAACGCAATAATCAAATAATCTATTTTATATCGCTAATCCAAACACCTTCTAAAATACATACATATATATATTCTTATTTTATTATACTACATATTATTATGTTGTTATATGTGTTGAAGCACACTGCATCAATATCCCAAATGTGTCGGTTCCTAGTTTGAGATCATTCAATAAAAAATTTGGAACTCAAGCTTCGATTTCAAAGAGTTTTGAGAAGTACTAACAAAAATAATAACACTTCATAATTGCACATTTTAATCCTGTTAATACAGTGAGAAGCAATATAATCAACACCAAGTGTTAAAATGTATAGTAAGTTCATAACAATAATAATGGAAAACTTCAAAAGCATACGAAGAACACATTTACATCTACAATGTAACCATACAAAAATATGAAAATTAAAAATAGTGGATCAAGTAGTGGGAATTAAGAAACCAGCTTCGATGGAAGCATTGGTGGTTCAGACTTTGAAACCATCAACATTGCTAATGCCTATGAATCCACTAATACGTTTGGATTTTTTTTTTTTTTTTTTTTAAAAAAAAACACAACATATTTTAAGTTTGTTAAGTAAATATGTTAAATGTTTGAGATATATATTATACCATTTACTACCTCCGTTCTCGAATGTTTTTGACGTTTGATAATGGGCTACTATTCACACATATACTTTCATTTAAAATTTTATCATAGTTATACAAGTTTAAATATAGTTAAGTGTGATCTTGTTAGATTCGTCTCATTGTGTAATTTTTAAATTTTAAACTTTTAGAATTTTTAATTGCACCGAACTTGAGTTATTAATGATTGAAAATGTGCATTGAACTGTGTGAAAAGTGGGCCGTAAAAAACATTCAAGAAGGAGGAAGTATGATATATAGATTAAACAACGAAATGTATAGAGCAATTTATGCTAAATACTTATTACTATTTAGTTAGAAAATGCAGAATATCATACATTCAATACCTATACCCTAACCACCTTTTATTCTAAGAAAAATAAATAAACCAATATTTGGAAACAAATAATCTTTAAAGAAATACATTCATTTTACAGATAGTAAATAAAATAATTAACAGATATATTCATGGAAAATAAACTAATGAACATTGGAAAGTATTTCCGGAAAGACCAAAACCAAAACTAGTGCAGCGATTACTTCGATTCTTGCGAGCTTCCGGAGCCCGCACACCGGATGCACTCACAAAATTCACACCTACACAAATGGCTCACAGATCCCGGGAGCTCCCAAAAATAACCCGCGAAATTTAGCGGGGGCTTTATATCTCGTCCGCTGAATTTGGCGGCAGTGAAATCGCAACAACGCTGCTCCGTTTCTTCGCTCCTATGTCATGTTTTTTTTTTTTTTGCCCCTTTATTTCCTATTTTTGATTTTCTCTCTGTAGTCTATACACAGTGTTAGATTTTCATCAAAATCTTCTTTCTTCGTACGAAGAACCGTTTACCAAAAACCTCCTCCCTTCCTCCCCTTGATTTGAACGTTACCATTTTTGACGGATTTTCGGGGTGGTGGAAGGTGAGCGGTCGGGAAATGGAAATGGCCAATCTACTGTGTAACGAGGGTGAATCATCGCTGATCGCTTCGCGCCAAGATGGATGCTTGGAGTTTTGTTGCGTTTCGGAATCCGATCGTGAGTTCATCGAAGCATCGCTGTTGAGAGAGGCCGACGATTTTCGTCGCCGCTGCGGCGATGTTTCGGTAACGAAAGGAATGACCAGAAGTCGTTCCGACGCGATTAAATGGATTCTTGAAGTACGTGTTGGGTGTTGGTGAATTTCTATTTATGTTTTTTTTGTTTTAGTTGTTCGCGATGGAATTTTTGGTATTTTGTATTGTTTGATTGAGTTTGTTGTGTGCAGACGAGGGCTCTGTTTGGGTACATACGCGTGACTGCTTATCTATCACTGATTTACTTCGATCGATTTTTGATGAAAAGGATGTTCAATGTGCGTATGGATGTGAAATTTAATCGTTTTTAGTAATCTCTTATCTATCTATGTACTGTGGAATTCGGTCAGTTGATTAGTGCATAATTAGGAAACTTTTTGGTTCATGTGAATAGGATGAGAAGTTGTGGCAGACTCACTTATTGTCAATTGCTTGTTTGTCTTTGGCTGCGAAAATGGAGGAACGAGAAGTGAGAGCATTGAGTGAATACCAAGTTGATGAATATCAGTTTGAAGGAAAAATGGTCCAGAGGATGGAATTATTGGTTCTCAGTGCTTTGGAATGGAAAATGAGCTACGTTACTCCTTTCGCATACCTGAATTATTTCGCGGTAAAGTTGTGTGGCGAATCTATCCATAAAGAACACGTAAGTCGTGCTTCAGATTTAGTCTTGGCAATAATGGAAGGTAATCTAGTCTAGATTTGTAAAGAATGTTCTCTTGTTATGTATGAATACGATTAGAGAGATATGCTAATGAAACTACTAAATATTTTCGTGCAGAGATTAATGTTGCAGAACACAGGCCATCTATTATTGCTGCAGCTGCAGTGTTAGCTTCTTATGATTGTCATTTAACAAAAACCACACTGGAGAATAAGATGGAGGCAATCCCATCATGGGGGTCCCTAGAAAAAGTGAGCTCACTTACTTTTCATGTAGTTGGCTATTTCTCTTCAGATAGCAAGTAACTCGGACATTAAATCATCGTCCAGCTTATCTGTCAGTGATTGCATTTTTAACAGGAACATACGCTCTCTTGTTACACTGTATATCAAGAAATTATGGCATCGAAGACCCCTAAATCCATTATTTCCCTTAGTGTGACATCCTCTGTTTCTTTTGATGATGGTTCCCCAATCACATCCAGAGGTAGTGTCAAAAGGAGGATCGAATTTGATGATGATGATGATGATCGACATTCTCCCGCTGAGAAGGTCACTAAATTGTGATGCAAATGAGTTTGAAGATGCTTTGGTATTCTTTATAATGCCGCATTGGAACTCATTTCTAGTTTTGCCTATAAGATTGGATATGTGCTCGTTAAAATACATTATTTTTGGGATTAATGGAATGGCTCCATTGTTCCTGTATTCTGGAAAAAGGTCTTAGGTAGTGACAACCCAGTAATAGTGAAAAGTGGGATTTGCATAAATAAAGAAAAGAATACCTTTAGGATACGAGTGATGAGTAAGAAGATGACTAAAGTACAAAAGCCAGTTGGTGAGGAGTGAGAGCCAAGGAAATGTCCAAAGGCTCCATTAAAAGCCTGCAGTGAGTGTCATTTTTAAGTATTGTAGGTATTTATGGATGCTACTAGTGCTTCTCACTTTTTTGAAAATTGTTGTTTTTTCATGATTTCCTTTTTCCATTGTTTTTATTTGTGCTTTGATGCAGAACTCCTTTGCACCATTGAGAATTGCTGTATGCCCTACACATTCTGGAGGGAGATGCTTTCTATGTATTACAGTAGTCTTAAAGGCAATAGATGAAAAATGGAAACATGAGAAAATTATACCATGTCTTTTTTGTTTGTGATATGTTGTGATATGTTCTTGTTGCATTTAGTTGAAACAAATCCTTCTGTGTGTTTGTTGTTAATAAGGGACACAATTCATGCCGTAAGCCTAACTACATGATTAAAGCTTAAACATCTCCGCTTACAGGAAAATCCCATTCTTGATCTTGAGTGGATTGGTTTAATCAGCAGTATAGAATAACTCATCTGTTTCATCCTTTCTGCAGAATTGTTTGCATCAAGTAATGTGGAGCCATTATCAAGCTCCATATTTGACATCATATCAGAATATCCCTATACTGTGTTTTAGGAAACACTCGCGGGAGCTCCTCAACCCGATGGATCCCCACCCTCCATTATATGATTCCCCATGCCACCGATGGTGTGTATCTATCCAGCAATGGGGGTCAGAGGAGCTCCTTAAAGCTTGTAAAACAATCATTGTTTCTAAGTGTGGGGGCTATTGAAAATTCACACTTCCATCTCAAGGGGCTCACCACATATTTTCCCTTTTTTTTTTTTTTTTTTTTCATTTTCTTGATCACATTCCGTCAACTGTGGCATCACAAGAGGTCTATATCTGCTAGAAAACACAGCACACTCACACACATGCATACTGATTATATATTCCTTCATAGAATGGTGATAGATTTGCATTGCATTTGTATGGTCATTGATGCTTTTGAAATTACAGAGTAAGAAAAAGTACTGCAGGGCCCCTATCCTTCATCACATGCTTGGGCTTCAGGGCATACAATATTTTTGTCCAGTGTAAGATGATGTACTGGATCTCTTTTTTTTTTTTTTTTTTTTTTTTTTTTTCCCCCCCCTCGTTCTTTTGCATTTTAGCAACTAACATTAAATAAAGATGGGTCTCATTCTGCTGTTTCTGGTGGTCTTCTAGTATGTAATTAGTGGTCCAGCAATGTTATTACATTATGTGACAGAGATATATGGCCATTGGTTGTCCCAATCGAGAATGTCACACACTTCCTGCAGGTGCTTAGCTTTTTCATGATTCATTTTCTGTGATTTCCTTTACGGTGCGTTTGGTTGAAGGGATCTTAGATTACCAGTGGAAATGTGATTGCTGGGAATGTAAGATTACTGGGAATATGAGATTGCTGGGAATCTTATTTTTTGATGTTTTAAGATTATTGCGTTTGGTTAGATTGGGAATCTCAGATTTCTAGTTCTAAATAATTTACCATAATGTCCCTGAATTTCAATTGAACGAATGTTATAATTATGTCATTTTGCTACACAATAGAAATATTTAAGCCGGTTTATTTTTTAAAATATTGAAAATTCTTTATATGTAATTTATTGTATGATAATTACTTATTTAATGTCTCTAAATCCTTAATATTTTTATTTTATATATAGAAGAAAAGTAAATTTTAAGAAAATATAAAAATATATATTAAAATATGAGAATATATATATTTAAAAAAATATGTTTAAATAATTTTCAAAATTTTTCAATTTATTTTTTAAAATTAAATTTCATATGTTTATCATTTTAGAATACAAATATCTAA
Source organism: Hygrophila difformis (assembly GCA_030278955.1). NCBI lineage: Eukaryota > Viridiplantae > Streptophyta > Magnoliopsida > Lamiales > Acanthaceae > Hygrophila > Hygrophila difformis. Next base: position 58,033,039 of record JAOANR010000005.1, on the reverse strand, counting down.
ATTTATAAAATAAAATAAGTATAAAAAGTGAGGGTATAAAAGTCAAATTAATATAAAAGTAGGTAAAGTGGAGGTGGTAATCTAAGATTACCTGCCCTCCATGTGGGAATGTGATTCCCACCTAAAACACCCAACATTCCCACCTCGGTGGGAATGTGACATTCCCACATGAAACATGCCCCGAACCAAACATGGGCATGTTTCATTCCCTACCCAAGATTCCCAGTGGGAATCTCAGATACCCCGAACCAAACGCCCCGTTAGGAAAATAAGTAATCACCATACAATCCGGTTACGATGCAACCCTTCAAAAGCTTTTAGGTGTAAACACCACAAAAAAACATCTTGCATCACAAAACACTTCTCTGAGTATCACATTTTTTGCATCACATAACACATGTCTCCCAACACGCAAAATACATCATTTCATACATCACACAACATAACTCCTACATCACACACGTGGTGGCTGCATGTGCAGCCACCTGCACACTAACACCTTCCATCACATACTCCCCTTTTTAATTGTCTTTTTAGAGATTAAAAAATATTCCACAATAGTTGTCATTTTTAGGTGGTTATAGATAGTTATGCTATATTTTTGCTATATTGCTATTTATTGACATTTATTAAGAATGAGGGTAGTTGAAGGGTAAAAGTGTAAATTTATAAGTTAGTTAATACCAAATATTGGTTTTTTTTTTTTTGCATAGAATACAAATATTGGTTATTGAAATTGAGTTTAAAGAGACAATTATTTAATTATTTAGGAACCGAGGGTAATAATTTTAAAATGGCATTGCAATTATACACACACTGCCACAGGCTGCTCAGACCCATATTTAACGGAGTTTCGTATCTTTAAGTTTTGTTTTCTGAAGCTTTATTTGTTAACTCAAACCTTGAGGATGTTTACCTAACATTTATCGGGTTATCATGTTTTTAAACTACTTGTTGCCATATTTGTATACCATTTATATTATTGTTAAAATTTTTGATTGAGTTGGTGGGATATATGTGGCAATCTGTAATTGGATGGGAGATTATTGACATTAAAAAGGGTAATTTCAAATGTTAACAAGTTTAAAACTGTAGTTCCAAACATAAATATGAAACTAAAAATACTCGTCTGGATTGTCATATTTCCATATTTGTATATAATTTATTATATATTATTACTAGTAAACAACCACGGTATATGCATGGTTGAAAGAAAAATAATTCATAATTTTAAAGAATTATGTTCATTAATATACATAATTTAAAAATTACCCACAATATATATGATCTCAAATCATAAATTTTCTGAAAAAAAGAATGAAACATTTTTTTGTTTATTATAATACAAAAAGGAAGGAATATATTAAATTTAAAAATATTCTTATCTATAGGAAAAGATAGTAACTGTTTTTTTTTAATAAAAAGATATGTATATATAAATACATAAATAAATTTTTAATATATCATATAAATAATTTTACTAAAATTTAAATTAAAATTATGAGAAAATATTGGAAGTTATCTCCATTTAAATTAAATTAAAGATATGCCTCTATAAAAATTTTAACAAAAATAATTTATCTCTATTTAATAGGGTAATATTGGAAGGTAAATAAAATTATTTTTCTTAACCTGTTATAATCTTTTAATAGACTATGTAATCAAATAGAGATAATTTTCAAGGAATAGAGAGGTTTTATTAAATTAAAGACTATAAAAATTCTTGCTTGTATAAGTTAAACTATAGCGATTTTATAATATTTTTGATTCATTATTTTGATTTACAGTTTATTTTATAATAAAATCCCCTCATCCCACATACTACTTTATATGTATACTTTTCTTTTTATTATATAATTATTATAAAAAAAAAGTATTCTCATTTTTCCCCTCTAAATAATACAGCTGAAATTGAAAACAATAAGCTAGTTGACAGGGTAAAGTAAAAAATTAAATAGGACAACTGATAGTGATAAGTGTATATTTATGCACATATGGTTATTGGTGAAAATCTTGGTAGAATTTGATAAGAGTTAAAAGAAGCAGGGACCAAAGGGCAGAGACAACTATCAACATTTATTTGTATGCATTTTTGTTTCTTGTTTCTTGTTTTTTCCTTTAAAACCTTTTCAGTGTATGATTGGAAATGTGTTTTTGTTCTGTATTGATTTCTTCTGTACAAAGTAGATAAAACTGTGGTGGGACTGCAATATGCTTTTTTTTATTCAGTAAAAAATAAAACTCTCCATAATTATTGGTTGTTAAGATGGAGCAAAGCAGTCCCATATATTTCTCTTGTTTTTTTAAGATGAGGAAAACAATATGCTTTTCTCTTGTTTGGACGTAGGTTTAATTTAGTTGTATTTTGTTTGATGTGTTAGTACACGGTACAAAACAATTGTCGAATTCAAATGGGGGCAATAATTGAAATCTGTTATGCATGTAAACAAGATTGTGAATGTCTAGTGTTCAACATGTGAATATCCATGTTCATGCCTTGATCATAAGGTTAGACATGTGAAAGTCTTGAAATGCATATGCCTTGATTATGAGGTTAGTAAATAGTGAGAGGATAAAAAAGTTTATAAATAGCCTATGTAATGTATTGAGAAAAGAGAGAAAAAATTTTATGCAAGCTTAATACTTGTTTCATCTCATGCCATAATTGTTACACTTTATCCATTTTATTATCCCACCTTTAAACTTCATTTCTTTCACCATTTAATCCCAATTTCCATTACAATACTTCCACTATAAACACAAGCTAATAAGCCATATACCATTTTATTATACACATACATAAATAATTATAGTTATTTCTATAACACGTTATCAGCACGAGCTCTATTAGAGTTTGCCAATTCTACCAAGGTTTTGTTGGAGTTCTGTTGTAAATTTGATTCATACCGGGGTTCTGCCAAAATTTTTCAAATCCAGAAGAAAATCACTTGAGGTAATATATTACAACTATTTTCAATATCAGTTATGACTAATTTTTCAAAACAGGAATCTATGCCGTTGGAAAGATCCGGGGATTAATTATTTATCTTGAAATATGGATATTAAGATTTATTTGGAAACAATGGGTCTAGAAAAGACCATTATAAAAAAAAATACGGCCACAGGCCTAGACCGCAGAAAAAAAAAAAAATACGGCCACAGGCCAAGACCTAGAAAAACAAAACGGTCAAAAGATCATATTGGTCTATATATGGGAAATAAGCATTTTGCCAATTCTTATTTTTGATAAGAGATAGTGACAGTTCCCTTAATGTGGGGGCAAATGGCAGCTCTTTGATAAAATAAAGATTTTTGGCTGAAATCCCAAATGCGGGGCATCATAATGACTGCAAGATTATAAGTCTGTAAATGATATAAATCAGTCATGTTCAGAATAATGTCACGATTGAGATATGTGACAATATATTAATAAAAATGACATTAATACCAACAGAGTCCATAAATCTTAGTTCGGTTATACCAACAGATTTCGTGGGTCTTTAGTTTGGTGTGTACTGACAGAGTCAGATTCTTAAATGGCAAAATAATTGCCAGAAATTATGCCTCTAAAAGGCGAAGCAATTGAAGAAAAATGCTATCAATATGTCAGGAGGACATAGTCCCATAATTTGTCGTACGACTAATGAATTGGTACTAGTTACCGAGAATTATTGATAAATAAAGCAAATAAAGGTTGAAATAAACCTTGCTAAAGTACGACAATATAAATATTACAAAAGGCCATTATTGATATGCTAAATATATCATCGAAAGATATACAAATTTCTTCAATGATACAATATTATTATATTGTTTTTATTACGCTTTGAATTTTTTTTATTTTCTGCTATATTATTATGCATTGTGTTGTTTCACTTATATTTAATCTTGTTTTAATATTAATTATATCTTGTTTTAATTACAGCAAAATGGGGAATTATAAAAGTGATAATATATGTCTTATTGATAGTGCTTCAACGCACACGATACTAAAAGACATAAGGTATTTTTCCAATTTAAAAATAGGAGATACAAATATAAACACAATATGTGGTAGTGCAAATATTATACAAGGAATTGGCACAGCCAACCTTATTTTCCCAGAGGGAACAAAATTAATTGTGAAAAATGCACTCCTATCTCCCAAGTCTCGAAGAAATTTATTAAGTTTTAAAGATATCCGAGAAAATGGGTATCATCTCGAGACATCGACTTCAGAGAATGTCGAATATTTATTAATTACAAATACCACTCATGGTAAGAAATATATATTGGAAAAATTACCAGCTCTGTCTTCTGGATTGTATTTTTCAAAGATAAATACAATTGAAAATTATCACTTAGACCACAGGTCTAATATTCCCCAAATAAACCAGAGGTTTATTAATGGCCAGAGGCCCACTAATATATATCATCCCAAAATAGGCCAGAGGTCTATTGGAAGCCATAGGTTTACTGATGAATATATGATATGGCATGATCGCCTAGGCCATCCCGGCTCTACAATGATGAGGCGAATTATTACAAATAGTCATGGCCATTCATTAAAGGGACAAAAATTGCTGCAACATAATGATTATATATGTGTTGCTTGCTCCCAAGGAAAATTAATTTCCAAACATTCACCAACAAAAGTGGGAACTGAAAGCCCCAGTTTTCTTGAAAGAATTCAGGGTGATATATGTGGACCTATAGATCCACCATGTGGACCATTTAAATATTTTATGGTGCTAATTGATGCATCAACACGATGGTCCAATGTATCATTATTATCATCTCGCAACCATGCGTTTGCAAAATTACTTGCTCAAATTATTAAATTACGAGCACAGTTCCCTGATTATACAATAAAAAATATCCGGTTGGATAATGCTGGTGAATATTCATCCCAGAGGTTTGATGAATACTGCGTGTCAATTGGCATAACAGTTGAGCATCCTGTTGCTCATGTCCATACACAGAATGGACTTGCTGAATCGCTTATAAAGCGTTTACAATTAATTGCCAGACCATTATTAATGAGATCTGGATTGCCATTGACAGCTTGGGGGCATGCAATATTACATGCAGCAAAATTGGTGCGGTTAAGACCGACACATTATCATGAATACTCCCCTATACAATTAACATTTGGGCATGAATCCAATATATCCCATCTCAGAATATTTGGTTGCGCTGTGTATGTCCCGATTGCACCACCTCAGCGCACAAAGATGGGTCCCCAACGTAGATTGGGAATATATGTCGGGTATGAATCACCATCGATTATTCGATATCTCGAACCATTAACTGGTGATTTATTTACTGCGAAATCAACGATTGTCATTTTGACGAATCTCATTTCCCGACATTAGGGGGAGACAGAAATCAACCGAAGAAAGAAAAAGAAATCAACTGGAAAACACCGTTAGATTTCTTCGATCCTCGTACAAATGATTGTGAACTAGAAGTACAAAGAATTGTACATTTGCAGAGTATTGCAAATCAATTGCCGGACGCATTATGCGACTCTAAAAGAGTAACAAAATCTCTTATACCGGCAGCAAATGTTCCTATCAAAATTAATGTCCCAGAGGGACCAATTACAAGTGCCAAAGATGAATCTACTGCACGCTTGAAGCGTGGTAGACCACCAGGTCAAAAGATAAAAATCCTCGAAAGAAAAGAGGATCACAAATAATTGAAAGTGACAAAATTACAGAAAATATTCCAGAGGAAAAAGAAGCTCTTGAAGAGCAAGTAGCTCCAGAGGAGCAGGAACTTGCAGCTCCAGAGGAGAATGAACTTGAAAATAATGAAATATCAATCAATTTTGTCACAAGCAGAAATGTTTGGAATCGAGATGCAATTATCATAGATAATGTATTCTCGTACCACATAGCACTTGACATCATAAATGATGACGAGGATCATGAACCAAATTCGGTTGATGAATGTCGGAAAAGAAAAGATTGGCCAAAATGGAAAGATGCAATCCAATCTGAATTGGATTCCCTGGCTAGACGAAATGTGTTTGGACCGATTGTCAAAACACCAGAAAATATAAAGCCAGTCGGATACAGATGGGTTTTTGTAAGAAAAATAAATGACAAAAATGAAATTGTCAGATACAAAGCGAGATTAGTCGCCCAAGGGTTTTCACAGAGACCCGGATTTGATTATGATGAAACATATTCCCCCGTAATGGATGGAATAACATTTAGATATCTTATCAGTTTAGCAGTCCATCAAAATCTTGAAATGAGATTGATGGATGTTATTACTGCGTATCTATATGGAAATTTAGATACAGATATCTATATGAAGGTCCTAGAGGGATTAAAAATGTCAGAAACATATGAATCAAATCCTAGACATATGTATTCCATCAAATTACAAAAATCCCTATATGGACTGAAACAGTCCGGGCGAATGTGGTATAACCGACTCAGTGAGTCATTGATACAAGAGGGTTATACAAATGACCCAATTTGTCCATGTATTTTCATTAAGAAAAATGGACAAGGGTTTGTAATCATTGCAGTTTATGTTGATGATCTCAACTTGATTGGAACTCCAGAGGAGCTCCAAAAGGCTATTGAATACCTAAAAAAGGAGTTTGAAATCAAAGATTTTGGTAAAACCAAATCATGTCTTGGTCTGCAAATTGAATATTTAAATAATGGAACTTTTGTCCATCAAACAGCTTATACTCAGAGAGTATTAAAGCGATTTTATATGGATAAAGCACATCCATTGAGTACTCCAATGGTCGTAAGGTCACTTGATATAAAAAAGGATCCGTTTAGACCACAAGAGGAAGGTGAACAAATTCTTGGACCAGAGGTCCCATATTTAAGTGCCATAGGTGCTTTAATGTATCTTGCAAACTGCACTAGACCAGATATATCATTTGCAGTAAATTTATTAGCGAGATTCAGTTCATCTCCTACTAGACGACATTGGAATGGAATTAAACACATATTTCGCTATCTCCAAGGAACTATTGATCTTGGGTTATTTTACCCAAATGACTCTCGACATGAAATAATCGGCTTTGCTGATGCCGGATATTTATCAGATCCACATAAAGTCAAATCTCAAACTGGCTATGTTTTTACATGTGGTGGTACTGCAATTTCATGGAGATCAATGAAGCAGACTTTGACTGCTACTTCCTCAAATCATGCTGAAATTTTAGCAATTCATGAAGCCAGTCGAGAGTGTGTATGGTTGCGATCTTTGATGCACCATATATTGAAAAATTGTGGCATAGCTACTGAAGAAAAGATACCCCCAACAATTTTATATGAAGATAATGCAGCTTGTATAGCACAATTGAAGGGAGGGTATATTAAAGGAGATAGAACGAAACACATTTCACCAAAATTTTTCTTCACTCATGATTTACAGAAAAATGGTGAAATAGATGTGCAGCAAATCCGTTCAGCTGATAATCTTGCAGATTTATTTACCAAGGCACTACCAACAGCAACATTCGAAAAGTTGGTGAAAAGCATTGGGATGCGCCAACTAAAGAACTTCAACTGATGCTTTGATCAGGGGGAGAAGTAAATATGCAAGAATCATGTACTCTTTTTCCTAACTTGGATTTTTTCCCATAGGGTTTTTTCCAAGTAAGGTTTTAACGAGGCATATTCTTCGTATTGACGACATTCAAGGGGGAGTGTTATGCATGTAAACAAGATTGTGAATGTCTAGTGTTCAACATGTGAATATCCATGTTCATGCCTTGATCATAAGGTTAGACATGTGAAAGTCTTGAAATGCATATGCCTTGATTATGAGGTTAGTAAATAGTGAGAGGATAAAAAAGTTATAAATAGCCTATGTAATGTATTGAGAAAAGAGAGAAAAAATTTTATGCAAGCTTAATACTTGTTTCATCTCATGCCATAATTGTTACACTTTATCCATTTTATTATCCCACCTTTAAACTTCATTTCTTTCACCATTTAAATCCCAATTTCCATTACAATACTTCCACTATAAACACAAGCTAATAAGCCATATACCATTTTATTATACACATACATAATAATTATAGTTATTTCTATAACAAAATCATTATTTTTATGGTGCAAGCGTCCATGTTTACAAACAATATTTTTCATCAAAAGTGCAATAATAAACCTTTCAGAAACAGTGTAGACAATAACACATTGGCATAAAACCAATTAACTGTGTTAAAGGAAATCCTTAGTTCATGTACATCAATGGAAGCCCATGGAATAATTTCAAGGCCTGGCATTTCCTGTCAAAGATCCTGGATTTACAAAATTTCAAGGGTCGGGGTGGGGGGGGACACAGCTGAGCTAATAATAATCTTTCCCAAAAGCATTAATAGTTAATCGGATATGGGAAAAAACTTCTTCAAGAATGCAGCGATCGGCATGCTTAAAAATCCGATGAATATGCTGGCGGACCACTGTGTTAGTGTTAGAGGCGTGGTGTTTGCAAATGTCCCCAGATATTCAACAATCACTATCTGGAACAGGAATGTGGAACCAAGGACCGACACAAAAACGTAGTTGTCCAGTATGCCTTGAAACACGTCTATTTTCTCCATTTCTCGGGAGTTCACCTCATTGAAGAGCTGCAAACATTGTCAGATTCAGATACCACCATTTTAGCCTTTGAAGACATTTTTTCATTTTGATCTTATTAATGTAACCAAGTAAGAAAATTAGTACTTAATAATTACCTGGCAGAACACAAATGTATGAAGATTAGTGTGTTGAGGACCAAGTCGGAGTCAGGGGTGTCATCAAGTCAGAATAGATTTTTCCATATGCTTGCAGCAACCAGAGGACTAGAAATTGATAAAAGGATTGTCCCAAGATGTTCCTCCACATCACAGAACTGATGAAGTTTCCTTTCCTTCCAACGGGCGTTTTCTTCATTAGTTCCTCGTTGGGAGGCTCGGTGGCCAATGCAAGCGCACCGAGTGTGTCCATGATCATATTCACCCACAGAAGCTGAACGGCAGTCAGGGGAGCACTACCTGGTGCAACCACACCATTTATTTGTTTCAAAGAATTCTCAAGGCAAGTATGCATTGGGGAATGGAGAGGAGAAAAGACGAGAAAGCATCCGTACCAGTCAAACAAGCTGAAGAGAAGTTGACGACCAATGCAACAATGTTAACAGTCAGTTGGAACTGCACGAACTTCTGGATGTTTACATAAACCGAACGCCCCCATTTGGCTACTGTCACAATTGTGGAGAAGTTGTCATCCAGGATGATCACATCGGCACTCTCTTTCGCCACCTGAATCCCATCACAAATGGAAGTTAGAGATTAAATCATTCAACTCTTGAATTGATATCCATTACATAGATGAATTTATATTGTATTTACTGCAGTAGAAGCTCATGATGATATGTGAAATATACCTCAGTGCCAGCAATGCCATAGCCAGTCCAATATCTGCTTCATGAAGTGCTGGAGCATCATTGGTCCCATCACCAGTCACAGCAACAACTTCATTAAAAGTGGTCCTCAGTTGCTTCACCAATGTATGCTTGTCCAGTGGCGAAGAACGCGCCATCACCTGATGATAACAGTAAGAGATATAATAAGATATGTGTATAAAATT